>OZ010652.1:67965617-69231451 GCA_963932375.1 Phania funesta | reverse complement strand
ACTTACAATGTCCTATTGCTTACGAATCCCCACTAAGACTTGAAGACCGTAATTGGGCTAAAAACTCAAGTGAAAAGGCAAATGCTTTCGCAAAGCACTTAGAGAAGGTTTTCGCACCACTTGATATAAGTAATTCCACTATTCCAATTATTGGCGACATCGTGAATGATCCTATGAAATTTCGGTTGTCTTCTTTAAAATCGACAATTAAAAATACGGATATGAAGAAATCACCTGGACTTGATCGTATAACAGGATCAATGATAAGAAACTCACCTAATTCAGCTGTAAGAATTTTACTTTACATATTTAATGCCATGTTGCGCGTCGGCTTCTTCCCATGCTCTTGGAAGATGTCTGAAATTGTTATGATCCCGAAACCTGGAAAGGACTCAAGCCAGATTACATCCTACAGGCCAATTAGCCTACTGTCAGTTTTGTCAAAGATATTTGAAAAATTATTCGTCTCAAGTGTAACTCCTTTTCTAAATGAACAAAACGTTATCCCAGATCATCAGTTTGGTTTTCGAGCAAGGCATAGTACGATTAAACAATTCCATAGAATCGTTACCATTATTAGATCGGCTTTTGAAAGAAAGCAATACTGTTCAGCTTTATTTATAGACATTTCCCAAGCATTTGATAAAGTCTGCCATGATGGGCTACTTACTAAAATAGTTCGGGTTCTACCTGAAAACACCCACAAGCTTATAAAAAGCTATTTGTCCGATAGAACTTTTAAAGTAAGGTCAAAGGACCAGCTTTCAAGATGTGGGAAAATCAGTGCAGGAGTACCTCAAGGTAGTGTGCTAGGGCCGCTGTTATATATCATCTATACAGCGGATATTCAGACAAGCCCACATACATATACATCAACCTTTGCAGACGACACTGCAATTATAAGTGTCAGTAATGTTCCAAAGGATGCATCTGAAAAGCTGCGGTCCCATATTCATAAGCTAGAAGACTGGCTAAAACAGTGGAGAATAAAGGTAAATCCATCAAAATGTGCTCATGTAACGTTTTCCCTTAGAAGGCAAAATTGTCCACTAATCACAATAACTAATACCACGGTTCCAGCGGAAACGCACGTCAAATATTTAGGTATCCACCTAGATCGGCGCCTAACTTGGACCCGTCACATTGAGGCAAAAATAACGTCCATAAAGCTTCAAACAAATCAACTGCATTGGCTAATAAGTCCTAACTCAACTTTGGCTTTGGAAGATAAAGTCCTATTATACAAATCCGTTATAAAGCCAATATGGTCATATGGTATTCAGCTGTGGGGTACTGCCTGTGCATCAAACATCCAGAAGTTACAGAGAAGACAGTCGATTTTACGTCATATCGTATGCGCCCCCTGGTACATAAGAAATGAAAACATACATAGGGATCTCAAAGTTCCCACTATCCACGAAGAAGTTAAAACATACACGTCCAAATACGTGAACAAACTAGTCGCACATCCCAACACTCTAGCACGCAATTTATTGCAATTTGACGGCCACCAGAGACTAAAAAGAACTGACACATTGAGCCTGGCAAGGCAGCGCTCTCTACACAATAGAAGATAGATTTTTAAGATTTGAATACAAAAAATTAGTTATTACGTTGGTAATAACTAGTAAATAATAATTTAGAAATAAGATTTGAATACTTATTGTGAATTTCTTTTAATAGAAAGATTCAATCAAATAAAATACAGTATAAAAAAAAAAAAATTTTAATGCGTGGGGGCGTTGGTGGACGCATTGTATTCATCCAGAGCTGAGAGCACTGTGGGGTGAGGCCGAAGTGGCAGGTACCCACTGCAGCATATCTGTCTTCCTCTTGGGTTAAGAAGCCTGGAAGCCAAAGAAGTGTGCTTTGCATTATCGTCGGCAGCTGCGATGAACCTTTGTTCGAGTGTCCGGGGGCAGACTATACAGGTTTAAATTTTAAAATTAGTAAGATTACGAGACGTAGCCTGTGCTTTACGCCCTTGCGCACTATGGCGGCGGTGCTTCCACATGCCCTTCTACTCGGTTGCTTCGTATCGTATGTTAAATGTACGTTGACTCTAATCCAGTTTTATATAGTGAAATGTGTTTCAGAGGCCAAGCGTATGTATATTTCCTGTGTTAGCAGAAAATGTGCAAATTCATATTTATGTTGAGATAATAGCCCGTTTGCGTTTCAGAAGTATATTTTCAACTAGTTCTATTTTTGCTTAGGAAAATTTGCAGAAACATCATTTCTTGAAACATACCCTGTATTGCTGTCAAGGAGATGTTCATTGTTTGTATTTTAGTTTTCTATTGAAGTCGAGTTGGCTTTAAACGGCATCTGTGAAACCGCTTAAGATGTGGGTATGTTTTCGCGCGAACTGACTTTTCGAATCAGGACTAGCACTAGGTAATTGTGCACCATTTTCCAGTAAATTTGGGTGGACGCCACCACAAACAACAAAAACGGATGGTAACTTGCAGTATGTTTTAGTGTGCCCAAATTAACGACAATTAGTGCACTGACGGAGACCATTACTTACAGAGTTCTTCCATGACAGTGGCCTCAGCTTCATCATACGCGGTATCAAGTACAGAGAATCTATATTCACTTACCGGCATTGCAGTTATCTAAGAATTTTTTTTAGCGATGCGCACTTGGACTGATTCTTAATTTGATATTCCGACAGGATTTTTGGAACGAATTTCCGTTATCCCTTGTAAAGTTTGGTTTGGAGATAAACCGGGCAATGCTCCAACTTCAGTGCCATTTTTCATTATGAGAAGTTTGTATCAATACGTTAGTGTTGTATTTCTCAGGTATCTATTTGTCATGTGAGCTAGTAGCAGACTAATTTCGTAGGCATCTGTAAGGTGTGAACAAGTAGTAGGTAAAGCTCGTAGGTCGGGTGTTTTTTACGGATTGGTAGATGATTTTTTTTTTTTATTGGGTAATTTAGTAGTATTAAAATACTTTACAGTAAATTCTTAAAAAAATATTATTTTTGTACTTAAGTTTTTATCAAAAGCTCTGTGGAATATCATTATTTCTTATAAAATATACAATTTTTCTTTTAAAAAAATTAGTATTTGTTTCTGATTTTGTATTGCTTGGAAGCATGTTATATAGGTGTAGTCCTTTGTAGAAAAGTGAACGTTGCTTTGCAGTTGTTGTTGCTTTTGGTAGTCGGAAATTATCAGCATTCCTTAGTTGATACGGTTGTATGTCTCCAACATAATTAAGTTGTTCTATTAAATATTCTGGTGCATTTCCCGTTTTCATTTTTTGTATAAAGTATAGTGTATTCATTTCAAGTCTTTGTTGTATATTGAGCCATTTCAGTGCGCCAAGCATATTTTCAATTGGTGTTAAAATATTACATCTTAAAATTAATCGCATAGCTTTGTTTTGCAGTTTTTGAAGTCGTTCTATTTGTGTTTCTGTGCAGCATGTATATAAAATTGTTGAACAAAATTCGAAATGTGGTTTTACCATTGTATTAAAAATATTTATAGCCGTTAGTACCGATATTTTATTTCGTATTCGTTTAAAAAATCCGATTTTTTTAACAATTTTTTTACATATATATTCTATATGTTCTTTAAATTTTAATTGTTTATCTATTATAAAACCAAGATATTTAATTTCAGTTACTTTTTCTATAACTTCATTATTTATTTTAAATACCGATTCTTTGTTCATGTTAATTTCCATTATTTTCGTTTTGTTTTCATTTAATTTTAGTTTATTCATTTTTAACCATTTGTTTATGTTATTAATATCGTGCATCATGTTGTCTTGACATTGTTTATCTGTGTATCCTTCAGTGAAGATCAGTGTGTCATCAGCATATAAAACTATTTCGCATTTTTGTAAAACGTCCGGCATGTCATTAATATATATAATAAACAATAGTGCTCCCAAAATTGAGCCCTGTGGCACTCCATATTCGTTGTCTATATAATCAGATTTAATATTATTTACTTTTACCAGTTGTTTTCGGTCTGTAAGATACGATTTAAACCACTTTAACTCGTTTCCTTGTATTCCATACATATGTAGTTTTTGTATTAAAATATCCCTATCAATTGTCTCGAAAGCTCTTTTAAAGTCTAAAAAGATTGCCATTAGTTTTTTTCTACATTTTTCCATCTATTAATGACGTAGTTTACCGTTGTTTCACATGAAAATTTTTTTCTAAAGCCAGATTGATATTTAGAAAATATATTATTTTCTTCAATGTATTTTTCTAATTGTTGTTTTACCACTTTTTCAATTATTTTTTCACACGTTTTTAGGGTGTTTATTGGTCGAAACTCTTCACATTTTTTTGTTTTCGCAACTTTTTCCATTGGAGTTACTGATGAAACTTTCCAGCTTTCCGGGAAATCTCCCGTTTTTAGTGATGCGTTTATTAGATTTATCATGGTCTTACCCATAATGTTCCAATTGTCTATTATTATATTCATTGATACGTTATTAAAGTCAGGTTTATTTTTTATATCTTTGCATATATTTTTAAGTTCTTGTAAATTTATTGCACGAAATTTAAATTTAGAGTTTATCACAGGTAATTGGTTTATATATTGCACATGTTCGATCGAATTTCTAATTGATTTAATACTATCCACAAAGTAGTTATTAAATTGGCTGGCTATTTGGTAATTTTCCTTATATTCTATTTGATTAAATATCACAGTTTGTATCACATTTTTATTTTTACTAAGTACTAGTTCTTTTATTTCCTTCCACATTTGTTTCTGATCTTTGGCATTGCTTATTTTGTTATTAATAAATTTATTTTTCTCATATTCGATTTTAGTTTTATACTTATTTCTTATAACTTTATATTTGTTCCATGCTTCACTTGTGTTTTCTGTTATTGCTATACAGTATTTGGTAATTTTTTCTTTTTTTAGTAACTTTAGTTCTCTACTAAACCATTTGTTAACATTATTTTTTTCGCTAATTTTTCTTTTTTTTGTGAATTTCTTTATTGTATTTTCAATACACATATCGATGTTAAAAGCATTACTATTTACATTATTATTTTCAATATATTCTAAAATATTATTTAGTTCGCTATTAAATAAGTTTTTATTATATTCAAATATGTCTATTTCTTTTGTTATTATTTGTTCACTAATTTCTTTTTGAGTTATTATATCTATAGCTTCATGATCCGCTATTTTATTTTCGTTATTAATTCTAGCGTATACGTTATCATTATTTGTTATTACATAGTCTATTAAAGTTTTTGTATTTGCTGTGACTCTTGTATAATCGTTAACAATTTGTTTGAGACCGTTATCATTTAAAGTTAGTTGTATTCGATTTTTGTATGTATCGTCTTTTCTCCAGTCTATGTTGAAATCACCTACTATCATTATTTCATAATTTGTTTCACATATTTCTTCAATTATTTTATCAAATGCGTTACAAAATTCAACTTCGCTACTGTTTGGAGATCTGTAAACCGCCATTACTATCATCATCGTACTTCTATTTTTTGCCAAATATGCACACATCCAATATTTTGAATCATCGACCTTTTCACATAATTTGATCACCTTCCATGTATTTTTAAAATAGATAATAACTCCACCGGTATGCGCAGAATTAGACAATGTTACATAAGAATCATATCCTTGTAATTGATATTCTTGTTCCTTAATTTTTTTGGTTAAATGTGTTTCAGAAAGTATTAAATATTCGGGATTTTTTACTGCTGCAATTATTTCCACTTGATTAAAGTTGTTAAGTAAACCTTCGGCATTTGTGTATATTCCATTGATTATATTCTTTGATTGTTAAACATTAAAACCCATTCTTCTCATCTTCATATTCAATTTGTTTTGATACACTGGACATTCTTTGCTTAAGGTACGATGATTTTCATCAAGACCCAGATTAAGTTTTTCGTTTGATTTTATGCAGTTTACACATTTTTCCATAATTTCTTCTTTACATTCCTTTGCTCTATGATTTCCATGACATTTATAGCATACTTCCTGATTTTTGCAGTCACTTGCTCTATGATTGAAACCTCTGCATTTATAGCACATTAACACATCGGTTCCGTCGAAAACTCTACATTTTTCCCAACCAATATTAATTTTTTGGGCAGATAACGCTTTTGTGTATGAATCATTATCAATAATAAGTTTTACATTATGAATTATTTTATTATTTCTTTTAAATTCGTAGGATCTAATAGGTTTTAGTTCACTATTTTTTAAAAACTCATTTTGTTTTTTAATTTTCTCAATAATTTCTTCATCGGTAAATTTAAATGTCATGTCCGTTATTGTTATACTCATATCAAAATTATCCGGTACTTTTATTTCATAATTTTCACTCATTTCATTTTGAATCGCAGTTTTAATTTTATCTCTTTCCTCATTATTTTCACTTTGGATAACTAATGCTCCATTACTCCTATTTTCAACATTAGTAATTTTTAGATTAATTGGGTCCACCCTATTGTTTAAGTCTTCCCTTGTTTTTTCTACTCGTTGCTTTTCTTTTGGTTTAATAATTAGTGGCACTTGTTTTTTTAGTTCTGGCATCACTGTTTTTTTTACTGTGTCAGCAAATGACAGTTTATTTTGTTTATCATTCGATTCTTTGATAACTTTTTTAATCTCCTTGCACATCTTTTCATTGCTTTCTTCGATATTGTTATAGATCTCTTTATTTTTATTTTCATACTCGTTTACAACATTGCTTATTTTTTTTATTTCATCGACATTTTTTTCACATATTTTTTGAGCATTGTCTATTTTTTTAAGTCTTTCTTCATATCGTTTTTCTATTGCCTCTAATAAGAGTTTAATTTCATTTTCGTTTTGTTTAAGAGATGATTCGAATTCACTTTTGTACTCAACTAAGTTTATTTTGTTTTTGTTAACACCATCTTGGATTTCTTTTAATACAAGGTCAACATTATGTATATACTGGACACAATCCTCACACATAAACCGCACAAAGTTGTCCTCATCCAAGATTTTCACCGAATACTGGTCAACACCAGCGCATTTGACAGAGCAGTGATACACTTTTTTACATACTCCCGCACAGCTAATTCCTGATTCTCCTCGAATTGAGGTTTTGCATTTGTGACACTCAGCCATGGCTGGGTCGATAATAAATTAAACTTTTATTAATAAAATTAATGGTTTTTTTTTTATTCAATTTATTAACACGTATGAGTTTTTGTTTTATTTATTGTTTTATTAAAGTCCTATCTTTTTAAAACAACACTTTATATATTTTTTTAAATTATTTTGCAGAGCTTTTTGAATTTTGGTCTTTTCACTTTCACTCTCTCTTTCACAGTGATAGTGATAGTGATTACTGTTTTATTGCTTTGTATTGCGTCGGAATTTGTATTTGCGGATGCCAGGTAAATGTTATAGGCACTTTTTTTCTTTTATCACGTAGCCACCTGCAGTTGGGACCACAGAATATAAACAGAATACCCAACAATGACGTTTGAAAAAGCGTATTATCAGGTGTTATGCGTTTTTACGTACAAAATTTTAAGTTAACCCGATTATATCAAAGAGATAGGTAAATTAGAAGCAATAAGGTTTTTTATCTCTTTCATATAATCGAGGTAATGTTGTTGTAAGTTGTCGCGTCTAGTTAGTAGTCTATGGTTGGGACCTGGTAGCAGGCCGAGCGTTTTTGTATAGATTGGTAGACGATTGGGATTAATATTTTATTGCGGCGGAATAGATGTTTGGAGACGGCATGTGAACGTTGTTTTAAAGTGTTGCCAATTTCGCGGATTTCACGCTAAATCTACAGCTTTTTTAATCGCCCTCGCGGGAAAAAATGTGATTTAGAGGTTTACGGGAATATTAGCGCTTTTTTACCAGCGTTTGGAGGTAACACTTTTTCTTTGGGACCATGTGCAACATTGCTTTAGAGTTGTTTTTATAGTATTTTTTTAGTATTAAGTGACATTTAGTACTCTCTTGAAAAGAAATGTCAATGTGTTTGTGCTCAAGAGAGGAATAACGGTTCCCGTTCGTAAGGGGTTAAAGATTTTTAATTTTTTTTCGATTGGTAGCAAGGCATTTTTACAAGCTTTGTATTTTGTTCGGAACGGAACCGAAAACCTGGTTATAGGGCCTATTTTCTATCCGAAGTTCCGTTTTGAATATCTCAAGAACCGGTTACGTCCCCCGGTGTCAGCTCATCGAGTTCTATCAATTGCTATCTCCAACACGAAAATCTGTGATCAGACCGTATACGGAATTTATGCCATAAAAAGTAATAGAATTATGTACTTTTTATGAAAAAATTTCAATAAAAATGTATTTAATGAAAGAAACGGGGTTTACTTGAAGTTAAAAAAGATTAAAGTCAAAATTTTCAACAAATTTCAATTGTTTTCAATGGTTTAGCGGTATTTTTGAAGAAAATCCCGCTAAATTAAAAATTAAGTTGAAGCCTCTGCGTTATATTTAGCCATTTTAGTGTATCCAGCATGAATTGTATTGGTGTATGCCTATTGCACTTTATGATCGACCTCATAGCCCTGTTTTGAAGTTTCTGCAGTCTTTCTATTTGTAAGTTTGTGCAGCATGTATATAGTATGGTTGAACCGAATTTAAAATGGGGTTTTATTATGGTATTATATATATTAATCGCTGTCAATATGGATACCCTGTTTCTTATTCTCTGAAAGAATCCAATTTTTCTGCCAATTTTCTTGCAAATATATTCCATGTGTTCTCTTAAATTAATTCTCTTGTCTATTATAAATCCCAAGTATTTAATTTTTTCGACCTTTTCTATTACCTTATTATTAATTTTAAAGACAAAACTATTGTCCATATTTATTTCCATTATCTTTGTTTTATCTTCGTTAAGTTTATTCATTTTCAACCAATTATTTACAATTTCGATATCTTGTGTTAGATTTCTGTGACACTGTTCACTAAATATCAGGGTATCATATGTGTATAACACTATTTCGCATTTTTTAATTATTTTGGGCATATCAGTTATATAAATAATAAATAATAGAGCACCCAATATTGATCCCTGTGGTACAGCATATCCATTATCGATTGTGGCAGATTTGAAATCGTTAACTTTCGCTGTCTGTTTTCTATTTGTCAGGTATGATTTAAACCAATTTAACTCTCTGTTCTGTATTCCGTAACAGAATAATTTTTGCAGTAATAATTCTCTATCTATGGATTCAAATGCCCGTTTAAAGTCTAGAAAAATTGCCATAATTTTCTTATTTTTTTCTAGTTTTTTCCACCTATTTATAACGTAATTCACAGCTGTTTCACATGAAAATGTTTTTGAAAACCCGATTGGTATTCAGATAAAATATTATTTTTTTCCAAGTATTCTTCTAGTTGTTGTTTTACAATTTTCTCGATAACTTTCTCACATGTTTTTAGTGTGTTTATTGGCCGAAATTCTTCGCATTTATTTGTCTTTACTATTATTTCAATTGGTGTTACCATAGAAGTTTTCCAATTTTCAGGAAAAACTCCAGTATCTAGAGATTTGTTAATGATATTTAAAAGTTTATCACCAATTAAGTTCCAATTTTCCAACATCAGTTTAATATTAACATTATTATAGTCCGGTTTCTTGTTGATGCTTTTACACGTATTCTTTAATTCTGTTATATTTATTGAATGAAATTCAAATCTAGTATTTCTCATATTTATATGATTAATATATTGCACACCCTCTATATTATTTCTGATTTCCTTAATACTTTCAACAAAATATTCGTTAAATTGGTTTGCTATTTCTTGATTGTTCTTATATTCCACATTGTTAAATATCACATTTTGTATCACAGATTTGGGTTTCGTTAGCACTAAATTTTTTATATTATTCCACATTTTTCTTTTGTCTTTGGTATTAGTAATTTTTTTGTTTATATATGAATTTTTTTCATTTTCAAGTTTAACTTTGTATTTATTTCTTGCTATTCTGTAATTATACCATGCTGCATAAGTGTTTTCAGATTTGGCTATGTTGTATTTTATAATTTTTTCGGCTTTAAGTGTTTGCAATTGTTTATTGAACCATTTGTTTTTAATGCTTTTTTCATAAAATTTTTTTCTAATTGTTAGTCTTTTTATAGTGTTTTCAATTGCTTCATCCAAATTATTTACATTAGTGTTTAACTCTAAACCTTGATCAAATTTAAGTGTTTGGCTAATTATTCTTTGGAATTTATTTTTATCATATTTAAAAAAATCGATTATTTTTCTGGTTTCATGTGCAGTATGTTCGACATTAATCTCTATAACTTCATGATCGGATATTTTATTTGAATTACTGATATTTACATTAATATTGACATTATTTGTTATAACATAATCAATTGTAGTTTTCGTATAGCGTATAATTCTAGTATAGTTTTTCACTAATTGTTTTAGTCCATTATCATTAATAATTTGTTCCAATTTGCTCCTATAGATGCTTTCTTTTGCCCAATCTGCATTAAAGTCTCCAGCGATAATAATATCTGTATTTTTTTCACTTAATTCTTCAAGTATATCTTCAAAAACTTCATAAAATGCTGGTTCCTGACTGCTTGGTGATCGATATATTGCTGTTATAATAAAGGACATTTCTCGATATTTGACATAATATGCACTTATCCAGTATTTAAATCTCTCACTTTCTCACATATCAATCTGATTTGCCAGTCTTTATTGAAATATATTACTAAGCCCCCCGTTCTTGAAGAATTGGAAAGCGTAATAAACTGATGGAATCCTTCTATATTTGTTTCATTTTCATCCATTCTATCAGTTACATTAGTTTCCGTGAGAATTATAAAATCTGGTTTATCGATACTAGCGATTGTCTCAAGCTTTTTAAAATTGTTAGTTAAACCTTGTATATTTGTGTAAATGTCATGTATACTCTTTAGTTGTTAATCAAATAAACCCATTCTTCTTTTTTTTAAGTTTAACTTATTTTTATATACGGGACACTCTTTGCTTGAAGTAATATGACTATCGTCAAGACCTAAGTGGAACTTTTCATTTGATTTTTGACAGTTAATGCATTTATTGATTTGCTCTTTATTACATTATTTTGCTCTGTGCTTTCCATGACACTTAAAACATGTTTCTTCATTTTTACAATCCACAGATTTATGATTGAAACCTCTGCATTTAAAACACTGTATTATTTCCGTACCATCAAAGATTCTACATTTCTCCCATGCAACATTTACTTTCTGTGCTGCTAATATTTTTCGGTATGTTTCGTTATCAATTTTCAATTTCGCGTTAAAAAGCGATTTATTATTTCTTTTAATTTCATATATTTTGATTAATTCAATTTTGCTATGTTCTAGAATTTGATTTTGTTTTCTTAATTTTTCGATAATTTCTGTATCTTCGTACTTAAATGTCATATCCGTTAAAACCACAGACATTTCAATATCATTTGGAACTTTCACTTCACTCTGTATGACTAATGTTCAATTTTTTCGATTTTCAATGTTTGTAATTTTAAAGTTTTCCGGATCTACTTTTAGTTGTACCGTTTTTCTAATATGTTGTTGAACATGTAGTTAGCGAAGTTAGAAACTGGTGTCGAGCCGGTATTACGCATCTTCTTGTTATAGTGCCTTATATGTTCACGAAATCTTGTTTTTATTTTGCGTCCTGTTTGTCCTATGTAGCTATGTCGCACGTCAGTTTGTAAGCCCCCTGAAGACTTTAAAGCCCCTATACTTTGCAGTATGGTTTTCATCGCGGTTGCTCCATATTAATTCTGGGAATCAGTTTTGGAAGATTTGCATTCCGAAGTTGGGTGGGAGTCGCCGCAAACAACAAAAACAAGAATTCTTACGCACCCAAAACATGCTTCTGGAACGCAAATGGGCTCTCCCAACATAAATATGAGGTTCAACATTTTTTGCTAATACAGGAAATTGACATACTATTAGTCTCTGAAACACAGTTCACTATAAAAAACTGTTTAAAAGTCCGAGTGGGAGGGCATGTGGTGGCACCGCCATCATAGTGCGCAAAAGTATAAGGTACTTGCCAAAGCCTGAATTCATCGAAGATTTTTTTTCGTCTATAAGTTTTACTGATTATAATATTAAAGTCTCATCAGTGTACTTTCCGCCCAGGCACAAAATCTCACACCATCAATTCGCCACGTTTTTTGACTCACTAGGACAGAAGTTTATTGCAGCCGGCGATTACAATGCAAACCACACCCAAGAGGGAGATAGCTATACATTACAGTTAAAGCAAATAAGCTAGACGTCGTATCTGGAGGTAAAACCACCTATTGGCCAACAGACTTTAATTTACAATTTCCCATTGTAAAAAATATGAGACGTGATAATTTATTTGTCAGTTCGTCCTTTGATATATTCTCCGACCATTCAACTACAATTGTTATTTTACAGGACAGTATTATCATTGCACACGGGAACCTTATTTCCTATCCAAATAGGTACACGAATTGGTTCAAATATAAAATGCATGTGAGCAAACTTCCCACTGAAAAATCCGACTGATAATCAAGCAGCTGTGGATCAATATACGGACGTCGTGACGGCAGCAGTCACAAATGCAGCACCAATTAACGATCAGAGAAAAGAAATTTATAACAATCATCGCCTGATATACAAGGCAATGGCAACACAGTCGTTTTCCTGACATCATGACCAAAATGAACATATGTCAAAGAACTTTACACACAAAACTGAGACAGAAACCCAACTCCGCTATAGAAATATATTTAAAAAATTTAGATCCCACAAGAAACACAGACTATAGCCTGTGGATAGCTGTAAGGTACTTAAATGTCCTGTTGTCTACACATCCCCACTAAGACTTGATAATCGCACTTGGGCTAAAAAGTCAACAGAAAAGGTTTTTACACTACTTGACACAATAAGCTTCACTATTCCAAATATGAGTGACACTGTCAGTAATCCTATGAAATTTCGGCTATCATTACTAAAATCAACAATTAAAACTCTAGATATAAGAAAATCACCCGGACCTGATCGTATTACAGGATCAATGATAAGAAATTTGCCTAATTATGCTGTTAAAACTTTACTATTCGTATTTAATGCAATGTTGCGAGTTGGTTTTTTCCCAGGCTCTTGGAAGACGTCTGAAATCGTTATGATCCCTAAACCAGGTAAAGACCTAACTCAGATTACGTCATACAGGCACATTAGCCTACTGTCAATTTTATCAAAGCTCTTTGAAAAATTAATCGTTTAGTCTTTAAAACCTTACCTTAATGAATAAAACATAAACCCGGCCCATTCGAATTTTCACCGCTATTAGATCTGCATATAAAAATAAACAATATTGTTGGGCTACTTATGAAAGTAACTCGAGTGCAACTTGGAATGCCTCACAAGCTTCTAAAGAGCTATCTAACGGATAGAATATTTAAAGTAAGGTCAACAGATCATTTATGTAAAAATGGCAGAATATCTGCAAGAGTCCCTTAATGCAGTATACTAGGGCCGCTTTTATATACCATCTATACAGCTGATATGGAAACAAGCTCATATATATCCACGTTTGCAGACGACACTGCATTTATAAGTATCAATAGTGATCCAAAGGTTGCATCTGAAAAACTTCAGTCCCAAATCCATAAGCTAGAGGTGTGGTTAAATAAATGGAGGATTATAGTAAATCCTTCGAAATATGCTCACGTAACGTTTTTCCTCAGTAGACAAAATTGCCCTCCAATAACAAAAACAAATACCACTGTTCTAGCAGAAACACACGTTAAATAATTGCAGCCATAAAACTTTGAAGCATTCAACTAGACTAGTTAATAGGTCGGTCCTCACTCAACCATGGCTTTGGATTACAAAGTGATTATATACAAATCAGTTATAAAACCAATATCGACATTTGGCATTTCAGCTGTGGAGTACTGCTTGTGCATCCAAAAATTACAACTAGGATTTTACAACTTATCGTCTGCGCCCCTTGGTATATAAGAAATGAAAATATCCATAGAGACCTTGAAGTTCCCACTATCCAGGAAGAATCAATAACATACGCGTCCAAATACGTAAACAAACTAGTGGTCCATCCCAACACTCTAGCGCGCGATTTACTGCAATTTCATGGGCACCAGTGACTGAAAAAGGACGCGTGAGCCCTACCCAATAGTAGAGTTTATTAAGACTTGAATTATTACATTGGTAATAATTTAAGAATAATATGTTAGAGATAAGATTGAATACTTAAATTTCTTTTATTAGAAAGATTCGATTAAAAATGAGATTTGCATACAATAAAGTAGTTACTACATATTGGTGATAATTATTAAATATTTTAGATTTGAATACTTATTGTGAATTTCTTTTGGAAAGAGTCAATACAAACAAAACATTTTTTTGAGAATAATTTATTTATATTCTAATACGTAATGCGTAATACGTTGGCAATTGCTTCAACACAAAATATTTTAGTTTAGGTTTTGCTTGACAAAAAACTTTTAAGCTCGTCATAATTAATTAACATATTAAGTCGTACTGTATTTTGATTTCTAAAAAGCTCATACTTTTTAGAATATAATTTATATCCTGTAGTATTGGTATAAAACGGAGGTATTTTTTTTTTTTTTAAAACAATTTTATTGCCCAATACATATTGCGTAAAATCTTTTATTTCGTCTTTGGTTGAACTACTGTGTTTTCTGCAAATATCTGGGCTAGCAACAATATGAGCTAATCCTTCTTGCTCTTTCCTAAACTCAACCAAATGGAGTTGTTTTTCATCCGCAATTTGTTTGTGTGTTTTTTGCTTTAAAATGCCAATAAAAAAAGCTTTCACTATATGTTGCAAATTAGTCGAACCTTCTATTTTGGCATGAATATCACGTATACCAACTACTTTACAAATTGTCTGAATCGCTCGATGGCATACTAAACCATAACCTTCAGGTTTCTTTGAAACAAAAATTTTTGTCTTTCCAAAAGCACAATAAAAATCATGAAATACCGTTCGGTTATCGCATAATTCAATTCTCATTAATTTTTGGCCAGCTTTGTTTTTTGACTTTCTCAATGCGGTACGCGCTTCTGGCGCTTTTGCAGTAGCAAATCCAGCCAATCCCTTACCGTTTCCTGTAACGCTCATAACTGAAAATCTGCGTTTCCTTCCCATATTACCTTTCATAATAAAAACTATTTTATTTTCTAAAACTCGCGTATCAAACCCTCCAAAATGATCATCGCCAATAGCATCGGGTGCGCCTATACTTCGACCTGGCATTTTGGATCCAGACCAACCACGATCAACAGGACTTAATTTAATTACACGAAAACCTCCAATGAAATCACGTATTTTTAAAACATTTTTTTCTCTTTCGGTATCTTCCGGTAGCATTTTTTGTTGTATCATTTCCTTTCCTCGTATGACAGGAGAATTTAATCCAGGCCACAAAACATTTTTTTTCCCGATTCCAATTATTTGACCTTTGTTTAGGTCTTTAGCAACTTTCTTCCCTGTTCCTTTTCCTCTTCCACGTTTTTTGCCAGCATTGCTTACAGCAGTGACTCCTTTCCACAGGTCAGTAGCTGGAACTAAGAACATAATGAAAATAACACATTAAATAAATAATAAGTATTTAGGTAGATAAAAATACGCAATATGAAATCGAGAGCGAAAAGCTTTTTAATAATTAAATAATCCCTGATTACATTCTTTAAAACCTATAAATAAAAATAAAACAAGCTGCTATTACAAAAGGAAACAAAAATTGCAAACATGTTTTAAAAGTTAACTTTCCTTACTTTCGCTAAGAATTTTTCTTATAAGTTATTTATAATGAAATGTAGCAACTGATTAAGCCCAAACAAACTCATAGATTTGATAGAAATTCTCATACATTATTTTCCATATAATTTGACCGCCAACTGTTTTCATGACATGCCGTTCAGACTAGCCATAAATTTGTTCTTTCATCGAACATATTCCTATTCGTACAATAGTTGTTTGCACAAGGCTGTTCTGCCTTCAAACAAACATAATTCACACAGGCAAAATAAAAAATACATATATGTACTGTACCCTTTTAAACCTTTTACACTATGGAAATTGAATGGCAGACACACGAAGTTTGTAAGGGAAGGGCCGAAGCCATAAATTGTTTGGTACACGACCATCAACAAATTTCTTCTCTTTATTGTTTCGGCGTTCTGTCCATGAGCGAACCGATTTCTGGCTAGTCTAGACGGCAGTTGAAGCAAAAAGCTCGTTTTTACCTAACAAAAATATTGCCCTCTTGTCAATAATTTTCCTAGTTTGTCAATGCTTAGCAGACATGGTTAAATCGCCTCTACAGCAGAAATGCGTTTGTTTTTACTCTGCAAAAAAAAACTATACATCGTCAAAAAATCGTATACATTTAAGACTATTTATTTGATAGAAGTATGATTCAAAAATCAATGCGGATTTGGTTTAATAAAAAAAAGTTATAAAATACGAGTAATTGTAGTTTTTTAGTAATGGTGCTTAGGAGTTTTTGGAATTGTTTTTTTTCTGAAACCAAAAAGCCTTAAGTATTTAATTTTTTTAAATAAAAGTTATATTTAGGTTGAAAATAATGGTTTTTAGCCATGATTTTTTTTAAACTATATTTTATTTTATTGAATCTTTCTACAAGAAAATTACAATAAGTATTAAAATCTTATCTCTAAAATATTACTTATTTATTATTACCAATGTAATAACTAATCTACTGTATTTAAATATTAATATACCATCTATTATTTGGTTGGGTTATCCGTCTCGCCAAGCTCAATGTATCAGTCTTTTTAAGTCTCTGGTGCCCGCGAAATTGTAATAAATTCCTAACACGAGTGTTAGGGTGGACCTCTAGTTTGTTTACGTATATTAACGTATATACCGTATATACGTATAACGTTTTTACTTCTTCCAGGGTAGTGGGAACTTCCAGATCTCTATGGATATTTTCATTTCTTATATACCAGAGGGCGCATACAATAAGTCATAAAATTCTAGAATGTCTTCCTTGTAACCTCTGAATGTTTGATGCGCAAGCAGTACCCCACAGCTAAATGCCATATGACCATTTTGGCCTTATAACGGTTTTGTATAAGAGGACATTGTATTCCAAAGCTTAGGTTGAGTGAAGGCCGATTAACCAGTGTAGTTGAGTTGTTCGCAGTTTCATGGCAGTTATTTTTGCTTCAATATGACGAGACCAAGTTAAGCGTCGATCAAGGTGGATAATATTTCACGTGAGTTTCCACTGGAGCAGTGTCATTTGTTTTTGTTATAGATGGGAAATTTTTTCTTCTGAGGGAAAACGTTACATGTGCACATTTCGATGGATTTACTTGTATTCTCCACGTTTTTAGCTAATGTTCTAGCTCATTAACATGCTACTGAAGTTGTTCGGATGCTACTTTCGGGTCTTTGTTAACACTTATTAATACAATGTCAACTGCAAACGTTGACGTATACGTATTTTGGTTTGTTGTATAAATGATGTATATTAGCGGCCCTAGTATATTACCTTGAGGTACTCCTGCAGGGATTTTTCCTTTTTTTTAAAATTGATCTTTTGATCTTACTACTTTAAATGTTCTATCCGCCAGATAGCTCTTCAGAAGGTTGTGAGAACTTCCAGGTAGTACTCGAGTTAGTTTCGTAAGTAGCCCATCATGCCAAACTTTATTAAACGCCTGGAAAATGTCAATAAATAAAGCTGAACAATGCAAGTTCCACCTAGTGGTATGGCTGTCGGGTTGGAGAATATACCACCGGCAATGAATGACGAAGATATGATGGATATTTTCGTTGCAGCCTTGTCTACAGCAATTTAACGACAGGAAGCAAGCCTTGAAAACCGCCCGGTTTTGATAGAAACAACCATCGAAATTAAAATTATATGAATAATATTTAAAGACCTTAGAATCATACTTTTTAGGTAGTTTATAAAACATGTAATAAATATGGATGCAACCACGGCACCATATGTTTCATAACGTTATAAATTGCGAAATTGTGCACTTGCAATTTCATTTTATAATACGTTGCATTTTCATTTCACTGCTTGCATGTCAATGCATAGCAACAAATACAATTCTGATTTGCTGAGTTCTATGTCATTAAGCTTTTCTTATGTCATATTTTGTATTTCCATCCTACGGATATCATATTGATCTTGAGTTATGTTCTTCGATTGGTGTAATATAAAGGTCTCACAAACGTCGTTTCTTGGTTTAAATATTGAAAATTTTTCTTTTTTATTACATTCATTAGTTTTCGAAAAGATACAGGAATTGCAGCGTTCTCTTTTTTAGACTTGCAGTAACTGCAATACAATTTATATATATGTGCGTAGCTTTTTGGATTGGAAGTAGAGTTTTTTTGTGTATTGTCTGCGTTAATGCGATTCCAACATTTTCATAAAACTTAAACGTTCTTTGTGTAGCATACCTTGATTGGAACTTGCTTACGTGTTGATATTAATTCTGGTGAACTATTAGTGACATATAAATCATTGATGTTTACCGAATTATTCCTAACGAAATTGAACTTCTGGAGACCTCAACGCGAAAACGCTTTACGTTTATGCGTTCAGCGAGACCAATAACGAAGAAGAACAATGTCGCAATGGACTTTTCGCACATAATTTTGAAGTACACCCACCTTTAAGTTGGCTTGGTGATTTTTCACAAATATTTTCTTTTGTTAGGCCCGTGAATTGGTTTCCTTTCATTAGGTTTATTTTATTTTTTTTTAACTTTGTTAGTGGAACCATTTTTCCTATTAGAACTCATTTTATTATTTTTTCGGTAAGAAACAAATATTCTCAGCGTTCTCGTTACTAGCGTTCAAAAATTTTAATTTCAAAAACGGTTACTGAACGTAAAACAAATGCCAACTTCTTCCAATGGTTTTTATTTTTTAAATTATGTGTAATTACGGTTTTTGGATTATACATTTGTTAACATTGTAGTTACGGCCTTTTGGATTTCATAATAAAATTGGGCAGGTGCATTTTGGTTAAATACAGGTTTGTTTATAATTTTTGATTAAATGAAAGAGAATAGATCCGTATATTAATAAATGTTTTATTTAATGTCGGCAATTATGTATGGAATACAATATCAGATAAATGTCCGCCTCTGTTAGCCTCACAAATGCGAGCCCTTTTGAACCCATTTTTCATTACATTCTCACACATTTCACGCGGTATTTCATTAATTTCACTACGAATATTTTGTTTGAGTTGCTCCAGCGTTTCTAGTTTGTTTGCATAAACCTTGCTTTTCAGATATCCCCACAAGAAGAAGACCGGAGCAGTCAAATCAGGCGACCGTTGAGGCCAATAACATCACCATTCCTTGAAATAACTTGTTGTGGAAAGAGGTCTCGCAGTAATTCCATTGTAATATTGGCTGTATGCGATGTGGCACCGTCTTGTTGAAACCACATGTTAGTCAAGCCCAAAGCATGCACTTGTGCCGTTAAAGAGTTTTCAATCATATCACGATATCGCTCCCCATTGACCTTTACGCCGTTTTCAGTTTCAAAGAAGTAAGGTCCAATGATTCCTCCTGACTAAATTGCACACCAGACTGTCACTTTTAATGGATGCAACGGTGACTGATTAATAATTTGAGGGTTTTCCATTGCCCAGAGCCGACTATTCTGTTTATTCACATATCCATTCACATGAAAATGTGCCTCGTCACTCATTATGATTTTTTCATGAAAATTGGGATTGTCATGGGCGAGCTGTAGCATCCTATTGGCATATGTTCGGCGGCGTAAATGGTCTTCTGGAAGAAGTTCATGTGTCAAATGAATCTTAAATGGAAACAAATGCAAAATTGTGGCCAAAGTTGTTCTTTGAAGACCAAGCTCCTGAGCACGGAGTCGAAATCAGGTTGATGGATTGTTTTGAACACTTTCTTGAACAGCAGTAATGTTTTCAGCCGATGTTGCAGTACGTTGTGGTCCATGCTTGGGCCTATCAGCTACATTCCCTCTTTCTTTGAAATCATTCACTACACGATAAATAGTGCGTCTTGTTGGCACGTTGTTTCTCCTAAAAATTTCACGAAAATTTCTCATCGTCAAAGTAATCGATGATTGCTTTTGATAAAATGTTTTAACGATTAAAACACGTTGGTTTACCGAATATGAACTGTCAAATATGAACTGTCAAGACGAATGTTTGCCAAAATGGCGGCAAAACAAAGTAGTATACCTTCCTGGCGGACACCCTGTACATAATATTCAATAAAAAATTATATTTTAAAAGTTTTGTCTGTTAGGGCTTTTTGGATGTTAGGTTGACGATATATACAAAAATTTGTTTTATTTTATATAATATCATGTGATATTAAGTAAACTCAATGCTTAAAAACATTCATATGCCCACGTTTTAAAAGAAGGTCGATAGGACCCTATTTCTAATAATTTGAGTTCAATCCTGTTGAAATCTTAATAAAAATGACTGAACTAAAAATATGCTACAGGAACGTAAATGTGATCTCCCAGCATAAACTAGAATTAGAGCATTTCCTGCGAATACAGTAACCAATGTACTTCTGGTATCTGATACCATATTTACTCTAAAACCTGCTTTTGAGTAACGCATGCAGTGGTACTGCCTTCTAACCAAACATAAACACAAAGTGGTTGAAATATAAAATGTATGTGAGCTCCCGTATCTCTCAGGACATTCTTCTGAGAAACAATCCGCAGCCAGGGGCGCAACTCCAATTAATCGAACCATTACAAGTGGCACCCAACTAGTGAGAGTTGAACATCGTACCTGTGCCAAAAACTCGAGTGACGCCTTCCGTTGTCACCTTGAGAAGGTCTTCCCACCAAATAACGCAAATATTTGTAACAGCCTACCAATTATCAGTAATACCGTCGATGACCCTATAAAATTTCGGTTACCTGCACTCAAATTGGCAATTAAAAATTTTATGTCAAAAAATCAGCCGGACCTGATCATATTACTGGAGCTATGGTAAGGAACTTACCCTCTTCCGCTCTCAGAGTTATACGCCATGCTACGATGGTTTCTGTCCTTCCTCTTGGAATATCCCAACACCAGGAAAATATACTAGTCAACTCCTTACCTTATCCCGGAACATCAGTTTGGATTTCGTGAAAAGCATAGTACTTCGAGCAAGTTCATAGAATTGTTGCACATACTAAATTGGCCATTGAGAACAAATAATATCGTTCGGCCTTATTCACAGATATTTTACAGGCGTTTGATAAAATTTAGCAGGATGGGTTAGTCATCAAAATCTCGCGGCCACGTCCAGAAAATACTAACAAACTCTTTTTCGTCAATTCGAAATGTCGGCGGGTGCCCCTAATAGTAGTATATGCCAACACACTCAAACACACATACGTCAGCTTTTACAGATGATAATGTACTCGTAAGTGTAAACAAAGGCTAGAAGATTGCATCGGAGCACCTACAATATCATATTCTCGATCTAAACCATTGGCAAATAAGGTGGAAGATAAAGATTAATCCTTCAAAATTCGCTCACATAACTTTTACGTTCAGAAGGCAAAATTGCTTACCAATGAAAATAATTAAATCACTGTTTCAGCGGAAAATCACGTGAAATATTTGGGAATACATCTTGATCGACGCCTAACAGTGTCCCGTTACATTGATACATAAATAACAACTATAAAGCCCGAAACAACTGAGCTTCAAAAGTCCCAACTCAACTTTGGTCCTGTCGTGGAGTATAAAGTTCTCCTGAACAAATCCATTACAAAATATATATGGGCATATGGCATCCTCCTATGGCGTAATGAAATATTTAGTAGTTACAAAAAAAGTCTAAGTTACTACGACTAATCGTCTGTGATCCATAGTACATAAGAAATGAAAACATTCACCGGGATTTAAATATATAACTATATCTATATATCGTTACCTGAAATGCAAAAGGGAGTAACAACATATTTCAAAAATTTACAGGAGAGACAAAAAACTCCAAAAAATCAAAGATTACGAAGCTGGTGTTGCAATTTCTTCAGTACAGCATTAAATTGCGATGATGCATTTATTTCGTAGAAAAAAAAATTTCTTTAATCGTCATTTTTATTAGATGTGCGGGATGCGCCATTTTGCATTATAAAAAACTGAAATCAAAAGGGCGTAACAACAGAAACATGTTTAAAGTGAAAATGTCCTCATATGATTTGCTAGTCGAGTTTGAAGAAATAAAAAGCACAAATGTTTTTTAGATTTAATTTTATTAACTTAAATATACTCGTAAATGCATATTTTTAACTTAAAATTTAAAATAAAATAACATTTCATAAAAAAAACTAAGAAAAAATAAAGGTTAATATTCATTGCAAAATTCAAAAATCATAAATCAGTTCACTAATCACCTTAAATTTAAAATAAAATTATATTTCATTAAGTAAGGGGAAAAATAAATTTAAATACATAGTTATTGCAAAATTAATCATTAATCTTCGAAAGGAATGTTGTCGTAAAACAAGTGACAGTCTGCAGGTATTAATCTTTTTAGATCTTGGAGATGTTGCCATTTCTTCTTCGAGATTTTTAGTCTCTCCTTATGTAATTGTGAAGGCTGTTCAACGACGAAATCCTTTTTAGTTCTTTGTGGAAGTTGTTGATATTCATTTTCTATATTAGTTTTAAAATAAATGACTCCTGTTGGATCATACGCTAAGGCTCGAATCATATTTACGGTATCATCACCAGATTTTCGGCCTTAGTAATAAAAATAATTAAAAAAATAGAAATATTATTAAGTAGTAGTCTTTTAGGTTAGGCGATTAGTTTAAGAAAGTAATTGAGCAATTTAATTTATTCTTTTTTGTTAAGGAAATTTCATTAAAATGCTTTTGTTTATACTGTTTTTACCTGGCCGTATTGATGTGTAGCGCTTTGGAATAGCATCGTAATTACAGAAATAGGCGTGATTTAAAAGATGAGCGTTCAGAGAAAAGGGTGTTTTTCGTGCACTTTTAATTATATCCACTAGCTGTGACGGCAAATTTACCTGCATATTTTTTACCTTTCTCTCAATAAGAGAGTGAGTAGCATCGCACTCCATTTGAGTATGTCCTACAACTAAGTATTTCTGCTCGATTGTCACATTTTTTTCGGTACAAAACAACAACAAAGCATTCGCTAAAATGGGTTACGATTTTGGTAGCAACAACCATCTGAATATATGATGATGTGGTGAAATTCTGGGCTTTGTGATATGACCTTTTCTAAATGGTTTATAATACATGTTGCAAAGTACGATGACGTTAGGGCACCTTCCGTCTCGTCCCATATGTAATTATCTGACTCGTGTGTAATGACATTGTATACGGTAAAATTATGTACTTGAAGCTTCATTTTATAATACGAAGAATTAGCGTTCGTCTGCGGGACAAGTTTGACTGCTTGCATATCTATGCAAAACAGTAAACAAAGACCAGAACGTGCATTTTCTATATCGTTTAACTTTTCATTTCTCATTTTTTCAATTTCTGATCTGTGATTTTCATATTCATCTTTTGATACATTTTTTGATTTGAAAGAAACGCACAAATCGCACTCATCATTTCTTGGTTTAAATAAACCGTAATTACCTGCCTTAAGAACATCCATTAATTTAGGAAATGATACCTGGGAAATTTCATTTTCTTTCTGATGTCTACATTCCTCTATGTAAAGATCATATATTTGTCTGTATCACTTAAAATCTGCCTCAAAGTATAACTTTTTAGAATAACGCCGGCGATAATGAGATTCCAATTTTGGAATACCATCTAGCCATTTCTTTAAAAAGTTTAAACGATCGTCATACCTTTTTTTGCAATTATTAGGCACTTTATTTTGTTTTTCTGAAATCGCTGGAGTACAATGTAATCCACTAGATGCTTTCCATATTCTTACCATTTTTTGTGTTATTCCTAATGTGGAGAGAAACATTTTTTGGCAGACTGGAATCCGATTAGAATTCAATTTTAAGAAATAAAAGTTAGAAATTGAACGAGTTGAATTTTCGGCGTAAATGCGTTTTCTGTTAGATGTTTCTACTAGATTAATAACGTAAAGTTTTTTTTGTTCCCAAGACATCTCCCAAAAAAGATCAAATATTTCTTTTCTTTTATCTTCACAAAAAAGAGAACACTGTCGCAAAGCACTTTTTTTACATAGTTTGGAACTACAAGTTTCTCCCATTTGTCTAGGCTTTTTCTCAATTACATTATTTCCATTCATTCCGAAATATTTTCTTCCGTACATTCGATTCGTTTTGTTTTTTACACGAACATTTACGCATTTTTCTTCACAATTTTTTTGGTTTTCTTCCGACATTTTAACACGATTGATATTTTCACATTTAATGAAGTAACAAACGTAGGCGCAAATAGAAATACAAATGTATCAGTGTTGTCAGAAGTTGCAAAAACTTTATAACTGTAAAAATTTTAATTTTGTTCAATGCTGCTAGTTTACGAGACTTATCGTCAGACGGGGATAAAAATTTGATTTGGGGATGAGGAGATTTACAGGGTACTGATTTTAGAATTTTCGGAATTCCAATTACAAAAATTATATGTACTTTTACTTTGCTTGACCCTAATTTAACACAGTAGTTTTGTTCAAGTACAAATTTGTCAAAAGTAGTAAAAAAGAGAAATTTTGAAATTATTCTTAAAATGAAAACTCATACAAATTTGGAAAAAATGGGAGATATAGACTGCCTATTACCTAGCACCGAAAACTGCATTTCAATTAGAGAGTTTTGGCAGTTAACTTTTGCTTGGTGTGGGTTGCGCCCTTTTGGTTTAAGAAAAAACCAACTTTGTTGTTACGACCTTTTGATTTTCTTTAATAAAATGGTTGTTATTGACAGTAGGGCTGTAAAAATGTAGGAGGACATGTAATTCGATTTGCTCTACAACAATAAATGAAAAAACCCATTTTGAATTTTTTGGTTGTTACGCCCTTTTGCATTTCAGGTAACGATATATATATATATATATATATATATATATATACTGACTGTCACTGGATATATATACTGAATATATACTGACTATCACTGGTTATATATACTGACTATCACTGGCTATATATACTGCCTATCGCTGGAATTTAACATACTAAAACATACTGCAAGTTACCTTCAGAAGGCAGAGTTTACGGCGATGCCCACCGTACTTCTTCCAAAACTGATTCCAAAGTAAAAAAAATGCAGCAACTGCGGAGAAAACCTAAAATAATGCGCAAAAACGTAAGGCACTTTTTAATGCCAGCATTCAGCGAAGACTTTTTACAAGCTACCACTATAAATATTACTGATTTTAAAATTATCGTCTCATCTGCATATTGCCCACCTAGACATAAGATTCAACACGATCAATTTGCTACATTGGGACAAAAGTTTTTTGCAGCAGGCGATTACAATGCTAAGCACACCTATTGGGGCTCTAGACTTATTAGCCCTAGAAGAAGGCAGCTGTATAAACAGTTCAAGATAATAAGCGTGACGTCGAATCTGGAGGGAAATCCACCTATTGGCCAACATACTTTAACAAGCTGCAAGACCTTATCGATATTGCCATTAAAAAAATATAAGACGTGATGAAATAGTAGTCAGTTTGTCGTACGATTTGTCCTCTGACCATTCATCTATAATCGTTATTTTACATGGCAGTTTCTCAACCGCACCTCAAACTTATGTTTTTTACCCAAATAAGAACACGAATTGGTTAAAATATAAAATGTATGTGAGCTCTCACCTATCTCTGATTATTGCTCTGAGAAATTCGGCTGATATTTAAAATGCTGTGGACCATTTTACAGACGTTGGGACTGTTGCAGTAAAAGGAAATTTGTACCAGTCATCAGTTGATATACAAATTCTTGTCAGAGAGAAGAGAAGGCTTAGACGGCAATGGCAGAATAGCCGTACTCCAGACATAAAGATCAAAATTAAATTGTGTCAGAGAACTTTGCGTAATAAACTGAAACAGAAACATGACTCTGATATCGAGAGCTTTTTGAAAAACTTAGATCCAACAATAAACACGGATTATAGCCTGTGGAAAGCTGTGAAGCATTTACAATGTCCTGTTGCTTACGAATTCCCACTAAGGCTTGAAAATCACACTTGGGCTAAAAACTAAGATGTAAGAAGTAAATTCCTTCGCAAATCATTTGGAAAAAGTTTTCACACCACATAATATAAATAGCTCATTATTCCAAAAATTAGTGACACTGTTAATGCTCCTATGAAATTTCGGCTACCATTACTAAAATCAACAATTAAACCTCTAGATATGAGAAAATCACCCGGATCTGATCGTATTACAGGATCAATGATAAGAAATTTACATAATTATGCTGTTAGAATTTTACTATTCGTATTTAATGCAATGATGCGAGTTGGCTATTTCCCACGCTTTTGGAAGACGTCTGAAATCGTTAAGATCCCTAAACCAGAAGAGGAATTAAGTCAGAATACGTCATAGAGGCCTTTTAGTCAATTTTACCAAAATTGTTTGAAAAACTATTCGTTTCGTGATAATAAGCAATATTGTTCAGCTTTATTTATTGCCATATCCCAGGCGTTTGATAAAGACTCGCATGATGGGCTACATGCGAAAATAATTCGAGTTCTTCCTAAAAACTTAGGAGCTATTTGACAGATAGAACTTTTAAAGTAAAGTCAAAGGAGCAATTTTCTAAAAATGGGAAAATCTATGCAGGACATGTCGACAGATGTTTGCAAATTTCTTTCCAATATACTCTTGTAAAAATGTTGATTCATTATGCCATCAATAAATTCCAAATTCCAATCCCAGCCACTTATCAGTGGCTTCTTCCGGGGAACTCTGCTTTTATATCCATTTACTTGCAATGTTCCTTGTACAGTTCTTGGATGTACATGCTTATTGTAGTTATTGGCGAAATCATCTGCAAGTTTTGGTTGATTATCTTTCACTTCTTTTACGGTGTGGTTAACATCACGACTAAAAAGTTTTTTTCCGCTTCTTGGTATATTTTCAACTGAGTCAGTTTGCTTATATTTTCTTATACATATATTTTGAATACTAGCAAATGGCACATTTAATAATTTTCCTATTTCTCGATAGAAATTTCCTTCTTTAAAATGTTCTATTATTAAATGTTTAACGTTGGACTCAATTTCTTTACCTTGGCCCATAATTTTTAATAGAACTTGCAATGCTGACAATAAGAACGCTAATAAAATAACAAGTGGTGGCATGTAAGAAAAGAATTTGATGGAAACATAAAATATGTATAACTGTGCTTTGAGAAAATTTAAGGGTATTTTATGTTTTGCAAGATGTATTTAAACTTTTGTCCACTGCATTTTGTTGTTATTGTGGTATTTACCATTATGTTTGAAATCTACAAAGAATTTTTGGTTTTTGTTTTCTGTTATTTACGATCACAAATAAAACTTCATACTTGAAGTTTTTCTGAAACGCTTACTTTTCTTTAAACATACAATTTTTGAGTTGTATTTAAATTTTAGTCTCTGACTGTACGTGTTTTTTTTTCTTATTTCTTTATTATCCTGTAATGCTATCTTTACGTCATGCTTTCAAGCAATATTCTTCTCTCTTATTTGTTTTTGTTAAGATGCTCCCACAGGGCTGGCGATTGTGCTTCACAATATTGGATAAGTGTTAAGAATCTAAGCTATATGCTAAGTCAAATTTCTTTACACTAAGGTAAAGGTTATTATTAATTTTGCATTGTAGGTTCCTAAATACAAGATAGTCTACAAACCAGGCCGACATACGTCCCCATACTATTATGGAGCAGCCACCATGCTTTATTGTTTTGATAAAGCATTTATTAAAAAAAGGTTCGCTTTTGCTTCGCCATGTCATGGAAGTTTTTAGGCAACAAATATTTAAAAATTACTTTTAGCGATGAAAAGGATATTTCCCCAGAATTTACATGAGCATTTAAACATTTTTTTTTTGGCAAAATTCATACGCTTGGTTTAGTGGACCCTTTATATATAAAAGCTTTTTACGAGGTACTAGACCATGTAAACCATTTTGGTACAGTGATATTTTAATGTTGTTAATGATTACTGATTTACCAGAGGTTTGTGAGACATCTTCAGCTATTTTTACAGCTTTTATTTACGTGCCTATAAAACGCGTTGGCCGCCTTGTGCCAAACAAATTATTTATGATGTTGTATTTGGCATACCTCTGTATGTTTTTCACTGTGCATTGATTGCTGCCAACAATTAGAATTATTTTAGGCAAAGATTTGCCTTTGTTATATAAATCTATTACGATTTCACGAGTCTCAATTGGAGTTTGCCTTCCTATTGTAATTTTTTTTTAATATTTCACGTTACAAGTAATTATATTTTGCTGATAATATATATATACGTAGAAATCGAGATGTTCAGCGATGCCTAGGTCTCGTCGGATAGGCTGGGGTCTTGTCACTTAAATCGTCTATAAATCCTTAACCATATACCAGAAAAATATTGAAGGTGCTAAACTAAATCATAAATAAACAACCGGGCGAATAAAAAATAAACCTGCAGATTTGATTTAAATAAAAGTATTGCGTTTCCCACCAGTGATCTAGTTGAACAGACCACATGCCCTCATCAAACTTTTGTTCACCCCTAAATACATTCCCCTTTGGCTCTCTTTGTTTTAAATCGGGTTAGTTCATGACAACTTCTAATGGTTTATTAACAAATTTCTGTTTTTTAAGGCTGTTCTTAGACTAATACATATTCAATAGTAAAAGTAAACGGAGATCAGTGTGATAGGTAGTTCTAAGTGTTAATTATATTCGAATAAGTTCAAGGCAAAATATATGGACCAAGTGGTTAAGTCACAAAACCATTGTAATGTGTCCGCAGCAATGCTAGTAGTAACTCCGAGCTTTTTTCCTACACCTCTGGCTGGTTATGAATATATCTTTGTTGGTAGGAGTTTATGCCGACAAATAATAACGAAAGACCTGTTCTTAAAGAAGAGTTAGTGTTAGTAGGTGTGATGTTAGCCTTAACAAAAAGAATGTGTGTTTTTTGATGACCGGGTTAAACAATTGATAATAAAACCCAGCCCTAAATTAACTTAGATGTAAATTGAAATTGGAAATTCTGATGTTTATACTTAATACTATAGACTACTAACTAGACGCGACAACTTACAACAACATTACCTCGATTGTATTAGATAACAAACTTTATCGTTCCTAATTTAGCTATCTCTTTCATATAATCGGGTCAATTAAAAAATGTGTACATATAAACGAATAGCACCAGATTATACGCTTTTTCAAACGTCATTATTGATATATATAAAAACATACGTTTTATTTAGATGTAGGCAAGCCAAGTAATCAAGGTTATGTATGTGATATTTAGTTAAAATGGTAGTTACCCGTGTGTTGGTTGTTTGAACTGTTCCAATTTTTTTTCCGTGGACGTTAACTTAACGAATGAATTCTTCTTAATAAAACGAAAAAAGTAAGGGAAAGTTTATGTGAGATTTTGTTTGTTGTTGGGTTTTTCTTTCTTTTCACTCTTAACAACAAGTACTTATCGCTTGCTTGCAGCATTGATGGGCAAGCAGTACTAAATTATCGTTACCATTTGTGATGGTAAGTGAATATTTAGGCTTTAGAGTAAGGCCGGCTAATATTTAAGCAGCTGTGGATCAATTTACTAACGTCGTGACGGCAGCAGTCACAAATGCAACACCAAGTAAACGATCAGAGAAAATAAATTCATAGCAATCAACGCCTGATATACAAACTCTCGTCACTGACAAGAGAAGGGGTTCAGAAGACAATGGCAACATAGTCGTTCTTCTGAGTTCAAGAGCCTAGTGAACAGAAAAGAAGAAAGAACTTTAGGTATGAAACTGAGACAGAAACACGACTCCGCTATAGATATTTAAAAAATCCGGATCCCACAAAAAACACGGACTATAGCCTGTGGAAAGCCTGTCCTACAAATACCTACTAAGACGTGAGAACCACACATGGGCTAAAAACTCAATAGAAAAAGTAAATGCCTTCACAAATGAATTAGAAAAGGTTTTCACACATGATATAAATAAATTCAATATTTCAAATATAAGTGACGATATCATTAATCCCATAAAATTCCGGCTATCATTATTAAAGTCCACAATTAAAAATATAGATATGAAAAGATCTCCTGGACCTGATCGTATTACAGGATCAATGATAAGAAATTTGCTAATTATGCTGTGAGAATTTCACTATTCGTATTTAATGCCATGTTACGAGTTGGCTTCTTCCCATGCTCTTGGAAGATGTCTGAAATTGTTATGATCCCTGAACCAGGCAAGGACTTTACTCAGATTACGCCATACAGGCCAATTATTCTACTGTTAATTTTATCAAAGTTGTTTGAAAATTATTGGTTTCATCTTTAAAACCTTACCCTTATGAACAAAACATCATCCCTGACCATCAGTTTCGCTTTCGTGCGAGGCATAGTCAGCGTTATCATATCTGCATTTGAAAACAAGGAATATTGTTCAGCCTTATTTACTGGCATTTCCCAGGCATTTGATAAAGTCTGGCATGATGGGCTACTTACGGAAATAACTTAAGTACTACCTGGAAACTCTCACAAAGCTTCTGAAGAGCTATCTGACGGATAGAACATTTAAAGTAAAGTCAAAAGATCAATTAAAAAAAAAAGTGAAAATCTCTCTAGGTAGTATACTAGGGGGTGGCTTATATATGTACATCATTTATACAGCGGATATGCCAACAAGCCCAAATGCGTATACTACACTGATTAATATGTCCTCATTCAACCTTGGCTTTGGAATACAAAGTCCTCTTATACAAAACCATTATAAAGCCAATATGGTCATATGGCATTCAGCTGTAGGGTACTTGCCCGCCAAACATTCATAGAGATCTAAAAGTTCTCACTATCCAGGAAGAAGTAATAACATACACGTCAAAATATGTATACATACTACAGGTCCAACCTAACACTCTTGTTCGCAAATTATTACAATTTCGCAGGCACCAGAGACTAAAAAACACTGACATATTGAGCTTGGCGATTAGTTATTACATTGGTAATAATTAATAAATAATATTTTAGAGATAAGATTTAAATACTTATTGAAAATTTCTTTTATAAAGATTCAATAAAATAAGATTAAAGCTTAAAAAAAATCTTGCAATAACTTTAGATGAATTATAAAATATTTGTAAGAATTTAAAAAAGCATATCTAGTAAAATGATATTAATAACTGGAATATAGTGCGAAGAGTTTTTCCCGAGAAGTAAAAAAAGTCAGTGGTAACACCAATTGAAAAAATTGCAATGGAAGAAAATGTGAAGAACTTCGTCCGATAAACACATTCAGGACATTCAAAAAACTATTAGCAAAAGTAGTGAAGGAACAATTACAACGATCTGGAGTCAAATAAAATACTGTTGAAATACTAATCCAGATTTAGAAACAAATTTTCCTGTGAAATTGCATAAAATAAATCGATATAAAAATGTAAGAAGATTGTCAGTCTTTGAAATATCGTATGACCGGTATCGTCGGTAATTACAGTGGTCGGCATATTTATTTTGACAAAGTGAAGAATTGTTTTATTGTTTTTTAATATTGAAATTCCTATAACAGCACAGTATCATATTTTCTTTACACTAATTCTTAAGTATACGTATGCAAAATATTTTGTTTAAATCTTTACCCATTCTCATTCTGAAGAGAGAAATGCAATTTGGTACAAGAATTTGTAACAGCATAATTATTTTGACATTCTATAATTTAATCTCATTTTGTTTTTTGTGTTAAGCTTTAATACAAAGCGGTCGTTGTTGGGTATTAAGTATTAACATTCGATGAAAGATAAATTAAAAAATTATATTACTATTGTGTAAATATGGGAAAAAAAATCGGAATTAACTAACACCGTCAGAAGTGAAATTATAACCAAGTACAATCTTGGAATATCTGTAACAAATATTGCCAAGGAGTACAATATAACTAGAAAAGCCGTTTATTATCAAATAAATAAATGTAAAGAAACAGAAACTGTCATTAATTTGCGTCGAACAGGAAAAACGTAAAACAACGGCAGTAAAAGATCGACAAATTATCAGAAAATTTAAATCTAATCCAGGTTCAAGCAAGATCAATTCCATGTATAGCCCCAAGGATCCAAATTAAAGGGCTAGAAATCGCAAACAGGTACGTGCACAAGTCAAAGAAAAAAGTTTTTGTTAGACTAGACCAAAAAACTCGAAAAAAAACCGCACATGTAGAAAAAGTTAGTCATAGAGCTGGCACAGTCATGTTCTGGGGCTGTATAGCATTTCCTTCTGGCGATAGGTTGATTGGACCGTCATTTATTTTCCAGCAGGACAATGCGCCTTTGTGGGAGGACATACCAACAAAATACATTCAAAACTTGATCGATTCAGTTCCTAAAAGACTCCTGCAAGTCATTGCCGCTAAAGGTGGATACACGTTTTATTAATATAAAAAATGTCTAAAAGTATTATAAAAGTTGGAATAACATATTTTCGTTTAATGAGTTAAAATACTATATAAATTTTTAAATTAGTTGCATAGAATGCAAATTTAATTTAAGAAGTTATGATTTTATGTTTTTTAGTTGTTAAAGTCATTTAAAAAAAATTTGGAATTTTTAATTATTTGGAAATCTGAAAAAATTCAAATTTCTCAGGTGTCAAAATAAATATGCCGACCACTGTATATTGCCGATAACTATAAATTATACATACGTATCATAATATGATTTAGTTGACGAGGTAATCAAGGCAAGTAACATAAAGCATGCATAACGATTACTGTCCGATGTGTACATCAAACATTTTAAATTTTATTTAATTTGCTTTACGTTTTAACTCACTAGCATATCAGTACCGGCGCTATTTTTGTCTGAGTATCGTATCGGCAAAAAAGAGTACCGAGGCGTACCTAGAAAATATATTAAAACAAAATGTAAGCCAAATGCAAACAAGAAACAAGAAGAACATAGTAACCTTTTTCGGGTTTAAATCGGTTTACTTTCAATATCAATTTCAATTGTTTTGGAATTGTTTTCTTATTTAAAATAATAAATTAAACCCCAATTTTTAAAGTACATTTAATGTTTGACACCCTAAAACACTTAGAAAATCAATAAAATCAAAATTAATGTTATAGAAAACAACGAGAGGTTGTTACATATGTACGTACACGTATGTATAATTACATAAAAATTTATAAAAATTATAAACCGTATGTAAAACACTAGTTTTGACATGCACATAAAATTCCATAAACTTTTTTTACATTCGATATTATCTCTAAAATGATTTTTATTAATTATTACTAATGTAGTAACTAAAATGGCGTATTCAAATATTTATAAACAAACGTATCTGCTAATAGGTAGGGAGCGCCGCCTCACCGGGCTCAATGTGTGAGTTTTTTCGGCTCGAGCCAAATTATTTTTTTATTTCAGTGACTGTATCATTTATATTAATTATAAATTCAAATTTACAATTATCACACATTTTTCGAAAATACAGAATGACATCTGATGTGTAAATGTTGTATTTTGTTTCTTTATTTTGTTACATTATTAATCAATATATTAAGTAAGTAAAAATGGCGTGGGGCTAGCTTATCGGCAGTAATTGCTTTAAGAGCAATTCAAATTTCGCGTCAAACAAAAGTTAATTCTTATTTGTTGATTTATATTTGTTATAAAATTATGTATGTAAGGATCAACTGTATTGAAATGTTTATTATCTTCTTGGTCAGTATTGTCCATTGTACCAAAAAGGTATTTCGAGGCAAGTCCTACTAAATTTAAAAGTACACGTTTTTGCCTATTGCTAGGTGTAATTGTTCTTATCTTGCTTAAATGTTTGTCTATCTTATTACATATAAAGATTTTTTCGTTCTTTTTAAAATTATTTGAGTCATCTGTCAAAAATAAAATACACACGTTCATATGAAGGCGATTTTTTTGGAGGCATCTCAGATACATGACTACTAGACTACAATTGTCACTGTCGCCAATTTAAACTAATTTTTATTTTTAGTTACGACAATTGACAAATAAAGTGTTGACAATTTACAAAGAACGCGTAGAAATAATCAGCTTGAATATATGGAATGAATTATATTTATATACATTTAAAAACAAGTTATTTTACCTGAAATACCACATGGAAGGTGCGAAAAAATTTGTTTGTTAATTCTGTTAAAATAATTTTTTTTTTATTTATTTGATTTTCTTTTTGACCATATTCAGTTTCTTCTATGTTTCAGTTTCTTAAATGAGTGATTTTGCGTTAATGAAAAAAAAGTTGAAGTGGCAACATTGTTCACTAAACACAAATACTAATAATACAACGCCAATTTTCCTATCAGCTGTTTATGACGTAGCTGCCGCCTTCAGAAAAATTAAGTAGCTGACTACAAGGCGACATATGAAGTCAACTGCATTTGTAGCCATGAAGCTGTGTAGTCTGCTGTAGTCAATGTGTTTAGAGCATCAGAAGTATATTTGTTCTTTTATATCTATGTGTCTAAAATTAGGTCTGATTATATAGGAATGCTGCAATTATAGTTGTTAATTTTTACTATTCATTTGTTCCCGTTATTGGATGTAATATTATGTTGGCCTAAGTTTGAGTGATTATAAGTATGGTTATGTGTAATATTACCTGGTATGTGTAATATTACCTGTAACTTTAAATTTAAGTGGAAATTAATTTTCGTTTATAATGAGGTTTTTGTATTTATTAGGTCTTTTAATACTGCTAGTATGTATTCCGTGTAATGATTTTTTTCCTAAATTTTGGTTCTTCTTTGTGTCGTACATTTTTGTAGTTTTTTATAAAACCTTCTTGTCTTGTTTCTATATAACTTTCTCTATTTCTATTCGCCTTTGATATTAGTTGTTCTTTTAATTTACATAACCTTTCATATATTATGGTGTGATCGATTGTGTGATTTTGAACTTGTAATAGTGTGCATTTAATTGTGCTATGTTATGTGTCGTTGTATAACATTAGGGCTTTAGATATTTGTTGTATAATTAGTAAATGATTTTCGAAATTTAAAGTGCTTATTTTTTTCTGTGATTGTGTTGTTTAATCTTTCAATATCGCTGTTGCCTGTGTGGCTCTTTAGTTTAGTAATGTGATATTCTATTCCTTCAGTTTGCAATATTGTAACAATTCGGAAATTGCAGACAAAGTAACAAGACGTGCTCAATATGTCGGAAAAAATAACTTGTTTCAAGTGCTTTAATAACATCCAAAAAACTGCTTTATTGTGTGCCATGTTTGCCGGTGCAAGCTTCACAAAACCTGTGCTAATATTGATGATTCAAACGTCTTTAATTCTATTATAAACTTTAAAAATATTGTTTATATTTGTGACAATTGTTTAAAAACATCAAGTGACCTTATTAATAAAATAAATGTATTAACCAGTGAAATACAACAACTAAAAGTTATGTTCGCTCAATTTATAAATATCAATAATGTTAAAAACAACGGTGCCTCTCAACTCACATTGCCATTGCAAGAGGGTTTGCTTTCTACAGAATGTTTGTCAGTTAAATCAACTGCTAATGAACATGACGTTTTTACTAATGCTTCGACGAACTTTAGATCCTTTTCTAAAATTTCATAATTAATCGCTCTTGGAAGTCCCAGTGAGGCTGCCCTTTTCCGTATTGAAAGTCGTGGATTTTCACGTAAACTGCTTTTAACCAGTTCACTGTTTTCGGTAGTCCTTGAAGATCGACTGGGCCCTGGCCGTGGGACATTCATAGCCGAAGCAGTTGCGCGGAATCTCTGCACCTACGAACGAATTAAATTTACACCACGTATTCGCCGAATGTCGAACTTTGAACAAAATTGTCGACGAGCAGTGCGACATCGTGACTGACAAATTCGCACAATCGATAATTCCAACGGCACCACCCTCCCTCCGCACCGTTTAATTCTTTTTGAAATAATCGTATTTAAAAATATAAATTTGCCACCAGACAGACACCCTGTACATGAAGAAGAAATTAAACGCCAAATTAAAGAAATTATTAAACAACAAATAATAAGGGAAATCAATTCCCCATATAATAGCCCACTATGGATCGTCGAAAAGAAATTAGATAACTCAGGAGAGAACAAAGTATAGAATCGTTATTGACTACAGAAAATTAAACGAATTTACAATTGACGATAAATACCTTATTCCGAATCTAAATTCATTGTTAGGCAAAATTGCTAGATCACAATATTTTATAACATTAGATTTGGCAAAAGGTTTCCAAAATTCCAGTAAGAAAAGAGGATAGGGCAAAGACAGCGTTTTCAACACCGTTTGGACACTATGAGTTTATTCGTACGCCATCCGGCCTAAAATTTTACATGAATATATTAATAGAATATGTGTCGTTTATATGGACGACATATTTGTGTTCGAAACATGCTTAGAAGAACGTTTTACCAATCTGAGGCTAAAATTAAAAGCACTAACAAAGGCACATCTCAAATACAAATCGATAAATGTGATTTTCTTTAAAAAACAAACTCAGTTTTTAAGGTATCTCCTTACAACAAACGGAATAAAACCACATCCCGCTAAAATAGAAATAATAAACAATTTGAAAATATCAAATAATACAAAACAAATAAAATCGTTCTTAGGTATGACAGGCTTCTATAGAAAGTTTGTCAAAGATTATGAAAAATTGCATATCCAATGACCCGATTTTTAATAAAGGATTAACCAATCAATGTATACGATCCTAGTTACATCACTTTTTTTGAAAAGCTTAAAAAAAATTTAAAATCAACGGATACAAGCAACTTTGCCCTTGGCGATGTCCTATCTCAATATGGACACCCTATTGCATATCGTCGGCTAAAGTCGCAAACGTGACAAGTCCACTTTTTAAAATTGTTCAGGATTGAGGAAAAACTGTTTTAATAATATATTGGCGCAGACTTTTATTTTTCATTGTATACCACGCATCGTTTGTTAGTTGCACTCGCCGTTTTCGCTTTTTGTTCTTAATAGGAAGTTCTATTGAATCATCCGCACTGCTGTGGAATTCATACGGAACTAAACCAACATTTCCATCGTCTTCTTCATTTCTATATTGAACGAAACCATCGTGTGCTTCATCACCATAATCCATATTGTAAATTTTTGACTAAAAAGCAGATATTATGTTAAATTTAAATTGTGTATTTTTCAAAAAACTATTCAACTGCATTAAAATATAATTTTTCGAAAAAAGTGGACTTGTCACGTTTGCGACTTTAGCCGACGATATGCATCCAGAACTTTTAACGAGCATGAAACTAATTATGCTACTATAGAAAAAGAGTTGTTCGCCATAGTATGGGCAATCAAATACTTCCGTTTTAATACCATATGTTTTTGGCACGGAATACGATTTAGAGTGTAATCATCTTAGGACTGACAGGATTCTTCAGGAAGTTTGTGGAAAACTACAGCTGTGACTGAACGTTGGGTGCTCGTGGGGTACATTGTGATGTGATAAGAGACGTTTGAGGAATATTTTGAAATGAGTTGCGGTTGACGTTGCTTCAGATACATTGCTATCTGATGGAACCATATTCGGTAGGTGATTTTGTTTGCTTAAACCATAACGAGGTTCTGAGCTCGTGTACGTCGTTGCTAAATTCTCGTGCACCTGCAAACGTTTGGGTGATACATCTGGTGTCATAAATGTTTGTTGCGGCGATGATACATCGACCGGATCAAAATCAGATGATCTATACTGCTCTATCAACGACAGGGTATTGGCCAGTTGGTTTTCTAATTCCAAAATTCGCTTTGTCATAGCATGAGACGACGATTCTACAGCCTTTTCGGAATCCATTGTGTTAGCGTTCTCGATACGTTCAATTAGTTGTTTCTTGTTCCCAAAACAAGACACTCCAACTTCTCTGCATTTCGCCTGCAGTTTCTTCGCCGTCAATGTATGTATATTCTCCATCGTGAGAAAACTTTTCGTCGGAATTCTTGATCCCACTTCTTAGAATGTCAAGATAGCTTTATCAATAAAACAAAACGCTTTAACTATTTATAGCGAAAATTTATTAAAATTTACGTTATTCGTAACACTTGTTGTTCTCGAAGGCGTCAGACGATGAATGTCGTTAAATTGAAAAAAGAAGGGAAAAAATTCATTATTGGTATAAAAAGTATGTTTAGTCATCAACGCACAGGGTTGTATTACTGCAAGGGTTTTTAGTTAACATGACACGTGTATAATTTCAATATGCGGGGTTTCGGTTATGTAAAATTGCCTTTGTTGGAGTTTCTACCATATTTCCCTCCTGAGCATATATCGCAATTGTTAATAACTTTTGTTATTTCTTCCTTAAGCTGAGGATTATATATTAAATTTTTTAACTTTTCAAAAGTTGCTGTTATACCGCATTGTCCGTTTTCGTGTTTTATTCACGATGTGTTTTGCCAATCGAGGACATTTGAAGAATTTAACATTGGGGTTCGTAGAATTATATTCCAACTCTTCCTTTATCTATTTCTTTTCTTATGATATCTAAGACTATTCTCTTCAGTATCATTTTTATCCATTTTTATCTAAGTAAAAGCGTTTATTAAATTTGTACATTTATTCAATCGTGTTACGTTTTTCCTCTATAACTGTTATTTGTGCTTTACCCCGATTTACGATTGTATCTAAAATTGGAATTGTATAGCCTAGGTCTTCCTCTTAGGAATGGACCGTTTCTATTTCGGCTGTCATGCTATTGTTTTTTCCTTCAATTTGTAGAACTTCTATCTAAGCATTAATTTAGTCGTTTCTTATTCGGCTCAAGAAATCGGCAACATTGTTAGTCTTTACTTTAATATATTCAATTGAAAAACTATATTCCCGCAAGCTGAGAAGCCATCTCTGAAGTTTTAGGTTTACGTCTTTATCCGAATATTTTGTCACCAGCCACTTCAGTGGTGGATGATTACACTCTAAATCGTATTCCGTGCCAAAAACATATGGTATTAAAACGGAAGTATTTGATTGCCCATACTATGGCGAACAACTCTTTTTCTATAGTAGCATAATTAGTTTCATGCTCGTTAAAAGTTCTAGATGCATATGCAATAGGGTGTCCATATTGAGATAGGACATCGCCAAGGGCAAAGTTGCTTGTATCCGTTGATTTTAATTTTTTTTTAAGCTTTTCAAAAAAAGTGATGTAACTAGGATCGTATACATTGATTGGTTAATCCTTTATTAAAAATCGGGTCATTGGATATGCAATTTTTCATAATCTTTGACAAACTTTCTATAGAAGCCTGTCATACCTAAGAACGATTTTATTTGTTTTGTATTATTTGGTATTTTCAAATTGTTTATTATTTCTATTTTAGCGGGATGTGGTTTTATTCCGTTTGTTGTAAGGAGATGCCTTAAAAACTGAGTTTGTTTTTTAAAGAAAATCACATTTATCGATTTGTATTTGAGATGTGCCTTTGTTAGTGCTTTTAATTTTAGCCTCAGATTGGTAAAACGTTCTTCTAAGCATGTTTCGAACACAAATATGTCGTCCATATAAACGACACATATTCTATTAATATATTCATGTAAAATTTTATTCATCAGCTTTTGAAAGGTTGATGGAGCATTTTTTAGGCCGGATGGCGTACGAATAAACTCATAGTGTCCAAACGGTGTTGAAAACGCTGTCTTTGCCCTATTCTCTTTTCTTACTGGAATTTTGGAAACCTTTTGCCAAATCTAATGTTATAAAATATTGTGATCTAGCAATTTTGCCTAACAATGAATTTAGATTCGGAATAAGGTATTTATCGTCAATTGTAAATTCGTTTAATTTTCTGTAGTCAATAACGATTCTATACTTTGTTCTCTCCTGAGTTATCTAATTTCTTTTCGACGATCCATAGTGGGCTATTATATGGGGAATTGATTTCCCTTATTATTTGTTGTTTAATAATTTCTTTAATTTGGCGTTTAATTTCTTCTTCATGTACAGGGTGTCTGTCTGGTGGCAAATTTATATTTTTAAATACGATTATTTCAAAAAGAATTAAACGGTGCGGAGGGAGGGTGGTGCCGTTGGAATTATCGATTGTGCGTATTTGTCAGTCACGATGAGGCAGTGCTCGTCGACAATTTTGTTCAAAGTTCGACATTCGAACGAATACGTGGTGGACCGAGTGTAAATTTAATTTGTTCGGTGGTGCAGAGATTCCGCGCAACTGTTTCGGCTATGAATGTCCCACGGCCAGGGCCCAGTCGATCTTCAAGGATCTGCAGTTACTTATCTTCGAGAACCCGCAACCCTCGAATGAAACATCAAAGTCCATTCCATTGCCCCAGGGGAATTGTTTGGTGTGTCTTATTCACGCATGAGATAATTGGACCATTTTTTTGAGAATTCTAGAGGCGACGAATGTCAACGGGGAAAATTATTGACGCATGATTACGGAATTATTTTTGCCAAATCTGCGAGATCATCCAACGTACAACACGTGGTTCCAACAGGATGGGGCTACTGCACACAGCCAGATCTTCGACGAGTTTGCTTCGGGCAAATTTTCCCCAAAAAATGATCAGTCGCTTTGAGGACATCCCATGGCCACCGAGGTCGCCCGATATAACTCCCATAGATTTTTTATGGACAATCCCTAATCTCTTGTGGCTTTAAAGGAAAATATTCGTCGGGAAATCAGCTTAAATAAACCAAGTTTACTGCAGCGTGTGGCGCAGAACTCAAGGCTCCGTTTTCAACAGTGTGTTCAACTCGGAGGTAGACATCCATATGCCATACTCTACAAAAAATAAAATTCGAGTTTCCATTCCATCGTTCAATTTTCTTAATAAAACTTTGTGTCAATTATTACGTTTTCTATTTAAGTTTGAATATATAAATCTGCTACCATACACCCTTTACAAGAGTTACGAAGTTGCTATTGTTTTCATTAATAAAATATGTTAAGATTTTTCACTTAAAAATTTTCAAATTTGCACAAAAATTACTCAATTATTGACTTGTTTTACATTTTTTAACAACAATAAATTAATTTTGCCTTAAATAAAGAACATGGCTTTGTAATGTCTCACTTTGTCAATCTCAGCAATACCTTCGAAAACACAAACCAGCTGACTGCTAAAGAGAAAAAGTAAGCCCTGAAAATTGCCAAAAAAAAAAAGGGATACAAATTGCAGAACGAGCAGGGTCCTTAGAAATTTTGTAATAAATATATTTATGTGCATTAAACGTAATTTTATTACAAAACACATCATGTCAAATATATAATATTTTTATTATATTCTATATAAGGAGATTATTTCAAATCAGCAGTCATTTTGATCGCAGAACACCTTTTGCGTATTTTGAAATCACTTTGACAAAAAGTTATTATTAGAAAAACCCTGTATGTTAATATTGTTCGAAATATAATTATAATTAAATTAAGTCATTGAATTTATCGAAATTAACCCATTTGGCGCCGCTGTACTCATTTGAGTACAGCCAAACATTAGCAAAAATTTTTAAAATTTAAAATTTTTTAGAATTTTTGGCATTTGTTTATTAAGAGAAGGTTTCTTTTAAAAAAAATAAAAAATTTTGGTTAGATTCATATCAACTGGACTGTTTAACTGCCACAAAGTTGGAGTGGCGACATAAGCACAGACTTTCCCCTTTTTCAACGTTTACTATATTGCTAATTTCTTTTCAATTTTATTTTTCTGAAAACGAACATTTGTATTGCTAAAATAAGCAAAAAAGAAATTATGTGGTAGCTACTTTCACAAAGTTATCCTATTTTAAATACAATTGTACTCAATTGAGAACAGCGGCAGAATCCATATAAAAATTATGGCAACACTGCTACAGAAATATTAAAGCATACTTATAGGATTACCTACATGTGTAAGAAGGGGATTCCCAAAATATGAAAGTATCAATCCTACTTGTGTCTGCTTCGAATAAAGTTATTGTTTTGAAACCTAGCATCGTTAAGTTGTGTTTGTGGTTATAAGTTTAGAGTACAAACGTTTATGATGAGTACTAAACGTATTAAAGTTCGTAATGATTTCAAAGGATTACAAGAAGCTGATAACGCAATATTGGAAGATAGTGATAATGATTCTTTACATGATTTTGCAATTATTCCGCCGGAACCGAGTGTATTGACAGATGAAGAAGAAGGTTGTGATGAGGACATGGTAGCTGACAACTTCCCAAAAGTTGTGCCAGGTAACATTGTGGTATTTAGACGCCACAATAATATCATTTTAAGTGATGATAACGAGAGTATCGATGACGAACCGTTGGCCGAAAAGGTAAAAAGAAGCAGAAGAAGGCAAGAAAGTGTAAAGAAGTTGCTTAGTAATCTAAACCCAGTACAAGCATTCGAGAAGATTTTTGATGAAGAAGTAGCATGTTTGATTATCAGCAATACAGTTTTATATGCTAGTCAAAATAATAGACATAACTTTCAACTTGACCCCGTCGACTTAAAAAAATTTGTAGGTGTACTGATGCTATCTGGATATAACAAATTACAGAGAGAGGATTTATACTGGTCTTACGATGAAGATGTTGGCATGGAAATAATATCAAAATCACTTTCTAGGCAAAGATATCGTGATATTAAAAAGAACGTTCATCTTGTTGACAATGATGAAGCTGGCACAACCAGGGACAAAATGTTTAAAATTCGGCCATTAGCTAATGTTATAATGAAAAAATTTCTTCAGTGGGGAGTGTTCCACGAGCACATTTCAATTGATGAGTCGATGGTAAAATATTTTGGCCATCACCCTGCTAAGCAGTTTATACGTGGAAAACCAGTGCGATTTGGCTTTAAATACTGGGTAGCAGCCAGTTCCATCGGATATTGCTACACTTTAGATTTTTATTGTGGAAAATCGGAGGCGAATTCTACTGATCCCTTAGGGTGCGAACAGAGTGAGCGCTGATGCCGAGCCGAGCTGAGCTTATTGACGCTTATTTTCATGCGAGAAGAAAATTTGTATATAACACAATGAATGCGAGAATCAGCGCTGAAATTCTGTTTATTCCATGTGTTTTGCTTTTATGTCATTTAGTCTTGTTGTTCATTTGTGTTTATAAAATTGCTGTACACGTTAATGGATTCATCTGATGAAGAGTATTTTGCTTCTCCTAGTGTGATTAATGCAATTATTAACACAAAGGTATTTGGAAAACATCCAATTACACTAAAAAGGAATGAATTTGGTGAATTTCATAATTTATATAATGATTTAAGAAAATATCCAGCTAAATTTCAACAATATACCCGAATGAAAATTGAAACCTTTGATTACATTCTGGACAAGATAGGTGTAAAACTAAACAAAAACTGGACAAATTTTATTAAGGTGCCAGTAACTTCTTGCGAAAGATTGATAGTGACTCTGAGGTAAAATAATTCTTTAATACTTTGTTTAATTTAATTTTATTTGCTGTAATAATTTGTATTTATATAAAAACTATTTATGTATCAAGTCAGTATAATAAATTGATGGCTCACTTCCAATTTGTATGTTGGCAAATGATGAAGTGGTTGGTTCATTTCTGATTTCAATTGGCACAAATGTGCTGGACTGAAAATGTCCTGATGTGCTCAAATCAATTTAGTACACGTTCTCAGAGGAGGTGCTAATTGGAGAGGAAATTGCTTCATAGCGTGAGCGTTCGTTGCGCAGTTCTGGCAAACTGTTGGCTTTGCCATACACATATTTGTACAGAATATTTTGAATTTCCATCCTGCATACAAATTTTTTTTCCGGCTCCAATTTCCTAATATGCGGCAGTAATGTTAAGAAAAAGGCCTCATCTTCGTCCAATACTGTTTTTTTGTCTGAATTTCTTTTTTCAAGCAAAAGCAATTTCTTTTTTTCTATTTCTAACAGTTCTGCACAGCTGCTGTTCGCAGTTCGTTTCCTCTTTGGACATGATTCAGGGTTTGTTTCAAAGCTGTTATACATTTCCTCACTTTCTTCAACTTGTGATGTGTTGTGGATGTCTTCATTTTCATACTCCTCCACCTGACTATTCTTAAATTTCCCTGGTTTTAAATTTCCACTTAAATTTCTGTATTTCATTTGATCCTTTAAAAAAAGGAGAGACTGGAAGTATGACCAAGTTGAAGTGATTTGTGATGCAGTGTCACCAGCATCACCAGACTTTGGTGTTGGAGTCATCCGCAGTTCACTCCGGAATAGGTCGCGCAAATATTTCCATCTTTTCTTCAAATCTTCCTCTGAAATAAGAAAGTGACAAAATTTTTCATATTACAAAAATTTTCACAAAGGACAATCTCTTTATTTAGATATTTGGCTACTGGTGCATCGTTTGCGTCACTGGCTTTTTCGTTTAGACTTGGCAAATCAACTGCTGGACGAATTGTAAAAGAAACAACTCAAACGCTATGGGAGGAGTTATTTCCTGTCCATATGCCGCCGCCAACTAACAAACACTTGGAAGAAGTTGCAGCGCAATACTGGAATTTATGGAACTTCCCAAATTGCATCGGTGCTATTGATGGAAAGCACATACGTATCAAGTGTCCAGCAAGTTCCGGCTCAATGTTTTATAATTACAAACATTTTTTTTCCATTGTGTTGCAAGCTATTTCCGATGCCAACTGCAAATTTATTGCGATCGAAGTTGGAGGGTATGGAAAGCAAAGTGATGGTGGTACTTTCAGTTCTTCTCAAATTTATAAACTTTTAAAAACTGGGGAACTACAGGTACCGCGAAGCACAAGTCTACCAAAATTTGCCATATGTTTTTCTTGGTGATGAACCCTATCCCCTTTTGGAATGTTTATTACGGCCATATAGCAAAAAAGACTGCACTGAAGACCACGAGTATTTTAATGCGCTCTTGGACTTATAAATGCCAAATTTCGAATTTTATGGAAACCGATCCTTCCTTTGCCGAAGTAATTATTAAGGCAATTTGCCTACTGCACAATATTATCATTGATCGAGAAGGTTTGGATGAAAACTTGAGAGAAGAAGTTGAGCAGCAAAACACAAAAGAATCGCAAAATGAATTCAATACAACTAGCATCAAGAATTAGATTAATTAGAGATCACTTTTGTAACTATCTATGCCTCAATAAACTCAAATAATATGTAATATTACTTACTTGGTACTTTCATTTCTGCTGCAAACGATGTCCACAGTTTTTCCACACAAACACGATTGTGATACAATTTATTTTTTTGGTCCCACAAAGCAGGGCGAGAACAAACTTCACTTATTATTTGATCGAAATCCATTTTTTTTTATTTTTAAATCATTAAAAAACACGAATGCACGCTAAAAAGTTAACATCAACAATGCAAAAAAGCGCGCAAAACGCTTTGAAACTGTTTTTCTCGCACTCATCAGCTTTGCTCTCTGCTCTTGTCGGGGTTCACTGTGTTATACACAAGCTTATTTGTATTGACTTGTATGTAACCAGTTTTATCGCACTGACAATCTTTATCGCACTGACAATCTCGGCTCGGCTTTCAGCGTTCACTCTGTTCGCACCCTTAGGGTCAAGAGTAGTAAAAAAAATTGCTTGAAAAAATGGAGACTGATCTAGCATCGCATCAAGTATTTTTCGATAACTTTTTTACTAATTATAATCTCATGGTGGAACTAAAGGAAAGAGGATTTCGTGCGACCGGAACAATTAGAGAGAACAGAACTAAAAAGTGTACATTGAGAAGTGCTAAAGAAATGTTTTTCATTTCTTGAAGAAGTGCGAGCCTCATATGACTATAGGTTTGACAGGGCAAATGAAATTCTTTTGGTAAGATGGAAAGACAATAGCGTATGTACAATGGCAACAAATTATGACACAATTGAACCTTTAGGAGCTGTATATAAATTGATATCAATATTCCAAAAGTATTTCGGTCTTACAATAAACATATGGGAGGAGTAGATGAATTGGACCAGTCCATTTCACTCTATAGAATAGCTACTCGTGGTAAGAAATGGTGGTGGGTATTGTTTACCTATATACTAGATATGGCCATTTCAAATGCTTGGCGATTGTATGTAATGAGTCACAGCGAAAGCATGGATCAACTTTTATTTAGGCGTTCAATTGCAAGGTGCTATTTACGCCAAAACATGCAAACTAAAGCTCGACTTTCATCTTCATTGGTACTAGACTAGGGCTACCTCAAGACGGTATAGGTCACTACCCCAAAAAGTTAGAAAAGCAGTTAAGATGTGTTTTATGTCATGCAAGAGTTCGCTGGCAATGCAAAAAATGTTTAAAAACGTTATGCATTGAAAAAAATGTTTTGAAGATTTTCACCTGTAAGCCGCCGCTGTACTCAATTGAGTACACCCCTCCCACTTAGCCTACTTATTATTTTTTAAACTTCTTTCCTTTTTTATATTAATTTTATATACAATGAGTTCAAAAATAAACTTATTTATTTATTATCGCTTCTCGTTTTATTTTGGCGGTTAATGGGTTAACATAAAAAAAATTTAAAAGTTAAAATTTTGTTATTGGGGTTCTAATATTCGTTTTTTTTTAACTTAATAAAAGTGTTTAAACTTTTTAATGGCCAAGTAAGTGTACATACAAATTTATAAATAATGTAAGTGTACATACAATTTAATAAATTAACTTTTTATCATTGGACATTCATCTAGACAATACTAGAATTGTTCTCGAATACTTATTTTTAACTCATTTTCTACCGTTATTTAAAAAAGGACTAAATATCTTTTGTTATTTTCAAAAAGTCTCTTTATCGAAAAATCTTTATAAATATCTAAAAAAAAAACGTACTGTTAAGACTTTTGACTATTGGACATACATCTAGACACGACTAGAAATTGTTTTCCAATATTTATTTTTCGTCCCTCGTCTACCTTTTTTTAAAATGGCAATAGATATTTCCAAGACAGAAATTAAATATTTATAACCGCTAAAAATAGAAAATAAAATCTTTTGTTTAAATTGATATTCTTTTTTTAATTTTTGGGAGTTTAGCTATATACATTTTTTTTATGAATCTTTACGTCAAAATATCGTTACAAACTATATATATAAACTTTTGAAGCCTGAACATTAGTACTCTTAAGTACTAACATAACTATGTTATCTTTAAAAATTTGGCTAGGGTTAAAAATTTTTAAAATTTAACTTCACACATGTAGATTCTTTTATTTCAGACAACTTTATACATTTACGCATCGATTATTTATTTTTTAATACTTAATGATAATAACGTCCAATTAAACTATAAAGCTAAATTTACACGATTGAAATTTTCTTCAAAATGCTTAAAACTCGTGTAAACAGCACAATTTCTTCAAAATTTATTGAACAAAACTTTTGAAGATTTTATTGATGCCGTGTAAATAAGCATGAAAATCGCATCTACCAATATAGATAACTATAAATAAATTGACAGTATGTTCATTCTTTTGATTCAATACATATCAGCTGTTTTTATTTACATGTGTTTGTTCTGGCAAGTGGCAATGCAAATAAATTTCTTAAAGAATAAAATTAAAATAAATAAATTAATATAAACAACAGAAAAAGTGGACAGGAGATGAACTGAGACTGTTCATCGAAATGGTTGAATTACGCGAACCGATTTGGAATTTTAAAATTGATGGGTACAGAAACCGAAATGGAAAGGAGAAGTGCTGGTCAGAGATTGCTGCTGCAACGAATCATTGCATAGCCGACTGCAAAGCACAATTTAACGCTGTGCGATCACGTTATAATGTATTTTTTTGTTGTTGTATGTTTTGATCACATTTAAAAGTATTATTTATTGTAGGCGGAGCACAAAAAAATAAATACCTCCAAAAGTGGACAAAGTGGCGCTCTTATGTATCAAAATATGAATACTTTGCAGCTCTACACTTTTTAGATACTGTGAGAAATCGTGGATCAGGAGGTAGAGAATCAAACTTCGAGACCTTAACTAATTTTACTTTTGAGGATTGGGATGATGTTGAAGAGCATTTACAGAATTCGGAAGCTCGATGTTCACTTACAAGTGCTTCTCTCGAAAATAGAACTCCCCTGCAAAGCGTAGAAAGTGCAAGATGTAAATGAAATCGACAGTAAGCGTTCAGAAGTTTACGAAAAACTTGGCCAATTCCTATCTCAGAAAGTGTTACAAGGAAAAGAAGACATAAGTTGGCGGAAGGGCTATAGAGTTTGTTGGGCAGCAGCTTTCTGCATATTCAGAGTCAAATGATCGCAGCTGAGTTTGAAATGCATAGTACTCAAATAATATTTGATACGAACTTATATATTTAGACTGAGAATTTAAATTAATAATGTCATCGACTCATTAGAAGCACAGCAAAACAAATAATTTTGTTTTAAATTTTTTTATTTTAATATTTTATATTATTTTAATTTTATTTTTTATATAGAAACATGTGATTTTAAGTTGCCAAATAAATGAATTGAACTTTTTATTTCGATTTATTGGGTTTTTAATTAATTTTACATAAATATCCTTGCATTGCCATGGAACTTCTCCTCCATTTAAAAAAATATTTTGTGAATTCTTGTCGAATGAGCTTGGACGTTTCGTTTTGACGACCTTGATTGCACAATGGTTCTATCGAAGAAAAAATATTCTCTGTCCGCACTTCTTCACGCCATCGTCCATCCGTTATAGGTCCATCCGCATTCACTTGGTCGTAGTCTCTTGTTTGTGTATATATATCACACTTGCGTTTGTTCAAAAAATTTTGTAATGCACATACTGCGAGAACAACCTTGACAACATTTGGTGGGAAAAGTTCCATTGTTTTTCTTACGCGAAACCGGGTTGATATTAATCTAAACACGTGTTCCGAAACACGCCTAAATCTGGACATGTAATTGAAATTCTTTCCTTCGTGTTTTGATTCCGAAAAGTATATGGTGGAGAGGCATGTGATGACAATCGCAAATCTCCTAATATTTGCGATTGTGACTTGAACTCGAAAGAGTTGTGATGGAACTCACAATCGCAAGAAATTTGGCGACTTCAAATCGCAAGAACAATCTCAAGTGAACCGTTGTATTTTGCCTGAACCAAACACTTAAAGAAACAAATAAATGATGAATAAAATAAATTTGATGTTTTTCTTTATTTTGAATCATAACTAATATTTTTTACCAATTCTTATTAAAAATATGAAATTTAAAAAATGCATTAAGATCTTGTTAAATTTGTTGTTAATAATTTCATGAAAGTAATTGGTTGTTTTTATTTTCATCCTAAATACAAAAGTGAATAATTTGAAAATTCGAGAATTTTGTGTTCATTCTCTTAAGGAATAATTTTTTTTAAAGCTAATATGCTTAACAAAATTGTTGCTGGCATTTTTATTCTATTTCTTATAGCATTTGTTTATGTTTTGTCCTAATATAACATATGTTCTATTTTTCGTATACAACTTCGAAAAATGGCAACTCGCAAGTAAAACGTGCGAGTTTCATCACATGCTGAAAAACGTTTGGCGATATGCAACTCACATGCGATTTGACAATCGCGTAAGGGTCATCACATGCCTGATAATATTGGAATTTAAGGGAAACGCATCATCAGCAACAATCACATATGGAATATGCTTAGGTCTACAGGGCAGTGGTTTCGGTTGCGGCAAAATGTTATTATATAATCCATTCGATAGCGAACATCTACTGAAACCTCCGCCATCGGACTCTCTACCCTTTGCGTCCACAAGCGCCATCAAAACAATTCTGTTTTTCTTTTTATAATTGAAATGAAATATGCGCTTCCACCGTGTGCTGGTGCTATAATATCGATATGTTTTCCATCTAATGCCCCGATTGAATTGGAAAAATGCCACGTTTTATTTATACTTTGGGAAATACTCTCCCATTCATTCCTCTGTCGCTGGCATTTGTACCAATAGACATTATGTTTTTTATTTAATAAATGAGGTTTTACCTTTAAAAATTAATCTTTTAAAACTTTATATAATGCAGCGCAGACTTCAGGCACAATATTGCATATCGATGATCTTGATCAGACTTGCGTAACTGTCGCCAGTCGCTAAAAATGGCAAAGTAATTGCCAGGCGTTTTCCGGGGCATATAGATTCCCGCGTATTAGTATGGGCCTTTTCTATTGATGGGGTGACGAGATTAACACGTTCACCACTCATATTTTTTTCGCGTTTTCAATAAAAACTCACGAGCAAAGAAAAATATGTCACATATAGGTCACATGAGTTTTTGATACAAATTTCCTACTATAAACAAATTTCCTACTATATCTGTGACATACATAAAATTCACATTTAAGTGACATGACTTTTGCGAAGACTTGGTGTCACATATATGAGTCACTAAATGATTTGATTTCAGAAAATTTAAAAATTTTATTATTTTTATACATTACATATATATGTATAAACTTTATTAGTTGTGTCAAATTTTGAAACATGGATATGGGCACGATCCGATAACATCACCCTCTTTGCCTCTGCATACTCCACATACATACTGTGTTGCGGTCCTCTTTTTATTTTTACTGCATAGTCGGCATCGTTTTCTTGAATTGCTTACATCTGGAAAATGACCAGCAGAAGATATACTGGCTGTTACTGCATGAGACGATCTTTGTCTGGGAGTTTCAACCAAATATGTCTTCATAATCTTTTCTCTAAAAGATAATAGTGTTAAGGGATTATAAACATTTATTTTGTTGTAGATCCAGCAAGCATTCGAAAGTGATATGTCTATCAGGTGAAAAAACACCTTCATGTACCAACGAATTGATCGCCTGGATAAGGCATAATACGACACCATTTGATCAGATCGATCGATACCTGACATGTTTTTGTTGTAGCCAACAACCATTTGCGGCTCCAATGTATTTACTCCTCTCTTTGATATTATATTCACCATGTCGGAATTATGCTTCGTGGAAATCATAAGTACGTCGCGTTTGTCTATTTTAAAATAATAATGCCTTTTCCGTTACGCCTCCATGCCGTTGTTCCTCTGGTGAGTTTACTTTTTATGACATATGTAGGATTACGTTTTCTATTTGCTCTTAATGTTCCACACATTGTTGTTTTATTACACAATAAATATTCTGCCAGATCTACGCTGTTGTAATAATTGTCCATATAAACTGTGTGTCCCTTTTGCAAATAATTCTGCATTAATTTAGCAACAACTCCAAATGAATGTCCTTTTTCATTGCAAATAGTAGTTTTTCCAGTGTAAATAAACAAATTTATTAAAAATCCATCTGCATTACATAATTCGTAAAACTTTATTCCGTATTTATGTCTCTTGTGCGGAATATACTGGCGAAATAAAAGTCCTCCTCTCCACAAAAGAGGAGCTACAGCCAAAGATAAGTTTTGTGGGGGACTGTAGATTTTCTTTAAATTTTGAAGAATATGATTTACGACATTTTCAGTTTTGTGTAAATGGTTAGATTTATCACATTCTTCAGGGAAATAGAAACCCATGCAATGAAGTAGATTTCCAAACTTTATGCGACTCATAGTTGAGCCGAAAATACTTTGAAAATAAAGCGGATCTTTGCACCAAAATAGTCTCATTTCCGGCTTTTTGTTAAGAGTCATTGTAATACATAAAGCAATTACCTTTTTTACCTCCTCAACGGTGACATCTTTCCATCTAAGAAGATTAGATTTTGCCCTCAGTTTGTTATTTTTAGACATATAATTAGCACGTGCATTTGTCCACAAAACAATTTTCTTCAATAACTCATCATCAAATATCTGCATAAAATATTCTATTGGTTTTGCATTAGATGGTAAGTCAATCGATATTTTCTCTTCACCGGTAAATTAAATTTTTTGCGTTTCGGGTTCCACATCAACTCAATCATTTTCATTTGTAGTAATTCCAGCACGATCATCTTCTAAAATATTATTATCTTCTGAGCCATTGCATTCCTCAGACTCTTCAGTCTCACTATCTAGGCCAAAGCTGCTACCAGAATCTTCAAAATCCATATCACTTTCGCTGGAATTCAAAATAGCCTCAAGAATTTCTGCTTCAGACACTTTTTTTCTAGGACCCTCCAATTTTAAAAAAATTAATATGAATAACAATATATAACCTTTTTTAAAACAGAATGTTTTTCTTTTGCTATTGTGACACGAAGGAACTATCGAGAACGCATTTAGAGTTAGTTTTCATATAAATTAGCACATAACAAAATACCCTTACAAAAGCGAAATTTTAGAATAATTGCTTACCGTATCCACAAACCGCAGCACTCATATATATCTTACACCTTGCCAAAGACTAAAACATACAACAAAATTACCTCGTACAAACTTTCGTGAAAATAACAGCCCATTAAATTTTTATAATTATGCGACACATAGTATATGTGACATAAGTTTTTATGAAAACTCTCAAGTCACATATATGTGACGCTGAGTGGCGACCGTGTTAAGCAAATAATCATAATCGTCTGGTGACATTCGCACAAAGTTTTTGTATAGGTCGGGATCATTCCTTTTCAATTGGTCCTTAAAAGAGACATACATACCATTACCTTCCAAAAGAAAAGGTCGAACCCAATGTTCCTTTTGTTTTCTTCTTTTTTTGCATTATTATCAGCTACTTCTTCCTCCAATATTAAAAATGTTGATTGCGCAAAAGAAGCAAAAGAGCTGATCAAAGTCAATATATTCAATATAAAAAGTTTACCAATAGTGTAAATTAGCTTCAACAAATTTTGATCAAAAGATTTTGAAATATATTGAAAGAATATTTTGACCAAATTTTTGAAACGTGTAAATAGAACATTAAAATAAATTTTCAAAATTTTGATAAGACTTCAAAATACCTTCAATCGTGTAAATCTAGCCTTAAGTAAATGTTGTTCCTTTCTAAATTTGTAAAAAAAATTTATTATAATATTCTACAAATGCAAAAAAAAAACGATCAACAGTTTGAACAATTTAAATTTCGCTTCATGCCAGTTCAATGGGCAAATTTTTAAACCAAATTTAAAAAAAAATACTTCGGGGCATTTGTTTAATATGCGACAGTATGCACCATTGAGTTGTATGTACTTATAATCAGGGTAAACAGGTAAACTCACCAGCCCAGCTGATGAATATTTTTAAACTGATTGGATTTCAAATTCCATTTAGTAACATAACGAACTTCAAAACCTGTTTTTGTCAACATTTATTATTGTGTATCTTATGCTTGTGCGTGCAAGAAGACAAAATTTTAATTGGTTTTTTTTTTTTTTTGCAATTCCAAAACATTTCCCATTTATTAAGTTATGTGATAAAAAGTCATGTTTTGGATTTTAAATCTGTATATACATTCTTGAAACTGTTTCCAGAATTTAAACTTTAGATTTTTTTGACATCTCATTACATTTTTATAAATTGTTTTTATTTTGTTAAATTTTGACAAACGATCTCCACTTTTACGCAAACTAAACTGCTTGTTTTGGTTGTATTAATCTATTTGTTGCCTTTATGCATTCACCTTGTAGAGTCATTAAACTATGATGGAGGTTGACATCCGCATAGTGCAATTCACTAACGATTCGACAGTCGCAAAATTTGTCGACAATTTTTGTTGTTTGCAGTAACGAAAAATTGCAAGCTTGTGCATGTATACATTGAAAGATCACAAAGTAACACAGAGGCGTCACTAGTATAGTGGTCTCTTTCTTAAATGAATGACCGCTCCTATATTCCTTTTTGTTATATTTTTCTTCTTTGTTTTGGATAATTTTTCTGGCGCATTAATGAAAAAGGTAAAAATAAGGGTTGAAAGTCTATATTTATTTAAATGAATTTTCTTTCTTTTATTTACAGGAAGAAGCAAGGGCACAATTTAGAGGATAGCTTATGCTGTAAATATTAAAAGTTAAGTTCATTTCAATTATATAGGTACATACACATTTATTTCCTTTGTATATTGACAATAGCTTTTTTCATTTTTGCAGAGCCAAAATGCATTCAACTAAAAATGTGTAAGTAAGGATTTACATAGATAACGGAAAACAAATTTGTTCAAAAATTTCTTTTATATTTTCAGGAAAAGATGTATTAAAGGATGTCCTCCAGGCGAACAAATTCACATCTTCCCAAGGGATCCAGAGAGGTAAGACTTATGAACTTTTGTATTGTTTCAAGTGTTAAAAAAGCGAATTTTTCCGCACTGATTATAATTTCGCTCCAATTATGTTATCCATACGGTGCTTTACGGAAGCATTGTTTACAGACGTGCAAATGTAAATCGGATTTCAGAATATGTAATATAATTTGTAATTGTAATTTAAGTTTCAGAAAAATAACAATAAAGAAAAAGCTTTGAAATGTTTAAATATACATAGATGTTTATTATTTACTGCTTGATATTAGGTACTGTACATAATTAAGAGGTTGAAAACTAGAATTTATGTTTCAAAAGATGTTATGAATTAATTTATTTCAACTTTAAATATTTAAATAACTTTAGCAAGTGTAAACACAAATTAGGTTACGTGTAAAAGTTTAGCCTTCTTTATCTACTAATATCGCTGGTGATTTAAGCTGATTGTTTAAATATATAAAAGAAAATAGTTATTATTGTAACATGTTTATGTATATGTACAATAAAATTAATTTTCATTTAATTTTAGACACAGTTTTGAAAAAGTTTGCTTATCATTTAAAGTCATTTCCAAATCGGTAATATCGAGAATATTAACAGCATTCTCATCAGAAACTTCTTGTTTTATTTCAAATTCTTTTTTAAGTTTAGGTCTCGGAATACAAGGCGCTACTGTAGCTACTGTTGTTTTAGCATACTCAACACCGCTATTGTTACCCTACTCATCCTCTTCGGTAGATAAACATGAATTTTCTTCTTCTTTTATAAAAATTTTATGTACTTCAGCTTCATTGTCGCCACAAGAGTTTGCGTCCATCTTTTGCGTTCTATTAGTTTTATATTTGTTATTGAATGTAATCAGTACGTTTAGGATTTGTTTTACCTGATCATCATTTGTCACCAATTGTTTCGTCAAATTTAAAGGCATATAGCCAGCCCTTTTAGTTGCATATAATGCACATGCTATCAACTGGTCATATTCCAACATTAAATTTACCAATTTCAGATTTTGTTGTTGCACGGCCATACGTAAAGCATTGGTGCCATCTATACTAATTGGAGTTGTTATTTTGGCTGCATCATGTTTTAATAATTTTGTAACAATATCATAATTGTTATCGTTAAGTATGGCTAAATGAAAGGCTGTAAATCCATCATCATTTATTTATTTACTATTATTCCAAGCCATTTCTTTATTTGGGTTGGTCATGAAGACAGCGATATTGCAATGCAGTTTATGATCGCTTGTTGACCAATGTATTTTTAAAAGTTTATTTAATTTAAAATAATCTCTTACCTTAAAAATAGGTATTGCGAATATAGATTGGGTTGCTTAGCAATATCCTTTTGCTTTTTGCTGATTATTTGTTCCTTGAGGTGATACATTGATGCCTTTGCGTTGCTGCATATATAAAAACCATCTTTTTTAACACTTTTATTAATTTCTGTATTATTTAGCTCTGCATAAAAATCTCTTAATTTAGGATATTTATTAAATGTGATATGTGATTTATATCACATTTATATTTATACAATATAAAGCACAGAATATATAAATTACAAACTAAAATATACGAAATTTTGCCTCCGTCACAAATAATTTTTCTAGTTTTTTGCTTCTGTTTTGATTATTTGTGTGAAAGATGCAGAATACCGTTTCGGTAAGAAATGTACGATCAATTTCGTTCTTTGCTTATTCATCTCGTAAGGACCTTCGCTGTTGATGGTTGGTATGTTGTCCGAACAATTGTTCGCACAACGCTGTTCTGTAAAAACCCGTACATAACCTAGCGTTTACACATGCCACTAGGAGTTCGAAAAACTCAATACACTCACACATTTTCACTAATACATTTACATTTTTCGCAATGGCAGCTCCAGTGGCAGCTAAAATTGCATGCGAGTGAAAATTTGGCATTTGCATGCCACTAAATGTCAAAACGATAGACAAAGTTACCCTGTTCAATATTAAATGTAAATTTACTGGATTGCGGTTAAATTGTAATTAAAGTTCTACCTTTTTAAATGCATTGCTAGATTTATTTCTTAAATTGCGCATAAAAAAATTTAAGTTTGTTAATTAAAGAGCAATAATATTAATATATTACTATTATAATAAAATATTACTATTAATAATAAATGTAAATCGTTTCCCCAAAAATATGCCTATATGGTGAACTCGGTAACTCTATTTTAAAAAGAAAACAAAAAGTTAAAATGGAATAAAAATTGAGCCAACAGATTATTCAACAAATTATTTAAATCTTTGACATTGTCCTCCCAAATTGTTCTTTCTCATTTCCTGATAAAATTTTTTTTAATTTAAAAAGTAAAAAAATGTTCTGAAGTTTACGCTTCGACATTTTAAAAATGAACTTACACTTGCATGTGTAAACACAAAAACGAATGGCATGAGATTCGACTATTTCAAAGAATTTTTCGTACACAATACGTACACAACAATTGCATGCCACTACTTGCATTTGTAAATCCAGCGTAAGCTATGCTATGCTCGAGACAAAAAATGTTCTTAAACTTAACAGAAACATCTACACGTAATCACCACATAGAAGACTACGATCGCATTTATCGGATTATTCTGCGGTACGTGGTTACCAAATTTGGGGCTGTCAAGACGTAATGTTAAGCATTGAAACTTGACGAAAATCTCTGTTTAGTACATTATACTTTGTCACATAGCATTTATATGCAGCCGCACAGTTCTTAACCCAGCACACGCTCATTGTATATTAAGAATTTTTGCAAACGATTTCTACACCCTTTGGTTATTTAGGATGCATTCGCAAAATATTATACATACTTAAATTAAACTTACGTTTATTAAAAAAACTTGTGTAACGTAATACATTGCACAATAAAGAATGTTTGACTGCAAAATTAACACGCTCACTGGCATTACCGAATAGAAAAAGTAACTTAAGAGACATTTAAAAAAAATTTATTTCTTTCCTCTAACAGCAGAAGTAGGCAATAACTGATATATCCGGCGGCTTAAAGTCGACTACTATGTTACATAACTCAGCGGCGGCGCCGTACACAATAGTCGAAGGCGAATTCAACTAGGTGGCAGGTTAATATTTTGAGCTGTTTGTTTTTATTTTATAGGTGTCAAAATAATTTTTTTATTTGTGTACGTCCAAGGTGAATTCACCTTGCAATAGTCGCGTCTAAGGCGTATCTAACTAGCTGACCTTGTTACGACAACAAATACAACAACAGCAGGCAGTTTTGTTTGTGCAAAACCCAATATTGCTGTCAAAAACATTTGCAAAAAGAAAGAAAATTAAAAGAAAGTTTAATAAATTTTGTTTAGTACAAATTACAAATTTATTTATAATTTTTGTACAAATTAGAACACAAAATGATAATTTATTTTTTGTTTTTACTTCACTTTTTAATTTATTTATACACAAACTATAAAAACACTAAGGCACTTGTATCAATGAGACTTGAATGTAAATGATTTTTTTGTTTATTCGTAAACAAAACAAAATAGTTTGACATTAAAATTGGGTAAACAAAGGAAAACGAAAATTTACCAAAAAATTGACACCTTTAGTAGTAATGCCACCTGGTTTATTATGGCTTGGTCGTGTCAATCTATATCGCACATTGAGAGAACATCAGCAAACTAACGAAAGAATATGTGCTCGGAATTTCATGTTAGAAGAATGTGGGAACAAATTTATGGTTAGTCAAGACGGAGTGTTACGCTACAGGCCGGGGCACATAGAATCCGTCATACGTTAAACTTTGAAGTAATCAACTGACATCAAAGTAACGGCAGATGAGGTTGACACAATGAGTACTTTGTTGACGGATAATAAATCAGTTGTTTTTATTTCATATTTTTGCAACAAAATTTATTAAAGTACACATTTGCAATGGAATTGTACAATGTGTTAGATGTTCTTTTAATAGTAATCTTAATGTATAAAGCTCGGAAGTGTCTTGATGTAATGAACAGAGGTCGAAGTTTTTTTGTCAGGCCACTTTATCAAGATAGACATAAATGGATTTTTTTGCAGTAAATTTTCAGAGAATGTTTAACAGTGATCCTCAACAATTTAAGAAAACTATAAGAATGGAAAAAGATGTATTCAATATGCTTTTTAATTTAGTGAATGAAGGTCTTACTAAGAACTCCAATAGGCCTGCTATACATGTAAAGTGCCGACTTTTTCTAACGCTAGTGTAAGGAATACTTTTTGTATTTTTATTAAGTAAACTATTTTTTGAATTTTTACAGTTACTTGGCTCATGGAGGCAGTAATCGGTTGTTTTCATCAGCGTTTAAGATGGGGCGTACGACAGTGATTGTTTAAATGTTATGTATTTGTAAACTTTTTTTTAGCCCTGATGATACTGCAGAAAGGAGTAGCAAAATATTAGCATATTTAATCATTTAAATATAATTGTGAGGACCTTGAAGATAAATGCGTTACGACTACTTTCGCAGCTTTCTTTTTTTGAAGCAATGAAGTCGCTGGCAGCACCACAAAGATTGCCAAATTTTTCATTCGATAGGTCCTGTTGTTTGCGCCGCTTTTCCAAGCGTTTTGGGCTGCTTTGCGGTATTTTTTCTGCTATAGAAGCATTGTTGATGTTTTCCTCTAAACAAGTATTTGAGGTCATAGTCGAGGTATTTAAACAATAAGAACTTGTTTCCTCAAATGTGTCTGAATCGACTATATCACTTTCCACCAATGTTAGGCACTCCGATGAAGCCCAATCCATATTAGAAAACGTTCTGTAAGAAAAAATTATAAGAGGCAAACATACTTTTAAATAATTGCTTATAGTCTTTATATTTAAGAGGTAAACTTAAAAACATATAAAGAAATTATTTCCTTTGACTTGACACAAACAAAACTTTCAACTAACCTGCGCGGTGCTTTTGTAGGAATGATAATACTTCTATATAGCACCACTTGCGTTTTGCTTCCGCGGCAGCTCCAGATTTCGGCTTTGCCGACCCCGTTTCACGGACGTATCTATCGCGGAGAGACCTCCGTCGACTCTATCAAAAGTTAAAAGTTGCCCAACTTTCGTACTTTGCATTGACGGAGACGTATTCATTGTAACAACGCTCATAAGAAAACTTGTATTTCAACGTATGACGGATTCTACGTGCCCCGGCCTTACGTGTTGAGTTGTATTAACTTTTTCGCACATTGAAACAGCTTCTCCAGAATAACGTAAAAAATGAGTTCGTGGTCTTCTGAGTGCGGAATACGTTGCGGTGTTCCTGTTCAGTTTGAATATAAGTTGCTGTCTCTCATCGAGATTATTTCAATTCTCATAGCTTAGTGTTAGAACAGGTGTTTACAGGCAAGCCCACAAACACATTTTTATATTGCCGTGTGTATTTTGTATGTCTGACAACAGAACATCGTTTCGCGAGCAATTGTACGAAGGACTTTGTTTGAACAAGAAAAGACCGTCAACAGGGACGATATTCACGAGCGAATTCCTTGTTCGAGCAAGAATCTGCACGTTGGCAGAGCAAATCTATGGGTAGTCCAGATATCATCTAACTATACAAAACGGTATGACAAACACCCAAAAATTTTCCCCAAAGAATATAGTTTGTTGTACAAATCTATTTCATTGTTATTAGAATTCTCACTTGTTTGCACAAATGTTTAAAGTATGTTTGTTACGTTCAAACATTTTTGATTTTTGGCAGCCAAGTTGAATATCTGTAAAACTATTTGGGCTATCTAGTGATAAATTTAATAATTTTATTGAAAATTTCGCAGAGTCAAGGACTAGAAAAAGAACCATAAGAAACGTACGAGAACAAATTTTAGCTGTATAAAAGTCTATAAAGTTTTTGGATGGTTAAGTGTTTACTAATTTGTGCCTTCGCCTTCAAAGAGCCGCAACACAATCCTTGTCTACATTCATTAAAAACAAAACCGAGAAATTAATGTTTTTACGCAAGATGTAGGTCTCGTTTTAAAGTGATGGTACTACTTTACGTACGTAAAACTCGAAAGAAAATAAAATCGAAATTCATACGTAAAAATACCGTTATTATTCTCGTAGAGCAAAACATAGTAAAAGATAATTATAATAAATATATATATATATTCTAATATAATATAATTATCAAAATATAAATTTTTTGCTTCAGTGGTATTTAGTAGTATTTAAAATACTTTTAAGTTTACAATATTAATGATAACATCAATAATAATAATTTTAGTAATAAAAATAATAATTTTGTTTACAATTCTAAATTATATTCGGCGTTGTCATGTTGTTGCAGTTAGCAGCTTTTTAGCTGGAAGACCTTATCAGAGGTCTGTTGGCAAGGACTCCAGTATAAGTTTTGGTAGAAGCACTGTATCAATAGTGTTGCACGATGTGCTTGTGGCTATCGAGCAGTACATTTGCCCGCAGTGGGTAAAAATTGAAATGGACTCAAATGAGAAACGCAGATCAAGAAACTATTTTTATAGCAAATACAAGATTCCATCGACAATTGGCTGCATCGATGGTACCCATGTCAATATTGTTTTCTATTGTATTACAATAGAAAAGGATATTTCAGTATGAATGCAATGATTGTAAGTAAATCAAAATTTTAAATTTGTCATCGCATTTGCATTTTTATTTACACAATATATTATTTTTTATTTAGATTTGCGATGGTGACATGAAAATTCGGGCTCTAGATGCAGGGTACCCAGCTCCAACCATGACTCTTTTGTATGGAATATAAGCAGCGCAAGGCAACACTTCCTTCGAAATTATGAGGCAGGCGACCGAACATCAATGTTAGGGGACTGTGGGTATGGCTTTTCTATTAACGCCGTACAGAGATCCGTCCTGTAGTTTCGTGGAATACAAATTTAACATAGCGCATTCTTCGGCTAGAAACATTGTAGAACGAGTATTAAAAAGTCGGTTTCGCTGTTTACTTTGTACCTTGTATTACCGCCCAGAAAAAGTGGTCAAAATTATAAATGTTTGTTGTGCAGTACACAACATAATGTGACTATTACTTTTAGTTGAGATGAGGCTGAAGAAAACGTATCATCACACAATGCTAATAGTTTGTCGAACTAATTCAACACAAAATTAATAAAATATTTAAAAATAAAGTATATTTTAATTCTTAAAAACAAAATGAAACAATTCAGTCTTTTAAGTCAAGAGATCACAAGAAATACTATACATGCATGTGTAACTAAAATTAAGTTATAAAACTAAATAAGAAAATCACTTTGAAGATTTGCTTTCATACTCAAACTTGACCAAGTCTAGTTCTAATTCTTTTTTTAAGCTCATTTTTCTCTTGCATCGTTTCCAACATCATCTACCTGATACGGGGAACTTGTTTTTAAATTCATTTAAGGCACTTACGATATTGGACTTTTGTTTTTCTCGATAGCACTGTGAATCCGCCTCAAGCTGCTGAAATCGGAGACAATGGACGTTTTGAGGTAGTTGGCATTTCATTGTCACTTGAATCGCCTAGTTCCTCTGTAGCTCCAATGGCAATACCCGCCACGCCTTGAACATATTTCGCAATACCACATAACTGCACTATGTTTTCCTCTGTCGTGTCAGTTGGTATTTTGAAAGTGGCCTCGATTCGGCTTTGTTTCGGGCAAGCTTTCTTTTGACATCACTCTTCCACTCAGGCAATGTCTGTAAAAAACAGCAAAGTTTAACAAAACAATATATTGTATCGCTGTAAAACAACGTTTACCTTTTTCCCGCCATTCACATTCTTTTGCGGCGGACCAGCACTATTTAGTTGCTCAGACAATTTTTGCCAGAGGGAATCCACAGTTGGCTTATCACGTTTTGTGAACCCTTTTGCCAAATCAGGGTACTTCTCCATAAATTCCAGGAGAATGCCGTTTTGGGTTTTGTTTTTGTGTTTTCCCCTATTTTATTAAATATGTAAATCACAATTTTGTTCCAATTTATTAAAGATTAATAAAGTAAAATTATCACTAGAATGTTACTTATTAAACTTAAAAAAATATATATTTTATGATAACTTTTTTATTTACATTTTTGCAAATTATTTAACTAGAATAAGTAAAAACAATAGCCCGCCAGTTATTTCCGTCAGCTGTTAACTTCTTGTTTTATTTCCAATAAAAAACCGATAACATTGGATTCTGTGACACCTAAAACCGATAGAAATTCAAGTTCGAACACAAAACCGATAACATGACACCAACGCGATTTTTTTTGTCGGTTTTAAATCCAATTCCAATAAAATAGGATTTCATGACAACCTAGATTGTCTTTTACAAAATATATAATCTTTCTTTTTAATCTTTCTTTGTAAAGGTACAAAAAGAGACCTTTGTATAGCAGTGGTTGGTCTTCGCTATAGTCTGAAGTTGCTTCTGATTCTCAGTTGATATGGTTGTACTTCCCCTACGTATCTCATTTGCTCAGCGAGATGTTCAGGTGACATTCCTATTTTCATTTTTTGTATAAACTGTGTAGTAGTGTTTGTTTGACATTAAGCCATTTAAGAGCACTAAGCATTATTTCTATCGGTGTATAGAAACTACATTTTAATATCACTCTCATTCCGTTATTTTGCAATTTTTGCAGTCTTACTTGATCAAATATCACAGATTGTATTGCATTTAGCTATTTATTAATTACTAATTCCTTTATTTCTTTCCACATCTGTTTTTGGTTTTTAGCGTTAGTTATTGTTTTAAATTTTTCGTTTTTTTCGAACTACAAATATTATTAAGTAATTTTAATTTTTACGCATGAGTTCGTTTTTCTTTCTAATAAAATTAAAACTCTAACAGCGTTATTTATAACTAAAAATTAGCATGAAGATAGTAGCATAGAGTTTAACTATAACTAGCAAACAACCTGCGAACAACTTACTGCTAAACACTTGTTAGTGAGTTGTTAAACACTTGCCATCTTCTGTGAAACAGCTGTTTAGTGTCAATTTTTTGTAAATAGAGAAAAAAATTTAATAAAATTGTGCGCGAAAATAAAAAATTGAAGCGTAAAATAAAATTATGGAAAATAATAAATTAACGTTGTGCACGAAATTAATAAAATGGAAACATTAGACGTTTTAGATAATTTAGAATATCTAAGAACTCGGAATCGCTCTAAAAAAATTTACAAAAAAAGAAGAAACCCATTTGTGGAGTACAGCGATGAAGAGTTTCGTCTCAAATATAGATTTTCCAAAGAAAACTGCAAAAAGTTAATAAAACTGGTGCAAGCAGATATTAAAGGAAAAGGTAAAAAAAAAAAAACGGTGGTTGCATTCCTCCATACATACAAGTTCTAGCGGCATTAAGATGTTGGGGTCGCAATAATGTCCAAGATGACTGTGCCGAATATCATGGTTTCTCCCAGTCTGCAATGAGCCGAATATGCGTAAAAGTTGCTAAGGCTTTTGCTAAAAAGGCTAAGGATTTTATAAAAATGCCAACACTAGTGGGGGAACAAATTATCGCAATGGAGAAATTGCTGCAAAATAAAGAAAAGATTTGAGGAAGGTTCATTTATGGGTCGATTATTAGGAGAAGAACTGTACAACAAAGCCCATATATCAACAAGAAATGTTTGTTGAAAGGCTTTTCGGGGTTTGGAAGAGCAGATTTCGGATCCTATTGGATAAAATGAGAATTTCTAGAAATAATGGAAAAGTTTTAATTGTGGCTCTTGCCGTACTCCACAATTTATCAGTTATGTGTAATGAGGAAGATTTTGGGAATATGATTTTTTAAATTAAGGTAATTTAAATGTATTTAATTAAATTAAAAATGTTTTTTTTTGTTTTTTAGATGAGGACGATATTCAAAGCCGTGGGTCGCTTGCTGAAATTTTAGAAAACAGTATCAGTGATGAAAATATTTCACGCAATATGTATATTTCTCAAAATTTTTAACCTTGCTTAATTATACCCCCAAGGATTTAAGGGTATTATAAGTTTGTAACATTAACATTTATTTAATAAAATTAAAATTAGATAACAATTCATTTTTAGTCTTTTAAATTAATAATATATGTAGTAGAAAACTAAAAACTAAATAAAAATTTAAAAGTAAATAATAATTTCATTCTAAAAAATTAAATTAAGTCAAATAATTCGTACCTATCGAAAATAACGACTCTTATGTTTTACGATATACATTTTTTTTACATAGAAGTAAATACATATCGCCGTCGAAAATCCAAAAGTACGTAACATCACTTTTTTCATTTTACAGGCAAAAAATGTTATAAAATAAAAAATACTTCAGATAGAGAAACAATTGATGAAATATGGAATTAAAATGATTTTTTTGATGATACGTACTTTTGGATTTTCGACGACGATATGTTATAATTATAAGTAAAAAAGTCTAATCAAAGAAACCTTTTTTCTTTAAATTTTCAATTTCTAATTTAATTTTTTCTATTTTTAATTTATGCTCTTTCTTTTCTTGTATTTCTAACCTTTCGTTCCTTCTTTTTTGTATTAAATGATTTTCTTCCAAACATTTCATTTCCATTTCCTTTTGTTTAATGCTCAAATCCAATAGTTTAATTCTTTTAGAATTCTCATTTTGAAATTCTATTTCCTTACTTTTCTTTCTTTTAAAAGCTATTGGGGTTTCAACTTCTTCGTCTTCTATATTAAACAGTTCATTATCTTTCATTATCGGTTTTTATTGTTTCATCTAATTGGATTGTTTCAGAACATATTTCGTTTAATTGGGAATTGCTGTCATACATATTACAGTCAATTTCGAAATGTTTAGGCAGCCGAGATACTAATTCCTCCTCTATACTGTCCAAAGGTTTAGGTGCTGGACCACCACCTGTCTTCTTTGCCTGTTTTATAAAGGCAGAGTTTTTGTTTTTTGCCAGTGATTTGGTTTTACGCCACTGGTTTTGAATTTGCTCCAAAGATCTGTGGTTTGGCGATACTTTGTTGAAAAGGGCATGTATAGTATTCCAGGCATCCCTCTTTTTCTTGTTCGTATTTGTGTCTATTCTTGCATCTTCTATTATGTCCAATTTGTCCAGAGCGATTTGTGAAAGTAAATCCTGAAAAGAGTTTGCTTTTATTTTACATTGCCATTTATAATCTGAATATCTTACCTTTTCATCTTGTTGCCAATTCACTGATCTTTTTGTTTTTTCCACTTTTATTTCTTTTAATGCTTCCATTATACGAATAAACAATAAAATTTAATTTAATTTTTGGAAAATTTATTATAATATGTAGGGAAAATAAACATATGTTCAAACATCAAAATCAGGGGTGATATAAGGAAAAAGCTGTAGTGTAGTAGTGGCATAATTAATTTTCATAGTTGATTTTTTAAAAGTTAGCAGACAGTTACAAATCGCTTATGAATAAACATTATGCCAATAAGCTGCTAAGGAAAATCTATATTCTAGTTGGAAGCTATTTGACTACAGTTTATAAACTGTTGCTAACTTTTGGTTACACATAACGCTGTAACTGTTTTCAAGGTTGTCCATATTCGATAAATAATTCTCTTTCTGAATAGAAAGAAAAACGAACTCATACCTAAAAATTAAAATTACTTAATAATTAGTTATTGTTTTATTTATAAATTTATTTTTTCATTAACTTTTGGTTTGTATTTATTTCTTATAGTTTTATATTTCTTCCAACCATCGCTTGAGTTTACTTTCTTTGCATGTTCTATTTTATAATTTTTTGTAAGATTTTTTAGTTCATTATAAAACCATTTTTTATAATATTTCTTTTATTATTTTTTAAATATACATTTTTTAATTGTGTTTATAATGCACTCATCCAATTTATATGTGATGGCATTCACATTTCTTGTTTCAAAATATTCTAGCGAATTTCTTATTTCCCATCTAAACAGGTTTTTTGTATTTAAAGATTTCTATTTCATTATTTGTTGGCTGTTCATTATTTACGGTTTTTTTATCAATATATCAATTGCATCAATATCTGCTACTTTATTTTCACTATTATTCTTAACTTCAACATTACTTTTATCATTTAATTACTTGCTTTAGTCCATTATTAAGCAAAGGTACTTGTTTTCTCTTTTTATATGTTTCATTTTTGCTCCAATCTATGTTGAAGTCGCCTGATATAATCACCTAGTAATTTGTTTCACTTATCTTTTCTACTGTTTCGTTAAATGCCTCACTGCAACCGAAAGATATGTAAACTGCAACAATAATATAAATGGCATTTTCGTTTTTCGCAATGTAAGCACTCATCCAATATTTTGACTCAACTACTTTTTCAAAAAATGCTTAAATATTCTATTCCTTTTTGAAATATATTGTGATTCCACCTGTTCTCTTTGAGTTTAATAGTGTATTGTAATGATTATAATTCTGTATTAGGTATTCTTGTTCTTCAATATCATTTGTTAAATGTGTTTCTAAAAAAATTATAATTCAGGGTCTTTTAGTTCTGCCATTATTTCTATTTGATTAAAATTACTTAATAATCCATGAGCATTTGTGTATACACCTGTAATATTCCTTCATTGTTATACATATATTAAAATTAATTTTGTTCATTTTTATTTTCATTTTATTCTGTTACACTGCACATTGCTTGCTTATAGTTAAATGATTCTCGTCTAAGCCCGTATTAAATTTTTTATTTGATCTTATACAATTTACGCATTTAACAATAATCTTTGAATTGCTCTCATTTGAATTTGGGATTTCGTGGCACTTGTGACATATATTTTGATTTCTAGTCTTTGCATTTATAACACTTTATTACTTCAGTACCATCGAATACTCTACATTTCTCCCCTCCTATATTTATTTCTTGAGCCGACAAAACTCTGGTATATGATTCGTGATCGATTGCAATCTCTGCGGTATTATTCAATTATTTCTTTTAATTACATTTATTTTTATTACTTTAATTTTACTACCATTCAGAATATCATTTTGCCTTTCAATTTTATTGATGATTTCCTCATGTGAATATTCAAATGACATATCCGATACAATAATATTCATGAAAATATCATTTGACACTTTAATTTAATATTCTCCACCAATTTCATTTTGAATTGCCGTTCTGATTTTTTCTCTTTCTTCCTGTTTTCTCTTTTGTTATCAACATTTGTTATTTTCAAGTTTATTGGTTCTACCCTGTTATTCAAGTCGCTTAGTTTTTTCTATTTTTTGTTTTTCTTCTTAATAATTAGTGGAACCTGTTTTTTTCATTTCTGGTAACACAGCACCATTTCTTACTAAATTTGCAAATGATCTTGTATTTTGCTTTTCTCTCGATTCTTTAATTACTTTCTTTATTTCTTTACTATGTTTTACATTGCTTTCTTCTATTTTGTTTTTGTCTACATTATAATTTTCATTTAAAACATCGCTGAGTCATTTTGTGATAACTGTTATTATTAAATAAAGAAGCAAAAATTATATAGCTCTGATAAATTGTTAAAATAAAATAGAAATTGTGTACTAAAAATAAAAAAATTTATTTAAAACTATAAAATTAACAACGGACAATAAGGAAATAATAAAGTTTTTGGACTAGATACAATCAAAGATCGTCACAAATATGGCCGAGTGCAATCAATGTAAAAGTGCAATACGTGGTGAAACTAGTCTCATGTGCGAAGGAATATGTAAGAAGGTGTATCATTGTTCAAAGAAATGCTCAGGTCTAGACCAATATTCTCGAGGAATACTAGAAGCCGGTGGATTAATTCATTTTATATGTGAGGATTGTCTTCAATATATACATAACCTAGATGAAGCGCTGATATTAGTCCAAGAGAATGTTGAAAAAAACAGTAATAACTTAGCAGAATATAAAGGCGAATTTAAATCAGCATTAAAACAAAACGAAAATGAAATTAAAAATCTACTTGAAGCAATTGAGAAAAGATACAACGAAAGATTAAGAAAATTAGATGAGGCACAAAAACACTGTGAAATAAATGTAAAAGAAATTAAAAAAGTTTACGAAAAAATAAATGAACAAAAAAACAGTAACGAAGAAATATGCAAAACAATTGAAAACAAGAACAAAAAAATGTGTGAAGAAATAAAAAAAACAATAACAGAAACAAATGTTAAAACAAATAACTTATCATTTGCTGGTGCATTGAAAAAAAATATAGTGATGCCGGATGAAAATAAACAAAACCCGCTTGTTTTAAAACCAAAAGAAAAACAAACTGTTATAAAAACTAAAGAAGATTTAAATAAAAAAGTTAATCCATCGAATTTAAAAATTTTAAATGTGGAACAAAGGAAAAATGGATCTGTTATTATACAAAGTGAAAATAATGAAGAAAGGGAAAAAATTAAAGAAGCATTGCAGAATGAAATGAGTGATTTATACGAAATTAAAGTTCCCAATCAAATGGAAATGAAAATAAAACTAACTGGTATGACTTTTAAATCCACGGAGAATGAAATTGTGGAAAAACTAAGAAGGCAAAATGATATACTCTACGAAAGCAAACTTGAAGTTATAAAAATATTTGAATATAAGAAAAATGGTCGTGTAATATACAATTCAATAATTAAAATAGATAAAGAATCATATATCAAAGTAATGAATGTTCAGAAAGTTAATATTGGATGGGAAAAGTGCAGAATTTATGAAGGTACTAATATCATGCAATGTTACAAGTGTAGCGGATATAATCATAAATCAACGGATTGTAAATTTGAAGAAGTATGTTATAAATGTCACGGCAATCATAAATCTAAAGAATGCACAAAAAATGTTATAAACAAATGTATAAACTGTGAAAGAGTGAACAAAAGATTGAACCTTGGCCTGGATGAGAATCATGCAACAACAAATAGGGAATGTCCAGTTTTTCAAAACAAACTAAACGCGAAGAGAAGAAGGATAGGCCTCGCCGCATAACAACAGTGGCAAATATACGGAATATACACTAATATACAAGGTTTAGTAAATAACTTTAACCAGATGGAGATACTTTTAGAAACAAAACAGCCAGAATTCGTTATTTTATCGGAAAATCACTTAACTATAGATGTGGGCGAAGCCGAAACACAGTTAACAGGTTACAATCAATTCTTATCTCTATCGAACTCAAAAAGAACAGGTGGAATTACAATATATTTTAAAAAGAAATGGAAAGTAAGAAAGATCGGCGAAAAAATTGTTGATTCGAAAATGTGGATAATAGCATATATGGTGCATAATAAAAACAACAAATTTATTGTAGCTGCTGTATACAGGTCCCCAAGCAGTTCAGAATATGAATTTTTGAGAGCATTTGCAGATATCGTAGAAGAACTAAATAAAATAAACTGTGATATTATAATAGCGGGTGACTTTAATATAGATTGGTATAGAGAAAGTTTTTATAAAAACAAAATTAAGTGTATACTCGATGATAATGGCCTTAAGCAAATAATAGAAGAATTCACGAGAATTACAAAGAACTCCAAAACTTTAATAGATTATATAGTAACGAATAATCGAAATATCTCGGCAAAGGTTAACATTACGAATAAAATTTCGGACCACGAAGCAATAGATATAATAATAGATAGTGATAAATATAATCCTAATAAAAACACCAATAAAGAAATTGAAATATTTAGATATAATAGACACCAATTTAACATTGAAATACAAAATTTACAAAAAATAATAAACAACAATAATGACTTAAACCACAACGTCAATCTCTTCGATGAATACTTAAGAAACGCAATAAACAAATTAACTATAAAGAAAATTTTAAATGTTATTGGTTTAACGATGAAATTCGACGAATAAAAAGAGAAAAAATTTATAAATATCAAATCGCAAGATACGAAAATACAAACGAAGCTTGGACAAATTACAAAAAGATTCGAAATATTTACAAAATCAAAACGAAAAAAGGAAGTATGTAAATAACAAAATCACTTCTGTCAAAGATCAAAAAGAAATGTGGAGAGAAATAAAAAATCTAATTTTAAAAAAATCTAAAAATACAATTGAAACTGTGATATTTAATAATATAGAATATAAGAATAATATGAAAATAGCTAAAAATTTTAACAATTACTTTATAAATAGCGTGAAATCAATAAGATCCGAGATAAGCAATGTGCAATACATTCAAAACGTTCCAGTGATAAATTCCCAATTTAAATTCCGTGCAATAACGTTAGAAGAATTAAAAGTAATATATAAGAACTTAAAAAATAAGCCAGACTTTTATAGGATAGATACTAGAATAAAACTCAATAGCTGGCATATATTAGGAAAAGTAATGCTTCATATAATAAACAAATCTTTAGAAACAGGCGTATTTCCGGAAAACTGGAAAACCTCAATGGTAAACCCCATTGAAAAGGTGTCAAAAACAAAAAAATGTGAAGAGTTCCGACCAATTAATACCTTGATGACTTGCGAAAAAATATTAGAGAAGGTGGTAAAAGAACAATTAAAACAATATGTGGAATCTAAAAATATATTATCAAAATACCAATCTGGATTTAGAAAGAATTTCTCATGCGAAACAGCAGTAAACTACGTTATTAATAGGTGGAAAAAAGTTGAAAAAAATAATAAAATTATTAGCATATTCCTTGATTTTAAAAGAGCCTTCGAAACCATTGATAGGCATATTCTTCTACGGAAACTACATTGCTACGGAATTAGAGATACAGAATTAAAATGGTTTGAATCATATATGACGGGAAGGAAACAAATAACAAAAGTGAACAACATGCAATCTAACTCAGTTACTAACGAATATGGAGTACCACAAGGCTCAATTCTGGGAGCGTTATTATTCATAATATATATAAATGATTTGCCAAAAATGTTGGAAAAATGTGAAGTAATTCTGTATGCAGATGATACGCTTATCTTTACAGAAGGTGAATCGAATCAACAATGCTACGATAATCTTACACAAGATATGGAACGTGTTAGCATGTGGCTGCAAATGAACAAACTTAAATTGAACGAAAACAAAACGAAAATATTAGAAATAAATACAAATAGTAACCAAGTTTTTAAAATAAATAATCAAGTGATAGAAAAAGTGGATCAGATAAAATATTTAGGATTTGTTAATGATAAAGAACTGAAATTCAAAGAACACATTGACTATATATGTAAAAAAATTGGCAAAAAAATTTGTTTTTTCAAAAGAATAAGATAATATATATCAGTTATAACGGCAATAAACATATATAATACCATAATAAAACCGCATTTCGAGTTCGGGTCTGCAATTTTATATTCATGCTGCACTACACAACAGATAGATCGACTACAAAGACTACAAAATAGACCAATGCGAATCATATTAAAATGCAACAGATACACATCAATCAACTTTATGCATGAATCTCTAAAATGGTTAAACATAAGACAGAGGCTTACACTCAATACTTTAAATTTTATACAAAAAATGAAACGTGGAGAAGCACCGGAATATTTAAAGGAACAAATAGTATATGTCAGGGAAGCACAACCATACCAGTTAAGAAATATGAACAATTTTAGAATTGAAAGAGTACACTCAACGGCAATGCAACGAAATCTTTTTTACAAAGGCTTACAACTTTACAATACATTACCAAATTATATTAAAAATGAAAGTAATCAAAATCTAGTTAAGAAGCAAATCTCCTTTTTTGTAAAGTACAATTTATATTAGAGCTAAAACACAATAATATCAAATTTAAATATTTGTATGTATATGAAAAGTATTATTAATGCTAATAAATCATTAAATAAAAAAAAAAATTTTACTTCTTCTACATACTCTTCACATGTTTTTTTGTTCCTTATTTATTTATTTATTTATATATTTTGGACACAATCGTCACATATATACCTCACACAATAATCTGCTTCCAATATTTTTGTAGAGTATTGGTCAATTCTCGCACACTTAATAGAGCAATGAAAACCTTTTTTGCATACTCCGGAGCAGCTTATTCCCGATTTTTCACGTATAAAATTTTTACATTTGTAACACTCGGCCATGGATTTTTAAATCCTTTAAGTTTTCAAACATTTTCTTAATTTTATTTTTATAATATATTTTTTTTTTCTATGCGAAACTCCGTTAAGCGAACCGTCGTGTTTCTCTTTCATCCAAATACTCAAATCAATTTTCAATATAAAATATTTCCAAACATAATGAAGAGTAGAATTCGATATATTTTATTTGAGTTTATTTTTTTACTGAAAAATGCTTTCCTTATCTAATATAATAAAAATTTCGGAAAACAAAGAGGGCCATACAATTACCTTATTTTTTAAGGATTTTCTCTCAATGTCGTCCTATTCACTATATATTATATTTAGAGGATACCATTTGGAATCTTCGAAACAGAAATTCGATATGTCGCGGGACTTGTGGACAATGTAAACCATCCTTTATTGCAAACGAAAAGTGCGTGTTTGCCATCCCTGTGTAGTTATTAGGTTCTTTATATGAAAAAAACATTACTCTGCAACATCAAGTACTAAATGTTGTGAGAAGAAGAAGACCCATTATAACAACTACAAACGAATCTTCAAGATTTTTTATTTTTTTCATTAAACTTTATTTTAATTTATTGAATCTTTCCACTAAAAAAAATTTACAATAAGTTTTTATTAGTTGTTAAAAATGTAATAACTAATTTCTTGCCTCGCAAGGCTCAGTGTATCATACCTTTTTAGTCGTTGGTGTCCGTCATACATATTTGCAATAATTTGCCTACAAAAAGTATTTAGATGTACGATTATGTTTTGATGTTTTCATTTCGTATATACCATGGGGCGCATAGCCAAGGTTGAATTAGGTCATATAAACTAGTGAAGTTAATTTTTTCTAAGATTTATGGCCGTTATTTCTGCCTCAATATAGTGGGATAAAGTTAGACGACGATCTAGATGGATACCTAAATATTTAACGCGGTTTTCCGCTAGAACAGTGGCATTTGTTATACATGGATAGCTTTATCTTCTCAAGGAAAGCGTTACATGAGCACATTTTGATGGATTAAAATTTATTCTCCACTGCTTATATCTCGTGAATAAGAGACTGAAGTTGAGCAATTGCTACTGTCGGATCTATATTAACACTCATAATTGCGTGTGTCGTTTATAAACGTTGACGTATATGTATGAGGGCTTGTCAGAATATCCGCCTTATGCTGGAAACACAACTGGGACGAACGAAGAAGAATTTTTCGCCGCGAATATTCGTCGCCAAAAATAGAACACATTTGTGTATACCAAAATGCACACAATTATGAAGTCGGTCGAAATTCGTCATACGCGGCGAACTTTGAATTAGATTTATTTCTTTTGCCGACGTACGACGAACAAAACAGTGCAATGTGGCCATGTTTGGTTTTAATTTCCAAGTATTTTAGTAAATAAAGTTTTTTAATAATAATTAATTTAATTTTGTTTTCTAGTATTTCAAATAAGTTTACAAAATAGTAGTTAACTATAAAATTACTTTTTGGCTGTGTTTTTGTTAGTGTTTAATTTATTAACTATTATTTTTTATATGGTCACCCTATCTATATATAGATAACAACAGTTATTTTTTCGTCGTTATTGTGCTTCATACAACGAATTTAGATGGTGAATTTTTACAGGCGTATACGTCGTGTTGGACGAAATTCTTCGTTCGTCCCAGTTGTGTTCCCAGCATTAAACGTTCTATCTGTCGGATAGCTCTTCAGAAGCTTGTGGGTGTTTTCAGGCAGAACTAGAATCATTTTAGAGAGTAGTTCATAATGGCAGACTTTACCAAATACCTTGGATATGTTTATAAAACAGCATTGCATATTTTTAAAAGCCCATCTAATAACGGTGACGATTCTATGGACTTGCTTAATAGTTCTATGCCTTGCTCGAAAACCAAACTGATGATCAGTTACACTCGACATGAATATTTTTTTAATATATATATATATATATATATATATATATATATATATTTGACATAATTGACAGCAGGCTAATGTGCCTGTATGGCGTAATCTGGGGTTGAGCCCTTTCGAGATTTAGGGATCATACCAATTAGACAATGTCTGTTTGGTAATTGTGGTAATTACCAATGAAATGGAAAGATTTTTTTTATTATATAAAACAAATATTTATTTAATATAATTTAATTTTAATATTAAGTAAAACGAATTAAAGACGCGTGTTAACTTTCTGATGAAATTGACGAGAATGAGAAAAATATATTGAAAAAGGTGGTTAATTGTGATTTGGAAAACGTTTACAGCAACCAAGTAGCTACTAACTGGTACGATGTAGTTGGTATAGATGGCAATACCAAATAATAGGGTTCCACATCTGTGTTTTTACTTGTCAATTTTAAATAAGATAACCTATATTTCCTGTGATTATTCACGGTGTCACTGTTAGTTGGAATGGTGGAACTACTTATATCATGTGGTGTGAAAACCTTTTCTAAGTGATTTGCGAATGTATATAATTTTTATTTCATAATAAAACTGAGTACTACTAGGTGCTCTTTTTAAGTCTAAAGCGGCTATTAGATGGTCAAACTTGGTATGTGAACATGGTGTGATGGCATACCATTAAACTCCTGTAATAGTGCAAAGTGCGTGTTTGTCAACTTGGTTGGATGGTTTTCAAAAAATTTTGATATTTTGTGTTTGTCATCATACCATCATACTCGTTTAATAGCAATTCTGTCAAGCTCAGTGCAAATTTCATTCTTGTCACAGATTATATCTGTGTTCTTGTTTTCGTAAGCGAAGGGTAAACATGGCACTCTTAGAGCGCGCATTTTTAAAGGAGTTTATTGAAATGTACGAAAGTTTGCCACAATTGTGACAGATAAAAAGTGAAATACACCACAATAAACATATTAAGAAGAAGGGTTATGAAAAACTTCTGGAAAAATTAAAAACAGTTGAGCCAGAAGCAACAATTGAAGTTGTTAAAAAAAATTTAATAGTTTGCGTTTCTGCTACAAACGTGAGTTAAAACAAATTAAACAAAGTGAAAAGTCAGGAGCTGGTGTTGACATAATAAAAATAAACCTCCCCATTCAGTGTTTGCTTGTATACTGATGTTTGACAACTTGGTATTATAGTCTAATAACAAAACACTCTATGATCGTCTAATAGCCGCTTAAGTTGGGATTAATTGATAGACGAAAACTGCTACTCGATAATCCAATTATTAACTAAATGTAACAATCAATATGTATACTTACAATGTAGTTTGTATATGTGGAAGTGTGTGTGGTGAGCAAAGAGTAAGTTCTAAAACATATTTGTGACCTAACGACACAATATTGATAAAAATTTTGTTGTTTGTTTGACATGTTCGAATAGTGTATACCTTTGAATGAATAAATTGCATTGACTTTGAAAGAATGTAATCATACTACTTCCACTTTTCGCAAGAGTGTTCATATAACTGTTGTTTGATGAAGGTTTTTTTTAACTTTTTATAAATATTATGATTACAGTAATAAGTTAATATTTTTATGCGGAATTTAGTGTCATAAAATATAGTTTATTTCACAATAGTTTTTGCTGGCCAACATTGTATTAATAAATTTATATCTACTTATTTTTTCTTATGATATTGCTTAAGTCTATTCTAATGTACTATTTGTTCATTGTTTGTTTTCTTATCTACTTAGATTACATTATTTCTTATATCTATATTCTTAATCCTATATGAACTCTTGTAATTGAAGTCTAGTTTATGTCCTGCTTCGTGCTTAATTTGTATTATCTAGTGTTCTTATCGTAACTGTGTTTTTGGTTAGACTTATTACTATTTAATAATAGTTGAGCGCTCTTATCTGGTATTTCTATTCTAAATTTGGTTTCTTTAGCATAATCTACATTGTATAGGGGTGTAATTCTATCTACTTCTTTAAACTGAAAGAAGCAATTCGGAAGTTTCGAAAAAATTAATTCATATGAACAGTAATTATGCACTGTTGAGGGTGTTGTATGGAAACAATATGTAAAGTATTTTAGCCATTCATCCCAATCTGTTTCATCTACTGATCATTAAAAGTTCTGTTATAGTATCCATCCCTGCAGACTCTTATCTCTTCACTTTTTATACCTATTCGTATAACACTTTGTACGTTAGTTAAGTAATGTGATTAATAAAGGCGCAGTCATAATAAAACAATCTTGGAGCGCATTTCATTTAAGCTGATACTATATGGCGATCCTGCCTGTCGTTTTGATATTAAAAAAAAAACAATATAATAGAAAAAGCAACGAATGATAAAATAAAACACAGTGTAAAAACCACTTCAAATACATTTTATTATACGCGTATTAAACAAGATTTATAAATAATATTAAATATTGCTAAATATCAGCAACTGAAATAGTAATAATTAAATATATTTGACAAAAAATTCCAAGTGAAATTATATTTTTGCACATCTACTTTTGTATAAAAGTCACATATATAAATTGTGAAAAAAGTGGAAACAGCAGAGAAAAGTAAAATTGCCAAGAATATAAGAAAATATTAACACATTTTTTATTAGTAAAAGTAAAGAAATTACAATAATCAAAAAAAAAAAATTAATTTAAAAAAAATCAAGGAAAAAACAAAAATATGAAAAAAGCAACTTAAGAAATTTTGAACAGGGAAGAAGTATTTTTACAAAAAAAAAAAAAAAAATACAAAAAATTAAAGTAAGTAAACACTCAAGAAACCAAAAGTTTAATTTGGACGAAATGCAATTCCAAGTGAAATTATATTTTTGCACATCTACTTTTGTATAAAAGTCACATATATAAATTGTGAAAAAAGTGGAAACAGCAGAGAAAAGTAAAATTGCCAAGAATATAAGAAAATATTAACACATTTTTTATTAGTAAAAGTAAAGAAATTACAATAATCAAAAAAAAAAAATTAATTTAAAAAAAATCAAGGAAAAAACAAAAATATGAAAAAAGCAACTTAAGAAATTTTGAACAGGGAAGAAGTATTTTTACAAAAAAAAAAAAAAAATACAAAAAATTAAAGTAAGTAAACACTCAAGAAACCAAAAGTTTAATTTGGACGAAATGCACAAAAAAAATACATTTTAAACAAAAACTGGAAACATGATACGAAAAGAAAATCAAAGAAATCTAAATTAAAATATATTGAAATGAAAACGGTAAAAAAAATGTTTAAAAACGTTTTGTGTATTAGAAAAATGTGAGAGTTTCCAACGATTTGACATAGAACCCCTTAGAAATATCATTAAGCTTTCCTCAGAAAATTAGCATGACGGGAGACGAAGGCGAAAATGCACGCAGTGGCGTGCGTAGTGCACATTCTCTTGGTTCTGAGCAATTAAGCCAGATGATGGCATTATTAATGAGGCAGAATGAGGAGATGTCAAAGTGTATGAACGAGCTGAAGCTAATGCGCAGTGAAGTGATATCTTTGGGCAATAGAGTTAAAAGTATTGAATCCCCCGTAGAGGATCTAGCCCCGACGAGGGTAAGCTCAACACCGGGTCGTACTGAAGGTAATAATTCGCGTCGTATGAACGAAAATGTGACTGATAGACCAAACATTGAAGGACATGCAACAAATAAAGATAGTAACGAAAATTTACGGCCATATGAAAATGCATCGTATAGTCAAATTGAAGTAGGTAGACGTAAACCCATTAACTTAGATCATTGGCATATAAAATTTGATGACCTAGGCAGGGACATGACAGTGGAAAGTTTTGTTTTTAGAATTGAGAAAATGCGTGAGCAATACGAAATTACTTTCGAGCAACTTTTTACAGACTTTCATTGTCTAGTAATCAGTAGAGCGGCGCAGTGGTATTGGCAGATTCTAGAGGACAATGCCGAAGATGTTGGTTTTGGGTATTTTTCATTAAAACGTGAACTACTAAACCATTTTAAGACTGCTGATTCAGATTATGAAGTTATTAGAGAAATTATCGACCGAAAGCAACAGCCTGGTAAAAGTTTTGAAGACTTTTATACTGATGTACATAATCTGACCTTTAGGCTTAAGGAAAAGATTCCAGAAGCTTAATTAACCCCCATTATTCGTGGAAATTTAAAGAACAATTTGGCAGTACGAATGTTTTCCTCCACGGTAATGTAAAAGGGCTGAGAAGTTAGTAAAGGAAAGTAGATTCAGAAGTAAAACGATAAATGAGTTATGTTTGTGGAAGTCCGAGAAGGAGTTGGAAGAAACTCAGGAGACACAGTTCCCAGTAGAGGCTATAGGGTTCAGACATAATCAACAAAGTTTAGGTAGTACGAAATTCTCTAGACATGATCGAGGTCAGCTGGGAGGCGTAAATTCTCAAGTGGTACAAAGTCGTGACAATAAAATAAGTTTTAGTGCGTCACCTTTTCACCTAAATCTCTGTTTTACGTGCGGTATGCCTGGGGAAGAAAATACGTCCTCTCCACAAAAATCTTTACACCAGCGTCTAATAGATTATGAGGGCACCAGGGCACGTATATTTAGTGATATAAAGAAAATTTTAGGAAAATAGCCAAATTAAGAAATATAGAATGTAGAATAAAGATCATAAAAAAAATTAATAGTAGAGACAGTAGTGACTTCTGGGAGTGATAATAGGTTCTTTGTAAGAACGAGAATAGGCGGTAAAGATGTATTAGCATTACTAGATTCTGGTGCAGGAGCTTGCTGTATTGGGAAAAATGCGATGCTATTTTTACGTGTGTGACACAACGAAACTGATGATTACTCAATTTTGTAAGTTGGTATTAGAAAAGATACTGCAAATTTCTTAAAAATTGTTTGATGTGCCAATTTTTAAAGAGGCATCGACACACCCAATCTCCACCAAACAGATATGAACAACCTCAGGAACGTTGTTTCCACATACGCGTGGACATTGTTGATCTACTTCCGCATTGCGAAGGACAACATTGTTTGGCGATCTTTGATCTCTTTACACATCCATTCCCTATGTGTTAGTGCCTAAAACATTACTCAAGCATTGGCTGCCCATGGGATTTCAAGATTTGGGGTACCAGCGCTCATTACGTCGGATTAAGGCAGTCAATTTATATCGACAGTTTTTACAGTGCTTATGCAGACGCTAGGTACAACACATTTACGTTCAACGTCGTATCATCCGTAGTCCAGTGGCATCATTGAGAGATGGCATAGAATCTTGAAAACATCCATCTAATTCCACGGCACTTTAAAGTGGGTACAATTTTGCCGCCAATTTTGGTTTGCCTTCGAGTATTTCTTAAGTCCGACTTTGACGCCTTTCCGACCGTACTTCTGCATGACACGAAATTAAGAGTTCCAGGCTAGTTTTTTTTTAAAGCATTTCAAAAAAGCCTGTAGGAAGTTTTGTTAACGAGTTTCGAAAAACCATGGAAAAATTGGAAACTACTGAAACTGCTCATCAATTAAACAATCCAACTTTCATTTCAAAAGACTTATTTTCGCACTAGACACAAAGTAAACAGAGGTGAAACGAGAATATAGTAATCTCTTTCTCTATCCGTCTCGTTCCCTCAGAACCTTAGTTGGTTTCTTCTTTTACTTTGATTTTCTTGCCGTGTTTATTTTTGGTGCTATTATACACATTTTTTTTTGAAAAGTATAAGGGTGGGTTATTTTTTTATTTCAATAAAATTGTATTTAAATACATTAAAAAGTCTTTATTTTCTTGCAGGAAATCCATTTCATACATCATTTTGAGAAGTGGCCTAGAGTTTTCACAGGGAAATAGCTCCTAATTCTGTAAAATTTAACAGGCGGATTTATTGAAACAACAGTATATAAGTATAGCAAAGAATATTAGTATGTAATTTTATTAATGTGGTTTTCCTAATATTTCCAGGAGGTGTATTAACGGATGTCCCGTAGGAGAGAAGCTTCACGCCTTCCCAAGCAATCCAGAAAGGTAGGTTGTTTATATGTAAAAGTATTGTGTTTATAGTTTGTGGCACAGAGTAATTATTACCCTGTGGTTAGTGGACGGTGCGCTTAACGGGTACGGTGTTCCAGGGGACAGTGTAGAGTATACAAAAGCTTCACCTTGTCCAAGACCATGATGCGAGTTACATATACAAATTCAAATACACACACTTATATAAAAAATAACACTCTTGATGAATTTATTGAAAACATAATAAGCACAAAATAAAATTAAAATAAAAAATTGTAACAAACTCATTTCCGTTTAAGTACAGAAAATAAAACTATTTTTCGGTCGCAATTTTAGGAATTGCAACCGTTCAATATTAATATAAAATAACTAATACTACATTTACATCTACGCAAAATCTGGTACTTATGAGATTTTGAGCGAAATCTAGTTCATTTCCACCAGATTTCCCATACAAAAGAAAATCTACTTACGAACTAGATTTTGGCAAAATCTCTCAAAATCTTGCAATACTAAACGATGCAACTATGTATTTTTTGCTAATGTACTGAAATATACAGCGCTGAACAAGAAAATTTTGACATTTGTAACAAAAAAAAAAAAAGCTCGGTAGAAACAAAATATTTACAGCAACATTAAAAAATAATAAAAGTTTAAAATAAGTGGTTTCAATATGAATGAAATAATAATAAATAAAGTGTAAGTAATATTACATATATAATTATGTGTATAAAAACAATTGTAGCACGAATTTAATTAAGTTTACAGCCAATTTTTTATTCTTTCTTCAGTCAGCTGTTTTTGTTATGAAAATGAAATCCAATAATACTTCAAAAAGCATTGGTGTAAACGGCAGAGATTTTCTTCGAGATTTGAGCTGAAATCTACTAGATTTTGCGTAGATGTAAATGTAGTATAAGAAATAGCGGAAATCACACTTCGTTGCATATCTGAAATTTTTGCACACTTGGTATGATTTTCTGCCATAAAGCGTGAGTGTCTTTTTTAAGCGTTTAACAAATTTATTACAGAGATGCATAAAGTAACTTTGCCGCATGCAATAAGCTAAGCCGCAGTCAGTATATAAACGCTAACGCCGCCTCTAAAATGTTTATACAAAGAAAGAACTTAGTGTGTGCATAAACTTCCTAAAAACTTTTATCAATCAATGGAGTTTTGTTTGATATTTTAATTTTTACTATTTTAGCAAAAACATTTTAACAGTCTTCGCATCAGTTTTAATTCTTCACAGGTAATTGTTGAGACGGTTCTACCGCCGTGAAACTTTGTAAGCGCAGGTGTCTAGTTGTTTTGATTCAATAATAATAAAATTAAATAAACAGTTATTTTAGCATTGCAAATTACCAATCTGCAACGATATTTGCTCAAGTGTAGCAAATCTTAGTTTCATACATTTTGTTGTTATGGTCTTGCAAAATGTATCATATTTGCAAGACATGCTACATTTGCAAGGTTTGCAAGGGTTGTTTGCAACCAAGAGTGAGTACCCCTAATGTTAATATTTAGAATAAGCAAACAAAAATTGTAAAATGCATTCTAAGCTGAATTAATAAAAATTTGTGTTAACAATAAGTTCAATGAATATTAAGGAAATTAAATATCCACAGTTGAGCGTAGTTATTTTTAAAAACACTCCCATGAACTCCCACTACGAAATTGGCGCAGTCGGTACTCCTTTTTCTTTTACATAGAAAGGAGTGTGAAACGAAATAAATAAATATTACTGCAGTGACGACACACGGCAATTCGGTGACCACTATAAAACAAAATAAAATAACGTATCAAAATCTTGTGAAAGTGCAATAAACGTCAGTGAAAGCCACAAAGGCAAAGTAAAAAATCAAAAAAGTAAAAATTCGACAAACAAGGCAAAGGCGATTTGACGAAAGAAGAATGGAGCAAATACCACAAGAAATGGCCAACGTGGATATCGTGGAGCAGCTTGCAAGAAGGGAGCAGCAGCTGGAACAACTCACACTCGCTTATATTGAATTACAGCAAAGACAACAGCATAACCATGACATTCTGGACAGGACACTGAATATGTTAATCATCTTCCAGTATTCACAGGACGTAACCGTCAACTCAGTTTTTAGCGGCGTGGAATACCAGATATCAACGCTACAAAGCGAAGAGCATAAGAAAGAGGTAGTTAGAGCCATATACTATAAAACCATCCAAGATGAAGCAAAAAATTCAATTATCAACATCCCCGAGCCGGATAAAGGGGAACTTATTAAGGACACATTAAAGTTGAGATACAAGCCGGACCCCGAACCTCACCAAATTTGTAGAAGAATTTCTAATTTACGAGTTAATACAGTAAGTGAATTGATAAGATTCAAAATATTAAATATAAGACAGATGAACTAATAGTATACTATTATGGTGAATGTGGAATAGACTTAACATATATAGATAGTTTGTTAGTAAATACTATCAAAGAAATAACACAAGGGGCATTACTGAACAAGATTTATGAACAGAGAGAATTAAAAAATATTTTATACATAATGAACCAAAGACGATGAAGATACGTGCATAAGACCGGAATACAAGACATATTTGAAAGAAGAAAGACATAGAAATCAGTACCAAAATAAACAAAATATGGACAGGGCTTATTATGGTAGGGAAGCAATTAATAAGCGACAGTATCAGGATAGAAATAAATGGAATCCAAATTTTTATAGACATGAAGAACAAAACGGTTTTAATAAAAATAACAACAATAATAATAATAATTTTCAGGGCAATTTCAATAATTAGGGAACTCAAGAACAAATTCCAATCAAGTTCGTTGGAATCGTTATAAAAATAACCAAGCAGAACCCATGGAAATTGACAATGTAGAAAGAAATTACAAAAATCCTCAGGTGGCAGGGCACCATAATCACAGGTTTGGCCAAAATCGCTTAAACCTGGGTAGGCAAAGCCCAGAAGGACCTGAAATTAATAATACCATTTTTTTACGAGGCAGCCACAGAATGCCGTAGCACTAATAGATACAGGTGCTAGTCTTAGTCTAATTAAGAAAGAAATAAATGATTTTAAAATATATAAATTGAAATACTCCATAACATTTATTACAATAACGAATAAAGATACAATAAATTATGAAATACACACAAAAAGCCCGGAGCAATTTAATATACCTAACAATGCCAGGATTCGTTGGAAGATCACTCCATTAAGAGGAAGAACTTATGATTTCATCATAGGTATCGATATATTAAACTTTTCAAATAACACTAAAGGGAAAGGTATCCTATTTTCTTAATAACCCATACAAATTTAATCAAATTTACACGCTTGAAGCTAATGATATTAAATTCGAAAGGCTTCAATTAAATAATGAAGAACGTAGAGACATTATAAAATTATTAAACCGATATAACAAATTATTGTTTAGAGAAGGAGATTTATTAACTAATACAATAGAAATTCAGCATGAGATAAAAACCAGTACACAACAGCAAATTTATTCAAATCTATATAGATATCCACCTCAACACGAAGCGGAGGTAAGAAAACAGATCAGATAAATGGAAGAGCAAGGTATAATTAAAAAAGCCATTCAAGATATGCCAGCCCACTTATAGTCGTACCTAAGAAAACTGATAATTCAGGAGAAAAAAGTATCGAATAGTAATAGACTATAGAAAGTTAAATGAAATAACGATAGACGGCAAATATCCTTTACCTTCTAGATAAATTAGGTAGAGCGCAGTATTTTACCACATTATACTTGGCAAAACGTTATCATCAAATTTTAGTTAAAGAGGAGGATAGAGAAAAAACTGCATTCGTAACCCCACATGGTTTGTATGAATTTTTAAGGATGCCATTTGGTCTTAAGAACGCGCCAGGCACATTCCAACGGCTGATGAATGAAATCCTAAGAGATTAAATTAATAAAACCTGTTTAGTATACTTAGATGATATTTTGATATTTAGCACTTCCTTAACTGAGCATATTAAAGCAATAGGAGACATTTTCAAGGTCCTCGAAAGAAAAATTTGAAGATACAAATTGATAAATTCTATTTTCCGAAAAAGGAAACTGAATTTCTAGGGCACATTTTAACAAAGGATGGCATGAAACCAAACCCAAATAAAATTGCAATTATTCAAAATTTAGAATTACCACAAACCAAAAAACAGATAAAAAGTTCTTTGGGAATAACGGGTTATTATCGCAAATTCATTAAGGATTATGCGAAAGTAGCTCAACCTATAACAAAATATTTAAAGAAAGGCACAAAAATGAATGTGAAAGATCCACCTACATTGAAGCTTTCGGAAAGTTAAAAACTTTAATAACTACACATCCTCTTTTACGTTATCCTGATTTCCATAAACAATTCACGTTGACGACGGATGCATCCAATTATGCGATTGGTGCAGTATTGCCACAAGAAGGTCACCCGGTGTAATACGCTTCAAGAATATTAAATAATCATGAGAAAAACTACTCTGCAACGGATAAAGAAATCCTAGCAATAATGTGGAGTTTAAATTATTTTAGGCCTTACATTTATGGTAAAAAATTTAAAATTCTTACTGATCACCAGCTAATCAAGTATCTTCATTCCAAATACAAAGGAAAAGACATGTCGCCCAGGCACCAGCGTTGGCTATTAAAATTAGGTGAATACCAGTTATATCGATTGAATACTTAAAAGGGACAGAGAACAAGGTAGCAGGTTTTTTAAGCAGATTAGAAAATAGTGAGGACACTATTTCAGAAGAGGAGGGAGGTAAAGATTCTGATACTTTTTCAATTAATAACATTGAAGACGACATAACTATGGCAACAATACACTCAGCACAAGAAGATTTAGGTGGTAATTTTTTTATAAAAGAAGAAATCGTGAATAAATATAAGACTCAAATAATTTTAACAAATAATAAAACAGAAGAATGTAAAGAAATACATGGGAAGAGAATTATTTTTATTGCAGAATGCGGCTTTGAGCAAATGGGAGATATTTTTAGAAGATATATTTCCAAAGGTAAAATAGGCATTTATTCAGAGTTATCAGAGCATAGCTATAATTTGGTGCAGCAAAAGTTAATAAGTATAGGGGAACTCACTCTTGGTTGCAAACCTTGCAAATGTAGCAGGTCTAGCAAATATGCTCCATTTTGCAAGACCATAACAACAAAATGTATGAAACTAAGATTTGCTACACTTGAGCAAATATGCTATGGCAAAAATCGTTGCAGATTGGTAATTTGCAATGCTAATTTTATTATTAAATCAAAGCAACTAGACACCTGCGCTTACAAACTTTCACGGCGGTAGAACCGTCTCAACAATTTCCTGTGAAGAATTAAAATTGATGCGAAGACTGTTAAATGTTTTTGCTAAAATAATAAAAATTAAAATATCAAACAAAACTCCATTGATTGATAAAAGTTTTTAGGAAGTTTATGCACGCACTAAATACTTTCTTTGTGTAAACATTTTAGAGGCGGCGTTAGCGTTTATATAATGACTGCGGCTTAACTTATTGCATGCGGCAAAGTTACTTTATGCAACTCTGTAGTAAATTTGCTAAACGTTTGAAAAAGACACTCACGCTTTATGGCAAAAAAATCATAGCAAGTGTGCAAAAATTGCAGATATGTAACGAAGAGTGATTTCCGCTTAGGTATTCAAACGATAGTCGAATTAAATTCATAATTTATACCATGAGAGCAATGGACATTGAGACAGAAGTCGAAACCATAAAACAATTTCATTATATCACATTAGAGAAAGTATACATTCCGGAATAATAGAAACTTATAACAACATTAAAAATAATATATATTACACAAAACTTATGGAACTAATTCAAATGGTAATAAACAATGCGACCTCTGCCAACAAGTAAAATACGATAGACGCCCGACTAAAAATAAATTTCAACTTACGGAAACACCCTCCGATAAAAACCAAATTATACACATTGATACGTATGTAATTAAAGGTAATCGTTTTTTAACAACAATAGACAAATTTTCAAAATTTGGGGCAGCTTACTCACTGAACGATAAAAATCATATTACAATAACTGAACAATTAGAAGAACACTTTGCAAAAATTGGTAAACCTGATAAAATTATAGCTGATAACGATTTTAAAGCAGCACTAATTCAGGAATTTTTGCGCCAAGAAGGTATTTAACTGCATTTAACAAAACTCAATAGTCATATGGGTAATGCAGATATAGAAAGGATGCGTAGTTCACTAGCAGACAAAATTTAGAATTTTGTATGAAACAAACAAGGAACTTCCGATAAAACAATTAATCCAAAGAGCAATAAGAAATTATAACGATAATTATCACTCAAGTACACAGTATACCCTGAATGATGTTCAATATGGAAAAATAGAAAAAGAAAAAGTTACGAAGAATCTAGACAGTAACAAAAGAAAGGTCATACAAAGAATAAATAAAACCAGAGAAGAATACAAAGAAATTAGAGAAGAAGGATATATTAAGAATTATAAAGCTATTAGACACAAAGAGCAACCAAGATAAAGAAGAGATAAAAAATGTTCACTCTAGCAATATTAAAAAACCATTAAAATTTTCAGATAATAATTATGATACTGCTTCTGGCAACGTGGACGCAACCGAGTAATGGTACAATGACTATAACCGAACTAGTAGACCAAACAGGATTTGTTGACTTACAAATAAGAGACAAAGAAATAGTAATAGACAGTGACATAGTATTACACATAATTGATGTTAAACAAATAGAAAATGTTATTAACGAAATGACGGACAACATTATATTAGCTAAAACAAGTAACAAGGACATATTACAAGCCGAATTATTAGAAGCAAGGAATAAATTACTAACTTTAATACCAACAGAAAAAAGACAAAAACGAGGACTTATAAATGCAACAGGTACTGTAGCTAAATGGACAATTGGAACAATGGACGATGAAGATAGACAAACGATACAAAAAAATTTATCACAGACTAACAAGACACTAGACGAACATACATATAAACAATCACTTTAATTTATTATAATAATATAAATAATATTGTAGATGAAGAATATCAACAACAAATGTACTTACAACAAATGACAAAAATCCAATTAATAAAAAGCAAAATAGAACAAGTTCACCCAAATATTTTAACAAATCACGAAATTGAAAAATATAATAGACTTTAATAAATTAAAATATTTGCAATTAGGAATAGCAACTTGTAAGAATACTTCTCGAATATTAAGCCTTAAAATACCAAAATTGTTGGTACAAGTGAAAATAAGGAAAATTATACTATTGCCGAATAAAAATCAAAAAGAAATAGAATCCAGAATAGAAGAAGTCTTCTCATATAAAAATAAAACTATGCAATTTGAAGAAAGTAAATATTTCAGACAGTTAAAACCCAGTAACCATTGTATATTAACAACAAACTCTAAACTAATAACCAACAGAGCATTAGTACTTATAGCGCTGGATGAAAAAACAATATTGGTTAAAAACGCAATAAAGTATAATACTATTTTAAATGGAAACAATATAATTCAGTTTAACAATTGTTAATTCTAATTTAGTTGAAAAATTTGCGATACAACGATATAAAGAATTTTACAGAAAAACTTACGTTCGAACAATTAGATGAAAAAAATGAAATAAACTTTAAAAATATTTCTAATTTGAAATCCCATAATAAAGTAATATACGGATGTAACTTTTTTCTAATACTTACAATAACATTAACAATTATTTATTGGAGAACAAAATTAAAATATATTAAAATAAATTTGAACAAAAGAATTCAGGAGAATTCTAATCTAAAGGGGGGAGAAGTTACATAAGATGTGTTCATTTACTTTACTAGTAAAAGTTAGTAACGAGAGAGTAACAAGAAATTTTCCAAAATTACTCTCAAAAATGTGAAAAAGTAAATGAACACTTTGCTAGCTAAAATTTGCAAGTTAAAGTAGTGTTGTAATGTATAGGTATATATCAGTACTCAATAACTACCACTATATTTTTTGGAAAAATTATACATATATGTATATTATTATAAAAATAATGTGATTATGGTCATTTATGTTCAGCATTGTCATGACTGGCGTTTTTCGAGTACGGTTTGTAATAGAATAATGAAAAGTTTTGCAATTTTATTTAATAAAGTACTAGACGTAGTCGAAATACGCTAAACACGATAAGGGTGATTAGCTACTTTTGAATAAAATGAATGAATATAATATCTATTTTTAATTAGTTTATACGTTATAAGAGCCTGCCTACACATAGAATTTTTATTGCAATCACCGGAAATAACGACAGAATAAGGTCGCAGAAATGTTTATTTCCAACTTTGTGATTTATTTTCCAAGCGATTTTATGAAGAACTATTTATGTAAATAAACACTAATAAGAAACTACATTAAAGCGCAAACAAATGTGAGTTGAAAAGGAGAATTTTTGTTCGTTATTGTCTAACGTTAATGCTCCGCCTTTGCAATCGTTTCCAAACTATAATAATAATAAACATCCGGCGAAAACGGATTAAATATATTTTTAAAAGGAAACGGATTAAATATATTTTTAAAAGGAAACAAATTTTCATTTTCATTGTAATAAAAAGCTTTATCCAAAATAAAATATCAAAAGCAGTAGAAAAGTAATTTAATCAATTATGTGTTAATTTAAATTTATTTGCAAATATATATTTGAACTAATTGAATTATTTGCCTGCTTAGTGTAAATTACCAAGTAGCTACGTAGTCATTATATTTACATCACTAAAAATTACAACTGGTCTGTGAAAATTAAAGAAAAAAAAAAACAAAAACATTTCAGAGACAGTTAAAACCACAGGTTTAGACATCTTATGTTGCTTCTGTAGTTCCTAAGTTACACAAAAATAAATGTATCTTTTTAATACTTTTTACCGTTTTAAAATTTTACATTTACTTACAATTTCTTAAATTTTCCAAAATATTTTTATTTTCAACTTAATTTAGAAATATTTTTTTTGTAAACACAAACGCAAAACAGCTGTTTGTATAATTATTGCAAGTAAAAATTTTACTTGTAAAAACTTGCAAGAATTTTTCTGTCTCTCAATTTTTTACGCTCTTTTGACGCTCTCTCGTTGCAAATTTTTTGGGTTAATGAACGCTTTCTAGTAACAATTGTTACAAATTTGTACAAATTTTTAGTAAATGAACACACCTATATATAAATTCAAATACACACACTTATGATGAATGTTGACACTATTTATTGAAAACATAATAAGCACAAAATAAAAATTGTAACAGCAAACTAATTTCCGTTTAAGTACAGAAAACAAAATTATTTTTCGGTCGCAATTCTAGGAATTGCAACCGTTCCATATTAATATAAAATAATTAAGAAATAATGTTAATATTTAGCATAAGCAAACAAAAATTGTAAAATGCATTCTAAGCTGAATTAACAAAAATTTGTGCTAACAATAAATTCAATGAATATTAAGAAAATTAAATATCCACAGTTGAGCGTAGTTATTTTTTAAAAACACTCCCACGAACTCCCACTACAAAATTTGCGTGGTGAACAACCACATCCTGCTCGTGGTGGTACTGTTTTATTATAACAAAACGTGATGAAAAGGTCGAAAAATTATCTATATACTAGCCGTATATAAATGATATTTGTCCACCAAAGCCGATTAAAGACATTTTCAAGTAAGTTTAATATAACTTCATTATAATAAGTCTTCCAATATAAAATCAAAAAAATACACCAATATTATTAAATTTCATTACAGTAATTCATTTCATATATACCCGAAGAGGAAATTTTTAATTAACCAAAAAAATTCAATTCAAAAAAATTAAAAGTACCCGATAAACAAGAACTAAGCTAAATACACAACAAATGGAAGACAGCCTACACAAATCTCAACAATGTAATAAAAATATAATAATTAAATGTACTATACTTAAATCTAATTAAGTTTGTTCTACTTTACTCTTAACAAAGTAAAAGAAATCACAATACAAATTTTTAGGTTTCAATTTGTGTTTTACAATAATGTTATTATTAAATTTTAAGGTTATTAAAAGTAAATAAATGAAAAATATACTAGATCTTTCTTAATTTTAATTTAGAAGAAAATTGCTAACAAAGCTTGAAATCTGATTCCTGGTATATACTGCAGTTTATTAGGTAGTACTTAGTGAAGTTTGAGTAATCTAAAATGAATTAAAACGTAAGTTGAATTTATCAATTTTTATGTTAAAACACTCACTTAAACTGCAATTTCTCTGTTGTCAAAGAATCTTGGTAGTCAAAAGGTCGTCTTGTTCCGTTTTCATATGTATAAAGGCTCAACTATAATATGCATAAGCTGGCTTAAGCAACTGTGCAATTACATATAAATCATATGTGGCAAACTAAAATGTACTTAACAACACTTTTCGTTAAGTTTCGTCAACTGTCATTTGCTTAAGCAAAGTACGAAACTGATCGCACATTTCGTACGAAAACAGCTGATTGTGTTACAGATACATACATTAACAAACACGCTGCAATGGAGGACGAAAGTGAAAAATTTGTTTTTCTAAATTTAATGAAAAAAAATTGTTTGTATCAAAAAAGAGACGCATTTTATTATAATCGCAATTCAACGGAACGAGCATGGAAAAAAGTAGCACAAAAATGCAAAAAATTTTTTATTGTTTATAAGTTGTTATAACACCGCTGCAGTTTTTAGTACTTTTGGGCAAAATCACACAAGCACCAAAAATTTCGTATTTTTTTGTTCGAAAATTTCTTAAAACTAATAAAAATAATTATTAATTTGTATATGAATGGTATTAAATATATAAAATATATCTATTCAACACCTTTATGTTAACGAATTTTATTTATTCTGAAATAAAATAGGTTTTTGCAAAAGTACGAATAAAACGTGCAACTGTGGCATTATAGTTACCAGGCTCATGTAAGTACATTGTAGCCACCTAAAAGTCTTCAATAATTTGCTTAAGCATTTGACAGGCTTTTCCTTCAAGTTTTGACATTAGCTTAAGCTACCTTAAGCATATTATAGTTGGGCCTTAACTTCAGCGCACTACAGCTTCCAACCCTAAAATATACATACATACATTCATGTACATTAAACGGGATAACTTGCATTTTTTTTTAATTTATACACATACATAAACCAAGTCTTGCAGTAGTTCACAATCACAACTCCATACATTACCAATTATTTTAAAAGTTTTCAAAAGTGGCCAAAATTTTGGCAGCGTATCTGTTTAGTTCTCAGGCTGGTTGAGTGGATGAAATCCGGATTAATTGGAACGCGATATAAAACTTCTCTGAGCCGAAACAAAATAAATGATATTTGTTACTCAATGCAGAAGACAAACAAGAATCCAATGCATGAAATGAAACAACAAAGTATGAAAATTTAAATTAGATTTTGTTTATTAACTGCAGGAAGAAAATCGTACCAAACTCACGAAAGGTTGAAGCAGATGAGAAAAACCAAGATCGTCTTTTATACGGAAGTAATTACATGAGGTGTCGTTAATACTATACATTTCAGTTAGGCTTTAAACTTTTAGAAGGAGATAGAAGATATGCTGCAAAATATATATCTTTCAGCTTATGTTTATATTAAAGAGTAGGAGTTACACAGGCGATATGACAACGTTAATGACGATGAACAACTTTAATGCAAGTTAGTTAATGTGACGTTAATAGTATCATTTGTTTGATTGGCAGCTGAAACTGATGAAAGATTCAAGTTGAAGATTAAAGTTGTTAGACTACAATATGAAATCTCCAACTGTTGGAAGATATTTACAAATAAATTTTTTAATAAATAGTTATGCTTTCCGACTTTTGATAAAGTCACTTACATAAGTCAAATTCAAGCTATCTACATCGAATGTTTCCAGGTTATAATTGTTTGAACAATCCAAATTCGTTAAATATTCCAAACGGGAAAATGTGTTATTTTGTAAAACGATTTCAAGTCAAGAAAGCTAACTTCATTAAAGTCGGTAAATTTATTGCCGGCTAAATTTAGGTTGTGTAAAGATTTGCATTCATTTGAAAATTATCTGGTAAATGGACAAACTCATTGCCAGCCACATTTAATAATTTCAGAGATGTAAGTTTTTCAAAAATAAAAGATGCCATAGACTTTATACCTTTATGGGAAAGATCAAGGTTCTGAAAATATTTGTTTATTTTTACTTTTTATAAAAATTTTTTAAATAATAAAGCAACTAACCTGTAAAAATTTTGCCGATGCTGTGGCCATGGTTGTAGGTTTGTCTAAAACTTGAAACTTATTCCAATTCAAATTCAATTGCTGCAAAGCGCTTATTGTGCCTTGCAGTTCCTAAATATAACCGAGGTTCTTAAATGAATAAAACTACTTTAAGGCAAATTTATTTAAAGGCCGAAAACAAACTTTCCGAGATTTTCGAAACTTCCTTGTATAGTTGTCGTTGTTCCAAGTCATTTTCCAATTTTTGTACTTGTTTCTCCTTATTGGCCAGATAATTTTTAGTTGTCTTCAATTCAGCTCTTAATTGGTGATTTTTCTTGCTTAACTCCAATATTTTGGCACCAGCAATTGGCGAATTACATCTCAGTTCGATGATGAGCACAGAATTTAACAAGACACATGCACTTAAACACATTTTAATTTTGTTTAATACTTTTTAAAATTTGCACTTATTCACATTAGATTTTTGTTTTGTTTATTTGCCTGTATTTCGCCACAAAATGCTATATTTATCTCTTTGTAACAAAGCCCAGAGTAAAAAACGGAGTTTTTTTTATTTTTTATGTGTCAAAGTTTTCACCTCTGCTGACCCTGTGGCACTAAAGCTGCAAAACTACCCATAATATCGATGGTTTTATTTTTAGCGGACTATAGATTTTTATTATCCGAAAGCGATACTACTATCGACAAAAATAAAAATGTAAAAATATATTAAATATTTTCGATTTCTTACACTACAAGTAAATGAAAACAATTAACACAAATATTAATGACTTATTTAGGGTGCGAACAGAGTGGCCGCTTGTTGTCGAGCCGAGTCGACTGACGCTTATTGCGCGAACTTCTTTATGTGAGAAACAAGTTTGAGTGTGCATAGTAAATGCGAGAATCAGCACTGATATTTTACCTTTTATTTGTGTTTTATGTATGTGTGTTGTTCATTCGTGTTTGTGAAATTGAAGTGAAAAGATATGGATTCGTCAGATGATGAGTATTTAACAAAAATAAATAAATAAAGTATTTTATCAATAAGAAACATCCAATAAATGATGAACCAAGTGAATTTGGAGAAAATTAGAGCAATGCCAGGAGCAAAGTGGTCCTAATTTACGAGTGTTTACTGTAATTATGATTTGAGTTTTGTTTTGTTGAGAAACAAACCTGACATTGAGTTTTAAACTTTTACTTATTAACGCATTTCTTCAATTATTCTTGAAATTTTCATTAAATTTTGTTTATAAGTTTTTTTTTTAATTTTTTTATGATTGTTATAATTTTATTTAATTTCTATTATTTATTTGAACTTTTATTTTATTGTTTAATTTTATTATTTAATTTTTATTTTCTTTTCAATTTTTATTATTTTTTAATTTTTTGATTGCATGTTTTTTTAATTTTTCTTAAATTTTTGTTTTTAATTTTTTTAAATATTTTCCAAACAAGTTGAAATCATAACAACATAACATGAACAACGTTTTCGGCGCTGAAATACGCTTTGGAACTGTTTTCTCGCATTCAATCAGCTTTGCGCTCTGACCTGTTCGCGCTTATTTGTACTAATTTGTATAGTACCAGTTTTCTCGCAATAAGCGTCAGTCGGCTCGGCAACAAGCGGCCACTCTGTTCGCACCCTTAAGTCCCAATTCTCACTTGTCAATTCTTATTGATCAGCTTGTTCGTTTTTAGGCAAAGGAGGCAAGGGGTAAAGAAGCGAGTACACACTTTCATGTACTCGTGCAATTCGTTTTGTTTTCTTATTCGTTGTTTTCAATAACGCTATTTTGACAATTTATCTTTCACATTTAATTTCGTTGAATTTGGGTATTTCGCAGTGTTATATTTTTTGTGCTAGTTTTTAATTTGTAGTGGTTATTTATATATATTAATATTTACTTATTACACAAGCAAATATGTCTTCCAAGTGGAAAAGAGAAGGCACAGAGCTTTTAATTATAACCATGCAGCAACATCCCTGCCTGTACAACGTTCGTTCCGGCGAATATTTAGATAGAACGAAAAAAGCACAGGCATTCAACAACGTTTTAGAGGTAATGTGGGATACCATGGGCACCATTACAACAAAAACCGGTCTAAAAGTTATACATTTTTTTATAGGAGAATGAGAGCCACGTGAACAGCACAGAAGATGAAATCCCCATTGAGGAACCACCAAAAAAGATAACCAAGGTAAATAACGACGTTTATTATATTGACAAAATAGTTAAACAATAAATATTTTAGTGTGCCAAAGATGTGAAGGAACTGAGAAGTGATCTTCTTAGTTTTAGAAATAAGTTGGATGAGCGGAAAAGGGAGAAAAATTTGCATGGCTAGGAACATTGGTGGCTACTCAAATGGAACAAGAAGATGTTAGTGAGCAGGATGATGCCGCCTGGGAGGTTCAATGCCTAATGCGTAGACTTGCATCCAAAAAGAAGAGCGCTGTTTTCACAAGCTCCACTACGTCTAACAAAAATATCTTGGATCTGTCTATGGATGGTGTTTTTGACGAAGATGACTTTATATAATAACTGGTAGGAATTTATTTGAATTTATACTTGCATTATAATTTTATGCCACTCAAGTACAAATCATTTTTGGCAATAAAATTGACGTCCATTTAAAAGACTGAAGAGCTGAATAAGTCTAAAATATAACTTTAATTTAATAATTAGTATATAATTTTATTTGTTTTTTAATGAATTTTTATAAGTTACTTTTTTGTTATTTTGTTTTTATACCCTTACTGCCAGGATTTATAAAACGTTCATTCAAATGAACAACCCTTTGTTCGTTAATTTATATTGACACCAAAAACAAATTATTATATTTTATTGTTGTTTAAATTGACTCTATTGAAGTAAATGAGTGATATATTGTTAGTTTTTATATACTTACCAAAATCTTAATAAATGTTAAAGTTGAAATCAGAAAATTTTAATATAGTTTTTTTTTAATATAGTTTTCTTTATTTATAAAGCAAATTAAGCAAAGCTTCAAATTAATTTTTGACATCCTCAAATAATTTCTATAAGAAGACTCGTCACTCAATAGCAGCTCTTTTGTGACGAAAGAAAATGATCCACGCTCGTTTCTAGCGTTCCTCCAAGGCTTGACCCACCACGGCCTTTTGTTAACTTTTTTAGGAAGATATGTGGCTTTCATGGTTAACTCGGTCAATTCTAATAAATACGAATGTTAAAATCAATGGAACAAATAGGGCGCCCTGACATGTTCAATAATTAAAGAAACGGTATGTACGAATATTTGTTACCTATGAGTATGTCCTCCTTCTCACTGTCGTCAGAATCCAAGTCCATAGCCTCTTCAATACATTGCATGAATTCATTTAATATTTCGTTCCGTGTAGAACTCATTTGTAATTGATTTCTTTGAAGTATTGAAAATTTTACAAAAGAAAAACATTAATTTTTTCGCCAATTTGCTTGTACAAATTATTAAACTTAAAAAGTTACGTATATATATATGTCAATTAAAAGATAAATTTAGTCCCAGTTACTTTAATTATTAACAAACAATTTTTAACAAACAGCAATTTAACACGGGATTAATATATTTTTTATTTTATATAAATTTCTCAATTGCAAACTTAAACACAAAAACAAACGTCAAAACGCAGATATACATTCGCACATAAAGAAAGAATAGTAATAAGTAATAAGACAGATTGTGAGAACGTCAATGCAAGTTCAAAGAAGAATAAGTGATAAGTTTCTTAATAAGAATTGACAAGTGAGAATTGGGACTAAGCGACTTATTCGACGGCTTCTTTTAACAAATTGCCGCTAACTTGCGCCGTCTACACACGGAATATTAGAGAAATTGGCCCATAATCATAGTCACAAATAAAGTCGACTTTAAGAGTTCTAAAGTATATTTTTATTAAAAGTGTACTTTTGGTATACTATAGACAGGTGGAAGTATACTTTAAACGCTAAAGTATGTTTTAAATTTAAAACCACCTGAAGTTGTTTTTAAATAATTTAAAACACATAAACAGCTGTTTATTTTATTATGTATTTTATTTTATTGAATCTTTCTATAGGAAAATTACAATAAGTATTATAATTTTATTTCTAAAATATTATTTATTATTTATTCCCAATGTTATAACTAATTATTAGTACTTGAAATGGCGAGCAAAATTTTCAACTGATTGGATGTCAAATTCCATATCAAAATTGTTTCAACATTTCTGGTTTAGTCTTCCCTGGTCATTTGTCTTCGCCATAACGGCGCAAATTCCCATTGAAATATAAAATTAATACATACATACATACATACACACATTTATACATATATATATAATTTGTTAAAAAGTGTTTGAAGGTTGAATAGTTTAATTTTGTTAAATAACGTAAACCTTTTATTTTTTAAATTAATCATTTCTAAAACCCAACATTTTAAAAGTTCAACTAAAATGCATTTTTTGTGCATATAGAACATAGTGTTTACACTACAGATATACCCAGATAGGCCACGTAGCGATGAAAAGAAGTGTTTAAAAAATATCAAAGTGGCATTACAATGGCAACGTTCAGTTAACCCCTTCATTATTAAAGGACAGTAATATATAAAAACTCTATTGCTTTCTCGTTTCTTAGATGGAGTTAAATGACATTTTGCTTAGGAATATTCACCAAAAAATTGGTACAAAACTGGAAAAACTGGATAACAATAGCGGTAAACATGTAAGTATAATTTTGTTTCTACAAAATTGTAGTTTGTTTAAACAAAAAATTTTTCAATTTAAGGAGTCGAAAATGTTTTAAAGGTTGCCCAGAAATTAAGAGGCTTCATCGATTACCGAAAGATCCGAGGAAGTAAGTTTATTATGTAGAATTTTGGAACGAATTTTCTTCATCCCTTGTCAAGTTTGGTTTGGAGACAAACCGGTTTCGGCTATGTGCCATCTTCAGTGTAAGATCGAAAAATGACACTGAAGATGGCACATAGCCGAAACCGGTTTGTCTCCAAACCAAACATGACAAGGGATGACGGAAATTCGTTCCAAAATTCTACATCAAAACACCCTGTCGGAATATCAAATCAAGAATAAGTTTATTATATGTAATTATTTTTGGTTATTTCGAAGCCGGAAATTAAAAAAAAAATTATTTTGGATGGAATATATTCTGCACAAAATAATTTTGTTCGTAATGCAAAACTAAATATGCTTTCGGCTTCAGTTCCATCATAACCAATTAGAATTTTTATGAACAGTGTAGTTATTTGTTATTTATCTACTCGTAATGTTTGTCGTGGTATTTTTTGCTTGTTGAGTTTCCGGCGGCATCGTCATCAGTGGCAGTTAATTCGTGTACATATTGTTACAAAGTAATAGTCAAAGATGTGTCAAACCACCTATTGTAAAATACGCAATATTATAAACATAAAGCAAAAACAAATTGCGTAGCAGAAATACCCGAACCGCGATTCAATGTAGAAACAAAAACAACTTCTACAGCAAGCAAAAGTAAACACAAGATACACACAAACACATATACAAGACTACTAAGCCAGCAACTGAAATAAATGATGCGCAATTTCGCGTATGTTCGGGACATTTCAAGAAGCGGCCGTGATCTGTATATAAGGGCGCCGTCCACCTCAGAAGAAATATAGTTGACTTTGACATTTCATAGAGTGAATATCTGAGTGTACCAAAGTGTGTTAAGTGTACACTGTAAATTAGTACTGAAGATTTGTAAACAGAGCCTTAACTGCCGAATAAAGTTGTATACTAATAAAATCATTAAGGACTGTGTATTTTAATATTTGCAATTAAACGAACCCTACAAATTAACGTTTATTGCGGTAACAAACGTAACAATATATTGCTGATAAAATGGATGAAAGTGATGCTGCTGGACAATTAATAAAAATAAAAAGCGAAAAATCTATTAAAAAAATTTAAAAACAAAAGGTTGCCATATAATAATAAAGTGTTTTAAAAGTGAAACTCTGTCTGTCTGTGTGTGCTATAGACTTCGAAACCGTAAAGCCGATCGGAACAAACTTTGGCAAGTTGTTGTACACATTCCAGGGAGTGCTTATGGGTTAATTTAAAAAAAAGTGGTCGAGGCTACGCTCATCTACAGATGCATAAAAATTAAATACGCCCATACAAAATAAATATTAATTTTTCAGCTACTTGCACTTGACCGATTTTTCTGAAACTTTGCACACATATTAAGCGCATTGTGGGGCGTAGCAACGCTCGCCGTGCTTGGCTAGTAATATATAAAAAAAGTAGGAGCCAATTTAACTACAAAAGATTAAATATTAATTGGTGACTGAATAAATAATAAAAATGTGGTGTGAAATGTGTATATTGAGGTTAGTGTCTGTGGTATATAATTAACATAAAAATGGCAAGAGGGAGCCACTAATAAAAAATTGAAGAAACCAAGCTGTGAAACATGTGAAGTGCTGTTTAAAAGATAAATAGAAATTGAAGAAACCGGGTTGTGCATGGTGTGTATTTCATGAAATCGTATTGGAAATTCTAATCAGCTTATATTGTTTAGATTTCTTTAAATTAACGTAATGTAATTCGCTCCCAACATTAAAAAAATATTAGTTCAGTACTTTTTATTTAGTACTTATAATCATTATATTAATTTTTATTAGTACTATTAAACATACATCACATTTTATTGCTAACACAACGCTAACAACAGATTACACATTTATCTCTTAACCATTACATGCATGTAAATTTTTTTTATACATAATTTTATTTAATCTTTCTACTGAAACAAATCTACAATAAGTATTCAAATTTTATTTCTAAATTATTATTTACTAGTTATTACCAATGTAATAACTTATTTTTCGTATTCAGATCTTAGTAAACTATCTTCTATTATGTAGAGAGAGCCGACTCGCCAGGCTCAATGTGTCAGTTTTTTTAGTCTCTGTTGCCCGTTAAATTGCAATAAATTGCGTGCAAGAGTGTTGGGATGTGCGACTAGTTTGTTCACGTATTTGGACGTGTATGTTTTAACTTCTTCGTGGGTAGTGGGAACTTTGAGATCCCTATGTATGTTTTCATTTCTTATATACTGGGAAGCGCATACGATAAGACGTAAAATCCTAGAGTGTCTTTTCTATAACCTTTGGATGTTTGATGCACAGACAGTGCCCCACAGCTGAATGCCATATGACCATATTGGCTTTATTACGGATTTTGCAGTTGATTTGTTCGAACCTTTATGAACGTTATTTTTGCCTCAATGTGACGGGACCAAGTTAGGCGCCGATCTAGGTGGATACCTAAATATTTAACGTGCGTTTCCGCTGGGACCGTGGTATTAGTTATTGTGATTGGTGGGCAATTGTGCCTTCTAAGGGAAAATGTTACATGAGCACATTTTGATTTACCTTTATTCTCCACTGTTTTAGCCAGTCTTCTAGTGTATGAATATGGGACTGCAGTTTTTCAGATGCATCCTTTGGATCATTACTGACACTTATAATTGCAGTGTCGTCTGCAAAGATTAATGTATAAGTATATGGGCTTGTCGGCATATCCGCTGTATAGATGATATATAAAAGCGGCCCTAGCACACTACCTTGAGGTACTCCTGCACTGATTTTCCCATTTCTTGAAAGCTGATACTTTGACCTTACCTTAAAAGTTCTATATGACAAATAGCTTTTTATAAGCTATTTTAGTAAGTAGCCCATTATGGCAGACTTTATCAAATGCTTGGGAAATGTCTATAAATAAAGCTGAACAGTATAGCTTTCTTTCAAAAGCCGATCTAATAATGGTAACGATTCTATGGACTTCTTCAATCGTACTGTGCCTTGCTCGAAAACAAAACAGATGATCTGGGATAACATTTTGTTCATTTAGAAAAGGAGTTACACTCGGGACGAATAATTTTTCAAATATCTTTGACAAAACTGACAGTAGGCTAATAGGCATCTAGGATATAATATGGCTTGCGTCCTTTCCTGGTTTCGGAATCATAATAGTTTCAGACATCTTCCAAGAGTATGTAAAGTAAAATTCTTACAGCTGAATTAGGTAATTTTTTTTTTATCATTGATCCTGTTATACGATCAGGTCCAGGTGATTTCTTCATATCCGTATTTTTAATGCCGATTATAAGAAGAGAACCGAAATATCCTATGATCATTCACGGTGTCACTAACAACTGGAATAGTGGAATTACTTATATCATGATTTGCGAACGCAGTTGCCTTTTCACTTGAGTTTTTAGCCCGGTCTTCAAGTCTTAGTGGGGATTCGTAAGCAATAGGACATTGTAAGTGCTTTACAGCTTTCCACAGGCTATAATCCGTGTTTTTCATTGGATCCAAGTTTCTTAAAAAGTTGTCGATAGCGAATTCGTGTTTCTGTCTCAATTTACTGCGTAAGTTTTTTTGGCGTAAGTTCATTTGCATTTTTATGTGTGGAGAACGACTATTTTGCCATTGTCTTCTTAGTCTTCTTTTCTCAATGACGAGCATCTGAATATCTGATACGTTATTCTTTTAGCTGATGGCTTTGTTGGCGTTGCAGCTATGGCTGCGGCAGTCACAACGTCTGTAAAATGGTCTACAGCTGCTTGAATATCAGCTGGATTTCTCAGTGGGATGTTCAAAGGTAGGTGAGAGCTCACATACATTTTATATATTAATCAATTCGTGTTTCTGTTCGGGTAGAAACTAAGGGTTTTAAGTGCAGTGACAAAACTGTCGTGTAAAATAACAATTGTAAGTGAATGATCAGAAGATAGGTCATAGGATGAATTAACTAAGAGTTGATCGCGTTTGATGTTTTTTACTATAGCAAAATCAATAAGGTCTGGCAACTTATTAAAGTCTGTGGGCCAATAGGTGGGTTTACCGGCAGATACGACGTCAAGCTTGTTTGCTTCAACTGTATAATACAACCAATATGTGTGCTTTGCATTGTAATCGTCAGCGGCATTAATTTTTGTCCTAGCGTAGCAAAGAAGCTGGCCAATTATGGTGTTCGATTTTATGCCTAGGCGGGCAATACACTGATGAGACTACAATTTTAAAATCTGTAAGATTTATGGTCGTGGCTTGCAAAAAGTCCTCCCTGAATTCAGGCAATGGGAAATTCCTTACGTTTTTTCGGACTATAATGGCAGTCCCACCACATGCCCTTTCGCTTGGGTGTTTGGTGTCATATATAAAATACCCATCAATTCTAAAGCAGTTTTTTATAGTGAAGTGTGTTTCGGAGACTAATAGTATGTCTATATCATGTGGTAGCAGGAAGTGTTCACCTTCATAATTATGTTGGGAGAGCCCGTTAGCGTTCCAGAAGCATATTTTTAACTGATTCATTTTTTGCCAAGCAAAACTTGCAGAAGCATGTTTTGGGATCGCATCATTTCCTGAAACATACCCTGCACAGTTGTCATGAAATTATTCATTGTCTGTATTAAGTTCTCGATCGAGCTCGAATTGTTGGTGAGGGGTGTCTGAGCACCCTCTTTTAAGACGTGGGCATATGAATGTTTATGCGCATTACAACTTTTGGCATTCGCATTAGGTAAATCATTTCTCAATGTTTGGGCATATGAAAAGTTTGGCTTAGTGTGTGGCTGTGTAGCTTGTGTACTAGCAATAGAACCAGCATGAAGCCGAGGAAATTGGGAAGCTTTATATTGCTCATATTCCGGTTTACGTACGACTTTCGCATTATTTTTTACATATTGAAATACTTTGCAGCCCCTGTAATTTGCTGTATGGTTTTCACCACAGTTGTGGCATTTTTTGACCTTGGGGTCTGTTTTGGAAGAAGTGCATTCCAAAGTCCGGTGCGCATCACCGCAAACAACGCATACAGATGGTAGCTTGCAGTGGGTTTTCGTGTGTCCGAATTCCTGGCAGTTGGTACACTGACGGGGACCGTTATGTTTTAGATGACCTTCCACCGTTATTCTTCTGTTTAAAAGGTAGCGCAAATTATATATAGTGTAGTGTGCATATAAATTCCATTCATAACAGCAACTTATTCTCACCAAAAATTTGTAACTATCTAGTGTGTGGCCTAGTTTCTTTGTTTCTTTCATAAGTAGATCGGTGTCACCGTTACAAGTACTTGACATCGATATTAAAGTATAACTCAAAATTATTGAATTGCATGTACTTGACATAATAAGTAAGCAAAATAGAAGATAAGTAATTGTAATAGGAAGTAAGTTAAAATTGTATATATAGAGAATAATTTTAAGAATTAATAACAATAAGAATTTGGAAGTAAAAGCAAGTGGACGACTTGTAAAATACAATTTAAGTAAATTAAAAAAAAAAAAATAAAAATAAAATAAATATTGAAGAAAAAACTATAAATTAACACATGTGTAATAAGTGACTTTATAGATTTACTACATGGCGATCCTGCCAATCTAAAATGAACTAAAACAAAAAGTATAGTGTACAGAAAAAATGAACTAAAACAAAAAAAAAGTAAAGTGTACAGAAAAAATGAACTAAAACAAAAAAAAAGTAAAGTGTACAGAAAAAGTGAACTAAAACGTACATATATACGCACATAAAAAGCCAAAACCAACAAAAGCAATATATCTGAAGCTTAATTTTGATGATAATGGCCGTAGTTATGCCAGGATAAACACATTTTTCGGCAAATAGCAAAAGAATCACGCAAAGAAGGAACCCAATGAAAATTTCGATCCCGGTGGACATCTTAACCAAAATCAAATTTTTAATAAGTGCATTAGTAAAGTATATTATTAAATATAATAAGTGCATTATTAAATATAAAATGGGCAATGAAAAGTCGAAAAACGAGGAAATTATAATTTCGAATAACAATGACGGCTCGAACAACATCGGCATAAGCCAAACATCATTATTATATTTAATAATAATCTTACAATTAATTATAATTTTATTTAAAATTCATAAAATGTATAAGAAATTTATTCAAAACAGAGTAAAAGAAAGAATTTTACTAACTTCAAATAGTAGAGTTTAAAAATATAACACAAAAAAAAAGATATACATATATACACACTTTATTGCGAACTTATTTTAAATAACTAATAAAATGAAAAGAAAAGCAAGAAAATTATATTAAAATAAATCATTGTAAATTATGCAAAGTATATATGACCATATAGATTCTATTATATCAAACGCAAAGAAATCCTTAGTGAGAGGTTATACATATGAAACAATTCAGAGTAAAAGAATAGAACTTAAAGAATTAGAAAACAGGAGTATAGAAATATTAGGAAATAAAGTAATAACAGAAGAACAAAGGCAAATACATATCTTAAAATTTAAGGAAAAAAAGGAAACAGCATTTCAGGTACTACAGAGCCACGAAGACAAACTTACAATTGAGACATTAAAAGGACGATTAGAAAATTCCACCATGACGAACGACAGTTTAGACACAACAGAATTAGCATCAATCTCAAAATTGCTAACTGTTTTTGATGGTAATAAAAACGAATTAGATCCAGTTATGGCAAATATTGAAATAATTAAAGATACATTACCTTCGGCAAAACATAATTCATTTTTCAATTTTGTATATAAGACTAAAATTTCAAATAAAGTGCAAACCAAACTAAGACAGGTATTAGTTCCTACTAACTTAAATTCTTTAATTTCGACATTGAAAGAGACTTACAAAACAAAAAAATCGCCAAATGTTATTTTGAATGAATTGACAAGAATTACACAGATAGACACAATTAGAAAATTTGCGGACAAAATAGAACACTTAACAATGGAATTAAATGAGATCCAAATAACTTCTTTAGGCGAGGATCATAGAAACGCAATTAGCAAATCAAATGCTGTAATAGCATTCAATTCTTTCAAAAACGGACTGAAAAATCAAGAATCAAGAAGCCAGTAGAGTAAAAACCTTAAACGAGGCTATTGAAATAGCAATAGAAGCATCAACGGATATTAGACAAAATCAGGTAATGTTCCAAACAACACGAAACGGGAACAGTTACACAAACAACAGAAACAACGCAAATTACAGGAATAACAATAATTCAAATAACAGATATAACAACAATAATCACAGAAATAATAATAGAAATAACTTTGATAATAGAAGAAACCGCAATATGACAAATAGTTATAATAACAATAACTACCGAAGTAACAATTATAGTGGTAACAACTATCGCAACAATAACAATGGCAATAACAATAATTACCGTAATAATGGCTACAATAATGGTAATAATTACAATGGTAATCCTAATAATAATGCAAATAGTCGTAATAGATACAATAATTACCAAAACAATAACAGAAATCGGAAGGTGAAATTTATGGAACGAGACCAGGGAAACTCCCGTGGTCCGGAGACAATAGAATACCAAGGTTCTCCGGAACTAAACCAGTAACCTCGAGGGCAGTATTTAGCATTTCATCAGATCTGAAAAATTATGTGAGACTAAATATAAAAAATACACACCGTGTATTGACATTTTTGATAGATACAGGCGCTGACATCTCACTATGCAAAGAAGATTTATTACATAAATATGATGAAGATCCAGATGATTTCTGCTGTTTAACAGGAATTAAAAAAGAGAAAATAAAATCCTTAGGTTCCACTAACATATCTATACAAATTAACGAGACACTAATTAAACATAAAATACAGTTGGTACATGAAAATTTTCCTATCCATACAGATGGTATACATAGACGAGATTTTTTATTAAAATACAACTGTAATATAGATTATGAAACATTCACTTTAACCGTCAACACAAGAAATGAGACATTGACATTACCTATTCACAACGACACATTCGAGATAAATGTAATAAGAATTCCTCCAAGAAGTGAAATAATTATACCTTGGGAAATAAATATTGAAGAAGATAGTGTAATATGCAACCGTGAAATTGGAAAAGGTGTATTTTTAGCAAATACCATAATTCCTAGAGATGGCTACAAACATATAAAATTATTTAACGTATTAGAAATATTAAAGAGATATCAACACATTTTTCATTTAGAAGGCGAGAACTTGACAACCAATAATTTTTACAATCAGAATATTCAACTAAATGACAAAAATCCAGTTTACATAAAGAACTATCGTTTACCACAAATACATACAGAGGAAATTAATAACCAAGTGAAGGACTTACTGAAACAAAGAATAATAGAACCATCTACAAGTCCTTACAACGCTCCACTTTTATTAGTACCTAAGAAGGGGCAAAGCGATAAAAAAATGGAGATTAGTCGTTGATTTCAGAAAACTAAATGATAAATTTCCACTGACGCGCTTAGATGATGTTCTAGATAAACTAGGAAGAGCTAAATATTTTTCCACGTTGGATATGACTAGCTCGTTTCACCAAATTAAACTCGATTAACAGTCAAGACCGTATACAGCATTTTCAACAACCAATGGTCATTACCAATATACAAGATTACCGTTTGGACTAAAAATATCTTCAAATAGTTTTCAAAGGATGCTAACGATAGCGCTAGCTGGACTAGAATCCGAAGCTTTCTTGTATGTTGATGATATTATAGTTTTTGGATGCAGTTTGAAACATCACAACAATAACTTATGTAATGTTTTCGATAGATTATCCAAGTACAATTTAAAATTAAATGCGAATAAATGTTGTTTTTTTTGAAATCGGAAGTTGTTTATTTGGGACACTTAATTACATCGAATGGTATTAAACCAGACCCAAGTAAACATGATGTTATTTCCAAATACCCTACTCCTAAAAATGCTGATGACGTGAGAAGATTTATTGCATTTTGTAATTATTACAGAAGATTCATAAAAAATTTTGCAAACATTGCCAACTGCCTAAACAATTTGCTAAAAAAGGGCACAAAATACGAATGGTCACAAGAATGTCAGACTGCATTTGAAACACTAAAGAACAAACTAGTTGAACCCCCTATTTTACAATATCCAGACTTTGACAAAACATTCATTCTGATGACAGATGCATCAGATTTTGCATTAGGCGCAGTTTTGTCACAAGGTCCGATAGGAGAAGATTTACCTATTTCTTACGCAAGTAGATCTTTAAACAAACACGAAAAGAATAAACCCGTAATTGAAAAAGAATTATTAGGTATTTATTGGGGCATACAATTCTTTAGACCATATTTATACGGTAGGAAATTCACAGTCGTAACATACCATAGACCTTTGATTTCACTATTCTCACACAAAAATCCAAGTTCTAAACTAACAAGGATAAGATTAGAACTCTCTGACTATGATTTTGACATAATATATAAAAAACGGGTTAAATAACACTAATGCGGATGCATTATCAAGAATCAAAATAGATTCTACTACACTTAAAAATATGATACCGTTAGAAAATGACGAAAACGCAAAGAAAACACAAGTAATAACAAGAGGTATGAGCAAGAAGTCATCAGAACAAGAAAATATTACGAGTGAATCTCATAAGGAGACTGATCAACTCTATATGTGGGATTGCACATCGATAAAGGATATAAAAAGCGCTACGAAATTAAAATTTATATTAGAAAAAAGGCCAGAAAATGATATAAAAGAATTATATAAATATATAGTAGAAAATGATAAATTTAATAATGAAACACGTGTTAGATGTAGTGATAATCCAAAGTATTTAGGTACTCTTTTGGAGAAGCTATCATCATATTTAAAAAATACAAGAAATAAGAAGTTTGCTATCGATAGAAATGATGCAATATTTAGTATTATACCTGCAGATGAATTTAAGGCCAAATAAAATGAAGTAAATAAGAACATTAAAGATGACATAATTATATTATTATACAATAAACCTCAAAATATAACAAATGAAGAAAGAAGACAAGAATTAATAAAAATTATACCATGATACACCACAAGGAGGACATTTTGGAAGGAAGAAAACTTTACTAAAATTAAAACAAAAATATATCTGGAAAAACATGAACAAAAATGTTAATGAATATATATCTAAATGTGATTTATGCCAACGAAATAAGCAAACTAGACATACGAGAGAACAATTAAAGATTACAGATACTCCTACAGACAGTTTTAAAACGATAGTAATCGACACAATAGGTCCTTTACGTCCAATAAACAACTATAGATGTATTTTGACTATGCAATGCGAATTAACGAAATATATAATAGCATGCCCTATAGAGACGAAAGAAGCAAGATCTATAGCAAAAGCATTAGTAGAAAATTTAATACTCAAATATGGTTTATTTAGTACATTAAAATCAGATAACGGTACAGAATTTAGAAATGAATTATTAAAAGAAATATGTGAATTATTAAAAATTAAACAAATTTTTTCCACGCCGTATCACCATGTGACGTTAGGTACAGTCGAAAGAAATCACAGGGTTTTGAATGAATACTTTTTATCGTTTGTGCACAATGATAATTGGGATCAATGCATACCTTATTTCACTTTCGTATATAACATAACTCCTCATGTAGATACTGAATATTCACCGTTTGAGCTAATTTTTGGAAAATTACCAAGTTTACCCGGAGATGAAGTCATGAATCATCCAAAGGTTTACAATTTTGAAAATTATGCTAATGAGTTAAAGACTAGACTAAAATATTCTCTAGAAAATGCCAAAAATTTAATACAAACAGTTAAAAATAAAAGGAGTATAGACTCATTAAAGGAAACAAATAGTATAGAATTAGAAATAGGAGACTTAGTTTTAACCAAAAAAGAAAACAGAAGAAAATATGAACCACCATACGAAGGTCCATATGAAATAGTAGACATAGATGACCTAAACGTACTAGTTAAGATAAAGAATACCATAAAATCATTTCATAAAAATAGACTTAAAAAGTACATGACATAAAAAAACAAAAATATAGATTTTAAGAACACAAATGTATATTTAAAATTAAATAGAGTAAAATAACAAAACATATATATGTATATAAACGTACAATAAGAAATTCAAACAAACCTTGACTATTAAAATTCATTCAAAGTAATTTAAAACCAAAAAAAAAAAAGAGAAATAATAATATGTGTCATTAACAAAATGTATGTCATATAATAAAACAAAAAGAAAATGGTTTAAGCAAATATCAAGAACATGCAATTATAAATTATAAACATTGAAAGTCATTAACATTTACAAGCATATAAAGGTTCAGATTACCAAACGAATTAAAAATTATCCAATTTCAATGAATTGAAACCGGATAGATTTTTCTGAAGGGTGAGGGTGAAGTGTGCATATAAATTCCATTCATAACTGCAACTTATTCTCACCAAAAATTTGTAACTATCTAGTGTGTGGCCTAGTTTCTTTGTTTCTTTCATAAGTAGATCGGTGTCACCGTTACAAGTACTTGACATCGATATTAAAGTATAACTCAAAATTATTGAATTGCATGTACTTGACATAATAAGTAAGCAAAATAGAAGATAAGTAATTGTAATAGGAAGTAAGTTAAAATTTTATATATAGAGAATAATTTTAAGAATTAATAACAATAAGAATTTGGAAGTAAAAGCAAGTGGACGACTTGTAAAATACAATTTAAGTAAATAAAAATAAAAAATAAAAATAAAATAAATATTGAAGAAAAAACTATAAATTAACACAATGTGTAATAAGTGACTTTATAGATTTACTACAATAGGATGAACCGAGTTTTTTGATTTAAGCTGCGATGCGTTAAACACGATTTCAACACGATGCATAGGTTGGGGAACTTTATTCTTATTTAGAATATTGCGCACTGACCTTACGACAAATCCTTCCACTTTTAATGCACTTTTTATTGCCTCAGTGGGAACAGAACTGTCAATGCCCTTTATGATGATTATCAAACCTTTAGCACTTTTTAGTTGATAAGTATAATAGCTCTTAATTTCTGCATCAAGTCGACTTGCGATTAGGAGAAAATTCTTCTCAGTGTGGGCTTGGATCTTTGTTTCTTGTATTTGACCTCTTCGTACAGAAGCCACATAGAAGTTTCCGTTACCTACGAGTTGGTATAGCATATTGACAATGGCATTTGATGTCTGTTCGCGTAAGTAAATTGGTTTGGCATCTTTATTTGCAGGGGTAGCAAATACAGAGAATCAATTTTCACTTACCGATATGGCAGCTACTTGATGAGAACCTTTATATTGTTTGGCGGCTCGCTGTTGTTACGAAGACTTAGGACTGGCCTTCGTCTTTGGTTATGGTTATGTACCGATTCATACCAGTTTGCACGCGTTGCGATAAAGTAACAGATTCTCTTTTTTGTACTATTTTTTGTGTATTGTTTATTTCTTGAGTTTTATTTGTTGAGTTCGTGGCTTCTGTGGCAGATATATTTATATTTGCAGTTAATGGACGCGATCGATCAAATGGCCTGGCGGTTAAATTTTTTTTACATTTATATTATTCATTGTATTATTAGCATTTTGTGTAGCTAGAAGAGTAATAAGCAGTGTTGTTATTACCTTTTATATTTTTTTATTAATGTTTTTTGCCCTCATGCACTGACTATCAATTGTTTAAACCGGTTTAACCATGCACTGTTTGTTATTGCTTTTTATACACTATGTGCCTTGTTTTTTTGTTATTTATTAGTTTATACTTATTAACTGTTCACTGTACCTCTGCACTTATTCAATTGCATTCTTAAAAAATTTATTATGCGCTTAATATGACGTACGTCTGTACTCAAACATGATCACACGTTTATGATGTAATGTAAATGACTAAAACAAATTACCACACATAAAACTTTACCAACCTCGCTACACTTTTACAAATGCTTTCTATATGTAGTATTTTAATAATAAATTTTAAATGCTTATTTAAATTTGAATTTTTATAATACATATGTCCATATATTTTAATTTGCTCTTCAATGTTAAATATCTTTTATATACATATGTATATAAAGTTTCTTGCACTTAAATAAATAAATAGACAAATTATTTTATTTACGCATTTAACTATATCCATAGATGCAGTTCCGTACTAGATTTGAGTTACATTTTTTTAGGTATGGCCTTCTCCAGTGTTCCACTGACCACTTTGTTACCACACATTGTCTGTAATGAATCAAACATTTCTCAATCTCTTTTCTTTACTTTTATTTTCAGGTTTCAAGTAATTTACGAAATCCAATGTACGATAAGCATCGTTGCCACTGTTGGTCTTTTCCGACCACAATGGTCGGACAGTAATGGTTTTGGTCGGATGGTCGACTAAACCTTATTTTGGTCGGTTTGAGAAAATCTAACATATTAATTTTAAGACATTTGATGCTATTAAATTTTTCAGTTTTTGGCAACACTATTTTCTTTTCAGCAACGAAAAACAACCAAAGCAAATGTCAAATGTGTGTAAAAAGCTATAAAAAAAATAGGAAGAGCCCATTTGCAAGGTGGTATTACTTATACAGTTCAACAGTGACCGTGTTTGAGTACAGGCGTACGTCATATCGAACGCAAAACAAATATATATATATATATATATATATATATATATATATATATATATTTTAAAGTATTCAATTGAACAGTGAACAGTTAGTAATAACAAAGAAATAAAGAACAAAAAATAACAACAATATAATATATTGTGTGTAAAAAAAACAATAACAAATAGTGCATGGTTAAACAGGTTTGAACAATTGATAGTGAGTGTATGAGCGCACCAAATATTAATGAAAAAAATATAAAAGGTAATAACAACAATGCTTATTACTCTTTTTCTTACACAAATGCTAATAATGCAATGAACAATACAAATAATAAAAAAAAAGATGACAGTGCTTTTTTAAGCCCCAGGCCAATTGACCGATCGCGTTCTTTATCCGGAAATATAAACTTATCTTCGCAAATAACAACACCAGAAGAAATTACAATTCAACCAAAAAACAATTCAGGTACCATATCAAAAATAGTGCAACAAACAAACGAAACAGGTAATTTGAAAAATCCCGTAAAAAAAGTGCAAACAGGTATGTATCGTTATATAACCCTAACCAAAAGGAAGGCCAGTCCTAAGTCTTCGCAGCAAGAGCGCATTGCTAAACAATATAAAAGCTCCCAAAGTACTGTAATGCCGGTAAGCGAAAACAGATTCTCTGTACTTGCTACAGCGGATGAGGGAGCTGGACCCGCTGTCAAGGAGCAAAAACCTCCGCCGATTTACTTGCGCGAGCAAACATCTAACGAAATTGTTAACATGTTGTCTCAGCTTGTAGGTAAGGAAAGCTTTTATGTAGCTTCTATACGAAGAGGTCAAATTCAAGAAATAAAGATCCAAGCTCACACAGAGAAGAATTACCGCCTAATCGCAAGTCGCCTCGATGCAGATAATAAGAGCTATTATACGTATCAACTCAAAAGTGCTAAAGGTTTGTTTGTCATCGTAAAGGGCATTGACAGTTCTGTTCCCACTGATGAAATAAAAACAGCCATAGAGGTGGAAGGCTATGTCGTAAGGTCAGTGCACAATATTCTAAATAAGAACAAGGTTCCCCAACCTATGCATCGTGTTGAAATCGTATTTAACGCATCGCAGCTTAAATCAAAAACCTCGGTTCATCCAATATATAATTTACGCTACCTTTTGAACAGAAGAATAACGGTGGAAGAGCCTCTAAAACGTAGCGGTCCCCGTCAGTGTCTTAATTGCCAGGAATTCGGACACACGAAAACCTACTGCAAGCTACCATCCGTATGCGTTGTTTGCAGTGATGCGCACCGGACTTTGGAATGCACTTCTTCCAAAACAGACCCCAAGGTAAAAAAATGCAGCAACTCTGGTGAAAACCACACAGCAAATTACAGGGGCTGCAAAGTCTTTCAACATGTAAAAAATAATTCGAAAGTCGTACGTAAACCTGAATATGAGCAATATAGGTCTTCCCAATTTCCTCGGCTTCATGCTGGTCCTATTGCTAGTACACAAGCTACACAGCCAGATACGAAACCAAACTATTCATATGCACAAACATTGAGAAATGATTTACCTAATGCGAATGCCAAAAGTTCTAATGCGCATAAACATTCATATGCCCATGTCCTCAAAGAGTTTGCACAGACACCCTTCACTACCAATTCCAGCTCAATCGATAATTTAATACAAACAATGAATAATTTCATGACAACTATGCAGGGTATGTTTCAGGAAATGATGCGAACCCAAAACATGCTTCTGCAAATTCTGCTTAGCAAAAATTGAACCATTTAAAAATATGCTTCTGGAATGCTAACGGGCTCTCCCAACATAAATATGAAGTAGAACACTTCCTGCTAGCACATGATATAGACATACTATGAGTTTCTGAAACACACTTCACTATAAAAAACTGCTTTAGAATTGATGGGTTTTTTATATATGACACCAAACACCCAAGCGAAAGGGCAAGTGGTGGGACTGCCATTATAGTCCGAAAAAACGTAAGGCATTTTCCATTGCCTGAATTCAACGAAGACTTTTTGCAAGCTACGACTATAAACCTTACTGATTTTAAAATTGTAGTCTCGTCAGTGTATTGCCCGCCTAGGCATAAAATCGAACACCCTAAATTTGCCAGGTTCTTTGCTACGCAAGGACAAAAATTTATTGCCGCTGGTGATTACAATGCAAATCACACATATTGGGGATCCAGACTCCTTAGGTAGTTGTATTATACAGTTCAAGCAAACAAGCTTGACGTCGTATCTGCCGGTAAACCCACCTATTGGCCCACAGATTTTAATAAGTTGCCAGACCTTATAGATTTTGCTATAGTAAAAACATCAAACGCGACCAACTGTTAGTTAGTTCATCCTATGACCTATCTTCTGATCATTCACCTACAATTGTTATTTTACACGACAGTTTTGCCACTGCACCTAAAACCCTTAGTTTCTACCCGAACAGAAACACGAATTGGTTAAAATATAAAATGTATGTGAGCTCTCACTTATCTTTAAACATCCCACTGAGAAATCCAGCTGATATTCAAGCAGCTGTAGATGAATTTTACAGACGTCGTGACTGCCGGAGCCATAGCTGCAACGCCAACAAAGACATCAGCTAAAATAATATCGCACCAGGCAACAGCAGATATTCAGATGCTCGTCATTGACAAAAGAAGACTAAGAAGACAATGGCAAAATAGTCGTTCTCCACACATAAAAATGCAAGTTAACTTATTCCAAAATAACTTACGCAGTAAATTGAGACAGAAACACGAATTCGCTATCGACAACTTTTTAAAAAACTTGTGGAAAGCTGTAAAGCACTTACAATGTCCTATTGCTTACGAATCCCCACTAAGACTTGACCGTACTTGGGCTAAAAACTCAAGTGAAAAGGCAAATGCGTTCGCAAATCACTCAGAGAAGGTTTTTGCACCACATGATATAAGTAATTCCACTATTCCAATTATTAGTGACACCGTGAATGATCCTATGAAATTTCGGTTGTCTTCTTTAAAATCGACAATTAAAAATACGGATAAGAAGAAATCATCTGGACCTGATCGTGTAACAGGATCAATGATAGAAAACTTACCTAATTCAGCTGTACTTTACATATTTAATGCCATGTTGCGCGTCGGCTTCTTCCCATACTCTTGGAAGATGTCTGAAACTATTATGATTCCGAAACCAGGAAAGGACTCTAGCCAGATTACATCCTGCAGGCCTATTAGCCTACTGTCAGTTTTGTCAAAGATATTTGAAAAATTATTCGTCTAGAGTGTAACTCTTTTTCTAAATGAACAAAACGTTATCCCAGATCATCAGTTTGGTTTTCGAGCAAGGCATAGTACGATTGAACAAGTCCATAGAATCGTTACCATTATTAGATCGGCTTTTGAAAGAAACCAATACTGTTCAGCTTTATGTATAGACATTTCCCAAGCATTTGATAAAGTCTGCCATGATGGGCTACTTACTAAAATAGTTCGCGTTCTACCTGAAAACACCCACAAGCTTATAAAAAGCTATTTGTCCGATAGAACTTTTAATGTAAGGTCAAAGGAGCAGCTTTCAAGATATGGGAAAATCAGTGCAGGAGTACCTCAAGGTAGTGTGCTTGGGCCGCTATCTATACAGCGGATATGCCGACAAGCCCACATACATATACATCAACCTTTGCAGATGACACTGCAATTATAAGTGTCAGTAGTAATCCAAAGGATGCATCTGAAAAGCTACAGTCCCATATTCATACACTAGAAGACTGGCTAAAACAGTGGAGAATAAAGGTAAATCCATCAAAATGTGCTCATGTAACGTTTTCCCTTAGAAGGCAAGATTGTCCACCAATCACAATAACTTATACCACGGTTCCAGCGGAAACGCACGTTAAATATTTAGGTATCCACCTAGATCGGCGCCTAACTTGGTCCCGTCACATTGAGGCAAAAATAACGTCCATAAAGCTTCGAACAAATCAACTGCATTGGCTAATAAGTCCTAACTCAACTTTGGCTTTAGAGTACAAAGTATTTTTATTTATTTATTTATTTAAATGTTACAATACAATTACAAATTATATTGCAACTTAAATTGCCGAGCACAGTAACAAAGACCTTCACTCGTTGTAGTGAAAACACCCAGAGTCTTAGGTGGGAATTGAACCCACAACCCCCAACTGATAGACTAGCACACTACCAACTAGTCTACCGGGGCACCCAGGAGTACAAAGTACTTTTATACATATCCGTTATAAAGCAAATATGGTCATATGGTATTCAGTTGTGGGGTACTGCCTGTGCATCAAACATCCAGAAGTTACAGAGAAGACAGTCTAGGATTTTACGTCATATCGTCTGCGCTCCCTGGTACATAAGAAATGAAAACATACATAGGGATCTCAAAGTTCCCACTATCCACGAAGAAGTTAAAACATACACGTTCAAATACGTGAACAAACTAGTCGCACATCCCAACACTCTAGCACGCAATTTATTGCAATTTGATGGCCACTAGAGATTAAAAAGAACTGATACATTGAGCCTGGCGAGGCGGCTTTAGCTACAGAATAGAAGATAGATTTTTAAGATTTGAATACAAAAAATTAGTTACTACATTGGTAATAACTAGTAAATAATAATTTAGAAATAAGATTTAAATACTTATTGTGAATTTCTTTTCATAGAAAGATTCAATAAAATGAAATAAAGTATAAAAAAAAACTTATACAAAAAACGCATAACAGCAACAAGAGCAAAAGGAATTTTTTGTTGTTTTCTTGCATAGGCTGTGTATGCCATCCACCGTTGCCGTTTTGGTTAATATTAACCAAAATTGATTAATTTTTTTTTCAATGTGTACATGTGTATATATTTTCATTTGGGTTATTTTTTTCTAACCAATTACTTAACACACATAAAAGAATGTTTCTATGCATCATCGTTGAAAACAATTTACATTCAGAATAAAAAAAGTTTGTTATATAGTTGTTGAATTAAAAGTAATTGTATTAAGAACTTCAATTCACCTCGAATTAAAAAAACAAAAACGCATATAGTTTTCCTGTTTATGAATGCGGAGAAAATTTTGAATCATATTTGATAAAGATGATTGACGGTGTTCTTTCTCGTCTAACGAAAAGTTGAATATTTTAGTGAAAAGAGAAGAATTTACAATGAAATGAACTTTAAGCGATGAACCGACGTAAATTATTCGAGCTATTCGTTAATCGAAATTGGGTGCTTTCACTTACTCTTCCATTATTCGAGCAACGCTTAATCGATTGTTCACTCTAGTTCGTAGTTAGTGTTATTATTTTGTTATTGAATAAAAATCATATTTTATTTAAAAAAAATACATACATAGTATGCATATAATTGTTTTTTAATATTTAAAAAAATGGTCGGTTTTATAGACAAATTTGGTCGAATAGAAAATTTTTGAATGACAACGCTGACGGTAAGCTTTCCTTAATCTGCGAGATAACACAAAACGGAATAAAAATATCTTGATCATGTTTCTTTCCTTAAAGCTAATAGTTACCCCATATGGAACGATAATAGTGCAGTTGCAATACAAAAAGATATTTAATATATAAATATGTATATTTTATTTTGCTTAAATAAAAAAAATGTTCTCTTTATTATAATAAAAATGTTTGTGTACTATATAGTATAATTTGTTTGTTAAGGTAATATATAGCTGTTTTATTTTTCTCATTGTTTTTTTGGGTTACTGTCTTATAATCTTTCTCATGAAAATGCGGTTAAGTACATATGATTTACCGCTTTGATAAACGTCAAAGTTGCCATATCTGATTACGTCTGAGGTTTACACTTTTCAACAGCTGTTCAGTATTTTCGATATAAAATGGAAGAACTAAGTACAAATTAATTATAGATTATTTCCAACCAACATAAGAAATAAACCTTTCGTTTCCTTATTTAATTAATCCTTTATTTAATTTAACATAAATTAGGTAAAGTTTATTACGCAAGATTTCTCTACTATGTAGAATTGATCATTTAATTTTGATGTTTTAATTTTATTGATGAAATTATATTAATTAATAATTATATTAATTATATTAACTTAGTAATTAATAACTTAACATAAATTTAATTCAGTTTTAGTTATATTTTTATTTAATTTAACTTAGCTTACAATTTTTAGTTATATTTAATTTCACTTGAAATTTTTATTATTTTAAGATTTAATTTTAATATTTCAAATTTCTTAGAATGTTTACTTAAATGATTTAATCCTTTTAATTAGCTTAATTTGCAATGTTCAATATAATGGTTTAAAATCAATTCTAATAACAGTTTTAACACAGTTTCATTATTAATTTGTTGGTTTATTTAAGAATATAATTTTATTAAATTTTAAATGTCACAGGAGAAACTAATTATTTATTCTACTATGTAGAAATTAGATCTTGAAAATGGTTTTTAATTTAAATTTTAAAATTATTAATTTTTAAATGTCACACGAAAAATAATATTCTACTATGTAGAGGTTTGAAACTTGTGCTCTGAAGTCACTACAAGAACTAAAAAAACTTTTACCATAAAAAGATCGAAAACACAATTAAAAAAGGTACTCAAAAAAATTATCAATTAAATCTCTTCTACTAATTGTTCTACTATTTTAAAGAAAGAAGTTGCATAGTAATAAAACATGAATAAATGATGAGAGAACAAATGAACGGAATTTTTGTTAAAACAAAAACAAAGCAACATAGTAACATCACAAAGATCAATGAATAAGAAAAATTGAATGGAATTTCTTTCTTTACTGTTGCTAACGTAGTAAACGTATAAAAAAATTAAATTATTTAACCCATTCGTTAACTGCTCCCCCTTTTAGGACTCAGACGTCCTCGTCTGAAATATTGAAAAATAATGAGTAAAAAGAAAAAATATTGGAGTTCAGATAGAAACAGTTAAGGGTTTTAAATCCTCTTAAACTAACTATTTTTCACTACAATTTTCATTTACTTTACGTTTATCAATATTTTTAACTTTAACAGTCATAGAAGTTTTAATAATAATTTTATGGTAGGGAGAAATAATGTATAAAATAATTTTATTTAAATAATTATAATAATTACGTGACCGCTAATACTGCTTCCTGATGAGTGTCGTTTTTATTTATTATATTTTCCAAACGATTTCAACTTTCCTCCTTATCCTTGGAAGTGGGTTCTCAACGTGATGTCTTAAATATTTCGTTGGGCGCCAATTAATTATAGATTATTTCCAACCAACATAAGAAATAAATCTTTCGTTTCCTTATTTAATTAATCCTTTATTTAATTTAACATAAATTAGGTAAAGTTTATTACGCAAGATTTCTCTACTATGTAGAATTGATCATTTAATTTTGATGTTTTAATTTTATTGATGAAATTATATTAATTAATAATTATATTAATTATATTAACTTAGTAATTAATAATTTAACATAAATTTAATTCAGTTTTAGTTATATTTTTATTTAATTTAACTTAGCTTACAATTTTTAGTTATATTTAATTTCACTTGATATTTTTATTATTTTAAGATTTAATTTTAATATTTCAAATTTCTTAGAATGTTTACTTAAATGATTTAATCCTTTTAATTAGCTTAATTTGCAATGTTCAATATAATGGTTTAAAATCAATTCTAATAACAGTTTTAACACAGTTTCATTATTAATTTGTTGGTTTATTTAAGAATATAATTTTATTAAATTTTAAATGTCACAGGAGAAACTAATTATTTATTCTACTATGTAGAAATTAGATCTTGAAAATGGTTTTTAATTTAAATTTTAAAATTATTAATTTTTAAATGTCACACGAAAAATAATATTCTACTATGTAGAGGTTTGAAACTTGTGCTCTGAAGTCACTACAAGAACTAAAAAAACTTTTACCATAAAAAGATCGAAAACACAATTAAAAAAGGTACTCAAAAAAATTATTAATTAAATCTCTTCTACTAATTGTTCTACTATTTTTAAAGAAAGAAGTTGCATAGTAATAAAACATGAATAAATGATGAGAGAACAAATGAACGGAATTTTTGTCAAAACAAAAACAAAGCAACATAGTAACATCACAAAGATCAATGAATAAGAAAAATTGAATGGAATTTCTTTCTTTACTGTTGCTAACGTAGTAAACGTATAAAAAAATTAAATTATTTAACCCATTCGTTAACTTACATAAAATTAAATTTCTTTCTCATTATATTTTTCACTATAATTTAAATATGTTTAAACACACACGCATATCTTCTACATCCATTCCTTTATTTTGTTTGTAATAACCACCACTTCACTTAACATAAAATTATTTGTTTCTTTATTTACATGGAATACAAATGACAAGTTCTTACGTTCTATAATCGCAATACAATTTTAGGGCAAGTTAAAATGGCTATTAAATTCCAAATGCATTCCGTTCCAGTCAACTAGAGTTAAGCACAGAGGAGACCAGTAGGTTAAATTTTGGCGTTAGAAAATTTCTGGAATCAGCTTTTTTGCCGCGGTCAGTTCTTTAAAGAAAGCGACAAATATAGCATTTAAAAATAATGCGAAAATTAATCAAAACACAAGCAAAAAACCAAAAAATTAAACTTATCTTTTAGTATTTACAGCATATGTTATCCTCTACGTTTATTTAAAATAAATCTAAAATTTTCAACCCTTATTTTTACCTTTGTGCATACGTTTTTCATTAATGGCCAGGCAAATTATTCAACATAAAGAAAAAAAATTTAACAAAAGAGAGTACGAGCGGTCAATCATTTAAGAAAGAGACAGATAGAAAAAGGGATCACTTTGTGCGTTGGGGTTGTATCACAAGGTAACCAGAGGTGACAACTTTGACACATACAAAAACTCAGGTTTTACTCTGGGTTCTGTTAGAAAGAGACGAATATAGTATTTTGTGACGAAATATAGGATAATAAACAAGACAAAAATCTAATGTTTTGGATAAGAGCATATTTTAAAAAGTTAAATAAAATTATTATTAATAAGTTTCCTTATTTGTTTTAGTAAAAAAAAATAACATTAAAGTAAATTAAAATGTGTTTAAGTGCATGTGCTTTATTATACAACTACAGAAAATCATAAATTTCAAATGGATTTTTGTTCGATACATGTGGTGAATACTTATATCTCAAAGTCTATATTTTACAAAACAGAAAACACATATTAAATCAAACATGGTAATAATATAAATAATTTTAATAGAAAAGTGTATAAATTTGAATATAAATATACAAACATAACAACAATAAATCCGCTTGTTGAATGCAGTGGCGAATGTATAAATGCCCATATATATTGTTTGGTTGGAAGCTGTAGTGTGCTGAAGTTTGTTTGTTTTAACATAAAAATTTATAAATTCCACTTACGTCTTGTTTCATTTTAGATTGCTCAATATTCACTAAGTACTACCTAATAAACTGCAGCATATACTAGATGGCAGATTGCAAGCTTTGTTAGCAACATTCTAAATTAAAATTAAGATAGAAATAGTGTTTTTTTAACTTTAATTTTGTTTTATTGAATCTTTTTATTTAAAGAAATTTACAATATGTATTCAAATCTTATTGCTAAATTAATAAATATTACTACCTAATATGTGTTAATGTGATCGCGGTTTAGTACAGACGTACATAATATTTCGCGCATAAATAATATTAAAAAAATATAATTGAGCAGTGAGAGACACAAGTGAAGAGTTAGAAAAAAAAAACAAAGAATATACAAAAACAACAACATAACATGTATATTGTGTGTTATAAATAAAAACAAAAAGTGCATGGTTAGAAAATTGTAGTGATATTCATATGATATGAGTGTGCCAAACATTCGTCGAAAATATACAAAAGGTAATAACAACAATGCTTATTGCTCTTTTAGCTATTCAAATGCCAATAATGCAATTAACAATACAAACAATAAAAAAATATGGCAGTGCTTTTTTAACCGCCAGGCCAATTGACCGAACGCGCTCTTTATCCGGAAATATAAATTTATCTTCGCAAGTAACAATACCAGAAGAAATTACAATTCAACAAAAAAAACACTTCAGGTAGCATATCAATAATAGTACAACAAACCAACGGAACAGGTAATATAAAAAATCCTATGCAAACTCGTATGCATCGTTATATAACCATAATCAAAAGGAAGGCCAGTGCAAAGTCTTCGCAGCAAGAGCGCACTGCTAAACAATACAAAAGCTTCCAAAAAGCTGTAATACCGGTAAGCGAAAACAGATTCTCTGTACTTTCTCCAGCGGATGATAAAGCTGAACCCGCTGTCAGGGAACAAAAACCTCCCCCGATTTACATCTAATAAAATTGTTACATGTTGTCTCAGCTTGTAGGTAAGAAAAGCTTTTATGTAGCTTCTATACGAAGAGGTCGAAGAAACAAAGATTCAAGCACATACGGAAAAGAATTGTCGGCTAATCGTAAGCCGACTTGAATCAGAAAATAAAAGCAATTAAAAAGTGCTAAAGGTTTAAATATTGTTATAAAAGGAATTGACAGTTCTGTTTCCACTGAGGAAATAAAAAGTACAATAGAAGCGAAGGGTTACGTCGTTAGGGCAGTGCACAATCTACTAAATAAGAATTAAGTTCCCCAACCCATGTATCGTGTCGAGATTGTATTTAATGCGTCAAAAAATCAAAGAAATCCGTTCATCCTATCTACAACTTGCGTTACCTCTTGAATAGAAGAATAAATGCAGAGGAGCCGTTAAAACGTAATGGTCCTCGTCAGTACACTAATTGTCAAGAATTCGGGCACACTAAAACTTACTCCAAGTTACCATCCGTTTGTGTTGTTTGCAGCGATGCACACCCAACTTCGGAATGCAAGTCTTCCAAAACTGATCCCAAGATTAAAAAATGCAGTAACTACGGTGGAAACCATACTGCAAACTATAGGGGTTGTAAAGTCTTCCAATACGTAAAAAATAATTCAAAGAAGGTACGTAAGCCTGAACATGAACAATGTAAGGCTTCCTAATTTTCTAGGCTTCGTGCGGAATCCATAGCTAGTACACAACCTAGTAACATACAACACACTGCACCAAAATGATGCACATTTACCTAACGCTAATCGTGAGTCAGTTTGAGCGACAATACTCTTATGCTCACATCTTAAAAGAGGGTCCACAAGTACCGTTTATAAACAATTCGAATTCAATCGACAACTTAATACAAACAATAAACAACTTTATGACAACAATGCAGGGTATGTTTCAAGAAATGATGCGTTCCCAAAACAGGCTTCTTCAAGTTTTGCTAAGCAAAAAATGAACCAGTTGAAAATATGATTTTGGAACGAAAACGGGCTCTCCCAACATAAATATGAAGATGAACATTTTCTGCAAACACAAGAAATAGACATACTCTTGGTCTCTGAAACACACTTCACTATAAAAAACTGCTGGATTTTTCACATACGATACTAAACATCCTAGTGGAAAGGCATGTGGCGGCACCGTCGTCATAGTGCGCAAAGAAGTAAGGAACTTTCCAATGCCAGAATTCAGTGAAGATTTTATGCAAGCTACGTCTATAAATCTTACTGATTTCAAAATTGCAGTCTCATCAGTGTGTTGTCCGCCCAGGCACAAAATCGAACACCATCAGTTTTCCACGTTCTTTGCTACACTAGAACAAAACTTTATTGCAGCTGACGACTACAAAGCACACCTTTTGGGGCTCCAGACTTCTTAGCCCAAGACGCAGACAGCTGTACAATACAGTTCAAGCAAATAAGCTGGACGTCGTGTCTGGGGGTAAACCTAACTATTGGCCAACAGACTTTAACAAGCTGCAAGACCTTATCGATATTGCCATTAAAAAATATAAGACGTGATGAAATAGTAGTCAGTTTGTCGTATGATTTGTCTTCTGACCATTCACCTATAATCGTTATTTTACAGAAGCGTATTGACACTGCACATGAAACCCTTATTTCCTATCCAAACAAAAACACTAATTGGCTGAAATATAAAATGTGTGTAAGCTCTCACTTACCTACGAACATCCCTTAAGCAATCCGGCTGATTTTCAAGCACCTGTGGATTACTTACGACCGTCCTGATGGCCGTAGTAAGAAATGCAACACCAAATAAACGATCAATTAAAAGAGACGTATATCAATCATCGGCTGATATATAGACTCTCGTCAGGGAAAAAGACAAGGCTCAGAAGGCAATGGCAACATAGTCGTTCTCCTGATATCACGAACCAATTGAATTTATGTCAAGGAATACGTAATAAATTAAAGCAGAAACAAGACTCCGATATAGAGATATATTTAAAAAATTTTAATCCAAGCAAAAACACTGACTATAGCCTGAGCAAAGCTGTAAGGCACTTAAAATGTCCTATTGGCTACTGTAATGATGAAAACTATCGGGTCGTACTTTAGATTGATCAAAATTAATTGATGATTTATTAACAAATTACTTTTCCTTATATACTATTTTTGGATATTAGCTTAGCTTATAAAATATATGTGTTAGTGTAAATGTTAATTTAATTTACTAGCCTAGCTTATAAATACATGTACATGTTTATGTAGATCTTAATTTGGTATACAACAGAAATGGTTCAATGTATTAGCCGATCATAATTATTTGTCACATAAACAAAATTAGTTTATGCGGTCATTGTACTGTCGCTAAGTGGCAAGCGTACAATTGTAATTATATAAATTCAACAAAAATAGTTTACAAAGACATTGCCCATTTGTATTAAATGAATAAGCGTGCATTGACTTTGTTTATTTAAGATATTAAGTTACGAGAATAATTTTAAAGTAGAATGAATTGCCGAAACGTGTCGCAATTATTTTTTTAGATACTGACCAGACATAATATAAAGAGTTATTTCATAAAGAGTTTTAAATAGTTTTTGTTAGAATTGGGTGTATGTATCGTGTATACACCACACTACGAATCTCCATTAATACTTGAAAACCGAACATGGGCTAAGAGCTCAGCTGGAAAGGCAAATCACTTAGAAAAGGTTTTCACACCACATGACATAAGTAGTTTCACTATTCCAAACATCTATGACACTGTGATTGCTCCTATGAAATTTCGGCTATCGTTATTAAAATCGACAATTAAAACTCTAGATATGAGAAAATCGCCCGGCCGTGATCGTATTACCGGATCAATGATAAGATATTTATAATAATGCTCTGAGAATTTTACTGTTCGTATTTAATGCAATGTTGCGAATTGGCTTCTTCCCATGCTTTTGCAAGATGTCTGAAATTGTAATGATCCCTAAACAAGGCAAGGACTTAAGTCAGATTACGTCGTACAGGCCCATTAGCCTGCTGTCAATTTTGTCAAAATTGTTCGAAAAAATATTCGTTTTGGGTTTAAAGCCATATCAGATTGGTTTTCGAGCAAATCATAGTACAATTGAGCAAGTCCACAGAATAGTCACCGTGTTGATATGTGAAAATCTGGCAGCTCGTTTGTCTACATCTTTTTACATGCGTTTTTGTGCAACTCATATGTCAGATTCTGTTGATTATTTTTCCTTCTCTTTTTACCTTCCTCTTTCCTGAATAAAGTCGTGTTTTCAATAAAAACTTCTTTTCTCATACTTTAACAAATAACAAATACGCTTTTTATTTTACAATCCCATCATACCGTTATTAGATCTGCATTTGAAAATAATCAACATTGTTCCGCTTTGTTTATTGATATTTCCCAAGCTACTTACGAAAATAACTCGAATTCTACCTGAAAACTCTCACAAGCTCCTAAAGAGCTATTTAACAAACAGAACGTTTACGGTAAGGTCAAAGGATCATTTTTCTAGAAAAGTGGAAATCTCTGCAGAGATCCCTGAAGGTAGTATACTAGGGCCGCTATTGTATCTCATGTATACAGCGGATATGACAACAAGCGCAAATACATATACGTCAACATTTACTTATGACACTGGATTTATAAGTATTAATAATGATCCGAAACTTGGATCTCAACAACTTCAGTCGCATATTCATGAGCTAGAGGACTGGGTGAAAACGTGGAGAATAAAGGTAAACCCATCGAAATGTGTACACGTAACCTTTTCCCTCAGAAGCAAAATTGCCCACCAATAACAATAACAAATACCACGGTTCCAGCGCGAACGCAAATTATGTTTATCATAAATGTAGTTTATTCAAAATGAGTCTTAAGGCCCATTTAGCCGAACGTAAATGTAACTGTATCAGCTGATAATTATTGCTATACGAGTAGCTATGAAAATGCTTATCTGACTGTAGTAAAATGTAACCGTAAGGTCTCAACCTATAGAAAATAGAATTTCATTACGGGCTTACGTGACAGATGTAGCCAGTGATGGTATATATTATTGTGAATGAGAAGACGGCACAAAAACCCATTTGCAGTACTATTTGTTTTTTGATATTTTAATATTTCAAATGATAAATTTATGTACACGCATGATATATTTTATTAAATTTGCGGTGTTTTCGTTTCTGCGTAAATAATATATGGTATGTTAGGGATAATACATGCAAATTTAAAATATTTTTGCAATAACAATAGGGCGAAGACTTTATCCGTTCGATTTCCAAAAGTATTTGATACGCATAAATTTCTTTAAAAAATTAATTTTGAAAATCGGTTTAAAATGCAAATTAAATGCTGCTAAAAACATCAAGAGAAGTTCAAGATTAAATTTAGGCCTGTGAAATATAATGAAAATAATATACGAGTACATATGTATGTAATTAAAAGATATATAAATATTTTTAAGTGCAATAAATATGTATATAATGTAAAAATAATATGTATGTAATTTAACTGTATCAATTTTGTTTTTATTAAAAAAGGTAAATTTAATTTTTGGTACTATTTAAATAAGTTGCGTACTTTTGGCGAATATACTAAACATGCTGTACTCTCATCATTGTTTCGAACAGCTGTATTGTTTTTTATTTGTTATTTGTTAAAAAATGGATGAGGTTTTTTCTTTATGCCCCTGTACATTTTACAAATACGCAAAAAGTTCAAGGTAATAAACAAATCTTCTTTATTCATTTGATTTTATATTTTTAATAAAAACACGCGGAATTAAAACACAGTTTTCTCTTTTATTTAATCTGCAAATATTTTGGCTTTTTTTGTCTCAAAAACACCTGACACGGATTTAGGCATTCTATAAGCGCACAAACATTTACATTTACGTTGCATTTACATTTAGGTTACATTTACGATTTCAACGGTAGGCTAAATAGGCCTTTAAGACTAACAATTATTTTAAACTTAAAGCTAACTTAAGCTAAGCAACGCAAAGAATTTTTTCTTGCGGTGCTGTGTGGTAAAGTGTGAGAATAAAAATATAAATGTAATATAAAACTTCTATGTTTCCCTACACTTAATCAGTAGTGAATATTAGTTTAGGGGTTTTAGACGTAACTCCCCCATCATTAGTCTGAAATACTCCTGGATTTCATTGGGTATTTCTTATAATTATTAAATTTATATATTTATGAATATATATATACATATATATATATATATATATATATATATATATATATATATATTTAATTTCTGGCCTATTTACAATTTTTGCTTTATTTACAATTTTACGGGTTTTCATAATAATAATTATGATAATGATTATTACTAAAACAATAAGAGTTATATTTAATCCATAAGATACATTTTTGTGAACTTTGAACTCATTAATCTCTTCTACATTTGAAAACTTTTCAATTTCTATTGGTTAAAAAATTTATTGGTTTTACATTGCTTTGGTTGGACTTGTAAAAAGGATAAAAGTACTTACCTTGGATGATTGTTTTTTGATTTTTTAAAATTTTATTGTTGATCTTTAATTTACATTTATAATAAGTTATTAAATAGTTCTTATTTAAAATAATTTTTCTGTTGTCACAATCTTGTACAATTTTTAATTCAATTTGTGTTACATTCATATTTTAAAATCTTATTTTCAATTTCAATGATATAAGTCTACTGATCATCGATTTCAATAAAATTGCCATTTGGGAAGGGTGCAATCATTATCAAATTTATAGATACATTTTGAATTTGTAATGCAATTATAAGCAAGTTTCGCTTAGGACATCAATTTTAATCAATTTATGTTTAAAAATATCAATATTAAAACGATCTATTTCGTCATGTGTCAATATGTCTGGATGAACGATATGATGTTTTGCAGATGGAAGGTTTGAACCAGCAATGAATCTTCTTCCTCGTTTTCGTTTGTTTCATTGTTGTTGTTTTCTGTTAAATAATTAATTTCATTTCTGTCGGAATTAATCCGACTTAAAAAATCGGCAACTTTATTTAGTTCACCTTTTATATAACTTATTTGTATATTATATTCTCCCAATTGGACCAACCATCTTTGAAGACGTGGGTTGATATCCTTACCCGTGTATTTTACTTGCAATCACTTCAATGGCTCATGATGACACTCAAGATCAAACTCTCTTCCGTAGATATATGGTCGGAAGTATTTAACACCCCAAACTATCGCCAACAATTCCTTTTCAATTGTTGAGTAGTTTATTTCGGTTACGTTCAGAGTTCGAGTGGCCTTCTTGTGAAAGAACGGCGCCAATGGCGAAATTGCTTGCGTCAGTGGTTATCTTGAATCTTTTGGAATAGATTGGATATCTTAGTATTGGTGCATTAGAGACGAATTCTTTTAATTTTTCAAAAGCCAAAAAGTAATTAGGATCAAATATATTAATTTTTTCTAAGTGCTTTTGTTAAAGGGGTTGCGATTTTCGCGTAATCTTTAATAAATTTCCTGTAGACACCTGTCATTCCCAGGAATGATATGATTTGTTTGGTCGTTTGAGGAAGTTTCAGATTTTGTATTATTTTAGTTTTCTCGGGATTCGGTTTAATGCCTTCATTGGTCAATATATGACCTAGAAATTGCGGTTCTTGCATTTATTTATCTGAATTTTTAATTTTACATTTCTTATGGTCTTGAAAATTGATTCTAAAGAATTTATATGTTCTTCTAGAGACGTGCTAAAAACCAATATGTCGTCCATATAGACAACACATGTTTTATTAATTTGCTCACGAAGAATTGAATTCATCAGCTTCTGAAAGGTTGATGGCGCATTTTTCAAGCCGAAGGGCATGTGTTGAAAATTATGTTTTCTGGCGAAATCCTTTTTTGCCAAGATTTGGTGAAAACCTTTGGCAAGATCTAATGTTGTCAATTATTGGGATTTTCACAATTTATCCAGAATACCATTTTTCATTGAGCTTTCTATAATCAATGACAATTCTCCATATTTTTATTCCTGAATTATCTTGTTTTTTCGGTACGACCCATAAGGGACTATTATAAGGAGAATAAATTTCGCTTATAATAATTTGTCGAAGCATGTCTTTGATTTGCCTTTGGATTTCACTTTCATGAACCTGTGGATATCGATAAATTTTCGAATACAAAGGTTTATCTGTTGTAGTAACTATCTCATGACAAATTTCGGTTGTTGCGGATAAAGTGTCTCCTTCTACAAAAACCAAATCCTTAAATTCCTTCAACAGTCTCTTAATAGAGTTTTGTTCCTTTTGTCTTAAGTCATTTATCCGGAGTTTACTTTGTACGTCTTTATTTTCTATTTGCTGAAGATATGTAACCCTATAAAATGCATATGGGTAGGCATTTCCTTCAAAAAATATTTTATTTCCGAAGATTTGTATATTGGTCAAAGTTTATTTGGGCTTTAAAAGGGACAAAAAATTCTGACCTATTATAGCATCCATAGTCCTCATTTTTAAAATCAGCTATTTTCCATGTAAGGGTAGCTCTGATTGTGAATTGTGAAGGCAATGGAGTAACAACAAATGTTTTACTTCGTTAAAATCGTTAAGCGTTTTAATATAAATAGGTTCTGTTAGATTCTGTTTTTTAAAGAGGAAAAATGTGTTTGGTTTTACTACGCTTGTACTTGCCGCAGTGTCTATTTTGCATTTGAATTTTTGTTTACTTATGGACAAAACGACTAAGGGTAATTTGAATTTTGAGGCAGTTTTAAAAAGTTTGCTTCTTCATCGGAATTAATTTTTTCTGTTTCCTGTAAGGTATCAACTTCCATATATCTAGAATTATGAGATCTTTGTGAATTTGGGTTAGAGTCAACACTCATATGCGATAAAAGTGTTTGGAACGAACCAGGTTTTTTATTGTTATGGTTATAAAGAAATTTGGATTGACCATTTCCGTTACCACGTTTTTTAAAGTGTTGTGTTTGCATAGAGTTAAAATTATGATTATCATAATTTTTATAAATACGAAAATGCTGAACTTGATTACTGCTATAATTTTTTCCTTTCCCGTCATTTTGGCGAAAATTTTGGAGTCTGCTTTGATTTTTATAATATTAATTTTTGTTTTTAGTTCCAAAAATTTTAAAATTTTTACTGGTCTTATGTCGAGTAATCCTAGTTTTGTGTATTTAATAATGATATCGTTCAAGGTCAAATTTTCATCCAAATGGACCCTGAGTGGACCATCAATTTTTTCAATAAGAATACTAAGTCCCTATCAACGTTCTCCGATTTATATAACAAAGGTTTACTTTCATCAAACTCATAAATCTCACTTATTAAATGCTTAGCTTTTCCGAAATAATCAAAGAGTGGTCTTAAACTACTTACTTTTATATACCGACAATTGTTAAATACCTCCGCATAAGTTGTTTTCGGCCTGGCCTGGGCCCTCAATTTCAAGTCTTCCCACGGGATGTCTCCCAATTTTCTGATATATGTGGCAAAGGTTGTTATTATTTTTCGTTCACTACTAATTGCGTTCCATATTTAATTAGTTCTTGATTATTCCCGCAAAATCCCATTACAATATCGACAGATTTAATAAATCCGTTGATGCGGCTGACATTATCCAGCGGTCTTATTTAACGAAATTGCTGAATAATATCCTTTGGTCTCATTAAAAGGCAGTTTTGTGTTTGGAATTGCTGGTGTTGCTGTTGTATATTAAATTGTAATTGTTCACGCTGCTGTTCTTGTTGAAGCTGTTGTTGCAGTTGCTGACATTATTGATGTTGTAGATTTGATTGTTCACTAAGCTGCTGCTGTTGTTTTAATTGCTCATTTTGTTGCAGAATTTGTTCCTCCTGCTGACGAATTATAATCTCCATCTCGGTAACTTTTTGTTCTAACTCGTTTTTTTCTAGCTTTTTTCTTTCTTTTTATTCGTCTCATGTGCGAAGGAATATGTAAGAAGGTGTATCATTGTTCAAAGAAATGCTCAGGTCTAGACCAATATTCTCGAGGAATACTAGAAGCCGGTGGATTAATTCATTTTATATGTGAGGATTGTCTTCAATATATACATAACCTAGATGAAGCGCTGATATTAGTCCAAGAGAATGTTGAAAAAAACAGTAATAACTTAGTTGAAGATAAAGGCGAATTTAAATCACCATTAAAGCAAAACGAAAATGAAATTAAAAATCTACTTGAAGCAATTGAGAAAAGATACAAAGAACGATTAAAAAAATTAGATGAGGCACAAAAACATTGTGAAATAAATGTAAAAGAAATTAAAAAAGTTTACGAAAAAATAAATGAACAAAAAAACAGTAACGAAGAAATATGCAAAACAATTGAAAACAAGAACAAAAAAATGTGTGAAGAAATAAAAAAAAATAACAGAAACAAATGTTAAAACAAATAACTTATCATTTGCTGGTGCATTGAAAAATAATATAGTGATGCCGGATGAAAATAAACAAAACCCGCTTGTTTTAAAATCAAAAGAAAAACAAACTGTTATAAAAACTAAAGAAGATTTAAATAAAAAAGTTAATCCATCGAATTTTAAAATTTTAAATTTGGAACAAAGGAAAAATGGATCTGTTATTATACAAAGTGAAAATAATGAAGAAAGGGAAAAAATTAAAGAAGCATTGCAGAATGAAATGAGTGATTTATACGAAATTAAAGTTCCCAATCAAATGGAAATGAAAATAAAACTAACTGGTATGACTTTTAAATTCACGGAGAATGAAATTGTGGAAAAACTAAGAAGGCAAAATGATATACTCTACGAAAGCAAACTTGAAGTTATAAAAATATTTGAATATAAGAAAAATGGTCGTGTAATATACAATGCAATAATTAAAATAGATAAAGAATCATATATCAAAGTAAGTAATGTTCAGAAAGTTAATATTGGTTGGGAAAAGTGCAGAATTTATGAAGGTACTAATATCATGCAATGTTACAAGTGTAGCGGATATAATCATAAATCAACGGATTGTAAATTTGAAGAAGTATGTTATAAATGTCACGGCAATCATAAATCTAAAGAATGCACAAAAAATGTTATAAACAAATGTATAAACTGTGAAAGAGTGAACAAAAGATTGAACCTTGGCCTGGATGAGAATCATGCAACAACAAATAGGGAATGTCCAGTTTTTCAAAACAAACTAAACGCGAAGAGAAGAAGGATAGGCCTCGCCGCATAACAACCGTGGCAAATATACGGAATATACACTAATATACAAGGTTTAGTAAATAACTTTAACCAGATGGAGATACTTTTAGAAACAAAACAGCCAGAATTCGTTATTTTATCCGAAACTCACTTAACCATAGACGTGGGCGAAGCCGAAACACAGTTAACAGGTTACAATCAATTCTCATCTCTATCGAACTCAAAAAGAACAGGTGGAATTACAATATATTTTAAAAAGAAATGGAAAGTAAGAAAGATCGCCGAAAAAATTGTTGATTCGAAAATGTGGATAATAGCATATATGGTGCATAATAACAACACCAAATTTATTGTAGCTGCTGTATACAGGTCCCCAAGCAGTTCAGAATATGAATTTTTGAAAGCATTTGCAGATATTGTAGAAGAACTAAATGAAATAAACTGTGACATTATAATAGCTGGTGACTTTAATATAGATTGGTATAGAGAAAGTTTTTATAAAAACAAAATTAAGTGTATACTCGATGATAATGGCCTTAAGCAAATAATAGAAGAATTCACGAGAATTACAAAGAACTCCAAAACTTTAATAGATTATATTGTAACGAATAATCGAAATATCTCGGCAAAGGTTAACATTACGATTAAAATTTCGGACCACGAAGCAATAGATATAATAATAGATAGTGATAAATATAATCCTAATAAAAACACCAATAAAGAAATTGAAATATTTAGATATAATAGACACCAATTTAACATTGAAATACAAAATTTACAAAAAATAATAAACAACAATATTGACTTAAACCACAACGTCAATCTCTTCGATGAATACTTAAGAAACGCAATAAAAAAATTAACTATAAAGAAAATATATAGAGAAAATTTTAAATGTTATTGGTTTAACGATGAATTTCGACGAATAAAAAGAGAAAAAATGTATAAATATCAAATCGCAAGATACGAAAATACAAACGAAGCATGGACAAATTACAAAAAGATTCGAAATATTTACAAAATCAAAATTCAAAATGAAAAAAGGGAGTATGTAAATAACAAAATCACTTCTGCCAAAGATCAAAATGAAATGTGGAGAGAAATAAAAAATCTAATTTTAAAAAAATCTAAAAATACAATTGAAACTGTGATATTTAATAATATAGAATATAAGAATAATATGAAAATAGCTGAAAATTTTAACAATTACTTTATAAATAGCGTGAAATCAATAAGATCCGAGATAAGCAATGTGCAATATATTCAAAACGTTCCAGTGATAAATTCCCAATTTAAATTCCGTGCAATAACGTTAGAAGAATTAAATGTAATATGTAAGAACTTAAAAAATAAGCCAGACTTTTATAGGATAGATACTAGAATAAAACTCAATAGCTGGCATATATTAGGAAAAGTAATGCTTCATATAATAAACAAATCTTTAGAAACAGGCGTATTTCCGGAAAACTGGAAAACCTCAATGGTAAACCCCATTGAAAAGGTGTCAAAAACAAAAAAATGTGAAGAGTTCCGACCAATTAATACGTTGATGACTTGCGAAAAAATATTAGAGAAGGTGGTAAAAGAACAATTAAAACAATATGTGGAATCTAAAAATATATTATCAAAATACCAATCTGGATTTAGAAAGAATTTCTCATGCGAAACAGCAGTAAACTACGTTATTAATAGGTGGAAAAAAGTTGAAAAAAATAATAAAATTATTAGCATATTCCTTGATTTTAAAAGAGCCTTCGAAACCATTGATAGGCATATTCTTCTACGGAAACTACATTGCTACGGAATTAGAGATACAGAATTAAAATGGTTTGAATCATATATGACGGGAAGGAAACAAATAACAAAAGTGAACAACATGCAATCTAACTCAGTTACTAACGAATATGGAGTACCACAAGGCTCAATTCTGGGAGCGTTATTATTCATAATATATATAAATGATTTGCCAAAAATGTTGGAAAAATGTGAAGTAATTCTGTATGCAGATGATACGCTTATCTTTACAGAAGGTGAATCGAATCAACAATGCTACAATAATCTTACACAAGATATGGAACGTGTTAGCATGTAGCTAAAAATGAACAAACTTAAATTGAACGAAAACAAAACGAAAATATTAGAAATAAATACAAATAGTAACAAAGTTTTTAAAATAAATAATCAAGTGATAGAAAAAGTGGATCAGATAAAATATTTAGGATTTGTTAATGATAAAGAACTGAAATTCAAAGAACACATTGACTATATATGTAAAAAAATTGGCAAAAAAATTTGTTTTTTCAAAAGAATAAGAAAGCATATATCAGTTATAACGGCAATAAACATATATAATACATAATAAAACCGCATTTCGAGTTCGGGTCTACAATTTTATATTCATGCTGCACTACACAACAGATAGATCGACTACAAAAACTACAAAATAGAGCAATGCGAATCATATTAAAATGCAACAGATACACATCAATCAACTTGAATCTCTAAAATGGCTAAACATAAGACAGAGGCTTACACTCAACACTTTAAATTTTATACAAAAAATGAAACGTGGAGAAGCACCGGAATATTTAACGGAACAAATAGTATATGTCACGGAAGCACAACCATACCAGTTAAGAAATATAAACAATTTTAGAATTGAAAGAGTACACTCAACGGCAATGCAACGAAATCTTTTTTACAAAGGCTTACAACTTTACAATACATTACCAAATTATATTAAAAATGAAAGTAATCAAAATCTAGTTAAGAAGCAAATCTCCTTTTTTGTAAAGTACAATTTATATTAGAGCTAAAACACAATAATATCAAATTTAAATATTTGTATGTATATGAAAAGTATTATTAATGCTAATAAATCATTAAATAAAAAAAAAAAATATATATATATATATATATATATATATATATAAACTTCTATGTTTCCCTACACTTAATCAGCAGTGAATATTAGTTTAGGGGTTTTAGACGTAACTCCCCCATCTTTAGTCTGAAATACTCCTGGATTTCATTGGGTATTTCTTATAATTGTTAAATTTATATATTTATGAATATATATATATATATATATATATATATTTCTTATAATTGTTAAATTTATATATTTATGAATATATATATATATATATATATATATATATATATATATATATACCCAATGAAATCCAGGAGTATTTCAGACTAAAGATGGGGGAGTTACGTCTAAAACCCCTAAACTAATATTCACTGCTGATTAAGTGTAGGGAAACATAGAAGTTTTATATTACATTTATATTTTTATTCTCACACTTTACCACAGAGCAACGCAAGGAAAAATTGACTTTCCTAGTCATTTTATATGAATTTTTAAATGAAGTTAATACTTTTTGTTATTTTTATTTTTAAGTGTTTTTTGTACCTAGTCGTGAATTAATTTATATTTTTATTTTATATCAATTTTTATCTCTTATTAATTTCAGAACACCAAATATACAGGCATGTATATTTGGTGTATTGTTTTTATTTTATTATATTGTTATTATTATTATTATTATTATTATTATTATTATTATTATTATTATTATTATTATTATTATTATTATTATTATTATTATTATTATTATTATTATTATTATTATGACTAATATTGCTATTAATTACTATTATTGATTAAATATTTATATTATTGGATCTTCTTATTGATTGGTTTTAATTAATTATTTATTTTTATCATAATTATTATTATGTACGATTTGTTTTGGTATTAATTCAAAACATTTTATTTGCCTTAATCAGAATCAAGTTCATTATTCATATTATTGTTGTGATTGATATATATTAAACAACAGTGATATTTATTAAACAACACAAATAACAACAATAAAGTTAACAACATTGCTGACAATAAAATTGCTGATTGCACCAAAACATTATGGCGAAACTATAAATGATAAATTCTTGCGAAACATTTGACTCAGCAGTTTCCAAACATTCGCAGACGTAACCCGATATGATATTCGGTTACGACATGTGAATTAAGCTGGTCAGCGGTTTCCACGATTGAGGTGCAAAGCAGCAGTGAAAGCAGCGAGGCTAAAAAGGTTGATGGGAGGCAATGTTGAAGTTAGTCTTGGCTACGGATCGTTCGCGTTTAGTTTAATTGTGTTAGAACTAAATAATTTAAAATAAAAAATACAAATTCTTTGAACTAATAAATACGAGTTTTTATTTCTAAAAGGCGCCGTTGACCGCGCCTAATTTTATATTTTTTTATAAACCCGATTACGAATTCGTTAACTGGCGCCCGAGCAGGGACCGGTATAATAACAGTGAAGAAAATCTTTTGAGATAATACAATTTAAAAGCGAAAAAAGAGAAACTTTTAAATTTGGTAAAAAAAGAAGGTTCAGTGAAACTAGGAAATCAAAATCTTTTGAGATAAAAGAAAAAAAAACGAGACTTCTGTGTATTGTGTATGTGTCAAGCAGATTATGTGCAACATTTTTTTAATGTAAGTACACGACCTTTTCTTTATTTTTCATACATATAAAAAAAATAAGAGGACATAGACAATTTTTTTTCGATATGGAGGATTTAAAAAAAGCGGTGATCCGACCGAGTATGTATTCTGGGTCCAAAACGTCCAGGATATACTAGCGGATTATCGAATTATGGAAGGCAAACCGCTGTATCGCGCAATTCTAAAACGTATACGAAACAAGGTGCGAGGGGGCGCGAACGCGGCATTAGTGTCGTACAACGTATCTACCTATGATTGGAAAGGGATGAAGAGGTGCTTATCATTACACTACGCCGACAAGCGTGACATACGGACACTCGACCATCAATTAGGACAACTAGCCCAAAGGGGTCGCACTGTGGACGCATTTTACGCCGCAGTTAATCACCAATTTGCCCTGATCGTAAATAAATTAGAGGCGGAAACTTACTCGACCGAAACTGTAGAAGCTCTGATAGAAACCTACCGAAATAAGGCACTGGACGTGTTCATCCGGGGATTGGATGGAGGACTTTCCACTCTGCTATTGGTCTAAAAACCAAGCACCTTGCCGGAGGCATATAATGCTTTTTTAATCCTACCGAACATGACTGTCAGATCGTAGTCTATTCACGCGGCAAACGCACCCAACCTGATTCCTGTACCAGTAAATCACATGCCAAAGGTACATATATCTGCCAGGGCCACACCACAGGCAACTAATTATATAAATTACCCACATCCCATTAGGAACATATTCATACCTAGGGGGGAACAAAACTTTGCTAGGGGCGGAAACAACCAATACCGTCAAAATATACCACCACCGCGTTCAACCGCGCCGAAGCCGCATGAAAGGATGGAAACTGATCCATCTGTTCACTCGAAACAAGTGAACTACATGAATAGGCCGCCACAACGAAGTAATAACTTCAAGAGGCGTGCAAATTCTGATAACTTGCCAAGGAAGCAGCAGCGCCTGTACCACATGTAGCTTCCCGAAGATACTGTGGAAGAAGAACAACCATTTACAGCAGAAACCCTACCGGATTTCCCTACCGAAACGACGGAGCTAGAGGAAGAAAATGTGCCCCAGAATTTTATGAGAGGCCTCTCCGGCGTTCCTTATATAAAATATGTAACGACGAAAGGCGAATGCCTACGGTTCCTCGTAGATACGGGGGCCAACAAAAATTTCATTTCTCCTAAATTTATTGACGAAGCATCAAAACTTCAAAAACCCTTTATCGTTCATTCCCCTGGCGGAAACATCTCAATAGACAAAAAAATTTCTGGAAAATTTTTCAAGGAATACCAAATCGACAGTGACATTACATTCTACGTGCTACCGAAACTCTCCGACTTTGACGGCATCATAGGTGACGACACCCTTCGCCAAATTAGAGCAGTAGTTGATAGGCGAAATAATATCCTTATTTTAGGTAACGACACCCGCATACCCCTTTGCACGTGGCCAACGGCAATGGTCAACTACACCATTGGCGAAACAATTTCAGACCGCACGAAGAAAAACCTAGAAGATATTTTGAAAAAATACAAACCCTTGTTTGGGGACGTCGTTGTGAATGAAATGGCGCGAAGTGGCATTAGAGGGGAAATTAGAACAACCACGGATGAACCAATTTATACCAAGAGCTATCCCTACCCAGTCAATATGCGAGTGAGGTGAACAAGCAAATACAGGAGCTCCTAGATAATGGCATAATTTGGCCATCAAAAAGTCCCTACAACTCACCCATCTGGATCGTCCCCAAGAAGGCAAATGGGGAAAGACAATATCGAGTAGTGATCGACTATAAAAGACTGAATGCGGTCACAATAGCAGACACTTATCCCATACCTGATATTTCTTCAACTCTAGCCAGCCTCGGGAATGCCGCTTTCTTCACAGCACTTGACCTTACTTCCGGATTCCATCAAATCGCCATGAAGCAAAGCGATATTCCAAAAACCGCTTTTTCTACGATGAATGGCAAGTTCGAATTTTTAAGGCTACCATTTGGTCTTAAAAATGCACCGGCTATATTCCAGCGCATGATTGACGATGTATTATGGGAGCACATAGGCAAAAAATGCTATGTGTACATTGACGACATCATCATTTTCGGGAGAGATGAAGCCGACCACTTATGAAACGTAGAGATTATTTTTCAAACTCTAATGGATGCAAATGTCAGAGTCAACCTTGAAAAAACGCATTTCATGAGGACTGAGGTAGAGTTTTTAGGGTACATTGTAGGGACGGAAGGAATAAAACCTGACCCGAAAAAGGTAGACGCGATTAAAGGACTCATGCCACCAACCAACCTTAAGGAATTGAAAAGCTTCTTGGGTATGACCTCATATTACCGCAGGTTTATCAGAGATTATGCTAAAGTAGTAAAACCTCTAACTAATCTCACACGAGGAGAAAACGCTCAGATCAAAGCCAGCCAATCCAGGAAAGTGATGATAACGCTCGATGAAGAAGCTCTAAAAGCATTTGAAAATCTAAAAGCGATGCTGACCACTGCTGAAATATTATGATTTCCACATTTTGAAAAGCCTTTTAATCTGACCCTCGAACTACGCCATTGGTGCGGTACTCTCGCAAGGAGTGATTGGTAGGGACAGACCTATTGCTTTCATTTCTAGATCGTTGAGTAAGACTGAAGAAAATTATGCTACCAACGAAAAGGAAATGTTGGCAATCGTATGGGCACTCGACAATCTCCGGAACTATCTCTATGGTGCAAAAAAGATAAGAATATATACGGACCATCAGCCGCTTACCTACGCTTTGGGTAACCGGACCTTTAACGCAAAGTTGAAGAGATGGAAACCCCGCATTGGAGAATACAGCCAGGTAAATCAAATTACGTGGCTGATGCACTATCACGCCTGAAGACTCAAGTTAACCATCTGACGTCGAGCACAGATACTGGTAGCGAAGGTGCTGCCTCAAAAACTGAAACTGCATCAGAGGGAGCCGTGAGCGACTCTGCAACAATATCGGCATCCGAGGGTCGCGACGAGAATGAAACAGCTTACAACGATCCACGGGACAGCGACACTGCGGCAACAGTGCATAGTGCTGAAGAGGACAGTTCGGATTTGGTACCACATGTAGAAGCCCCCATCAATGTCTTTCGAAATCAACTAATAATTAGCGGAAGCATATGCGCCCACGAAGAACCACATCCTGGGTACACACGGCACTACATCCCCGTCAGTAGGCTTTCCAGGGAACACCTAACAGAAATATTAAAGCAAAAGTTAAGACCTAATATACTTAACGGAATTAAAATGCCCGAGGAAAAACTTGCACTTTTTCAAGATGTGTTTCGCGATAATTTCTCAAGGTACAAAGCACGAATCACACAAAGAATCGTCGAAGATCTCAGGAATATTGACCACATTTTAGAGATAATAGCCAAGGAACATAGAAGGGCTCACCGAAACCTCGTCGAAAACAGGCAGCAAATTTTAGAAAAACATTATTTCCCCAGAATGAGCAGCCTGATCAGGAAATTCGTATCAACCTGTGATGTTTGCAAATTAAACAAATACGACAGGCACCCATCCGTTCCTCAGCTACAAGCAACCCCGATACCGTCATACCCCTGCGAAATCCTACATATCGATATTTTCGAAATTCAGGGCGAAAAATTTATTTCATGTTTAGACAAATTTTCTAAATTCGCCAAACTTTTTCACATAAAAAATCGGTCGACGCTGCATTTACGCGAAAAAATTATAAAACTATTGCATTATTTCATAGCTCCGAAGGTCATAGTTACGGATAACGAAAGTGCTTTTCTGAGTCCAATCATTCAAAACTTTATCAAAATTTTAGGAATTCAGCTTCACCGCACACCATCGCAACGCAGCGAGGTAAACGGTCAAGTAGAAAGATTTCACTCTACAATTTTGGAAACATATCGTTGCCTAAGAGGCGAATATAAGGATCTCAAGCTAAGAGAGTTGTTAAATATTGCAGTAGACCGCTACAATTACACAGTGCACACAACCGCTCGGAAAAAACCGAACGACGTATTCTTTAATAGATCCGAAAGGATAAATTTTCAAAAACTTCTAAACTTTAAACAAAAGATTAATAATGACCTCTCCTCTGAGTTAAAAAGAATCCAAAAACTCCAGCTAGAGCGACATAATGCTAACCGCAAAAGCCCAAAAAAAATTTGAAACGGGCAAATCGTTTCTGTAGCTCGCAAACAGAGGCAGGGTAAACAGAAACCCCTTTACGTGAAAGAAAGGATTTTAAAAGACAATAGGGTCACGGTTTCAACCGACAGCGGCCGAAGAATTCATAAAAACCATATTGGAAACGAAATCTTGCCGAGCTCCTCTAGCTAAGCTGAAATAAATTTTATTTTCTACACAAAAAATACATGTTTTTTGTCTCCTTTTTTTACCTCTTTCACTGAACCTATCAATAGAAAAATTTAAAATGCACCTGAAAGTGAACTAAGGGCCTCTGCAAATAATGGCAATGTCAAAGCTTGGGCAACTCAGCAATGGCATAAGGCTGAGGTGGCATCGGTAGTGACATTGCACATTTAAGACAAGCCTTGTCGGAAGTACGGTGACATTATTTGAAAAAGCACAATTGCCAAAAAAGCTAAGAAACCAATCAGGAAGTTACTTTTTCCACAAAAAAAATGGAAAAAAAACTTTATGAAAAAGAAACAAAATACTAACACTTAGAATTAAAGAAAGTAAAAGCGTTTAGCCAAAGGCGGCGTTTCATCTCAAAATAACTAACGAAACAAGAAATAAAATACTAACACTTAGAATTAAAGAAAGTAAAAGCGTTTAGCCAAAGGCGGCGTTTCATCTCCAAATAACTAACGAAACAAGAAATAAAATACTAACACTTAGAATTAAAGGAAGTAAAAGCGTTTAGCCAAAGGCAGCGTTTCATCTCAAAATAACTTACGAAACAAGAAATAAAATGTTAATACCTAGAATGTAACGAAACTAAAACGTTCAAACAAAAAACGATGTTTAACTTTATATTTTAAATATATTTTTTTTTCTCTGAATCTTAAAAATCTATTTTCCTCTCACAAACAAAAAACTGATACTGTTAACTCAATTATTACATGAAACTAACACGACTAACCCCTAAAAAATATAAAAAAACATGTGCTAATGGATTAATTCCAGGTTGATGCTGTTATCAGCAACAAGCGCCATGCGCCTTTTCAAATATACAGCTCCCATTATCTCCATTAAAGAAGGCAGAGGCTCCATAGTGGATGGCAACTTTTGAATGGTACATGCGGCAAACCTGACGGAGTATGAGTCGGTCCTGGGCGAAGCACTTACAGCTGCATCAATACTGAAAGACACGGATAGGCGCCAAATGATCGAATTTCACCTACAACAAATAAAGGTTCATATCCGCATCCTGAAGGGCAACACTCTAAGGGAGAAGCGCGCTATCGAATGGTTAGGCTCTGCATGGAAATCGTTGGCTGGGAGTCCTGACGCTTCCGACTGGAGCTCGATTGTCGACAACAACAACCAACAACATTACGTGAACAAGAAAATAATCAGCCTGGCAGATACTATAACTAATCGTATGAACCAAATTGTGCAAAGAATGACAAACGAATCTGATGAGGTTGGAGACGAAAGGTTGAGCTCAATCATACTGAACAAGGTACTAGTGCTGAAGGAAGAAGTCCATGAACTAACGCGAGCATGCCAGATGGCCAAAGCTGGTATAATTAACACCAACCTTCTCGACAGCGATGAATTAAAGAGAGCAATTTCGGAGGTCACAACTTTACCATACGTCAACGACATTGAGGCTCTGGAATACAGTATGCCGTCCGTTTATACAAACGGGTCCCTGCTATTCTACGTCATATCAATACCAAAAATTAGAGACGAAATCTACAACATGCTGATCGTTAGGGCCTCTATCCAAGAAGGCAAAAGAATCGACCTGCCGTTCAAAAAATTGCTGGTTAATGAAGCCGAAGCATATGGCGTCACGGGCGACTGCAACACATTCAGTAATCTAACAGTCTGCCAGCAAGAAGCCTTAGTAGAACTAGAGAAGGAGGAATGTATCCCGAAGCTGCTGAGAGGCGGACAAGCTGAATGCATCCACGAGACGAAGACTGGAAACGAAGTTGAACTCCTTGAACAAAGTACGTTATTTGTCACGAACTTCAACGGCAGCATCACATGGGCCGGAGGAGAAGAACATCTAACCGGGACTTACGTGATACAGCTAAACAATGAAACGGTGACATTAAACAATCATACTTACGCAAGTGTCACCTTAACCACTCATCTAGAAGCACTGCCCGCAGTCCTGTCAAACATTACGAGTTCTAATCATAAAGTCAACCTGGAATACGTTCATCAACTTAGCCTACAAAATATTAGGACGCTCGTTCACTTCAGCAGGAATTTTCACATTTCCATATTCACGGGAATCGTCTTAGTTATAGTCCTAATCACATCTACCATAGCCATAGCCCGAAAAATTTTTTCCCGAACGGTTCTACCACCTATCAGATCAACCGTAGTCGGAGACAGCAAGCAATCTCTGGGAAACTGGTCCATCACTGGCCATGGAGATTCCAAGCCCAACTCCAGGTCAATGACGAATCTGCGAGACGCAGATGCTTAAGAGGGGAGGAGTTACCAACATTGCTGACAATGAAATTGCTGATTGCACCAAAATATTATGGCGAAACTATAAATGATAAATTCTTGCGAAACATTTGACTCAGAAGTTTCCAAACATGCGCAGACGTAACCTGATATGATATCCGGTTACGACATGTGAATTAAGCTGGTCAGCGGTTTCCACGATTGAGGTGCAAAGCAGCAGTGAAAGCAGCGAGGCTAAAAAGGTTGATGGGAGGCAATGTTGAAGTTAGTCTTGGCTACGGATCGTTCCCGTTTAGTTTAATTGTGTTAGAACTAAATAATTTAAAATAAAAAAATACAAATTCTTTGAACAATAAATACGAGTTTTTATTTCTAAAAGGCGCCGCTGACCGCGCCTAATTTTATATTTTTTTATAAACCCGATTACGAATTCGTTAACTATAATATTAAATATTGACTTGAGTCTGATTAAGGTAAATAAAATGTTTTGAATTTATACCAAAACAAATCATACATAATAATAATTATGATAAAAATATTAATAAAACCAATCAATAAGAAGATCCAATAATATAAATATTTATTCAATAATAGTAACAATTATAATAATAATATCAATAAGAATAATAATAACAAGAACATGTATAATAATAACAACAATTATAATAGCAATAATAATGATAATAATATTAATAACAATATTAGTCATCATAATATTAATAATAACAATAAGAGTAACAATAATAACAATTTTACAGCTATGTCACAGAGTTCAATTCCGTTGGGAAACGGAATCCGTATTTTTGTGCTATAGAAAACAAAACATTTCATATTACATTAATTTTGGCAGACTGCCCAGTATTATTTATTGTTATATGCTGTTATGAAAATACAAGCGTTACCTGGTACCTGCTCACACCTTACAGATGCTCACGCTTTACAGAGCTCACATGACAAATAGATACCTGACAAACAATAAAACACTAACGAATTGATACAAACTTCTCAGAACGAAAAATGACACTGAAGATGGCACATAGCCGAAACCGGTTTTTCTCCAAACCAAACTTGACAAGGGATGACGGAAATTCGTTCCAAAATTCTACAAAATAAATAACTTATACAAATGAACATGATGTGTTTCAATTATATGTACATATGCTTGGAGTTCAGTCCCATATATTTATTGAAAATTGGACAAAATATTTTTTTCAAGAATTGGGTAACAACACATCAACAAACTGTTCAAATTTAAAGAGGATGCGAGAAAATGTAGTGCATTAATGTATCTCTCAATTTGAATGCGTCTCTTGATGCATTGTTAGATAACATTCGGCCATGTCTTTGTAATGGAACACTAATTTCATTTCGCCACAATCCATTAATTATATTATCTCCATCGTATTGGTCCACGTAATCAGGCGGGCAGTAGGTACCATCGTTCATTTTTAGAAAATTATGCAAAACAACTGAAGCTTTCACTACTTTTTCTGCTGATGATGGCTGCATTTGTAAGGGAGATAACAGAATCCTCCAGCGAGCTACTATTTTCCGTTCAAGAGGTAGGTTTGCACCTGTATGTATCAAAAAAGTACGGTTAGTGTTCACCCTGTTTACATACCTGGATATGGTCGCATTTTTTAATGGAAACGCCGCATCTCCAACCATAAAATATGGGAATTTAAAATTTGTTCCTGGTAAAACGGAATCTTCAGGCAAATTCAGTTGTCCATTGAAAAGCTTCTGCCCAAACCATGAATTCCATAATATGGTCGCATTTTTTAATGGAAACGCCGCATCTCCAACCATAAAATATGGGAATTTATAATTTGTTCCTGGTAAAACGGAATCTTCAGGCAAATTCCATGAATTCCACAACACACCTCCATCATTTTGAGAGCCATATGCACCAAAAATTGGGTAGCAAGCACCAACAATTGGGTATTTTTTTGTTCGAAAATTTCTTAAAACTAATAAAAATAATTATTAATTTGCATATGAATGGTATTAAATATATATGGAAAATATATTTATTCAACACCTTTTTGTTAACGAATTTCATTTATTTTTTTGCAAAAGTACGAATAAAATAAATGTGCAACTGTGGCACTATAGTTTCCAGCCTCATGTAAGTACATTTTAGCCACCTAAAAGTCTTCAATGATTTGCTTAAGCATTTGACAGGCTTTTTGTTCAATTTTTAACATTAGCTTAAGCTACCTTAAGCATATTATAGTTGGGCCTTAATTGTTTGGTTTGCATATTGGAATTAAATTTTATACACTTTTCATCACTTTTTTATTAAAATTATTTATATTATTACGTTTGATTTATTATGTTGATAAATTTTCACCGCATGTATGGAACAACAATCCGCTTGAAATTTATGGATTATTGTGGCTGTATAACAAAGCACTTGCACTTAAACACATTTTAATTTAGTTTATTATTCATTAACAATAATTTTATTTAGCTTTTTAAAATATGCACTTATCCACGTCACAAAATGCTATATTTTTTCTCTTTCTAACAAAACCCAGAGTAAAAACTGGGTTTTTTATTTTCTTATGCGTCAAAATCGACACCTCTGGTTAACTTGTGGCCGCCGCTAGAGACGACACTGGTGTTTTCAATTATTTACCGGCCTATTACTCTCGTAATAAATAGCAGAAGAGCGATTCTGATGTAAAAATGTTTAGTTTGTTTTTAAAAGTTCTTTTGTGTATGGTGTTTGGATTATTGCAAATACGAGCTGTAGTTGAGAAAGTCAGTGATTCATACTTAGTACAATTGCTTACCGAAGAAAACAGTGTTGTCGCGTTGTTTAGTAAGATATACAATATGATTGAATTTTTAATCTTTTCTAGATGTACTTCTGTGTGTTATTTTAAGTAATTATACATATTTTAATTTTGTATAGCTAAAAGTGACTGTCAACATTGCGATGACCTAGAGTCTGTTGTAGAAAGCATACAGAAGGAATTAAAAGATAATATAGGAGCGGTTGTTGTGAAAGTATATAACAGTCACATGGTAGGCCTTTATAATCCATCGAAAGAACCAGCTTTAGTGTATTTTCGAAGAGGTGTGCCGTTGCTTTATTATGGATCAACTAATGCACGAGAAATTGTCCAAGTATTTGGAGAAAATATAGTGCCTTTAGTAAAGGAATTGTCCGATCTAAACTTTGAACATATGACTCAATCTGCCACAGGGGCCACCACAGGAGATTGGTTTATATTTTTGTAAGTAGAAATGTATGCAGGTATATGTACATACAATTTATATGCTGCATGTACATTAATGCTTGATTGTGTTTTATTTGAAATTGTACAGCTATTCAACTGACTGTGTGTTGTGTACACGTCTTCATGCTACTTGGGAAGCAGTTGGATCGCGTCTTAAGCTTCATTTAAACGTGGCTAGAGTTGATAGACTAGGATTGGGAATTGCTACTGCAAAGCGGTTTGGTATAAAGGAATCTCCTGAATTCTTACTGTAGGTACATATGTATGTAGGTGCAAAAAAAAAATGTTGATTACAAAAAGGTTTTAATTTTACCGTTTCATAAAAGTCTTCGACATGGAAAAGTATATCGCTACAAAAACAAGGAATATGCAGCAACAAATTTAATTGAATTTGCGGAAAAAGGTTTTATGAAACAAATTAACCCGCAAGTAGTTCCATCTGAAAGCAATGTCATGTAAGTTCCACATAATTTTAATTTAGTACAAAAATATTCCGAAAAATTCTACGTTTCTACATTTACCTCATAGCAATACTTTTTTCACCGCTTTTATTGATTCTGTTAAGAGTTCTCAAATTTGGATGATACCTGTTTGCGTATTATCAGCAGTAGCTCTCGGGTGCGTTATAAAGTGTGTGGTATTCAATCGAACTGCAGTCAAACATAATGGTGAAATTAAGAAGGCAAAGTAACTTAACGTATTCAAGACCTGCTTACCCGGAAATATATTTCAGTTAACGCACTTGTAATGCATTTTCGTGTTGTTCCAATTATACGTATGGAAATTTTTTTGTGAAAGCAAAATAAAAAAAATTAAATTAAGTCGCATATCTGTGCAATTGTTCATTTTCCAGTAATTAAGAAACAACTATTAAATAATGATTTAATTTTTATTTTCTTTAACACACTTCACCAAAGGTGTGACGTGGATGTACGTATGCTCATCATTTCATTTGTTTTATTCCCACTCTTATCAACTTATTATTAGCGAAAATGGTCATACTACGCACATTTTAGCTCAAATATGACTTTCTATTAAGGATAATAAAGGAATGAATTGAAGACGTTAAGAAAAATTTATTTGAACCTGGCAAAGAGAAAAACGAGATGAAATTATATGGATCATTATACTCTTGGGTTATCTGACGAATAAAACATTCAGATATTTATGACCAAGATCAACTTTTTTTATTGAATCTTTCTACTAGAAGAAGTTTATAATAAGCATTCAAATCATATCTTTAAAATATTAGTTATTACTAGGCTGGATAGTGGGATATATCTGTATGCATATTTTCATTTTTTACATACCAAGGGGAGCAGAGATTTTCTCATTTTTAGAAAATTGGTCCTTTGACCAGACTTTAAACGAACTATCTCAGTAGTACAGCATGCTAATTAAATTATCAAACGCCCGGGAAATGTCAACAAATAAAGAGTGATTTAGACTATGTGATTTGTCGTACGATTACTCAATTTTTTGTGTAGAAGTGCACGGATGGGATCATGTAAATCCGATATGTAATGAAGTCGTACGTAATTGAGAGAAAATACCGATGAAAATTTGTTTTTTGAAAAATTTCAAAAACCATGGCACACCATTTGATCAGGAGAGAATTTTTCAGGGATGCAAAACTAGATCGAATGAATTGCACTATATTTAAAGAAAAATTTTAATTTTTAATAAACTTTATTCTAGTTTTTTGACCTTTATTATTATTATGCTTGTCTAATTTTTCCGAGCTCCAGGTCATCAATAAAATCTTCTTTATTATAAATTATAATAAATATTGATTTTATTTTCTCCAATATTTCGCTACGCCTTTGTGTAGCATCGTCCTGACGAAAAATTAGACAAGCATAAAAATTTTAATTTTTCGTTACAAGATATTATTAAAAACGTATGTAAAATTTAACTTGTATTACATATGTATGTATATGCGTCTGCATATAAAAAAGCTTATCTATTTCAATATCAACTGTACAATACTAGAAGTTCTTTACGAAAGAATATTGTTTGGCGTAAACTTTCCATGCCTGATTTTTATGTAAACAAATAGCAACATCTATGTGTGTGTGTGTGTGCACGCACCATATGTTTTGGTATTTTACCAATCATGTAAACGAAAAAAAAATCTGTCGTATGATTTTACTCTAATTTTTTTAAATACCGATGAAATTTCATCATATTTTTACTCTCATTTTACCGATGAAAAATATCATCGTCTAAACCCCACTTAAAGCTGAATATATTGCTTTCTTTCAAATGCCGACCGGTGACAATTCTTTAACTTGCTCAATAGTACTATGCGTTGCTCGTAAGCCAAAGACTAAATGTATGACGTAATCCGACTTAAGTCTTTCCCTGGTTTAAGGAAGATAACAGTTACATTTTCCAAGATAATTGGAAGCAGCCAATTCGCAACATAGTATTAAATACGAACAGTAGAATTATCAGCATAATTAGGTAAGTTTCTTTTCATTGATCCTGTACTACGAGCAGGTCCGGGTGATTTTCTCATATCTAGAGTTTTTATTGTCGATTTTAATAATAGCGGAAATTCCATAGGATCAATCTCAGTATCACTGATATTTGGAATAGTGAAACTTTATGTCGCGTGGTGTAAGAAAAGAGGGAGTAGTGTTTGTGGACGTTTGATTGGAACTTCTCAATATTGAAACTGGCGGGAAATACCTCCGCAGGGAGTCTATTCCACCTACGAACTGTACGGCCAAAAAACGAATTCTCTCGGTAATGCGTAGTGCGGTTCACTGGCCAATCGACTACAAATGGGTGAGCTCTTGATGAGTATCTTGTCTCGCGCAAAAAGGTCGGGTTTCAGGAACAAGTTCCCTGATCTCATTGGAGCATCTCCCATTGTAATATCGATAGAACAGTGAAACACACCCCACGTGACATCGATGCTCCAACGAATCAATAGAGTTCGTTATCCTACTGTCGCCGATAAGCCTCTTCGCCCTCTCCTGTACGCGGTCGAGTAACTCCAAAATAGACTTTGGAGCCTCGGCCCATACTTGACAGTTGTATTCCATTTTCGGTCGGATATAAGTAATATAAATGTTGAGAAGATCAGATGGGGTAAAGTATCTCTTGCACCGCTTTAAAAAGCCGAGGCACTTGAAAGCTTCTTTTGCGTCATGAAAAATGTGCTTAGTCCATCGCACTGAATTTTCAACGCACAAAATTAGTTTCTATCACAATTTCTCACTGGGTTTTTTCCATCGTTTTGCATTTGCCCACTGCGCACTTCATGTTTACAATTTGCTTCAAATTTTCAAACAGTTTTTTTTGCACTTAAAGCTTTTAAATACACTTCACACACGGTTGTTATAATAATTATTTTTTTACAGTATATTTTGTAAATTTAAACTCAAAACTCTTGATTTATAACGAAATCCGATAAATTAATTTTTTGAGAACTGTCAAAGTGATTTTTCTTGCAAAAACTCACATAACACATAAACTTTTAAGGACAAAATTAGGAATTAATCTAGAATATATTGATTTTTAAATTGTGTTTTCCCCAAGACACAGAAACACTTACAATTTCAGATTACTATCTACCTAGAGATAAAATGCTCAACAAACACAGTAGCTTCGTTCGAGAACCCAATAATTATCAATAATTATGCCTAAACTTTACTAAACTTCGTTCGAGTACACAAAGTTTAGTAGATGAGAACACAGTTTGAGAGCGTAAAATGACAGTTCGATGACTGAGCAATTGCAAAATCTGCTAAAGAAATTTTTGTTAGTAGAATTTATTCGGCTGAAAAAAACATATATGTTTTAAAATGTAAACAAACCAAAAAGCATTTTTAAGGCCCATTTAGCCGAACGTAAATGTAGAGTAAATGTAACTGAATCAGCTGATAATTTTTTTTATACGAGTAGCTATGAAAATGCTTATTTGACTGTAGTAAAATGTAGCCGTAACGTCTCAACCTGTAGAAAATAGAATTAAAATTCCAAATGATGAATTTATGTACACGCATGATATATTTTAATAAATTTGCGGTGTTTTCGTTTCTGCGTAAATAATATATGGTATGTTGCGGATAATACACGAAAATTTAAAATATTTTTGCAATAACAATAGGGCGAAGACTTTATCCGCTCGATTTCCAAAAGTATTTGATACGCATAAATTTCTTTAAAAAAATGAATTTTGAAAATCGGTTTAAAATGCAAATTAAATGCTGCTAAAAACATAAAGAGAAGTTCTAGATTAAATTTAGACCTGTGAAATATAATGAAAATAATATACGAGTACATATGTAATTAAAAGATATATAAATATTTTTAAGTGCAATATATATGTATATAATGTAAAAATAATATGTATGTAATTTAACTGTATCAAAATTTTTTTTATTAAAAAGTAAATTTAATTTTTGGTACTATTTAAATAAGTTGCGTACTTTTGGCTAATATACTAAACATGCTGTACTCTCATCATTGTTTCGAACAGCTGTATTGCTTTTTATTTGTTATGTGTTAAAAAATGAATGATGTTTTTTCTTTATGCCCCTTTGCCAAATGGCAAAGATTGATGGAGCAATTATTGGGCGATACGGAAGCCGTATCGGGTTTTTTTGCTGACATAAAAATAACAGCGGCAGATGATAGCACACATATTCAGCGAATTCAAGAAGTTTTACGTCGTTTGGAAAAACACAACATGCGAGTGAATCTGAAGAAGTCGGAATTTATGAAAAATCAAATTGAATACTTTGGCTATATTATTGATAAGCATGGAAATCGTACAATGAAAAGCAAAATTGGGGCCATCCATAATATGAAAAAGCCGGAAAATAAGGATGAGGTAAGATCGTTTCTTGGGCTTATAAATTATTATGGTAGATTCTTAAAAAACGTAAGTAGCATAGTATATCCACTTAATAATCTTTTACGTAATGAGGTAGCCTTCATATTTGATGAAAATTGCGAGAAAGCATTTAATGAAGTGCAACGGCAACTGCAATCAGATACACTACTCATATATTATGATCCAAAAAAGATGGTGGTGGTGGCAGTGGATGCCAGTCCGATAGGCGTTGGAGCAGTGTTAAGTCATTTGTTTGACGATTGGTCGGAAAAGCCATTGCAATTTGCGTCACAAACTTTAAATAAAGTTCAACAGCGATATAGCCTGGTGGATAAGGAGGCGTACGCTATAATATTCGGTGTGCGTAAATTTTATCAGTATTTATTTGGGAAGAAATTTATTTTAGTGACTGATAACAAAGCTATTTCACAAATATTTTCGCCAAATAAAGGCATACCTGTTTTATCTGCAACATGAATGCAACACTATGCTATATATCTTTTACATTTTGATTATGGGATTCGTTTGAAAAAATCCAAAGACAACGCGAATGCGGACGCCATGTCGAGACTTCCAGTGGGGGAGAGTTATCGTAATATTGAAGAGGTGGATATATTGGAATTAAATGCTATTGAAATCTTACCAGTAACAGTGCACGAATTGGGTGAAATTACTAAATCAGATAATGAAGTAAAAAAATTACGCGAGTGTCTTAGACACGGTAGAGAATGTGATGGAATTGATCGTGTTGGTGTACCCCAAGAAGAATTCGCATTGCAAAGAGACTGTATTTTACGGGGACTACGTGTGTATATTCCAATGCCTTTACGGATGATGCGAGTACTTCAAGAAAGTGTCAAATGATTAGGCCAAATTCCAGAAAAGTGAATCCAGTTCATTGTTGGATACCACCAAAACGTGTTTTTGAACGGGTTCATGGAGATTTTGCGGGACCATTTCTTGGCAAATACCTGTTCGTGTTGGTTGATGCGTATAGCAAGTGGCCAGAGGTGCACATTATTCCAAATATTACTGCGGAAACAACAATTCGTAAATGTGTGGAGATTTTTGCAACGTTTGGAATTCCACACATTTTCGTGAGTGACCATGGTACACAATTTAACTCCAAGGAGTTCCAAGATTTTTTAAAAAACAACGGGATACAGCATAAACAAGGTGTCCCATATCATCCGCCCACAAATGGCCAAGCCGAAAGGTTTCTCCAGACGGTAAAGAATAAACTGAAATCGGCGAATTGTACGGCTGCGTCAATGAATAAGGAGTTATTGAAAATTTTAATTGCATATAGGCGGGCGATACATCCAGCGACAAATAAATTACCTGCTATGTTAATGTTTGGTAGGCAGATAAAATCACGTTTGGAACTGTTATTGCCTTCAAATACAGTAGAATCTCACAAATTAGAACCACTTTGTGCACCGGGCAGTTCGAATTTCTGAAAAGTTCGAATTTCTGGACATTTGTTCTTACAGAAAATTATAAAATTAGTATAATAAAACTAGTTATGTAAGCTTTATTTTAACTCAAAACAGTCTTTATTTATTTACATTTAATTAATTGAACATATTAAATTCATAGAAAAACTTTTTAAAAGTTTTTTGATTATTATTTATTTAATTGGTTTTTGATATAAAATCAGTAATACTTGTTTGTTTTTTTGATTTATTTAAACTGGATGTAACGATATCGTTACGGACGTCCAAAAGGTTAGACATGTGTTTACTGGAAAATATGACTGGTTTTGCACCATTTTATAACATTATCGATGCCTTCAAGGACTTTTAAATGAGAAATAGCTTGCGTTATGTCGATAACATCGACGTCGCTGGTATCTGAAGCCTCCTCATCGCTATTCTCTGAATCAGATCCGTCAGTAAACACATCTTCATTCCATTCCTCGATTTCATTTATATTTACGGAATTGTTTGGCATAATTTCACTCAAAATATCAAGATCAATCCTGGTTTCGTTGAATCAATTGTGTTAGTGGCAAATCATCAGCGCTGTCGTAATCGCCTGAGTCCCAATTTAATAATTTGGACAAGAATTTTTTAACATTGTCTGTTGTACCTCATCCTATAGTTGTTTCTATAATATTATTGCATCTCAGATTTAATGCCGTTTCAAAAGTTTATCAATGTCACCACCATCAGCAATTAATTGAGATAGCAACTTACTTCTGTAAATATGTTTCGTAATTTTAATAGGATTTTGATCCATCGGCTTCACAGCTGCTGTTACATTTGGTGGCAAGAAATATGCAATTATATTACCATCCTCACTTTGAAGTTTATCAATTGGTGCATGAGCGGAACAGTTATCTACAAGCAGAAGAGCTTTTGGCGCCAAATTATCGTCTTCAGAAAATCGGATGACCTGTAGAACAAAAAAATTTTAAAATAAGCATTGGTTAAACATACTTCTTTAATAAATATCTTGTGAAACCAATCATGAAAAATCCGGGAGGTCATCCACGCATTTTTCGAAAAGTCAATGAAGTGGGTTATCAAATCCTCTGAAGCTTCTTGGCTTTTTAGCTTTTCCAATAACCAATGGCTTTAATTTGTGTGTCCCATCAGAATTTGCGCCTAGTAAAATTAAAACACGCCCTTTTTGAATTTTAAATCCTTGGGCACTTTTTTCACAAGATGCGCCAAATGTTTTATCTGGAAGGCAACGGAAAAATAATCCGCTTTCATCAGCATTATAGATTTGTGTTTCCAATAACCCCATTTCCGCGACTTTTGCACGTAATCTGTGTAGAAATGGAGTGACCCCACCAACATCACTCGAAAATATTTCACCACCGTATCCCATGACGGGTTTTAAATTTGGAAAACCATCCATCGCTTGCAGTAAATGCATTTTCATTTTTATTGGGGTACACTTCACTAAAAATTGACTTAGCTTTTGCTTTTAATACGGGTCCTGTCACTGTGTTCTTTTTTCACTTAAAAACCATTTATAAAGGTGCTTTTCCATTTCCTCATATTCTGCCTTATGTAAAGATTTTTTTTGCTTCCTGATAGGTGCTACCAACTACATCCATTATTTCTTGTTTTTTTGATTTTATGTAGGTGATGGAAGATTTGGTCACATGAAAATCTTGGGCTAAACGATTTCCACTCACGCCTTCATTAAGTCTCTTTAGTATTTCAACTTTAATATCCAAAAGTAAGGTATTTTTTTTGCGTTTGTTTGGCATTTTTTTACGTTTGTTTGGTATTTTTTTTAACTTTCACACGTTTGAACACTTCACTTTGAACTTCAGTCATCAACTGACCCAAATTTGTACAAGCATATCAAATTTCACACACATATGACCGTATCGTACGCATCACGAATAACTCGGTGATTCCCCGTTTTATTTTTACTTTATTAAGCGAAAAAAAATTATTTGTAATGAACATACAAAAAAAACTTTCAGAAATTGGAACACCTGTTCTAATTTTAGAGCGTTTAATTTTGGTTTTCGCCTTTTTAGTTCAAACCCATTAAAAAAAATATTTTCTAGTGGAAATAAAAACAAACAAAAACAAACACTTGCAGAAATTAGAACCTGTGGTTCAATACATTTAAATGGCCGGTTCTAATTTCTGAACGGTTCGAATTTGCGACGGTTCTAATTTGTGAGATTCTACTGCATTGTTGAACCACAAATTAAACAACCGAATAGTACAAAGTTTGCTGTAGGCCAAAGAGTTGCTGTTCGTGACTATTTATCACCTGTAAAATGGCGGTTTGGTAAAGTTGTAGCTACTTTTGGTAATCTACATTACAACGTTTTATTAGACGATGGTCGTGTGTGGAAAAGGCATGTGGAACAGATGAGAAGTTGTGGTGACAATATAGGAATAACATTAGAGGTTAAATCGTCAAATGTGGAAATATATCATCAAATACCTGTTCCGGATAGTAACGTTACGGAAATAACAATGTCTTCACAAGGTCTACAACGTAATAATGAAGCTATCGAAAAATTTCCTGAGGCTGAAGCAGAATCTTCTGAAAATGTTGAAGGTGTCGAAGCAGAATCTCAAGTTAGAAATGAAGGTGAACAGAACCACGTTGAAAATTATTTTAGTGGTGGTAGAGCGCAGCCAGAAGAAATTTTATTTCGTCGAAGAACTCCAACATATCTACGGGAATATTCTATATAATTTCAATATTATAATAATTTAATTTTTCAAATTCAATTTTATAGGAAACTCATTTTTTTTTTTGGTTATTAATTTCATATTTGTTTTTAAATATCCATTTTATTAAAATTCATTTACTTTTATTTGATTGAAATGTATATAAATTTTTTAATATATTTAAGCGGTGAAGAGATGTTATATACTGTAATTTAAACTATATCTTTTTTATTTATTTAAATTTACTTTATTGGACGGAGCGAAACTGCTCCGTTTGATTTTAGTTTACAATTAATAATGATTAAAAGGAATATATCAAATAGCTGCTTAGCCACCTGAACACATTCCTTTGTTTATATTATAATGTTTATATTATAGGTGAGGCATATCGTGGGAATATGCTGTGGCTGCAGTTTCTAAATACAGCCACAGTCATTTATGGAATGTGTGGAGTGGACATTTATTCATAACAAAGTATGAATATCATGTTGCATACAGAGGGTATGGCAACATGAACTAGTCAAACACCCTACACCTCCCTTTTTACCAAAGAATGATCAAAATAACATTTTGATCATTCTTTATCTGTATTATATAAAAGTTTTATTTTCTTACAATTCTATATATTATTATTTTCTTATTTCTTATGTCTATTTTCTTAAAATATTCTTATGTATCTATTTTGTTAATTTCTTAAAATTTTCTTAGGTATCTAAATTTCTTTTTTTATTTTTTAAATTTTCTTAGGTATCTAAATTTCTTTTTTTTTCTTAAAATTTTCTTAGGTACGGATCCGTCTTCCTATTGCCTTAAGCGTATTTTTATTTCTATTTCGCTATTCTACTTTCCTATTCTACTCTCCTATTCTTGTCATCTATTATTGTTACATTATTTCTTAAATCTATACTTTCAATTCTATAGGGACCTATGTATTGTGCTTCTAGTTTATGACCTGAGTCATTCCTAAGTAATACCCAGTCATCTATGTTAAAATTGTTATCTAAAGCGTTCCTATCATATAATTCCTTACGCTGTAATTTATTTCTATCTAGCATTTCTTTTGCTCTTTTATGAGCTATCTCTAACCTAAATTTAGCTTCTATTGAATAATTGTCTATATTATATACAGGTGTTATTTTGTCCGCCCTGTCGAATTGTTCAAATGCGTTTGGACTTTTGGAGAATATTAATTCATATGGACAGTAGTTATGTACCGTGGACGGAGTGGTATTAAAGCAGTACGTAAAGTATTTCAGCCACTCGTCCCAATCAGTTCTGTCCACTGAAATGTATGATCTAAGATATTCATTGAGAGTTCTATGGCTTCGTTCAATGGTTCCTAGCGTTTGATGGTGGTGTGCGGTTGATGTCAGTTTTTCTATCCTGAGCAGTTCACACAATTCTGTCAAAATCGAGTTTCTATATTCGGTACCCATGTCCGTGATGAACGTCTTCATCGGACCATACACCAGAATAAAATTCTCAAATATTGACTTTGCGACCATTTTTGCTGATTTGTCAGGTATAGGTATGGTTACCAAATACTTTGTTAAATCACATATTAGGGTGATTGCGTATTCATTTCCCTGAATAGATTTAGGGAAAGGTCCTATTGTATCCACAATTACATTATCTGCTTTTCTGGAGTTTCTGTTATAATCATAGGACTCTTGTTATGTTTAATATTCTTGGCAGTTTGACACTAATGACATGATTTGACATATCTAGATATATATTTTGTCATATTTTTCCAATAAAAGTGTCTTTTTATTTTTTCTACTGTTCTGTAAATTCCACAGTGACCTCCTTCAATAGGGTCATCATGATATTTTTTTAGGATAGTTTGGACTTTTAAGGCATCTTTTTCATTTATAATTTCTACTTCGTTCAATAGCGCTATTTTTAAATCTTTTGACATTTTATTGCCCATATCTTTAAATGCTTGTGTCGTGACAAATTCGAAAATTTTTTCACTAGGTGACACTTGTAGCTTCTTAATGTTTTGTTTACTGGCTTCTTGTTCGAGCCTTGGGAAGAATTTGCCTAAGTCAAACTTCCCATTTATAAACAAATCATACACCTGGATGTATGTTATAATTGATTTCCCTTTTTTGATATAAGAATCAGCGGGAGTAATCTTTATTTTATAAAACTTTTTGACGTCATGATTACTGATAGGTACAAATACCTTGGGCTCTTTAATACTAACATTTCTTCTGTCTTGCCTGTCCTTTTCTATTTTATTATCCTTTTTGTTTTTATCTGCCATTGATCTTGTGGTAACCATCAGTACCTTGATTGGTATGGATATGGTTAATGGTTTCTGATTTCGACGACAATTGGGTCGTAACACCAAATAACCTTCGTCATTGTCAAAGTCTAGTATGCAATGATATTTTCTAATAAAATCCATTCCAATAATTCCAGCGCATGGAATCGGAAAATCATTTTTGACCACTTGAAAAGAGTGAGGTATATTATATTTTGGCACCCTCAATTCGAGGTCCACTTCTCCCAATGACCTTATCTTTCCAGACCCAATACCACTTATATTGGTTATTTTGTTCCTATTGATATCAATATTTTCTATAAATTTGGTCTTGAGGACTGATATATCAGCACCTGTGTCTATAAGAAGGACCACAGTGCTGTTTGTACTATTGATTCTAATTGTTACAAATGAGCTTAAATTGAGATTTAGGTTGTACATTTTATTTATCTTAGGGGGACTTGTTAGTTTTCCGAAGTTTTCTTCGGTTGCTTCGGCTGCATTTACGCGGCCATTTCTATTACCTCTGTTATTCCTACTATAACCTCTATTATAATAGTAGTTACCCCTACTATTGCCCTGATTTCTATCGTAACGGGCGTTATTCGTTGAGGGATAGTCGTTTAGGTTATTTCGGTTATTATTTCTATTATTATTGTTGTAATTATTGCGATATCCTCCTCTACCAAAATTTTGGTTTCTTGGATATCTTTGGTTACTATTGCCTCTATAGCCTCCTTGGTAACCAAAAGCCAGAATGGCATTCTGTTGGTTATAGGCTTCAGTACAACAGTTGAGGAATTTTGAGACAGCTTCATTCATGTCTTTGAAGTTTCCTGATTCCATGATCAGTTTAACCTTTTCGTTGGTAGCATTTTTAACTATGGCTGTTACTGCCAAATTAGTCGCGTATTTTTTAGCTGTCTCGTTGGGTAATCCATCCGAGATGTAAGCTGTTTCCAGTCGTTTCGTCAATTCCTCTATTTCGACAGCATAAGCATTCGCATTTTTGCCTTGCTGTTTTATGTTGAGAATCCTTGATTGAATTACTTCAACAGACTCTCCTTTTACTGTATTTCTTAATTTCTCAACGATTGCTGAGATAGTAGACTCATGACTTATTAGGTTCCTGGCAGTACCTGTTAATTTTGTTTTTATTAGGTTCACGGCTACTGCCTCATGAGTTTCTTTAATTTTGTCAAGTAAAGTTAGTGCATCAATAAAACTTTGTAAATTTATTGAATTACCATCAAAAGTTGGTAAGATTTTGGCAGCTGTGCCTAGGAATTCGACCACTGTTTTAGGCATTGTTAGTGTATTTTTATTTTCTGCCTTTGGGTCTAAGTGCACTTTAAATTCTATGCGTTCGTGAAGAGATTCCGGTATATTTACCGTGATTTTCCTCTTTTGACACACTAGTAATGTTTTGCTTCTTAATTCTGCAAAGAAAGCATCTGCAGCTGTTTGGTGAGCTTTGGTTAACCTAAAGTAATTAGCGTTAAATAGGACTCTAATTTTCTCTAACGTTTCTAAAATGGTATTGATATGTTTTTCTACTGTTTCCGTCTTAATATCTCTCTCGACATTTAGACACTTGTGAGATTTATAGAATCTCTCACTTAAGTCTCTTGCCTTTCGAACGATATGTTCCCATTCCATAAATGGGTTGTTAAAATGGCTTTCTGGCAATTTATTGTTTAGACCTTATTGGGATTATCTGTGGAAGGCAATGGTATAATTCTTTTTTATTGAAGTCTTTAGGAAACTGGCCTCACTAGACCTTGTCCAAATTATTCGCCAACGATGCATTTCTAATGTAATTCTTTCTTAATGATCTTTTATGTAATTGATAGACCGTTATCAAGAGCTGTGTGGCTAACAGAACAATGATTATAATAAAGTAAACGGACGGAAAATCAGCCTTAACCACAATGTCGTTTACGACATTAGCATTTGGTTTTTCAATTTTTGATTCCGTTCCCCCCATTTTAAGTAAATTGATTTCTAAATTGAAAAAAAAGTTCCCTTATAAAATCAAGGAATCAGATAACGTTGCTACATCTTTTTGGGGTTTACCGCAAGGGTATATTAGACAGTCAATTGAAATTGAAGCAAAGCCCTGGGAAGAAAAAAAAAATTAAGCAGTCTCTAATTACGATTACCCTGTCTGCTGGCTGCTTCCTTTTCCTTCTCTATTCTTTCGGACCATCTTATACTTCTGATTGTTTCTTCTTCTATGCGTGTTCTGTTTATTACATCGTTCAAAGTAGGTTCGTCAGGCACACCAATGGTCTCTCAAATTCCCTTTAGCATTTTTAAAGCCTCTTCCGGAGTGATCTCTCTGAGCTACACCTGATTTGTTGGTAAGGGGTTCTTTGGCCTAATTCTGTTTCTTCTATTTGGATACATTACTTTTCCTCTCAATTGAAATGCCTAATCAAATATAATTTTTAAAATTCCCTATCAGAGAAATCCTATTTCCAAAAAAAAATCTATTTCCAAAAAAATTTCGTTGCGTCAGTTCCTCATGCCGCTGTTTACATACGCAACGTGCAATTTTACATTGTTTTTACTTATATTTAAGTTTACACAACAGCATGGGGTGTTAGTAAGTGTTATTTTATTTGTCCTGGGGCGTGTTAATCTTAAAATTTAAGGGTACTTATGTCATTACGACCGTCACCATGTTTTGCAGGGTGAATAGTGGCAATGGCATATGCCGATCATTACCAGTTAATGATCGAAACGGTTAAATATTTTCATGTTATACCAGTGCAGGGACACGTATGTTTGCTACCGGTGATTTATTTTTTAGTACTAGTTTTTCTTAATTTTTTATTTTTATTATACCACATTGATTGTGGTTATTTATTTAATTATATATATATTTACATGTAAATATATATTTTGTATTTAGTGTTAGTTTACTTAAAATAAAATTTCTCAAATATATATTTGTTTTAATTTTTTTTTTTGTTTATTTTTATTTAAAGATAGAAAATAAGATTTCTTTTCCATTTATGCCTTTCATTCATATATTTTTATACAATTGAAAAATTTAACGAAATTAATTTATTACAAGAAAAATTTCAGTACAAAAACTTGAACAAAATTTGGAAAGTATTTTTAATTCATTTTCACCATAATTCACATAAATATAAATCAATAATCAATTGGTTTAGTTTTAAAATTATCAACCTGATGAGACTTTTCGCTTAATTTATTGGAAAGTTTTATAGACATAATTTTTCAAAACTGAGACAATTTACAACATTAACTTGGACGAAATTTTTCTGTTCAGATTTTAATAAATAACTTACGAGTTTTTACTATACGTTTAAGCATTCGTTGTCGTTGTTATAGTTAGGAATAGGGAAAGTTCAACTTTCCATTTGAGTTAATGGTGGTACAGAAGCTGATGTTAAAAGGTGTTGGGAGGATGAAGGCAATTTCTTAAAGTTCAACATGTTCGCCATGTTTGTTAATGACTTTCATTTTCTGCTGCTTTGGTGCGGGAGTATCGCTGAGAATATTTTCTTCTACTGGAGTGGGATTCTTGGTTGGCTCACGAGTACTGCTGGTCGAATGTTTTTTAGCTGTGGTAGGACCTGGAGGTTTGGTTGTGGTTGTTGGCGTAGTTATAAGAGTTTATAACTAGTTTTGTGGTTCTTGCCAGAATCTAAAGATCTGCCATTAATTATGTAAAGGCTTTACAAGCTGTCAGTTGTTATTCTTTAGTGGAAATTGCGCAGAATCCTTATTTTGGGAGAGGTTTTCAAGGATACAAACAATTTTTAAATAACAGAGAAATTCTACACACAGCAAACTCTACACAAACACTTGAAATTTTTGCTCTTCAAGGAAGCTGTTTACAAACAATATGGCAGGTATTTTTTTTATACTTTTCCAATATCTTTTCTTTTTTCAAAATAATTTTAGCAAATTTTTGTAGCACAAACACTTGTTTTTTTTTTAAGGGATTTAATTTTTATTTTTCGGTTTAATAATTTTTCTTTTTATTGAAAATGTTAAGTACAATCGATCTCGATAAACAGACAATTAGTCATGTGGCATGCTGAAGTTAAGCTAAAATCTTTTTCTTTTTGTCTGCCTTTTGTTGTTGATTATCTCCAAAAAAACGAATCTCAAACTTAAATCTCCTGGCGGGATCGCCATGTAATTTAAACTATATCTTTTTTATTTATTTAAATTTACTTTATTGGACGGAGCGAAACTGCTCCGTTTGATTTTAGTTTACAATTAATAATGATTAAAAGGAATATATCAAATAGCTGCTTCGCCACCTGAACACATTCCTTTGTTTATATTATAATGTTTATATTATAGGTGAGGCATATCGTGGGAATATGCTGTGGCTGCAGTTTCTAAATACAGCCACAGTCATTTATGGAATGTGTGGAGTGGACATTTATTCATAACAAAGTATGAATATCATGTTGCATACAGAGGGTATGGCAACATGAACTAGTCAAACACACTACAAAACATATATTTAATACAAATGTCAAAATGGGTCAAACTACGTCATCTAACGGGAAATCATGCGCATGGCGTAATCTGTATTTCCATCATTCTTGTGTTTAAGTGCATAGCCTACCCCTTATACTTACCAAAAAAATGTGTTTTAATAGCACCAAAAATAAACACGGTAGGGAAATCAAAATAAAAACCTAAACACAAAACTAAGGTTCTGAGGGAACGAGACGGATAGAGAAAAAGGTTACTATATTATCCTTTCACCTCTGTTTACTACTTCGTGGTCAATATCCATTCGCTGTCATAAAAGCACAAAGTAACCAGAGGTGTAGACCTTGACGTAAGAAAATTGCTAGAATAAGCTTTTGTTGCTGCGGGCAGTCCCTAAAGAAAGAGACAAATATAATATCTTAAAATAGTGCGAAAAATAATCAAAACAGAAGCAAAAAACTAGAAAAATTATTTGTGACGGAGGCAAAATTTCGTATATTTTAGTTTGTAATTTATATATTCTGCGCTTTATTGTATAAATATAAATGTGATATAAATCACATATCACATTTAATAAATATCCAAAATTAAGAGATTTGTATGCAGTGCTAAATAATACAGAAATTAATAAAAGTGGTAAAAAAGATGGTTTTTATATATGCAGCAACGCAAAGACATTAATGTATCACCTCAAGGAACAAATAATCAGCAAAAAGCAAAAGCATATTGCTAAGCAACCTAATCTATATTCGCAATACCTATTTTTAAGGTAAGAGATTATTTTAAATTAAATAAACTTTTAAAAATACATTGGTCAACAAGCGATCATAAACTGCATTGCAATATCGCTGTCTTCATGACCAACCCAAATAAAGAAATGGCTTGGAATAATAGTAAATAAATAAATAATGATGGATTTACAGCCTTTCATTTAGCCATACTTAACGATAACAATTATGATATTGTTACAAAATTATTAAAATATGATGCAGCCGAAATAACAACTCCAAGTACTATAGATGGCACCAATGCTTTACGTATGGCCGTAGAACAACAAAATCTGAAATTGGTAAATTTAATGTTGGAATATGACCAGTTGATAGGGCTGGCTATATGCCTTTAAATTTGACGAAACAATTGGTAACAAATGATGATCAGGTAAAACAAATCCTAAACGTACTGATTACATTCAATAACAAATATAAATCTAATAGAACGCAAAAGATGGACGCAAACTCTTGTGGCGACAATGAAGATGAAGTACATAAAATTGTTATAAAATAAGAAGAAAGTTCATCTACCGAAGAGGATGAGTAGGGTAACAATAGCGGTGTTGAGTATGATAAAACAACAGTAGCTACAGTAGCGCCTTGTATTCCGAGACCTAAAATTAAAAAAGAATTTGAAATAAAACAAGAAGTTTCTGATGACAATGCTGTTAATATTCTCGAAATTACCGATTTGGAAATGGCTTTAAATGATAAGCAAACTTTTTCAAAACTGTGTCTAAAATTAAATGAAAATTAATTTTATTGTACATATACATAAGCATGTTACAATAATAACTTTTTTCTTTTATATATTTAAACAAGCAGCTTAAATCACAAGCGATATTAGTAGATAAAGAAGGCTAAACTTTTACACGTAACCTAATTTGTGTTTACACTTGCTAAAGTTATTTAAATATTTAAAGTTGAAATAAATTCATTCATAACATCTTTTGAAATTAAATTATGTACAGTACCTAATATCAAGCAGTAAATAATAAACATCTATGTATATTTAAAAATTTCAAAGCTTTTTCTTTATTGTTATTTTTCTGAAACTTAAATTACAATTACAAATCCTGAAATCCGATTTACATTTGCACGTCTGTAGGCAATGCTTCCGTAAAGCAACGTATGGATAACATAATTGGAGCGAAATTATATTCAGTGCGGAAAAATTCGCTTTTTAAACACTTGAAACAATACAAAAGTTCATAAGTCTTACCTCTCTGGATCCCTTGGGAAGATGTGAATTTGTTCGCCTGGAGGACATCCTTTAATACATCTTTTCCTGAAAATATAAAAGAAATTTTTGAACAAATTTGTTTTCCATTATCTATGTAAATCCATACTTACAAATTTTTAGTTGAATGCATTTTGGCTCTGCAAAAATGAAAAAAGCTATTGTCAATATACAAAGGAAATTAATGTGTATGTATATAATTGAAATGAACTTATCTTTTAATATTTACAGCATAAGCCATCCTCTAAATTGTGCCCTTGCTTCTTTCTGTAAATAAAGAAAGTAAATTCATTTAATTTTACATAAATATAGATTTTCAACCCTTATTTTTACCTTTTTCATTAATGCGCCAGAAAAATTATCCAAAATAGAGGAGAAAAATATAACAAAAGGAAATATAGGAGCGGTCAATCAGTTAAGAAAGAGACAGATAGAGAAACCACTAGCATAGTGACGCCTGTGTTTACTTTGTGATAAAGGAGCATTTCTCGTTAATTTATTATCGATGTGAATAAATCAAACTCAGAAGAAAACGTTAAACCGTAACAGCTGTTTTTGTTTACATTTTTATTTCTATGGTGGTGAATTAATGTCAACAGTGTTACCTTATCTGAATATAGAATCAAAATTTATGAATTGTGACAGCAAATTACTGACACAGGGATGAAAACCTGCACTATTGTACTTGTTTAAGTTATTAAGTTACAATTTTAGTCATTTTTGTTTTCGTCGTTGGATTTTATTAACATGTATTTTTTTTTTGTAAGAATTAAAGTTTGTTAATGAATACTCCCTATACTAAATGTGTTCAAATTTCTATAGTCTTTTTAAATAAAAACTCTACGCCTTTCAATTAGTATTGGTCATAGCTTTCTATTGCTGTATTCAAATTTTTGGGACATCGTTTCGTTTAGGTTTTACATGAAAAATAGCATTTTGGGGATTTTGACCTTATTTTGGGAAAAGTAAAAGTTTGCTAGTGAATACCACCAAACTAGGTTTTATGGTAAAAATATGTTTAGCTTTCCATTGCTATATTCTATTAATGTATATTGCAAACCTAAAGACGTGATTCAGATTTTCTGAAGAAAGTTGGTCTGTACATGAAGATAATTTAGTTTACTTATTTTAAATTAAATAAAACGTCCATGATCTTAATTATAGCACCAAGTTGTTGAACATATATAAATACGGCATTACATTTCGCTCGCTAGTATCACTTACACGTGTTAATGTTTACATATTTTTAAACTCACCACGTTGAAAAGAATATGTAAACAAAAACAGCTGGTAGGGTTTGTAGTTTTGGTTTGAGTTTGTTTATTCACACACGTGAAAAAACGTACATCAATATTCTGGTCAAGGCATATTTAAGTAGGTGGCATCACTACTGCAAGTGACTATTTTTTTGCTAACATTTCATTTTTCTTTATTTACAGTTTGTTAACATCAAAGTGTTTGGTTTTGTTTACCAATAAACCTTTTTTAAACTATTTTCCTTTTAATTTACTTTTTGTTGTCACATGTTTTTGACAGTAATCACTGATTTTACACAAACAAAGTTGCCTGTTGTTGTATTTGTTGTCGTAGCAATGGCACCTAGTTAAATATGCCTTGAGTCGGGTATAACAAAGCAGAGACCTGCGCCAACGAAATGGTTTCGGCGGCGATTTAAAATCAGCTGCAGCCGATTGAAAATACACGCATAATGGAAGTTAATAAATAAACCATTTTAAAATGGATTGAAAATTTGTTCAAATTAAGGATTCCGTCTACGCAATGCCCACATGGGACATATGGTTTCGGCAGAGGCAATTAGACTTAAAACTCAATTCATCATGCTTTGGATAAACTCCTGTTTTAGAAAAATTTTTGGAGCATAAAGGGTATATGCATACTAGCTCTGCTCCTGAGAACAAAATTAAAAAAAAAAACAACAATGTTTTCGTGCACTATAAGGCATATTAAAAACGCTAAAACGTAACACTAAAGATTTGAAAGAGTATATTTGAGGGCTTCCAGGAAGTTTTGTGACTTCTGTATACAAATTTTACTTGGTAACTGCGGCATATTAATTAAACACTTGACATTAAGTATTGCCAATATGTATTTTAAAACGCCGTTTGAATAAACGATTTTTTATTTGTTATAAACTTTATTATAGTTTTTTACCTTTATTATTATTATGTTTGTCTAATTTTCCCGAGCTCCAGGTCTTCAATAAAATTTCCTTTATTATAAAGTATAATAAATATTTATTTTATCCAATATTTCGCTACGCCTTTGTGTAGCATCGTCAGGAAATAAAATAAAATTATATTTTACAAACTTCAAAACAAAAATCAAATTGTAAAAATTATTGAAAAATTTTTCCATATACAAGGAGAAATGTTTCAAATTTTCAAAAACACAAATAATACACATATAATAAAAACTAAAAAAAGTAAAAAACTACAAACTAAAAAATGTTTTACATTAATGTGTAGATGTATCTATGTACATATGTATAAACAAAACATATGTATAATCCTAAATTACATCATACTATCCTATGTATTAAATGCCTATATACTCGTATATGGCAATTATTAAGAAAAAATTAAAAAGGAAATCATGCGTGCACTTACATTAGTATATACGAGATTTCGAGCAAACTACTTTATTTTTTTGTAAATTTTTATTAAAAAAGAATATACTAGAAGTGCCTGGATAAATTTACAGAAAATTTAAACCTTAACCGGCGGCTGTGTTTAAGGCGATTAATGGTCGTTTACACGAAGTATGATTATTTATTAATTGAGACTTTAACTGACAGTTAGCTGAAAATGAATTTAACAATCTATGGTTACCATTTAATTGACAGAATTTAACCGGTAATTTTTTGGTAAATTTAACCGACAAAATGCTCTCGGTTATGATACTAATTGTCACTTGAAATAAAAAGCAAAATGGATAGAAATTTTAATAAACACTTGTATTTCTTCTAATAAACGTGTACTTGAACGTCACAACCACTTGTCTTTTTCTAATGAAGAATTTAGAAAAAGATTTAGGTTGCCAAAATCGTCAGTACAATACATTGTGGATGCTATAGACAATGAAATAAAGTATTCGACAGGCAGGTAAGATCCATTAGAAGATATCTGGGATAGTGCTTATATTTTAAATAACTTTCGTTTTGTGTATTTACAGAAAACGTGCTTTGAATCCCAAGCAAATGGTGTTATTAACGTTAAGATTTTATGCGACAGGAAACTTCCTAATATCTATAGGAGATTATTGTGGGGTATCAATTGCAACAGCTTGTCGTGTCATAAAAAAGGTGTCCCTGGCAATAGATAGGCATCGGGAAGGTTTATTAAAATGCCGCATTCCCAAGAAGATATGAAAAAGACAGCCACAGTTTTTTATAATATTTCTATGTTTCCTACAGTAATAGGAGCTATAGATTGTACTCATGTCAAAATACAATCTGCAAGTGGTGCTGATGCAGAAGTTTTCAGAAATCGCAAAGGCTATTTTTCAATTAATGTTCAGGTGAGATACATACATACATGCTTAGGCTATTTGCAACGCAAACCTAGAAATAACAGATTTAGTGGAACGTTGTTTCGGAGTTTTAAAATGTCGTTTTCCAGTATTGTCGTTGGAAATGAGGCTTTTGCTTACCTCTACTATGCAAGTTATAGTTGCATGTGTAGTTTTACATAATTTATGCAGGCTGCTTAAAGATGAGATTGATTTTAAAGATATCATTGTTTCAAGTGATGAGGAAGAAATGACTACACAAGAATAATGGAGAACGCGTTATAGTCTTATTGAAAACTACTTAGCAAAACTCTAAAAATTTACACTTCTTAAAATTAAAAGCAATTGAAACTCAGAAGCTGTTTTATATTTTTAATATTAAGAAAGAGAATGGGAAGAAAAATGCCTTTCTGAAATTCGAATTATTCCAAATGCAGAAATAAAACAACAGTGAGAATTCTTACAAAAAGATTCACAGCTTTTAGCAGTTTTATTGTTGATAAATATCACTACGAAAATTCCAGTTTGAGAAATTATATAATTATAAATAGGTACATATGTATTGCGTATGAGTTATAAAAAAAATCCAACATTCGGTCCATTTCTTGTTTTTGCAGTCTTTTAATTTCAAGCTTTTTCAAAGCAATTTCAAATTGCAGCAGTATTTCCTTCAGTTTAAGGTCATTTAATTGCTGCTTATGCCGCTCCTCAGCTCTTTTGTCTTCGTTTTCGAAGAAACTTGCCTGCATGTCCAATAGGTGGTCATTTTTGTCTGGAACAGCACTCTTTTTAAAACTCAACTTTTCAGATTTTTGTTTCTTTAATGTTGAGGTGTTCCACTTACTCCATAAATTGGACTGAAAGCACATAGAATATTTCTTTATGAAAAAAGGTCGATATACATATGTATGTATATACATGTGTAAGTATTTAATTTGTATGTAACGAAAATTGATCTAGTTTACCTACCTTGTCATCAACTTTCTCAACAGGTTTCAAATTCTTTTCAATATTTAACTCATCCTCTAGGAAGTCGAGTTCAATAATTTTATTCTCCCCTTAGCCTGAAAAACCAACGTTTATTAAGAAATATGTTTGTATGCGTAAGTAGTTTTATAGCAGCAAAACTTACATGCATCTGTATCAATTTCATTTGATAGTCCTGTAGCAGATTTCCCCAACAATGAAACGATTCTTTCATCATTGGTACTTATATTGCTACAGAACGCACCTCCACCTGTTTTCCAAAATCTTTGAGTACTTCTCAACAAGAGACATCAAAATGTCTTCTTCCTGCGAAGTGAAATTGGATGCTCTACAAATATATTTTCAAAATTAAAAACTGCCCTACTCATAACAAACACATTTTAATTGCCACGTTTTGGTTTGAATTCATTTGAGGAGTTTTCGCGTTTGCTCTGCATTTTGTTCTTTGGCACTGGAAAACTAATGTACATACATATATGTATATAGAATTTTACAAATTAAACACTTACCTTTAACTTTCTTCTCGTTTTACACACAAATAATTATGTACATATATATAAATTTTTCACAGAGCACAAAAGAAAATCAGAAAATTTAAATTTATTTTAATTTTTTCCACTATTTTTCGTAAACAAATCAAGCTATCGTTACCATATTAAATACGTAATGCACCTGTTAATTAACAACATGATGGTGAAACGCAAATGTGTAACCATTGGTTAAAATCTGTCTGTTAAGGAAAGTGTCGGTTATACTACATTTACATCTACGCAAAATCTAGCAGATTTCAGCTCAAATCTCGAAGAAAATCTCTGCCGTTTACACCAATGCTTTTTGACGTATTATTGGATTTCATTTTCATAACAAAAACAGCTGACTGAAGAAAGAATAAAAAATTGGCTCTAAACTTAATTAAATTCGTGCTACAATTGTTTTTATAGACATAATTACATATTTAATATTACTTACACTTTATTTATTATTGTTTTATCCATATAGAAACCACTTATTTTAAACTTTTATTATTTTTTAACTGCTGCAAATATTTTGTTTTTACCGCACTTTTTTTTGTTACAAATGTCAAAATTTTCTTGTTCAGCGCTGTATATTTCAGTACATTAGCAAAAATACATAGTTGCATCATTTAGTATTGCAAGATTTTGAGAGATTTTGCCAAAATCTAGTTCGTAATTAGATTTTGTTTTGTATGGGTAATCTGGTAGAAATGAACTAGATTTCGCTCAAAATCTCATAAGTACCAGATTTTGCGTAGGTGTAAATGTAGTATTATTAAATTTTTTTTAATCAAGCTGTAATCATACTTTGTGAAATCGGCCGTAAAGCCGACAAATTTCAGCGGCGACGGCTGTTAAGACATTTTATCGGCGGCTCGGCTCAGCCGGCTTTTAGCCAACCGGCGCAGGTCTCTGAATGGTTACTAATAATTCGGGACGTGTGTGAAGAAATCATACCGGGAATAACTTTTTTTTTCACACAGTTGGAAAAAACCGTACCATTGAAAATAGTATGAATATACTTAAAAATGCAACCCAATCCCAATTTTTCTTACGCTGAAAGTATGTTATTTCAATTCCAAATCATTTTCTACCACCAAAATGAAAAATTATCCAACTTTTTACTATGCCAAGCAACCAACTTAAGAATTAAAAATCAAATGTTATTAAAATGTTAATAATTGATTTCAATATATAATTACCATAGCTATAGGGTTGTCACTTTCGAAAAATTAGCCGTTTAGAGGGTATACCCTCTTGTGTTGAATATTAGTCATATGCCTATACTTATAGTTTTTATTGAATAAAATCAATAAATCGAAATGTCCCAAAATTTCGATAATAGTTTTCAATACATAATTGCCATAGGAATCGAGCTAGACAGTTGTCACTTTTGAAAAATTAGCCGTTTATAGGGTATACCCTCTTGAGTTGAAAATTAGTCATATGCCTATACTTATAATTTTTATTGAATAAAATCAATAAATCAAAATGTGCCAAAAATTCGATAATCGATTTCAATACATAATTGCCCTAGGAATCGAGCTATACAGTTGTCACTTTTGAAAAATTAGCCGTTTGAGTTGAAAATTAGTCATATGCCTATACTTATAATTTTTATTGAATAAAATCAATAAATCGAAATGTGCCAAAAATTCGATCATTGATTTTAATACACATGTACGATTTCCATTGTTCCATGTTTCGATTTATTTTATTTTAATTTTAAGTTGAAATTTTTAAATTATTGAAAAGAAATGAAAATATTTCGTATGTGTATATTGCTAGAAATTCTAAAACTGCCTGCTAATTTTTCCTGGTGTATTTTGACATGGTTGCAGTCTGGCAACATACTTTGGCTCCGGAACGATTGAAATGAAATACGATAGTAAATTAAATGGCACATAGCAACCAGAGGTGTGAATTTTGACGTTAGAAAATTGCTAGAATCTGCTTTTTTGCCACTGGCAGTCCCTAAGACTGATGTTCCCAACAAACAAAAGTGCTGGTCCGAGATTACCCCTGATGTGACCGAAAATCTTGTTGCATCAATGCCAAGACGTCTGCAGACAGTGATTGACGCTAAAGGTGGACCAACAAAATATTAATTAAAAAAAAAATTAACTTAAAAATTATTTTTTTTTATTATTATAAGATGTCTATTGCTACGTATGAACACTTTTGTCCACTCTTCTTATTAGTAGAATGAAAAATTTTGTTTTCATATATTAATTAAAATAGAATTGAATATGTTGATTTAAAATTTTTTTTCCTGGAACTCTTTAATTGATGAAAATATGACATTTTAGGTATGTATGAAGACTTAAGTCCCTAAGTGTATGTGCTACATCCCTACGTTTGTATTTATTTCATAAAATATACATGTTGTATCTCAAAAATAAAAAACCCGCATGGGAAAAAAATTATTATCCGTGGTGAACTGCGGTGCCTTCTGGAAGCACCTCTGGAGCTGGGGACATTGCTGGAGCTTGGCTAACCTGAGCTAACTCCACTTCAGAAGCTGGAGCCATTGGGACCACAGCTTGTGGCACTGGTACCATCATTTGTGGCAACTTGCTGAGGCTGCCCGTAAGTTTGGAACATCGAATGAATTAGTGGACGGATGGATGGTACCTACCACGCCGCCCACGACTACGTCCAGCACCACGACCACCACTTTGCTTCAAAATTAACAAAAGCAGTCTCTGAAAATAATAAAATAATGAAATAATCATCGACATTATAATTTAAATGAAGAAATATACCAACCTTGAAGATGCCATTTTTTCATGGTTGCTAGACTTCTAATCAAGTATAGATTTTAGAAACACACTAGACATATTTAGAGCTATTTTAGATAAAATATATAATCTAAAATTATTTTTTTTATCAGCAAAAGCATAAGTTAACAATAAAATTCATATTTAATATACGAAAAAAGGGATTTTTATGGTGTATTATTAAATGTCTGGCAATAAAAGCATTGAAACAATGAAATTGAAATAACGGTATAATATCAAAACAAAAATGGTAGCCTATTAAAGAGAGAAAATAAATCAAGGCATGTTTAACCAGGTGGCATTACTACTGCAGGTGACAATTTTTTACTTAAATTTTCGTTTTCTTTTGTTTACCCAATTTAATGTCAAACTATTTTGTTTTGTTTACTAATAATCAAGAAATTCATTTACATTCAAGTCTAATTGATTCAAGTGCCTTAGTGTTTTTATAGTTTGTGTATAAATAAATTAAAAAGTGCATATTTGCATGAATATATTAAAACTAATATAAATATTGGTCTATGAATTTAATGAAACATTTTTCAATAAATAATAAAAGCATATATGTAAATGTGTTCAAAATCTATAATGCCACAAATGTCATTCCTAGAAAATATATGTAGTGTATTATTTGTAGTTGGTAGCGTAGTTTAGCATAATTTTGTATTATATGATTTAATTAAGAATATCCGTTTTTGTATATTGCATGGAATACAAATAACATGAATTAATGTTGGCTTTTAAAGAGAATAATACAAATTTTAAAATGAACACATAAGCATGAGCATACAATGAATATAGTTCTCTATACATAAATATGTATAAAATGGTGTCGGTCTATTGGGGACGCCAGCCATTCAAAATAATTGGCAACGCGCTATGTGTAGTACCTCGAGGATGGTGTGGAAATTTACACAAAGGTAATATAATCTAAAAAGCCAATATTTAGATATTAAGATATCAAAATTTCAGAATTTTACCACCATTTAAAATTGACCGAAAACCAACACATAACCAACCAAATTTAAAAAACTTCTTTAAAAATGAATAATTAACCAAAAAAGAAGTTAGGCAATTGAAAAAATCGCAACAGATTTCAAGAATACCAAAACTTAGATTTTATTAAACATTTTAAAATTATTTTATTTTTATTTAACACAAAGATTTGTGAAATTTAAATGTATATCGTATTATAATAAGTAAAAATTTGCATATAAATAGAGAGATATAATTTACAAATTGATTGGATCTATAACGAATTTTAAGAATAAAGCTATAATTTGTATTAATGACATGTAACTTTTATTATCTTCATAGTATAATCTTGCATTTCTTGCTAGTTTTTGCCTAAATGGGCCATGAATTTTATGTATTAATATTTTGTTGTGTCTACCACATAATTCCTAAATTCACTTTCCGAAATAATTACACTTCATGTAACGAAAAACCAAAAAGGTCTTCTGTGTCACAGGTAAAACTTACCAATTTAGAATACAAGTATTTAACTCAAAAACAAGCATGTGTATGTTATAACCTACGACGTGTATATATTTATATTAACATTTTATTAGCAATGCAAATGCAAGACGAATACATCCACTATGCTGGTGAGCTTACCTATTTAAATTGTATTGTTATAATGCAAATGGCTGCCATTTCATTTTCTGAAATGTTGCCAGATCATTAAAAATTATTAAAGTAATAGAAACATGTACAAAGAAAAAATCATGTGTGATAAAATTATAACAATAAATCTTGACTAGCCATAAATATGTTCGCACATTGAGAGAGCCTCTCCAAAATTTCCAGAGAAAATGTATTCGTTATTTTCTGTTTGAAGAATACGTGTAGATGTTCCTGTTTACTTTGATCTTAATTTTTTGCCTCTCATCGACACATACATACTTTTTATTTTCTGTGTTTTTGTTTGTGTAATGGCATGATAGAGTTGTGCGATCTCTTGTTCGGACAACACTGTTTGAATATGAAGCGACCATGAAGAGCGGCGGACGTCATTTGCTGTTTTTGTGTGCGAGCATCAATATATGCGATGGACGAACAGATTTATGGCCAAACAAGACACTATGTTACGTGTTGTACAGAAAGAAAATATAATAACCTATTATCCTATTGGAAAGACTTTTCAACGTATTTGAAAGAGATCCTCCAATTATAATAATACTTCTTTAGAGTTCAGTTACACTCCCAAAAGTTTTATCTATACAGTGTGATATCTGCAATATTTTATTTTCGATACAAAAGAAAAAAAAAACATGTTTAAAGCTTTAGCCCATGTTAACCTGTGTTACTTTATAATCTTACAGATTTAGCTAAATTCACATCATTATAGTCGATTTAGAGCCTTGTTTTATAAAACCCAATGCAAAGCAATGCCAAATTTTATATTGAAAACCAACAAAAAATGAAAAAGGTGTTTTATAAAATAAGGTCCTTAAGCTAAATAAAAATATTAATTTTGATTATAAATGTCCCATGCACAAAACTGTCTCGTATTTTAGTTTAAAACTGAGTAATTGTATATGTAAAGTTAAATATATAGGTTACTATAATTATTAACTTTAGATTTTAGAAACCATATTAAAAGAAGTAAGTAAAATTAAAGGCAACTATTAATTAAATGCAAGACGAAATTAAAATGTTATAAAAAATAGACAATTAGGTTATTATCTAAAACAAAATAAATATTAAATTATATAATAGCTATTATATTCATATATAAAAAATTAAATTTATATAATAAAATAAAGTACAAGAGTACTATGTATATAAATTTTTAATAAAACTGTTTTTATGACTAGTTCCTCTCAGTGTATTAATATTTTATATAAAGAAACAAATGGAATCCCCTATTGACTACAATTTAATACTATTTTTATACTTTTACTTTGTTTACAAAATTTAGTACTCTTTTGTACAACTGTGCCAAAAAGATGATAAAAACTATGATTTCTTCACATCGATTAATTCGGGTATGACAAAGTATCAATGTCAATAAATCATACTCTGAAGAAAATGGTAAACCGTAGCAGCTGTTTTTGTTTAATTTTATTTCTATGGTGGTGAATTAATGTCAACAGTGTTACCTTATCTGAATATGAGATCAAAATTTATAAATTTTGGCAACAAAGTACTGACACAGGGATGGAAAACCTGCACTAATGTACTTGTATAAGTTACTAAGGTACAATTTTTTTCATTTTTGTTTTCGTCATTGGATTTTATTAACATGTATTTTTTTTGTAAGAATTAAAGTTTGTTAATGAATACTCCCTATACTAAAGTTTTTTTGAATAATAACTATATGCCAATCAATTAATATTGTTTTAGGTTCTCCATTGCCGTGATCGAATTTTTGGGACATCGTTTTGCTTATTTTGGACCTTATTTTGGAAAAGCGAAAGTTTGTTAGTGAATACCCCCTATACTGAAGTCTTTTTGAATAAAAACTCTATGTCATTCGATTAATATTTGTTTTAGCTTTCCATTGCTGTATTCAAATTTGTGGGACATCGTTTCGTTAGGTTTTATAACTAAAATATTTTTAGCTTTCCATTGCTATATTCTATTAATGTATATTGCAAACCTAAAGACGTGATTCAGATTTTCTGAAGAAAGTTGTTCTGTACATGAAGATAATATAGTTCACTTATTTTAAATTAAATCAAACGTCCATGATCTTAATTATAGTACCAATTTGTTGAACAATTATAAATACGGCATTACATTTCGCTCGCTAGTATTACTTGCACGTGTTAATGTTTACATATTTTCAAACTCACCACATTAAAAAAAATATGAAAAAAAAGGCTGGTACGGTTTGACGTTATGGCCTGAGTTTGATTTATTCACACAGGTTGACAAAGTGTTCTTTTTAGTATTAGATCTAAGGCATCAATGAAAGTGTTCTATTCGGGAAATGCATAAATTAAAAAAACGCAATCGTAACCACTTCTGAGTGTATTATGTTTACAAATCTAAACTAAAATAATTTTGGAAAATTTTAAGTTACATAAGGCTACTGATCGTCAAATGTTCTACCTCGTAGCCTACAGCTAGCAGTTGTCACGATAGAGAGCTAAATGTACATATTTAAAACTATGTAGATAAAAACTTTCTTAACACTGCATCTAATCAACCCCTTAACCGACAGGAAAAACATTACACCAAGTTACGAGCCGCACCAAAACGAAGAATACTTTTGTTTAGGAGGTCTATAAACTATTTTACTTTATAATAATACTAAGCTTACTTGTAACTTGCAGTGTCATCAACTAGCTTAAGAATTTTCTAAAGTAAACAAATGTACTTATATTCAAAGCTAAAGAGAAAAAGTGAACCTGAACTGTGCTATATGTTACATAGATAAACGTTTTCAGAACGCTAAGTATTTTTCTTGAAACCTCAAGAGATATAGCTCCATAGATACTTATTCGTTTAAGGCAAACAAAAATTCATATTTGTAAGTACATACATATGTATGTTTAAGATATGTACATATATACCCACTTGACTTAGGATTCTGAAGGTTGCCTAAAGTGTGGAGCATCTTCGAAACAAAATTGTTTGCTTAATTAACTATAATATCTAATATAACTACTGCTCATTTCTATGAAAAATTATCGGCATTCAAAAATGTATCACCATTTTGGGAGATAAATACGAAACAATTGTTGTATGAACTATTTTTTTTTAGTAAACTAACCTAGAAACAATTCTATACGCGAATATCTTATTAAAAATGGCAAAAAAATATCGTGGTTTTATTGGAGTATGTTCTATGTTTTTATTACTGCAAGAATGCAGCAATAATACAAAAAAGTACATTGCGGTAAATCATTAAAAATACAGAGTAATTAAGAAGTTTAAAATAAGTAAAAATATTAATTGGGAGTTTATAATTTAAAAACAAGTGAGTAAAATAAAACAAACACGAAATATATATTTAAATGTAACCGAAGAGATTTCACATTTAATATGAATTTTTTGTAGATACAGTACCCCGCAGAATTAAGAACACAGCAAGGTGTTTTTACGTTTTCTCAAAAAATTTTATTTAAGTAAACAAAACAATTAATAACAAGAACGAAAAAATAAACTGTATTAATGCATTTTAAACTATAAGGTACTCAATTCCATTATAGCCTAAAAAGCCAGAATATAATAGTGTAAGGTCATAAATTTGTACCCCAAAAGTAAAGACACACCTGTAAAATATTAAACAATTATTTCAAAAACGCCAAAGAATCCGGACATTTCACCTTTTAAAGCATTTAGTGGGATATACTCTGTTGTGTAAGACAGCCTTTAATCTGTTATTCATAGAACTGACCAAGGTTTTTGTTGTTTCGGCACTTTGTTTGTCCAGAAAGGCTTGTTTTAATTGTGGTTTGCTTTGAATTTCATGCTTTAGCACATTTCTTTCCAAAATTTGCCATGTGTGCTGATGTCAGGACTTTATGGAGGTGTTACTAGCATATGTGGGGTGTTATGAGTAGCCACATTGTTGGCTAGTTTGCTTCGGATCGTTGTCTTGCTGGAAATAATAGTTAAAAGCTAAACCCATTTTTGATGAGCTATCCTGCAGATTATTTTTTAAAATATCCAAATAAACATATTGATTCATTGTATTTTCAATAAATACAACATATCCAACACCCGACGACGACATACACCCCCATACCATAACCCCTCCACCACCATGTTTAACTGTCTTTACCGTATTTTTTGGATTCAAAGCTTCTCCTTTTTTATGCCACACTTTTAAACGACCATCAGATCCAAATATATTGTATTTCGATTCGTCTGTAAAGATTACGTTGTCCCAGAACTCTTGGGGCTTATTTAAAAACGTTTTTGCAAAATCCACGCGCTTGCGTCTATTTACTTTATTTATAAGAGGTTTTTTCTTGGTACACATGACATAAGCCCATGGTCAGCTAAACATCTTCGAACACTATCGGGTGAAACTTTTATGTTTTGGTATTTTTCTAGTTCCGTTGCTTTTTCTCAACAGTGCGCTTTATATATCTTTTTTCCTTGTCGGTTAACTTTGATGGCCGACCACCTCCAGAATCATTTTCGATCAGGTTTTCATTTATTTTGCGCTGGATAACTTTTCTCACCGTAAAACGACTACTGTTTCGGCGTGTATCCGATGGTATTTATGGAAATAAAACACAAGAATTATATATTTGTTTGAAAATTTATATAGAAATATTTTCTGTTTTTATTTATTAATTACCTAGATAATATGAGTTGCACGAAGTGCTTGTGTAGGGATCCAATAGGCAAGTAAGTAAACGAATACATAAAAATGGAAGGTGGGAAACAATATTTAAGGACCGTTAACGGTTTACTCATAAAAAGAACCAAAGGGTTTCCAACAAGGTTGCAACTAAAGGCACTTAGATATGTTGTAAAGAAATGTACTTACTATAAATTCATAAAATAAGTAATTTAAACCGCGTACTTAAACAACTACGAGACAGAATTTTGCCGATTTCTCCATAAGATTTGTGTTCCTTCTCATACAAATCTATTATAATTTTTCTGTCCTCAAGAGATAGCTGTTTGCGAGGCATTATTTACCTTTTTTCCACAAAAATATTTAAGTTATAATTTAACCAATTAACAAGTTTATGTTTTTCTTGGTCATTGCGTTGCTTCTTACACAAAACTTTCGACTTTTGTTTGGTTTTTATTATGTACCGTTATTCCAAATGAACAACAAAGTGTGCCCTTAGTTTTGCATTGCCAGATTATGAGTTATTATAAATGTTGCAATACTTTTTTAAGAATTCTCATATAATCCCGTAATATTTTTAAAGAAAAATAAGGAACTTTGAATTTACCAATAAACACGGCTTTTGTCTTACCATTTTTGCTAAAACAAATACATATAAATTAGTAAAAACTAAAAAATATACATATGATTGTGTCCTTAGTTATGTACATACATACAGGGTAGACTAAACAGGGAACTCACCAGCGCAGCTTAGTACTTTTGTTGAACTTATTGAATGTCAAATTCCATATAAAAAAGAATGTTTTTTTTTATATTCTTTATTAATATTATAAATACTTTATGTTACAATATTTAATTTACATGAGCTATGAGGTATTATTTCCTAAAAATTGTACACATTCTCTTTTAAAATGTGTGTGAAGATAAATATGCCGAGTTAAATATGTTTCGACGTAACCGCGTACGTCAAAACATATTTAACTGAAAAGTTAAATATGTTTTGCCGGAGAAACATATTTAACTGAAAAGTCAAATATTTTGTGACTTTATATCGAATCTGGAAATGATTTGCAATAATATACGTTTTACATACGTATATGTGAATTTACACATAAAATAAAAATTTTTTAATAAAAATAAATAAAACAAGTGAACAACTAAAATATTGATATACGATCTCTGAGGGATTTTTTTGGCATATTTGGACACATCTTGCTTTGTCACTCATCTGGACCCAATGGAAAATGAAGCCAACAGTCCACACTATAGGAGCGTCTAAGTGCCATTTCTCAATTGTATTTGTGAAATTTTTTATAAAAATTTGAAAATGTAACATATAAAATTGTCTAAGTTCTCTGAGGGATTTTTTGGCATATTTGGGCACATCTTTCTTTGTCACTCATCTGGACCCAATGGAAAATGAAGCCAACAGTCCACACTATAGGAGCATCTAAGTGCCATTTCTCAATTGTATTTGTGAAATTTTTTATAAAAATTTGAAAATGTAATTTATAAAATTTTCTAAGTTCTCTGAGGGATTTTTTGGCATATTTGGACACATCTTGCTGTGTCACTCATCTGGACCCAATGGAAAATGAAGCCAACAGTCCACACTATAGGAGCATCTAAGTGCCATTTCTCAATTGTATTTGTAAAATTTTTTATAAAAATTTTAAAATTCAACTTATAAAATTTTTTAAGTTCTCTGAGGGATTTTTTGGCATATTTGGACACATCTTGCTTTGTCACTCATCTAGACCAAATGGAGAATGAAGCCAGCAGTCCAAGCTATAGGAGTATCTAAGTGCCATTTCTCAATTGTATTTGTGAAATTTTTTATAAAAATTTTAAAATTCAACTTATAAAATTTTCTAAGTTCTCTGAGGGATTTTTTGGCATATTTGGACACATCTTGCTTTGTCACTCATCTGGACCCAATGCCATTTCTCAATTGTATTTGTGAAATTTTTTATAAAAATTTGAAAATGTAACATATAAAATTTTCTAAGTTCTCTGAGGGATTTTTTGGCATATTTGGACACATCTTGCTTTGTCACTCATCTGGACCCAATGCCATTTCTCAATTGTATTTGTGAAATTTTTTATAAAAATTTGAAAATGTAACATATAAAATTTTCTAAGTTCTCTGAGGGATTTTTTGGCATATTTGGACACATCTTGCTTTGTCACTCATCTGGACCCAATGGAAAATGAAGCCAACAGTCCACACTATAGGTGCATCTAAGTGCCATTTCTCAATTGTATTTGTGAAATTTTTTATAAAAATTTGAAAATGTAACATATAAAATTTTCTAAGTTCTCTGAGGGATTTTTTTTTTTTTTTGCATATTTGGACACATCTTGCTTTGTCACTCATCTGGACCCAATGGAAAAGGAAGCCAACAGTCCACATTATAGGAGCATCTATGTGCCATTTCTCAATTGTATTTATGAAATTTTTTATAAAAATTTGAAAATGTAACATATAAAATTTTCTAAGTTCTCTGAGGGATTTTTTGGCATATTTGACCACATCTTGTTTTGTCACTCATCTAGACCAAATGGAGAATGAAGCCAACAGTCCACACTATAGGAACATCTAAGTGCCATTTCTCAATTGTATTTGTGAAATTTTTTATAAAAATTTGAAAATGTAACATATAAAATTTTCTAAGTTCTCTGAGGGATTTTTTGGCATATTTGGACACATCTTGCTTTGTCACTCATCTGGACCCAATGGAAAATGAAGCCAACAGTCCACACTATAGGTGCATCTAAGTGCCATTTCTCAATTGTATTTGTGAAATTTTTTATAAAAATTTGAAAATGTAACATATAAAATTTTCTAAGTTCTCTGTGGGGGTTTTTTTTTTTGGCATATTTGGACACATTTTGCTTTGTCACTCATCTGGACCCAATGGAAAATGAAGCCAACAGTCCACACTATAGGAGCATCTAAGTGCCATTTCTCAATTGTATTTGTGAAATTTTTTATAAAAATTTGAAAATGTAACATATAAAATTTTCTAAGTTCTCTTGAGGGATTTTTTTTGGCATATTTGGACACATCTTGCTTTGTCACTCATCTGGACCCAATGGAAAATGAAGCCAACAGTCCACACTATAGGAGCATCTAAGTGCCATTTCTCAATTGTATTTGTGAAATTTTTTATAAAAATTTGAAAATGTAACATATAAAATTTTCTAAGTTCTCTGAGGGATTTTTTGGCATATTTGGACACATCTTGCTTTGTCACTCATCTGGACCCAATGGAAAACGAAGCCAATAGTCCACACTATAGGAGCATCTAAGTGGTCTAAATGAGTGACAAAGCAAGATGTGTCCAAATATGCCAAAAAATCCCTCAGAGAACTTAGAAAATTTTATATGTTACATTTTCAAATTTTTATAAAAAATTTCACAAATACAATTGAGAAATGGCACTTAGATGCTCCTATAGTGTGGACTGTTGGCTTCATTTTCCATTGGGTCCAGATGAGTGACAAAGCAAGATGTGTCCAAATATGCCAAAAAAAAAAAATCCCTCAGAGAACTTAGAAAATTTTATATGTTACATTTTCAAATTTTTATAAAAAATTTCACAAATACAATTGAGAAATGGCACTTAGATGCTCCTATAGTGTGGACTGTTGGCTTCATTTTCCATTGGGTCCAGATGAGTGACAAAGCAAGATGTGTCCAAATATGCCAAAAAAAAAAAATCCCTCAGAGAACTTAGAAAATTTTATATGTTACATTTTCAAATTTTTATAAAAAATTTCACAAATACAATTGAGAAATGGCACTTAGATGCACCTATAGTGTGGACTGTTGGCTTCATTTTCCATTGGGTCCAGATGAGTGACAAAGCAAGATGTGTCCAAATATGCCAAAAAATCCCTCAGAGAACTTAGAAAATTTTATATGTTACATTTTCAAATTTTTATAAAAAATTTCACAAATACAATTGAGAAATGGCACTTAGATGCTCCTATAGTGTGGACTGTTGGCTTCATTTTCCATTGGGTCCAGATGAGTGACAAAGCAAGATGTGTCCAAATATGCCAAAAAAAAAAAAAATCCCTCAGAGAACTTAGAAAATTTTATATGTTACATTTTCAAATTTTTATAAAAAATTTCACAAATACAATTGAGAAATGGCACTTAGATGCTCCTATAGTGTGGACTGTTGGCTTCGTTTTCCATTGGGTCCAGATGAGTGACAAAGCAAGATGTGTCCAAATATGCCAAAAAATCCCTCAGAGAACTTAGAAAATTTTATAAGTTGAATTTTAAAATTTTTATAAAAAATTTCACAAATACAATTGAGAAATGGCACTTAGATGCTCCTATAGTGCGGACTGTTGGCTTCATTCTCCATTTGGTCTAGATGAGTGACAAAGCAAGATGTGTCCAAATATGCAAAAAAAAAAAAAATCCCTCAGAGAACTTAGAAAATTTTATATGTTACATTTTCAAATTTTTATAAAAAATTTCACAAATACAATTGAGAAATGGCACTTAGATACTCCTATAGTGTGGACTGCTGGCTTCATTTTCCATTGGGTCCAGATGAGTGACAAAGCAAGATGTGTCCAAATATGCAAAAAAAAAAAAAAAATCCCTCAGAGAACTTAGAAAATTTTATATGTTACATTTCCAAATTTTTATAAAAAATTTCACAAATACAATTGAGAAATGGCACTTAGATGCTCCTATAGTGTGGACTGTTGGTTTCATTTTCCATTGGGTCCAGATGAGTGACAAAGCAAGATGTGTCCAAATATGCCAAAAAATCCCTCAGAGAACTTAGAAAATTTTATATGTTACATTTTCAAATTTTTATAAAAAATTTCACAAATACAATTGAGAAATGGCACATAGATGCTCCTATAATGTGGACTGTTGGCTTCATTCTCCATTTGGTCTAGATGAGTGACAAAGCAAGATGTGGTCAAATATGCCAAAAAATCCCTCAGAGAACTTAGAAAATTTTATATGTTACATTTTCAAATTTTTATAAAAAATTTCACAAATACAATTGAGAAATGGCACTTAGATACTCCTATAGTGTGGACTGCTGGCTTCATTTTCCATTGGGTCCAGATGAGTGACAAAGCAAGATGTGTCCAAATATGCCAAAAAAAAAAAAAAAAAAATCCCTCAGAGAACTTAGAAAATTTTATATGTTGCATTTTCAAATTTTTATAAAAAATTTCACAAATACAATTGAGAAATGGCACTTAGATGCTCCTATAGTGTGGACTGTTGGCTTCATTTTCCATTGGGTCCAGATGAGTGACAAAGCAAGATGTGTCCAAATATGCCAAAAAATCCCTCAGAGAACTTAGAAAATTTTATATGTTACATTTTCAAATTTTTATAAAAAATTTCACAAATACAATTGAGAAATGGCACTTAGATGCACCTATAGTGTGGACTGTTGGCTTCATTTTCCATTGGGTCCAGATGAGTGACAAAGCAAGATGTGTCCAAATATGCCAAAAAATCCCTCAGAGAACTTAGAAAATTTTATATGTTACATTTTCAAATTTTTATAAAAAATTTCACAAATACAATTGAGAAATGGCACATAGATGCTCCTATAATGCGGACTGTTGGCTTCATTCTCCATTTGGTCTAGATGAGTGACAAAGCAAGATGTGTCCAAATATGCCAAAAAAAAAAAATCCCTCAGAGAACTTAGAAAATTTTATATGTTACATTTTCAAATTTTTATAAAAAATTTCACAAATACAATTGAGAAATGGCACTTAGATACTCCTATAGTGTGGACTGCTGGCTTCATTTTCCATTGGGTCCAGATGAGTGACAAAGCAAGATGTGTCCAAATATGCCAAAAAAAAAAAAAATCCCTCAGAGAACTTAGAAAATTTTATATGTTACATTTTCAAATTTTTATAAAAAATTTCACAAATACAATTGAGAAATGGCACTTAGATGCTCCTATAGTGTGGACTGTTGGCTTCATTTTCCATTGGGTCCAGATGAGTGACAAAGCAAGATGTGTCCAAATATGCCAAAAAATCCCTCAGAGAACTTAGAAAATTTTATATGTTACATTTTCAAATTTGTATAAAAAATTTCACAAATACAATTGAGAAATGGCACATAGATGCTCCTATAATGTGGACTGTTGGCTTCATTCTCCATTTGGTCTAGATGAGTGACAAAGCAAGATGTGGTCAAATATGCCAAAAAATCCCTCAGAGAACTTAGAAAATTTTATATGTTACATTTTCAAATTTTTATAAAAAATTTCACAAATACAATTGAGAAATGGCACTTAGATACTCCTATAGTGTGGACTGCTGGCTTCATTTTCCATTGGGTCCAGATGAGTGACAAAGCAAGATGTGTCCAAATATGCCAAAAAAAAAAAATCCCTCAGAGAACTTAGAAAATTTTATATGTTGCATTTTCAAATTTTTATAAAAAATTTCACAAATACAATTGAGAAATGGCACTTAGATGCTCCTATAGTGTGGACTGTTGGCTTCATTTTCCATTGGGTCCAGATGAGTGACAAAGCAAGATGTGTCCAAATATGCCAAAAAATCCCTCAGAGAACTTGGAAAATTTTATATGTTACATTTTCAAATTTTTATAAAAAATTTCACAAATACAATTGAGAAATGGCACTTAGATGCACCTATAGTGTGGACTGTTGGCTTCATTTTCCATTGGGTCCAGATGAGTGACAAAGCAAGATGTGTCCAAATATGCCAAAAAATCCCTCAGAGAACTTAGAAAATTTTATATGTTACATTTTCAAATTTTTATAAAAAATTTCACAAATACAATTGAGAAATGGCACATAGATGCTCCTATAATGTGGACTGTTGGCTTCATTCTCCATTTGGTCTAGATGAGTGACAAAACAAGATGTCAAATATGCCAAAAAATCCCTCAGAGAACTTAGAAAATTTTATATGTTACATTTTCAAATTTTTATAAAAAATTTCATAAATACAATTGAGAAATGGCACATAGATGCTCCTATAATGTGGACTGTTGGCTTCCTTTTCCATTGGGTCCAGATGAGTGACAAAGCAAGATGTGTCCAAATATGCAAAAAAAAAAAAAAATCCCTCAGAGAACCTAGAAAATTTTATATGTTACATTTTCAAATTTTTATAAAAAATTTCACAAATACAATTGAGAAATGGCACTTAGATGCTCCTATAGTGTGGACTGTTGGCTTCATTTTCCATTGGGTCCAGATGAGTGACAAAGCAAGATGTGTCCAAATATGCCAAAAAATCCCTCAGAGAACTTAGAAAATTTTATATGTTACATTTTCAAATTTTTATAAAAAATTTCACAAATACAATTGAGAAATGGCACATAGATGCTCCTATAATGTGGACTGTTGGCTTCATTCTCCATTTGGTCTAGATGAGTGACAAAGCAAGATGTGGTCAAATATGCCAAAAAATCCCTCAGAGAACTTAGAAAATTTTATATGTTACATTTTCAAATTTTTATAAAAAATTTCACAAATACAATTGAGAAATGGCACTTAGATGCTCCTATAGTGTGGACTGTTGGCTTCATTTTCCATTGGGTCCAGATGAGTGACAAATTAAGATGTGTGCAAATATGCCAAAAAATCCCTCAGAGAACTTAGAAAATGTTATATGTTACATTTTCAAATTTTTATAAAAAATTTCACAAATACAATTGAGAAATGGCACTTAGATGCTCCTGTAGTGTGGACTGTTGGCTTCATTTTCCATTGGGTCCAGATGAGTGACAAAGAAAGATGTGTCCAAATATGCCAAAAAATCCCTCAGAGATCGTATATCAATCTTTTAGTTGTTCACTTGTTTTATTTATTTTTATTAAAAAATGTTTATTTTATGTTTAAATTCACATATACGTATGTAAAACGTATATTATTGCAAATAATTTCCAGATTCGATATAAAGTCAAAAAATATTTAACTTCTCAGTTAAATATGTTTCTCCGGCAAAACATATTTAACTTTTCAGTTAAATATGTTTTGACGTAAGCGGTTACGTCGAAACATATTTAACTCGGCATATTTATCTTCACACACATTCTTTTAAATATATTTAGTTTTCTTTCATTTTTCAAATAATTTGGCATAATATTATATTTATTTTTATTTTTATTTATTTATTCCTGCATTCCTCAGCCTATATGGTTGTACATCGCCAACATATTTCACTTGCTCAGGCGTTCTGGTAATTGTCTAGTTTCCATCTTTTGAATTAAACATAAGGTATTCATTTCCACTCTTTGTTTTATATTAAGCCACCTAAGTACATCGAGCATCGTAGATATGTGTGTGTATCGATTACGTTTTAAAATACTGCGCATCGCCTTATTTTGTAATTTTTGCATTCTTTCTATTTGGGAATCTAAACAGCACGTATATAGAATTGTAGAACCATATTCGAAGTGTGGTTTTATCATAGTATTATATATATTTATTGCAGTCATTATCGATATTTTGTTTCTAAAGCCTAGTACTCTGTTCGAATTTGTGAAAAGTGTTGAGCAACATTAATTAGTTCGCTTGAAAAATTTGACAATACGCTAGTGGTGACAATACTGCAGTTTCGAAGAAAAATGTCCTTTTTATGGCCTTTAAATATGCAACATTCAATTATGTAAACAAAAAAACATGTTTATATGTATGTACATACATATTTATGTACAGATGTGTTTGATGAGTTCAGAAAAATATTATTCGAAAGAATCGGGAGAAAAAGTAATGAAAAAATTAAACAAATGGAAAACAACACAATATTATTAGCTTGTGCTGTTGCGCAACAATTAACACAAATTGGTGTCGCTACCGAACAACTTTTGGAAGACACACGGTCTGTGTCATGGCATTGCGGTTACAATGTAGCATATCGGACTTATTCCAAATATGTTTTCTTTTTTTACCGCAGAAAGAAATAAGGATACGCTTTTCTACGTCTGTTGGTAATTGAAAATCTGGCATCATTATATTACTTTATGTAATGCAGTTTCATGCAACTCTTTTTGCTACTTACTACCTTTTGTGTACAAATCACATGTTTTCTTTTTTACTTCCTTCCTTCCTTTTTATTGAATAAACTTGTTCCTTTTTCTTTTACATATTGTTCCGAGATCAAGTTGTTTTATTACGAAATCCCAACAACGTCACTAAATTTTCTTTTTTCTTTTTCACTTTTTAATAAATTTACGCTTTTCTCCATTTTTATACTTTTTTTGGCACAACAAATTTAAAATTAAAACTACAAATGCTTAACTGATCATCTGTTGTTTAAAATACCGTGCGAAAAAAGTGCTGCTCATATTGTTTCGCAGTGAAAAAAAAATGTTGCCAGAAACATTTTTTTGTTGGAAAACATGCTGTCAGAAACATTTCGTGTCTTTTCAAAAAGTGAACAGAGTACTACTTCAGCAACAATATTTCTTTTTTATTTCCCACGAAGGTTTTATATGGGCAGAGTACCATGCTTAACTCTTAAAAAATCCCCTTTTTTTAAAATTTTTCGGCATATAGTCATATATAGTCAATATATACATATATATATCTATATATCGATATACATATATATATCTATATATAGATATACATATATATCGTTACCTGAAATGCAAAAGGGCGTAACAACATATTTCAAAAATTTACAGGAGAGACAAAAAACTCCAAAAAATCAAAGATTACGAAGCTGGTGTTGCAATTTCTTTAGTACAGCATTAAATTGCGATGATGCATTTATTTCGTAGAAAAAAAAATTTCTTTAATCGTCATTTTTATTAGATGTGCGGGATGCGCCATTTTGCATTATAAAGAACTGAAATCAAAAGGGCGTAACAACAGAAATATGTTTCATTAAGTAAGGGGAAAAATAAATTTAAATACATAGTTATTGCAAAATTAATCATTAATCTTCGAAAGGAATGTTGTCGTAAAACAAGTGACAGTCTGCAGGTATTAATCTTTTTAGATCTTGGAGATGTTGCCATTTCTTCTTCGAGATTTTTAGTCTCTCCTTATGTAATTGTGAAGGCTATTCAACGACGAAATCCTTTTTAGTTCTTTGTGGAAGTTGTTGATATTCATTTTCTATATTAGTTTTAAAATAAATGACTCCTGTTGGATCATACGCTAAGGCTCGAATCATATTTACGGTATCATCACCAGATTTTCGGCCTTAGTAATAAAAATAATTAAAAAAATAGAAATATTATTAAGTAGTAGTCTTTTAGGTTAGGCGATTAGTTTAAGAAAGTAATTGAGCAATTTAATTTATTCTTTTTTGTTAAGGAAATTTCATTAAAATGCTTTTGTTTATACTGTTTTTACCTGGCCGTATTGATGTGTAGCGCTTTGGAATAGCATCGTAATTACAGAAATAGGCGTGATTTAAAAGATGAGCGTTCAGAGAAAAAGGTGTTTTTCGTGCACTTTTAATTATATCCACTAGCTGTGACGGCAAATTTACCTGCATATTTTTTACCTTTCTCTCAATAAGAGAGTGAGTAGCATCGCACTCCATTTGAGTATGTCCTACAACTAAGTATTTCTGCTCGATTGTCACATTTTTTTCGGTACAAAACAACAACAAAGCATTCGCTAAAATGGCGTTACGATTTTGGTAGCAACAACCATCTGAATATATGATGATGTGGTGAAATTCTGGGCTTTGTGATATGACCTTTTCTAAATGGTTTATAATACATGTTGCAAAGTACGATGACGTTAGGGCACCTTCCGTCTCGTCCCATATGTAATTATCTGACTCGTGTGTAATGACATTGTATACGGTAAAATTATGTACTTGAAGCTTCATTTTATAATACGAAGAATTAGCGTTCGTCTGCGGGACAAGTTTGACTGCTTGCATATCTATGCAAAACAGTAAACAAAGACCAGAACGTGCATTTTCTATATCGTTTAACTTTTCATTTCTCATTTTTTCAATTTCTGATCTGTGATTTTCATATTCATCTTTTGATACATTTTTTGATTTGAAAGAAACGCACAAATCGCACTCATCATTTCTTGGTTTAAATAAACCGTAATTACCTGCCTTAAGAACATCCATAAATTTAGGAAATGATACCTGTGAAATTTCATTTTCTTTCTGATGCCTACATTCCTCTATGTAAAGATCATATATTTGTCTGTATGACTTAAAATCTGCCTCAAAGTATAACTTTTTAGAATAACGCCGACGATAATGGGATTCCAATTTTGGAATACCATCTAGCCATTTCTTTAAAAAGTTTAAACGATCGTCATACCTTTTTTTGCAATTATTAGGCACTTTATTTTGTTTTTCTGAAATCGCTGGAGTACAATGTAATCCACTAGATGCTTTCCATATTCTTACCATTTTTTGTGTTATTCCTAAAGTGGAGAGAAACATTTTTTGGCAGACTGGAATCCGATTAGAATTCAATTTTAAGAAATAAAAGTTAGAAATTGAACGAGTTGAATTTTCGGCGTAAATGCGTTTTCTGTTAGATGTTTCTACTAGATTAATAACGTAAAGTTTTTTTGTTCCCAAGACATCTTCCAAAAAAGATCAAATATTTCTTTTCTTTTATCTTCACAAAAAAGAGAACACTGTCGCAAAGCACTTTTTTTACATAGTTTGGAACTACAAGTTTCTCCCATTTGTCTAGGCTTTTTCTCAATTACATTATTTCCATTCATTCCGAAATATTTTCTTCCGTACATTCGATTCGTTTTGTTTTTTACACGAACATTTACGCATTTTTCTTCACAATTTTTTTGGTTTTCTTCCGACATTTTAACACGATTGATATATTCACATTTAATGAAGTAACAAACGTAGGCGCAAATAGAAATACAAATGTATCAGTGTTGTCAGAAGTTGCAAAAACTTTATAACTGTAAAAATTTTAATTTTGTTCAATGCTGCTAGTTTACGAGACTTATCGTCAGACGGGGATAAAAATTTGATTTGGGGATGAGGAGATTTACAGGGTACTGATTTTAGAATTTTCGGAATTCCAATTACAAAAATTATATGTACTTTTACTTTGCTTGACCCTAATTTAACACAGTAGTTTTGTTCAAGTACAAATTTGTCAAAAGTAGTAAAAAAGAGAAATTTTGAAATTATTCTTAAAATGAAAACTCATAAAAATTTGGAAAAAATGGGAGATCTAGACTGCCTATTACCTAGCACCGAAAACTGCATTTCAATTAGAGAGTTTTGGCAGTTAACTTTTGCTTGGTGTGGGTTGCGCCCTTTTGGTTTAAGAAAAAACCAACTTTGTTGTTACGACCTTTTGATTTTCTTTAATAAAATGGTTGTTATTGACAGTAGGGCTGTAAAAATGTAGGAGGACATGTAATTCGATTTGCTCTACAACAATAAATGAAAAAACCCATTTTGAATTTTTTGGTTGTTACGCCCTTTTGCATTTCAGGTAACGATATATATAGATATACATATATATATATATATATATATATATATATATATATATATATATATATATATATATATATACAGTCAAACTTCCTTATGTTAGATGAAGCAGTGCTGAAGTCCAGAAAATCTTATGTTGAGGATAAATAAAAAACGTGTCTCAAAATACAGAAATAATTTTATTATACATATAGTAGATGTGTCAGCAAGCGTGACTTGTTTATCATCCAGGTCACTTAAGAAAAAGAATTTTTTTAGATACATAAAATAAATTGTGCGCCAAAAGTTTGACAGTAAAAAAACATAGAATTGATTTCAAAGATGATTACATTTGGGTTGAATTAGAGTTGCATTAGATTCACAACACCTTATAGTGAACTTCTATACAATGAAGTTCTTATTATGAACTAAAATCAAGAACACAGCTTTTTCGTTCCACTTTCGAAGTATTTTGATCTCCGTATATAGTGAACTATTTTTAGCAGCTATATTTTACACTTGTTAGCAACACTATTTATAAAGAAAATAAGTATTATTTTTGGGATTCCCATAATATGAAAATGAAAACAAAAAAGTTAATGATTTGACTTTTAACATCAGTTGACCGAGTTCATTGAATGAAAGACGTGAAAGATATAGCTAAAGAGTTTGGAATTCTTCCCAGTACATTATCAAACATTTTAAAGAACAAGTCAGTTATTCAAAAGAATATAGAAGACAAGAATTCCGTCCGATGAAGATATTCTAAGCAGTGTTTTAGAAAATCATGGATTACAGCAGATTATATCAGATGACGATGAAGAGGAACTGGGCGGTGAAGTAATGGCAAATATTGATAAAACGTCACCTACATTAGAACACGTTTCCTCTTCACTTGATGCACTACGAACTTTTTTTTTGAGATGGAGAGCAACGTTCCGACAAATGTATTTAAATGTCTTAATGGAATTGAAGCTTTTATTGATAAAGAAAAATGGTAGTTCAAACAAATATATATATATATATATATATATATATATATATATATATATATATATATATATATATATATATATATATATATAAATTTTAAATCTTTGTCAATAATAAAACCAATATATTTAATATTGTCAACTTTCTCAATTATTTTATCATTAATATTTAATATCATCCAGATTATTTTAATATCATCCAGATTATTTTATCATTTTATCATTAATATTTAATTGGGTCCAGATGAGTGACAAAGCAAGATGTGTCCAAATATGCCAAAAAAAAAAAATCCCTCAGAGAACTTAGAAAATTTTATATGTTACATTTTCAAATTTTTATAAAAAATTTCACAAATACAATTGAGAAATGGCACTTAGATGCTCCTATAGTGTGGACTGTTGGCTTCATTTTCCATTGGGTCCAGATGAGTGACAAAGCAAGATGTGTCCAAATATGCCAAAAAATCCCTCAGAGAACTTAGAAAATTTTATATGTTACATTTTCAAATTTTTATAAAAAATTTCACAAATACAATTGAGAAATGGCACATAGATGCTCCTATAATGTGGACTGTTGGCTTCATTCTCCATTTGGTCTAGATGAGTGACAAAGCAAGATGTGGTCAAATATGCCAAAAAATCCCTCAGAGAACTTAGAAAATTTTATATGTTACATTTTCAAATTTTTATAAAAAATTTCACAAATACAATTGAGAAATGGCACTTAGATACTCCTATAGTGTGGACTGCTGGCTTCATTTTCCATTGGGTCCAGATGAGTGACAAAGCAAGATGTGTCCAAATATGCCAAAAAAAAAAAAAAATCCCTCAGAGAACTTAGAAAATTTTATATGTTGCATTTTCAAATTTTTATAAAAAATTTCACAAATACAATTGAGAAATGGCACTTAGATGCTCCTATAGTGTGGACTGTTGGCTTCATTTTCCATTGGGTCCAGATGAGTGACAAAGCAAGATGTGTCCAAATATGCCAAAAAATCCCTCAGAGAACTTAGAAAATTTTATATGTTACATTTTCAAATTTTTATAAAAAATTTCACAAATACAATTGAGAAATGGCACATAGATGCTCCTATAATGTGGACTGTTGGCTTCATTCTCCATTTGGTCTAGATGAGTGACAAAGCAAGATGTGGTCAAATATGCCAAAAAATCCCTCAGAGAACTTAGAAAATTTTATATGTTACATTTTCAAATTTTTATAAAAAATTTCACAAATACAATTGAGAAATGGCACATAGATGCTCCTATAATGTGGACTGTTGGCTTCATTCTCCATTTGGTCTAGATGAGTGACAAAGCAAGATGTGGTCAAATATGCCAAAAAATCCCTCAGAGAACTTAGAAAATTTTATATGTTACATTTTCAAATTTTTATAAAAAATTTCACAAATACAATTGAGAAATGGCACTTAGATGCTCCTGTAGTGTGGACTGTTGGCTTTATTTTCCATTGGGTCCAGATGAGTGACAAAGAAAGATGTGTCCAAATATGCCAAAAAATCCCTCAGAGATCGTATATCAATCTTTTAGTTGTTCACTTGTTTTATTTATTTTTATTAAAAAATGTTTATTTTATGTTTAAATTCACATATACGTATGTAAAACGTATATTATTGCAAATAATTTCCAGATTCGATATAAAGTCAAAAAATATTTAACTTCTCAGTTAAATATGTTTCTCCGGCAAAACATATTTAACTTTTCAGTTAAATATGTTTTGACGTAAGCGGTTACGTCGAAACATATTTAACTCGGCATATTTATCTTCACACACATTCTTTTAAATATATTTAGTTTTCTTTCATTTTTCAAATAATTTGGCATAATATTATATTTATTTTTATTTTTATTTATTTATTCCTGCATTCCTCAGCCTATATGGTTGTACATCGCCAACATATTTCACTTGCTCAGGCGTTCTGGTAATTGTCTAGTTTCCATCTTTTGAATTAAACATAAGGTATTCATTTCCACTCTTTGTTTTATATTAAGCCACCTAAGTACATCGAGCATCGTAGATATGTGTGTGTATCGATTACGTTTTAAAATACTGCGCATCGCCTTATTTTGTAATTTTTGCATTCTTTCTATTTGGGAATCTAAACAGCACGTATATAGAATTGTAGAACCATATTCGAAGTGTGGTTTTATCATAGTATTATATATATTTATTGCAGTCATTATCGATATTTTGTTTCTAAAGCCTAGTACTCTGTTCGAATTTGTGAAAAGTGTTGAGCAACATTAATTAGTTCGCTTGAAAAATTTGACAATACGCTAGTGGTGACAATACTGCAGTTTCGAAGAAAAATGTCCTTTTTATGGCCTTTAAATATGCAACATTCAATTATGTAAACAAAAAAACATGTTTATATGTATGTACATACATATTTATGTACAGATGTGTTTGATGAGTTCAGAAAAATATTATTCGAAAGAATCGGGAGAAAAAGTAATGAAAAAATTAAACAAATGGAAAACAACACAATATTATTAGCTTGTGCTGTTGCGCAACAATTAACACAAATTGGTGTCGCTACCGAACAACTTTTGGAAGACACACGGTCTGTGTCATGGCATTGCGGTTACAATGTAGCATATCGGACTTATTCCAAATATGTTTTCTTTTTTTACCGCAGAAAGAAATAAGGATACGCTTTTCTACGTCTGTTGGTAATTGAAAATCTGGCATCATTATATTACTTTATGTAATGCAGTTTCATGCAACTCTTTTTGCTACTTACTACCTTTTGTGTACAAATCACATGTTTTCTTTTTTACTTCCTTCCTTCCTTTTTATTGAATAAACTTGTTCCTTTTTCTTTTACATATTGTTCCGAGATCAAGTTGTTTTATTACGAAATCCCAACAACGTCACTAAATTTTCTTTTTTCTTTTTCACTTTTTAATAAATTTACGCTTTTCTCCATTTTTATACTTTTTTTGGCACAACAAATTTAAAATTAAAACTACAAATGCTTAACTGATCATCTGTTGTTTAAAATACCGTGCGAAAAAAGTGCTGCTCATATTGTTTCGCAGTGAAAAAAAAATGTTGCCAGAAACATTTTTTTGTTGGAAAACATGCTGTCAGAAACATTTCGTGTCTTTTCAAAAAGTGAACAGAGTACTACTTCAGCAACAATATTTCTTTTTTATTTCCCACGAAGGTTTTATATGGGCAGAGTACCATGCTTAACTCTTAAAAAATCCCCTTTTTTTAAAATTTTTCGGCATATAGTCATATATAGTCAATATATACATATATATATCTATATATCGATATACATATATATATCTATATATAGATATACATATATATATATATATATATATATATATATATATATATATATATATATATATATATATATATATACAGTCAAACTTCCTTATGTTAGATGAAGCAGTGCTGAAGTCCAGAAAATCTTATGTTGAGGATAAATAAAAAACGTGTCTCAAAATACAGAAATAATTTTATTATACATATAGTAGATGTGTCAGCAAGCGTGACTTGTTTATCATCCAGTTCACTTAAGAAAAAGAATTTTTTTAGATACATAAAATAAATTGTGCGCCAAAAGTTTGACAGTAAAAAAACATAGAATTGATTTCAAAGATGATTACATTTGGGTTGAATTAGAGTTGCATTAGATTCACAACACCTTATAGTGAACTTCTATACAATGAAGTTCTTATTATGAACTAAAATCAAGAACACAGCTTTTTCGTTCCACTTTCGAAGTATTTTGATCTCCGTATATAGTGAACTATTTTTAGCAGCTATATTTTACACTTGTTAGCAACACTATTTATAAAGAAAATAAGTATTATTTTTGGGATTCCCATAATATGAAAATGAAAACAAAAAAGTTAATGATTTGACTTTTAACATCAGTTGACCGAGTTCATTGAATGAAAGACGTGAAAGATATAGCTAAAGAGTTTGGAATTCTTCCCAGTACATTATCAAACATTTTAAAGAACAAGTCAGTTATTCAAAAGAATATAGAAGACAAGAATTCCGTCCGATGAAGATATTCTAAGCAGTGTTTTAGAAAATCATGGATTACAGCAGATTATATCAGATGACGATGAAGAGGAACTGGGCGGTGAAGTAATGGCAAATATTGATAAAACGTCACCTACATTAGAACACGTTTCCTCTTCACTTGATGCACTACGAACTTTTTTTTTTGAGATGGAGAGCAACGTTCCGACAAATGTATTTAAATGTCTTAATGGAATTGAAGCTTTTATTGATAAAGAAAAATGGTAGTTCAAACAAATATATATATATATATATATATATATATATATATATATATATATAAATTTTAAATCTTTGTCAATAATAAAACCAATATATTTAATATTGTCAACTTTCTCAATTATTTTATCATTAATATTTAATATCATCCAGATTATTTTAATATCATCCAGATTATTTTATCATTTTATCATTAATATTTAATTGGGTCCAGATGAGTGACAAAGCAAGATGTGTCCAAATATGCCAAAAAAAAAAATCCCTCAGAGAACTTAGAAAATTTTATATGTTACATTTTCAAATTTTTATAAAAAATTTCACAAATACAATTGAGAAATGGCACTTAGATGCTCCTATAGTGTGGACTGTTGGCTTCATTTTCCATTGGGTCCAGATGAGTGACAAAGCAAGATGTGTCCAAATATGCCAAAAAATCCCTCAGAGAACTTAGAAAATTTTATATGTTACATTTTCAAATTTTTATAAAAAATTTCACAAATACAATTGAGAAATGGCACATAGATGCTCCTATAATGTGGACTGTTGGCTTCATTCTCCATTTGGTCTAGATGAGTGACAAAGCAAGATGTGGTCAAATATGCCAAAAAATCCCTCAGAGAACTTAGAAAATTTTATATGTTACATTTTCAAATTTTTATAAAAAATTTCACAAATACAATTGAGAAATGGCACTTAGATACTCCTATAGTGTGGACTGCTGGCTTCATTTTCCATTAGGTCCAGATGAGTGACAAAGCAAGATGTGTCCAAATATGCCAAAAAAAAAAAAAAATCCCTCAGAGAACTTAGAAAATTTTATATGTTGCATTTTCAAATTTTTATAAAAAATTTCACAAATACAATTGAGAAATGGCACTTAGATGCTCCTATAGTGTGGACTGTTGGCTTCATTTTCCATTGGGTCCAGATGAGTGACAAAGCAAGATGTGTCCAAATATGCCAAAAAATCCCTCAGAGAACTTAGAAAATTTTATATGTTACATTTTCAAATTTTTATAAAAAATTTCACAAATACAATTGAGAAATGGCACTTAGATGCACCTATAGTGTGGACTGTTGGCTTCATTTTCCATTGGGTCCAGATGAGTGACAAAGCAAGATGTGTCCAAATATGCAAAAAAAAAAAAAAAATCCCTCAGAGAACTTAGAAAATTTTATATGTTACATTTTCAAATTTTTATAAAAAATTTCACAAATACAATTGAGAAATGGCACTTAGATGCTCCTATAGTGTGGACTGTTGGCTTCATTTTCCATTGGGTCCAGATGAGTGACAAAGCAAGATGTGTCCAAATATGCCAAAAAATCCCTCAGAGAACTTAGAAAATTTTATATGTTACATTTTCAAATTTTTATAAAAAATTTCACAAATACAATTGAGAAATGGCACTTAGATGCTCCTATAGTGTGGACTGTTGGCTTCATTTTCCATTGGGTCCAGATGAGTGACAAATTAAGATGTGTGCAAATATGCCAAAAAATCCCTCAGAGAACTTAGAAAATGTTATATGTTACATTTTCAAATTTTTATAAAAAATTTCACAAATACAATTGAGAAATGGCACTTAGATGCTCCTGTAGTGTGGACTGTTGGCTTCATTTTCCATTGGGTCCAGATGAGTGACAAAGAAAGATGTGTCCAAATATGCCAAAAAATCCCTCAGAGATCGTATATCAATCTTTTAGTTGTTCACTTGTTTTATTTATTTTTATTAAAAAATGTTTATTTTATGTTTAAATTCACATATACGTATGTAAAACGTATATTATTGCAAATAATTTCCAGATTCGATATAAAGTCAAAAAATATTTAACTTCTCAGTTAAATATGTTTCTCCGGCAAAACATATTTAACTTTTCAGTTAAATATGTTTTGACGTAAGCGGTTACGTCGAAACATATTTAACTCGGCATATTTATCTTCACACACATTCTTTTAAATATATTTAGTTTTCTTTCATTTTTCAAATAATTTGGCATAATATTATATTTATTTTTATTTTTATTTATTTATTCCTGCATTCCTCAGCCTATATGGTTGTACATCGCCAACATATTTCACTTGCTCAGGCGTTCTGGTAATTGTCTAGTTTCCATCTTTTGAATTAAACATAAGGTATTCATTTCCACTCTTTGTTTTATATTAAGCCACCTAAGTACATCGAGCATCGTAGATATGTGTGTGTATCGATTACGTTTTAAAATACTGCGCATCGCCTTATTTTGTAATTTTTGCATTCTTTCTATTTGGGAATCTAAACAGCACGTATATAGAATTGTAGAACCATATTCGAAGTGTGGTTTTATCATAGTATTATATATATTTATTGCAGTCATTATCGATATTTTGTTTCTAAAGCCTAGTACTCTGTTCGAATTTGTGAAAAGTGTTGAGCAACATTAATTAGTTCGCTTGAAAAATTTGACAATACGCTAGTGGTGACAATACTGCAGTTTCGAAGAAAAATGTCCTTTTTATGGCCTTTAAATATGCAACATTCAATTATGTAAACAAAAAAACATGTTTATATGTATGTACATACATATTTATGTACAGATGTGTTTGATGAGTTCAGAAAAATATTATTCGAAAGAATCGGGAGAAAAAGTAATGAAAAAATTAAACAAATGGAAAACAACACAATATTATTAGCTTGTGCTGTTGCGCAACAATTAACACAAATTGGTGTCGCTACCGAACAACTTTTGGAAGACACACGGTCTGTGTCATGGCATTGCGGTTACAATGTAGCATATCGGACTTATTCCAAATATGTTTTCTTTTTTTACCGCAGAAAGAAATAAGGATACGCTTTTCTACGTCTGTTGGTAATTGAAAATCTGGCATCATTATATTACTTTATGTAATGCAGTTTCATGCAACTCTTTTTGCTACTTACTACCTTTTGTGTACAAATCACATGTTTTCTTTTTTACTTCCTTCCTTCCTTTTTATTGAATAAACTTGTTCCTTTTTCTTTTACATATTGTTCCGAGATCAAGTTGTTTTATTACGAAATCCCAACAACGTCACTAAATTTTCTTTTTTCTTTTTCACTTTTTAATAAATTTACGCTTTTCTCCATTTTTATACTTTTTTTGGCACAACAAATTTAAAATTAAAACTACAAATGCTTAACTGATCATCTGTTGTTTAAAATACCGTGCGAAAAAAGTGCTGCTCATATTGTTTCGCAGTGAAAAAAAAATGTTGCCAGAAACATTTTTTTGTTGGAAAACATGCTGTCAGAAACATTTCGTGTCTTTTCAAAAAGTGAACAGAGTACTACTTCAGCAACAATATTTCTTTTTTATTTCCCACGAAGGTTTTATATGGGCAGAGTACCATGCTTAACTCTTAAAAAATCCCCTTTTTTTAAAATTTTTCGGCATATAGTCATATATAGTCAATATATACATATATATATCTATATATCGATATACATATATATATCTATATATAGATATACATATATATATATAGATATACATATATATATATATATATATATATATATATATATATATATACAGTCAAACTTCCTTATGTTAGATGAAGCAGTGCTGAAGTCCAGAAAATCTTATGTTGAGGATAAATAAAAAACGTGTCTCAAAATACAGAAATAATTTTATTATACATATAGTAGATGTGTCAGCAAGCGTGACTTGTTTATCATCCAGTTCACTTAAGAAAAAGAATTTTTTTAGATACATAAAATAAATTGTGCGCCAAAAGTTTGACAGTAAAAAAACATAGAATTGATTTCAAAGATGATTACATTTGGGTTGAATTAGAGTTGCATTAGATTCACAACACCTTATAGTGAACTTCTATACAATGAAGTTCTTATTATGAACTAAAATCAAGAACACAGCTTTTTCGTTCCACTTTCGAAGTATTTTGATCTCCGTATATAGTGAACTATTTTTAGCAGCTATATTTTACACTTGTTAGCAACACTATTTATAAAGAAAATAAGTATTATTTTTGGGATTCCCATAATATGAAAATGAAAACAAAAAAGTTAATGATTTGACTTTTAACATCAGTTGACCGAGTTCATTGAATGAAAGACGTGAAAGATATAGCTAAAGAGTTTGGAATTCTTCCCAGTACATTATCAAACATTTTAAAGAACAAGTCAGTTATTCAAAAGAATATAGAAGACAAGAATTCCGTCCGATGAAGATATTCTAAGCAGTGTTTTAGAAAATCATGGATTACAGCAGATTATATCAGATGACGATGAAGAGGAACTGGGCGGTGAAGTAATGGCAAATATTGATAAAACGTCACCTACATTAGAACACGTTTCCTCTTCACTTGATGCACTACGAACTTTTTTTTGAGATGGAGAGCAACGTTCCGACAAATGTATTTAAATGTCTTAATGGAATTGAAGCTTTTATTGATAAAGAAAAATGGTAGTTCAAACAAATATATATATATATATATATATATATATATATATATATATATATATATATATATATATATATATATATATATAAATTTTAAATCTTTGTCAATAATAAAACCAATATATTTAATATTGTCAACTTTCTCAATTATTTTATCATTAATATTTAATATCATCCAGATTATTTTAATATCATCCAGATTATTTTATCATTTTATCATTAATATTTAATTGGGTCCAGATGAGTGACAAAGCAAGATGTGTCCAAATATGCCAAAAAAAAAAAATCCCTCAGAGAACTTAGAAAATTTTATATGTTACATTTTCAAATTTTTATAAAAAATTTCACAAATACAATTGAGAAATGGCACTTAGATGCTCCTATAGTGTGGACTGTTGGCTTCATTTTCCATTGGGTCCAGATGAGTGACAAAGCAAGATGTGTCCAAATATGCCAAAAAATCCCTCAGAGAACTTAGAAAATTTTATATGTTACATTTTCAAATTTTTATAAAAAATTTCACAAATACAATTGAGAAATGGCACATAGATGCTCCTATAATGTGGACTGTTGGCTTCATTCTCCATTTGGTCTAGATGAGTGACAAAGCAAGATGTGGTCAAATATGCCAAAAAATCCCTCAGAGAACTTAGAAAATTTTATATGTTACATTTTCAAATTTTTATAAAAAATTTCACAAATACAATTGAGAAATGGCACTTAGATACTCCTATAGTGTGGACTGCTGGCTTCATTTTCCATTGGGTCCAGATGAGTGACAAAGCAAGATGTGTCCAAATATGCCAAAAAAAAAAAAAAAAATCCCTCAGAGAACTTAGAAAATTTTATATGTTGCATTTTCAAATTTTTATAAAAAATTTCACAAATACAATTGAGAAATGGCACTTAGATGCTCCTATAGTGTGGACTGTTGGCTTCATTTTCCATTGGGTCCAGATGAGTGACAAAGCAAGATGTGTCCAAATATGCCAAAAAATCCCTCAGAGAACTTAGAAAATTTTATATGTTACATTTTCAAATTTTTATAAAAAATTTCACAAATACAATTGAGAAATGGCACTTAGATGCACCTATAGTGTGGACTGTTGGCTTCATTTTCCATTGGGTCCAGATGAGTGACAAAGCAAGATGTGTCCAAATATGCCAAAAAATCCCTCAGAGAACTTAGAAAATTTTATATGTTACATTTTCAAATTTTTATAAAAAATTTCACAAATACAATTGAGAAATGGCACATAGATGCTCCTATAATGTGGACTGTTGGCTTCATTCTCCATTTGGTCTAGATGAGTGACAAAACAAGATGTGGTCAAATATGCCAAAAAATCCCTCAGAGAACTTAGAAAATTTTATATGTTACATTTTCAAATTTTTATAAAAAATTTCATAAATACAATTGAGAAATGGCACATAGATGCTCCTATAATGTGGACTGTTGGCTTCCTTTTCCATTGGGTCCAGATGAGTGACAAAGCAAGATGTGTCCAAATATGCCAAAAAAAAAAAAAAAATCCCTCAGAGAACTTAGAAAATTTTATATGTTGCATTTTCAAATTTTTATAAAAAATTTCACAAATACAATTGAGAAATGGCACTTAGATGCTCCTATAGTGTGGACTGTTGGCTTCATTTTCCATTGGGTCCAGATGAGTGACAAAGCAAGATGTGTCCAAATATGCCAAAAAATCCCTCAGAGAACTTAGAAAATTTTATATGTTACATTTTCAAATTTTTATAAAAAATTTCACAAATACAATTGAGAAATGGCACTTAGATGCACCTATAGTGTGGACTGTTGGCTTCATTTTCCATTGGGTCCAGATGAGTGACAAAGCAAGATGTGTCCAAATATGCCAAAAAATCCCTCAGAGAACTTAGAAAATTTTATATGTTACATTTTCAAATTTTTATAAAAAATTTCACAAATACAATTGAAAAATGGCACATAGATGCTCCTATAATGTGGACTGTTGGCTTCATTCTCCATTTGGTCTAGATGAGTGACAAAACAAGATGTGGTCAAATATGCCAAAAAATCCCTCAGAGAACTTAGAAAATTTTATATGTTACATTTTCAAATTTTTATAAAAAATTTCATAAATACAATTGAGAAATGGCACATAGATGCTCCTATAATGTGGACTGTTGGCTTCCTTTTCCATTGGGTCCAGATGAGTGACAAAGCAAGATGTGTCCAAATATGCAAAAAAAAAAAAATCCCTCAGAGAACTTAGAAAATTTTATATGTTACATTTTCAAATTTTTATAAAAAATTTCACAAATACAATTGAGAAATGGCACTTAGATGCTCCTATAGTGTGGACTGTTGGCTTCATTTTCCATTGGGTCAAGATGAGTGACAAAGCAAGATGTGTCCAAATATGCCAAAAAATCCCTCAGAGAACTTAGAAAATTTTATATGTTACATTTTCAAATTTTTATAAAAAATTTGACAAATACAATTGAGAAATGGCACTTAGATGCTCCTATAGTGTGGACTGTTGGTTTCATTTTCCATTGGGTCCAGATGAGTGACAAATTAAGATGTATGCAAATATGCCAAAAAATCCCTCAGAGAACTTAGAAAATGTTATATGTTACATTTTCAAATTTTTATAAAAAATTTCACAAATACAATTGAGAAATGGCACTTAGATGCTCCTGTAGTGTGGACTGTTGGCTTCATTTTCCATTGGGTCCAGATGAGTGACAAAGAAAGATGTGTCCAAATATGCCAAAATATCCCTCAGAGAACTTAGAAAATTTTATATGTTACATTTTCAAATTTTTATAAAAAATTTCACAAATACAATTGAGAAATGGCACTTAGATGCTCCTATAGTGTGGACTGTTGGCTTCATTTTCCATTGGGTCCAGATGAGTGACAAAGCAAGATGTGTCCAAATATGCCAAAAAATCCCTCAGAGAACTTAGAAAATTTTATAAGTTGAATTTTAAAATTTTTATATAAAATTTCGCAAATACAATTGAGAAATGGCACTTAGATGCTCCTATAGTGTGGACTGTTGGCTTCATTTTCCATTGGGTCCAGATGAGTGACAAAGCAAGATGTGTCCAAATATGCCAAAAAAAAAAATCCCTCAGAGAACTTAGAAAATTTTATAAGTCGAATTTTAAAATTTTTATAAAAAATTTCACAAATACAATTGAGAAATGGCACTTAGATGTTCCTATAGTGTGGACTGTTGGCTTCATTCTCCATTTGGTCTAAATGAGTGACAAAGCAAGATGTGTCTAAATATGCCAAAAAATCCCTCAGAGAACTTAGAAGATTTTATAAGTTGAATTTTAAAATTTTTATAAAAAATTTCACAAATACAATTGAGAAATGGCACTTAGATGCTGCTATAGTGCGGACTGTTGGCTTCATTTTCCATTTGGTCCAGATGAGTGACAAAGCAAGATGTGTCCAAATATGCCAAAAAATCCCTCAGAGATCGTATATCAATCTTTTAGTTGTTCACTTGTTTTATTTATTTTTATTAAAAAATGTTTATTTTATGTTTAAATTCACATATACGTATGTAAAACGTATATTATTGCAAATCATTTCCAGATTCGATATAAAGTCAAAAAATATTTAACTTCTCAGTTAAATATGTTTCTCCGGCAAAACATATTTAACTTTTCAGTTAAATATGTTTTGACGTAAGCGGTTACGTCGAAACATATTTAACTCGGCATATTTATCTTCACACACATTCTTTTAAATATATTTAGTTTTCTTTCATTTTTCAAATAATTTGGCATAATATTATATTTATTTTTATTTTTATTTATTTATTCCTGCATTCCTCAGCCTATATGGTTGTACATCGCCAACATATTTCACTTGCTCAGGCGTTCTGGTAATTGTCTAGTTTCCATCTTTTGAATTAAACATAAGGTATTCATTTCCACTCTTTGTTTTATATTAAGCCACCTAAGTACATCGAGCATCGTTGATATGTGTGTGTATCGATTACGTTTTAAAATACTGCGCATCGCCTTATTTTGTAATTTTTGCATTCTTTCTATTTGGGAATCTAAACAGCACGTATATAGAATTGTAGAACCATATTCGAAGTGTGGTTTTATCATAGTATTATATATATTTATTGCAGTCATTATCGATATTTTGTTTCTAAAGCCTAGTACTCTGTTCGAATTTGTGAAAAGTGTTGAGCAACATTAATTAGTTCGCTTGAAAAATTTGACAATACGCTAGTGGTGACAATACTGCAGTTTCGAAGAAAAATGTTCTTTTTATGGCCTTTAAATATGCAACATTCAATTATGTAAACAAAAAAACATGTTTATATGTATGTACATACATATTTATGTACAGATGTGTTTGATGAGTTCAGCAAAATATTATTCGAAAGAATCGGGAGAAAAAGTAATGAAAAAATTAAACAAATGGAAAACAACACAATATTATTAGCTTGTGCTGTTGCGCAACAATTAACACAAATTGGTGTCGCTACCGAACAACTTTTGGAAGACACACGGTCTGTGTCATGGCATTGCGGTTACAATGTAGCATATCGGACTTATTCCAAATATGTTTTCTTTTTTTACCGCAGAAAGAAATAAGGATACGCTTTTCTACGTCTGTTGGTAATTGAAAATCTGGCATCATTATATTACTTTATGTAATGCAGTTTCATGCAACTCTTTTTGCTACTTACTACCTTTTGTGTACAAATCACATGTTTTCTTTTTTACTTCCTTCCTTCCTTTTTATTGAATAAACTTGTTCCTTTTTCTTTTACATATTGTTCCGAGATCAAGTTGTTTTATTACGAAATCCCAACAACGTCACTAAATTTTCTTTTTTCTTTTTCACTTTTTAATAAATTTACGCTTTTCTCCATTTTTATACTTTTTTTGGCACAACAAATTTAAAATTAAAACTACAAATGCTTAACTGATCATCTGTTGTTTAAAATACCGTGCGAAAAAAGTGCTGCTCATATTGTTTCGCAGTGAAAAAAAAATGTTGCCAGAAACATTTTTTTGTTGGAAAACATGCTGTCAGAAACATTTCGTGTCTTTTCAAAAAGTGAACAGAGTACTACTTCAGCAACATTATTTCTTTTTAAGCCTAGTACTCTGTTTGAATTTGCGAAAAGTGTTGAGCAACATTTATTATTTCGCTTGAAAAATTTGACAATACGCTAGTGGTAACAATACTGCGGTTTCGAAGAAAAATTTCGTTTTTATGGCCTTTAAGTATGCAACATTGTATTATGTAAACAAAAAACATGTTTATATGTATGTACATACATATTTATGTACAGATGTGTTTGATGAGTTCACAAAAATAAAGAATCGGGAGAAAAAGTAATGAAAAAGTTAAACAAATGGAAAACAAAACAATATTTTTAGCTGATGCCCAACACACACTGTCTGTTTCATGGCATTGCGGTTACAATGTAGCTTATCGGACTTATCCCAAATATGTTTTTTTTCCGCAGAAATAAGGATACGTTTTTCTACGTCACTAAATTTTCTTTTTAATTTTTTAATGAATTTACGCTTTTCTCTATTTTATACCTTTTTTGGCACAACAAATTTAAAATTAAAAGTACAAATGCTTAACTGATCATCTGTTGTTTGAAATTCCGTGCGAAAAATGTGCTACTCATATTGTTTCGCAGTTGAAAAAAAACATTTTTTAGTTGAAAAACATGCTGTCAGAAACATTTCGTGTCTTTTCAAAAAGTGAACAGAGTACTACTTCAGCAACAATATTTCTTTTTTATTTCCCACGAAGGTTTTATATGGGCAGAGTACCATGCTTAACTCTTAAAAAATCCCCTTTTTTTAAAATTTTTCGGCATATAGTCATATATAGTCAATATATACATATATATATCTATATATCGATATACATATATATATCTATATATAGATATACATATATATATATATATAGATATATATATATATATATATATATATATATATATATATATATATATATATATATATATATATATATATATATATATATACAGTCAAACTTCCTTATGTTAGATGAAGCAGTGCTGAAGTCCAGAAAATCTTATGTTGAGGTTAAATAAAAAACGTGTCTCAAAATACAGAAATAATTTTATTATACATATAGTAGATGTGTCAGCAAGCGTGACTTGTTTATCATCCAGTTCACTTAAGAAAAATAATTTTTTTAGATACATAAAATAAATTGTGCGCCAAAAGTTTGACAGTAAAAAAACATAGAATTGATTTCAAAGATGATTACATTTGGGTTGAATTAGAGTTGCATTAGATTCACAACACCTTATAGTGAACTTCTATACAATGAAGTTCTTATTATGAACTAAAATCAAGAACACAGCTTTTTCGTTCCACTTTCGAAGTATTTTGATCTCCGTATATAGTGAACTATTTTTAGCAGCTATATTTTACACTTGTTAGCAACACTATTTATAAAGAAAATAAGTATTATTTTTGGGATTCCCATAATATGAAAATGAAAACAAAAAAGTTAATGATTTGACTTTTAACATCAGTTGACCGAGTTCATTGAATGAAAGACGTGAAAGATATAGCTAAAGAGTTTGGAATTCTTCCCAGTACATTATCAAACATTTTAAAGAACAAGTCAGTTATTCAAAAGAATATAGAAGACAAGAATTCCGTCCGATGAAGATATTCTAAGCAGTGTTTTAGAAAATCATGGATTACAGCAGATTATATCAGATGACGATGAAGAGGAACTGGGCGGTGAAGTAATGGCAAATATTGATAAAACGTCACCTACATTAGAACACGTTTCCTCTTCACTTGATGCACTACGAACTTTTTTTTTTGAGATGGAGAGCAACGTTCCGACAAATGTATTTAAATGTCTTAATGGAATTGAAGCTTTTATTGATAAAGAAAAATGGTAGTTCAAACAAATATATATATATATATATATATATATATATATATATATATATATATATATATATATATATCAATTTTATATCTTTGTCAATAATAAAACCAATATATTTAATATTGTCAACTTTCTCAATTATTTTATCATTAATATTTAATATCAAGTCACTAGTCATATTAATTTCTCTTAATTTTGTCTTATTTTCATTTAGTTTTAATTAATTCATATTTAACCATGCACTTACATTTTTCATATCTTTATTTAATTAGTTTATACTATCGTCTTCTATTTCTCCGTCTGAGTACACCAAAGTATTACCCGCGTATAACATAATATTGCAATTTTCAATAATGTTTGGTATATCATTTATATAGATAATAAACCATAAAGCACCTAAATTGACCCTTTTCTAATGCCGTTGATTTATTTAGTTTATTTCAGTAGTATTCGAAATACTTTATAATTACAGTAATAAAAATTAGTTTTCTTTACAGTTTCTTTTTAAAAGCTCTGATGAGTAGTGTTCTTAATAAAAAATACACAATTTCTTTTGAATATATCAATATTACTTTCATTCTTTATATAATATGGCAGCTCATTAAATAATCTTCGTTGTGTTGTTTATAGCCCTGTGTATTCTAAAATCATTTGCATTGCGAAGATTATATGGTTGGCTTTCGTTTACATATCTAAGTTGTTCCGTTAAATATTCTAGTGCGTTGCCTGTTTTCATCTTATGAATAAAAGTATTACCTTGAAGCCTCTGTTTTATATTTAGCCATTTTAGTGTGTCCAGCATGAATTGTATTGGTGTGCAGCATGTATTTAGTATGGTTGAACCGAATTCAAAATGAGGTTTTATTATAGTATTATATATATTAATCGCTGTCAATATGGATATACCCTGTTTCTTATTCTTTGAAAGAATCCAATCTTTTTGCCAATTTTCTTGCATATATAGTCTATGTGTTCTTTTAAATTAAATTTCTTGTCTATTATAAATCCCAAGTATTTAATTTTTTCGACCTTTTCTATTACCTTATTATTAATTTTAAAAACAAAACTATTGTCCATATTTATTTCCATAATCTTTGTTTTATAGTCGTGTGTTAGATTTCTGTGACACTGTTCGTCTGATTCTGATTCACTAAATATCAGGGTATCATCTGCGTATAACACTATTTCGCATTTTTTAATTATATTGGGCATATCATTTATATAAATAATAAATAATAGAGCATCCAATATTGATCCCTGTGGTACAACATATCCATTATCGATTGTGGCAGATTTGAAATCGTAAACTTTCGTTATCTGTTTTCTATTTGTCAGGTATGATTTAAACCAATTTAACTCTCTATTCTGTATTCCGTAACAGAATAATGCAGTAATAATTCACTATCTATGGTTTCAAATGCCCGTTTAAAGTCTAGAAAAATTACCATAATATTCTTTTTTTTTCAATTTTTTTCCACCTGTTTATAACGTAATTCACAACTGTTTCACATGAAAATGTTTTTCGAAAACCCGATTGGTATTTAGATAAAATATTCTTTTTTCTCGATAACTTTCTCACATGTTTTTAGTGTGTTTATTGGCCGAAATTCTTCTCATTTATTTGTCTTTTCTATTTTTTCAATTGGTGTTACTATAGAAGTTTTGCAATTTTTAGGAAAAACTCCAGTATCTAGAGATTTGTTAATGATATTTAAAAGTTTATCACCAATTAAGTTCCAATTTTCCAACATCAGTTTAATATTAACATTATTATAGTCCGGTTTCTTGTTGATGCTTTTACACGTATTCTTTAATTCTGTTATATTTATTGAATGAAATTCAAATCTAGTATTTCTCATATTTATATGATTAATATATTGCACACCCTCTATATTATTTCTGATTTCCTTAATACTTTCAACAAAATATTCGTTAAATTGGTTTGCTATTTCATGATTGTTCTTATATTCCACATTGTGAAATATCACATTTTGTATCACAGATTTGGGTTTCTTTAGCACTAAATTTTTTATATTATTCCACACTTTTCTTTGGTCTTTGGTATTAGTAATTTTTTTGTTTATATATGAATTTTGTCATTTTCCAGTTTAACTTTGTATTTATTTCTTGCTATTCTGTAATTATAGCATGCTGCATAAGTGTTTTCAGATTTGGCTATGTTGTATTTTATAATTTTTTCGGCTTTAAGTGTTTGCAATTGTTTATTGAACCATTTGTTTTTAATGCTTTTTTCATAATTTTTTTTCTAATTGTTTGTCTTTTTATAGTGTTTTCAATTGCTTCATCAAAATTATTTACATTAGTGTTTAACTCTAAACCTTCATAAAATTTAAGTGTTTGGCTAATTATTCTTTGGAATTTATTTTTATCATATTTAAAAAAATCGATTGTTTTTCTGGTTTCATGTGCAGTTTTTTTATTAGTATGTTTGACATTAATCTCTATAACTTCATGATCGGATATTTTATTTGAATTACTGATATTTACATTAATATTGACATTATTTGTTATAACATAATCAATTATAGTTTTCGTATCGCGTGTAATTCTAGTATAGTTTTTCACTAATTGTTTTTAAGTCCATTATCATTAATAATTTGTTCTAACTTGCTCCTATAGATGCTTTCTTTTGCCCAATCTACATTAAAGTCTCCAGCGATAATAATATCTGTATTTTTTTCACTTAATTCTTCAAGTATATCTTCAAAAACTTCATAAAATGCTGGTTCCTGACTGCTTGGTGATCGATATATTGCTGTTATAATAAAGGACATTTCTCGATATTTGACATAATATGCACTTATCCAGTATTTAAATCTCTCACTTTCTCACATATCAATCTGATTTGCCAGTCTTTATTGGAATATATTACTAAGCCCCCAGTTCTTGAAGAATTGGTAAGCGTAATAAAGTGATGGAATCCTTCTATATTTGTTTCATTTTCATCCAATCTATCAGTTACATGAGTTTCCGTGAGAATTATAAAATCTGGTTTATCGATACTAGCGATTGTCTCAAGCTGATTAAAATTGTTAGTTAAACCTTGTATATTTGTGTAAATGCCATGTATACTCTTTAGTTGTTAATCAAATAAACCCATTCTTCTTTTTTTCAACTTAACTTATTTTTATATACGGGACACTCTTTGCTTGAAGTAATATGATTATCGTCAAGACCTAAGTTGAACTTTTCATTTGATTTTTTACAGTTAATGCATTTATTGATTTGCTCTTTATTACATTCTTTTGCTCTGTACTTTCCATGACACTTAAAACATGTTTCTTCATTTTTACAATCCACAGATTTATGATTGAAACCTCTGCATTTAAAACACTGCATTATTTCCGTACCATCAAAGAGTCTTATTGCATATAAAGGAGAATTTAAAACTTCGTTAAAAGAGAATGAAAATGTAATAAAGAAATTATTGGATGCAATTAAAAGAAGATATGAAAAAAAGACTTCTAAAAATTAATAGGGAACAAAAAAACATGTGAAGAGTATGTAGAAGAAGTAAAATGTCTCAGTGATGTTTTAAATGCAAATTAGAATGTGAGCAACAACAAAATAGAAGAAAACAATGTAAAACTTAGTAAAGAAAGTAATTAAAGAATCGAGTGATAAACAAAACACAAGATCATTAGCAAATGTGGTAAAAAAGGGCCAGTTTGACCAGAAATTAAAAAAACGTTCCCATTGATTATTAAGCCGAAAGAAACCCAAAAAATACAAAAGACTACGCGACTTGAATAACAGGTGTAGAACCAATAAACTTGAAAATAACAAATGTTGAAAACAAAAGTAATAGAACACTAATTATTCAAAGAGAAAACACGGAAGATAGAGAAAAAATCAAAACGGCAATTCAAAATGAAATGGGTGGAGAATATGAAATTAAAGTGCCAAGTAATGTTTTCATGAATATTGTAACGACGTGTTTTCACGATTAGATGGAGTAGAGCTCGCGGCTCCCAGGGTTTGTTACAAAAAATATTTATTTATATATTAAATTTCTTATTTGAACTTATTCAATTTATGCATTTAACAATAATCGTTGAATTGCTCTCATTTGAATTTGGGTATCCGTGGCACTTTGGTTTCTACAGTCTTTGGATTTATGGTAAAATTCTTTGCATTTTTAAATAAATGAAGAAAGTTTTTATTTAAAATTTATTAAAAAGCAAAACGGAAAATTTTTCCAATAAACTTGAAGTTGTAAGTACATATATTTGTGCATATTTATCACTTTATTTATATATTTAAGTAGTAGCTAAAAAAAGAGCTGAGCAAGTTTGATCTGCCAACGACTGGCAATAAAGCAGAACTGCAAAAGAGGCTGATAGAGGAATTCAAGCGACGTGGTATTGACATCGGTCTACATGAATTCGAGGAAAAAGAGGAGCTCGAGATATGTACCCCTGCCACAAACACTAATATGGACTTCAACGTAATGTTGGCCGCTATAATGGAGAAATTTCAAGAAGCTTCTAAGACTAACAGCGAAAGACTCTTAGCTGAGGTCAGAGCCAACAACGAAAGACAAGAGAAATTTCAAGAAGCTTCTAAGACTAACAGCGAAAGACTCTTGCTGAGGTCAGAGCCAACAACCGAAGACAAGAGAAATTTCAAGAAGTTTCTAAGAACAGCGAAAGACTCTTAGCTGAGATCAGAGCCAACAACGAGACACTTCAGGAAATTTCAGAAGTTATGGGCAAGCGAGTGGCAGCTATAGAACTGAAAGTCAGTGAGCTTGATGAAAAATTCTCCGGTATAACGGGAAATGTTGATGACAAACTCTCCGGCATAACGAGAAGTTTTGACGAAAAATTTTCCGGCGTAGACGCAGAACTACATGAGTTAAAGAACAAGATGAGCGATCTACAAATTCGAGAAGGACCGGCAAGAATAATCTCTGAGCACGCCAGCAAGATAAAGGCCCCGAGCTTTGATGGTAGCGCACCTTTTAATGTCTTCAAGTTCCAATTCGAAACGGTGGCTAGCAATAATGAATGGGACAGTGAAGAAAAAGCTATAGAACTAATTCTTGCTTTAAAGGGAACAGCAGCAGCAATCCTTGAAAGCTTACCAGCTGGCTGCGGGAATAGCTACGAAGACATAATGGTGGCCTTGCAACGTAAGTACGATGGCGAACATAAGCGAGAACTGTACAGGATGGAATTAAGGGGCAGAGTGCAGAAGCCGAATGAAACGCTGCAACATTTCGCGATGGAAATTGAACGTTTGGTGCAGCTGACTTACCCAGGCGAGAACCATCCATTCCTGGACCAGTTAAAGATAGAAGCATTTGTAAATGGCATACGGGATCCAGATGTTAGATATGCAGTTTGCGCTATGCAGAAGTCGTCCTTTGCGGAAACTATTTCGTACGCGCTGGCCCAGGAGACCGCAAAAGTTATATCGAAGCCACAAGTCCACAAGGTGCGGCAACTTGAGGCTGATACGCTAACTTGCGGATACAAAAGGAGCGAGAAAAAAGAGATGATCAAGCGAATACTTGAGGAAAAAGACAAATCTCGCGGCAAATGCTTTAACTGCGGTAAAGTCGGCCACTTCCAGCACAACTGCAGATCAGCAAAGAAAAGATCAAGATCTGCTTCGCCACCGAGGGATAGAAAAGGCGGCAAGCAATAATTCTGGTGCCTTTTCGAGACGGCCATGCATCGTAGAGCGCAAACACTGTACAAAAATGGAAAAAAGGGAATGCTTCATCGACGAGCGACGGACCCATATCAGCTCAGGAGAAAACTGGTCTAAGGAACAGAATGATGACCCCATTTTGGCAAAGATATGGGCTAAACAGGATAACAAAAGACCGACCCGTAATGAAATATCGGCAGAAAGCCCATTAGCAAAAGCGTATTGGGCCCAGTGGAATAGCCTAAAATTAATAGATGGCTGCTTATATCGATCTTGGGAAAGTACAGATGGCAAATTTACAACGGACTTAATTGTCGTGCCCACTTCCAAGATAAAGGAGGTAATGAAGCAGTTCCATAACGGTCCTAGTGGCGGCCACCTGGGCGTTAAAAAAACTTTGGAAAAGATAAAACAGCGCTTTTACTGGGTGGGATGCCAGCAGTCTGTAGCCGATTGGATAGCTAATTGCGAACAATGTATTTCGGCCAAGGGTCCAACAAGAAAAAGTCGCGGCAAGCTTCAGCAATACAATGTAGGTGCCTCTTTCGAGCGAATAGCTATCGATGTAGCAGGTCCATTCCCTGTCAGTGACGCTGGTAACCGTCCAGCGAAAATCCTGTTTGGAACGGAACTGAAACTGCCAGCGGATTTAGAGTTCGGTGTAAAACCTAAACCTGCGTGCGAAGACAATGGAAACACTCTTCAGGCACAAGAAGATCTTCACGAGCTTCATGAATTTGTCCGTAACCGCATTAAAATGTCCAGTGATAAGATGAAAGCCAGATATGATCGAGCAGCAAACACGGAGGGATTTGTCGAAGGACAAATGGTTCTACTGTTTAACCCACAACGCAAGAAAGGATTATCCCCTAAATTGCACACCCACTGGGGGGGACCATACAAGGTGGTTAAGAGACTGAATGACGTAGTTTACAGGATACAGAAGTACCACAGCCCGCGGTCCAAAATGAAGGTGGTTCACCTTGAACGACTAGCCAAATATGGAAAAGGTGTTGTTGAGCCTGTTCGGAACGAAAAGGCTTAAGTGGGCGGCAGTGTTACAAAGTAATAGTCAAAGATGTGTGAAGCGACCTATTGTACAAATGTACAAATACGCAATAACATAAACATAAAGCAAAAGCAAATTGCGTAGCAGAAATTCCATGAACCGCGATTAAAAAAAACAATTTCTACAGCAAGCAAAAAGTAAACAAAAGATACACACACACAAACACATATACAAGACTACTAAGCCAGCAACTGAAATAACTGATGCGCAATTTCGCGTATGTTCGGGACATTTCAAGAAGCGGCCGTGATCTGTATATAAAGGCGTCGTCCACCGCAGAAGATATAGTTGACTTTGAGATTACATAGAGTGAACATCTGTGTGTACAAAAGAAGTGTTAACTGTACAGTGTCAATTAGTACTAAAGAGTTGTATATAAGAGTGTTAAGTACCGAATAAAACTTGTGTACTGATAAAATCATAAAAGAGTGTGTATTTTAATTTTTACAATTAAACGAACCCTTCAAAATAACGTTTATTGTGGTAATAAACGTAACAATACATACATTTGTATGTACATCCATAACAAATATTTGGTAGCAATTAGATTTTACTTTCCCTGTCGGTTTTTCAGGAGTTTTAGGTTTTTCCTACATATGACTTTTTAAACATTGATGGGTGTGTATTTTTTACAGATAAAGAAAGGTGTAAAAACCCACGATTAAAAATAAATCAGTTTATAACACATCTTCTTTTTTACGCTAGCTGTTACATGAAGACAAAAAACTATTTTTTTTAAGCTAAGTAATTCTGGTAAAACCAATTTATTTCATACATACAGAGAAATATCAATTAACATTCTAAAATGAAAACAATGTATCTACATAAAATAGATTTTGAACTTTTTATTTATTGTATTTAACAAAGACAATTAAAACTGTATAAAACGTCTTAAAACGTATAAAGTTCATTATAATATACGAAATAATTATCAATGTTTTTATTATGAAAAATAAAATCCAATTTCACGTTAAAATAAAAGACTTAAATAAGGTACATAACTAATAGAAATATTTTTAAAGTAAGAGATCAATAATAAGAAATTTATAAAAGAAGTAATAAAATTATCTTGTTTTGAAAATGACACCAAAATCCAATAGTCACAAAAAAGAATTAAATCTAATTCATTACATACATACTACGAAACAATAATAAAACAAATAATATGAAACTAGTTTGTATTGTATTGGTAGATACACACACATCATATTCCTCTTCTCATATTCCTATTCTCTTTTGTCGAACTAAACGTTCAACATGTTCTTCATGTACTACTTGAGTACTTGCAGTACATGAAAAGTTTTAGCTCGTATCATGTTCCTAAAACGAACACAGCCGAGTAGATATGAACAACATGCACTTCGTACTCGGTATCTAAAAAGAGAAGAACATGTAAACGTAATGTTCTTACAATTTTGATGTTCTCAAAATTGAGTACTTCACGTATACAAATGTAACTGTGGAGACCTCTATTACTTTTTTTTTATACTGCATTTTATTTTATTGAATCTTTCTATTATAAGAAATTCACAATAAGTAATCAAATCTTATTTCTAAATTATTATTTACTAGTTAGTACCATCGTAATAACTAATTTTTTGTATTAAAATCTTAAAAATCTATCTTCTATTGTGTAGAGAGAGCCGCCTTGCCAGGCTCAATGTTTTAGTCTCTGGTGGCCGTCAAATTGCATGCTAGAGTGTTGGGATGTGCGACTAGTTTGTTCACGTATTTGGACGTGTATGTTTTAACTTCTTCGTGGATAGTGGGAACTTTGAGATCCCTATGTATGTTTTCATTTCTTATGTACCAGGGGGCGCATACGATATGACGTAAAATCCTAGACTGTGTTCTCTGTAACTTCTGGATGTTTGATGCACAGGCAGTACCCCACAGCTGAATACCATATGACCATATTGGCTTAATAACGGATTTGTATAATAGGACTTTATATTCCAAAGCCAAAGTTGAGTTAGGACTTATTAGCCAATGCAGTTGATTTGTTCGAAGCTTTATGGACGTTATTTTTTCTAAGGGAAAACGTTACATGAGCACATTTTGATGAATTTACCTTTATTCTCCACTGTTTTAGCCAGTCTTCTAGCTTATGAATATGGGACTGCAGCTTTTCAGATGCATCCTTTGGATAATTACTGACACTTATAATTGCAGTGTCGTCTGCAAAGGTTGATGTATATGTATGTGGGCTTGTCGGCATATCCGCTGTATAGATAATATATAATAGCGGCCCTAGCACACTACCTTGAGGTACTCCTGCACTGATTTTCCCACATCTTGAAAGCTGGTCCTTTGAGCTTACTTTAAAAGTTCTATCGGACAAATGGCTTTTTATAAGCTTGTGGGTGTTTTCAGGTAGAACCCGAACTATTTTAGTAAGTAGCCCATCATGGCAGACTTTATCAAATGCTTGGGAAATGTCTATAAATAAAGCTGAACAGTATTACTTTCTTTCAAAAGCCGATCTAATAATGGTAACGATTCTATGGACTTGTTCAATCGTACTATGCCTGGCTCGAAAACCAAACTGATGATCTGGGATAACGTTTTGTTCATTTAGAAAAGGAGTTACACTCGAGACGAATAATTTTTCAAATATCTTTGACAAAACTGACAGTAGGCTAATTGGCCTGTAGGATGTAATCTGGCTTGAGTCCTTTCCAGGTTTCGGGATCATAACAATTTCAGACATCTTCCAAGAGCATGGGAAGAAGCCGACGCGCAACATGGCATTAAATATGTAAAGTAAAATTCTTACAGCTGAATTAGGTAAGTTTTTTTATCATTGATCCTGTTATACGATCAGGTCTAGGTGATTTCTTCATATCTGTATTTTTGATTGTCGATTTTAAAGAAGACAACCGAAATTTCATAGGATCATTCACGATGTCGCTAATAATTGGAATAGTGGAATTACTTATATCATGTGGTGCGAAAACCTTCTCTAAGTAATTTGCGAACGCATTTGCCTTTTCACTTGAGTTTTTAGCCCAAGTACAGTCTTCAAGTCTTAGTGGGGATTCGTAAGCAATAGGACATTGTAAGTGCTTTACAGCTTTCCACAGACTATAATCCGTGTTTTTCATTGGATCCAAGTTTTTTAAAAAGTTGTCGATAGCGAGTTGGTGTTTCTGTCTCAATTTACTCTGTAAGTTTTTTGGCATAAGTTCATTTGCATTTTTATGTGTGGTGAACGACTATTTTGCCATTGTCTTCTTAGTCTTCTTTTCTCAATGACGAGCATCTGAATATCTGCTGTTGCCTGGTACGTTATTATTTTAGCTGATGGCTTTGTTGGCGTTGCAGCTATGGCTGCGGCAGTCACGACGTCTGTAAAATGGTCTACAGCTGCTTGAATATCAGCTGGATTTCTCAGTGGGATGTTCAAAGGTAAGTGAGAGCTCACATACATTTTATATTTTAACCAATTCGTGTTTCTGTTCGGGTAGAAACTAAGGGTTTTAGGTGCAGTGACAAAACTGTCGTGTGAAATAACAATTGTAGGTGAATGATCAGAAGGTAGGTCATAGGATGAATTAACTAAGAGTTGATCGCGTTTGATGTTTTTTACTATAGCAAAATCAATAAGGTCTGGCAACTTATTAAAGTCTGTGGGCCAATAGGTGGGTTTACCGGCAGATACGACGTCAAGCTTGTTTGTTTCAACTGTATACTACAACTGCCTACCTCTAGTACTAAGGAGTCTGGATCCCCAATATGTGTGCTTTGCATTGTAATCGCCAGCGGCAATAAATTTTTGCCCTAGCGTAGCAAAGAACCTGGCAAATTCATGGTGTTCGATTTTATGCCTAGGTGGGCAATACACTGAGAAGACTACAATTTTAAAATCAGTAAGATTTATGGTCGTGGCTTGCAAAAAGTCTTCGTTGAATTCAGGCAATGGAAAATGCCTTACGTTTTTTCGGACTATAATGGCAGTCCCACCACATGCCCTTTCGCTTGGGTGTTTTGTGTCATATATAAAATACCCATCAATTCTAAAGCAGTTTTTTATAGTGAAGTGTGTTTCAGAGACTAATAGTATGCCTATATCATGTGCTAGCAGGAAGTGTTCTACTTCATATTTATGTTGGGAGAGCCCGTTAGCGTTCCAGAAGCATATTTTTAACTGGTTCATTTTTTGCCGAGCAAAACTTGCAGAAGAATGTTTTGGGTTCGCATCATTTCCTGAAACATACCCTGCATAGTTGTCATGAAATTATTCATTGTCTGTATTAAGTTCTCGATCGAGTTCGAATTGTTGGTGAGGGGTGTCTGAGCACCCTCTTTTAAGACGTGGGCATATGAATGTTTATGCGCATTAGAACTTTTGGCATTCGCATTAGGTAAATCATTTCTCAATGTTTGGGCATATGAAAATTTTGGCTTAGTGTGTGGCTGTGTAGCTTGTGTACTAGCAATAGAACCAGCATGAAGCCGAGGAAATTGGGAAGCTTTATATTGCTCATTATCAGGTTTACGTACGACTTTCGCATTACCTTTTACAGATTGAAATACTTTGCAGCCCCTGTAATTTGCTGTATGGTTTTCACCACAGTTGCTGCATTTTTTGACCTTGGGGTCTGTTTTGGAAGAAGTGCATTCCAAAGTCCGGTGCGCATCACCGCAAACAACGCATACAGATGGTAGCTTGCAGTAGGTTTTCGTGTGTCCGAATTCCTGGCAGTTGGTACACTGACGGGGACCGTTACGTTTTAGAGGCTCTTCCACCGTTATTGTTCTGTTTAAAAGGTAGCGCAAATTATACATAGGATGAACCGAGTTTTTTGATTTAAGCTGCGATGCATTAAACACGATTTCAACACGATGCATAGATTGGGGAACTTTATTCTTATTTAGAATATTGTGCACTGACCTTACGACGTAACCTTCCACCTCTATGGCACTTTTTATCTCCTCAGGGGGAACAGAACTGTCAATGCCATTTATAATGACGATCAAACCTTTAGCACTTTTTAGTTGATACGTATAATAGCTCTTATTATCTGCATCGAGACGACTTGCAATTAGGCGATAATTCTTCTCAGTGTGGGCTTGGATCTTCGTTTCTTGTATCTGTCCTCTTCGTACAGAAGCCACATAGAAATTTTCTTTGCCTACGAGTTGGGACAGCATATTTACAATGGCATTTGATGTTTGTTCGCGCAAGTAGATTGGTGGGGGTTTTTGTTCCCTTACAGTGGGTTCGACATTTTCATTATCCGGGGTAGCAAGGACAGAAAATCTATTTTCACTTACCGATGTTGCAGCTACTTGATGAGAACCTTTATATTGCTTGGCGGTTCGCTCTTGTTGTGAAGACTTAGGACTCGCCTTCCTCTTCGTTATGGTTATGTACCGATCCATACCATTTTGCACGCGTTTAGATACAGTACCTGGTTCTCTTTCTTGTGCTATATTTTGTGTATTAGTTGTTTCTTTCGTTTTATTTGTTGAATTCGTTGTTTCTGTAGCAGATATATTTATATTTGCTGATAATGAACGGGTTCGGTCAATGGGCCAGGCGGTTAAAAAAGCACTGTCATCTTTTTTTTTTATTATTTATATTGTTTATTGCATTATTAGCATTTGTGTAAGAAAAAGAGTAATAAGCGTTGTTGTTATTACCTTTTGTATTTTTTTCGTTAATGTTTGGTGCGCTCATGCACTCACTATTAATTGTTTAAACAGGTTTAACAATGCACTTTGTTATTGTATTTTTTATCACACACTATATTATAATGCTTTTTATTTTTTGTTATTTATTTTGTTGTTGTTACTAACTGTTAACTGTGTCTCTGCACTTGTTCAATTTTTTAAATAAAAAAAGTCACCTTAAATGAATATATTATGCGCTTAAAGTGAAGTACGTCTTTACTCAAACGAAGTAGAACAATGAATGTCTATTACTTAATCAATTAATGTTATCGAGTTCTTTTTTTTTAATTTTATTTGCACAAAATTAGATTATATACATTCTAATTACGGCCTCAGCGCCTAATTGGCATTATAGAGTCAAGTTGGCGAACGAACTACATTGTTCAATGTAAAAACAAATAGAATATTCAACTTAGATTAAAAAGATTTTGTGTTATATGTACAGTAAATTATTTACAATTATATATAATAAAAAAAATTAAATATAATAATAAATAAAAATCTTCGGACCATTTCCTACTTTTTTTAGATTATCTGAACAATAATGATCCCTACATTTTCTATTAGTCACTTTTATTATTTTGCTTATTCGCTTCGAAAAATCTTCAACAATTTGCTTATTTTTAGATTTACGTCTTTTCCTTACAAGCTTTTCTTTCAGCATCATTAACTCCTGGAGATTTTTGTTGACCCACGTGGTAAGCTCAACACGTATGAGTTTTTTTCTCTTTGTTGCTATAGTTGATTTATCTATAGCATCTTTCACACAAGAGACCAAAGTATTGGTCAGTTGTGATACATCTAATGAAGAATAATTACCAGTTAAATTGTTTTGTAAGCATTCTTTAGCCTTTGCATAATCACAATGTATCTTCGTGAACTCAACGTATTTATTTGTCATAGTTTCACTTTTGAATTTACAGTAAATTATATTTTGGTCAGATAGATTGCATTCTACTGAATCAACATAAATTTCCCCAGAAAAATTACTAAAGACATGATCTATACATGTTTTGCTTTGTGGCCTCGTTACCAATTTATGAGCACTATAACAATCATAATTTTGAAAAACTGAACTCAAATTGGCATAATTTGAATGTTGAAATAGGTCAATATTAGAATCACCCACTATAATAATTGGATTACGAGCATGATCATTCAAAACAATATCCAGTATAGCAATAAAATCACTTACATTACATTTTTGCGATCGATAAAATGAAATTATCTTTAAGGGTTTGAAATCAACTTTAAAGCTTTTTAACGTAATATTAATGCGCTCAAAAAAACTACTACTATTGCAAATTTCAAGTTCATATTCTATGCTTTTATTTACATATAACGACGTACCACCATAGCCATCTTCCCTACAACAGTGAATATTATTTGTATACCTTGAAATATTTTCTCAAAAATATTCAAATGATTTAAAAAAAACGGATTAGAATAAAAAACTTTGATATTATATTAAATATAACGGTGGTTTATTTATTTGTGTAAATGGGTTTTTTCTTGAAATGTACGTACCGTACTCTTTGAGTTTACAAAAGTAAGTAAAAATAAGTAAGTTACCATAAAATATACAAGAAGAAAAAAAAAAAGAACGAGAAAATACACAACCGCCAAATATTTAACGAAAGTTGTGTAAAAACGTCAGATGAACAATAATCAGTGGGCGTTTACACTATGCGCGTTAACATTGTCGTAAACTCTTCATATGTAAATTTCTGAGCCCCTGAAATCTTGCGTAAATAAGTTTTTACACCGGCTTCCCATAAGCCACCCATATGGGGAGCACCCGGGGGTATAAAATCCCATTCCACTGGCTTAAAACTATTTCGTACTAGTACCTTACGTCTTAAGTCAGATACAAACTGCTTCCGATTAATTTCAAGCAAATTGGCTACACTGACAAATGCTGTTCCATTATCTGAGTATAAATGGGAAGGGCATTCCCGGCGTGAGAAAAAACGGGTAAAAGCTGCAAGGAAAGTGTCCGATGACATATCACCAGTTGTCTCTAAATGAATTGCCTTAGTTGCAAAACAAATAAAAACTAGCACGTAGCCTTTGGTAACTCGGCAACCCCTACCAATGTAGGACTTTACGTCATACGGACCTGCAAAATCTAAGCCGGTATGGGTAAACGGTCTCGACAGAGAGGATCGTGCAGGGGGTAATTCAGCCATAATTTGCTGACCGGTCTGCTTTCTATATATGGTACATTGTTTACAATTGTGAATCACAGTACGAATTAGATTTTTCAATTTGGGGACCCAGAATTCATTTCTAACTAGACGTAGCATTAAAGACTGTCCACCATGAGTAGAACATTTGTGAACGTGTTCAACAAATAAACGGGTAAATCGGGCTGAGTATGGCTGAATTTTAGGGTATCGCTCATCGTACGTCATGGCGATTGACCGAACTAGTCGTCCATTACTTCTGACAAAACCATTTGAATCGATAAAGGGATTCAATGTGAGCAAATTGCATTTTGAAGAAATGGGTACACCTTTGGAGAGTTGGACGTATTCGGGTTTAAAGTTCCGTTGACATACGGTCAACTCAAACGGTCTCGGGTGAATTTCACTTCCGATTGGGTTAATCTAAGGTGTGATACAAGCATTTTCGTGTTCGTAAATACTGTAAACACCGGAACCAATACGAAATAATTCACATTGCACTGGGTAAATCTGAAAAAAGTTCAAGTATGTCATACGGACGTTCTGTCAGAACCGAAAAAGATTGAACTTCTAAATGTTGGTGATCAGGGGTAAAATTTTGCGGCCAGCGCTCTCGCGGTTGTCTTAACCACGTAGGGCCTTGCCAGCATAGGGAATTAATAATCAAATCTTTTGAAAGAATTCCACGGCTTGCCAAATCGGCAGGGTTGTCTTTGGAATCCACATGAGACCATTTCGCTTCACTAACTTTATCCTGAATTAAAGCTATTCTGTTTTTGACAAAAGATGGCCAATGGCAAGGGGGTTTATTTAGCCATGATAATACAATAGTAGAATCAGTCCACAAATAAATTTTTTCTCTATCTAGATTTAATTGAGTACATAATGATTCTACCATTTTTCCCATCAAAACCGCTCCGCAAAGTTCTAAACGGGGCAGTGTTTCGGACTTAACCGGAGCTACTTTTGTCTTGGATGCAAGTAAGTACGTATGTACAAAGCAGCACCATATGCCTTTTCTGATGCATCGCAAAACGCATGAAGTTCAATTTCGTTTTCAGGTAAAAAATTAACCCATCTTGGAATATTAACTTTCTCTATGTTAGGGTAATCGTTCAAAAACGTGCGCCATTGTATGATGGTTAGGGGTTTAAAACTTTCGTCCCAATCCGTCTTGTCTTTCCAAATTTGTTGCATTATAATCTTTGCAACAATAATTTTTGGAGAAAGCCAACCGGCTGGGTCAAATAGCTTGGCTATTTCAGGCAAGACAACACGTTTCGTAACAATATCCTGGCGTGGCTGCGAAATTGGTTTAAAATAGAATCTATCGTTCTTAGCGTTCCATCGCAAGCCTAGGGTTTTTGTTGTACTGGCATCTGAAAATTTTAAGAAGTCTGCGTCAAGCAGATTTCCACAGGGTAAATCTTCTAAGAGTCGTAAATGATTGGCAGTCCATTTTCGCAAAACGAAACCAGCCGTGCCAAGAACATGAATGAGTTCATTACGTCTCTTAAAAGCGTCTTCTAACTCATGAGAGCCAGCTAGTACGTCATCAACGTACATTTGGGATTGCAAAATTGCAGATGCCATAGGACTCAGGGGTTCACAATCTTTTGCCAATTTTAAAAGGGTTCGAATCGCTAAATACGGCGCACAATTCACTCCGAACGTGACCGTATTAAGCTCATAGTCCTTAATTTCAGCTTCAGGATTTTGACGGAATAATATCCGCTGATACTGGGTTTGATCAGGACGAACTAATATCTGGCGATACATTTTCTCGATATCTGCATTAAAAACATAGCGAAAAAAAACGCCATTTAAGTACTAACATCATAAGATCTGCTTGCAAAACAGGCCCGGGGTGTAAACAATTATTTAAGCTTACGCCACTGGAGGAAGGGCTTGAAGCATTAAATATCACTCTTAGCTTAGTGGTAACACTTTCGGGTGGGGTAAATAAAAATTAGTCTCGATTGACCTAGGGGGATTAACAGCTCTAATATGCCCCATTTCGAAATACTCGGAAACCACCCTGTCGTATTGTGATTTTAATTCGGGGTGTTTCAAAAGATGACCTTCATTCCGCTTAAATTGGGACAGAGTGCTATTTCGGGAATCTCCTAATGATAATTCATTGGAAAACTCCCGCCGAAATGGAAGTGACACAACATAGCGACCATCTGTATTTCGATAAGTAGTAGATTGGTAAAGTTTTTCGCAAAAATCTTCAGCTTCAGAAACTTTGGCGGCTTGAAGAATTTTTTCAAGTTTCCAAAATCGAGAAAGTTGAGGTTACCATTCGGATGTATTCTAACATGCGTAGTGAGGATTTTTGGATAAACATTTCCTCCAAGCAGTATATCCATACGGGTATATATGCCGTCAGTCATAGAATTTTCGGGAAAACTAGAGGTAACAAGGTGTGTTATAGAACACGAGGGCAACCGACCGGTGATTTTCTCAACCGCATATGTGCAAATTTTAAGTCTGAAATCGGGATCGATTTTTGATCCGACCGTAAAAACGCACATAGTTGAGGATTTTGCAGCTGCCCAATCCATTGCGCCTGTGACATTTGTCGATGGCACAGAGAATGTGGGGATCGCAAATTTCCTTTGTAATCTCCTTGATATAAATGTACCTTGCGAACCGGGGTCAACTAGAGCTCGAGCCAAACATCTGAGGTCACGAATTTGGACTATACAACTAGTCGAACCCAAGAGGATTGTGGTATTGGGTTGTGACTTGAGATGTGAGGAATATGTCTGCATACTTTGAGCCGTTGTAGATTTTGAAGGGTTAAAATTGAGAGGGAGTTGTGATTGATTGCCAGCTGGGTTTGGGTTTGAACTAATAGGGTTTTGGTTGGTAGGTAAGGGTGCGTTACCGGGACTATCATTAAACCTAACATCCCTGTAAAGCAAAGAGTGATGCTTCTGTTTACATAACGAACACACATTAATGCTTTTACAATTTCTATATTCGTGAGAAGTTGCTAGACAATTTGAGCAGCACCTAAGTCTTTTTACTGTCGATATTCTTTCATTGACGCTTTGACGCAAAAAAATGGGCCACAGTCTAATAGGGTGTGAACCTTGACAAAGGAAACACCGACATGCTACGGGCGTTGCATTTTTTTCCGCAAAACTTTGAATCTTTCTCGGTTCGTTGGAAACCTTTTTCGGAACATTAGAATTAAAATTCCTTTCCGAGTTGACAGCACCGGGTGTTTTGCTCGATGTTTGAACAGGATATGAGCGAGATTGTCTTATGTCCGAAATCGAATCGAGAGTTTTGAAATGGGCTGTCAAAAATGCGTTCATGTCCTCCCACTTCGGGGACCCTTTGCAAAGATTTTTCGACTGTTCCCAAAGACTGAGAGTGTTTTCAGGCAACTTCGTAGCACATATATATACTAGCATAACATGATAGAATATTTCTGGGGTAACTTCTAGTAAAGATAGACTCGTTATACAATCGTTTATCATGCGTTGCAAAACTCTTAATATTAGGACCTGACTCCTGAGTAATAGGTTTGATACTCAAAAGTGTCCGAAGCTGTTCGTTTATGAGAGCCTCTTTGTTCTCATACGTGTCTACCAGTTTCTTCCATGCAATTGCATAGCCATCGTTGGTCAATGGGACTGTTTGCATTCCTTCATGAGCATCTTTTGCAGTTTTCTGCAGCAAATAGTACAATTTCTGTACTGGGGTTGAACGGGGGTTATTGCCATACAAAGCAGAAAACATGTCTCGAAAAGAGGGCCAGCTCTTATAGTCACCGTAGAAAACTGGGGTATCACAAGGGGGTAGGTGTACAATCGGAATCGAATCGACCCCAATCTCCATAGACCTCTCGCTTCGTGCAGCAGATTTCAAACGGTCTAAATGAGCAGTAAGTAACGAAATACCACGGGTATAGGTACTATAACACGACATGTATTTTGATTTAATTTCCACAATTTGTGGACCTTTAATTGCATCGGCTTCAGTCAACAATGCGTCATATGTTGACCGAACAGCTTCCCATAAACGATTAAGTTCTTTCTCATGACTACATAACGAACCAATTTGGTGGTCCGTTAAGGGTATAAGGGCAATATATGCCTCGAATTCAGCCAAACGGTCGGCATTACGAATCAAAGTAGACATGTTCGTTTTCGATCTTAAGTAATAACGAGTAATTTTGTGAAAATTTAAAAATTAAAGGGATAAAATTTTAACCAGAGAACATTAAAAAAAAAAAACTCAAATGAGTGAATAAAAAAATACAAAATTGATGATTCACAAAAAAACAATATTTAAATAAAGGTTCAAAAAGAAAAATATTATTATTGTCTTTAATAAAAAATAAAAAACCGGGTTCAATTTGGCTCTTTGAATAACAATTCGTTTGAATATAAATTCACTTCGTTAATATACAAATTAAAAAAACTTATTTCTACACTAGTATGCTGCGGCAATAAACACGGTTACTCGCTTGGGGTAAACTTAAAACAAAAAAAATTATATATATATATATATATATATATATATATATATATATATATATGGGGATATATTTATTATAAATGGAGATTAGATATTTTACTTGAAAATTAGATTACGTGAACAAATTTATTTAATTTTACCGAGTAAAAGCAAATCACAAGCGAAAAAATGCAGCTTATCACAGTAATCTAATAGTAACCGGTTTAATCGCACAGGTAAAATGTTGCAGTGTTTTATATGTATGTTTTATATGTATGTATGTATGTGATAATATAAACGATAAAAAACAGACAAACAACAAAGACTCTTGGTTTCTTTTCTCAGCAAAAAAATAACTTACAGTAGCGTAGGGTACAAGAAAAAAAATTACTGAGATTTATTTATAATGATTTTGGATTTATTATATTAAAATGATCACAGAAAAAAAACTTCACTTGTAAAATGTTAAATTAAACTCGCGTATGTCCGTCGGGCTCTGTTAACAATTAAATTAACGAGTACAAATTTTATTTTCTTTATTCTCTTTTATGCTTTATTCGTTTTAACTAGCAGATTTGGGTAAAGCGGTATTAAAAACTAAAGTTTTTAATTAACAGAGCGCAATGAGCGCAACTTAAAGCAACAAAACACTTTAAAAAAAAAAAATGAATATCAATGCAAATTAAAGAAATTTACAGGATAGAATAATATAGAAAAACCACTGGGTATAGAATTTTCTTTTATTTTCTTTAAAATTATATCACACTCGAGTAACAAATGGGTAAAAATTACATGATCGTATAACACTGCACCGAGTAAAATTAACTTTTTTGGGTTTTGCCGACGGCAAATTATTTGAAACGCGGCTTTTCTTGGTGTGTGTGTGTTTTTTTCACAACACTTGTTGGTTCTTTATTATTTGTTTTTATTGTTTTTAACACCAAAGTTTTGTTGTTTTTATTTATATTATCACTTACTTTTCTTTATTTTAAATAAATTCAAATTACATACCTTTTTAATTTATTTGGGAGAATTAGGGTAGAATAATAAGGGTTGATTACAAAAATCCAAAATCAGTGTTGAACTAAAAAATTGCACACGGGGTTTCTGAAAATATTGAAATATTTTCTCAAAAATATTCAAATGATTAAAAAAAAAATTTCAACTCATAGAGAACAGGTGAAGTCACAATATATTTCAAAAATAAATGGAATATTGACATTTTGCGAAGAAGTAGTTGAGTCAAAATATTTTGCAAAAGGCAAAAATACTATTTTTAATATTTTGTCAGTTTAACGATTAATATGCGACTTCAACATAGATTGGAGCAAAAATGAAACATATAAAAAAGGATATAAGCAACTTTGAATTATTAATGGAATAAAACAAATAGTTACATAATTTACAAGAGTAACAAAATAAAAAAACAAAAACATTAATAGATTTTGTAATCACAAATGATAAAAATAATGTTGAAGTTAAGAATAATAGTGAAAATAAAATAGCAGATCATATAGCAATTGATATATTGATAAAAACCAAAAATAATGAACAGCCAACAAATAATGAAATAGAATTATTTAAATACAATAAAAACCTGTTTAGAAGGGAAATAAGAAATTCGTTAGAATATTCTGAAACAAGAAATGTGATCACCATCACATATAAAATGGATGAGTGCATTGTAAACAAAATGAAAAAATTTACATTTAAAAAAATAATAAAAGTAAGAAATATTATTAAAAAATGGCTTGCCAATAAACTGAAAACTCTAGAAAGGGATAAAATTATAAAATACAAGCGATAGTTGAAACCAATATAAAACTATTAGAAATAAATACAAAACAAAAGTTAATGAGGAAAAAAAATAAATTAATAAATAAAACAATAACTAACGCCAAAAACCAAAAACAGTTGTGGAAAGAAATAAAGGATATAGTAATTAAAAAAAATCCAAATGCACTACAATCTGTGATATTTGATCAAGTGGAGTACAAGGAGAAAAACCAATAAATTTAACAACAACTTTTTTGACAGTATAAACTCTATTAGTAATTCAATACAACATATACAACACGTTAACCACATAGAGGAGATAAATAAAGCGTTTTTCAATAAGAGCGCTACAAACGTTTTTTTAAATAAAACAAAAACGGTTTTGGATATCAATGAAATTCTTTATTCCTGTGAAAGTACGTTCGATGCCACTATTTATGGATCTCGATTTCTTTTGCATGGCCACCACGGGCAGGCTTGCAGAAGTCCAGACGCTGAACCCAATTTTCGACGGGTTTCAAGCATAAATCGGCCGATACTGCTGCAATTTGAAGTTCGATATTCGTACGAACTTCATCAATCGTCACTGGCTTGTTGACATAGACCATAGATTTGACGTAGCCCCACCGGCAATAGTCTAACGGCGTTAAATCGCACGACCGAGGCGGCCAATCGACTGGACAATTTCGTGATATAACACGTTCTCCAAACTTGGTTTCCAATAAATTGATTGTGACATTTGCTGTGTGGCTTGTGGCGCCGTCCTGTTGGAAACACATGTCCTCCAAGTCCATATCATCCAATTGAGGCCAAAAATATTCGGTTATTATTGAACGGTAGCGATTCCCATTTACAGTAATGTGCCGGTCTTGATCATTACGGAAGAAGTACGGCCCATAAACCACACAAAACCGTAATGTTTTCGGAATGCAATGATGACGCAGTACGTGTGGATTGCTGCCTGACCAATCACGCATATTTTGTTTATTGACGAAGCCATTCAGCCAGAAATGAGCCTCATCGCTGAAGATGATTTTTCGATGAAAATCCGAATCATTTTCAAGTTGTTGCTTAGCCCAATTCACGAACATACGACGCTTCTGGTGGTCAAGCGGCTTCAGTTCTTGCGCCAATTTGATCTTGTAAGGATGTAGGCAAGATCTTTTCGCAAAATTCGCCACAACGACGTCACAGAGATGCCCAACGCTTGAGAACGGCGTGTGAGAGACACATTTGGGCTTTCTTCAACTGAAGCCTCAGAGGCAGCAGTATTCTCTACACTACGGGTACTTCTTTGTCTCACTGGCTGGGGAACATTTTGTACTGTGCCTGTGGATTCAAATTTTTCCACTCAACGCTCAATTGTTGATCTGACGATTATGACGACCATAAATTGGACATAGCGCTCTTAACGTTGAGGCCACTGACTCCGAATTTCGGTAGTAAATTTTAATAATTTCGACTCGTTGTTGGCTCGTATATCTTTCCATCATGAAATCGCAAACCTTACTGAAGAGAAACGTCAAAAGAGCGGCAAGAAATATGGCGTCGTTTGCTGTTCCTGTCGCTCTACTTTTGTAGCGTCCCTGTTGAAAAACCCGATATTAAATTTCGTGCAATAGCACTAAAAAATATACGTAAAAATATAAAAAAGATACCTGATTTTGAAAACGTGTCAATGACATTAGTAATGGATAATTGGTGTATTACGGACAGAGTATTGTTGAGTATTATAAATAAATCATTTTATACAGGAGAATTCCTAGAATGATGGAAAATATCACTAATAACACCTGTGGAAGATATCAGAAAGAAAAAAAAAGTGAAGAGTTTAGGCCTATAAATACACTAAAGACCTGTGAGAAAAATATGGAAAAGGGTATAAAACAACAATATGATGGAACATATTATTTTCACTTGGGGTTTCTATATAGAAGTCCAAACACAGAAAGGGTTAAAACCATGTCCGGCTTTGATGCCCTTTCTGACTCCATAACGAAGATCCTAGACAGTTGTCCAAACAGTGAAATTGTTATTGCTGGCGATTTCAATGTTCGCAACTCATCTTGGCTTCGCAATTCGAGCCACACAACTCCAGAAGGACAATATGTTGAACTATTCGCCGCGCACAATCACCTTGCGCAGCTAGTGAATGAACCGACACATTTTTCATGTGTCGATGGGCACCATCATAACACTCTCGACCTCTTTCTTACTTCACACCCTCAAAAGTATTAAGTACATGTCAATGCACCTCTGGGCAATTCGGATCATTGTGCCATCTCCGCTTCCTTTTCGTTCTCGGTACTTCATAGCGTTCCAAGGACAGCCACGAAACGGTTAAAATATATATACGAAAAGGCTCGTTCAACGAATTTTTCAAGCTATTCAATTGGAAACTCTGTTTCTTCGACAGTAATGTCAACGCTATGGCGGAGATGGTTGTAAACGTTATATTGCTGGGAATGAATTCTTTCATTCCATCAAGGCGAGTTTCGGTTAAGCCAAGACTCAAATCTTGGTTTAATCAGACGTGCAGAGCTGCAGTCAGATCCAGAGAGGAAGCATTTAGCAATTGGCGTAGCAACAAAAACGCAGAAACTGACCTGCTTCGCAAAAAGGCGAGATCTTTGTGTGCCAAAGTGCTAAAACACGAAAAAGCTCTACACGAGCAGCACCTTCGTACTGAAGTTCTCTCTGCTCCTCGAGGTAGTAAGAGCTTCTGGTCATTCGTTAAAAGAGTAAAGGATGGAACCCGTTCCTCAATTCCTGTTCTTGTAAAGAATGACCAAATATTCACTGACCTGGTTGATAAAGCAAATCTCTTGGCTGAAGTATTCGCAAGTAATTCCTACTTGCCAGAAAGTAATCAACCACTTCCCGTACTCGGGAGGGTATCCACGGTTATGCAGCGGATATTCTTTCGAGCGCGGACAGTTAAAAGGATCCTTGGGGATCTCAACATAAATAAGGACCCTGGGCCGGATAGTATCCCAGCACTGGAACTGAAGCAGTGCTCTTCTACGCTAGCACGTCCATTGGCAAAACTTTTCAGCACTCTATACCATGCTGCTGAATACCCATTGTATTGGAAGATTGCCAATGTCACGTCGATCCCCAAAAAGGGTGAGGCCACTAACCCAGAAAATTACCGACCAATGGCAATCTGCTCTTCGCTTTCCAAGGTAATGGAAAGCATGTTGAACCACCATCTTGTGGGGTATCTAGAGAGGACCGGTCTATTTAGTGACCGCCAGTATGGCTTTCGTAGGGGACGCTCTACGGGGGACTTACTGGCTCTCCTTTAGGAAAAATTGTGCAATTCAATACACCATTTCGGCGAAAGTAAAGTGATCGCCCTCGATATCTCCAAAGCATTTGATAGAGTAGGCATGGTGTAGGCAAATTTCTATCGATTTATATCGAGCTTTCTCCGAGATCGCACTATACGAGTTGTTATAGATGGGATCTCTTCTAATGAGTATAAAGTAAATTTAGGGGTACCGCAAGGCTCCGTTCTCTCTCCTACCCTATTTCTTATTTTTCTGAATGACCTTCTCTGTCTAACTTCTAATCCTATCTACTCTTTTGCAGACGACAGCAGCGTTGCCATTCTTTTTCATTCCGTGACAGGCCCAGCCTCTTGGAGATTGAGGCTACGAGGAAAAATATGAATAACACTTTGAGTAACGATCTTAGGACAATCTCTGAATCGGGCCGTGCAAACAGGGTTGATTTTAATGCCACCAAAACCCAGTGTTGCTTACTGACGCACAGGCGCACGATCGAACACGCTGCCTCGTCTGTAATAATGGGTAATATCGATGTTGAGGGATCTGAAGCTCTTGATGTTCTCGACATGAAAATTCAGTGCGATGTTCGATGGACTAAGCACATTTTTCATATCGCAAAAGAAGCTTTCAAGTGCCTCGGCTTCAATCTCCATAGACCTCTCGCTTCGTGCAGCAGATTTCAAACGGTCTAAATGAGCAGTAAGTAACGAAATACCACGGGTATAGGTACTATAACACGACATGTATTTTGATTTAATTTCCACAATTTGTGGACCTTTAATTGCATCGGCTTCAGTCAACAATGCGTCATATGTTGACCGAACAGCTTCCCATAAACGATTAAGTTCTTTCTCATGACTACATAACGAACCAATTTGGTGGTCCGTTAAGGGTATAAGGGCAATATATGCCTCGAATTCAGCCAAACGGTCGGCATTACGAATCAAAGTAGACATGTTCGTTTTCGATCTTAAGTAATAACGAGTAATTTTGTGAAAATTTAAAAATTAAAGGGATAAAATTTTAACCAGAGAACATTAAAAAAAAAACTCAAATGAGTGAATAAAAAAATACAAAATTGATGATTCACAAAAAAACAATATTTAAATAAAGGTTCAAAAAGAAAAATATTATTATTGTCTTTAATAAAAAATAAAAAACCGGGTTCAATTTGGCTCTTTGAATAACAATTCGTTTGAATATAAATTCACTTCGTTAATATACAAATTAAAAAAACTTATTTCTACACTAGTATGCTGCGGCAATAAACACGGTTACTCGCTTGGGGTAAACTTAAAACAAAAAAAATTATATATATATATATATATATATATATATATATATATATATATATATATATATATATATATATATGGGGATATATTTATTATAAATGGAGATTAGATATTTTACTTGAAAATTAGATTACGTGAACAAATTTATTTAATTTTACCGAGTAAAAGCAAATCACAAGCGAAAAAATGCAGCTTATCACAGTAATCTAATAGTAACCGGTTTAATCGCACAGGTAAAATGTTGCAGTGTTTTATATGTATGTTTTATATGTATGTATGTATGTGATAATATAAACGATAAAAAACAGACAAACAACAAAGACTCTTGGTTTCTTTTCTCAGCAAAAAAATAACTTACAGTAGCGTAGGGTACAAGAAAAAAAATTACTGAGATTTATTTATAATGATTTTGGATTTATTATATTAAAATGATCACAGAAAAAAAACTTCACTTGTAAAATGTTAAATTAAACTCGCGTATGTCCGTCGGGTTCTGTTAACAATTAAATTAACGAGTACAAATTTTATTTTCTTTATTCTCTTTTATGCTTTATTCGTTTTAACTAGCAGATTTGGGTAAAGCGGTATTAAAAACTAAAGTTTTTAATTAACAGAGCGCAATGAGCGCAACTTAAAGCAACAAAACACTTTAAAAAAAAAAAATGAATATCAATGCAAATTAAAGAAATTTACAGGATAGAATAATATAGAAAAACCACTGGGTATAGAATTTTCTTTTATTTTCTTTAAAATTATATCACACTCGAGTAACAAATGGGTAAAAATTACATGATCGTATAACACTGCACCGAGTAAAATTAACTTTTTTGGGTTTTGCCGACGGCAAATTATTTGAAACGCGGCTTTTCTTGGTGTGTGTGTGTTTTTTTCACAACACTTGTTGGTTCTTTATTATTTGTTTTTATTGTTTTTAACACCAAAGTTTTGTTGTTTTTATTTATATTATCACTTACTTTTCTTTATTTTAAATAAATTCAAATTACATACCTTTTTAATTTATTTGGGAGAATTAGGGTAGAATAATAAGGGTTGATTACAAAAATCCAAAATCAGTGTTGAACTAAAAAATTGCACACGGGGTTTCTGAAAATATTGAAATATTTTCTCAAAAATATTCAAATGATTAAAAAAAAAATTTCAACTCATAGAGAACAGGTGAAGTCACAATATATTTCAAAAATAAATGGAATATTGACATTTTGCGAAGAAGTAGTTGAGTCAAAATATTTTGCAAAAGGCAAAAATACTATTTTTAATATTTTGTCAGTTTAACGATTAATATGCGACTTCAACATAGATTGGAGCAAAAATGAAACATATAAAAAAGGATATAAGCAACTTTGAATTATTAATGGAATAAAACAAATAGTTACATAATTTACAAGAGTAACAAAATAAAAAAACAAAAACATTAATAGATTTTGTAATCACAAATGATAAAAATAATGTTGAAGTTAAGAATAATAGTGAAAATAAAATAGCAGATCATATAGCAATTGATATATTGATAAAAACCAAAAATAATGAACAGCCAACAAATAATGAAATAGAATTATTTAAATACAATAAAAACCTGTTTAGAAGGGAAATAAGAAATTCGTTAGAATATTCTGAAACAAGAAATGTGATCACCATCACATATAAAATGGATGAGTGCATTGTAAACAAAATGAAAAAATTTACATTTAAAAAAATAATAAAAGTAAGAAATATTATTAAAAAATGGCTTGCCAATAAACTGAAAACTCTAGAAAGGGATAAAATTATAAAATACAAGCGATAGTTGAAACCAATATAAAACTATTAGAAATAAATACAAAACAAAAGTTAATGAGGAAAAAAAATAAATTAATAAATAAAACAATAACTAACGCCAAAAACCAAAAACAGTTGTGGAAAGAAATAAAGGATATAGTAATTAAAAAAAATCCAAATGCACTACAATCTGTGATATTTGATCAAGTGGAGTACAAGGAGAAAAACCAATAAATTTAACAACAACTTTTTTGACAGTATAAACTCTATTAGTAATTCAATACAACATATACAACACGTTAACCACATAGAGGAGATAAATAAAGCGTTTTTCAATAAGAGCGCTACAAACGTTTTTTTAAATAAAACAAAAACGGTTTTGGATATCAATGAAATTCTTTATTCCTGTGAAAGTACGTTCGATGCCACTATTTATGGATCTCGATTTCTTTTGCATGGCCACCACGGGCAGGCTTGCAGAAGTCCAGACGCTGAACCCAATTTTCGACGGGTTTCAAGCATAAATCGGCCGATACTGCTGCAATTTGAAGTTCGATATTCGTACGAACTTCATCAATCGTCACTGGCTTGTTGACATAGACCATAGATTTGACGTAGCCCCACCGGCAATAGTCTAACGGCGTTAAATCGCACGACCGAGGCGGCCAATCGACTGGACAATTTCGTGATATAACACGTTCTCCAAACTTGGTTTCCAATAAATTGATTGTGACATTTGCTGTGTGGCTTGTGGCGCCGTCCTGTTGGAAACACATGTCCTCCAAGTCCATATCATCCAATTGAGGCCAAAAATATTCGGTTATTATTGAACGGTAGCGATTCCCATTTACAGTAATGTGCCGGTCTTGATCATTACGGAAGAAGTACGGCCCATAAACCACACAAAACCGTAATGTTTTCGGAATGCAATGATGACGCAGTACGTGTGGATTGCTGCCTGACCAATCACGCATATTTTGTTTATTGACGAAGCCATTCAGCCAGAAATGAGCCTCATCGCTGAAGATGATTTTTCGATGAAAATCCGAATCATTTTCAAGTTGTTGCTTAGCCCAATTCACGAACATACGACGCTTCTGGTGGTCAAGCGGCTTCAGTTCTTGCGCCAATTTGATCTTGTAAGGATGTAGGCAAGATCTTTTCGCAAAATTCGCCACAACGACGTCACAGAGATGCCCAACGCTTGAGAACGGCGTGTGAGAGACACATTTGGGCTTTCTTCAACTGAAGCCTCAGAGGCAGCAGTATTCTCTACACTACGGGTACTTCTTTGTCTCACTGGCTGGGGAACATTTTGTACTGTGCCTGTGGATTCAAATTTTTCCACTCAACGCTCAATTGTTGATCTGACGATTATGACGACCATAAATTGGACATAGCGCTCTTAACGTTGAGGCCACTGACTCCGAATTTCGGTAGTAAATTTTAATAATTTCGACTCGTTGTTGGCTCGTATATCTTTCCATCATGAAATCGCAAACCTTACTGAAGAGAAACGTCAAAAGAGCGGCAAGAAATATGGCGTCGTTTGCTGTTCCTGTCGCTCTACTTTTGTAGCGTCCCTGTTGAAAAACCCGATATTAAATTTCGTGCAATAGCACTAAAAAATATACGTAAAAATATAAAAAAGATACCTGATTTTGAAAACGTGTCAATGACATTAGTAATGGATAATTGGTGTATTACGGACAGAGTATTGTTGAGTATTATAAATAAATCATTTTATACAGGAGAATTCCTAGAATGATGGAAAATATCACTAATAACACCTGTGGAAGATATCAGAAAGAAAAAAAAAGTGAAGAGTTTAGGCCTATAAATACACTAAAGACCTGTGAGAAAAATATGGAAAAGGGTATAAAACAACAATATGATGGAACATATTATTTTCACTTGGGGTTTCTATATAGAAGTCCAAACACAGAAAGGGTTAATACCATGTCCGGCTTTGATGCCCTTTCTGACTCCATAACGAAGATCCTAGACAGTTGTCCAAACAGTGAAATTGTTATTGCTGGCGATTTCAATGTTCGCAACTCATCTTGGCTTCGCAATTCGAGCCACACAACTCCAGAAGGACAATATGTTGAACTATTCGCCGCGCACAATCACCTTGCGCAGCTAGTGAATGAACCGACACATTTTTCATGTGTCGATGGGCACCATCATAACACTCTCGACCTCTTTCTTACTTCACACCCTCAAAAGTATTAAGTACATGTCAATGCACCTCTGGGCAATTCGGATCATTGTGCCATCTCCGCTTCCTTTTCGTTCTCGGTACTTCATAGCGTTCCAAGGACAGCCACGAAACGGTTAAAATATATATACGAAAAGGCTCGTTCAACGAATTTTTCAAGCTATTCAATTGGAAACTCTGTTTCTTCGACAGTAATGTCAACGCTATGGCGGAGATGGTTGTAAACGTTATATTGCTGGGAATGAATTCTTTCATTCCATCAAGGCGAGTTTCGGTTAAGCCAAGACTCAAATCTTGGTTTAATCAGACGTGCAGAGCTGCAGTCAGATCCAGAGAGGAAGCATTTAGCAATTGGCGTAGCAACAAAAACGCAGAAACTGACCTGCTTCGCAAAAAGGCGAGATCTTTGTGTGCCAAAGTGCTAAAACACGAAAAAGCTCTACACGAGCAGCACCTTCGTACTGAAGTTCTCTCTGCTCCTCGAGGTAGTAAGAGCTTCTGGTCATTCGTTAAAAGAGTAAAGGATGGAACCCGTTCCTCAATTCCTGTTCTTGTAAAGAATGACCAAATATTCACTGACCTGGTTGATAAAGCAAATCTCTTGGCTGAAGTATTCGCAAGTAATTCCTACTTGCCAGAAAGTAATCAACCACTTCCCGTACTCGGGAGGGTATCCACGGTTATGCAGCGGATATTCTTTCGAGCGCGGACAGTTAAAAGGATCCTTGGGGATCTCAACATAAATAAGGACCCTGGGCCGGATAGTATCCCAGCACTGGAACTGAAGCAGTGCTCTTCTACGCTAGCACGTCCATTGGCAAAACTTTTCAGCACTCTATACCATGCTGCTGAATACCCATTGTATTGGAAGATTGCCAATGTCACGTCGATCCCCAAAAAGGGTGAGGCCACTAACCCAGAAAATTACCGACCAATGGCAATCTGCTCTTCGCTTTCCAAGGTAATGGAAAGCATGTTGAACCACCATCTTGTGGGGTATCTAGAGAGGACCGGTCTATTTAGTGACCGCCAGTATGGCTTTCGTAGGGGACGCTCTACGGGGGACTTACTGGCTCTCCTTTAGGAAAAATTGTGCAATTCAATACACCATTTCGGCGAAAGTAAAGTGATCGCCCTCGATATCTCCAAAGCATTTGATAGAGTAGGCATGGTGTAGGCAAATTTCTATCGATTTATATCGAGCTTTCTCCGAGATCGCACTATACGAGTTGTTATAGATGGGATCTCTTCTAATGAGTATAAAGTAAATTTAGGGGTACCGCAAGGCTCCGTTCTCTCTCCTACCCTATTTCTTATTTTTCTGAATGACCTTCTCTGTCTAACTTCTAATCCTATCTACTCTTTTGCAGACGACAGCAGCGTTGCCATTCTTTTTCATTCCGTGACAGGCCCAGCCTCTTGGAGATTGAGGCTACGAGGAAAAATATGAATAACACTTTGAGTAACGATCTTAGGACAATCTCTGAATCGGGCCGTGCAAACAGGGTTGATTTTAATGCCACCAAAACCCAGTGTTGCTTACTGACGCACAGGCGCACGATCGAACACGCTGCCTCGTCTGTAATAATGGGTAATATCGATGTTGAGGGATCTGAAGCTCTTGATGTTCTCGACATGAAAATTCAGTGCGATGTTCGATGGACTAAGCACATTTTTCATATCGCAAAAGAAGCTTTCAAGTGCCTCGGCTTTTTAAAGCGGTGCAAGAGATACTTCACCCCATCTGATCTTCTCAACATTTATATTACTTACATCCGACCGAAAATGGAATACAACTCTCATGTATGGGCCGGGGCTCCAAAGTCTATTTGGGAGTTACTCGACCGCGTACAGGAGAGGGCGAAGAGGCTTATCGGTAACAGTAGGATAACCAACTATGTTGATTCGTTGGAGCATCGACGAATTGGGAGATGCTCCAATGAGATCAGGGAACTTGTTCCCGAAACCCGGAACTTTTTGCGCGAGACAAGATACTCATCAAGAGCTCACCCATTTGTAGTCAATTGGCCAGTGAACCGCACTACCTACGTATTACCGAGAGAATTCGTTTTTTGGCCGTACAGTTCGTATGTGGACTCCCTGCGGAGGTATTTCCTGCCACTTTCAATATTGAGAAGTTCCAATCAAACGTCCACAAACACTACTCCCTCTTTCCCCCTCTCCCATAACCTATTTTCCTAGTTCCGGCACAATGCACTGCATGAGTAGGGGTCATGCCCTGAGTGCTGGTCCAAAAAAAAAAAAAAAAAAATACAACTCTGTTTATAAATGCAGCACTACATATATATTTAAATTTAACGTTTGTTTTAAACGCGACTCTTCACTAACATTTTATCTGCATGTACTACTTATCTATACAACTTTGATATTGTAAACGTTTAAAACTGCTATAAAAGCAGCTGCATTTGGTTGAATAAAGTCAATTGGTATTCTGTCGTTCAACAGTAAACATCATTGTCTAGGCTTATTATAAGTACCGGACGTGAATTTTCTGCTGAACTTGGAAAACTCTAATTAAAGTGATCTCGCTTAAGTATAAATTGTGTTTTATGTTAGTAAGCAGGTTTAAATACAATCTTCGGAATAATATTGGTTCACAATCAGCTTTTAGAAAGGGGTTTTCATGTGAAACATCGCTAAATTATGTTATAAATAGATGGAGAAGAGTAAAAGAATCATGGCTATTTTTCTACACTTAAAAATAGCATTTGAGATAATTGATGGAGAATTACTTTTACAAAAATTGAGCAAGTACGGAATACAAGGAACCGAGCTGAAATGATTTAAATCATACTTAATATGCAGAAAACAAATGGTGAAACTTGACAATGTAAAATATAACTACATATGTAACACATATGGTATACCACTAGGCTCAACATTGGGTGTACTATTTATTATATACATAAACGATATGGAATAGGTATTAACAAAATGCGAAATAGTTTTATATGCAGAGGGATCTAGGGATGAAGAAAATATATATGAATATATATATATAAATATATATATATATATATATATATATATATATTTATATATATTTTGTACTTTTATAATTAAAAATTTTTGTTACATATTCGTTTTTTTATCATTATATCTAAATGTATTATTCCCGGTGTCAAGAATATGCGGTATTATTTTACTTAACTTTTTTTTTTGTTTTTATTATTTTTTATAACGAACCCCCAAAAAAAGATTGATTGATTTATTGATTTATTTAGCATTTCTTTTTGATATTATACATGTAAAAAATTTTTTTAAATAATTTTACATAGGATTCATATCTAAATTTCAAAATTTGATTTAACACAGTAAATAATTCTACGCTTAAACAAATAAAAATTATTTTCGTTTTTTAATTCTATAGGCATTTCATTAAAAAGTTTTAGACCTTTATAAAATAATACATTTTGGCTAAAACTTGTTGCTGCATAAGACAGTCTGTAGTCATTGGCGTTTCTTAGGTTGGACGGTTGGATTTCAGCTACATTGACCAAGTATCGACTTATATAAGATGCCAGGGTTCCTGTTTTTACTTTAAAAATGAATAATAGGGCATTCATCACCAGGCCTTGATTTACTGAAAGCCACTGCAGTTTATACATCATATCCCTGATGCTTGCCAGCCTGCTGCATCTGAGAATAAACCGCATGCCTTTATTTTGAAGTTTTTGCAATTATGCTTTATTTGTTGATTACATAGGAACAGTACAGTGGAACAGTATTCAAAGTGAGGCTTTATGATTGTGTTATATATATTAATGGCGGTAATTGTTGAAATTTTATATCTGATTCTTCTCATAAAAGCAATTTTCTTTGATATCTGTTTAAACAGGTATTCAAAATGTAGTATGGAATTTAATTTGTCGTCTACTGTTATACCCAAATATTTTATTTATTTAATCTTCTACATGATTTCATTTTCTATGGAAATATTATGGTTCGAAATTCCATTTATTAACATTGCTTTTATTTTATTAACATTTAGTTTTGTTTTATTCATTTTTAGATAGTTTTCGATTTCGCCTAAATTTTCATTTAATTTTCGGACACATTTATCTGCATTTTGACCACATGTATATACCAGCGTATCGTCAGCAAACATGCACACTTTATATTGCTTAACAGTTCTCTCCATGCCATTTATGTAAATTAAAAATAGCAACGTTCCCAACTCTGTTCCCTGGGGTACTCCAATATCTACAGTTTTTGAGGATGAAACATATTTGACACATTTTGTTTTTTGTGCTCGGTTACTCAAATAACTTCTGAACCAAGCCAATTCTATTCCTTTGATCCCGTATTTCTCCAACTTTTGTAACAAAATTTCTCTGTTGACTATTTCAAAGGCTTTTCTTAAATCGAGAAAAGCTGCTGCCACGCATCTTTTATTACCCACTTCAATTTTCCATTCTGACACTACTAGATTCACCATTATGATTCTTTTTTAACTCCAGATTGAATTTCGTAGAGTAAATTGTTTTCCTCAAAATATTTGCTTAAGTAATTATAAACTATTTTTTCTATAATCTTGCTTATTGTAGGCAACATGCTAACAGGACATATTTCGGTAGGATTTTTTGTGCTTGTAACTTTTTTTATTGGTATAACTGTAGCTCCCTCAAGGATATCGGGAAATACACCGCGTAGAAAGGATTCATTCACTAGGTGTAAAAAATATGGTCCAGCTATATCGAAATTATCCAAAAGCATTTTAATTGAGAGACAATTTTGATCCTTTTTGTTGTTCATAGCTTTCATAGTCAACTCAAGTTGCCTTATGTTGATAATTTCGAAATTATCAACATAATCGGTATTGGTTTATGTTGTCTTCGTATATTGTATTAGGTATACTTGCTATTATTTCATTCACACTTTTCATAAAATACATATTAAGCTCTTCAGCTAATTCCATCTCTTCTGTTATAACTTTTCCATTTACTTCAATCTCTTTAACTTGGGGTTTCTCGTGCTTCATTACTAATTCTATTAGATTTCTCCACATATCATTCTGGTTAGAGCACTCATTTATTTTATTTCTTACATAATTTGCCTCACATTTCCTTAATTCGGATTGGCACTTATTTCTTATTGATCTAAATTTTCTCCAATAGTATTTATTATTGTGCCACACTGCTAACCTATGTGATTGTATCTTAGTTTGCTTTAATGATCGTAAATATCCATTGAACCAATTGTTCGCACCATAATTATTTTTCACACGCTTTTCACTTATCATTGTTTTTAATGCGTTGTTTATGCCCGTCGTGAATATATTAGCAAAATTGTTTATTGGTGTGTTAAATTGACATCTACTAACTTCACCATGTATTAAAGAGGTTCGAAAAACCAAATTATTAAAGCGGAAATATTGGACAGTTTTTGTTTTATTGTAGCTGCTTGCAGTACGTAACGGTATTTTTATCTCCAATGTTTCGTGATCACTAATCTTCATTATGTCAGCTGTCTTAGTTTCAGCATTTTCTATGTTTGTTACTACGTAATCAATTAAGGATGTCGTGTTTGGTGTTATTCGGGTAGGTTCTGTAACAATTTGATTAAAATAATTGTCCCTTATAATTTCCTCCACTTTTCTCTTATACCAGCTCGTACCGAACCAATCAATGTTGAGTCACCTATAATAATGTAATTTTCTTTGTCACCTATACTTTCCATTTCAGATTCAAAGAATTCAATAAAGTGTTGTTCAGGAGAATTCTGTCTGGGGTCATCTATAAATTCCTACCAAGTTTTATGCTAATTCCCGAAAGCAATATCCACTTTTTGCCACCATATTTTCTTTTCGATTAGTTTGCTGTCTACTTTTTTCTCCATTGCTCATTTAAATAGAGACCTACTCCTCCTGTATGCCTGCTTATGCCGTCACATCGTATGATATTGTATCCTTCCAATAAGGTTTCGCTATTGTTTATGTCTTCTGTTAAATGCGTTTCTGAGATACATATGAAATCGAAAATTTCCTCCAAACATATTGTTTCTAATTCATTGATGTTTTTTGTTAAACCACAAATGTTAAGATATATTCCTTTTATGAATTTTAGTTGCTTGTATGCAACTTTTTCTGATTCCATTTTATTTTTCCTAATTAATATTGGGCAATTGGCATCCCGACTAACATGATTAGTGCTTATGTCACTTAACCTTTAGCTCTCTTTAGCTTTTTCACAATTTATGCATTTCTTTATATTATTTCGACAGTCTTTGTAAGAGTGACCATTTTCCTCACATTTCGTGCGTATTTGTTCTGCGCTTTTGCAATACTTAGATACATGGTTGAATCCCCAACAGTTGAAACATCTTAGTACACTGCAGCTTTTATAAATTCGGCAGCTATCCCAGTCGATATTTATCACTTTATTTTTCATAATTTAGCTAAACCCGTCTCAGTTTGTTTCAATCAATGCATTGAACATATTAGAATTCTTGTAGGATTTATCAACTTTTACGCATTTTAAGTGTTCGCATTGAATGTCATTTTGTTTTATTAAAGTTCTTATGATATTGTTTTCGTCAAGCTTTTCATTCAATCCTGTAATTAATATTTTAGGATTCCCCACCTTGGGGCTCGCACCTCGTATTCATTTCTTATCTTTTATTTCATTAGTTAAAACAGATCTATCATTCTCATTTTGGCAACTGATAGCAACAACTCCTGCATTTCTCTTATATATTCTCTGCACCTGCATGTTAAGAGAAGACGGTTTAATTTTTTCTTTTACTTCTTTTTCAGTTGTTTCGGTACTTTGTTTATATTTCGGTTTCAATATAACGGGCATATTATTTGTTGACTTAACTTTACTAGCATAAGATTCCTGTACCGCGGGTGTTTGTTTACTTGTTTTTTTTAATTCGCTGACAATCTCTATTTTGGCATCATTTACTCGTTGCTCCACTATTTTGGTCGTTTTATTAATTCTTTCAGCCATTTTGCATTCATTTTCTTTTATTAGTAAACTTTTATAATTATCGTTTGTTGACTTTACAAAGTTAGTACAGTCATCTCACATACATATACTTTATATTTGGATATTTAAAAAGTGCATCATATTCATATTTTGAAAGACCAACACATTCCATATGAAAATTCCTCTGACAATAGCCGCCACAGTGTATTTCAATGTCTCTGCAAGTTTTATTACATTTTCCGCAGATTCTATCCATGGTCACATGGAAATTTATGGTTCAAAAATTTCCTCCACCACTCTGAGTCTTATACGCTCTACAAAGAGTAATTTCTTGGTTTTAATTTCCTTACCTAAAATTCAATTTTTTAGAAAGCTCTAGATTCCCGTCTGACTTTATCGAACGACAAAATGAAAAAGACTAGACAGTAATTTAGCACAAATCAACAAAATTTATTTCCAACAAGATAAAAAAAACTCTAATATAAATTTCACAAAATGTTTAATATTTGTAGGATAGCCCTTATTCTTTAACACAGCTGCACATCTCCTGGGCATACTGTCCACTAGGCCAATGCAGCGTTCCTTCTGTATTGCATATTAAGCGTTTTGTATTTCCGTCCATAATTCGTTCAAATTTTTTGGGTTTAACAGCAGTTATGTGTTGCTCTGCATCGTTCCAAAGGTTCTCTATAGGATTAAGGTCCGGCGATTGAGCTGGCCATTTGAAAACGTCAATACCACTTTGATCCAAGCAACACTTCACTATGCGTGAAGTGTGTTTTGGATCGTTGTCGTGCATGAAACGCCATCTAAGTGGCATGTTTTTCTTTGCATATGGAATCATTGTACTCGAAATTATATTTTTGTAAACATACTGGTCCATTCGCGCATCGATTTTAATTATTGGACCAACACCGTGCCCAGAAAACGCAGCCCAAACCATCACGTTTCCACTACCATGCTTTATGGTCTTCGAGGTGTACCTGGGATTGTGTTGCATGTTTGGGGGACGCCATACATAACGTTTTAAATCAGAACCAAATCGACAAAATTTGTATTCGTCGCTACAGAGGATATTTTTACAAAATAGCAGGGGCTTGTGTTGTACAATACATCCACGCAATTTTTTTTTTTTGCATGAAGTCTTATTCTATTGTTCGTGAGGAGACGTCGATACCAAATTTTGTTGAAACTTCCCTTTGAATTTCAGTTGAGGTTTTGAAGGGGTCCGCAACTGAAGCTCTATAAATAAGGGAGTCCTCTTTACGTGTGGTTTTTCAAGGCCTAGCACGCTGTGGAGCATTTGTGTGTGTCTAATTGGCTTGAATATGACTGAGTGCATTGTACACCATCTTTCTAGAGCCGTTTAATATGGAAGCAATATCACAAACGGTGCTTCCTCTCGATTTCATATGATGAATAACTTTACGCTGCTCCTCTGTGCACTATGTACCATTAGCCATATCTAGTTTTTGTTTTACGTTTTTAATAGTATTAACAAAACTTACCAATTTAACATTTTAAGCAAGAAAAATTATGAAAATATCGAATGTGCTAAATTAGTGTCCAGCTCAGATTAAACACTTCTTGCAATAAATCAAAAATTTAATTAAAAAGGGCAAAAGAATATAAAAAAATAACGGTACATACTAATCACGCCATACACAACACTTGTGGGTAAGATTAAGATGTTTACTTCATTTTCATACCTTAAACAAAATACATGCATTTTAATGCAACGTACATGACGAAAATAATGCAAATGAATATTAGTCCAATTTTTAAAATAAACGATCACAGGTAATATAGAGAGTCAATCAAATGAAATACCTTTAAAAATTAAAATTTTATGAACATATTGAATACATGTGCAAAAATTTTGCAATAAAATTTCCACAATTACGGCCATAAATATTTATAACACAATGATAAAACCGCATTTTGAGTTTTGTTCAACAATCATATATATGTACATGTTGCACAGGAACGCAAATAGAAAGACTGATACACTGGGCATTCCTTGCTTATAGTTAAATGATTCTCGTCTAAGCGCATATTAAATTTCTTATTTGATCTTATACAATTTATACATTTAACAATAACCTTTGAATTGCGGCATTTGTGACATATTTTGATTTCTACAGTCTTTAGCTTTATGGTTAAATTCTTGACATTTATAACACATTATTACTTCAGTGTAATCGAAAACTCTACATTTCTCCCATCCTATATTTATTTTTTGAGCCGACAAAACTTTGGTATATAATTCGTGATCTATTGCAATCTTTGCGTTATTAATTATTCTATTATTTCTTTTAATTTCATTTCATTACTATTCAGAATATGATTTTGCCTTTTAATTTTATTGATTATTTCCGCATGTGAATATTTAAAAGGTATATCCGATACGATAACATTCATGAAAACATCACTTGTCGCTTCAATTTCATATTCTCCACCCATTTCATTTTAAATAACCGTTTTAATTTTCTTTCTTTCTTCCGTGTTTTCACTTTGAATAACACTATGCAAAAAATTGAAAAAAAAAATTTCTGCCACACAATTTTTCATATATGTTGTAGTTGCCTAACTACAAAAATCACCTTTATTTCGAATTCTATGGATAGGTTTTAAAAAAAAAAATTTTTTTTTAAATGAGATTTTTGAAAAGTCCGCTTCACATATCTTATCATAACTTTCAAAAGCCTTGATCAATTTTGTTGTGCTATATGTCCACAAGTTCCAAATTACGACAGCCACACCATTTTTTACTATACCCATTAGTTTTGGAGTTATTTCGAAAAAAAATGAATTTTTTTTATTATTTCTTCGAAAAATTTTGTAATTTTTTATTTTCAAAAATTTATAAAAAAAAAATATATAAAACCTCAAATATTTACCAGTTGTATTATTTTATGATGAAGCTACATATAATAAAAATAAAATGAGCCATCACTTGTGAAAATCAGTGGATAAATACGTATCCCGAAACACCAAAAGTACCCAGTTTGGCCCAAAAATCGTTTTCTTGTGTAATTGATACCACTATGCAAAAAATTGAAAAAAATATTCAGACTTTGAACAACCACTATAACTACAAAAATCATATTTATTTCAAATTCTATGGATAGGTGTTTTTTTTAATTTTTTTTCTTTTAAAATTGTTCTTTTCTATACTCATCAGTTTTGGAGTTATTGTGGAAAAACTGACAAATTTTGTTCTTTTTTTTCGAAAAATTGCTAAAATTTTTATTTAAAAAAATAAAAAATATAAAAACGCTAATATTTATTGATAAAGTATTTAGTAATATCCATGAAAGAGTTTTTATTGATTCTGTGCAATGTAACTTCACAGATCATAACATTATAAATTGTAAAATATAATCCGAATTAAACTGCAATCGCCATGATAAAAGATTAAGTAGCTATTGTGATTATTCAAAGGCTATAAATATTTTACATCGTAATTTACCATTTCAGGCATTAATTTTGCTAAAGAAAAATCTTTTGAAAAAGCGTCGTAGATCAAAAAATGGAAAATACGAACATATGTTAAAAAGAATTAGCAGAGTGATAAAAACGGCAAGTAGAATATCTAGAGATAATTAATATTATGACAATTTGATTAAGTTTGACATTGACCATAAAAAATGTTGGAATTTCTTAAATGATATACTTGGAAGAAAACGTAAACCAGATTTCGATATTTTAACGTAGCGAGGGGACAGAATTTCGGGTAACCAAACTATAAAATAAGTACTTTGTATACACAATGGACAGTCTACGTCAACAAAAACCATGCTTACCTGGTGATAATTGTAATAATCTTAGAACATTATGTCAGACCAGTGAACTTTTTCGACTTGAACCAGTAACATTGAGTAAAATAATATAAGCAACTTAAATCTTGAAAAATCTTCTGGGCATGACAACATTACACCAAAGTTAATTTTCAATTGCAAGCATATGGTTGCACCAATTTTGGTAAATATTATAAATAGAATAATTACAACTAATGAATACCCGATTGCTTGAAAATGAAGTAAAATAGTTCCTATTCCCAAAATGGCAAATAAATTTAATGTAGAAAATTTTCGTCCAGTATCTATTCTTTCTACTATCGATAAGATATTTGAAAGATTGATACATGAAAAACTATCACTGTATCTTGAAAACAATAATTTTTTGTATTCATGCCAGTACGGTTTTAAAAAAGGTTGTGGTACAGAAGAGGCTGTGCTAAATGTGGTGAATTATATATGTAATAATTTAGACCGTGGAGCAATAGGTATGTCGGGTTTATTTTTGGATTTTTCAAACGCTTTTGATTTAGTCGACCATGATAATATGTTGAAAAATTAAAATATTATGGGATCGTAGGAAAAGACCATCATATATTTGAAAGTTATTTTAGGAATCGCAAGCAATATGTACAAGTTAATGACATGAAAAGTAACATATTAGTTATTAAATGCGGCGTTCCGCAAGGTAACTGGTTAGGGCCGTTACTTTTTAAAATTTATTTAAATGATTTGTGTAATTTGAATCTTGATGGACGTTTATATATGTTTGCTGACGACGTGAGTCTGTTTTACCCATACAAATATGATTTAACATTAAAAACGCGCATGGAGCGTGATGTTTCTCTCATTTTCGAATATGCTCGCATAAACAGATTAATCTTGAATGCGGACAAATCAAAATTAGTACGATTTAGGCCGAATACTAACTCTTCTAGCGAAAATTTAACATTTACGTTGATGGTCAGGTAATTACAGAATTGCAAACTGTTAAGTATCTAGGAATTATCTTACAAAGTAATCTGCATTGGAACCTTCATATTTGTGAATTGAAAAGAAAAATAACGCCAGCTGTTGGTATTTTATATACATTGAGAAACAAATAATACAATTCCATTTTAATTATATGATAATGTTATATGGATACAAAAATACAACTGTTTTGAAATCTCTTCAAACTGTGCAGAATAGGGCTCTAAAAATAATTTTTAAATTACCTATTAGATATTCTACTAATCTACTTTTCAAAGAGATATGTTGGCCACTAATGCCTGTTCATATATTACATATTTATCAAGTATTGCTATACATATACAAAACTTTAAATCACATCGGATACCATACAATTAGTTTTCAACAAAACCAAATTGTATTTAACACAAGGAATCAGTTAAATTTAAGGATGCCAAGGTGCATAACTGAAACATCAAAGCAACGTATTGAGTATATGGGAATTTTAAGATATAATCAGTTACCATCAACACTAAGAACTCTGAATAGAATATTTTTAAATCTAATTTAAAAGAATATCTTTTTCAAAATCTTGACTCGCTTATGTAAACTATAAAATATATATATATATATACTTTATCTTGTCTTGAAACTTTTTAATTATATTATATATTTATATCAGCTTAAAATTTGCTAGCACAGCCTCAATAATGCCATTTGGCGCTGAGGCTACATACGTATATTGGAAATTTCTGGTAACACTGGACCATTTTTTTTTACCACATTTGCAAGTGGTCTTGTGTTTTGTTTTTCACTCGATTCTTTAATTACTTATCAATTTTTAGAAGTCTTTCTTCATATCTTCTTTTAGTTGCCTCCAATAATTTCTTTATTTAATTTTCATTCTCTTTTAACGAAGTTTTAAATTCTCCTTTATATTCTATAAGACTCTGTTTATTTTTTTATACTGTCTTGGACATCCTTCAAACTAAATCAACATTTTGTATATATTGGACAAAATCGTCTCACATATAGTATACCTCACACAATTATCTGCTTCCAATATTTTCGCAGAGTATTGGTTAATTCCCGCACAATTAATAGAGCAGTGAAAAACTTTTGTGCATACTCTGACGCAGCTTATTCTCTATTCTCCACGTATCAAATTCTGACATTTGTAACATGGCCATGGATTTTTAAATCCTTTAAATTCTCATAAATTTTCTTAATTTTATATTTTATAATATATTTTCTTTTCTATGCGAAACTCTGTTAAGCGAACCGTTGTGTTTCTCTTACAAGAGATGTATTTATAACACAATGATAAAACCGCATTTTGAGTTTGGTTCATCAATCATATATACATGTTGCACAGGAACGCAAATAGAAAGAGTGCAAAAATTGCAAAATAAAGGAATGAGATCGATATTGAAATGTACCATTTATACATCGATAGAAATAATGCTGAGCAGCAGAAGCAACTTCAGACTACAGAGAAGCACAACAAGCTATGTTAAAGGCCTTTTTTCATAAAGGATTGTACCTTTACAACATACTACCAAATGAAATTAAGTCGGAGATGAATATAAATGTTTTAAAAAAAAAGATTATATATTTTGTAAAAGGCAATATAATTTAGAATTGCAAACAAAATTATTATTTTTATTATTAAAATCATTATTATTGCTGCTATAATTATTATTGTAAACTTCAAAGTATTTTAAGTACTACGAAATATCCTAAATAAAAAAACTACTAAATACCACCAAATAAAAAAAAAAGATTGCGAAAAAAAACCGATTATGTTTTTGATTTAGGATGCGATATGTACATAAGTATGTTGTTGTTGCTTTGCCGGTGAAAAAAAACCGACGATAAAATCGTTCGAAATACATACATATGTGGAAGATGATTTCCAACATCTTAGGGGACCAGTAATTAAAAAATTAATTATTTGTATACGTATATTTATTTTCGCTTTATACAGATTCGGTTAATAATACATTTTCGCTTTGGATAACGACTTTGACGAAATAAATCAAACGCTTTTTCAATACTCTCATGACAGGCTTTCGAAAACAACGAAATATTAATTTATAGCTTTAATTTGTACCAATATGAAAAAATACAAAACCTTCGCTCTAAGTATTATCAGTGGTAGTGAAAATTAACATTTAGCGATAGCTAACAATATACATATATTTCTCGATATCGTTGAAGTTGTTTTTCGTGAAAATGAACATTATTGAGAATTCAGTTTTTGATAACTTTAGTAGATTCACTGAAAAATCGTATGAAGTAAAATTCATATTGCTTAAGTTTTGCTTCTACAATCATTAGCATATCTCCGAAAGTGATAAATCTTTGAAACAAGACTGAGCAACAGTTAAACCTTTTTCGATTAGTTTTAGTTTGTCGATATCGATCATTTGGCACGAAAAATGTTCGATATACCTACTAAGGCAATATCATAAACAAATCTCTTGGTCAAGTTGGTACATATATATGAACATAAATTCAACGTCATATGTATGTATGTAAATATAGGTATGTACTATTTATACGTATATGTACATATAAGTATGTATGATTATACTGTGTACTAGTGAATTGCGAAACGGAGATGAATCATCTACCACTGCAGCCACAGCGGGTAACACTGAATAACGGGGGCAGCAACGTGGTAAAATTATATTCAATAGCTCGGAAAATAACGTACCCAATAAAGCTCACAATCAGCAAATTCTAAGTACCACTACCTCAGAAATTAGTGTTGATGATTCTACTAATAGCACTATGGATTTACAGACCATAACTTTCGCGCGGTCAAGTGGCGGTTGTAACACATCAAATGGATGGATATTCCCCCCAAAGGCTCCATCACCAAATATATACAACTGCGTTAGTCTTGTGAGTACACTTTTTTAAACATAAATATATAGTATGTACATCCACTCCTGTTCAGTTGATAAGATCGACATGATATTCGTTACTTAGTAGGCCTTATACTTTTATAGTTTATTAAAACTTTTTAGAAAGTTAATTGCAACGGTATTTTAAGCATAATTTTTCGAAAAATTAAAAGAAAGTTTTATTCATTTGATAATACCAATTAATTTTATATAAAAATTTATTATTCATAATTTAAGAAAAATATTTTTAATAATCAAATTATGGCTTTTTTCTACCTTTCTGCCACAAAGCTATCCGTCGCAGGTTCGAATCTATTCTAACCTACGGAGTTCAATTAAATATGAAATTGTAGGTTTAATTCGATGTCCTATCGTTTCCTTCTAATACGTTCTTCCATCCTGGAATCGTGAACAGATGAGAAAAACATGCTGGGCATCCTCCAAAACATTTCCATTATAATTCGGGCAAAACGGAACACTTCATATCTGAAACGATGCAGATATGACCTAAAACAACCATGTAGCCAAGACCGAATATTGGGTATTAGTGTATACGTCCACCTTCCTTTATCAGTCCCCGACCATCGCATTTGCCACTTTGATATACATAACTCCATTGCACTAGCTACAACAGTTGCCTGTAAATCTATATGCATCATAACGGCAATGACCAGAGCTGATGCATTTCTGTATGCTGTAAATATCGAGTCTACATACAAAAGACTCTCAAAGAATCCTACCATACAGAGGACGCATTTAGTATTATGCCCCTCACCACACTTTGGATACTTCGTACCTCTTGCATTCGGCATGATACAGTTTTTTGATGCCTTAGCACTTATGTATATAGCGTAAATGCTAATTAAAAGATAAACGAGTGTCATTCATTACATCAAGATATTTCAGGTACGCTTTGGTTTCTAAACGTGTGCCAACGTTTAGACTCACTGTTTCCGTTTTATGGTCGGCGAGAAACAATTGATCCTACCCAGGACCTAATAATCTGTATACTGGCGTTTGCGACGCTTTCCACACCTAATAATTCTTTTGCTATCCACACTAAGGCTATGTCATATGTAAAACCAACCATACTAACTATTTTAGGTAGGATTGTTCGAAAAACTTCATCGTTACATCGCATTCCACAATAACAGGTCAAGCATCAAAGATCCTTAAGGAACTCCACCTGTGATCTTGTGCGCATTATAGTACCGGCATCTGTGTATATACAAACTCTCTATTTTTTAAGTAATGTATTATTGCCAGTAGATATCTTTGATTGCTACTTCCTGGATAGTGGGAACTATTAGAACTCTGTGTATATTTCCATTTCTTATGTACCAGGGGGCGCATACGATAAGTCGTAAAATACTAGACTGTTTTCTTTGTAACTTCTGAATATTTGATGCGCAAGCAGTACCCAACAGCTGAATGCCTTATGCCCATATTGATTTTATAATGAATTTGTATAAAAGCACTTTGTAATCCCAGCCCGGGTTGAGTTAGAACTTATTAACCAGTGTAGTTGATTTGTTCGAAGCTTTGTGGCCGTTATTTTTGCCTCAATGTGACGGGACCTCGTTAGGCGTCGATCTAGGTGGATACCCAAATATTTAACGTGCGTTTCCGCTGAACCCATGGTATTTGTTATTGGTGGGCAACTTTGTCTTCTGAGGGAAAAGGTTACGTGTACACATTTTGATGGGTTTACCTTTGTTCTCCACTTTTTCAAGCAGTCGTCTAGCTCATGAACGTGCGACTGACGTTTTTGAGATGCAACTTTCGGATCATTATTAACCCTTATAAATGCAGTGTCATCTGCAAACGTTGACGTATATGTATTTGCGCTTGTTGGCGTATCCGCTATATATATGAGATGTAATAGCGGCCCTTGTGGCCCCTATTTCCCAATTTTTTAGAAAATTTATCCTTCGACCTTACCTTAAACGTTCTATTTCTTAAGTAGCTCTTCAGAAGTTTGTGGGAGTTTTTAGGTAGGACTCGAGTTATTTCCGTAAGTAGCCCAGCATGCCAGACTTAATCTAACGCTTTTTTTTAATGCGGATCGAATAACGGTGACAATTCTGTGGACTTGCTCATTTGTACTATGGTTTGATCGAAAACCAAACAGATGGTCCGGGATGATGTTTTGATAAGTAATATACGGCTTTAAACACGAAACGATTAATTTGGGGCTGTACGACGTAATTTGACTTAAGTCCGTGCCTGGTTTAGGGATTATGCAATTTCAGAGATCTGCCAAGAGCATGGGAAGAAACCGTTCGCAACATTGCATTAAATACGAACAGTAAAATTCCCACAGCATAATTATCATTGATCCGGTAATACGATCAGGGCCGGGCGATTTTCTCATGTCTTGAGTTTTAATTGTCGATTTTAATAAAGATAGCCGTAACAATCTCTCAGTGTCATGTGGTGTGAAAACCTTTTCTACGTGATTTCCAAAGGCATTTACCTTTTCAATTGAGCTCTTAGTCCATGTGCGGTTTTCAAGTCTTTATAGGGATTTCGTAGGTAATAGGACATTTAAAGTGCCTATTGCCTACGAATCCCAATTAAGTCCGAGTTTTTTCTTGGAGCCAAATTATGGAAGAATGGGGATGGGTACCAATATCCCACTACATAGAAATTATGCTCCAGAGGGTACTTAATGGAACTGTAGTAGTGGGATATTGACACCCTTCCCAATTTTTCCATAATGACCATTAATCCTCTCAAGAAATTTTTGCAAATATCACTTTTTTAAAACTTATTTTTAAAAAGTTCCAAAATTATTTGAGAAATTTCACTATATGTGCTCGATAAAGGCCTATCTGGAGCACCATTTGTATATAGTGGGATATTTGTACCCATCACCATTTTCCCAAATTGGTCACTGGTCATAAGTGTTCATAACAAAAAATTTTCTCAAAAATCCTTTTTTTCAAATTCGATTTATTTTTCTTCCAAAATTATTTCAGATATCCCACTATTACAGTTCCATTAAGTACTCTCTGGTGCATCATTTCTATGTAGGGGGTTTTGGCACCTATCCCCATTTTTCCATAATGACCACTGGAAGTAATGTGTGTGAAGATAAATTCGAATTCAGCTAGCAGAGACACAAACCGAATTTTTTAACATGGCTGATTTCGCACTTAACAGAGCTGTTAGCAATTTAACAGTGTGAGTAATTTTGACCTTATTTTCAGAAGCCTATATTAGGAAGCAGGAACCAGATCCATAAAAAAGCTCTTTTGTAAACATTGCTCAAAGCGTTAGTTAGTTGACCCATAAAAGTAAAACATCTAAAATATTTAGGAAACAACATTAAATTGCATTTAAAAGCAGCCCTTTTTGGCGAAATGTTAATCTTAAACTCATTTCCAGTGACCATTATGGAAAAATGGTGACGGGCTGGCCCAAGCTATTATATAGGAATGGCGGTCCAGGGAGTACTTAGTGGAGCCATAAAGGTGGGATATCTGAAATAATTTCAGAATCCTAGTAAAAAAAATGTAAAAAGTACTAATTTTTGAAAATTTCTTGAGAGGATAAGTGGTCATTATGGAAAAATGGTGATGGGGTGACCCAAGCCACTATATAGGAATGGCGGTCCAGGGAGTACTTAGTGGAGCCATAAAGGTGAGATATCTGTAATAATTTCAGAATCTGAGTAAAAAAAAAATTGTAAAAACTACTCATTTTTGAAAATTTCTTGAAAGGATAAGTGGTTATTATGGAAAAATGGTGATGGGCTGGGTCAAGCCACTATATAGGAATGGTGGTCCAGGGAGTACTTAGTGGAGGCATAAAGATGGGATATCGGAAATAATTTTAGAATCCGAGTAAAAAAAATTTAAAACTACTAATTTTTTGAAATTTCTTGAGAGGATAAGTGGTCATTATGGAAAAATGGTGATGGGGTGACCCAAGCCACTATATAGGAATGGCGGTCCAGGGAGTACTTAGTGGAGCCATAAAGGTGGGATGTCTGAAATAATTTTAGAATCCGAGTAAAAAAAATTTAAGAAGTACTAATTTTTGAAAATTTCTTGAGCAGATAAGTAGTGGTCATTATGGAAAAATGGTGATGGGCTGGCCCAAGCTATTATATAGGAATGGCGGTCCAGGGAGTACTTAGTGGAGCCATAAAGGTGGGATATCTGAAATAATTTCAGAATCCGAGTAAACAAAATGTAAAAAGTACTAATTTTTGAAAATTTCTTGAGACGATAAGTGGTCACTATGGAAAAATGGTGATGGGTTGGCTCAAGCCACTATATAGGAATTGCGGTCCAGGGAGTACTTAGTGGAGCCATAAAGGTAGATATCTGAAAAAATTTCAGAATCCGAGTAAAAAAAAAATGTAAAAAGTACTAATTGTTGAAAATTTCTTGAGAGGATAAGTGGTCATTATGGAAAAATGGCGATGGGGTGGCCCATGCCACTATATAGGAATGGCGGTCCAGGGAGTACTTAGTGCAGCCATAAAGGTGGGATGTCTGAAATAATTTTAGAATCCGAGTAAAAAAATTTAAGAAGTACTAATTTTTGAAAATTTCTTGAGCAGTGGTCATTATGGAAAAATGGTGATGGGCTGGCTCAAGCCACTATATAGGAATGGTGGTCCAGGGAGTACTTAGTGGAGCCATAAAGATGGGATATCGGTAATAATTTTAGAATTCGAGTAAAGAAAATTAAAACCTAATTTTTGAAAATTTCTTGAGAGGATAAGTGGTCATTATGGAAAAATGGTGATGGGGTGGCCCAAGCCACTATATAGGAATGGCGGTCCAGGGAGTACTTAGTGCAGCCATAAAGGTGGGATATCTGAAATAATTTTAGAATCCGAGTAAAAAAAATTTAAAAATATAAATAATATACATATATAAGTTATGGAACGAATGAATAAAACACGTTAATTCCGTTGCGATACCAAATATCAACTAGTTCTTTATTTTATTCTTTCCTTTTTTATAAGTACAAACTTATTCTAAAATTGGGGTTAACACAATTATGCTTATTTGTCTATAATTTAATATTTTATTTTTGTTAATATGTTTTGTTTATTGTTGCACCTTTTTAAGTGCAATGACTTTTGTTCATATTTCATTAAGTGTGTCGTTATAGAAAAATTATGTTGCGTAAGCAAGTGTATTGACTTTGTGTCGTTATGGAATTTAACTTCTATAATTTAATATTTTATTTTTATTAATATGTTTTGTTTATTGTTGCACCTTTTTAAGTGCAATGAATTCAATATCTTTTGTTCATATTTCATTAAGTGTGTCGTTATAGAAAAATTATGTTGTGTAAGCAAGTGTATTGACTTTGTGTCGTTATGGAATTTAGTGCATTGACTTTAAGATTATATTGTGTAAGCAAGTGTATTAACTCCCCCTTTCTTAAGAATCAGCGTCTCGCTGATCAAAGTAAAGTTTAATAATGAATTTTCATGGGTAGTTTATTTTGATCTCTGGAAAATTTGTGATTGTTGGAATATTAAATGTTCCACGATTGCTTCTGTACTTGGTACTTAACTGAATTGCTAAAATTATGAGAAACCCAGCGAGGAGTATGAAAAAATTTAGACCGATTGAGATGAAACCTTTATGTGAGAGATTACCTATGTTTTCAATATTTTCGAGATGAAGGTGATGAAGATATTGTAAGTCTAATTTTATATCTTTCTCGGTTAGGTTACTATGGGGCTATTGTATTCGTAAATGTCTATAGTGGCATCCGTAAAGTATGCTAGGAGTCTGAAAAGAAATGGCTTCTTGTTAGGAAAAAGGGTAATTTAATTGGGCATTAATTCTTTAAGTGCGATTTATGAATTCTCTTATTATCGGTTGTGCTTATTGTGACATTATTGTGCTTCCCAACAGTTTTTCTTTCAAATAATGGTTTGTCTATTCCCTTGATCTGTTTATTTTTTTAAATACCGTGTCCCCTGGCTCATATTTTCTCGGTTTTTGCCTTTTTGCATTCCGTCTATAGAGTTGAATTTTTTGGTTCCTAGCTATTTCGTTCTTTAGGTTGCTGTTGACAATTTCCTTAAAATCCGCTAAGTTCTGATAATTAATTCTTTCCGCTCGTCCGAAAAAAATGTCAACCGGCTTCTTTTTTGTGACAGAATGAAGTGTATTATTGTATCTGTCGACCGTAATATTAATTAGTTGTTTAGTTGAGTATTCCGGATATTCCTCACGTAGGCATCTTAGCATTTCAATAATCGTAGAGTGTACCCTTGCAATCGTACCGTTAACCTCACTTTTCTGTGGAGGTGCGAAGTATGTTTCAATACCCAGTCCTTCTATATAGTTTAAAACTATTGGGCTGATGAAGCTGCCTTCGTTATCCATCACGATTTTTCTAGGGGCAGAGAAGAAGTGGAGCAGTTTTATCATTTTGTCTCTGAAGTTGCAGAACCGACTTATTCTTAATATGAAAAAATTTCGCGTATTTTGAGAACTTGTCGACGCAGGTTAAAAATTTCTCAACTTTTATTTCCATTATATCAACGTGCAGGATCTCCGTGGGGTATGATGGAATTGGGGTTGGTTGAATTTCAGGATTTAAAGGATGTCTGTCGTACTTATTCTTACTGCAGACTTCGCAAGACTTCGTATAATTTTTTATTAATTTGGTCATTTTTGGGAAATAATACTTTTCCAAAATTTGTTCTCTGTTTTCAGCGGTATTTCTCTGGGCCCTTTTGTGTTCGTTCTGGATGATACAAAATATCTGCTCTTCGTCTGTTACATCTTCTACCAGTCTTTGGGTAATTCTTATTCTGAATTTAGAAAAATGTTCCTTGTAGACCTCTTGTAGCATCATAATTTTGTTCTCGGGTATTTTTATTCCATTAATGACATTTGTGTCTAATTTCTCCTATAGTATATAAATCAATTTTGCTTTACTAAGTCTTCCAAGTTTTATAAAAATTCTTTTAAAATTTTTGTGCGGAATTTCATGATAGCTAGAATCTAAGTTTTCCGAAAATATAATTTGATTTCGAAAAACGTTGATTGGAGCTTCACAGTGGTGAATGAGATCGCTGCTGTCTTCTTCGGCGCTGTGCTGAGAATTGTCATCAGAGGATGATAAAACATTAATTTCCGGAGGTAATCTAGACAGTGCGTCTGCGACAACATTTGTCCTTCCGGGTTTATAAATCAGAGTATAGTTGTACTCCTCTATTCTCGCTTTCCATCTCTTAAGTTTCGCGTTGTTGTTGTAGTTGCTTAGTGCAAACGTCAGTGGTTGGTGATCTGTAATAATTTTTATTTCTTTAGCCCCGTAAAGATAAGCCCGAAGTTTATCAAGAGACCATATAATAGCCAGCATTTCTTTTTCTATAGTCGAGTAGTGTTCCTCGGTTTTATTGAGGGACCTAGACAAAAAGATTATTGGGCGATCTTTTCCAAGTTCTCCTTGAGAGAGGACAGCTCCTATGGCAAAATTTGAAGCGTCAGTCGTTAGGATAAATGGCTTCTCGAAGTTTGGGAACACTAAGATTTCGGATGACGTAAGAAGTTCTTTTAAGCCATTAAAAGATTTTAGGGCTTTATTATCTAGATTGATTGGGATTTTCCTGGACTGGCTAGCCTTAATTTGGGCATTCGAACCTCTTGTCAGGTTCGTCAATGGTTTTGCTATTGCTGCAAAATCCTTTATAAATCTCCTGTAATAAGATGCCAAACCCAAAAAACTTTTCAGATCTTTTAGATTCTTTGGGGGAGGAATTTTCTGTATCGCAGAGATTTTTGCAGGATCAGGCCGTATGCCGCCTTGTGATACAATATGCCCAAGAAATTCAACGCTTTCTTTTAAAAATTTTGATTTCTCAAGGTTAACTCTTAAATTAGCCTTCTTTAATAGAGAAAGAACTTCCCTTAGATTATTGTTATGTTCATCTCGGTCTTTACCAAATACTATTATATCGTCTATGTAGACGTAGCAGGCCCTCCCAATTAATGAATACAAAACATCATTCATCATTCGTTGGAAAATTGCCGGTGCGTTTTTTAGGCCGAAAGGTAGTCTTACAAACTCAAATTTACCGTTGCTTGTGGAAAAGGCTGTCTTCTCTATGTCTTTTTCACTCATTCTAATTTGGTGGAATCCAGAGGTTAAGTCGAGAGTGGTGAAATATCTGCTCTCCCCAAGGCTAGAAAGAGTGCTATTAATGTCTGGAATTGGATAGGCATCTGAGATGGTTACCGCGTTTAAGCGCTTGAAGTCTACGACTACTCGATATTGTCGCTCACCATTTGGTTTTGGTTTTTTCTCTACTATCCACAGAGGTGAATTGTATGGACTTCTGGATGGTCTTACTATGCCATCTTAAAGCATTTGTGCGACCTGTTTTTCTACTTCGTCCCTTAGGTGACCTGGGAAAGGGTACGGTCTGGTATAAATTGGCTCATCTGTCGATGTCCTTATTTCTGCTCGAACACTTGTTCCAATTATTCCACTTCCGGAAACTGGGCCAAATAGTATTTTGAATTCATTTGCCAGATCCTGTATATCTTTGTCCAGTTTCTGATTGGTCTCAATATTATACTTGCTTAGATATTCTGGCCTTAAGCTGAATTGTAATGCCATTGCACAACTGTAGGGTATTATTTCCGCGGTCAAGTACGGCTTTGAGTTCTCTGAGAGAATCGTCGCCCAGAATACCATCAAATGAACGGAGGCCGGGAAGGACAAAGAAATCAAAATAATTTAAAATATTTAAGCTTTGAAAAAATCTTCCTCTAACTTTATGTGTAATCAGAATATCGCCTCCAGCTTATTGAATTTTGAAGGGTTGATTTACGGGTTTGGAATTGAATGCTATAGATTTGGAAATAAAATTCTTGTTTGCACCCGTATCTACAAGAAATTTTAGAGTTTTCCCGTCTCTCAGGCGTAGTTCTAGGTAGGGTATGCTAGAGAGGCTCCTGTCATAAAATTTAATTCGTCTTGCTCATTGTTAAGAGCTGGTTCATCGCAAAAGTCTTCTCCACCCTCATAATCTTCGTTCTGCGTTTCATATTCTTGGCTAGGAGTCTGTTCGTAAGCTTCCACAGTTTCGACATTGAAAAGACGTTGCTGTTTTCGAGGGATGTTGGAAGAGTAGGTTCCAGAATTAGGAGGAGGAGACTTTTCGGGTCTGCTCATATAATTTACCTGCCGTGTTCTAATGGAAGGATCGACTTCCATTGGTATGGCTGGCTTTGGTTGCGTGGGTCTCGGAGGTGGATCATTTTGCGTGTATTGTTGATCCCGTCTTACTGGGATTGGTCCATTATAAATGCGAACTTGTTCAGCTGAACTCAGGTTCCTATAGGGAGTACCAAAGCTATTTCGATTCATTGGGCTCTGTACCTGATTAGTAGGTGCGCCAACATTATTGTGCCTATTATTGCGCGGGTGAATCGAGGTGCTCCTATAGTTCATATTTTGGAACTCGAGGCAAGAGGTATATGCCTCTGGAAGTGTCGCTGGTTTTTGAATTGCTAGCATTTTCGATATGTCGCCGTTTATCCCCCGGATGAATACATCCAAAGCTCTATTTCTGTGACTTGAAATTAAAGCCTCGACTGTTTCAGCGGAATAGTTATCCGACTTGATTTTGTTTATAATCAGCGATAATTGGTGATTAATTTTCGCATAAAATTCGTCAACCGTATTATTACGCTGTGACATACCGCTTAGCTCGTATTCCAAGGTTCTCACATCCCGTTTATCCGCATAATGCAAGGACAAACAATTTTTGATCTTTTCCCAACTCTCATCGAATATATTGTAAGATATTAGGGCCGCATCGGCAGGACCCCTTACTTTGTATCTTATATGCTGTAGGATGGCCCTATAGATCGGTTTATCCCTAACTATCGCATAATCCCATAATATGGATTCCACGTTGTGAATCCAGGAAATGTACTGGACGGGGTTACCGTCAAAGACTTGTAAATCCCTAACACAATCGGGAAGTTTCCGTAATTCGACCAAATCTGCTTCGGTCCTTGGAACGGGGAGTATTGCATCCTCAATAGGAGAAGGGTTGGGTCTACTCTCCAAGGTAGTTATTCTGTTGGTGAGCAGTCTCACTTGCTCTATTTGTGCGTTAAGGCAACGGTAAGCTGCGTTATAGCATCCTGAATCCGGTCCATTTTAGAAAAATAAAAAAGTTTAGCTTTGCTTCGAAAGGTATTCGTATAGCTTTGTCTTTAGAGCCAAAAAGGATGTTTGATTCGTTGAACCAATGATCTATTCACAATCTTTCAGATATTCTTTACCGCAATATTAAAAAATTTCCCAAAAAATTTGTTTGTGTAGAAAGGTGTTTGTATAGGCAAAAAGGTGTTTTCAATTCTAAATATTTTCACTTTTACAATAAGAAAGAAAATCTGTGTTTTCGTTTTTTAAAGAAAGATTTATAATATATGTTTTTTGTTTTTAGGAACGATAATTTCAAAAAATTAAAAAAAAATTTTATTTTTCACTTTAATATTTTTACAAAAATTTGTTCTTAATTTCACGTTAATATACGTTTAATATACGTTTTTTTGTTTTTAGGAATGATAATTTAAAAAAAATTTTATTTTTCACTTTAATATTTTTACAAAAATTTGTTCTTAATTTTCACGATAAGGGAAATTTTAAATATTCTCTAAAAAATTATTTCTTTTTTGTTTGTAAAAATTTGCTTTAATTTTCACTATAAGGATAATAAAATATTATGTAAAAAGTTTATAATTTAAAAAAATTTGTTTTCATTAACTACAAAAAAGAAATGTTCTGTAATCTTCGCTTTCTTAATTTTAATGTTCACTTTTTTAATTTTAATATGACTTACAACATAGTTTTTATGAAGATCCACATTCTTTTGGAGATTCCGCTTCGTCCTTTTTGAGGGGTTTAGCCGTCTACTGGGGTACGGATATTCGTCACTGTGTGGGTTCCTTTTATTCTTCCTTCTGGTATCGGTGGTGTTGTCTCTTCTTTTCTGAGTTTACCTCCACGTTCTTAAGGGTGAGTTGTATGGTGTATTGCACAGATACTGATGAGTTTCCAGAATTGGTAGATGTTTCACTTGGATTCACTCGTTGTTTTATTCTTCAAATGTTCTCTTGTTGTTAGGTTTGTTTTAATTGTAACAAACTTTAGTTGATCGATTTTGTTAACTTTTTTGTTTGACTCTTTTTTATTTTATTTGTGAATCACTTTTTTGTTTGTTAACTTCTTTTTTTCTGTTTGTTAACTTCACTGTTCTTCGGATTTTTGTAGCAACAAAAAAAAATTTTTTTAATCGTTCGATTTACTTTAATTTTCTAAACTTCTTTTGTTCTTCAAATGTGCTTTGATCTCCTTGGATCTTTTGTAACGGGTTTTCGCTTTGTTTATTCTGGACTCTTTTTTATTTTCGAATCCTTTTTTATTTGTTTAACCGATTTTCCGTTATGCCGTTTAGGGTTTTTTTCCTCTTAAACCTTTACTAGGACTTTTTAAATTCGCTCGGGCGCCAGTTATGGAACGAATGAATAAAACACGTTAATTCCGTTGCAATACCAAATATCAACTAGTTCTTTATTTTATTCTTTCCTTTTTTATAAGTACAAACTTATTCTAAAATTGGGGTTAACACAATTATGCTTATTTGTCTATAATTTAATATTTTATTTTTGTTAATATGTTTTGTTTATTGTTGCACCTTTTTAAGTGCAATGACTTTTGTTCATATTTCATTAAGTGTGTCGTTATAGAAAAATTATGTTGCGTAAGCAAGTGTATTGACTTTGTGTCGTTATGGAATTTAACTTCTATAATTTAATATTTTATTTTTGTTAATATGTTTTGTTTATTGTTGCACCTTTTTAAGTGCAATGAATTCAATATCTTTTGTTCATATTTCATTAAGTGTGTCGTTATAGAAAAATTATGTTGTGTAAGCAAGTGTATTGACTTTGTGTCGTTATGGAATTTAGTGCATTGACTTTAAGATTATATTGTGTAAGCAAGTGTATTAATTATTATATATATATATATATATATATATATATATACATATATACATATATATAAATAAATAATATGTATATACAGTGCTGTCTGGGTAGAGTGAACTAATTTTTGCAGAGCGATTTCACTATACCCAGGTTATTCACTAAATCAAGGTTGAATTTTTTTTATTTAAAAAACTAATTTATTTATTTTAAATGCATTTATAGGTTATAAATTTTATTTATTTGCATGTAATACTAAAGTTTAAATTTATGACTGGAAAAAATTAGTAATAGATGTTTGTTTTTTTGGTTTGTTTACCGATATTTGCACTGCTTGATCGCGAAGGCAATTTGAGCAATTTAGAGAAGGCAATTTTAGAGTATATTCGCGAAATTTGTAGTATTAGCCTCAGCCCATGCGATCCAAATGTATAGTTACCAATAAGCTTTATTACTCCGATTTTCTTTTTTATTTATGCCAGAAATTGTCGATTTTGCAACGCCATAACGCTGTGCCAAAGAAGTAACACTAACACCTTTTTCAATTTCTTTTATAATCATTTTTTCGAATCCATTTTTATGTAACAATTATAACCACAATTATTCAGAAATTAACTTTGAGACACGACCTTAATAGAACATGCGCGTAGACTTAAATAAATTAACACTTCATAGAATGCGTATTTGTGAGAGTAACTTGTCAACTTACTCTAAAAGAATCGTTACTTTACCGTTATTTAATGTTCTCTTCAATTTTTATACTATTTTTCATTGTTTTTCTCCTTCGCCAAACCTAAAAACTCACTGTAAAGTATTTTCACTCTATAGAGGTTCATGAGTGTTCACTCTACAGAGTAGTCAATGTAAACATTCTGGTGTTCATTCTAACGAGGTATTCATAGCATCGGGGGTTCACTCTACCTAGACATCACTGTATATATATTTTTTTTGTTCACTTCGAATAAATGTGTCCTTTCAGTTAGATTTTTGTTTGAAATTTCTTCACTTGAAAATTTCATCGTTCTTTAAACTAAGACTTTGAGCGTTTTATTTATTTTTTAGATTAAATACATATAGCACCCTAAATACAAAACGGTCACAACTCAAAATACTAAAATTTTCAGGAGAGACAAAAAACTGTTTATGTAAAAATGATTGGAATATTTAAAGAAAATATTGTTCCATTATGAAAAATTCAATATTGAAGAAGGTTCTGCTATACTTTTTTAAATTTTATATAAATAAAATAAAATTTTAATTTATGACTCAAAATAATTCTCTTTAGTTCATCGTGCGGAAGCAATACACTTAACATAAAAATAGACATAACTGTATTTTTCCAGTTAAAGAAGATAGTGATGTGAAAGAAATTTTTCCTGTAGTTAGAGATATGTACTCTGAATTAATTTATGGAAAAAAGTCAGTTTTGGAACATTTTGGTTTGTGACCCTTTTGTATTTAGGGTGCGATATGTTCTTTAACTTATTCTTTGTAATAAGTTTCCGTTGACTGCGCCAATTAACCCATTACAGACTCGTACGATTTTGACGAACCTTTCAGAAGTAGCTTGTTGTAAAAATGTTTTACCTCCACCCATTTCAGACATAGGACGTGGGTATTTAAATACCCAACCGTCTTTAACAGTTAGTAGCAGCGTTGTCAATTTTTAAATTTTATAAAGCACTGAAATTTAAAAAAAAGTTTATTTTTAAAAAGGGGATTCCCAGTATGCTTCTCCTTTTTCAGACTTGTTGATCTTTTTACATGTAGTTTATTTTAGTAGAGCAAATCAAGTGAATTTTTTTTTACAATAAATCAAGTGCATAAAAACATAAATTTATACGAAAAAAAAATTATAAATAACCCATATAAATTTGAATCGTCGTCAGATAATTCGTACTACTGCCGAATTACAAGAAATTCTCAATAGCTGGTCCGATGGGTAAGAAGATTTTGAAAAAGAATCAGATAGAACTGATGTTATGATATTACCAGCTGATGACGTCGACGAGATAAGTGGTACGGAGGAGTTGGATGACAATTTACAAGTGTTGAACAACGACCACAATCTGCCTGGCGAGATTGCTGGCACTTACGAAATTGAACGTTTCTTGAGTAGATGAAATGAATATATACTATCTGCTGAGAACGAGAATGATGATTTGCCAGTGGCCTCCAGTAAGATTGGTAAGAAGAAACGTAAAATTGATAAGGGAATGAAACCAAAATGGTCCTGAAAGCATAATTACAAGTTTGAGAAGGAGCATTTGGATGATAGGGAATCATCACACAAAGCTCTATATAAACAGATTGGTGAAAGAGTCCCCGGCAACTTTGGGAATTGTTTATTGATGAGGAGGTATTGGACTTTATAATGAATTCCACCAACAAGCATGCTGCTGCAAACAATTCTCTATCGTGTATATCGCTACCGAAATCAAAACGTTTTTGTGCGTCTTAAATATAAAAGGTTACCACACGTTGCCACAAGTAAATTCTTACTGGCCAAACCGAGAATCATTAGAGTGTGTGATGATAAAAAAATGTGCGCCAAGAGATAGATTCAAACGAATCAAGCAATTTTTTCATGTCTGCGATAATCCAGGAAGTATAGTGCTGGGTGCAAATTCGCCTGGCACTTCAAACATCCGTACTCGGTTTTGCCACCAGCGACGACGTGTTGGGAGTTTTCCGATTAAATGATCGACGCGATCATATCTAACCTCCATTTGTGCTCCGGAAATCATAATCTTACCGACATTTTGCCGATTAAACTTCATCATTATCATCTCGCATACTTCCACTCTGAAATCAAATTGTGACGTTTAGGGTTTTTTTTTTCATATTTGCGACAAAGGCAGTGCAGTTTCCATGCATTCACCATAGCCGCATCGGAAGCGTTTGTAACAAATGGCCAATACCTCCAGGTAAAATTCTGAAAGTTTCGTCAAAATCGTACGAGTCTGTAATGGGTTAATTGTCGCAGTCAACGGAAACTTATTACAAAGAATAAGTTAAAGAACATATCGCACCCTAAATACAAAAGGGTCACAAACCAAAATGTTCCAAAACTGACTTTTTTCCATTAATTAATTCAGAGTACATATCTCTAACTACAGCAAAAATTTCTTTCACATCACTATAAATATACAGTTATGTCTATTTTTATGTTAAGTGTGTTTCTTCTGCACGATGAACTAAAGAGAATTATTTTGAGTCATAAATTAAAATTTTATTTTATTTATATAAAATTTAAAAAAGTAAAGCAGAACCTTCTTCAATATTGAATTTTTCATAATGGAACAATATTTTCTTTAAATATTCCAATCATTTTTACATAAACAGTTTTTTGTCTCTCCTGAAAATGTTAGTATTTTGAGTTGTGACCGTTTTGTATTTAGGGTGCGATATGTATTTAATCTAAAAAATAAATAAAACGCTCAAACAAAGTCTTAGTTTAAAGAACGATGAAAATTCAAGTGAAGTAATTTCAAACAAAAATCTAACTGAAAGGACACATTTATTCGAAGTGAACAAAAAAAATATATATACAGTGATGTCTAGGTAGAGTGAACCCCCGATGCTATGAATACCTCGTTAGAATGAACACCAGAATGTTTACATTGACTACTCTGTAGAGTGAACACTCATGAACCTCTATAGAGTGAAAATACTTTATAGTGAGTTTTTAGGTTTGGCGAAGGAGAAAAACAATGAAAAATAGTATAAAAATTGAAGAGAACATTAAATAACGGTAAACTAACGATTCTTTTAGAGCAAGTTGACAAGTTACTTTCACAAATACGCATTCTATGAAGTGTTAATTTATTTAAGTCTACGCGCATGTTCTATTAAGGTCGTGTCTCAAAGTTAATTTCTGAATAATTGTGGTTATAATTGTTACATAAAAATGGATTCGAAAAAATGATTATAAAAGAATTTGAAAAAGGTGTTAGTGTTACTTCTTTGGCACAGCGTTATGGCGTTGCAAAATCGACAATTTCTGGCATAAATAAAAAAGAAAATCGGAGTAATAAAGCTTATTGGTAACTATACATTTGGATCGCATGGGCTGAGGCTAATACTACAAATTTCGCGAATATACTCTAAAATTGCCTTCTCTAAATTGCCTTCGCGATCAAGCAGTGCAAATATCGGTAAACAAACCAAAGAAACAAACATCTATTACTAATTTTTTCCAGTCATAAATTTAAACTTTAGTATTACATGCAAATAAATAAAATTTATAACCTATAAATGCATTTAAATTAAATAAATTAGTTTTTTAAATAAAAAAATTATATATATATATATATATATATATATATATATATATATATATATATATATATATATATATATATATAACTATAACTATAAATATATATGAATATGTATATATGTATATATAGCTGATCCTTTTGACCTTACTTTAAAACTTCTATCCGGCAAATAGCTTTTTATAAGCTTGTGGGTGTTTCAGGAAGAACCCGACCTATTTCAGTAAGTAGCCCATCATGGCAGACTTTATCAAATGCTTGGGAAATGTCTATAAATAATATACTGTTCAGTATTGCTTTCTTTCAAAAGCCGATCTAATAATGGTAACGATTCTATGGACTTGTTCAATCGTACTATGCCTTGCTCGAAAACCAAACTGATGATCTGGGATAACGTTTTGTTCGAAAAAAAGTGGTTAACCTGGGGCATCGCAATGGGTTTTGATGTTTCAACCGAGTTTCGCGGGTTCTTGGAAACCAGTAACTGCAGTTTTGCTTGTTGACGTGGCCGTTTAACCTTTAATTACGGAGGTGGTGGTAAATTCGACACTCACTTCACTTTTTTTTTAATTTACTTTCGTCCATTGTGCTCTAGAAATTTCATTCTCTTAGCATCTCCTTATATTGTCATTATTATTACACATTTGAGTTTTGAATGCAGAAAGTGTAGTATGAGCGGAGAAAAGCTGATGCTGGTGTAAAAAGTACCACTCTTCAGCGCATACGTATTTTTTTCTTGGAAAGCATTTTACCACCAGGTCAAAGTTAATGTAAGTATCTTGAAGAAAAAAAAATACCACTTGTCAGATTTAGAGTTAGGTTGTTATAGAATAACAATTTTGATCACTAGTACAGTTAATTATAATCTGTTTTTGTACATTATGTGCAAAAAACTTAGAGATTTGATGATAGGTAATTTACTGAAGGATGACGATAAAATTGCCGCTCAGGATTTCTGCATTGAACAAAGTGATAAGGGGGATGAAATATGTATTGAACGTGGTACATGCAGTGAATCTGATGGAGTTTATGAAATTATTGTTGGCATTAATGATGGCGAAGAGAAAGAAAACGTAATTAAATTTACTATTTCTATGAAAATTCCAGTTCATAATATCGTGCGTCTACCAGTGGCTTGCTGCACCACTTAAGAGAGGATATATTTGGATATTGGTCAAAATTTTTTTGATAGCGGTATTAAGGACATAATTTTAAAGAATACAAATACAAAATTAAAAGCTAAATTTGATATGTAGGGAAAAACTGAAACAAAAGTTATAGATAAAATTGAGTTACGAGCATTTTTGGGTACCTTATTTTATATGTCTGTTTTTGAATCTAACGAGGAGGACACTCGACTATTTTTGCAACTGATGGAACGGGTCGAGAAGTTTTTAGATTTATAATGGTTGATGGTTGCCCTATCTCAATATGGACACCCAATTGCATATGCATCTATAACTTTTAACGAGCATGAAACTCATTATGCTACTATAGAAAAAGAGTTGTTCGCCATAGTATGGACAGTAAAATACTTTCGTTTTAATACCATATGTTTTTGGTACAGAATTCGATTTAGAGTGTAATCATCCATCAGCGGATGGTGACAAATTATTCGGATAAAGACATAAACCCAAAACGTCAGAGATGGCTTCTCAGCTTGCGGGAATATAGTTTTTCAATTGAATATATTAAAGTAAAGACTAACAATGTTGCCGATTTCTTGAGCCGAATAAGTAACGACTAAATTAATGCTTAGATGGAAGTTCTACAAGGTGAAGGAAAAAATAGCATGACAGCCGAAATAGAAACGGTCCATTCCTAAGAGGAGGACCTTGGCTATACAATTCCAATTTTAAATACAATCGTAACACGATTGAAAAAATTTACAAATTTAATAAACGTTTTTACTTAGATAAAAATGATACTGAAGAGAATAGAGTCTTAGATATCATAAGAGAAGAAATAGATAAAGGAAGAGTTGGAATATAATCTAACCTGAATGATCACGAATATTACAAAGTACAGAAAATTATAGAAGAGGAAATTTCTACGAACCCCAATGTTAAATTCTTCAAATGTCCTCGATTGGCAAAACACATCGTGAATGAAACACGAAGGCGGACAATGCGGTATAACAGCAACTTTCGAAAAGTTAAAATATTTAAGATATAATCCTCAGCTTAAGGAAGAAATAACAAAAGTTATTTACAATTGCGATATACTTATGCTCAGGAGGAAAATATGATAGAAACCCCATCAAAAGCAAGTTTTACATAACCGAAACCCCGATACTACTAATGAAATTATACACGAAACCCCGATACTACTAATGAATTAGACACTTATAGTATGCCAATAGCAAACATTCCTTCGTTTTTATTGATAAGTTTTCAAAACATGCCACATGATTGCCACTTACGGATAGAAATAGTATTACACTTTTAGCGATTAAAGGAAAAGTAAAAAAATGGTATTCGACAACGAATTTAATAATGAAAATGTTAAAACAATCCCCCATATTGCCAAACTCAATGTTGACGCTGTCATCAAATTTTAACTACAGTCAAATTTAGTCGACGCCGACATCAACACGATAATAAATCGGCATTAATGTGGGAGAATGCGTTGATGTCGACGTGTTATCGATATTTTTGAAACTCATTTGTCACCTTTATGTATTCTGACATTTATTTAATTTGTTTTCTTATTTTGCGCGATAAAAATGATATTCTTGTGAAATGATATTCAGTGATAGTAGTGATGAAGAAAATAAAGAAATGCTTAAGATTCAAAGAAAATTTCTTAGGCAAAGATCATCCATATTCAATTTGCCGGAGTTTACTACGTACAAAAAATATATAAAAATTTTAAATTCAGTTTGTTTATGCAGATTTATAGAATACTTTCGATTAGCCAACCGGCGTTTAACTTCGTTTTAAATAAAATTGAGCCTTTAATGAAGAGTATAACTCGCTCAACATCAATTTCTAACACGGCAAAGTTAGCAACAACACTGCGGTTCTTGGCTCAAGGTTCATATCAATCGAGTGTTGGAAATGATTTTAATCTTGGGTTGTCACAGCCCACTGTATCCTTAATTTTGGAAGATAGTCTTGATGTTTTAGAAAGGATTATTTGCCCTCTTTTTATCAAATTGGATATGACAGAGGAGAAGGCGGAGTGCAAATTAAATTGTTTCGAGAGGACTGGCTTCCCATTGACTTTAATTTCGTGGCTATATCCTCCCATTCCTGATTGAAATTGCTAGGAGTTGAGCTCCTTTGAAAACCCTTTGCCAAATTTGGGTTATTTTCAAGTTCAGAAATAAGAATTTCGAAATGTTTTAGAGTGGTCACTTTAAATTTTCCATATTACAGCTTTTCTTTAAATGTACAACATAAATGCAATTTTTTTTTACAAACGAACTCACTTGTCAACGCCAAATATTTTATTGACAAAAACAAAGTCTATTCTGGTCAATGTCGGCGTTAAGCCGCCTACATAAATACAAATTCTTTGACAATAATAATCGATTACTGACAATATTGATGGTATTAATACCGTGAGTGTGCCGCCGACGTCACTTATGTCGCTCTTGACTTCAGTAATAGCCCTGAACTGAAGGAATAGAATATCACATTAGTAAACAAAAGAGCCACACAGACAACAGCGATATTGAAAGATTAAACAACACAATCACAGAAAAAATAAGCACTTTCAATTTAGAAAATCATTTACCAATTATACAACAAATACAGTGTGTCCGCCGGGAAGGTATACTACTTTGTGTTGCCGCCATTTTTGTAAACATTAGTCTTAACAGTTCATATTTGGCAGTCGTGAAATAGAGACGTGGCAAATTTATTATGGAAAAATATTCGGTAAAGCAACGTGTTTTAATCGTTAAAACATTTTATCAAAATCAATCATCGATTACTGTGATGATGGGGAAAGTTACGTAAAATTTTTGGGAGAAACAACGTGCCAACAAGACGCACTATTTATCGTGTAGTGAATGATTTCGAAGAAAGAGGGATTGTAGCTGATAGATCCAAGCATGGACCACAATGTACTGCAAGATCGGCTGAAAAAATTACTGCTGTTCAAGAAAGTGTTCAAAACAATCCATCAACCTCAATTCGACACCGTGCTCAGGAGCATGGTCTTCAGAGAACATCCTTGGCCACAATTTTGCGCAAAGATTGGCATTCGTGTCTTTTCTACCACCTTTGTGTTTAACTGTAAACATCAACTATTTAAACCAACACTTAACACAAATAGAATACGAGAATGAACTATTTTAAAATTTTGCATTTTCTAGCCTTTCTCTTTGTTTCCATTTAAGATTCAGTTGACACAAGAGCTTCTTCCAGCAGACCATTTACGCCGTCGTACATATGCCAATAGCATGCTAAAGCTCGCCCATAATAACCCCGATTATCATGAAAAAATCATAATAAGTGACGAGGCACATTTTCATTTAAGTGAATATGTGATTAAACAATGCAATTGAAAACCCTCAAATTATTCATCAGTCACATTTGCATCCATTAAAAGTGACAGTCTGGTGTGCAAATTTGTCAGGAGGAATCATTGGACCTTACTTCTTGGAAACTGAAAACGGCTTAACGGTAACTGTCAATGCGGAGCGATATCGTGATATGATTGAAAACTTTTTAACGACATAACTGCATGCTTTGGACTAGATTAACATGTCGTTTCAACAAGACGGTGCCACATCACATACAGCCAGGATTACAATGGAATAACTGCGAGACCTCTTTCCACAGCAAGTTATTTCAAGGAATGGTGATGTTGATTGGCCTCCACGGTCGCCTGATTTGACTGCTCCGGACTTATTTTTGTGGGAATATCTGAAAAGCAAGGTTTATGCAAACAAGCTAGAAACGGTGGAGCAACTCAAACAAAATATTCGTGATGAAATTAATGATATACAACGTGAAATGTGTGAGAATGTAATGAATGGGCTCGCATTTTACAGAGACGGACATTTATCTGATATTATATTCCATACATAATTGCCGACATTAAATAAAACGTTTATCAATATACGATCCATTCTCTTTCATTTAATCAAAAATTATAAACAAACAAAGTATTATACCTTCCCGGCGGACATCCTGTATCTAAAGCCATAATGTTATACAACGACACATATCATAGCACAATTGAATGCACACCATTACAAGTTCAAAATCACACAATCGATCACACCATAATATATGAAAGGTTATGTAAACTAAAAGAACAACTAATATCAACGGCGAATAGAAATAGGGAAAGTTATATAGAAACAAGACAAGAAGGTTTTATAAAAAAAAAAACTAAAAATGTACGACACAAAGAAGAACTAAAATTTAGGAAAAAATCGTTACACGGAATACAAACTAGCAATATTAAAGGACCTAATAAATACAACAACCTCATTATAAACGAAAATTAATTTCCACTTAATATTAAAGTTAAAGGTAATATTACACATACTAATAACCATATTTACACCACACAGATATAAAAATAACAAATATACTTCTGAAACTGAAAAGTGACTTAAATGACTTTGAAAAAGAACGAAAAAATATTTATATAATAGAAGATAAAATAATTGTTTCAAAATTTCAAAACATAATATTTAATAGTACACTTACTATAGAAGAAGTAAAACTAAAAACAGTTTAAAATATGAAAGAAATTTCAGAAATAAAATTCAATAGTAAGATTATTGTTTACACCACACCACCAACAATAATTGTGGCAATAACAATAATATTAATAATAATATTATACGATAAATTGAAGAATTCAAGAGAAACCTTCATCTAATGGGCGAGGAGTTACGTATGTAATCCCACATACTCAACCAACCCCCGTAGACATAAATTCAATAATTTCTAAATATAGAAAACAAATTTAAAAACAATAAAAGCATTAAAAATAAGGAAATGTTGACTTCTTTTATTTTCTGAAATTTGATTTTTTTCCGTTATGTCATAAGCACTTAAAGCCAATGACATTTTTATTATGCTATTTTTATTATACTATGCTAAACATAGTAAAATACAATTTGGTCGAAATTCTAAACTTTTAATATACTATTGTGGGCACAAAATAGTAAGACTTTGTTCATAATTTTAAATTTCTTTATTTATTCTGCCAAATCTATTTCGTCCCCCTCAAAGTAATTCCCTCTCTCACAATAGTAGATAAGATAAAGATAAAAAAGTAGATAAACTATTGATTACATTGATAATATTTAATTAATAATAACTTAGAGATAAGATTTGAATACATATTCTAAATTTTTTTAAATAGAATGATTTAAAAAAAACGAAGAAAGTTAAAAAAAGCAATACAATTTGCTTAGACAGCATACCGCATATGTAAGTCCTATATTATATCCATCTTACAACTGCATAAGAATCTCAAAACGTTCATGCTATACTAAAAAAGTACCAATATCAGAAAAGCACGCAGAGTTGAACTACTGTCGCCTTAACGCAAATAAATGAAAACAAATCCTGTTGAGTAAAGATGGCAACTCGCACAACATACCTTCTGCAATGTGGCAGCAATAGAAAGTTTAGTGCTTTTGTACTTTTCTCAGTACTTTTTGATTTGCGAACTTCCATAGTACTTCCACCACAATAAACGTATATTATTCCATTCTGAGACGTCAAATAATATACTACATAAAATAATAGAAAATCATATACATACGATAGCAAACGATTGAGTCTTTTTTTGCAATAAAAGTTATTTTTTCAACTGGGAACAAACAAAGATTATTTAAGATTATAATGTATTATCTAAAAGCACCTGTTTAGCAACGCAATATACATTTACAGAAACTATATAAATTTTGTATCCAATACAATCAAAAGAACTCAAAAACCAGACATCCAAGTTGTCTCTTTGAATTTTTTAAATATGTAGTACTTTTCATACAAAAATACTTTTTAAGTTAAGTTCACTTCTCTTTTAAAATCTTGTTTTTATACCATTTACAAACATTAAAAGGCTATTAATAGGTTTGTCATTCCGTTTGAAAATTCTACAATATATATTTATTTCCTACCCAACAAAATATATATATTTTGGATGGGTATAGGTAGGGAAGTTCAGTTAACAATGTCCGTCTGACCGTTTGTCTGATATTGACATCAACTTTCTGATGGCACTAGACAACCTGGGATCTTGAAACTTGGACCACTTGATCAGTGAGCTTTGCGAATATCAGCCATATATTTATGTAGGTCCATAAGTTCCCGAGCTACAAGCCATGAACGATTTTTTTGGTATTTCTACTCTTAGCTCATAAAATTTGCATATTCCGAATCCTTATCAAATTTTCCATAAAGTCCCCTTAAAGAAATTATCATCTCGAGGCCCCCAGATAAACTACGGAACTAAATATTGGAACGAATTAAAATTTTTTTACACAAAGAAAAAGTCCAAAAATAAATTTTTCCATAATTTAAATTCAACACAAAATCGAAAAACTTGAATAAAAAAAATTTTTCTAAAAATCCAAATACAATGAAAAACCGAAATTTTACAAAAAAAAAACAATAATCAAATTTCACCGTATTTTGAATATTCACCACAAAAATTTAAATTTCATCACAAATTTGTATTTTCGCCAAAAAGCCGACAAATCACGAGAGTGGTATAGTTCATTTCAAAAATAAACATTTATCAAAATCGATGTTTGACAAACAAATAAAAACAAAAATTAAAAAAAGAAATTTTAACATAATTTGGGAGTTCATCAAAATTCGAAAATTCAACACAAACTTTTTAAAAACTTTTAAATTCCAAAAATATTATAATTTTAAATAAAAGATTTTTTTTGTCATAAAACAATAATTAAAACGCAATTTTACGAAAAAAAAACAAAATTTGAATATATACCACAAAAACTTAAATTTTATCACAACGTTGTAATTTCGCCGAAAAATAAAAAAACATTATTTTATGAAAAAAATTAACACTAACAAAATCGAAATTTTATAAAAAAAAATTAATTCACCATACAAAAATTAACAGAAATATTAAGTTCTTAATTTCTAGGCATAAGTTCGTCTTCTTTATTCTTTTTAATCAGAAAGAGAATTTATTTTATATGATAACTTTGAATACAGTAAATGATATAATTTTATTAGACAACTAGCTGAATGGAATGCATTTTTTATGCCGCTACACACGTTACCAACATACTTCGTGTCTTTTCTACCACCTTTGTGTTTAACTGTAAACATCAACTATTTAAACCAACACTTAACACAAATAGAATACGAGAATGAACTATTTTAAAATTTTGCATTTTCTAGCCTTTCTCTTTGGTTACGAATGAAGTTTTACAACACTAAGTTTTTCTTTTTTAGCTAACCATTGGTTGGCAATGAAAGTATTGTATGTATTTCAGTTTGATCTCGGTTGATTCTATTTTAGTATCAAACCCATTGTGATAAAGAAAACATATATGTATGTATATGTACAAATTTTATCAAAAATCTTAATCTCAAAACTGAAAAAAATATTACCATAATTTAGGAATATACAAAAATCCGAAAATTCACCAAAAAACAAACTTTAGTTCAAAGATTTTAAATAACATGAATATTATAATTTATAAATAATATAATTTAAAAAAAAATTTAAAATAAAAAAAAATGTATTGCTTAAAAATTAATATTTAATAAAAAACCGATATTTTACCAAAAAATACGGGAAAAACAGATTCACCAAGTACTAAATTTTAGCACAAAAATTTAAAATTCACCAAATTTTTTATGTTCACCAAAAAGCCGGAAACGCACAGAAACTAGTATTTTACAAAATTATAAAAAAACTCATACATATTAAACAAAACATACATTTTCATTTGTTAAAAATCAAATTCACCAAAAAATTTATATATTATAAAAGTTATAAAGTCGACCAAAAATCTAAATTAATTGGAAAGCAACAAAATAAATTTTGCCATCATTTTGAAATGCACCAAAATTCCAAAAATACACCACAAGTCCAAAAATTTTAAATTACAAAATTGTCAAAAAGCTAGAAAGGAATTTTAAAAATAGAAAATCGAAATTCCAAAATATACCATAAATCTAAAAACTGGAATGAAATAATTTAATTGCTTAACTTAACAAAGCCGAACACTATAGTCGAAATGTGTTTAAATTATCAAAGTAACAAAATTGTCCAAAAAAGCAAAGTATAAAAAATCGGAATTGCACCAAAAAATTTTGTGTACAGCAAAACTTTGAAAATCACCACAAAATCAATAAACTGGAATAGAACATAATAATTCCAAAAATACCTCAAAAATTTACGAAATTTTAAAATTTCAAGTTAGCCAAAATTTTTCAGTTTCACAAAAAAATCACTATTTTATCAAAAACGTAGCAATTTTAACAAAATCTATGTTACACAAGGTCCACAATCAAGGAATAAAAAACAAACTTCATGATATTTTGAAATTTAACAACAAAATTTACCCAAAGGCTAAAATTCACCGGAAACTAAATAAAAAACATATTCTGTGCACCGGCAAAAATCTGTAGTATATTTAGTAGTTCACACTTTTGTAAAGGATATATAAGATTCTGCACTGCCGAATATAGCTGCTTACTTGTTTATCATTGCTATGTGGTCACTACGAAAATAAACACACAATATAATGAGATTGCACAACATGCTCATGAATGTTGCAGCCGGTATACTACATGCCAAAAGAAATAAAACTTATTTGATTTTTAATACAACGAGCACACAAAAGTTGCAATACCGTGTACAACGTCCTTAATTTGTACCAACGCACAGTGGCGCCTTTTCTTAAAACCCGTGGCTAAAATACAAAATTTTGTGAAATGAATCAAAACATCGTATAAAGAACTACAGGGTGGCCCAAATGAGACCTAGTGATGTGAAACACAAATAACTTTTTTTTAACATAATTAATTTTTTTCTTTTTGCAGATTATAACTGAACTCTTGGAAATTTAAAATGAATACGTACAGTCCACAACAACACATTAAAATTATCGATTTTTATTATTCTTCTCAACGATCAATTGTTCAGCGAAATTATCGCTGTTTTTTTAACGTAAGATCAGCGCCCACATCTTCCATGATTACAAGTTTAGTTCGCCGTTTTGAGGAACTGGGTTCAGTTTCCGACCGTCCAGGAAGAGGTTCTCATCGAAATATTCGTGCTGAAGACAATATGGAAGCTGTGCAGCAGAGCGTTGCAAATGATCCATCTGTCTCAACTCGTCGCCGTTCCGGCCAATTGGGTACGCCCAGAACAACATTATAGAGAATTTTAAAGTTGGATCTTAAGATGTATCCATACAAAGTTCAAATTGTGCAACAGCTTCTACCACAAGACCCCCAACAACGACTACAATACGCTATTCGCTTTACACAATTAGCCACACAAAATGATTTTTTAAATTATCTTTTGATGACTGATGAAGCGCATTTCCATTTAAGTGGTTATGTGGATAAACAAAACTGTAGGTCTCCGGGTCTTCTTACAGAACAGTGATCGACAACTTTTTGCGGCCAATGGTGGAGCGACATCCCAATTTGTGGTTTCATCAAGATGGAGCCACTGCGCATACTGCTAGGCAAACTATGGACATGCTACGTGAAATTTTTGGTGAACGCATAATTTCAAAAAATTCAGATTTCCCTTGGCCTCCTCGTTCACCAGATTTTATGGGGTATTTAAAAGACAAAGTGTATGTTAACAAACCACAGACACTTGGACAACTCAAGCAGAATATTCGAGACGAAATACGACGCCTGCAACCAGAAACATTACGCCGTGTAATGCAAAATGCGCTAAAAAGAGCCAATGCCTGTATCGAGCAAAATGGTGGACATTTGCCTGATATCATATTTCACACATAGTCACGGTAAATTTCCATAAAATTGATTTAACATATAAAAATAAATCATTAAAAAACCGTTAATATAAGAGTTTAACATCACTAGGTCTCATTTGGGCCACCCTGTACTTACTGATCACAATTCAAAAACGTTTTCCTTAATTGCAAAAAAATTGTAGTTTGTGGAGCTGCTCAAAGTCGACAATTTTTTAGAAAGCAAATAAAGGGTGATCTTGAAAAAATAAATGCACTTTAGAAGTAAAGTGTCAGAAACATTGCCGTTTGATTACTACTTTTTTGGTATTTTTTTTAAGGTATGTTTGTTTTTATTAAAATAAGTAGTAAAATGTTTAGCAGATGCCCTAATTTTTCGGCAGTAGCTTCGTTTTAGACACCCTATATTTAGGTCATCTTTACAAATAAAATAGAGCATATCTAAAAATGGTCAAAAATGGTCTCGCCCATATTTTCTACGCATATTTGCTACATAATACTTTAAATAATTTAACTAAGTTTGGCCGCCGCAAGTTGCCGCTGTAGGTGAAATAAGATGAAAACTGTTACAACCTCATAGCGAAAACGAGAAAATTTTTTTTTTTCATTTTTAAAGTATGTAACAAAGATGTGCAAAATGTGAAAACAAATAAAAAAGGGTTTCCAAATTTTTTTTCACTGCAGCAATTTTAGTGTAAAATAAAGTTACTTGTTGCATATTTTTATTGCTTCTCGTTAAATAATAAACAATATTTTGCTCTGCCAATCAGGTCATAACTATTGCAATTTTTTTATTTATTTCAATTTAAAAACACCTGTTATAAAAGTAGGCAGGTAGTTTTAAAACTTTTTTATACTGAATAAAATATAAACTACAGGTACATATTCCAGTTAATTTTTTTCTTTTTGCTCAAATTAGGTAGTTTAAACCCTTTTTTTATTTTTCGGTATAAATTAAACCGCAATTGTATAATGCAGCCAGTTAAGTTTTTACTTTCTAAAACTATTGATCAGTAACAGAACTTATACAATTTTATTTTAAAGTGCGATAATGTCATTTACCAATTTAGAATTGTTTGATTTATTAAGAAACTCAGATAATGAAAATGCATTTAAATTGGCTATTGTGGAAAAACTACACGATTTACCAAGATACCACGAAATGGATGTTCATAGCAAAATTCACTTCGTTTTCCTAACAATTAAAAAAAAATGGCTTGCCTCACACCGTACGAAAAAAGCATTTATGAAAAACAACCCAGACTGGCTAAATGGAATTACAACTTTTGAAAACTTCGAAAAACCTGATAGCAAAAGAGGAAGACCTGCAAAAACTATAAACGAGTGTTCTGAGTACACAAGAAAACGTAAACTTGAAAATGCCACAAAAGATATATCTAAATCGCATCTTTCAGAAGCATTATGTCTTAAGTTTGTAAAAGATAAAGATAAATCAAGGTCCGACATTACAAAAGCTGTGGTGCTCTGCAAGCCCAGTTCGACTGCAGAGAATCAAAGGGAGTATTCCTACTCCACCAAATGCTTTACCCACAAAGTATAAAGAAAGCCTTAGCGTTTTTTAGGGAATTGGGATTGTCAAATGAAGCTCTTTAAAGAATCATAATGTGAATATTCCTCCTGGATAAAAAAAGATTACATCTGCCAAAAAAGAACCAGTGCCACCTAATGTAAAGGTTACTGAAGTATCGGTAGAGGTAAAACTGCAAGACTTAATGGATCATACAGCCAAACGCCTTATTCAAAGTTTGCCTGAAGAGGAAGCAGTATCACTTCCAGATAGGCTTACATTGATAAATAAGTGGGGATGTGATAGATCATACGGTCAAAGTGCTTACAAACAAACAATATCGATAAATGACACAACTATTACAGATACAAATATGTTTATGGCTTCAGTAGTTCCTTTATGATTCAGAAGTAAAATCGCCGAGCATTGGAAAAATCCATCATCAGTTCATTTTTGCCGTCCGATATTTTTTCAATATGCAAAGGAGTCTTCAGAAATAATCAAATCTACAGTGAACGATATAAAAAAGCAAGTTTCGGAACTAAAACCTTCTGTTATTGAAATAAAGAATAGAAAAAGTGTTTCGATTGATTTTGAATTTTTTCTTACAATGAGTGATGGCAAAGTCTTAAATGTAATAACAGATACCTCGTCAACTTTAAAGTGTGCAAAGTGATGAGCAAAATTATGAATATGGAATTTCTCCATTACATGACAGAATTAGGTGCATGGAGTTTATTTTAAAACTAGCGTATAAAATTCCGCATGAAGGTGAATGTTTTGATATGAACGTAACAAAAAAAAAAAAAATTATCTGCTGGGAAAAAAATTATACAAAATGAATTTCTTAAGAAGCTTGGGCTGAAAGTGGACTGCCCAAAGCATGGGTATGGAAATACTAGCGACGGTAATATGTCCAGATCATTTTTTGAAAATGATGAGGTAACAGCCCGAATTACTGGGGTTGGCAATAATATTATAAAAAGGTTGGCAGTTATCCTAAATGTTATAAACTCTAGAGAAATGGTAAATGGCCCAAAGTTTGATGATTATGCATCAAAAACTTCCCAACTTTACTTACTCCTACGGTAAATAAGATTTTGGCTCATGGTAAAAGTTTAATTGAATATCAATGCTTACCGATTGGAGAGTTGTCAGAAGAAGCCCAGGAGTTCAAAAACAAAGACTACAAAAAATTTAGATACACGAATAATTGCAAAATTTCACGGATTAGACAGAATTAGACAGACCTTTTCAATATGTTGGCGGCCTGTTCGGATCCACTAATTTCATCACGAAGACATGTAAGATCTCGAAAGGATTTGGAAGAACATAATTATAGCTCCGATATGTTAAGTCTATTAGATAACGCTCCCAATGTTAATGACTATTTCAAAGAGAACTAACTAATGAAAACCAATTATTCTAGCTAAGTAAAATACATATATACTAAATAACATTATATCTATAGCATAAATATATTAATATTAAAAATTATTTAAAAATGTGTTTCTGCAATAGAAATAAAAATATTGTTTTAACATGTTATATTAGAGTTTTTTTTTCTAAACTTTCGGATTTGAAGAATGTATATTGCAAAGCACACCGGGTTAAACTAGTTACTTAATATAAATTTACTTAGATTTAAATATTAAATGTATATAAAAATGTGTATTTGCGATACAAATAAAAAACTTATATTTAAAAAAACATGTTAACATTATTGGAGCACCCTGTACCTCTAGCAGTATTTTGTAAACATTATTTTGAAGCCTAAAGTATCCTCTGTCAATATCTTTTTACATGTTTAAAATATCTTAATTATTTCAAAAGTTACGTTTTTTGCAACGAAAAAATGCAAAAGGCGCCACTGTGCAACGGTCGCATAGTCTTTGGGTTGCTTTAGGGTTCCACGCACAGATTAAAATAAATTAATGGAATTTTTAAATATTAATAGCATAAATTATTTTTCTGTTTTAATCTAAATGTACATATAAATATTATTGTATCTAATTTCTTGTTGATAATTTTTAAAAATAGTTCCAAAAAACGGGTTTTCTAAAACCACATAATATAAGCAGAATAGCCAACAATGGCGTTTAAGCAAGTATGGAAGCAGGTGTTATATGATTTTACATCTAAAATTTAAAATTATCGCAATTATATGAAATTAGTAATAAGAGTTTTTATCTCTCTTGTATAATCCACGTTGTGATTTTGTAAGTTGTCGAGTCTAGTTAGTAGTCTATGATAAAGCTTCACCAGTTTTATAATTTTATTTCGGAGATAGTTCCTTTTATTTTTCACTATACACCAGAGATACCAACAAAAGTCAGAGTCAGGCAATCGCATAGATCTTGATTTTATGTTAGTATTTGTTGTTTTCGATTCACTTACCAAAATTTAGATCTTAAGCCACCATACCTCTGTGTAACAATTATAGGGATTTTAATAAACATATTAATATAAAACTGCAGCAAATAAAGACGAATTATAAATTCATTTGGCGAGACTATTATTGTTGTATAAACGCCAAATTTACATTTTTTGCAGCTGGTGATTACAATGCTAAGCACACGTATTGCGACTCTAGACTTATTAGCCGTAGAAGGAGGTAACTGTATAACACTTCGAGCTAATAAGCTAGACGTCATACCTGAAGGTAAACTTACCTATTGTAAAAGACATCATACGTGATCAAATATTAGTCAGTTCAATACTGGTGTACTTTATTAATTGCCATTTCCCAGCCGTTCGATAAAGTCTGGCATGGTGGGCTACTCCTAAAAATAACTGGAGTTCTTCCTGAAAACTCCCGCAAGTTTTTTAAGACCTATGAAAAAATCTCTACAGGAATTCGTCTACACCGGATATGCAAACAAGCCCAAATACATGTGCGTCAACGGTTGCAGACAACACGGCATTTATAAATATTCACCAAGATCCGAAGATTGTATCCGAACAACTTCTGTCATATATTAATGAGTGAGAGGAATGTTTAAAAACGTGAGGCATAAAGATAAGTGCATCGAAATGTGCTCACAAAATGTTTTTCCTCGGAAGGAAAGTTTGCTAACATATACCAATAACAAATACCAATGAAACCCACATTAAATATTTGGGTATCCCCTTAGATCGACGTCTTACTTGGTCCCGGCACATTGCGGCAAAAATAATAGCCGTAGAACGTAAAACAAATCAACTACACTGGTTACTAGGTCTTAACTCAATCCAGGCTTTGGAATACAAAGACCTTTTATGCAAATCCATTATAAAGCCAACATGGTCATATGTCATTCAGCTGTGGAGTACTGCTTACGCATTAAATATCCGGATGTTACAAAGAAGACAGTCTATAAGATATGAAAACGTCCATAGAGTTCTGAAAGTTCTAACTACCCAGCGTGCAGTAAAAACATACTTCTGCAATTACGTAAAGAAACTAGTGGTCCATCCCAGCAATCTTTTACGCAATTTACTACAATTTACCCAATAGCAAATAGTTTATTAAAATTTTAATACTTGCTGTAATTTTCTTTTAGAAAGAGTCAATAAAATAAAATTAATAATATTTTATTTATAATGTTTTCTGTATTATGTGTATGGACACAAAATCCATTTGAAATCTATGGTTTTCCGTAGCTCAAGTACATTACAGAGTTCATGTGATAGAACACAGTTTGATTTATTTTAATTTTTTTTTTATTAAAACATATAAGAAAACTTAGTAACAAAAATGTAAAATAACTTTTTAAAATATACACTTATACACAATGTTACATTCTGTTGTATATGTTTTCTTTTCTTACGTCACAAAATGCTATATTTGTCTCTTTCTAACATAGGCCAGAGCCCGAGTTTTTTGAGTTTCTAATAGATCAAATTTGTCACCTCTGATTACCCCGTGAAGGTCGATCTCGATCTGCTTAACACCAACGTATGCATAACAAAAATCCCTTCAAACTTTTTTACTATAGTTTTTTTTTTTTAATTTGGTCAATGCTTTCGGAATTATTTACAAATTAGTATCGAAAAATAGTGTATTTTTAGAAAAATTATTAAATTCTGTTTATTCAAAAGCTCGTAGAAATTTTAAAACTACAAAATCTTTATCTTTTACCTACATATATTGTGTTTTGCTTATCGAGATTGGGCATACTTTTCTCAAATCAGGGTAAAATATACCGAGCTGTACTCAGCAGAAAAGACAAGCCTATAGAAAATGTTGGTGATAGAAAAAACTGTCAACACAGTATTTATAAGCGCTTCAAAATGAATAGAAGGGTGGAAGTTTTCTTTAAAAGATAATTTCACTGTCTGTCTTTGTAGTTTGTGCATAGATGTAAATATGTTAGTATAACTATAAATGAATTTTTGAGAGTAGTTTTTTTATTTTTCCTCGTTTTTCAGGACGCAATGGTTACTGTGGATGAACGTAATGGGTTTAAAGGTTTAAAGAAGCAATTCAGCGGGCGGTTTAAGCGACTGGTTTCATACAAAAAAAATTCGACATCTCCAATACCTCCTGAGCTAAAACCACAGCTGAAAACAATTTATGTATATTAATTATTATTTTTTACAGTTATATGTAAGAACCAATATTATATTCTCTTGTCCTCAGATTTATTAAGGTCCACAAATGTAATCTTAAAATTTTTATCGTAGAACATTTTTCTGCGAATATATGCTACAAAATAAAAAAAAAATGCTTACATTTGGTTTATATTCTCAATATTGTTATAATTATGTATTACGTACAGCAATGTATCCCTATATCAGCACCCATTATTAAATTAATAGATACGCTTTAAGAACCTTCTTCAATAAAACAAATATATAATTAAATAATAGAAAATAATATACATATGTAGAGTTTTGTCTTTTGTTTAAATAAAAGAGAGACAAAAGAGTATTGTTTTAATTCCTAGTTCAGTTTTGTTTCGATAGTATTAGATTATTATTAAAAAAAATTACAATTTTCTTATGATTCTTTTAATATCAATTTTGTTCCGATAGTATTTCAAATGTTTGGTATGTCAATTTATAATTCTGGTAAGTACAATGAGGGTAGAAAATAATCGACTTTAGTTTAATTAATATTTTGTTGAGTTCAGTTAGTTAATCAAGTAAATACACGTGGTTTTTTTTATATACATTATAACAAGGCATATATAACCAGGTGGCATTACTACTGCAGGTGACAATTTTTTGCTTAAATTTTTATTTTCCTTTGTTTACCCAATTTTAATGTCAAACTGTTTTGTTTACGAATAATCAAAAAATTCATTTGCATTCAAGTCTCATTGATACAAGTGCCTTAGTGTTTTTATAGTTTGTGTATAACTACACTAAAAAGTGAAGTAAAAACAAAAAATTAATTATCAATTTGTGTTCTAATTTGTACAAAATTTATAAATAAATTTGTAATTTGTACTAATCGTCCTATTGATATTCGATTCTTTACGATTTTTGCCAAAATTATGCTTGTACTCGTTTTGAGCTTTTTTGGTTTGTTCTTTTGCATCAACGCGTAGCTGCTGTCGCTCTTCGTCAAACTTTTCGGTTTTCTCGTCTTGTAGCGTTGTAATATGTTATCGTTTAACCCAGTTTTCATCTTGACACCTAATAATAGTTGAAATGGTGTAGTTTATGTCGAATTGTGTATACAACTGTTAATTGCTTTCTGTACGTCACCAACAACTGTACCATTTCATTGGGTCCTCGTTTGAAAGCTTCTTGATGATTGATAATATGACATGATTTACGCGTTCGATTTGTCCATTTAAGCGTGAAACTCCAGTTGTCAGCACATGTTCAATACCATTGTATGTACAAAAATCCGAAAAGGTTTGTGAAGTAAAAGCTGTACCTGTATCTTATAATTCTTTTTGGAAATCCGCACGTATCTGACCACACTTTCGTACATCCGATGACTTCTTCACTGTTGGTTGTTTTGGTTGGGAACAGCCATACAAACTTTGAAAACCCATCAACTTTTTAGCTGTAGCGTCCATTGGACCTAGGTTGTTGAATTTTTTTGTATGGCGTGCATTGTTTTTTCAGTTGCATAATGACCATTTTCGTGGGCATCCTTTATTACGCCTACCTCCATGAACATTGGTACCACTAATAAATCGTTTCCATTAACATTTGTATATTAGGTCTCCTCTCAACTTATAATTTTCGTTGGGTCCGAAGTTCAACATTTGTCGGATAGCCTTGATGCCCTCATCCTCGAGTTGTTGCTTAATAAACCTTGAGATAATATCAGACGAAACGAACATAACATCTGCTGGGTAGTGACATAACGCGTCTACGAGTTTCATTCGATTGCCACTTCTGTGCTCGACTGTGTAGTTGACCTCTTGAAATTATAGTATCGATTGTGCAACATCTCTCGGAACATCTTTCTTATAGACTGTTTGTTTACATGCGGAGCAATCCGTCACCAATTTAAAAAGTATACCCAAAATATAATGTCTAAACTTTTAGAACGCTATATACGCAGCTTTAACTCCCAGGATATAACTATGGAGTCGTCCCTCTTGACCTGACGCCTTTTTACTATAAAAGAAAACGGTGCAGTTGACCATCAAAATTTTGCAGCAGTGTCACACCAAACCCATCTTTGGATGCATCTGTGTTCAATTCAGTCTCTGCTTCTCGACAGAAAATTCTTAAAACTGGCTCATTAGCGAGTAATGCCTTCAGCTGCTTAATAGCATTCTTTTCATCAGTTTAAATTTTAAAAATTACGTTTTGCTGCAGCAAATTTGTCAGGGATTTTGCGATGTGAGCATAATTTCTAATAAATTTTCTAAAATACCCTGTTAATCGTAGGAAACTTTGATGGTATTTGATGTTTTTGGGTTCTGGAAAATTTGCAACATCTATCGTCTTAGTTTTACCAGGCCAAATTTTGCCATCCTCAATTGTGTGTCCAAGAAAATCAATCTTGATTTTCATAAACGAACATTTCGGCCACTTTATTCCCAATCTATATAGTTTCGCTACATCTAGTACTAGTTGGAGTTTATTAATAGTATCTATTTCTGTTGTGCCTTTATAGCTATGTATAGCTTCATAGCGTTTCTGGTTATAAGTATTTGAAAAATGAAGTTTACAAAACTTATAAAGTAAGCTGGCGAATAGCAAAATCCAAAAGGAGCACGATTAAACTCGTATAGTCCTTGTTTAGTTACGAACGCTGTGTACTTTTTGCTCGATTTCTCAATGGGAACGTGGAAGAACCCATTTTCAAGGTCCATGGCACAGAAATATTTCGCCTTCAGTAATTTTTGTAACACATCTTCTATAACTGGCACTGGAAATGCATCCTTCAGCACCTGTTTTCTTTTTAGTTACGACTATTCTGCTATGAATATCTGAACACGATTTGCGCACAATTCCTTTTTGTAACCACTTTTTTTAATTTTTTTATATTTAATTTTATTTTTATGGTATCTTTCTACTCAAAGAAATTCACAATAAGTATTCAAATCTTATTTCTAAGGCCCCGATTATGATTTACAACACAAAAGTGTTGTGTTGTATTCGCTACAACACAGCATTAATATATTTTTTGATTATGATAAACAACATCTAGGTGTTGTGTATGTCACAGAGTTGCATTTATTTAGTACCACATATTTCCGTTAAAATACATTGCTGAGCGCCAAAAATAAACAAGTTTTGAAGAAAGCCATTTTAAAGACACAATAAAAAGAAAATATTTTAAATATATCAATAAAACAATAAGAATCATGGATATTAACGTTGACTTATATTTGAATGAGACTAAAAAAACCCATATGGCACGTATTCGCAAAAGAATTCGAGACAGTTCAATTCCATTGGAACTACCAAACACTGAGTAAGTAAACTTTTTCTGAAATAAGAGTTAATTATAATTTACATATGTATATTTTTACAGTTTTATTAAATTTTTCCGCATTAATAAGGATGGGATTTTGTTTTTGCTGCAGGAGCTAAACAATTTTCTCAAACCCAAGCTATTAATTTGCATTGTTAAGTGATCCCATTTCTCTTTAAACTGCATTTTATTACATCAAAATTGCAGGTTTCCACGGCCAATATCTGGATTTAGTTGCATAAATTCTACCAGCTTCTTCATCTGCTTTTTGTTTGTTATTTTTCTAAAAAATATTTAAAATTATGGTTACAAACGCCAAACAAAACAAATTAAAAACTTACAAATTTTTTTCCATTTTAATTGTTCAACTTGTCGCGACAACTAGACAACAGCTAATGAGCGGTTGTAAGATTTTGATGTGTGTTACAACAGATACAAACACGTGTTGTAAACGATAATCAGAGTAATCTGACATATACAACTTATAATACCAACATTGAACATAAGTGTTGTAAACCATAATCACAATTTAAAATTTACAACATCAAAATAACAATTGTTGTGAACCATAATCGGGGCCTAAATTATTATTTACTAGTTATTACCAATGTAGTAACTAATTTTTTGTATTCAAATCTTAAAAATCTATCTTCTATTGTGTAGAGAGAACCGTCTCGCCAGGCTCAATGTGTCAGTCTTTTTTAGTCTCTGGTGGCCGTCAAATTGCAAATTGCGTGCTAGAGTGTTGGCATGTGCGACTAGTTTGTTCACGTATTTGGACGTGTACGTTTTAACTTCTTCGTGGATAGTGGGAACTTTAAGATCCCTATGTATATTTTCATTTCTTATGTACCAGGGGGCACATACGATATGACGTAAAATCCTAGACTGTCTTCTCTGTAACTTCTGGCTGTTTGATGCACAGGCAGTACCCAGAGCTGAATACCATATGACCATATTGGCTTTATAACGGATTTGTATAAAAGGACTTTATACTCCAAAGCCAAAGTTGAGTTAGGACTTATTAGCCAATGCAGTTGATTTGTTCGAAGCTTTATGGACGTTATTTTTGCCTCAATGTGACGACCAAGTTAGGCGCCGATCTAGGTGGATACCCAAATATTTAACGTGCGTTTCCGCTGGAACCGTGGTATTAGTTATTGTGTTTGGTGGACAATTTTGCCTTCTAAGGGAAAACATGAGCACATTTCGATGGATTTACCTTTATTCTCCAATGTTTTAGCCAGTCTTCTAGCTTATGAATATGTGACTGCAGTTTTTCAAATGCATCCTTTGGATCATTACTGACACTTATTATTGCAGTGTCGTCTGCAAAGGTTAACGTATATGTATGTGGGCTTGTCGGCATATCCGCTGTATAGATGATATATAATAGCGGACCTAGCACACTACCTTGAGGTGCTCCTGCACTGATTTTCCCATCTTTTGAAAGCTGATCCTTTGACCTTACTTTAAACGTTCTATCTGCCAAATAGTTCCTTAGCAGCTTGTGAGTGTTTCAGGAAGAACCCGAGCTATTTTAGTGAGTAGCCCTTTATGGCATATTTTATCAAATGCTTAGGAAATGTCTATAAATAAAGCTGAACAGTATTGCTTTCTTTCGAAAGCCGATCTAATAATGGTAACGATTATATGGACGTTTTGTTCATTTAGAAAAGGGGTTACACTCGAGACGAATAATTATTCAAATATCTGTGACAAAACTGACAGTAGGCTAATGGGCCTGTAGGATGTAATCTGGCTTGAGTCCCCTCCAGGTCTTAGTGGGGATTCGTAAGCAATAGGACATTGTAAGTGCTTTACAGCTTTCCACAGGCTATAATCCGTGTTTTTCATTGGATCCAAGTTCTTTAAAAATCGATAACGAATTCGTGTTTCTGTCTCAATTCACTGGGTAAGTTTTTTTTGGCATTTGCTTTTTTATGTGTGGAGAACGACTATTTTGCCATTGTCTTCTTTTCTCAATCACGAGCTTCTGAATATCTGCTGTTGCCTGGTACGATATTATTTTAGCTGATGGCTTTGTTGGCGTTGCAGCTATGGCTGCGGTAGTCACGACGTCTGTAAAATGATCTACTGCTGCTTGTAAGTGAGAGCTCAGATACATTTTATATTTTAACCAATTCGTGTTTCTGTTCGAGTAGAAACTAAGGGTTTCAGGTGCAGTGACAAAACTGTCGTGTAAAATAGCGATTGTAGGTGAATGATCAGAAGATAGGTCATACGATGAACTAACTAAGAGATGATCACGTTTGATGTTTTTGACTATCGCAAAATCAATAAGGTCTGGCAACTTATTAAAGTCTCTGGGCTAATAGGTGGGTTTACCGGCAGATACGACGTCCAGTTTGTTTGCTTGAACTGTAAAATACAACTGCCTACCCAATATGTGTGCTTTTCATTGTAATCACCTGCGGCAATAAATGTTTGTCCTAGCGTAGCAAAGAACCTGGCAAATTCATGGTGTTCGATTTTATGCGTAGGCGGGCAATACACTGACGAGACTATAATTTTAAAATCAGTAAGATTTATAGTCGTGGCTTGCAAAAAGTCCTCCCTGAATTCAGGCAATGGAAAATTCCTTACGTTTTTTCGGACTATAATGGCAGTCCCACCACATGCCCTTTCGCTTGGGTGTTTGGTGTCATATATAATAAACCCATCAATTCTAAAACAATTTTTTATAGTGAAGTGTGTTTCAGAGAGCAATAGTATGTCTTGTGCTAGCAGGAAGTGTTCTATTTCATTATTATGTTGGGAGAGCCCGTTAGCGTTCCAGAAGCATATTTTTAACTGGTTCATTTTTTGCCAAGCAAAACTTGCAGAAGCATGTTTTGGGTTCGCATCATTTCCTGAAACATACCCTGCATAGTTGTCATGAAATTATTCATTGTCTGTTCTCGATCGAGCTCGAATTGTTAGTGAGGGGTGTCTGAGCACCCTCTTTTAAGACGTGGGCATATGAATGTTTATGCGCATTAGAACTTTTGGCATTCGCATTAGGTAAATCATTTCTCAATGTTTGGGCATATGAATAGTTTGGCTTAGTGTGTGGCTGTGTAGCTTGTGTACTAGCAATAGAACCAGCCGAGGAAATTGGGAAGACCTGTATTGCTCATATTCAGGTTTACGTACGACTTTCGCATTATTTTTTTACATGTTGAAAGACTTCGCAGCGCAGTTGCTGCATTTTTTTACCTTGGGGTCTGTTTTGGAAGAAATGCATTCCAAAGTCCGGTGCGCATCACCGCAAACAACGTATACGGATGGTAGCTTGCAGTAGGTTTTCGTGTGTGCGAATTCCTGGCAGTTGGTACACTGGCGGGGACCATTACATTTTAGAGGCTCTTCCACCGTTATTCTTCTGTTCAAAAGGTAGCGCAAATAGTATATAGGATGAAATGAATTTTTTGATTTAAGCTGTGATGCGTTAAATACGATTTCAATACGATGTATAGGTTGGGGAACTTTATTCTTATTTAGAATATTGTGCAGTGACCTTACGACATAACCTTTCACCTCTCCTGAGTGGGAACAGAACTGTCAATGCCCTTTATAATGACAATCAAACCTTTAGCAATTTTTAGTTGATACGTATAATAGCTGTTATTATCTGCATCGAGACGACTTACGATTAGGCGATAATTCTTCTCATTGTGGGCTTGGATCTTCGTTTCTTGTAGCTGTCCTCTTCGTACAGAAGCCACAAAGAAACTTTCTTCACCTACGAGTTGCGACAGCATATTTGCAATGTTAGTTCGCGCAAGCAAATTGGTGGGGGTTTTTGTTCCCTAACAGTAGGTTCGGCATCTTCATTATCCGGGATAGCAAGTACATAAAGTCTATTTTCACTTATATTGCAGCTATTTGATGAGAACCTTTATATTCTTTGGCTGTTCGCTCTTGTTGTCAAGACTCAGGACTCGCCTTCCTCTTGGTTATGTACCGATCCATACCAGTTTGCAGGTCTAACCATGCACTTTGTTATTTTTTTTATCACACACTACATTACACACACACTATATTTTATATTGTTTTTTAATTTTTGTTATTTGTTTTTTTGTTGTTACTAACTGTTAACTGTGTCTCTGCACTTGTTGAATTTTTTTAAATAAAAGAAGAATATAAATTATGCTCTTAAATTGAAGTACGTCTGTACTCAAACACTTGTACTTGCTTATTTACTTCTTGTTCTTCAGGGAATGGCAGCTTTGTTGGAGAGTGGTGGAATGGTTTAATTTCTTGATTGAGTACAATTTTCATCACTACTGGGCACTGTCGAGTTGCTGCAGTTGGATTGTAATGTTGTATTAATTGTGCAATTTTTATTTTTACCATCAATATCAATTTCTAAGGCATTTATATTATATGTTTTGAAAACAGGTTTTTCATCTGTGTTTTTATCGTCAAATTTATAGCCGTTACTATGATCAATGATTTTAAATTTCGACATGAAGTCATAACCGATTAGAATATTACACCTTATTGCATCGTTTGGTAATATTAAGAAATGCTGTTTTGTAAAAACTTCATCAACTTCAACAATACATTCGATTGTACCGTAAGGTTTTGTTTCTGTGTTTCCTAGGCCTGATAAGAGAGAATCATTAGCTTTTAACAGGCATGTACTAAATTAATCATGTATACATGGTACTTCATTATCGAAACGTCTGACCCGGTCTCTAATAATGCATGTACAGATTGATTATTCAGCTCTAAAACTTTTGCGGTAAACGATCGTAAAAACGTCTTTTTGATTGTTCTGACTCGTTCTACACTGCGTCGCAATATGCCCGAATTTATTGCATTTAAAACACTTTGTTTCTGTAGTGCATTTATTTCTTTTGTAGTAAATGGATCCGCAGTTATAACAATGTACTTTATTTCCATGTATTTTTCCGTTTTTTGGTTTGTACAATGTTTTCTTCTGCACTTCATTATTTATTTTAACTCGTTCATAAATCTCCTAGTTCTTTAAAATTCTTTGACATACTATATAAATTTTGCTCGAACACATTTTTCGCCGCCAGACCATCAACAATATATCTTATTATAGCACGTTCTTCTACTCCACCTCGAGCGGCAATTTTACGCATTCATGAAATGTTTCTGTACTGTATTTTTTCCTTTCATGAAGCATTTTATGTACTTCACCACTGTCATGATCGCGTGTGAATTCTGTGATAAACGCTTCTTCAGGCTTTCAAAATTACAAATATTTTTTGTTTTTAAAAAAATTTTAGACACACCCACAATTTCATTTCTTGCTTGCACATATTTTTGCTTGTCGTTTAATTCATATGCGTCGGAATTTTGCTCGAAATTAGTAAACCGTTTACATACCGGTATATTTTCGCCATCAAAGTCACTTAACATTTTTGCAAATGTGTCCATATGATCATCGTCTTATTGTTGTGATCATGTGCTGCAAAATTTTTATGTTTCTTTTGATGTACTAAAAGATTTAATATCCCAAAATAGGCAATACATTTTAGTATAAAATTACGTTATCCTTTTTTGTATCTTTAATCTGATGTGTTATATTTGTTTTACCTGATTAAAACATGGTGTTGTTCATCAATATAGTATATCTGTGGCTATAAATAATATTGGCTTAAGTCGAAATTTCGTGTTTTGAGATATTAAGGGCACATGGTAACCAGAGGTGAAGACTTTGACACATAAAAAATAAAAACTCAGTTTTTTTACTATGCGTTCTGTTAGAAAGAGACAAATATAGCATTTTGTGACGAAATGCAGGAAAAATACAGGAAAACACGGCAAGAAAATCAAAATAAAAACAAAAATCTAAAAACAAAACTAAGGCTTTGAGGGAACGAGACGGATAGAGAAAAAGATCACTATACTGTCGTTTCACCTCTGTGTTAAGGGTTTTGTCCAAAATAAATTGTGTTTGGTTTTTATATACAATTTGTAGCCACAGGAAAAGATGCACAATTATTTAGAACAAAACTGTTAATTTTATAAACACAAAATTGTTTTATTAGTTAATATACGTTGTTTTTTACTGTTATGAAAAAATCCATTGGCAGAAAAATAAAAACTAAAGTGAACTTAAGCTACTATATTGAATCGCAAAGTAAGTCGAGATAATTGCTTTAGGTTAAATTTAAAAAAACGGAAATCCTGATATAAGATAATTTTTTAAGCTTTATTAGAAATATAAAGAACAAACAAAAAATTAATCCATTGAAAACAAACAATTTTTATGGAATAATAAGTTGAATTAAAATTATTTCACATTTCGACATATTGGGCGATTCTATTCTGACGGGTGCAACATTTAGACGCTTAAAACGTCTTTTACTAATAGAAAGAAACACATTTTCAATTCAATTATTTCTAGAAGGGGTAACATTTTTTATATACTATTGTTATCTATTTACAAGAATTTATATGAATCGATCAAATAGTCACGAGAGAGCTTTAAAGTGCATGACGGGTGCAACCAAATTGGCCAACCTTCATAAGATCATACCACAAAAACACAAAACTCTGTTAATTTTCAAACTTTTATTGTATTATTCTTTTTTTATTGTGAAAGATGAGATATCAGACGATGATTATCAAATCAAACATCGTAGAGAAATATAATCTAATAATAATAAATTTGCTCTTTAAGCCATGAGGGTGCAACAAGTGTTACCACGTATGAATTTTCTGTTCGCGCCGAATCTATGAATATTAATGTTTCGAACTGCACAACAAATTTATATTTAAGCTTACGTCTAAAACAATTATAAAATATAGACATTTTACTTTCAATTGGTATAAAAAAAAGTATCAAATAGTATGATTTAAAAATTGATGTTAAAAGTTGTCTAGAATAGAATCGCCCTATTAATAAATATAATATATAAGTAATCACTCATAACCATCATCATCAAATCTAGCGTATTTACTGTATTTAAATTTTTATAGAAGTCTCTATATATTTCGTCAACAAAAGGTAACATATCTAATAAATCCTTTTTTTATTGGCGTTTATTTCTATTGGTCCCTCATAACATAGTTTTAAATCATTAATTGTCACAATATTGATTCCCCGCTTCTGAATATTGATGAATATGAATGGATCTTTTTCATTGAGCGATTTTTTAAAATACACTTTTCCAAATTCTTTGGTAAATCTAAACCACTTGATCTCATTCCAATTATATTTTTCTTCAGCATTGTCAACTTCCCGCCAAGTAAATAACTGTTTAGCAGCGTTTCCAAAATCAAATATATTGCTTTGATCCATTTTCGTAACTAAAAATTGTTTTCTTAATCCAATAGATCGAACAAATTGATACCAATCACGAGGATGGTGAATTTTTATCATTGTGGTTTTTCTTTTTTCTCTTAGAGCATGGTCGCTATCACACTCCATGTGAGTGCGACCAACCACTAAGAATTTGTGATCTACAGTAGTTAAATTGTTATCCATATGCCCAAAAATTTAAAAAATAGTTGCATCGTAGCTATTTTTATTTTGACATGGACAGCAGTCACTATAAAAAACTGCGTGTTTTGTATTAGAGTCCATATTAAAAAAAATGATTGAAAACACAAGAAGTTTGTGTGCTTCATTACGATGATTTGCTTGTTCTGCCTTTAGAGAATCAACCTCTTCAGGTTAGCTATACTTATCTTATTTTCAAATAAGTCGCATTTATGGCAGGTATCCAGTCTCGGTTTTTTAAATTTCAATCCCATTTTATTAAAAAGCGTCGAAAAAGTTGATAACGAAACAGAATGATCGTATTTCTCGCAATATAAGCGATGCATTGCTGCCACGGATAGATGACTTGAAAGATAACGTAATGACGTATCACGACGAATATAGTGTGACTCATATGATGGAAAACCCTTTATACTCATAAATTTCGTTTTCATTATCGGATGATAATTTTCTGGCATTTCGATGATTCCCACGCTTATCCATAAATCCAGTTCCATTAATTTTTGCTTTAGCAACTGATTTAATAAATTGTTCTGACTCGCACAAAGTAAATCTAAAACATTTTTGTCACCATTAATATCTAAAAAATAATTGTAAGAATTTTCCCTTTTTCTTGAATTTACTCGGTCTTAAACCTCTTAATAGTTTTAGTCTGCTGCACTTTCATTAGTACAGCAACAGCTGCTCTGCGCAAACGATATGACCCGTGCGACCAATAATTCTTATGTATTTCTTTTTGCTGGCCCTAAGATATTTTATCAACGCGTTTTCCTGCATGGTTCCAACCTACGCAATACACACTCGGGAATCATTTTCAGGACTTTGAAATATACGATTTTCCCTCGTTTCTCAATTTTTTTGCAAGTTCCCTTGACGATACTGCAGCATCCGCAACACTTAATATGTTCTACTTAATTTAAATTTTTAATAACTTCAAACAATAAATGTGTAAAATCCCATGAATACTTACAATATTATCAGCAGTGTTCGTTGGCATTGAATTCAGATCAGCACGTGTCACCTTCATTTTCCGTAATATTAACATTGATATTGGCATTATTATGAGTACATAAAGTATTACAAAATGCAACTTCTACCAAGGCATATTTAACTAGGTGGCATCACTACTGCAGGTGATTTTTTTTGCTTACATTTAATTTTCATTGTTTACAAATTGTTAATGTCATAGTTTTGTTTTGTTTAAGAAAATAATCAAAAAATTTCAACCAAGTGCCTTATTAAGTGTTTTTTTTATGATTTATACATAAATTAACAATTAATTGTTATACTTGTTAGCAACACTGTTTTCCTACAATCTTAACACTTGACTTATGTCAAACACCAAACGCCATTTTTGTTAGTTGTTAAGTTAACCTAATAAATCGTTCATTCTTTCAATAAACGTGTTAAAGAAAAGTTGTCTCGTGTACTTAATTTAAACGCTTACAAAGGTTATGGACCCAGCGTGCCAAGTAAATTGATTAAATTAAGTCGGTCGAGTGTTTTGTTAAACGTTTTGAGTTTTTTGAAAAATCATTTGTTTTTGTACATTTGTGAAAAATGTCAGGTTCGATGCAGATCGAAAAATTAAGCGAAAACAACTACGCAAGCTGGTCAATCCATATGAGAAGCCTTTTAATCACGTTGGACTATTGGGCAGTTGTGGATGGTGTTTGTTCTCCAACAGCAACAGCAGAAGAAAAAGCACAATGGAAAGTTATAGACCAAAAAGCTTTAGCTACCATCACCTTAAGTATTAAGCCCTCTGAATTAATACATATAAAAAAATGCAAATCATCAAGAGAAGCCTGGGAGAAGTTAAACAGCATCTACATAGCAAAAAGCCCTGCCAGGAAAGTTAATTTATTTAAGAAACTAGTACGATTTAAAATCCTAGATTCAGCTGGCTATACTCAACAAATAAACGATTTTAGCAATTTAGTTGAATCGTGAAAAGAAATTGATGTTTCAGTTCCAGATGACTTCATTAGTATTTTGTTGCTTTGCAGTCTCCCCGAAGACTTTGAAAGTTTTATTGTAGCAATTGAAAGCAGAGACAAATTACCAACGATAGATCAATTGAAGGTCAAAATATTGGAAGAACATCAACGTCGTGGCGAAAAAGTTAATATGAGTGAAGAGGATGTATTTGCGGCGAATTCGAAATATAAAGAAAGACTCAAGAACAAAAATCAAACATATAAAAAGTATGCAAATGTTAAATGTTATTCATGCGGGAGAAGAGGACATATAAGATCCCAATGTAATAAGAAAGAAATTGTAATGAGTGTAAGAGAATTTAATTTAAACTCAAAATATAATGATTGGATAGTTGACAGTGGAGCTTCCTCGCATATGAGTGGAAATATTAAACTTTTCTCTTCAATTAAAGAGTATAAACAAAGAGTTGAAATGGCATCAGGTGATTGTGTACATGCAGAAGGCATAGGCAATGTAAATTTAAAATCGGGGTTTGCCGACATTACTTTATGCAACGTCCTTTTTGTACCGAAGTTAAATGCTAATTTTTTATCCGTGAATAAAATAATTAAGCATGGAAACAAAGTGTATTTTTCCAAAGAAAAAGTGATTGCAAAAACAATATCTGGTGACGTAATATTTGAAGCCCAATCAACAAACGGTATTTTTACAACAAATTTGTTTGCGAAAGAACAGAAAGAAAAGGTAATGATGGCAAATTGCAAACAAAAAGACTGTGACATGTGGCACAGAAGATTTGGCCATCTAAATATTTGTGATTTAACAAAGATGTCAAAAAATGAGATGGTTCGTGGATTACAACTTGATAATGTTCAAAATTTTTCTTGTGTTACTTGTGCTATGTGTAAGATAACTGTACTACCATTTAAAAATTATGGGGAACGTTTCACAAAGAGGCCATTGGAATTAGTGCACACTGACATATGCGGTCCAATAAGGATTCCAAGTGAAGGTGGATCGCGGTACTTTATATCCTTCATAGATGATTTTTCGCGTTTCACATCAATATACTTTCTAAAGAAAAAATCTGATACTTTGGAAGTATTTAAAGATTTTCATATATGCGCTGAGCGGCAAACTGGTTTAAGGATTAAAATTTTACGTAGTGACAACGGCAGTGAGTATTTAAACAAAAATTTTCAAAATTATTTATCATCAGCAGGTATATCACATCAAACAACCGTGTGCTATACTCCGCAACAAAATGGTATTGCTGAAAGGGCCAACAGAACACTAATAGAAATGGCCCGGTGCATGTTGTTGGATTCTAAATTACCGCACAGACTTTGGACTGATGCGTTGAATACTGCAGCATATCTGAGGAATCGTTGTCCCACAAAGGTGTTAAATAAGAGTACCCCTTATGAGTGTTGATTTGGACGTAAGCCATCTATTTCTCACCTACGTACATTTGGCTGTCCAGCGGTGGCTTTAGATAAGAAGCCAGGTCGTTCCAAATTAAATCCAAAGGGTAAAATGTATACGTTTGTCGGTTATTCACATAAAACCAAAGGTTATCGTTTATATGACAATGATAATAAAGCAATTATTGTAGCTCGTAGTGTAATTTTCTTTGAAGATGCAAACAGGCATTCATATAATTTTAATGAAAAAGAAAACGAAGCAAATGCTGAAGATAAGCAAGATGATGATTGGTTTGACATTAAAATCAATTCGAATGATGTACGAAAAAAACAATATTGCTCAAATGAAAAAGCCGGTGATGAAGAAAAAAAACTGATACAAACGAATATTCAGAAGAAGAAGGCGATGATGATGAAAATTCAGAAGAAGAAAATATTGAAAATAATACACAAGGTATGAAACGTAAAAGGGGTAGGCCAAGATTAGAAAGAACTGGAAAAAGAGGTCGTCCTAAAAAAGTTCGAATGCTTGAAAATAGAGAATCTCTAAACGAGTTAACAGTAGTAAGTGAAGACCCAAAAACAGTGCATGAAGCAATGCAAAGTGAAAACGTAAGTTTTTGGAAAGATGCAATGAATTCGGAATTTGGAACATTGCAATATAATGACACGTGGGACCTGGTAGAAAAACCTAATGACAAAAATATTATAGGTTGTAAGTGGGTCTTTGTCACGAAAAAGGACTCATCAGGTAATATCGAAAAATATAAAGCTCATCTTGTGGCACAAGGGTTTGGCCAAAAGTATAACGTTGACTACAATGATACCTACTCCCCAGTTGCAAGATATTCTACAATAAGAATGTTATTTGCTATAGCTGCACAGAAAAAAATGCTTTTAAACCACATTGATGTCGTCGCTGCTTATCTAAATGGCCAATTGCAAGAAGAAGTGTATATGCAGCAACCACAAATGTTTTTAAGCTCAAGTTATCCAGATCGTGTTTGTAAACTTAAGAAATCGCTTTATGGCTTGAAGCAAGCAGGCAGAGATTGGTACGTAAGATCAACCAAATACTTATTGATATAAATTTCGTTCGTTGCAAGACTGAAAATTGTTTGTATAAAATGAAAACAAATGAAGAACTAGTGTTGATAGTTATTTACGTTGACGGCATTTTATTGGCATGTACATCAGAAAAAACTATGAAGAAGGTTATATCGATGCTCAATCATCATATTGATGCTGTGGACAGAGGTCCTGTTAAATATTACTTAGGTATGGAGATAGAAAGAGATGGTCTCAGAGGCGAAATAAAACTTCATCAAAACAAATATGTAAAAGAACTTCTTCAACAATGGAACATGACAAATTGTAAGCCGTTAAACACCCCTTTAGCTGCTGGTACTGTTTTAGAAAAATGTGCTAAACAGGATTGCAGTGGTTATGACTTGAAGACTTATCAATCGCTTATAGGCTCATTGATGTATCTGGCTGTTATATCTCGCCCTGACATTGCTCATACTGTATCAAAGTTAGCGCAATTCGCTACACATCCCGAAAAGGAACATTTCATAGCAGCTAAACACATCTTAAGATATCTAAAACAAAAGCCAAAAGGTATGTTATGTTACAATAATACTAATGGTTTAATTTGTTACACAGATTCTGACTGGGGTTCGGACAATAATGATCATAAGTCATATAGTGGGTTCGTCTTATTTATGGCTGGCGGTGCCATATCTTGGGAGTCCAAAAAGCAAAGTATCGTGGCCCTAAGTTCTATGGAAGCCGAGTACGTGGCTATGTGTCAAGGTACGAAGGAAGTTGTATTTCACCGAAACATTTTATCCGAAATTGGTCTAACAGAATACATCAAAACTCCAGGAACTATTATGTGTGACAACCAGAGTTCGATGTTTCTTGTTCAAAATCCAGTGGCTCATAAAAGAAGTAAACACATAGATATTCGCTATCATTATATACGTGAAAAGTATGAGTCAAAAGAAATTGATCTTCAATATATCAGCACAAATGAAAATATAGCTGATTTGTTTACAAAATGTTTAAGCAAAGCAAAGCATTTAAAATTTTGTAATATGTTGATAATTTGAAATTTAAATTTATTATGTTATGTATTTAAACTGTTTATTATTAATTTGATTTAATGTAAAGTTATTATTATTGATTTGACTTTTGTAAAGTGTCTGGATAGAGGCGGAGTATGTTAGCAACACTGTTTTCCTATAATCTTAACACTTGACTTATGTCAAACACCAAACGCTATTTTTGTTAGTTGTTAAGTTAACCTAATAAATCGTTCATTCTTTCAATAAACGTGTTAAAGAAAAGTTGTCTCGTGTACTTAATTTAAACGCTTACAATACTTGTGAAAAGTTATTGTTTTTAATAAATATGCGGTGTCTCTTATGCGATAAGAAATTTGGTCCTGGAAGTGGTACATTTTTTAGAGTTCCACAGGACCCAAAAAGAAGAGAACAGTTGAGTAAAGTGTGCAAAAAAAAGTTTATTCAAAGCACTCGCATATGCAAGGCCGATGTAATAACTGCAGGAATTTGGTTTTTTTTATTGCCTAAGGCTATACCAGTAGCGCAGCACCAAGAAAGCATTATGCATACTAGTGAAATGCATACCACTGAAATGCACACTAGTGAAATGCATACAAACCAAAATTTCTTGTACAACTTATGCCCCATGGACACGTGTGCGGCATTCGAGTTGGCGTCACCAGTGATATCACAGCAGGGGTTGCGGTTCTTTACAATGAAAGAACTAACATCTACCGCGGCTTCAAGGTCTGCAGAACAACCGTTTAAAGAAAAAGAATCTCAAACTGAGTAAGTGACACTAAATTTTATATTTCATGTAACTTGTATTAATTTGTACTTACTGGATTTTATTTCTATATTCTTAAAAGCTGCTTAAAATAGAAAGGTACTCAATAATAATTACAGAGAATGTATGCAAGTATGTCTAATGTAATTAATGTACTTGTTAATTTTGCCTGTTTGTGCATTTTATTGTTTATTAAATAATGAATTAGTATATATTGTCAAAATTTAATTATGGCTTTGTACTTTTGTTTGCATTCCATCAATTTTTGAATCGGTAATAAAAAATTATGAAGCAAAAATTCGTCAGTTGGAAGCCGAAAATCGGGAATTGAGATTTAAGCTCCTTCAGGTCAACCAAGCCATTGACGGGATGCGTAAAATATTTACAGGACAGGTACAGAAATTGGAGCAGCCAGGCAATGTAAAATGAAGATGGAGCAATATTTCTAGTGCCATTTGCTTGCACGCATCTGGGCCGAGGGCATATACACATATATACAAGAAAGGATATCCTCTACCTCATGTGACGACGTTGCAACGTTGGTGCCGAAAAGTTGACGTTACACACGGAATTCTGGACACCGTAATAGAATTTATGAAAAAAAACTTCATATTTAACTGTGGACGAAAAAATTGATGTGTTGGCATTCGACGAAATGAAGGTAGAGGAGACCTTTGAGTACGACCCAAGCGAGGATGTAGTTAGCAAACCAGCAAACTACGTACAAGTGGTTATGGCACGTGGATTAAAGAAGTCCTGGAAGCAGCCAGTCTTCTACGACTTTGACTGCAAAATGGCTAAAAATTTGCTACATACTTTGATTACAAAGTTAAGTGATGCTGGTTTCCCTGTGGTCGCTGTGGTTTGTGATCTCGGTCCAACAAACCGGAAGTTATTAAAAAAATTGGGTGTAACTCCAGATAAGTTATATATTAAAATATACAACACTCAACAACACCACATTAACACATACTACACTTTTATTTTTAAAATAAACGACATCGAATGACGATTCTTCTGGCTATTGGTGGGAATATCGATAAATATTTTCACCTTAACTCCAAAAACTGCGCAAAGGGAATCTGCATTTCCAATTCTGATCTCCTTTAAATGGGTAATTAAAAAATTGTTTTTGTAGATTCGAACTTAAGAGTCATTAAGCTTTAATTTTATTAATTTACTTTTAGATTTCATTAATTTAATTTCCATTCATTCATTTACTTTTAATTTAAATAAATTTTAATATTAATATTTAAAATAATTTATTATTAAGATTTAACATAAAATACTTTAATTTTTAACATGCCATTAAAATTTGCCTTTGGCGATAATAAAAATATTTTTAAATATAAAACTGGTTATGGGAATAAATTCAATTTAACACTCTTTTTTAATATAAAACTATTTTTTAATACTTTTTTAATCACTGTATTATTTGATTCCTTAAATAAACGAAATCTTCTTGTTTCGAAATCCAGCAAACGTGGAAGACAAGGTTTTTACTTTTGCAGATGCACCACACCTGTTGAAATTAATCCGAAACCATTTTTTGGACTCTGGGTTAATTTACGACAACACCATAATTAAGCCACGAACTATTTCGGATTTACTGAAGCATACTTCTAAGTCCGTGTTTCAATAACTTATAAAATAAATGAAGAGCACTTCTCCGTAGGTATTTTGATAGCTTTTATGTAAGTATTTACATAATAACATTTCTCAAAACTCTCCCAGGAAGACAAAAGGTTAAATTAGCTGCCCAGCTCTTTTCCAACACCACTGCTAATGCCATTTTAAGATGCTATTCCCTTGGCTTGGATATTTATGAGCCTATTAAAACATTCGCTTTTGTCCAGTTAGTAAACGATTGGTTCGATGTTTTAAATTCTAAAATGGATACATTTAATTACCCTGGCTAGGTATTTTGTTATACATATATATTTTTAAAAATATTCTATATTTATAATTTTGTTTTTTATAGGAACCCTTTGGATTATCCCTTGAGACCCAAAAGGATACCCTTAGTCGCATTACAAATGCCATGTCTAAGCCCATAGTGCCAAAAAAAAAGCTGTAGAGCCATTCCAAAAAGGTATCATCATTACCAATACTGCGCTGGATATGCCTCATAGCTATGTAGCAAAATACGGGTTAAAGTATTTGGTCACAAACCGATTGAACCAGGATGTGCTGGAGCATTTCTTTGGTGCAATCCGTAGTAAAGGTGGGTTGAATGACCATCCTTCGCTACAGGATTTTAAGTACAGGCTCCGAAAGTATATACTTGGTATGTTTTTGAAATCAACAGCTTGTAATGTTTTAATAACTTATGATTACTATTTTTATTTTAGCAAGAAACACCGAACATCTAAATGGCAAAGGAAATGTGGAAAATGACGATACTGACTGGCTTAATGTTAGCAACGTCAATATGTCCTTCACAGAACATAGCCAAAATTCCGAAGCCCTTCTTGAAGAGAGTGTGGATGAAAGCAGGTTTCCTGGAAGTGGCTTTCATGAAGGTGTCTCTCAGGAATCAAAAGATGATGGTGTACTCAATGACCTAAACGATTGTAATGGTGATGACATTGGTATGCTACAGGAAGATGCATTAGAATACATAGCAGGCTATATTGTTCGTAGGCTCCACCTAGTTGCATATGAATGCCATGAACATTCTTTTACGTGGGTTGACCAGGTCCCAAAAGGACATTTAAAAAAGCCATCAAATGAATTTGTTGTAAAGATTAAGGAAATGGACTCCATTTTCTTTAAAGTGAATGGAGTTACCATCTCACACAGTCGTAACATTCACAAGCACCTCGTCGGAGGAAGCTCATCTGTTGATTTGCCTGAAGAAGTAAAGAAATTTTTTTATAAATGCCGAATATACTTTCGAATTAAAAAATTTAAACAAGCGGCTCAAAATCCAAAAGTCTAAGCAGCGTATATTAGGCTGCAAGAAACTGCTAAAAGTAAAGCTGTAGATTAGGAATCTGCAGGTAATGTTTAAATTTCATTTTGTAAAATTATATTAATAAGCCTTAGCACTAAATAATAAATATTTATTAAATTCCATATTAAACTGCAACAACAACAACAAGCACCAATCGGTCCTTTTCAGGACCACCAATAATATTTAAAAAAGATATTAAAAATTTCAAACATGTTAAAATGAAACTTGAAAAATACAGTCCCAAATATTGTTAAGTTAATACTACAATTATGTAAGTCCATAGGTACCCAACACGTATTATTAAACCTGTTTCACCTTTATAACGACCAGCTAAGACGCGAGCATATAAATATTTTCGCAACTCATTCGTTTTAAATACCAACGGGTCCTGTTAACAAATACACATAATAAAAAACATAAGAGCCCGTCGAAATATTTGAATGCAACAAATTGATACCTTCAAATTCTGATGCTTCGGCATAACTGTGATCATGCCACCATCTATAGCAATAACTTTTGCCTGCAAGTTCTCCAAATCACCGACACATACCTCAATATTGTCGCCCACTGGGAATGAATGACCTACAGTGGGGTCATCTTTAGCTCCAGTCACAATTTCCAAATTTACATCTATAAAATAAATAACAAAAATCTTATATTTCTATGTTCATTAAAAGTAAAAATTTACCTTCTAGTTGTTCTTCAAAACTTTCCAATTCTGCTAGAGTTGGTTTTACACCTGCTGCTTGAATGGCAGACATAGTAAAGTTTTTATACAAGAATCCCTTGCGAGAGTAGCGGTTTCCTTCGAATAGCAAAAAGTCTCCATCTGAATGCACTTCGCCCTTTAGATTTATATGTTTATATGCCCTTTCCAATATATATGTTTAAAAAAAAACATACAAATTTTCGGATTAACTCACCTAACGGCTTCTGGATCAAATGGTTTTGCTGGTGGCCTTCGTTTTTTCTTGCGTTTACTTTCGTCATCTGTATTTAAGTAAGTTAGAAACTTTCTCATCAACAGTAAAGCAGATGCCTTCTCTTCGCCAATTCGGCACTTGACCTTCCATAAATTAGGATCCCTTTAGAAACATGTTTTTTTTACAATTTACCATAACACATGATGCACTTAAAGGCTTACTTTATACCCGGCAATAGAGTTTGTTAAGTTATTTCATCTGCCATTACTTCGCCTCCATCTCCAAAGTGTCTCTTAGCAATTGATTCGTCAGGATATTTTTTTCTTAAATGCCCAATACCAAGGCATATTTAACTTTTTGTTGTCACATGTTTTTGACAGTAATTTTACACAAACAAAGTTGCCTGCTGTTGTTGTATTGTTGTATTTGTTGTCGTAGCGATGCCACCTAGTAAATACGCTGTGACGTCCACTATATTAGTATTATTATCAGCACATCTATTATCATTAAATATAGCATTAATTAACTCTGAAGTAGGAGACACACTTTCAACAATATTATTATTATCCATTCCTCTATGATGTTATTCGCGCCAACACTGTCTGTAAAGTGAACACAACAGCTTATGGTTTGAAAAAAATCCATAAGCACACACACTAAAATAATCCTAACAGCATTTAAGAACCGTTATATTTTAATATAATAGCCTAAGTAGAGTTAAGATGTTTTGCAAAAATAAAGATGTTAAATATCATCAATATGCAATTCTGTTACCTTAAGTAGACAAAATTAAAGGAGGTTTTCGTATTATAAACGCTTAGTTATATATAAGTTTTTTTATTTTTATGAGGAATAATTTGAATGGGCTGTTACTTATTGAATTTCAGTGTACACAAATTTTAATGCTCAATAATTTTAGTATTGATATAGCTCCTTTAAAAAAATTAAGTTGAGTTAAGATATTATGTATTATTTTCAAAAAAGACTTAAGTTAAAATTTAAATGCGTATAGTTTAGTAATAATGACAATTTTTACTTGAAATTTAGCTGAGTGATACATCTTGAAGATGAGAATAAGAATATGTAATACATAAAATGAAAAAGCACTTATGTCAACTTAAGCCATTATTATTTATTGCTACAGATATATATTTCACATTATAATTAATTAAGAATTGCTTTGTTACTCAATGTGAACAAAATGCTTTCGATGTTTATTATTGCTTTATATTTATAAATACACATACACTCATGGTAGAAATAATAGATACACAAAACTTAGTACATTTTAAATCGTTATAATTGTGTAATTTCAATATTTCTTCAATAACATTAAATGAAATTGTTATGAATATATTAAATTGTGAACTTAAGAATCTATCCGAAGTTTGTACAAAATCTGAATTAAGAAAAAGTGAAAACTCACGACAGAGTATGCAAAACATGCCCTAAGATGGATCGTCAAATCGTCTTAATCTCAAAAAAGAATCCCTTGAAATCTTCAAAATGGATTTCCGCCAAAATTGGTACCATAGTTAGTGTTATGTGACGTCAAAGAACATATGACAAAAGTGGCGTAATGTATTATGGAGTGGCGAAGCGAAAATACATTTTATTCAAAAATAACCCACGCTGTATCTCGGAAAAGTGTGGTGCGAAATTATACCGGAAGCATTCAAAAATAAATTTCGACAATGCCAAATAGATAAAAAAAAAGTAGTGCAAAATAGACAATATTAATTCTTCACTTATATTCAAAATGTAACATCCACATAATATTTATTTGTTTAAGTGACTATAATTGAAGTATACCTTTTATTTTATTCACCAAATTGAGTACTGTTTTGGAACATCTGGCTGATTTCTTTTTGAACCCGGTATTTAAGTAAAATGCTTAAGTTTTCTTTAATTGAATGTAATCCACTCCACTATATTTAAAAGCTCTGCTTTTCTATAATTTGCAAAGCAGTTTTAAGAATTCAATTGCGCAAGTGCAGAGGCACAGTGAACAGTTAATAAGTATAAATTAATAAATAACCAAAAAAAAAAAACAACGAATATAGTGTATAAAAAGCAATAACAAACAGTGCATGGTTTAACCAGTTTAAACAATTGATAGTCAGTGCATGAGGGCACCAAACATTAATGAAAAAATATAAAAGGTAATAACAACACTGCTTATTACTCTTTTAGTTATACAAATGCTTATAATACAATGAATAATATAAATATAAAAAAAATTTAACCGCCAGGCCAATTTGACCGAACGCGTCCATTAACAGCAAATATAAATATATCTGCCACAGAAGCCACGAACTCAACAAATAAAACTCAAGAAATAAACAATAGACAAAAAATAGTACAAAAAAGAGAATCTGTTACTTTATCTAACCACGTACAAACTGGTATGAATCGGTACATAACCATAACCAAAGACGAAGGCCAGTCCTAAGTCTTCGTAACAACAGCGAGCCGCCAAACAATATAAAGGTTCTCATCAAGTAGCTGCAATATCGGTAAGTGAAAACAGATTCTCTGTATTTGCTACCCCTGCAAATAAAGATGCCAAACCCACTGTAAGGGAACAACAACCCCCACCAATTTACTTACGCGAACAGACATCAAGTGCCATTGTCAATATGCTATAGCAACTCGTAGGTAACGGAAACTTCTATATGGCTTTTGTACGAAGAGGTCAAATACAAGAAACAAAGATCCAAGCCCACACTGAGAAGAATTTTCGCCTAATCGCAAGTCGACTTGATGCAGAAATTAAGAGCTATTATACTTATCAACTAAAAAGTGCTAAAGGTTTGATAATCATCATAAAGGGCATTACAGTTCTGTTCCCACTGAGGCAATAAAAAGTGCCTTAAAGGTGAAAGGATTTGTCGTAAGGTCAGTGCACAATATTCTAAATAAGAATAAAGTTCCCCAACCTATGTATCGTGTTGAAATCGTGTTTAACGCATCGCAGTTTAAATAAAAAAACTCGGTTCATCCTATTATAATTTGAGCTACCTTTTAAACAGAAGAATAACGGTGGAAGAGCCTCTAAAACGTAACGGTCCCCATCAGTGTACCAACTGCCAGGAATTCGGACACACGAGAACCTACTGCAAGCTACCATCTGTATGCGTTGTTTGCGGTGATGCGCACCGGACTTTGGAATGTACAAAATAGACACCAAGGTCAAAAAATGCAGCAACTGTGGTGAAAACCATACAGCAAATTACAGGGGCTGCAAAGTATTTCAATATTTAAAAAATAATGCGAAAGTTGTACGTAAACCTGAATGTGAGCAATATAAAGCTTCCCAATTTCCTCGGCTTCATACTGGTTCTATTGCTAGTACACAAGCTACACAGCCACACACTAAGCCAAACTTTTTATATGCCCAAACGAAATGATTTACCTAATGCGAATGCCAAAAGTTCTAATGCGCATAAACATTCATATGCCCACGTCTTTAAAGAGCTCAGACACCCCTCACCAACAATTCGAGCTCGATCGAGAACTTAATACAGACATTGAATAATTTCATGACAACTATGCAGGGTATGTTTCAGGAAATGATGCGAACCCAAAACATGCTTCTGCAAGTTTTGCTTGGCAAAAAATGAACCAGCTTCTGGAACGCTAACGGGCTCTCCCAACATAAATATGAAGTAGAACACTTCCTGCTAGCACATGATATAGACATACTATTAGTCTCTGAAACACACTTTACTATAAAAAACTGCTTTAGAATTGATGGGTATTTTATATATGGCACCAAACATCCAAGCGAAAGGGCATGTGCTGGGACTGCCATTATAGTCCGAAAAAACGTAAGGCATTTTCCATTGCCTGAATTCAGGGAGGATTTTTTGCAAGCCACGACCATAAATCTTACAGATTTTAAAATTGTAGTCTCATCAGTGTACTGCCCGCCTAGGCATAAAATCGAACACCATGAATTGGCCAGGTTCTTTGCTACGCTAGGACAAAAATTTATTACCGCTGCCGATTACTATGCAAAGCACACATATTGGGGATCCAGACTCCTTAGTCCTAGAGGTAGGCAGTTGTATTTTACAGTTGAAGCAAACAAGCTTGACGTCGTGTCTGCCGGTAAACCCACCTATTGGCCCACTGACTTTAATAAGTTGCCAGACCTTATTGATTTTGCTACAGTAAAACACATCAAACGCGATCAACTCTTAGTTAATTCATCCTATGACCTATCTTCTTATCATTCACCTACAATTGTTATTTTATACGACAGTTTTGTCACTGCACCTCAAACCCTTAGTTTCTACCCGAACAGAAACACGAATTGGTTAAAATATAAAATGTATGTGAGCTCTCACTTATCTTTGAACATCCCACTGAGAAATCCAGCTGATATTCAAGCAGCTATAGACCATTTTACAGACGTCGTGACTGCCGCAGCCATAGCTGCAACGCCAACAAAGCCATCAGCTAAAATAATAACGTACCAGGCAACAGCAGATATTCGGATGCTCGTCATTGAGAAAAGAAGACTAAGAACACAATGGCAAAATAGTCGTTCTCCACACTTAAAAATGCAAATGAACTTATGCCAAAAAAAACTTACGCAGTAAATTGAGACAGAAACATGAATTCGCTATCGACAATTTTTTAAAAAACTTGGATCCAATAAAAAACACGGTTTATAGTCCTATTGTTTACGAACCCCCACTAAGACTTAAAGACCGTACTTGGGCTAAAAACTCAAGTGAAAAGGCAAATGCGTTCGCAAAGCACTTAGAGAAGGTTTTCGCACCACATGATATAAGTAATTCCACTAGTCCAATTATTAGTGACATCGTGAATGATCCTATGAAATTTCGGTTGTCTTCTTTAAAATCGACAATTAAAAAAACGGATATGAAGAAATCACCTGGACCTGATCGTATAACAGGACCAATGTTAAAAAACTAACCTAATTCAGCTGTAAGAATTTTACTATACATATATAATGCCATGTTGCGCGTCGGCTTCTTCCCATGCTCTTGGAAGATGTCTGAAATTGTTATGATCTCGAAACCAGGAAAGGACTCAAGCCAGATTACATCCTACAAGCCTATTAGCCTACTGTCAGTTTTGTCAAAGATATTTGAAAAATTATTCGTCTCGAGTGTAACTCCTTTTCTAAATGAACAAAACGTTATCCCAGATCATCAGTTTGGGTTTCGAGCAAGGCATAGTACGATTGAATAAGTCCATAGAATCGTTACCATCATTAGATTGGCTTTTGAAAGAAAGCAATACTCTTCAGCTTTATTTATAGACATTTCCAAGATGGGCTACTTACTAAAATAGCTCGGGTTCTACCTGAAAACACCCACAAGCTTATAAAAAGCTATTTGTCCGATAGAACTTTTAAAGTAAGGTCAAAGGACCACTATTATATATCATCTATACAGCGGATATGCCGACAAGCCCATATACATATACATCAACCTTTGCAGACGACACTGCAATTATAAGTATCAGTAATGATCCAAAGGCTGCATCTGAAAAGCTGCAGTCCCATATTCATAAGCTAGAAGACTGGCTAAAACAGTGGAGAATAAAGGTAAATCCATTAAAATGTGCTCATCGTTTTCCCTTAGAAGGCTAAATTGTCCACCAATCACAATAACTAATACCACGGTTCCGGCGGAAACGCACGTCAAATATTCGGGTATCCACCTAGATCGGCGCCTAACTTGGTCCCGTCACATTGAGGCAAAAATAACGTCCTTAAAGCTTCGAACAAATCAACTGCATTGGCTAATAAGTCCTATTTATTATTAATGTATGGGGGGATATCGAAGCAGACCACTGACTTTCTGGGTCCCTTTTGGACCCCCATTTCGCTCCTCAAATTGATTTCAGGGAACCGGTCCGTAATCACAGCTACCTTACTTTCAATTGAGTCCCGTGCTAGCCCTAGCCTTTACTCTTGACTAAAGTGATTTCAGACTGTCGACTGGTAACTGTCGGCACTCTTCCTCATCACGGTGTCTTTTGTAATTGCTAGCATTTGTCTAAGGCTTAGTTCCCCCATGGCATTCACATCTAACAAGTGTCTGCCCGTGGTCTTAAGCCAGTGCTTGACATTCACACACAATGTGCGCTACCGTCTCAGCCTCTTCCAGCCATAGTCTGCTAGTATCATCTTCTACGACTTTCATCTTAGCCAGATGGTACTTGAAATTTCCATGACCTGTCACTAACGCAGTGATCCAGCTTAAAGTAGCCCTATTATACCCGAGTACCTTGCTGGCCTTCCTGCCGAGGGGCTCTTTGAGCACCATTCTAGCCTGTCTTCATGTGGTATCCCCCTCCACCTATTCAGGTGTAATGAGCTTACCCATTGAAGAACGTTAGCTCGCACTAGTCCATTCCCTAGGGCAACCCTGGGTTCTGGTCCACAGAAATCCACATCAGATCCCCTTTTTGCTAGTTCGTCTGCTGCTTCATTCCCAGCTGTGCCTATGTGTCCCTTAACCCACATCAACGTCACCTCATTCAACGAGGCACATCTGTTCAGTTTCAGAACACATTCCAGCACCAGTTTGGAATATACGTTCACTTGCCACTTTTATAACTGACTGATTGTCAAGTGCAATGAGAACCCTTTTCCCATGCACTCGGCTTTCAAGCAAGTGATCCAACGCATGCAGCAAACCAAGCAGTTCTGCCTGGTAAACTGATACGTACCTCCCCAAACACAGACTACAGGACAAGTTCAGCTCAACTGAGAATACACCTGATCCTGCCCTGCCACTCATAAGAGAACCTCAGTAAAAATGCTGATGTCGTTCTCCATACACTCATTGTGTATAATGCCTTCCGCAATGAGTGTCCGATGCAGCCTCTCGACTACCTTTCTTCTACTCATGCGTTCCATCGGCATCTGAGCAGCCCTAACCTCTCTCCCAACGAGGTCCAGGATACTCTTATGCCCGATGTTCAGCCCAAAGCTATGCCAAACCGCATCGCTCCTCATTCGCAAAGCTGACAATGCGGCCGTTGACCTAATGAATAAGTCTAATGGCTGCAATCCCAACAATGCCTCGATTGCCTGTGTTGGCGCCGTGCGTATTGCACCACTTATACCCATGCAGGCAACCCTCTGAATCCCATCCAACTTACGCTTAATTGTGCCCTGAGAGGCCTTCGGCCACCATACCACGGATGCGTAAGTTATAATGGGTCTCACTATCATTGTGTAAATCCAGAATGTAGCCTTCGGCGAGATTCCCCACCTACGGCCACACGCTCGTTTACATTTTTGCTTTCCTGACCTTTGTTTCGATGTGTTCATTCCAGGTAAGTTCCTTATCTAGGGTAACGCCCAGATAATTCACCTTCCTGGACACATTTACTTCCGATCCGAAAAGCTTTAAGGCTTCAACCTGTACACCCTTCCTCTTACGAGTGAAAAGCATAGCGTCGGATTTACTGGCATTTATGGTTAGACCTTGTTCACTGCACCATGTCTCAGTCACCATGAGAGCCTGTCTCATGCAACCTTGAATAGCCTCGATGAACTTACCACCAACCATTAGTGCCAGATCGTCTGCGTACGCATTCGTATGGACGCCTATTGAGTCCAATCTCCAAAGAAGGCCATCTATGGTGATGTTCCACAAAAGAGGTGACAATACACCTCCCTGTGGGCACCCCCTAACTACCCTACCTCGAATTTTGGTTCTCCCATCTCTGAGATTTATAGCCTTAGTCCGAAGCATAGCGTTTGTCCATTTTATAATAATGGGGTCAAATCTACGTTCAGTAAGAGCATTTCTCACCTTCCCAAAAGAGATCTTGTCAAAGGCGCCCTCAATGTCCATAAAAACGAACAGAGCAGCTTCGCCATTGAAAATTTCTCTTTCCTCTACTCTGACGAGCTCGTGCAGAGCGGTGTCAGTAGATCTACATGCTCTATAAGCGTGCTGAAATCTACTCAAGGGTCTTTCCATCAGCGTATGGTTCTCCATAAAGTCAGCCACCGCCCTCTCCATTGTCTTCAATAGAAAAGATGTTAGGTTGACCGGTCTGAAGGACTTAGCGTCAGTATAGTCCCTCTTACCTGGTTTGGGAAGAAAAACAACTTTAGTTTCCCTCCAAGCCACCGGAATATATCCCGTCGCTAGACAGGCTACGAATATTCCCCTAATCCTATCAAGCAGGGTATCTATTCCCCACTGTAATAAGGCTGGGAAAATTCCATCCATTCCAGCTGCTTTGAATGGTGCAAAAGATAGTATTGCACTTCGGACACCATTCGGAGATATTATCCTTTCAGCCTCAGCTCGTCTTCTATCACTAGCCCCCCTATTTACAGGAGTCCATGAGTCACTCGAACTAAAGCTTCCAGGAAAATGAACCTCCATAAGCAATTGCAATGTCTCCTCCACTGTCTCAGTCATATGACCGTGGCTCTTGCGAATTAGTCCCATCCTAGAGACAGGGTCTTTAGATATTATCTTCTGTATTCTACATACTTCAGATGTATCCCTCATATTAGAGAAAAATTCCCTCCACGTACTTCGCTTCCGAAGACGTATTGTTCTCTTCAGCTGTCTCTTCTTCTCCTTATACGCATCCCATGAGATCGAGTCTCTCTCCCTCATGTAACGGTTAAAGGCCTTCCTTGTTACCTTTTTCATGGATTCAATTTCTCCGTTCCACCAAGGTGTCGGATCTTTTTCATCCACTACTGTCAAGGGACAAACATGCTCAAAAGCTAGCTTAACCGTTGAGTTCAATTGTTCCACCGTCCGCTCGATTTCGCCCGTGTTGCGAGGTGCTTTGTATGGAGCACCTCCTATATGTACAGACAGATACTCTTCATAACTGGTATGATCAGTATTCTTCGGTATTCTTATACGTTTGCGGACTTTCCTCCGTCTACTACCATACGTATATCGAACTGGATTGCCCTGTGGTCAGACATGGTTAGTCTGTCATGCATATTGACTGAGCACAGAGAGATATCGATCACCTCTGCCCTTCGTGAATCCACGAAGGTGGGTTCTACCCCTCTGTTAAGTACCAGCAAATCGTGTCTTTCAACAAATTCCAACAATTGGTGTCCTCTGTAGTTATCATCTGTGCTGCCCCACACCGTATTATGCGAGTTGGCATCACAGCCCATGATCAGCGCCATACCTCTTTGCCTGCAGAAACTCACCAGGTTCTCCACCTCCAGTGACGGATGTGTACCTGTCGTCTCATAGGGAAGGTAGGCCGACGTAATAAGAAATGTTCCCGAACCACTGCCAATCATTACTACCGTAAGATCCGGCGAGCAGAGATGTGTCATAGGTACTGTTCGTACGCCATGTCGCACCAGGATGCATGACCTTAATTTACCATCAGTCTGTGAGTGGTACAGATTGGCGGTCTGTTGAGACAGGCCCCTGATATTGCCTTGGACAATCCAGGGCTCCTGTAGCAAGGCTATATCCAGCTCATCCTCCTCAAAACATCGCACCAACATTGTTGATGCTGAGTTGCTGTGATGAAGATTGAGCTGGCATATACTTATTTTTTCCTGGTATGAGCCCACCACCTTCCCTGATAGAAATCTCTTTTCAGAGTTGCCTACCCCCGCACCAGGGAGGACGTCGTGTTCACTGGTCATTCCTCTTGAATTTTACTTCAGCCTGGTCAAGTCCGCAGTTGAGTTTCCCCCTGCTTTCCTGATGGCCTCCGCATCCTCCTTCGGACACCATATCGTGAGCACTATGCCCTCATTTTCTGCATTAGCAAATTTTTCTGCGCGATTAACCCTCCATTTAGAAGTGTCCTTCACGCATCCATTTTGCTTCTGCAGCCTTTTCAGGATAATGTCTTTACCCCCAGTAGAACCGTGAGCAACGACGATCATCCTGACTTCGTTTCGCAGCGCCTGCAGGGTATCGACTCTTAGTTTAACCCCTTCCCAAAGATTGGTCAGGGATTTCGCTAGTTCGATCACCCAGCTCTTCGTCGAGTTCAATAAACCCATCAACAAGTTTAGCGTTTCCTACGAAACCTATGTCACCAGCATCATCACAAAGGTTATCCAGAGCACACAGCAGTGATGCTTTGAAGGCATTCAAATGTGTGTTCTCCAGAGGGCCCTCCATAGATATGTCAGTGACACCTAAAGTGAGATCTCTATTTGCAACTTGTGCAAAAGATGGTCTCACTTTTGCACCAACCTTCGGCCTAATATTAATACTACCACTACTGTTCTGCTTCTGGTTAGTGCCCTTTTTAGCCACATTCATTTCGACAACTTTTGAGGGTTGTCCAATGGGCTTTTTTTGAGGATTCTTCTCCTTCTGTTTATGGACCATTTCCGAAATTTTAGGGTTGTCACCCTTCAAAGGTCTTTCAACTTCTGGAGTCGTCTCCTCGCTTAAAAGGCTATCAATCCGATTTGTCATCTTCTCAATAGCCTTTATATCCCTTTTACGCCTCCTCTTCTGCCTTCACCTCTCAATTTTTGTTTTGAGCTGCAAAGACTCCGACTCCACATTGCAGGGAAGGTTTGAGGTTCCTGCTTCCGAAAGAGACTTGCCCTACCAACTTGGGTAGGTGCGTCCATTTCTTTCACATTCACCTCCATTGCCTCAGGAGTATCTTTGGCGACTAACTCGTCCACCCCTCGCGAGGTGTACTTGTCCATCCCCTTAGAATACCTCCATTGGCCAAATACCGGAGTTCCCACAGAGACTCCGCCTCTTCTGAAGCTTCCTTGTCCGTCCCTATAGGAGTCTCACGGTACAATGCCTTAGGAGTACCTTTACAGATTAACTCGTCCACCCCTTGCGAGGCGCACTTGTCCATCTCCGGGTTTCTCCTATGGCCTATTACAACCGGAGTTCCTTCAGGGATTAATCTGTCCACCTCACTCGGAGCTTCCTGACTCATCCCTTCCAGATTCTCTCGGTCCGTTTTGGGTTTTTTTATTATTTTTTATATTTCGTTTCATTATTCCCACGAGTAAAGGAGAAAAAGTGTCCACTCATACAGAGCTCCTTATGCATGAGTAAGTCTGATTTAAACTGGAGGTCGACAGGTATCCAGAGTTCGCATACTAAAGACCAAGCACCCTCTTGGCCACGCATCCCTGGCGTATGCTGTTCCACCGTGGATTAGGGATTTTTTATAAGAGAGTTTTAACTTCTCTCCGCTCGACTTATTTAGCCAGACTCCTAGCAGAGACATGACCTACCTAGAAATCTGTTACCAGCCGCCACCACGAGGAGGTATGAGTCTGAACTTCTGACAGTGTACTCTACGACAACCGTGGCTATGTACCTGCCAGCTGACGGCCTATCTCAACCTTGGCTTTGGAGTATAAAGTCCTTTTATACAAAAGGTACTGCCTGTGCATCAAACAGCCAGAAGTTACAGAGAAGACAGTCTAGGATTTTACGTCATATCGTATGTGCCCCCTGGTACATAAGAAAATAAAATACAGTATAAAAAAAAATCTATAACATCTTTAGGCAATTGTGTGCTCGATATCCAACAATTCCGATTTACGTAAGGCATAGTCAATGTAGTCCTGCCATGCAAAGTGTTCTCATGGGTTTCTCTAATATTATATATATGGATATTTATTATCATAACATGGCGTCTTGACTAGCCATAAATCTGTCTAGCCATCCAACATTCCGCTGTTCGCACAGACTGTCGCTGTTCGTGGTTACTTCGTGTTCAAGTTTTCCGAACAATAGTTCGCACAACTTTGTTAAGACATTATACAAACAAAATACAGAGAATTTTCTTTTCTCCCTAAACGTATTAAAAATTTAAAGAAGTTTGGGTCATGCCGTTCAGTTAAAAGTTTTGGTTCATTTCACCACGTTTTGCAGTCTATCAGTTCAATGCACAATCGCCTTATTGCATTGGATTACTAAGTTGTTTGCCAACAAAAATTGCCCAATTTAAAGATGGTTTTCGAATCCCTACATAAAACAGTTGAGCTATAATTACAAAAGAAAATATATATTCTAATTTGAGATAATGCATCTAAGTTTTGAGGATAATTTTAGCACACGTACCGCAGCATATCTCGAGATTTGGTATATACAGATTCATGGGCAATGTTTCATTTTGATTGTAAGAGGGTTACAAATGCATCACTTAAAGTAGTAACTCTCGCATGAAGACCATACGCCACTCTTGAAGCATCACAAAAACCATGTAGTTCAAGTTTAGAACCACGCTGTGTCTATCGCGGAATTTTTTCATTAAAATAAATTGTACCAGTTATGAAAAGTATGTTTACACAATGTTTAGTGCTTTATACTACATTTACACCTACGCAAAATCTGGTACTTATTACCGAAATCTAGTTCATTTCTACCAGATGGGTAACACAAAACAAAATCTACTTACGAACTAGATTTTGGCAAAATCTCTCAAAATCTTGCAATATTGAATGATGCAACTATGTATTTTTTTGCTAATGTACTTAAATATATCGCGCTGAACAAGAAAATTTTGACATTTGTAACAAAAAAAAAAGCGCGGTAGAAACAAAATATTTGCAGCAACATTAAAAAATAATAAAAGTTTAAAATAAGTGGTTTCAATATGGATGAAACAATAACAAATAAAGTGTAAGTAATATTACATATGTAATTATGTGTATAAAAACAATTGTAGCACGAATTTAATTAAGTTTATAGCCAATTTTTATTCTTTCTTCAGTCAGCTGTTTTTGTTATGAACATGAAATCCAATAATACGCCAACAAAAATTGATGTAAATGGCAGAGATTTTTTTCGAGATTTGAGCTGAAATCTACTAGATTTTGCGTAGGTGTAAATGTAGTATTAACCAAATGTTCAATTCTAACAAAAAATTATTTGCTAGAGTATAAGGATAAAATAATTAGCAAATTAATTAATTAGCTAATAATTTAAGGGACATACAGCTTGAGTAAAGTTTATAGTAAAATCAAAATCGTAGTAACCTCTGCGATTACTGTTCTTATTTGGCAGTTGGTTTCACGATAGATATGTAAATAAGCGGTGTTCATGTAAAAAACCGTTTCTATTTATAAGTGAATGCTGGATAAGAGGAAAAAAATAGAAATTTCAGTTAGAAACCTTATAATAAATCTCCGAAATTAGAAAAAGTCTTACGGAGAAAGTTCAGAAATAGTAAAATTGAGTCGTAAACAATCATAAGAATACAAATTCTACTGAAAACAAGGCAAGAAAGGGAATTCTAAAATTGTTCTCCAGACATGTAGTGCAATTCACTATTCTTTTAAAAAAAAATCGATAAAAAATTTTAACAACAAAATTAACGATGTTGCTATTCAGTAACTTTCTTTAAACAACATTCGGAATCGTTTAGTCAGATGTAGTTGTTAGCTTAACGATTGTAGACAAAAATAATTGACGTATATTTTTGTGTTGTTTATTTACCCGACAAACTAAAATTCATGGCTTCTTTTAGGGGAGTTTTATTTGGTTTAAAAATCATTTACAAAGAATATTTTCAACGAACAAGGTTCTAGGTACATACATAATATGTTTATACTTCATGTAGAAGAAGCCTTAAATAATTTTTACTTACTTTTTGCAAAAATAGCTAAACGCACATATAATTTTTCCAAAAAATATTTTGTTCATTCTTCTTTGTGCTTTTATTTGATATTTTTTTGACAGTGATGCCACTTGATTTATCGTTTATGAAGAGTTAGTGAATACACAATCGTTACTGCAAACAATAGAAATTGTCGACAAATTTTGCGACTGTCGAATAGTTAAAAGTTAGTGAATCGCAATTATGATGTAAGCGTATTGTTATGAAAATACAAATTTACCTAATTATAAGAGCTCCGAAATTAACCGATCACCTCGCCCAATTTTCCGGAAAAAAGGTCCATCCAAAAACAATTCAAAGAGCTCTTCGTGAACACGGATTTAAAAGCAAAGTGCCACGAATAAAACCAACGATTTCGGAAAGAAACCGCATACTGCGCAAAGGATTTGCATACGCTTACCAGGGTAAGGGAATTGTTTTTTAGAATAGAGTACTTTTCATTGACGAAAATAAGTACTATATTTTGGGAAGCGATGGTTGCTCCAAAGTTTGGTGAAATCCAATGCAGCACTACAACCTAACAATGTAATACCTACTTTTAAACATGGGGTGGGAGCGTTATGGTTTGGGGATCAATGGGGTTTCCAGGAGTGTATCGTTTGAATTATATTGATGGAGATATGGACCGCTACATGTATAAGAATATACTGGAAGATAATTTGAAGCAGTCTAGAAAGTTTGGGACTTAGAAAAACTAGATTTTCCAGCAGGACAATGACACAAGCATACAGCTCACATTGTTCTAGAGTGGTTGTTGTATTACGCGCCAAGGCAGCTTAAAACGCCTCCTCAATCACCCAACATCAACCCAATTGAGCATATCTGGCATGTTTTGCAAAAAAGTATAAGAAAGTATCCAAGCCAAATTTGACAAAAGGACGACGGAAATTCGTTTCAAAACCCTATAAGAAATACCCAATAAGTAGTCGAGAAAGCCAAAAAATTGCACTTAATCGTGGTTGGAGTGAAATTACGCCTGCGATCACATACAACTTGGTGATGTCAATGCCACGTCGACTACAGGCGGCTATTGGTGTACATGACCGACCTACAAAATATTTAAACCATCTACAAGCCAAAATTTTGTAATATTAAGAGCATCTGTATGTAGATTTCTGTCGTTTGAATTTAAGACGTTTTTGTTGTTGGTATTTTTAATTACATTATCCATGGTGGCAGCTACTGACAAACCCAACAGATCATACAATCGCGCAGGGTCGGACAATATAGTCCTCCTCGAAAATTAACGGGGCTGGTCCATGTTTACATTACACGAAAATAAATCGAAAGTAGTATTCCACAGAACCTTGAGCGTGAAAGACGATGCTTTATCCGTGTTTTCTTCGGAAATTGCACTTAATAATTCACTTAGTTTTCTAAGATTACATCCACAATTTGCCGACAACTACATAAATTCCTCTATAAAAACTGCCCTATAATCGTATGCAGGCTGCGGCAAAATTTATTTAATGAATTGGTGATAATGTCATCCCATACGTTACCGTATTTAATTTATAAACATGCATTTTATCAAGTGAACTAAATCGGCACAAAATTTGTTAATATTGCTGATGTTCAGGAGCTACCTTAATTTGTCTAAGCTTCACGTTATCGCAAGTATCGAAAAAAGATATTTGATCACAACTGGGTCGTAAAAAGAATGCTGAGAGTATTTGCAAATCCAGCTGTTTCGTTGGGTTTTATAAAAATTTTATGAAAACGTTAAATTTACTTGTACATGTGCCCGGGAAATCACGTTTTATCAAAATGGCTTGAAATCACAAAGTTATTTCATATAAAAAAGCACTTAAAAATATTTTTTTAACGCACTTATTCTTCTGTGAAATTATTGTGTTGTTTCTCTTGTCATTTTCCGTTTTCATATGAAGAAATCAGCTGTTTTCATGTCATTCCTTAAAGTGAAAAACTCAACAATCGTCTAATTTACAGAACAGGAAAATATCACACGTGTGATTTCAAAACTACAAGTGTAGTGCGATTCACTATTTTTTTTTTAACGACGATCGCATCGTAAAAAATTTTTAACTACAAAGCTAACGATGTTGCTATTCAGTAAGTTTTTTTACACAATATTCGCTACGGTTAAGTCAGCTGTTTTGTTAGCTAAACGCTGGTAGACTTTTTAGCTTTTGCAAAAATAGCTAAACGCACAAAAAATTGTATCCATAAAACTTTTGTTTGTGCTTTTCTTCTTTGTGCTTTTCGTTTATTTAATATATTTTTGATAGAGGAGCCACTTGATATCAATTTACATAAACAGAAAATTAACTATATCTACTATCGTTTACGAGCAGTTACTGAATCACACAATCGTTACTACAAACCACAAAAATTTGAGACAAATTTTACGACTGACGAATCGTTCAAAAGGCCTGTGATATATTAATTTTTGTATCATTGTATCACAAAATTAAAGATTCTTTATTGTAATTTCCAGAAAATATGAAATCGATAGCAGTCGTTGTTATTGTTGGAAGAAAAGATCAATGTTTTCGATCTGCAATATTAATTAATTAAAACTTTGACATTTTAGTATAAGAAAAACGATTTAAACAAATATTAATTAAACTTTTTAATACATTTTATATTTACATTTTTTTAATCCCGGAGTCTCGCCACTAACAGTGGAGACCTGAGATGTAAAGTTTGACGTTTGAAAAATGCCAGAATCCGATTTTTTGCCTAAAGAAATATAACATTAAATAACAAAGTCAAATTTATAATTTATAGATTGTTTACGTAATATAACGTCAATTTATTAGTGAAGGTGAACAACAAATAATACATACATATAGTGTGTCGTCTGTAATTAAGTGTTGAATGTTTTGTGAAACATTTATAGATACTACGTGATGACAATCCATAAATTTGTTTAGACATTAAGAGAGAGCGCCTGCAAAATAAGGATCTTCTCTTTGAAGAATACGTGTGGATGTTCCTGACCAATTCGATCATAATCTCATCGAGATTATATCGATACTTTTGCATAGTTTATGTATGGGTGTTTAGAGAGGAGCACACACACACATACATACTTTTAATTTTTACTGTGCATTTGTTGTTTGCGTATTGGCATAACAGAGTTGTGAAAAGATTTGTTCGGGCAACTCTGTTTGAATATAAAGCAATCATGAACAGCGACGGACTTGACAAGCCAAATTTCTGTGGGAACAGTAAAATGTGTGACGGCTGAACAGATTTATGGCCAATCAAGACGCCATTTATCTTAATTTGTTACTTTACACATCAGAAATAATAAGTAACCGCTTGTGTAAGTTTTCTAAAACAGCAGCAAAAACACGAAAAATAAAATGGTATTGTGACGACCAGAAGTCATTACAATCGTTTTTGCCCACATCAAATATAGTTAAGTTTATTTATATAAGGCAACTGAATTCGCCCATTACTTTTTATATTATAAATATACTTCTTTTTTTCTCAGATTTTTTTCTTAGATTTAAATTTAACGGAAAAAACTATGATAGCATCATCAGCCAACGATAGCACCGTTTCAATACAACTCTACCATGACTGTCAAATGATCAGCTCGTATGGATCGTATAATGGTGTGCGTATACGTGAGGCTCAGCCAAACAAGCAGAATAGTCATGCGTAGTAAGGACACAAAGTAGTAAATAGAGGTGAAACGACAATATAGTGATCTTTTTCTCTATCCGTCTCGTTCCATCAGAACCTTAGTTGGTTTCTATTTTGATTTTCTTGCAGTGTTTATTTTTGGTGCTATTAAAACACATTTTTTTGGTAAGTACAGGGTGGCGCAAAATAACCTTCCGATGTTTTTTGGCTGTAATTTAAAAAAAAAATGAAAAACTTTGATTCTTCTTGTGGATTATTTTTATTTGGTCTTTTAATTTTTTTACATCAAGTCGAGAATATGATGTCATGTAAATGGCCGCCGCCACAGTTGATTGTCATTTGAGCACTTTTTATGGCATTTTCGATCACTTTGGCCAAAACTTCCGGCGATAGGTCCTCACATTCTTGACGGATATTGTCCTTAAGAGCTGCAAGAGTCTGAGGCTTGTTGACATAAACCCGCGACTTCAAAAAGCTCCGCAAAAAGAAGTCTGCAGCGGTCAAATCAGGCGATCTTGCTGGCCAGTGCAAATCGCCAAAACGGGAGATTAGGCGCCCGGGAAATGCATCCTTCAACATATCGGTTGTGGCACGTGCAGTGTGTGCCGTTGCACCGTCCTGTTGGAACCACATGTTTTTCAATCCCAATTCATCAAGTTGCGGCAAAAAGAACCCGTTAATCATTGCTCTGTAGCGCTCACCATTCACAGTAACCGTTTGTCCCTCGACGTCTTCGAAGAAAAAAGGTCCGATGACTCCTCCAGCGAAAACAGCACACCATACAGTGACTTTGAGCGGGTGTAATTGCTCTTAGTGGGTTACACGCGGATTTTCAGTGCCCCAGAAGCGTAAATTTTGATTATTTTTGATGAAAAATCATCTTCCTCTTGGTGGTGTTTAAGGATGGCTTGAGCGTATGTTAGACGCGATTGGCGGTCAGCAGCTAACAGCTGATGCACCGTCTGGACTTTGTACGGAAACATCTTCAAATCTTTTACCAAAATTCGCTGTAAAGACCGTCGACTGATACCCATTTGCGTGGCACGTCGGCTGGTCGATGTCGACGACGCTTCCATGACATCCTCGGCTACAGCAGCAATATTCTCTGCAGAACGGCTACTCCGGGGTCTGCCACGCCTGGCAGCATCTCCTGTTGTGCCAGTCTCTTCAAGGCGGGCGGCTAAACGTCGCAGTGTTTCACCAGTAGGCGTTGGACGGCCAGGAAATCTGCGACGAAATTCACGTTGTGCCAAAGTCAACGACCGATTATTGGTCAAATAAATAGTCACCAATATTCCGCGTTCTGGAGCAGTGTAGCGTAACATTGTTTATTAACGTGTATTTCGCAAGTGTTTACTACAAAAATGTCAAAACAGAATTGACATTAGGGGCCAATCGCAAAATTTATAGCATTTTCTGATAGGAGGATTACTTTTGCGCCACCCAGTATAAAGATGGGTTATGCACTTAAACACATTTTAATTTTGTTTAATATTATTTTTTTATTAAAACAAATATTGAAACTTATTAACAATATATTTATTTTACTTTTTAAAATTTGCACTTATTTTCATTATATTTTTGTTTTGTTTATTTTCCTGTATTTCGGCACAAAATGCTATATTTGTCTGTTTTTAACAGAACCCAGAGTAAAAAAACTGAGTTTTCTATTTTTTATGTTTGTAACCTCTGGTTACCCTGTGTTAGAGAAGTCAGTCAGCCTGTGGCTAGCAAGGCGATAGGACCTACTTAATAATGTTAGAATTTTATTAAACTTTATTATTTAAGTCTTTGGTAGACAGCAAAGAGTTGGGCCAGCATTTTATTCGACTCGACTACTTGTAGCTTATTTTAGAGTTTTACTTAATTAAGCTAGTCTCTCGCGCCACCAACTGGTAGCGAACCTACTGGTGTTTTCGTGTCAGGCCAATATTTTATTAACCCTGACAAGAGAAGCCAGTGAATAAGGCGACGCTCTACCACTTGGGCCAGAATCTTATTCGCCACAATTGGTATACGCGAGTAGTGGATAGATACTCCTCAGGCGGTAAACGGTCAGGCCAGAATTTTATTCGCCCCAACCGTTCGGTGTTGAGTGAGCAGTGGAGACATCTCTTAGCTTTGGTCCAGAATTTTATTCGCCCCAATAAAAGAGTCAATCCTTGTCCCATCACCTAGAGCAGTAACCAGACGAAGAGAGTCCATCTGAGTGAGACGTACAGAGCCCCTGGTATTGTCGACTCAGGCCAGAATATTATTCGCCCTGACAAGAGAGGCCAGAATAAGAAGTGCTCTCATACCGTCGGGCCAGAAATTTATTCGCCCCGAAGAGAGAACCGGCTCATGTGCACTCGCAACGAATAGTGGCGGTATGCTCTGTAAGCGTCAGATGTTGTGAGGAGCTGATTAGAGCACCAGTGATTGTCTCAATGGCCACCGAAGGCCCACCGTATTTCGTGTCGCGCTGTACTTATTAATTTAAGTTGATGAATAAAGATTATAACGTTGTTGAAAACATTTATATAAACTGTCTCGTCTCTCTCCTGGAAACAAATAAATATTTTTTTGTAACGAACCCTGGGAGCCGCGAGCTCTACTCCAGCTAACTGTGAAAACACGTCGTTACAGTATAACTGATTTGAATGCAGTGGGACCTGTGGGAAATGTCAGTGAATCTTCTACCGGTGGCATCAGTGACTATAATAGCACAACTTCTCCAGGACTAGAAAATTCTTCAATTTTAGATCGATATTCTCCGGTACAGTCACCTGATTCTGCTTTGTAAACTTAGTTTTTCCAAATGGGCATACCTCTAAATGTAAAATAGAATTTGAACAACCAACATAATATGAATTTCTCAACTTATTTAAACTTTGGGAATCCTGTAAATTATCAATCATGTGCCCAGCCGAAGGCATCAGCAGTAGCAATGCCGTACACGGAAGTTAAAAACGTGTATGAAGCAATTTTACATGTAACCGAGCAACCACTAGCTGTAGTATCTTCCAAAGTAATCTTAAAAGTGCACATTGGCATCAGTACGTAGTACGTAAAGGTGACCATGAGATTAGCTAATTTGTTGTATTTAAAAATATGGGTATTATACATACGACTAAGAAATTCATTGTCTAAGAATTATTGAAGAAAAGCGGAAACGATTGGGTGGAGCTGCATAACTATCGATAGCCGGCCAATTCGATAGTGTGTTGTAAAACTATCGATAGTTCGAATTCTTAGAAAAAGTCTCAAGTTTTAACCTGCATCTATGTTTCATGTTAAAATTCATGTATCATTTTTATAGCCAATGTTAAAATTTTTGGGGTTTTTTTCTTTTGTTTGGCTTTTATTTTGTGTAATACATTGACTGATATTAACACAAATATGACGTTTCGTTTATGGTTTACCATTTCGTATGTGTCAAAAAATTGTACTAGGTTTCCAAAACATGTTTTCTCTGTGTGTATACGGCATTATTTACCGGCAATTTGTGTTAATTTATTTTATTTACTTTTAGTATAAGAAATCAAAAATATTTATTTTATTTTTACATTTATATAAGTACTGACTTACGACTTATTTCAAAGCTGCTTCTTCTTGACCGCTTTTTTTTAATTAAGCACTATTTTTTGTCGATAGTATCGCAATTTTTTGTTATCAGATGTACTTTTATTTAATTTTTGTCAGATAAGTCACTGTAAAAAAAATGTTTATTAAAAAAATAAAATCTGGGAAATATTTTCCAAGCAGAAAAATAACATTTTAAAAATAACTTATTTTATTATCTGTGCTAGCATTAGTTCAAATATTTGCCTCAGTTGACACTATCTCTAGTCACCTCGGTTTTTCATAATTTTACAAATAAACCCTTTATAATTAAGAAAGACAATTCAAATAAAAAGAATTTTTTGTTTTTACAAAGCAAGAGTAAATATTTTATTTACTTATCAAACAAAACGAAATTAAAATTGCAATAGCCAAATGGAACAATAAAGTATTTTAGTAATTATATATAATTATAAGTTAAAGATAATTAAAGTTGGTGTGGTTAGGCTTTTTTGCCGCGTTGTATGAAGTAGTTACTTTCTGTAGTTGGACAGCTAAGTACTACTAGCACTGTAAATTATTTAAGCACAACGTATAAATTATGGATTATTAATAATTGATTAATACTAACCTTTGTAAAACGATTTCGTACCAGAATAGTCAATGATTTGGTGTTAATAATCCATGTTATGTTAATTTTTGTCGATCTTTTCTGGTCTAGATCCATCATGTTTTGTTAATAACAGTATTATCACAGGTAAGATGTGTCTCCTCGCCACGCATGATGGCCTTGGGCAAGGAGAAGTTATTATATTGCTACGCGAGTTACATATAATAATACATTGTAATGTATGCCCAACACCGATAAGTACCTTATGGTACAATCATGTACTGAACTATAAAATGTAAGAAAAATAACAATAAATAATTAATAAAGAGATGCGAGTTGACTTGGCACTAAACACTCAAAGCAACAGGTTATATTATTGATCTCAGGTAATGATATTACAACATGGCGACCGTGACAAGTACTGTAGATACAAGTAGAAAAAATGTGCATAAAATCTGTTAGCACGCAATAAAAATTTTTTGGTTGCTTAAATATGGCACAAACTTAATAAAAATAAAAATTATAAACTAAAATTAATGTAAAGAGTAAGACTTAAACGCTTCCATTAAGCATCAATAAGACAGAATATGAAAGAAAAATCTGATAAAGTGTATGATAAGTGTGAGTGGTGAATAGAAAAACTGAAAATAAAAAGCACCACTAAAAAGCTAAAGAATTTAAAAGTACATACATAGTTGCAGCAGGAATTTATAATATTAATTCTTAAAACTAGTGGCACCAAAAATGAATAAAATAAATGATATCGAAATCATTAAAGCAAAAGCTACAACAATTTCTCGCTGTTACACACCGTACCTTGTGATCTCTAAATTAAAGGATATAAAAGTCATAGCTTATGGTATAATCAGTGTATACGGAGTGTTTATATAACCACAAAACGAATAAACAAGGCAATAGTAGCACCAAATTTTATAAAATATACAGTAAAAAAAAAATTGTAAAAAACATTATATAACGGTTATACTAAGTGGAAAAATACACTTTTCAATTATATTTTTTCCATGAATCAGAATTTTGTGAAGTGTAGGTGGCATATTGTACCACTCGTACAGTGCAATAAACTCTTTTGCCGTCTCCAGACAAAAATCACCAAATTTTGTTGGATCTACTACCTCGGTAATTGTTATAGCTTCGAGAATTATTGAAAACCTATTGATTATGTTTTCATCTAGACCCGTGATTTCGGAAATCAAAGCAGGATTAGCAAAGAATCTTCGTGACGTATTTTCTGAATTTGTCGTACAAGAGCCTTGCTTAATAGTATCAACCTGTATTTCAATTTTCTCTTTAAGTTCACGCTTTATCAAACATTTTCGGGCTTCTTTTATCGGGCGAGTATTTGAGTCGACTCTCCCACGTTTAAATTCAATATTATAAGCTACATGCAAAATACACTCCATCAGCTTAATACGCGCATGAAGTGGTGCCATACCAAATTGCAGTGGTTGTTTATTTACGGGCATAGCTTCAACTTCTTCGATTTTATTCATCTTGGATATTGTGGCTCTACAAATAAAACAAGAAGATGCTGCTGGTGTTTCTGTTACTGATTGTGCTGTCTTGCCGTCAATCATTGTAAAATATAATTCATGTTTTACTTTAAAGTTACGATTATTTACTGTTACTCAAATTGTTTTAGTTGAGATATCTCCTCATCGACTCTTCTCTTTTCTTCTCGTATAAGTTCAGGTGTCTCTTTAACATATGCACGCTGTAGTGTTCTGCAATACTGTGGGGAAGAAGGTTTATTGTTGTTCCATACTAATTTATTTATGTCATCACTTAATGATAATTTAAGTGGTACAACTGATGTCATATATAAATGAAAGTCAGAAATTGGATAATCTGAAAACCTCTGTTGGTATTCGCTTTGACCAGATGCCCCATCACATCCCCATATATAGTACATTGTTAGATTTCCGCTTTCAATTTTATTTATTTCCTTTACTGACTGGGTCTCTAGGACTCTTTTAGCAGTATGATCCCACAGATTTTAGAGAGGTACACTACCTGAACTTTCAGTAATAGAAATTCCTTGAGGATAGCTGGTAGTTTTTTCTTTCGTGAGTTCTTTGTATGGTACGAGTATTTTGTACCCTTCATTTTCTAACCAATGCATTAGATCCTCGTATTTTTATTTTGTAAGTTCAAGCTTTGTAAACATCCCCAAACTTTAAACAGACAAAAAAAAAAACCTTAAGTTTCTGCAGAGTTTATTTCTTCAATTTTAGTATACTGAATATCCTACTTTAAATAAAAAATAAAAACGTTAGCTCACATAATAAAGTAACATTCGTTTTGAAATTCTTAGGTTTAAATTAAGTTGGTTCGGTAAAACATACAAGTACTGAGTTTGAAACACCTATAAAAAAAAAACTAGCAGTCAGATCGGAGTAATTCTTTTTGATTTGATTGTACCATTCATAGCCCGTTCAGGCTGCCACGAAATTAAGTAATTTCGTGATTTCAGCCGAAATCAAGTTGAAATTACGTAATTTCGCATACATTTTACCATTGCCAAAATTAACTCATTTTACTTAATTTCGACGAAATTAACTTGAAATTACGATAGACAACGCTGTCTTTGTGCAAAATACTACTTTTTGTGCAACCATGAACATTTCTATAACCTTGAAAGTCCGTTTCGTTGAAATAAAATTTTAAATGTCAAACGAATATATATCTACAAATTTTATAAAAGTGTTTTCCAAATATTTGCGAATTTTTCAATTTTATACAAATTATAACTTTACAATGGCAAAGTAAGTATACATGTTATTTAAAAAACGTTATGTTAAAACTGTTTTTTCCAGGAGAAATTATAAAAAACGTTCGAACTGGACTGATGCCTCCGAAACCGTCCTTGTGCAATTGTGGGAAGAAAACATAGATAGTTTGCGAGGGAACCGTAAAAATTCGCATATTTTCGAAGAAATTTCTGAAAGTATGAAGGATTTTGGTCACATTTTTACCTCAAAAGAAATAAGTATTAAAATTCATAACTTGACCAGTAAATACAGGTATTTTTAAGTGTATTTAATACGTCCTTTATCTCTAAAAACAAAATAAAATTTAGAATGGAAAAGAAAATAATTGGTTCTTCGGGGGGTAGTCTATCCACATGGCCACTTTATAATAGAGTTCACTCTATAATAGGTCAGCACAAATCCAACAAAGTTGAAGAGCTTATGGAAGATAATTTAGCTAAGAATTAATAATTGGCATATTGTGCATGTTAATGAAATAGTTCGACTAATAATTTAAACATTCTTAATATTTGTATCATAAAGTCTTTTAGATGTCGATGCAAACTTCAGTATACTGGATGATTTCGATGCCGAAATTTGTCTTCCTAGTAATAGCAACGAAAAAGGCTTTTTTAGTGGAAATACTGAAGAGACAATTGCATCAACATCCCAGGAAATCATAACTACAAAAGAAGAAAATCGCAAAGGGAAAAAAGGCCTTTTCAACAAGAAATTTTAAAAGAAATTAAGGAAAGTTAAGAGCTTATGAAGCAGGATATGGAAGAGAGAAGTGCACTTGATGCGAAAATGCTTAAGTTGCAAGAGGAACTGATAAATCTAGAAAGAGAAAAAATTGAAATAATGAAAAAAATGATCGGATGAAATCAATTTATCAATTTTTGTTTTTTTTGTTTTATCAATTTTTTATTATTTTTACTTTATTTACGTAATTAATACGCACATATTTATGTTTATAGTCCTAATAAATAACCTTAATTTAGTAAATGTAAATAGTCTTAAATTACTTAAAATGTTTTTTATTTAAGTGCTTTTATTTAAAAGATACTCTGCTATACAATCTCTTAAAGTTTTTCCATAACAGTCATTGTCATAAATTTCGTTGTCTGTAGGGTGAGGTCTTGTGTTTTCAAAATTTGTTTGTGCTTCCAACCACTGGTAGTTAACTGTGTCATTTTCTTCTATTAAAGAATTGTGTAGGATACAACACGCTTTTATAATTTTGTTGGCATTTCTTATGTTGTTGTCAATTCCTTTATCAATTCTCCAGAATCTGGATTTCAGATGACCAAAAGCATTTTCTACAACTCTGCGACATTTTGAGAGATTGTAATTAAAATTTTTCTCGCTATCTAACGCTGCAGTGCTGAAGGGATAAGGCTTCATTAAATATTCGGATAGTCTAACTGCCGAATCTCCAATCAGAAATGGGCAAATATTTTGTCCATTTATTTGCCTTAAATGTGGTTTTAAAATGCCTTCAGACAATTTTCGTTTCAAAACAGATTTTTCAAAAATTGAGGAGTCATTACAGCGGCCTGGGCTGCCAACATTAATATAAAGAAATTTGTACCTGTATAACATTTAGTACATATGTAAGTAACTAATTAAAGAAGTTGTAACACTAATTTTTACCTGGAATCTACAACCGCCAGTAAGACAGTAGAGTACCACCCCTTATAATTGTAGTAGTCACATGCTTCCTCTGCGGGAGGATGAATTTCTATATGACAACCATCTGCAAATAAATTCATTTAAAAACATATTTTAAATTTCAAATTAACTACTAATATACATATTTGTGGGTAATTACCTATAGCACCAAAGCATTGTGGATATCCCAACTTTTCAAACCCGTAAATAGATCTGGTGATCATTGTGTTAGTAAACATGTTTGATGTCATATACTTTGAGTGCATCCCTTGCCAAACTACATTGCAAAAGTCATTTAAAATAACACATACCGTCGATTTTCCGACACCAAACAGTAGCTGATGGTTCAATACTCGGACGACGATTTTAGTGCAAATAAAGCAATCGCAATACGTTTTGGCAAAGGTATGCATTTTTGGAAGTTGTTGTCTTCTTTTGCGAAGTTTCTTAACTCTTCACAAAGACGCCTGAAGGCTTTCCGCGTCATCCTAAAAGTCTCCTTAAACATTTCGTCAGTAAAAATAGGAACGTCTTTTTCCCAAAAGCAGCTCTCCCTAGGCTGATGAAAATAAGATTACACGTATGTACGTACATTTATACGTACAAACATATAATAACATTAATGGTATATTTTAAAACTTGCATGAACTTATATATTTATAAAATATTCTTCCGCTTTGAAGTGCCAGAAACAAATGAAATTGATTTAATACCGCAGCGTGGATTCTTTTTATTCTGACGTCTTTATCTATTTTAAGCCGCTGCAGTATTAATTTATTTTTTGATATTTTGTTATTGATAGCTTCCAATTTGATTAATAATAACTGGTTTTTCCTTCTTTCCATTTTTTTAAATTTTTTTTATGCAAAGGTATAAAATTATACAAGTATAAATATAAACGAACAGCTGTTTCCGAAATTAACTCAAATGTCAAATAACCCAGTATGAACACTTTAGATTTCGTTCGTAATTTCAAATTGAAATTACTTAATTTCGTGGCATCCTGAACGGGCTATTAGTCTAAAATTTCAAAATATCACTGCATATTGCATGAAGAGTATGTTGACAATTTGACTTTTTTCCGCGAAATCCCCAGTGTGCGTCGGCATAAAATGTGAAAAGTTATTTTTGCAAAAGGAACAACATAAAACAAAAGTAAAATATAAAAAAAGCAAAGTGTAAGATCATGTCAAAACCAAACGTGCACAATAAAACCGTTATCGCTCAGTTGAAAAAATACAAATTGAAAAGAGCAATTATATAAAAAGAAAATAAAAAAAATAAACGTTATGAAAATAAACAGTTAAGCCTTATTCCAACTAAATATATGTAGATAAAACTTTATTTCAAATAATTATGTAATGGAAATAAAGGGAAAAATAAAAAGTAGGAGACAAAAACCTAAAGCAAATGAAAACAACCCTCAGATCTACAGCAACATCCTTCTGAACGGTTCTTTGAGTTAAGTTATCATGTCAAAATTAAATAGAATTATGTTATAAAATTTTTATCTAATTGTAGCCAGCCACACATTTAAATTTAATGCTTTCATTTATTATGTATATATGTAGATGTACGCATAAAAACACATACATATGTAGTAGCTAGTCGTTTTCCGGTTCGAATGACCACATGTTTCAACGGGTTAGATTGAGAGAGCATTAGGGTAAGAGTTGGCGGGCTGATTAGAATAAATAAGACACAAGGTTTTAAGAAACGTTATAACTCTTATGTATTTATTGACCTCCAAATTCTTTTCATGAGTATATAAAAAAAATAACACATATAACTTTATATATGTATAAATAGTTTTAGGTTTATAATTTAGTTTTGGTTTATAAATATGTATAAGTAATCTTAGTTTAATTTCACTTTAGGTTTTTAAATTGTATTTTATTATTTAAGTTTTTTAGTTTAATCTATTTATTTCACTCACTATAATTTTTGAATTTATATTTAAGGGTCGGTTTTGTGTTTGTTGTGAATGTATAGTACACTTGGTGTTTTGCTGTTTTCTGATTGGCGGTTATTTTTAGAATGTATGGTTTCTTCTTTTTGGGGTGCTCTCATTACTCTCACTGCAAAGCTGCAATTAGGTTTTTTTTCTCTTTGAGTTGTTGCTTAGAGGTCAGGGTTAGGAATTCCCATTGTTCCTCCCGGGCATGGCGACCTGTGAAGAAACAAAAACAATCATTTGTGCGAGCTCAATTTAAATGTAGGCTTAGTTTGGGTAATGAATATAAGCAAATACTTAGGTAGAGGGTTCTAATTGGTTAATGATCCCATGACCAACCAACCAAGGGTAGAGTCTTGTGCGACAAGGGATCCAATCAATGTGGATCATATTCGGCTGTAGGATGGTGGTGTATAAATCTCCGCCAATTTCCATCGCAACCGGTGTGTTGGAGTAAAACTCTGGGTCGGCAAGGGATATACGACACACCTTCCTTTTAATGGACTCGTCCATGGCGTTTGCATACGGGTTCCTTGGCAAATCTTTAACCTCTTGCAATCATATTTCATATCGAATGGAGGACGATATATTGGGTGAAATTAATGCCTTTACAAACATGTCATCGTCCACTTTAAATGGGTTCAACCAGCTGTCCCGAACGAATGACGTTGCTATTCGGGATTTGGTAAGACTTGGGTTCAAAATTGCCCTTATAAGTTTGTTACCCTTATCCATTACCACCTACACAACAGCTGTAGGCACAAACGTCTTAGTTATGCCAGTGGTTACGGCCGTGGAAGAGGTTACGGTGGACGCGAGTAGTGACCGACGGGGCGCTGGGATGGGTGCCATCATTTGCTCAACTCTGGGTGATTTTGAGCGTTCCAAATTTAAGTTCTCCAATATACGATTGGGTCCATGCAGGGTGGTGTGGTGCTTACCGTTGCACTTTTGGCAACGGGCCTTGCTATTACATTTACTAATTAAATGGTTCCTAGCTAGGCAGTTGACGCAATAATGCAATTTGACTGCAGTTTTATATTTTTGAGCCAAATTCATTGTTTCAAACTTTCTGCAGTCAGTCAAGCTGTGGTCTGCTTGACAAATACCGCAACCGAAATGACGTTTGCCACGATTGCCTTGTTGACGAGTGGTTTTACGCTTGTTGGAACGATTGAAGCGTTCTCCATATTTTTTGTTGGGTGCCATTATCTACGGAAAAGGATATGAAATGAATGCAAATGGTGTGTTAAATGAGTTATATTGAGTGCAGTACATAAGGGTTTGGTCACTCAATAATCAATATTAGAGTTCACATTGAATAGACCGTGATGTAAACACTTGGATGAGTAGGAATGTGTTAATTATGGGTTAGTAGACAAGTGGTTGTTAGGGTTTTAAAAAATCGTGTAAATTCAGTCAGTGGGTAGTACTACGACTTTTGTTATTGGACGTCTTAATAGTCCAGTCGACGTTTTCAAGTCAACGACTCTATTTCGTTCATCAGAGCCAGGGTAAGTATTTATCACTCGACCAAGTAACCATTCGTTCGGGGGTAAATTGTCTTGTCGAATTACAACAATATCATCAACTTCCACTTGACGTTTTGGGTTCTTCCACTTGTATCTTTTATGGAGTTCTTTAAGATATTCATCTTTCCATCTTCTGCAGAAATTATGGTGTTGAATCTTCAACTTTTGCCATCTGTATGCCAGGGTAATATTATCATTACTACAATCGGGTTCGGCAGGGGTGAGTATGGGTGAACCTATTAAGAAGTGACCTGGGGTTAAAGGATTGAGATCCTGGGGGTTTTCACTTGACGGACTTAAGGGTCTTGAATTGAGGCATCTTTCGATTCTTGCTAGGAGTGTAGCAAACTCTTCGAAGGTGTATTTTAGGGTGTTCAGTTTATTCAAATGGGACTTAAGCTTTTAACTCCTGCTTCCCATAAGCCCCCCATATGTCGTGCTCCTGGAGGTATAAAATGCCACGTCAAGTTTTGAAAGCTGTTAGCGGATGTAACAGATCCCGCCTCGAAAAAAATCGAGCGAATGCTGCCATAAAGGCTTGGGTGGACAGGTTAGATGTAGGTTCTAAATGAATAGCTTTTGTTGCAAAGCAAACAAAAACACATACGTAGCCTTTTGTTATTCTACAGGCTCTGCCATTATAAACTTTGATATCAAATGGACCGGCAAAGTCAACTTCAACATTATAAAAGTGTCTAGTTATTTGGGTGCGTTCTGGCGGTAATGCTGCCATAAGTTGGGTTGTTTGTCTATTACGATATCTTGTGTATGGTAGGCATCTGTTTATTATTAGACTAATTAGATTTTGAAGCTTCGGAATCCAGTAGCCAGATCGAATAACTCTGAGCATAAGTTGATTTCCTCCGTGTAGTGTTACCAAATGCACGTGTTGGGTTAATAATTTCGCAAATAAACTTCCATAGGGTAATGAAAGTGGTGTCCTTCGGAATACGACAAACTGTTGGATTTAGCCAGTCGACCGTTTGGCCGCATCATATTAGCAGAGTCTAAAAATGGCGTTAAAGTGAGTAAATGACTTTTTCTGGGTATTGGGGTTTTTTTACGTAGACAATTATAATTCTCCTCGAAATATTTAGTCTGACATAGAATAACAAGTCTATCATGTGTTGATTTTATTTTCATGGCATCAATTTCAATACTTGGGCGTTTCAGTAGTTGCTTAATGGATTGAGAATTACTTCGATCAAGAATAACTCTATCATTTCGAACTGTATTTCTTCGGGTATATGATGCACGATCGGAAAATTGATAGACATATGACATTACTCTTAAAGCCTTTGATAATTTTGAAAATCGTGACAAAATATCTGGGTGAGGGTTATTCGTATTTTCCAAGAAAGGGTGGGTACTAACCGTTGTACAAAACGATTGACTAATTTTAGCTTCAGCTTGAGTTTGAAAGGGTTTATTTGTTGTTGGCCATTTTGAAGAAACTTCTTTCAACCACGAAGGTCCATTCCACCATAAGGTGTTTTCCTTTAATTCCTCAGCATTACATCCTCTACTAGCAACATCGGCTGGGTTATCGTGCAAGCTACATGATTCCAGTTGTCTACTCCTACAGTCTCTAAAATTGTGGAAACTCGGTTGGCAACAAATGTGTTCCATGAGTTGGGTTGTTTGTTGAGCCAAGCTAATACTATAGAAGAGTCTGTCCAAAAATAAGTTTGATATTGGGGTAATTTGAGCTAGGTGATTACATTTTGGGTAATATTGGCCAACAACACTGCACCACAAAGTTCTAGTTTCGGTAACGAGATTACTTTGATTGGTGCAACTCTCGTCTTTGCGAAGGGTAAGGTTACGGAAGTATGAGCGTCTACGGGTGTAACTCGAGCATATAAAACTGCTGAGTAGGCTTTTTCAGAAGCATCTGAAAAGCCATGAAGCTCAATTTTCACCGAAGGTGAAAAAGTAATCCATCTTGGAATACGAATTTGATCAATATTATCATAATACTGCAAAAACTTGTGCCATCTTGAAAGGGTGTGTGGGGTTAGACATCATCCCAAGCTGTTTTGTCTTGCCATATTTGCTGCATAATAATCTTAGCAGAAATAATAATCGGCGCTAACCAACCAGCTGGGTCAAATAGACTAGCTATGTCCGACAAAACTGTTCGCTTCGTGTATGCCGATTTCCTTCCAATTATTGGAAGCATTCCATTTTTTGCCTAGGGTTTTAGCGTTATTTGATTCTGGAAGGGTTAGTAAATCGACATCAAGCAGATGATCTTCGGGTAAATGTTGTAGCAATTATTGAGTGTTTGCAGTCCATTTTCTTAACGGAAATCCAGCAGATTCAAGAGCTGTGATCAGCTGATTTTGAGCTTCTCTAGCTTCTTCGATAGAGTGACCTCCAGCTAAAACATCGTCTACATACATGTTGTTTTTCAACACTTGTGAAGCAATTGGGTGGGTATTTTGAATGTCCTTGGCAAATTCATGTAGGGTTCTGATAGCCAAATAAGGGGCACAATTGACACCAAATGTTACTGTTTGCAGTTCATAGTCTTGAATAGGTTCATTGACACTTTTACGGAATAATATGCGTTGAAATGGTGTATGGGTTGGATTTAACATAATTTGCCTGTACATTTTTGTAATGTCGGCATTAAATACAATTCTGTAAAAGCGCCATTTCAAGATAAGTACAACTAAATCTTGTTGTAGAGTTGGACCAGTGTGTAAAGCATTAAAAACAACTCGAACTTTTGTCGTAACACGATCAAGTTTAACAACAGCATGATGGGGTAAATAATAATGGGTTTTTGGAGATGTATTAGGGTTATGTTTAATAGCTTTCATATGACCTAATTCAATATAATCTTGTAGAACGTTATCATATTCTAACTTAAGCTCGGGTCTTCTCATTAAATTCTTTGTCAGCGTTTTGACAACAATTGCCTGAATATTCAATTTAAAATTAGTTTGGGTGATGGATCTTAACAAAACATCACATAATTTGTTAGAACACGCTGAAACAACTTCATTAAGACCTGAAATTTCAGCAACAATGGGTGTAGTGGGTAAGCACAATTTTCTACTTAGTTTATCTGAAATAAACGAAAAGTCTGAAGCTGCGTCAATAACTGCTCTAGCCGGGAATTTTTCTCCCTGAACTTTAACAGTAAGTACTACTGTGTCTAATAACTTTGTTCTGTCCTCTATTATGGGTTTGCTTGATTGGGTGTGTGTTGCGAAGGTTTGTACTGCATTTTGTGAAGTTGACGCTTGATTTTCGTCGGGTGGGTTTGTATTTGAATTGGGTTTGTGTAATAGGGTATTGTGTCTACCGCCGCAATATCTGCATGTAAATGTGCTTCGACAATCTTTGATGACATGAGCAACTGCTAACAATTGTAACATATTCCATTCTTTTTTACAAATTCAATCCTCTCGTTTACTCCTAAGGAAGTAAACGATGAACATTCTCTTAGAGTGTGATTGTTTTTGCACAGTTTGCAAATTGATCCATCGGTTTTAGCTAGTGTTTTTGGGTAGTTTTGGGTGGGTAGATTAGTTTGTGATCTGGGATAATTTTTAGCTAATTTGGAGAATTTTTGTTGAATTTGAGGTTTTGTTTTCGTGTCCTTTGTTGGATATGTCACATTGTGAAAAGCTTTGCCTCTTCTATCAAATACATTTTTGTTCTCTAGAAAGTGTTTGGGTTTGGGGTGTGTGTTAGGATTTGTGTTTGGGTTAAGATCTGCAATATCATTAACAGATGTGAGTTCCTTGTAAGTATTCTTGTGCATTTCTGCACAATCATGAAGAGTTTTTTCGAAATCTCTTCGAGCTTCTTTGGGTAATTTTATTGAACAGAAATATATAAATATTTGATCCCAATTGTCTGTATCAATGTCCAATGAATTCAAATTCGCAATACAACAATTAATCTTTCTCTGAAGCTTTCTTATAGAAGCACTACACATGATGTTTGCTGAGGGTAGATTCAATAGGGTCTTTAATTGTGCATTAATTTGCATCCTTCTGTTCTCATATTGCGAGACTAATTGGGTCCACGCAATTACAAAACCTTCGTTTGTCAAGGGTGCGTTGTCTGCTATTTCTTTGGCTTCACCGCTTGTTTTTTGTTTTAAATAAAAGAGTTTCTCAACTCCACTTAATCGGGTATTATTGCCGTAAATGGCCTTAAAAAGGTCTCTAAAAGAGGCCACTAAATGTAGGCATATCGCAAGGGGGTACATTGAAACTAACAGAATCGTTGTGTCGAGGAGGCTCTGGTAAAGAGGGTAGGGTTTCATTGAGTCGGGTTACAGCCTCAATTGATTCATCGATTGAAATCATGCTCGTCCTGTAGAAACTCTTAGCCGATCTGACATGTTTAATAACTTCCGTTAAATTAATGTTTTTAGCCTTTTCCGGGTCATCCAATTCTGTGGATTCTCTAATTTGTTTAAATTTGTTATCAATGTTTTGCCATAATTCTTCTAATTCGCGTTTTTTGAATTTTAAAGTGGGTAATGATTGGGAGTTTTCTGTGGTAGCGCGATAATCCTCATCAAAGGCATCCAAATCGGTTTGGATGTATCGCATTAAGTCGGTAGCCAAAGATATTAAGTGAGACATATTTATTTGTATTTTATTACATTGGATTGACAAACAAAAAGTTTATTCTTTATCCAAGGGTTCAAAGAACTTAAAATTGTTTGCTTTTTTTACAAGCAATAAAACCTTTTATCAGCAAAAAACCTTTCTAATAGCGTATTCTCCTTAATAAATATATACGCTACTTAATATAAAGCGCAATATTAGTTCTTTACAAGCAATATCAAATAAGTTTCAAATTTAGTATGAATGGGTGGGTGTGTGAGAAAAAGGGTATTTCTAAACTTATATTGCTTTGAAAACTAAAGAACCATATTGTATAAATTTTATTTGGAAATTTAATTGGAAAAGGATATATGTAAGTTGCAAATATACAAAGTTACCTTTTTTGCTGGGGGTAGGGTACAAACCTTCACAAGAGAGAAAAATCTCTTGTGTTTTCTTATTCCTTTTTGTGTCGTCTTCCCGCTGTAAAGTGTATTGATTTGATATGTAGTGTTGTGTTGTAACAAGTGCAGTCACTCTGTTATGTGTGTTTGTGTATATATTTTAATATTACAATTATGTATGTATATATTTTTTCTTAATTTGTGTTTTTTGTTGATATTTAAATACAGTGTGTTCAAAATTTTTTTTATTTAATATAATTAAATTATTTTTATTTTTTAATAATAAAATTGTGTAAAACGATTGATCGGTGTATTACTGGGTATATATTATAATATGTGAAAATAAATTATAATTTTTAAATATAGTTTTATTGTTTGTGTACAACTTTCGTGTTTCACTGCCACTTGTTTTGTTTTATATATAACTTTGTATATTTATGTATGTTGCGTTTTGTTGGTTTTTATGAGTCTTATACAAAAATGTTCACTATTTTGTTTTTGTCTTTAATAATTTGTTTGTTAATTATTTCAATTTTAAAATTTTGTATATTATAATAATTTGTTTTATTTGTTCAAACTATATTCAACTTTGTATTGTTGCACATTTATTGTTTATGTACTTTTTTGTTCACCGCGATTTTTGTTTTATATAAATTTTTAGTTTTTTCTTTTGTATATTTTTTGCACTGTTTCATTGTTGTAACTATTGTTTTTTTTTATTTGTAAATTCTTTGTTAAAATGTATGTACTTTCTATTAATTTTTTTTTGTAAATTTTATTTATTTCGTGTAAGTATGTACAACCGAGTTATTTATTATGTGTTCACTGTGTACTGTATTATTTCTGTTTCATTCAGTTAAGGTTCGAAGGACCATGTTTTAACGGGTTAGATTGAGAGAGCATTAGGGTAAGAGTTGGCGGGCTGATTAGAATAAATAAGACACAAGGTTTTAAGAAACGTTATAACTCTTATGTATTTATTGACCTCCAAATTCTTTTCATGAGTATATAAAAAAAATAACAGATATAACTTTATATATGTATAAATAGTTTTAGGTTTATAATTTACTTTTGGTTTATAAATATGTATAAGTATTCTTAGTTTAATTTCACTTTAGGTTTTTAAATTGTATTTTATTATTTAAGTTTTTTAGTTTAATCTATTTATTTCACTCACTATAATTTTTGAATTTATATTTAAGGGTGGGTTTTGTGTTTGTTGTGGATGTATAGTACACTTGGTGTTTTGCTGTTTGCTGATTGGCGGTTATTTTTAGAATGTAGGATTTCTTCTTTTTGGGGTCCTCTCATTACTATCACTACAAAGCTGCAGTTAGTTTTTTTTTCTCTTTGAGTTGTTGCTTAGAACTCAGGGTTAAGAATTCCCATTGTTCACCAAAGAGAACATGAATATTAAAAAAAAATTATATTTTATTGAAAACTATGAATAACAATGCTTTCCTTCAATAACATATAAGCATAAAATAGAATTTCTTGTGAACATTTATTTACGTGGCAATATATACATAATACACATAAGAGGTCTGCATCGAGTATGTTTTTGTTGTACATGAGAAATTCTTTTACTTTTCAAATAGAGGGCCTACTTTTTCTTTTTCTCAAAAAAAAAAACAAGCTGAGAAGAGAACTGAAGGGTTGTTTGTCAAATACCAACAAGAAGGTAGCTGCAGAAAAATATGTTCATACAAAAATAGGAACATACAAATTTGTGAACATGAAAAGAAGACTAGCGCAAACAAAAAATATTCGTTTTTTGCGGAACAAAGAGTATATGCAAGTTATATATGCCACCCAAGAAGAACCAATGGCCCAAGAAGAGCCAATGGTTTTGTAAACAACAGCTCATGAAATTGTTTATAAGAGTATTGATTTCGTTCATCTGCTGATAGCCCAACGATCAGTGCGATTTCACCGTCCATGATCGTTGTGCTGAACATGCAGAAATAGTTCATAAGTCTAGGCTAAGAATATTTTAAGATTAAAAGTAACAGTTAGTTCTAGTTAAGCATAAAATGAAAGTGGTTGAAAAGCGCAACGAAATAAATAAAAATAAAATATTTTTTTATTCAAAGTGTAATGTTTCTTTGTATACGCATGTAAATTCTAGGGAGCCCTCGTCAAGTATTTACGGGCGGCGAAACCCGATTGTTAAAAATCGGGGAGAACATAAGAGACCAAATAAAACCATCTTTGAGTGTTAACATTTAAAATATGGCTTTTATTAACAGAAAAAACAAATACAGAAAACAAAAATACATTTCATGTTTGGTAAATTATTAGTACTACATACTAAAACTACAAATCACATTTAATTAAATCTTTTCGAAATCGTTCAGTCAATAACCTAATAATAAGGCTAAAAATTAAAACGTATAATGATATGATATTGGGGCAAGTAGTTATTCAAATATTTACCCTCATAAATAATTGCAATGGAAGCAAAATGTTGAAAAAATTGGTGGTTAACTTTCATCGAAGTGAGTTTTGGAAGCACTTGAAGCTGTAGAGTTTTTATTTGAAGATGGATTTCTTTACATGAAATGTTAGCGTCATGTTCTGTTTGCTTTAGTCTTATCTCCTTTTCCTTTAGGGAGATTAATTTGTCGAGATTCAGATTTAACTTTAAGAGGCCGTTCTTTGAGCTCAATCACTTTATTCAACTTTCCAACAGTTTTACTTTGTCAGTCTTTCATTTCGACAATATTTTCTATTATAAGTTCTACTTTTGTATTTTGTTTGCGTTCAGTTTTTTGTCTACGACTTTGAGTGGTAGTGTTCAACTCAAGCTCAGTATCTGAAGATTCAAATTCGGATATTTTTTTTTGTTATGCTGTATTTTATTGAATCTTTCTATTAAAAGAAATTCACAATAGGTATTCAAATCTTATTTTTAAATGTTCATTTACTAGTTAGTACCAATGTAATAACTAATTTTTTGTGTTCAAATCTTAAAAATCTATCTTCTATTGTGTAGAGAGAGCCGCCTCGCCAGGCTCAATGTGTCAGTTCTTTTTAGTCTCAAATTGCAATAAATTGCGCGCTAGAGTGTTGGGATGTGCGACTAGTTTGTTTACGTATTTCGGAACTTAGAGATCCATATGTATGTTTTCATTTCTTATGTACCAGGGGGCGCATACGATATGACGTAAAATCCTAGACTGTCTTCTCTGTAACTTCTGGATATTTGATGCACAGGCTGTACCCCAGAGCTGAATACCATATGACAATATTGGCTTTATAACGGATTTGTATAAAAGGACTTTATATTCCAAAGCCAAAGTTGAGTTAGGACTTATTAGCCAATGCAGTTGATTTGTTCGAAGCTTTATGGACGTTATTTTTGCCTCAATGTGACGGGTCCAAGTTAGGCGCCGATCTAGGGGGATACCTAAATATTTGACGTGCGTTTCCGCTGGAACCGTGTTATTAGTTATTGTGATTGGTGGACAATTTTGCCTTCTAAGGTAAAACGTTACATGAGCACATTTTAATGGATTTACCTTTATTCTCCACTGTTTTAGCCAGTCTTCTAGCTTATGAATATGGGACTGCAGCTTTTCAGATGCATCCTTTGGATCATTACTGACACTTATAATTGCAGTGTCGTCTGCAAAGGTTGATGTATATGTATGTGGGCTTGTCGGCATATCCGCTGTATAGATGATATATAACAGCGGCCCTAGCACACTACCTTGAGGTACTCCTGCACTGATTTTCCCACATCTTGAAAGCTGGTCCTTTGACCTTACTATAAAAGTTCTATCGGACAAATAGCTTTTTATAAGCTTGTGGGTGTTTTCAGGTAGAACCCGAACTATTTTAGTAAGTAGCCCATCATGGCAGACTTTATCAAATGCTTGGGAAATGTCTATAAATAAAGCTGAAGAGTATTGCTTTCTTTCAAAAGCCGATCTAATAATGGTAACGATTCTATGGACTTGTTCAATCGTACTATGCCTTGCTCGAAAACCAAACTGATGATCTGGGATAACGTTTTGTTCATTTAGAAAAGGAGTTACACTCGAGACAAATAATTTTTCAAATATCTTTGACAAAACCGACAGTAGGCTAATAGGCCTATAGGATGTAATCTGGCTTGAGTCCTTTCCAGGTTTCGGGATCATAACAATGTCTTCCAAGAGCATGGGAAGAAGCCGACGCGCAACATGGCATTAAATATGTATAGTAAAATTGTTACAGCTGAATTAGGTAAGTTTTTTATCATTGATCCTGTTATACGATCAGGTCTAGGTGATTTCTTCATATCCGTATTTTTAATTGTCGATTTTAAAGAAGACAACCGACATTTCATGGGATTATTCACGATGTCGCTCATAAGTGGAATAGTGGAATTACTTACATCATGTGGTGCGAAAACCTTCTCTAAGTGCTTTGCGAACGCATTTGCCTTTTCACTTGTGTTTTTAGCCCAAGTACGGTCTTCAAGTCTTAGTGGGGATTCGTAAGCAATAGGACATTGTAAGTGCTTTACAGCTTTCCACAGACTATAATCCGTGTTTTTCATTGAATCCAAGTTTTTTAAAAAGTTGTCAATAGCAAATTCGTGCTTCTGTCTCAATTTACTGCGTAAGTTTTTTTGGCATAAGTTCATTTGCATTTTTATGTGTGGAGAACGAGTATTTTGCCATTGTCTTCTTAGTCTTCTTTTCTCAATGACGAGCATCTGAATATCTGCTGTTGCCTGGTAAGATATTAATTTAGCTGATGGCTTTGTTGGCGTTGCAGCTATGGCTGCGGCAGTCACGGCATCTGTAAAATGATCTACAGCTGCTTGAATATCAGCTGGATTTCTCAGTGGGATGTTCAAAGATAAGTGAGAGCTCACATACATTTTATATTTTAACCAATTCGTGTCTATGTTGGGGTAGAAACTAAGGGTTTTAGGTGCAGTGACAAAACTGTCGTGTAAAATAACAACTGTAGGTGAATGATCAGAAGATAGGTCATAGGATGAATTAACTAAGAGTTGATCGCGTTTGATGTTTTTTACTATAGGAAAATCAAAAAGGTCTGGCAACTTATTAAATTCTGTGGGCCAATAGGTGGGTTTACCGGCAGACACGACGTCAAGCTTGTTTGCTTCAACTGTATAATACAACTGCCTACCTCTAGGACTAAGGAGTCTGGATCCCCAATATGTGTGCTTTGCATTGTAATCGCCAGCGGCAATAAATTTTTGTCCTAGCGTAGCAAAGAACCTGGCAAATTTATGGTGTTCGATTTTATGCCTAGGCGGGCAATACACTGACGAGACTACAATTTTAAAATCAGTACGATTTATGGCCGTGGCTTACAAAAAGTCTTCGTTGAATTCAGGCAATGGAAAATGCCTTATATTTTTTCGGACTATAATGGCAGTCCCACCACATGCCCTTTCGCTTGGGTGTTTTGTGTCATATATAAAAAACCCATCAATTCTAAAGCAGTTTTTTATAGTGAAGTGTGTTTCAGAAACTAATAGTATGTCTATATCATGTGCTAGCAGGAAGTGTTCTACTTCATATTTATGTTGGGAGAGCCCGTTAGCATTCCAGAAGTATATTTTAACTGGTTCATTTTTTGCTAAGCAGAACTTGCAGAAGCATGTTTTGGGTTCGCATCATTTCCTGAAACATACCCTGCATAGTTGTCATGAAATTATTCGTTGTCTGTATTAAGTTCTCGATCGAGCTCGAATTGTTGGTGAGGGGTGTCTGAGCACCCTCTTTTAGGACGTGGGCATATGAATGTTTATGCGCATTAGAACTTTTGGCATTCGCATTAGGTAAATCATTTCTCAATGAAGCCGAGGAAATTGGGAAGCTTTATATTGCTCACATTCAGGTTTACGTACGACTTTCGCATTATTTTTTACATGTTGAAAGACTTTGCAGCCCCTGTAATTTGCTGTGTGGTTTTCACCACAGTTGCTGTTTTATTTGACCTTGGGGTCTGTTTTGGAAGAAGTGCATTCCAAAGTCCGGTGCGCATCACCGCAAACAACGCATACAGATGGTATGTTGCAGTACGTTTCCGTGTATCGTTTTAGAGGCTCTTCCACCGTTATTCTTCTGTTTAAAAGGTAGCGCAAATTATATATAGGATGAACCGAGTTTTTTGATTTAAGCTGCGATGCATTAAACACGATTTCAACAGGATGCATAGGTTGGGGAACTTTATTCTTATTTAGAATATTGTGCACTGACCTTACCACATAACCTCCGAGCTCTATGGCACTTTTTATCTCCTCAGTGGGAACAGAACTGTCAATGCCCTTTATAATGACATTCAAACCTTTAGCACTTTTTTGTTGATACGTATAATAGCTCTTATTATCGGCATCGAGACGACTTGCGATTAGGCGATAATTCTTCTCAGTGTGGGCTTGGATCTTCGTTTCTTGTATCTGTACAGAAGCCACATGGAAATTTTCTTTGCCTACGGGTTGGGACAGCATATTTACAATGACATTTGATGTTTGTTCGCGCAAGTAGATTGGTGGGGGTTTTTGTTCCCTTACAGTGGGTTCGGCATTTTGATTATCCAGGGTAACAAGGACAGAAAATCTATTTTCACTTACCGATGTTCAAGCTACTTGATGAGAACCTTTATATTGCTTGGCGGTTCGCTCTTGTTGTGAAGACTTAGGACTCGCCTTCCTCTTTGTTATGGTTATGTACCGATCCATACCAGTTTGCACGCGTTTAGATACAGTACCTGGTTCTTTTTCTTGTGCTATTTTTTGTGTATTATTTGTTTCTTTAGTTTTATTTCTTTAATTCGTTGTTTCTGTAGCAGATATATTTATATTTGCTGATAATGAACGCGTTCGGTCAATTGGCTTGGCGGTTAAAAAAGCACTGTCATCTTTTTTTTTATTATTTATATTATTTATTGCATTATTAGCATTTGTGTAAGAAAAAGAGTAATAAGCATTGTTGTTATTACATTTTATATTTTTTTCGTTAATGTTTGGTGCGCTCATGCACTCAATATCAATTGTTTAAACAGGTTTAACCATGCACTTTGTTATTGGCTTTTTTATCACACACTATATTATATTGCTTTTTATTTTTTGTTATTTATTTTGTTGTTGTTACTAACTGTTAACTGTGTCTCTGCACTTGTTCAATTTTTAAATTAAAAAAAAGTCACCTTAAATGAATATAAATTATGCGCTTAAAGTGAAGTACGTCTTTACTCAAACGAAGTTTATACTTGAAATTCGGATATTGCTGCATTTTCAATATGTTTGGATATTGCTACATTTTAAGTGTTATTGTTATTGTTTGCATCATTTGGTGTATCCACATTTTTGGTTCATTTTCCTACTCAAAAATTTTACATTACCCAGCCCCACGCATTTAGTTTACTTGTCAATTATCGCCATAAATTTTGAGACACACTTTTGAAGCTTATTTTGGCTTCCCATTTACTTTATTTGAATTTGTTCTGGATTTTTCTTTACTTATTTGTTTGGCATTATTTTTTGCACTGGTTACTGGACAATCTTTTCCTTGATAATCGATTTCCATAAAAACAATAAAATTATATTATATTGAAATTAAAAAATACTTACATTTTTAATTCCTTCTATCTTGTTTCTTTGCTTTGTTTCGCACCACAAAATGAGTGTTTGTTTTCGACAGAAAATTACCAATCGAGTGAAACTTCGAGTAAATACGTATCGATAACGAGTACCGTGATCCACCTTAACCACATTTCGATGATAAAGTACTCAATCTCAAATGCGGTGATTTGGCCCCAGTCTTGTTTATTTCCAAAATGCAGAACAGCTTCAATTATTCAATTCGTATATTACATTTCAAAGATATCACAAGTTTAAAAATGTATGTAACTATTAAGTCGCGTTTTGGTCGCTAACCCGTTTGAAACAGCAGCTTACGGCGAAGTAAAATTTCCCGTAGTCTTAAACAACACGTGCGAAGCTGGGGCGGACCGCTAGTATTTTATACATAACACTCATTTCCTAAAAGAACGTCTGACTTATAAAATAAAATTTTTGAGTTATTGATGCAACATTATTCGCCAAATTATCTTATTATCTCTCTATGCGAGCGAAAATTCTGCCATGGCATACATTAGAGCTGCATACGAATTGAAAAATTTGAATGATATGATGATTTGTAGTTAAACGGTCTCATACATTTTTTATGTAAAAAATGAAAACTTCCATATGTCGCAAAATATGCGTTTGCGCGAATTTTTTTATTTGAAATTTTCTCTGTATTTTTCAATTTTCTATCAATTTATCACTCAACTCAAATTAAAAAAATATATATTCAAGTTTCTTCTTTTGAAAAATGCTTAATAAAATTTTTGTGGCACCACTGAAATATAATAAGCGGCTGTTTGTGTTTTTTCATAACAATATAAATTTCTACACAAAGTATGTGACATTATTTTGCTTATGTTATTTCAAATTAAAACTACACCAACCCCGAAGGCTCAAAAACACACCCAAAAAGTAAAATAATAATATTATTTATCCAAACACACAATTTTTCAGATCAGCTCTGGTCAGCTGCTTGTTTATTTTGTAGCTGCCGCTTTCAAAATTACCAAGTAGATGGCTACATGGCGACATTCGTAGCCAGCGACAATTGTGGTCGGTGTTCGTGTAGCCTGCTGTGGCGAATGTGTTTAATGCATTATGCTGGTGTACTTAAACATTCATATTTCTTATTTCAGCATAATTTTTTAGTTGAAATATTTACAAATCAAATAATGCGTAGAACTTACTAGACGTTCATTATTGAAATCGTTGGTTCATAATCATAGTAAAAAACTAAAGTCGGTTCTTTTTAAAACCTACTTTAAATTTAAAAGTTGTTATTAATAATTTTAGTACCATAGACAAAACGTAAGTAGGTTTTAAGTTGAACCAGCTTTAAATGGGTGCCACCTCAAATGTGGAATATGTTTGCATACAATCTATAACAAAATAAAAGAATGTGGCATCTTTGATCAGCTGATACTAGGTATAAAAAACAAAGAAACGACAAAATTTATGTCCTTAAATTTGGCATCAACTTATTAGTTAAATGTTAAAATTGCACTACATATGTATTAAGAAACGATAAATAAACTATTTGACGAGGTAATACCCAGGCATTTCCCCACCAACATTTATCCTTATTTTAGGTTTCTTGTTCTGGAACTCTTCCTCCAAATTATCAATAATGGCAAAAACTCTGCTAGTATCTTGAAACATTTTAAATTTTGTTCCCGAATTTTTTACTTCGCAAAGAATAGCTGAAGTTGTTTTTAAATTAGTTAAAAACAGCTACAGCTAGTTTTATATTTAAAGTCGACTTCAACGTAAAAAGTATATTTTAACTTGTCTATGAAAGACCTAAAGCCGATTATTAAGTGAAGTCGACTTTAGATCTCTTACAGTATACCTCATTTTTGACTATGATTATGGGCCATTTTTTGTTTGTTGTTTAAACGTAATTTGTAAATAATTATCTTTATATTGAATTCTTAGGTCGTTATCCTTTTGTGACTTTATTTATGGTGCTTTGCATATATTTTCATTCTATGAAATACATACTTTATATTATTTATGTAAACATTTGAAGTTTAAACAAATCAATAAATTTTTATTTGAATTCACAGGTCGTAGTTGTGAATTTGTTTACTTGATTTTGGAAAAAGATAAGTTTTTGTTTATTGTTAAGTTTGCTTTATTATCGACTCAAGTCTTAAGAGGTAGGAACTAAAACTAATTTCACAATGTTAATTACTTAGCTTCATAACTTAATTCTTACACTTGCCTAATTTTGATTGGTTATCAACATACCTCAATAAATCAGTAAGTTGCAATTTATTGTTAAAAATGAATTTACTTTAATATTTATTTGTGGGAACGGAAATGAAATCAGATACTTTCAATGTTGTCTAACTTCATTGACTTAATCAAAATTATGCTTATCTTACAATCTTACATTTATTTTATTATTTCTAAAAATGTATCAAACTTATCAGTATTAATGCATGCTGTTGTAATATCATTACTTGAGTTCAATAATAAAACTTGTTGCTTTGAGTGTTAAGTGCCGAGTCAACTTGTATCTCTTTATTAATTATATTGTTATTTTTATACATTCTATAGTTCAGTACATGGTTGTACCATAAGGTACATATCGGTGTAGGGCATACGTTGCACATCCCCTTTTTATACAAAAAGTGAGAAATAAACAAGGCGTACCAGGGGCCAAATAACCACATTCGATATCGAGTACCGTTCGTTTTTCGATAGTTAGAATTTTTGGGATCACGGCTTTCGATCGTAATTTAAATGCCTACTACCTAATTTTACATTCCTGTAAACATATGAGAATAAGAAAAACAAAACCAAAAATAAGCAAATTTGTGAAAAACTGTTAAATTAATAAAATAAATTAAAATGGATTCAAGTTTTTTTTGTGTTCCTCATCTTCGGAATCAGAGGATGAACCGAATATTGATACAATAAGAAGAAATATTCGCGACAAAAGCAATCCTTTTTCATTGCCTGAGATTGAGTAAGTAGTACCTTTTAAAGTAAATGATTAAAACTAAAATTTTCACTATCCATAGATTTAAAAGACGATTTAGGTTGTCTAAAGAAGCGTTCAAATACGTTCTTTCCGAAATAAATATTACTGGCCATATGTCGACGTCCGTACCACCCATATTGCAGCTTGCCGCTACATTGACTCTTTTGGGTAGTGGCAGTTTTCAGCATAATGCCGGAAATGATGTTTTACTTGGACTAGCACAAAGCACTATGAGCAAGGTTGTGAAAAACGTAGCCAATGAAATAGAAAGCAAGTTGTGTTCCAAAATGATAAAATTTTTGCCAAATCGATCGGAGGAAAGCATGCAATATTTCATGGACAACTTTAAAATCCCTGGATGTATTTCAAGTAAAGCATATGTACATATGTAAACAACCTATATATGTATATGTATAAAAGCTATTTTCAGTGGACGGATGTGTAGACGGCACACATTTCGGTTTCCAAACACCGACAGAGAACGAACACATGTTCTTTAATATAAAAAGATTCCGCAGCTTAAATTTAATGATAGTAAGCATTAATCAGTTAATAATTTTGAAAAACGTTTAGATTTATCACCATCAATACAAAGTATTAGCTATTAATTCAAAGTATGGCGGTGATGCGCACGACAGTTTTGTTTGGAAGCATTCCGAAGAACGACGTTTAATTGAGCAATTGTATGCAGAGACCGGCTTAACGTTTGGGTTCTTGGTAAATCTTATATTTTTTTGTTGTTTCGTAATTGCTTTTTTACTATTGAAAACTCACATGTAGGTACATATGTATTTTAGGAGACTCCGGATATACGACAGACCCCTGGTGGCAGCAGCCGCTGAAGGGTCTTCAGAAGCCTACTTCAATGAAATTCGCGCGAAGACTATGTGTATTGTTGAACGCACAATAGGGATATTAAAGGGACGCTGGAGAATCCTCTGCCATGAGAAAAGAAGCCAATACACTCCCGAAAAAATATCAGTATTTTGAAATGTATACGCTGCTTTACACAATGTAAGTTATATATGCAACCCAAGAAGAACCAATGGCCCTAGAAGAGCCAATGGTTTTGTAAACAACAGCTCATGAAATTGTTTATACGAGTATTGATTTCGTTTTCTGCACATTTGCTGATAGCCCAACGATCAGTGGAATTTCATCATCGATAATCGTTGTGCCGATCATGCAGAAATAGTTCATAAGTCTAGGCTAAGAATATTTTAAGATTAAAAGTAAGAGTTAGTTCTAGTTAAGCATAAAATGAAAGTGGTTGAAAAGCCCCACGAAATAAATAAAACTAAAATCGTTTTATTGTTTTTACCGAACTACAAATATTATTAATTATTAAGTAATTTTAATTTTTAGGCATGATTTCGTTTTTTCTTTCTATTCAGAAAGAGAATTATTTACTTATTATTGACAACCTTTTGAAAACAGTAAAAGTTTTAATTTTATTAGACATCTACATCTAGCTGAAAGGAATGCATTTTCTATGCCGCTGCACACGTTATCAACATTCTTCGTGTCTTAGCTACAAATTGTGTGTCTAAACAACTTCTATTTATACCAACATATAAGACAAATGGCATACGAGAACGAGCTATTTCTCAATTTTTGAATTTTTCATATCATAGTCTTTTTCTTGGTTGAGAAAGTCAGTTCAGAAAAACTCACGAATTATCACATCTTTTCAATCGACGAATGTAGCTCAACAACAGAACGCACTGCAAATCTGAATAAATTATTAAAGAATCAAATGTCGAAAGACGTAGAGAAGGATTTAATGGATCTCTGCGAAGAATATGCCGACATTTTCGCATTGAAATTAGACACAATGACCCCTAATAATTTCTATGAGCAAAAATTAAGAGTGCAGGATTCTTCACCAATTTATATCAAAAACTATAGAATGCCATACTCACAAAAACAAAAAAATGACAACCAGATAAACAATTTGTTGCAAAAAAATTTAACCGAACTTCAAATTATAACAGTTCATTAATATAAGTCCCAAAGAAGAGCATCGACGAGCCAAAAACGTACAGATTGTGTGTTGACTATAGGGCGGTGAATAAAAAGTTAATAGCTGACAAGTTCCCACTTCCATGGATTGATGACATTTTAGAGAACTTCGGACGTGCCAAGCGTTTCTCAATATTAGACTTGTACCCGGGTTTCCACCAAATTCCGCTGCATCCAGATTCTAGAGACATCACTTCATTTAGTACTCATTCAGGATCGTTTCTGTGGAAAGTTTTACCGTTTGGACTAAGCATTGGTCCTAACTCCTTTGCTAGAATGATGTCGATTGCTTTTGCGGTTCTATCACCAGATCAAGCGTTTTTGTATGTTGACGATATCATCGTCACAAGTTGTAGAATTAATCACCATTTAAAAAATCTTAAAAACGTTTTTAGTATCCTCAGAAAATTCAACTTGAAACTCAATCCCTATAAGTGCCCCTCTTTCAGGCCAGAAGTCAATTTTCTGGGTCATAAATGCACATCTGAAGGTTTTTTACAGGACAATGCAAAGCTTGAGGTGATTGAAAAGTCCCTGTGCCAGCTGACAAAGACGCAGTTAAAAGATTGGTGGCCTTTGCTAACTATTATAGGAGGTTTATTAGAAACTTTGCTCTATGAGTAGCAAATTTGAATTACTTAACGCGGAAAAATGTTCAATTTAATTGGGACGATAAATACCAAAGAGCTTTTGATAAATTAAGATTGAAATTAAAGTCTCCCACATATATAATAACAGTAGACGTTTCAAAAGTTGGCTGTGGTGCAGTTCTCAGTCAGAATGTGGATGAAAACGATGTACCCATCTTCATTGCGTCAAAGGTTTTCAACAAGGCGGTGCAAAAGAAGCCAACAATAGAGCAAGAGCTACTTGCAATTTACTTTGCCATTAAACAGTTCAGACCATATGTCTACGAAATTCACTGTCAGACCGGATCACAGACCATAAGCATATCTATTTAAGATCAAAGATCCGTCGTCAAAACTTACAGGAATTGGACTAGAATTGCCTGAATATAATTTCACAATAGAATACATAACGGGTAAAGACAATGTCGCTGCAGGCGCTCTTTCGCGAATTACGATAGATGAATTAAAAAAGGCAGGCAATGAAATTTTTGTAGTGACCATCCGGGGGCTGTCGAAACGAAATCAAGATGCCACTACAAGAACTAGTCCCAAAATAGAAAGTTTACCGTTATATGATAAATTTTCTAACGAATTTTCAAAAGATATACCAAAAATCAGATCTGAACTTGTGTACGATAATCACAAATTAGCAAAATTTCGTATAAATATATTCTGATCAATAACGAAACGTTGAATCTAGACGATATGCTTTTGAGGCTCGAAAAAGAAGCCGTCGACCAGAATATTTTTAAGATAGAATGGCCAAAGGGTGACGTTTTTTTTACAATTTGCACCATACGAAACTTTAAAGACCATGGTATAAAATCGTAAAAAAAATCGAAATTTTATTAACCAATCCAATTGAACAAGTACTAGGGAAAAACGAAGGGATAAACTCATGGCTATATATCACAATGATACACTTTTAGGAGGGCATAAAGAAGAGCTTATACTAACACCAACGCCAACAAAGGCTTTTGATGTGGTTATAATGGACACAATTGGTCCATTGCTAGAATCAAACTCGCCTCAACAATGCCAATAAGGCGCTGAGGCACCATAATTGTAATAATTTTTTTTTTCTGAAATTAAAATGAATAAAAAAACCAAAAAAAATGGGAATAAGTATGCATTGACATTGATGTGTGACCTCACTAAATATCTAATTACAGTGACAATTCCTGATAAGAATGCAACCACAATAGCACGAGCAATGTTTGAAAATTTCATTTTGGTATATGGAACAATGAATACGATTAGATCTGATCTGGAGACAGATCAGATCTAATCAACTGCCTATCACCAAGAAACAGTATATTGAGGCGAATATTTCGGATTGGGATACCTATCTAAAGTACTTCAACTTCTTTCACAACACGACTTTCAACACAGTTTTTGACTTGGTAAAAATCCCTCGCTTCCTTCAGAAATGTATGGAAAAACCGTTGAACCTATATATATATATATATATATATATATATATATATATAATGTAAAGAAATAAAATATCGGTTACAAAAAACACATCAACTAGCAAGAGATTCAAAAACATAAAGTACGAAATAAAGACTATTATGACAAACATGCTAAACCTTTGATCGTTAAAATTAATTAATGTTTTGGTACAAAAACAACCGTATGATAAATTCAAACTAATATACGAGGGTCGTTTCGTGATAACAAAACTTGAAGATGCAATATGACAGTGTATGATAAGAAAACGAAAAAAGAGAAAATTATACATAAAAATTGAATAAGAAAAGCATAGCATGCCTAAATACAAAATAATACATATAAGAATTATTTCTATTCTTAAGGAAAAAGTATATACATTTATTCCGAAAACGAAAATAAAATTCTTTTTTTTTTTTTGCTTTTTATAAATAAGGTATGTCTACAAAATAATTGTGTACAACCTGTTTCTTGTAATATAAAAAATTTTTATTATACATATATAAATATATATTAAACAAAAAAAATTGAAAATAAAAGACAAACAAAAAATTTCCTTTAACAAAACAAATCTATTTTCAAATTTAAATCTGTTTATTTCAATCATAAATAATAATAATCGTTCATCAGTGACCGTGTTTGAGTACAGACGTACGTCAGATCAAACGCATAACAAATATATTTTTTTAAGAATTCAATTGAACAGTCAACAGTTAGTAATAACAAAGAAATAAATAACCAAAAATAACAACAATATAATATATTGTGTGTAAAAAAAAACTAACAAATAGTGCATGGTTAAACCGGTTTGACAAATTGTTCGTGAGTATATGAGCGCACCAAACATTAACGACAAAAATATAAAAGGTAATCACAACAATGCTTATTACTCTTTTTCTTACACAAATGCCAGTCACGCAATGAACAATATAAATAATAATAAAAACAGATGACAGTGCTTTTTTAACTGCTAGGCCAATTGATCGAAAGCTCTCTTTATCCGGAAATATAAACTTATCTTTGCAAGTAACAACACCACAAGACATTATAATTCAACCAAAAAACACTTCAGGTACCATATCAAAAATAGTACAACAAACCAACGAAACAGGTAATATAAAAAATCCCGTAAAAAAAGTGCAAACAGGTATGGATCGTTATATAACCATAACCAAAAAGAAGGCCAGTCCTAAGTCTTCGCAGCAAGAGCGCATTGATCAACAATACAAAAGCTTCCAAAGTGCTGTAATGCCGGTCAGCGAAAACAGATTCTCTGTACTTGCTACAGCGGATGATAAAGCTGAACCCGCTGTCAGGGAACAAAAACCTGCCCCGATTTACTTGCGCGAGCAAACATCTAACGAAATTGTTAACATGTTGTCTCAGCTTGTTGGTAAGGAAAGCTTTTATGTAGCTTCTATACAAAGAGGTCAAATTCAAGAAACAAAGATCCAAGCCCAATCTTAATCGCAAGTTGCATCGATGTAGATAATAAGAGCTATTATACGATTCAACTCAAAAGTGCTAAAGGTTTGATTGTCATCGTAAAGGGCATTGACAGTTCTGTTTCCACTGAGGAAATAAAAAGGTGCCATAGAGGAGGAAGGTTATGTCGTAATATTCTAAATAGAATAAAGTTCCGCAACCTATGCATCGTGTTAAAATCGTATTTAACGCATCTGAGCTTAAATCAAAAAACTCGGTTCATCCTATATACAATTTGCGCTACCTTTTGAACAGAAGAATAACCGTGGAAGAGCCTCTAAAACGTAATGGTCCCCCAAAAACCTACTGCAAGCTACCATCCTTATGCGTTGTTTGCGGTGATGCGCACCGGACTTTGGAATGCACTTCTTCCAAAACAGACCCCAAGGTCAAAATATTTAGCAACCACACAGCAAATTACAGGGGCTGCAAAGTCTTTCGACAAGTAAAAAAATAATGCGAAAGTCGTACGTAAACTTGAATATGAGCAATATAGGTCTTCGCAATTTCCTCGGCTTCATGCTGGTTCTATTGCTAGTACACAAGCTACACAGCCACACACTAAACCAAACTATTCGTATGCACAAACATTGAGGAATGATTTACCTAATGCGAATGTCAAAATTTCTAATGCGCATAAAGATTCATATGCCCACGTCTTACAAGATGGTCCACAGACACCCCTCACACCAATTCGAGCTCAATCGATAATTTAATACAAACAATAAATAATTTCATGACAACTATGCAGGGTATGTTTCAGGAAATGATGCGAACCCAAAACATGCTTCTGCAAGTTCTGCTTAGAAAGCGAAAGGGCATATGGTGGGACTGCCATTATAGTCCGAAGAAACGTAAGGCATTTTCCATTGTCGGAATTCATGGAAGACTTTTTGCAAGCCACGGCTATAAATCTTACTGTTTTTAAAATTGTAGTCTCGTCAGTGTATTGCCCGCCTAGGCATAAAGTCGAACACCATGAATTTGCCAGGTTATTTGCTACGCTAGGACAAAAATTTTGTGCTGCTGGCGATTACAATGCAAAGCACACATATCGGGGATCCAGACTCCTTAGTCCTAAAGGTAGGCAGTTATATTATACAGTTCGAGCAAACAAGCTGGACGTCGTATCTGCCGGTAAACCCACCTATTGGCCCACATACTTATATAAGTTGCCAGACGTTATTGATTTTGCTGTAGTAAAAAACATCAAACGCGACCAACTGTTAGTTAGTTCATCCTATGACCTATCTTCTGATCGTTTACCTACAATTGTTATTTTGTCACTGCACCTAAAACCCTTAGTTTCTACCCGAACAGAAACACGAATTGGTTAAAATATAAAATGTATGTGAGCTCTCACTTATCTTTGAACATCCCACTGATAAATCCAGCTGATATGCAAGCAGCTGCAGATCATTCTACAGACGTCGTGACTAACGCAGCCATAGCTGCAATGCCAATAAAGCCATCAGCTAAAATAATATCGTACCAGGCAACAGCAGATATTCAGATGCTCGTCTTTGAGAAAAGAAGACTAAGAAGACAATGGCAAAATACTCGTTCTCCACACATAAAAAAACAAATAAACTTATGCCAAAAAAACTTACGCAGTAAATTGAGACAGAAACACGAATTCGCTTTCGACAACTTTTCAAAAAACTTCGATTCAATGAAAAACACGGATTATAGCATGTGTAAAGCTGTAAAGCACTTACAATGTCCTATTGCTTACGAATCCCCACTAAGCCTTAAAGACCGTAAAAAATCAAGTGAAAAGGCAACTGCGTTCGCAAATCACTTAGAGAAGGTTTTCGCACCACATGATATAAGTAATTCCACTATTCCAATTATTAGTGACACAGGGAATGATCCTAGGAAATTTCGGCTGTGTTCTTTAAAATCGACAATTAAAAATACGGATATGAAGAAATCACCTGAACCTGATCGTATAACAGGATCATTAATAAAAAACTTACCTAATTCAGCTGTAAGAATTTTACTTTACATATTTAGTGCAATGATGCGCGTCGGCTTTTTGCCATGCTCTTGGAAGAGGTCTAAAATTGTTATGATCCCGAAACCAGGAAAGGACTCAAGCCAGGTTACATCCTACAGGACTATTAGCCTACTCTCAGTTTTGTTAAAGATATTTGAAAAATTATTCGTCTCGAGTGTAACTCCTTTTCTAAGTTAACAAAACGTTATACCAGATCATTTGTTTGGTTTTCGAGCAAGGCATAGTACTATTGAACAAGTCAATAGAATCGTTACTATTATTATATCGGCTTTTGAAAGAAAGCAATACTGTTCAGTTTTATTTATAGACATTTCCCAAGCAATTGATAAAGTCTGCCATGATGGGCTACTTACAAAAATAGCTCGCGTTCTTCCTGAAAACACCCACAAGCTTATAAAAAGCTATTTGTCAGATAGAACTTGTACTTATTACTATTGTTAAGTAATTTAATTTGTTGCACTTATTATTATTGTTAATTTCATGTTTACTATATTAATTAAAAAATGCAACTTATACATTAATCTTAAATAACTGCAACACAGTTATTAAACTAAAATTATGAAATTTAAACGTGTGCATAATATTACGAATTTATTTACGAACGTTTTACATTGCACTTGCATTATTTTACTATGCCATCTTTATTTTATATAATTTAAGTTTTAACTTCCGTATTTAATTTGTATAAAAAACAAACATTTCTTTGAATAAATATTCAATTGACTACAGTGTTCGAACATAAGATACATAGTCTTTCAGTTGCATGTGCTTGAAAGACAAGGAAAATACAAAAATAGTTTAATTCAGACGTACCGTTTGAATGAAATCCCACTAGAGTTCCCAATTGTACATTTGGTGACCCCGACGTGATTGTGTAATAGTCGCAATCTTAATTATATCAACAAACTACGATAAGATCAATTGAATAATTAGTTATCAGAGCTAGCTGATCCTCTTGATAATTGTGAATCACAGTAACATGTCTTCAATGGAAGAATTAATTAGCCTGCAGAGTATCTTAGGCGAAAATATTCAGCAGATAATACGAAACTTCAGAAAGGATTCTGCTGGTAGGAAAAATAAGGTTTCCTATTGTGAGGAACGCCATCGTCGTCTATCCGATAAGTGGAACGAATTTAATGAAGTCGACGAAAAATTGCGAATAATTGCTGAAGATCAGTCTGAAGTAGATTATTTCAAGACCAATTATTTTGAGCAGATTCGGTCATTAGCACAAGAATACATAGATCTATTTCAATGTGAAGTGGTACGCTTGAAAAAAGAAGAACTCAAGAATCCGCACGCAAGCCAACATGGTTACAACGAGCAGCTATCAAAAGGGAGTGTGCAAACACCTAGTAGCAAGGATCATGGATCAAAGGACGATCCTTCACATAGTTTGATTCTTAAATTTACAGGTCGTATGTCAGCATTGCAGAGGATATTAGTTTGAATTTCTGGGGTAAGCAACAACGAACCGCAGCAGTTCTACAATGTCAGGATTGAAACCATAAACAAGTTATGGAATCAAGTAGAAGACCTATATGAGGAAATATGGGATCATTGTTCGAACCCTTTGGCCAACGGACTAGATCAAGAAACCTACGAAGATTTAGTAAGTCATCTCTCAACAACAGAGGCCAACTACGATTCAGCATGGACGATGTTACAAGAACGTACAACAACAAAAGGGTTCTTGTAACAACATTGGTAGAGAAAATTATTCACCATTATGCACTTCAAATTCTTCCACCACCATTAAGAAATTATATGACAACACTCGAGAATGCCTTTTAGCACTTAATAACATTGGAATTGAGACGAAAGACTGGATATAAGGTTCGAACAGTCTCTTTGTAGGCCGAAGGAGCTACCAACAGTTGAAGATCTTTTATCGTTCCTCGAATTCCAGTTTCAAACCATCGAGTCTATCACTCACAAGGAGAAATTGACACATAATTCAAATAAAACGGCAGCTGCTGTGGTCAAGAAAGCAATCATGTGCAATTTCTGTAACAATGGAAAGCATGCCTTATTTCAATGTGGAAAGTTTCTAAACTTACCAGAAAGTTTCTAAACTTATCAAAGAGGCTTTGCTTTAACATAGGGGACCATTTCTCAAAGGATTGTGCTTCAAGCTCGTGTAAAAATGTAACAAGAAGCACAATACATTCTTACATATTGACCCAAAACTCAATCCACAAGTCAAGCAGGCTTCCATTCCTGAAGAACTATGTAATACTTGCAGTAAGAGTAAAATAACAGCATCTAATGGGAATTCAACAGAATTCCGAGCGATTCTTGATTCTGGTTCGCAGGTAAACCTCATTTCCGAGCAAGCTATTAAAAGGTTATGTGTTTCAACCTCAACAGCATCACTATGTATTGATGGCGTAGGAAATGGCAGGATGCGTTTCACAAGAAGAATAAACGTGAAACTACAATCAAGAAATAATAATTTCGAAACAAATTTGGAAGCATTCGTCATTCCGACACATCGATATTTGTAAGTGGCAACTTCTAAACTTAGAGTTAGCTGACCCTTGCTTTAATCAACCAGGAAGGGTAGATATTTTATTGGGTGCCGAGTATTACTTTAATCTGATGCAAGATAAAAAAATACAACTGTCAAGCAATCTTCCAATTCTAGTAAACACATTACTTGGATGGGTCATCAGCGAAAAGATATCTTCAAGTCAAGGTGGAAAAGACGCCGCAACATGTGCAGTTGTTACTTCTAAGCCTGGCGAATTTGACGAGGAATTACTAAACAACGTCATTCAACGTTTATGGAGAACGGAAGACGATGGATTCACTGAGAGGGAATATTCACAAGATGAACAACAATACGAAGCACTCTTTGTTCAAAATACAAAAACAAACAGCGAAGGACGGTTTGTCGCAAAAATTGCCCTTTCGTGAAGATCCCTATGCATTAGGAGATTCTAAATCAACAGCCTACAAACGATTTCTTAGTCTTGAACGTAGATTGATGAAGGACCCATTTACTAGAAATCAGTACATATATTTTTATGAATGAATATGAACAAATGGGACATATGACAGAGATAGATATTATGTCAATACCAGCTCCAAACCACTTCATTCCACATCATTGTGTAATTAAACCCGAGAGCACAACTACTAAACTTCGTGCCATTTTTGAGGCCTCCGCAAAGACGTCATCGGGTTATTCACTTAATGACTTATTGTACATTGGTCCAATTGTTCAAAGTGATCTGTGTTCAATACTCATCCGGTTCCGTTTGCCCAGATTTGTCTTTACTACAGACATTGAAAAAATGTATTGCCAAGTCTTGATCCGTCTGTTCCCATAAAATGTTACCAACTCAACACTGTCACATATGGAACTCGAGCTGCCCCATATTTGGCGGCAAGGTGTCTTCAACAGATTGCCCTTGAAAATTTTACTGATTATCCACTAGTTTCTCAAATGCTAAGGGATAATTTCTATGTGGACGATGGTCGTGGAGGATCAAACAGCTTAAGTACTGCTATCGAAACACAACGAGAACTAACCTAAATTCTAAGAAAACATGGCTTCAACTGTCGTAAATGGAGCGCAAATAATCCACAACTTCTTCAAAACATTCCGGAAGTACATAGAGAAGTAAATCTTGATTTTAACAGCACTGAGAAAGAATCAATTAAAACACTAGGCCTATTATGGTTACCTAAAACTGACCATCTTTGCGTAAAGGTAAAGGGTGAACACGTAGATGTGATTACTAAACGTACAATAAGTTCTGACCTGGCAAGGCTTTTGATCCGCTTGGACTTTTGGCACCGATTGTAGTTAGAGCAAAGATATTTATTCAGCATTAATGGCAGATAAAGTTAACATCGGACGAAGCTCTTACCTGAGGATCTCAGTTCAAAATGGTCAGATTTTCGTGAAGGTTTGATTTCATTCAACAATCTCCAAATAACACGACACATATTCAAAGATGACATCACATTAACCACTCAATTGCATATCTTTGCCGATGCATCCGAAAAGGCATTTGGAGCTGCAGCATATATTAGGTCAACATTTAAGGACGGAAGAATAATAACGGAAGTACTATGTGAGAAGTCTCGTGTCTCACCAATCAAAAGGCAAACCCTACCACGGCTAGAGCTTTGTGCCGCACTTCTGACTGCAGAACTATCTCAACGTCTTCGTAAGATTATGGAAATTAAAGGTTTACCAATTTTATTATGGACAGGCTCTGAGATTGTCATGGCTTCATTCAAAATCATCATCCAATGGCGACGTGTTTAGTCAAAGGACAACGCAGCAGACAATCTCTCAAGAGGTTTATCAGCAAGAGCATCACAGTGGCATTTATGGTTCTTAGATCCATTACTTCTACACGGAAGGGAAGAATGTTGGCCTGCAGAGTTTAAGCCACATCTACAAATCATCTCCAATGTTGAAAGAAAAAAGGAATCAGCAATTGTTTTGTCAGCCATAGACAATTACAGTGTTGTATACAATATCGATCATAAAGGTTTATTTAAGAAGTTACAGCGAATAATATCACATGTCCATCGCTTCAGCAAAAACACGTCTGACAACGTTTCGCAAAACCCACAAATGAATGCCTTGAGTGTAGAAGAACTTGAGACATCATTAAGAATAATCATACGTGCCATCTAAAGTCATGATTTCTGCAATAAAATTAAGCAATTAAAGACACAACAAGAAATTGCGAGTACCAGTTCAATTTGTAGTTTGACTCCATTTATTGATAAAGAAGGCATTTTGAGATTGGGAGCACGTTTCGAAGAAGCAAATCTATCCTACGATTTGAAACATCCAATGATTCTTCCATATACTGATGCACTAGTAAAACTTCTATTTAAATCGGTTCACGAAGACAATAAGCATTGCAGCCCGCAAGCATTATTAGGAATCGTGAGGCAACGACTTTGGCCAATAAAAGGAAAATACATTGCAAGATCAACCGTGCAAAAATGCGTACAATGTTGCAACGCCTGCCCCAAGTTATGTCAAAAATTAATGGGAAACCTTCCACATGACAGAGTAACACCTGCACGGCCATTCATTAATTCAGGAGTTGATTATTTTGGGCTGATATGGATTCACCACAAAATAAGAGGAAAACGACCAACAAAGGCATATGTAGCAGTATTTTTTTGCATTGCGCCTAATGCATTAAAACCATTCGCCACAGCCGGATTCACGAACATCGACCACAAATGTCGCTGGCTACGAATGTCGCCATGAATAATTTGAAAGCGGCAGCGACAAAATAAAAAAGCAGCTGACCAGAGCTGATCTGGAAAATTATGTGTTTGGATAAATAATATTATTATTTTACTTTTTGGGTGTGTTTTTGAGCCTTCGGGGTTGGTGTAGTTTTAATTTGAAATTTTTAATTTATTATATTTCAGTGGTGCCACAAAAATTTTATTAAGCATTTTTCAAAAGACGAAACTTGAATATATATTTTTTTTAATTTGAGTTGAGTGATAGATTGATAGAAAATTAAAAAATACAAAGAAAATTTCAAATAAAAAAATTCACGCAAACGCATATTCTGCGACATATGGAAGTTTTCATTTTTTACATAAAAAATGTATGAGACCGTTTAACTACAAATCATCATATCATTGCCATATACATATTTCATATATCGCTCATTTACTAAAAGACTGTCATAACTTCAAAAAAATATTTTGAGGAAAACGAATTCAAATTTTTCAATTCGTATGCAGCTCTAATGTATGCCATGGCAGAATTTTCGCTCGCATAGAGAGATAATAAGATAATTTGGCGAATAATGTTGCATCAATAACTCAAAAATTTTATTTTATAAGTCAGACGTTCTTTTATGTATAAAATACTAGCGGTCCGCCCCAGCTTCGCACGTGTTGTTTAAGACTACGGGAAATTTTACTTCGCCGTAAGCTGCTGTTTCAAACGGGTGAGCGACCAAAACGCGACTTAATAGTTACATACATTTTTAAACTTGTGATATCATTGAAATGTAATATACGAATTGAATAATTGAAGCTGTTCTGAATTTTGGCTAGATTGAAAACATGGCGTGATATTTGTTTTTTTTTTTTTTGTTCGTAAATACAAGATGGGTTGGGACGAACACTTAAAATAAAAAATAGAAAAATTGTCCGTTCTCTATTTTACATAAACTAAGAAAAGGTGAGCGCGAAAGTGTGTGTGGTCACACACCTTTTCGATGCAAATAAACAAACAAATCGTTCCTCTTTATAAAGTTAGTATAGACATAGATACGTATCGTTTCATACAAATTGTATGTACGTATTTTTATTTTAGTTTTGTGATATTTTTCTTTCTTTGGAATAAACTATTGTTAAGTAAGCACATATTTATTTTGCATTCCTTACTGAATTGGCAACACTAGCTGGTTTTCGTCGCCAAGAAAATTAGAAATAGATCTAAATTGGCGACAACTACAACGGTGGTCGCCAAAATGTTTATTCTCATATAAACGTGTGTATTCTCTTTTGACAGATTGTAGTCGGTAGCTAGCTGTGGCGAATGTGTTTAATGCTTAAACTTTAGTTATTAAAACTATTTGTTAAATTAAATGGAAACTTATAATCTCTCATAAAAAACGAGCTGAAAAAGTAACTTTTTTCTAACAAAAAAGTGACTTTTATTTCCTAAGTCAAACATTTTCTAAATTAAAATTTAATATAAGTGTTGAAAATGAGGCTGAATGGCAACTCTTTCTTTTGCAATATGAACAACGTTAACTTTTTCCTTTTTGTTCTTTTTCATTTTTATTCATTCTGTTCATACGCTTGTTAAAGTGAAGACTTAACCTTGTTATTTTCTTTTGTTAAAGTGCCCTTTTTAATAAAACTTATTAATAATAAATTGCAAAACAAAACAGGATATGGGCCCAGGACAAAGTTCTGGCATTTAAGAAAAGATATTTAAAAGTGGAAGTGGACAAAGGCTTCTGAATTTTCGTAGTGATTGTATTTTTCTATATACATATAAAATAAAAATGGCGTCTTTGTATCAGATCGAGAAACTCGATGACACCAATTATGATAGCTGGTGTATACACATGCGTAGTGTTCTGATCCACAGTGGGTTGTGGAAGCTTGTGAATGGTATTTGCAAGAAGGAAGATGCTAAAGATGACAAAGAAAAAGCTGTGTGGGATGATATGGACGAAAAGGCTCTTGCTACAATTACGTTGTGTGTTAAGCCATCACAATTAAACATAATAAAAAATTGTGAGAAATCCCGTGATGCTTGGTTGCGTTTAGAAGAAACTTATAAACCAACTGGTCCACTTCGAAAAGTTTCTTTATATAAACGTTTAATGAATCTTGCTATGAGTGAAGGTGGTAATATAAATCAACATATTAGTGAGTTTATGGAATTGACCGAAAGCTGGCAGAGACGGGTATCGTCATCCAAGATGAACTCCTTGTCATAATGCTTTTGTCTAGTTTACCAGTAGAATATGAGCATTTCGTAGTGGCCATTGAAACCCGTGATGAGTTGCCAAAATTATCAGCCGTTAAACAGAAAATATTAGAAGAAGGAGACAGAATTAAGCAGAAAAGTAATAAAGAAGAATTTGCAACAACAAATATTCAACAAGCATTTAGTATGAAAACTACCGTTAGAGAGAATAGAGGTAAAAAAGAGTACAAGCGTAAATTCAACAAAGCGAAGGGTAAGTGTTTTAACTGCGGGGAAGCTGGGCACTATGCAAACAAGTGTCAGAAAGCGGTTAAAAAACAATAACATTTGTTACATGCGATACAAGCAAATGAACAGCAAGCCAGTAAGAGGGTATGGTGTGTTGACAGCGGCGCAACGTCACATATGTGCTGTGACCGAGAAATGTTTTCAAATTTCGTTGCGCATGAAGAAGAAATACGTTTTGAAGCTGACAAGCATATAATGGCAAAAGGCAAAGGCGATGTAAGCGTCGAAATACACGGGAGGAAATTAAAATTTCAAAATGTGCTGTATTCTCCGGAATTAAAAATGAATTTTGTGTCAGTCGGCCGTGTAGTTGACAATGATTTATCTGTTGTGTTTAATTCCACTTTAGCGTTGATTAAAGATGCAAAAGGCAAAGTTATACTGAGAGCTATTAGGCAGAATAATTTATTTGTATTTGAAAGTAATGTTCAAAGATTGTTTTTCTCCACAAACATTAACCAACTGTGGCATAATCGACTTGGTCATTTAAATTATAGCTCAATGTGCGATATGATGAAAAAAGGAATGGTCCAAGGTATGAGGTTGAAAGGTTCTAGCCGAACAACTCAATGTGAAACATGCATGTGCTGCAAAATTTGTGTAAATCCATTTCCTCAAGAATCAACTACAAGATCAACAGACTTATTATAGGTTGTACACAGTGATATGTGTGGGCCCTTCAGTGTGCCTTCTTTCAGCGGTGCGAAATATTTCATAACATTTATTGATGACTTCTCTAGAAGAATATTCGTTTATTTCTTAAGGCCAAAAATGAAGCATTCAAATCCTTCAAATTGTTTAAACAACACGCTGAAAAACAAACTGGTCGGAAAATAAAAGCATTGCGTACCGACAACGGTCGCGAATACGTCAAAAATGAATTTAATCAATTTTTGGAAAATGAAGGTATAGCAAGACAACTAACAGTACCATATACGCCACAACAAAACGGCATAGCTGAAAGAGCAAATCGCACACTTGTCGAAATGGCTCGTTCAATGATGGTTTACTGCAGAGCTCATCAGAACTTGTGGGCCGAAGCCATTAATACGGCCACTTATTTACGAAACAGGTGCCCAACTAGAATTCTTGTTGATAAGACACCATATGAATAGAAAACCTAACCTTAAACATTTGAGAACATTTGGATCATATGCAGTAGCACTCAATAAGAAAAACGATGGTGGTAAATTCGAAGCGAAAGGCGACCAGTATATTATGGTTGGTTACTCGCAAGTGGCTAAAGCATATAGACTTTTCAGTAAAAGAAACCGGAATGTGGTTGAACGTCGTGACGTATTATTTCGAGAAACCGACTTCAACCAAACTCAAGAAGAAGCATCATCAATGAAGCCTGAGGATTATCTGGCAATTTCTATTGAAAATAACAAGCAGAAGGAGATTCGCAACATTTTAAATATTGAACGACCAATATCTATAGAAAACAGCGATGAAAATTCAGAAGAGGAGTTTTTGGGATTCGAAACTGCTGAAGAGATTGACGATGAGATGACAAATAACAATGAGGAGGAAACCCAAGTGATACACTCAAGAGGCAGACCAAAGGTGATAAGAACTGGCAAACGAGGTAGACCACGGAAAGAGCAGTTAAAGGCTATGGTAAGTGATTGTGTTCCAACAACCCTTGAGGAAGCCATGAGTGATGCTAACTGGGAGAAGTGGGACCAAGCAATGAAAACTGAAATGTCGTCCTTGAAGAAAAACGAAACTTGGTTTTTGGTCGATCGGCCTGCTGAAGTGGGTTTTTGCCTTGAAGAAAGATGAAAGGGGTAACGTAGAACGCTATAAAGCACGCTTGGTTGCAAAAAGTTGTTCGCAGAGATTCGGTGTCGATTATGATGAGACATTTTCACCCGTGGCACGTTATTCAACAATACGCTTGGTTATGGCGCTAGCAGTGCAATGGAAGATGTATCTTCATCAAATTGATATTAGCTCGGCGTACTTAAATAGCGACATTCAGCATGAAATTTATATTCGACAGCCAGAGGGGTTCGTTGACCCAGAAAATCCCGAACGTGTATTGAAATTGCACAAGGCAATATACGGTTTAAAACAATCAGGCAAGGAATGGAACGAGAGGCTAGATAATGCACTTAATAAAACTGGTTTTAAGCAATGCAAAAATTAACCTTGTCTCTACAAAGCCACAATTGAAGATGAATTGGTTCTGGTGACCGTTTATGTAGATGATCTCTTAATAGCGTCAAGAAGCAAAAATATAGTATCTGAAGTAAAGAAATTATTAGCAGAAGAATTTCCCATTACAGATAAGGGGCAAGTACGTCATTATTTGGGATTTGAAGTACAACGTAAAGGCGAAACTGGTGCCATTACTATTTGTCAATCTCAGTATATAAATTGCTCAAAGAATATGGCATGCAGAAATGTAAGCCTGTTTCAACACCTTTGGAAACAAATTACCAAGCAGCGTGCACAGAGAATAATTGTAAGCAGACACCTCAAGCTGATTACCAATCAATAATTGGATCAATAATGTATCTGGCCATTACCACAAGACCTGATATTCTTCACTCAGTTTCTAAATTGGCGCAACGTAATGTAAATCCTCACTCTGAACATATGACTGCAGTAAAAAGAATTTTGCGTTCTCTTCACGGTACAGAGGATATGAAAATATTATACGAAACTGGTGAGAAATCTATTGAAGGCTTTGTCGATGCAGATTGGGGTGGTAATACCATGGACTGGAAATCTTATACCGGTTTTATATTTTTTATTGGAAATTGTCCAATATCATGGCAGTCTGCAAAACAATCTTGCGTGGCCCTCAGTAGTACTGAAGCCGAATACATGGCAATGTCGGAAGCAGCAAAAGAAGCCATATTTTTAAAACGCCTTCTGGAAGAAGTTGGCTACACATCGGGTGAGTCAGTTATTCTAAACGTAGACAACCAAGCATCTAACCCAGTTTATCACAAGAGTACCAAACACATAGATATCAGATTTCATCATGTGCGTGAAATTGTTAAAAACAAAGATGTTATTCTGAAGTATTGCCCATCCAATGAAATGATTGCTGACATCTTGACGAAGAACCTGGCGAAAACAAAACACAATTATTTTTCAAAACTAATTAAATTTATTTAAAAGCATAAATTAATAATTTATATGTATGTACATTGTATATTCTTGTAAAACGTAATTCATATTGAGAAGGAGTGTTGAAAATGAGGCTGAATGGCAACTCTTTCTTTTGCAATATGAACAACGTTAACTTTTTCCTTTTTGTTCTTTTTCATTTTTATTCATTCTGTTCATACGTTTGTTAAAGTGAAGACTTAACCTTGTTATTTTCTTTTGTTAAAGTGCCCTTCACATGGCTTTAGCTCGTCTAGAAATAGTTATTTGATTTCAACGACGTATTCAGCAGGGAGCCCAACAAGCCACCATTAACAAGTAAATGTATATGCAAATGGGTTCAAGTGAGAAAAAAAATCTGTTCAAAAAGTTTGTATAGGTATTTAATAATAAAATTTATTTAAAAATTGTGTAATTAACTTAATAGTTCGTAAATGCTTGATTATATTAATATCCGGGCCTTAAGGAGTTACAAAAGTTACGCAAACATTTTCTGCTGTACACTTATTGATCAGAGATCTACTGAAAGTTGTGTTATTCAACGCCACACTTACATGTTAGCCAAGACAACGAGTTTTGGTCCTTATTTTTGAGCAAGTTAATCTGAACCAAGGATTTATAACATTAGGAAGTAAGAATTCAAATCTTAAAATCAGTTTTTAAATCCAATTTACGTATTGGCACGTCTGTAGGCAATATCTCCGTTAATCAACGTATGGATAATACAACAGGTATGAACCAAATTTACATTCATATCACTCCCAATTTGGTTTTCCTGGAGGGAAACTTTTAATGCATCTTTTTCTGATTTGAATACAAAAAATTAGTTACTACATTGGTAATAACTAGTAAATAATAATTTAGAAATAAGATTTGAATACTTATTGTGAATTTCTTTTCATAGAAAGATTCAATGAAGTAAAGTATAATAAAAAAAAACTTTTTCTGAAAATTGCATTTTGGCTCTGCAAAACTGAAAAAAATAAAAATTAATATAATGAAAATCTACTTATCTTTATTTACAACATTTTCAGCATTAGTTATCCGTGTGCTCGTGGTTAAGTACAGACGTACGTCATATTAAGCGCATAACTGATATTCCTTACAATTTAAAAAAAAATTAACTTGAATAAGTAAGAGATTCAGTGAACAGTTAAGAAAAAAGCAATAATTAAATAACAAAAATTAGAGTACGACACAATATATATTGTGTGTTCAAAACAATAATAAATCGAAAAGGTCACTTAAACATGCTTAAACAATTTCACTGATTTGTCAGTGCATGAGTGTACCAAACATTAATGGAAAAAAATAGAAAAGGGAATAACAACAATGCTTATTACTCTTTTAGTTATACAGATAATAATTATCCAATGAAAATTTAAATAATAATGAAAACGATGGTAGCGCTTTTTTAACCGCCAAGCCAATTGACCGAACGCGCGGTAAGTAAAAATAGATTCTCCATACTTGTTACCCTTGATCATAAAGATGCTCAATCTCGCTGCCAGGAAACAAAACCCTCAAACGATTTACTTGCGCGGGCAAACATCAAAGGTGTATGTAAACATGTTGCTCCAGCTAGTAGGTAAGAAAAACTTTTCTGTTGCCTTAATATGAAGAGCACAAATTCAAGAAACAAAGGTCCAAGGCCACACAGAAAAAAATTATTAGTTCATCGCAAGTTGACTTGACGCAGAACACGAAAGCTACTACACCTACCATTCAAAAAGTACTAGAGGTTTAATAATTATTCTAAAGAGTGTGGAGAACGACTATTTTGCCATTGCCTTCTCTTCTCAATGACGAGCAGCGTAATATCTGCTGTTTATGGCGTTCCAGCTAATGCTGCGGCAGTCACGACGTCTGTAAAGTGGTCTACAGCTGCTTGAATATCAGCTGGATTTCTCAGTGGGATGTTCAAAGACAAGTGAGAGCTCACATACATTTTATATTTTAACAAACTCGGGTTTCAGGTACAGTGACAAAACTGTCGTGTAAAATAACAATTATAGATGAATGATGCGAAGGTAAGTCATAGGATGACTAACAGCTCATCGCGTTTGTTGTTTTTTACTATAGCAATATCAATAAGGTTTGGAAACTCATAAAGTCTGCGGCAATATTAACAGGTCACTGGGTGTTAGGAGAACATGCCAGGCGACTTGGACTCCCCTATAATGACCACTGTCGAAGTTGTAAGGACATAGAGAAAGAGGAGACGGGTTTTCACCTTCTCTGCGAATGCCCTGCCCTGGCTGTCAGGAGACACAAATTTCTTGGAGACTACATACTGGAGGATCTCAGTGAGATATCTAGGTGCCGTTTTAACGATATTTTAAGATATCTCACGGCTACGGGATGGATCTAGCTCCCTAGTATTAGTGCGAGCATAGGCTCTAAGACACCATTTACCTGGCGAGTGGTATGGTCATGTCAAAACGGGGTCATTCAGACCTTACTTGGCAGCCTGCGTGCAGCAGGCTACCATGTAAACCAACCAACAAACTGTAATGCCGGTAAGCGAAAACAGATTCTCTGTAGTTGCTACAGCGGATGATGAAGCTGAACCCGCTATTAGGGAACAAAAACTTCCCCCGATTTACGAGCAAACCTCTTATGAAATTGTTAACATGTTGTCCCAGCTTGTAGGTAAGGAAAGCTTTTATGTAGCTTCTATACGAAGAGGTCAAATTCAAGAAACAAAAAAACATACGGAAAGAATTATCGGCTAATCGTAAGCCGACTTGAATCAGAAAATAAAAGCTACTACACCTACGAATTAAACAGTGCTAAAGGTTTAAATATTGTTATAAATTTACAGTTCTGTTTCCACTGAAGAAATAAAAAGTGATATAGAAGCAGAAGGGTATGACGCAAGATCAGTGCACAACATGCTAAACAAGGATAAGGTTCCACAACCAATGCATTGTGTTGAGATTGTATTTAAAGCAACTCAGTTAAAATCAAAGAATTCCGTTTATCCTATCTACAACTTCCGCTACCTCTTGATTATAGAAGAATAACTGTAGAGGACACAAAAACTTACTGCAAATAATCATCCGTTTGCGATGTTTGCGGCCACGCACACCCAACTTCGGAATGCAAATCTTCCAAAACTTATCCCAAGATTAAGAAATGCAGCAACTGCGGTGAAAACCATACTGCAAACTATAGGGGCTGTAAAGTTTTCCAATACGTAAAAAATAATTCGAAGATAGTACGTAAGCCTGAACAAGAACAATATAAGGCTTCCCAATTTCCTAGGCTTCGTGCGGAATCCATAGCTATTACACAACCTAGTAACATACGACACATTGCACCAAATTACACGTATGCCCAAGTACTGAAAAATGACAAACAATTACCTAACACTAATCATGAGCGGATAAGACAGTTCGCGCGACAACACTCTAATGCCCACATCTTAAAAGAGGGTCCACAGATACCGTTTACAAACAATTCGAATTCAATCGATAACTTAATACAAACAATGAACAACTTTATGATAACTGTAGTGCATCTATACTTAGTTAAGGCACTGTAGCAATGTAAGAATTTTATTTACTCTAAGTTTAATTCGTACGATATTGAACTTGAAATGCAATTCATTTTTGTTTACGATAAGTATTTTTAAGAATTTCATTGTTAAAGCCAATGAATTAAAATTGTGATTTGTTTTTGTGTTTGGTCAGCATAAATGAGCATTGAACTCTTTTTGTAGTGGACTGTTGGCATAGGAATGTTGTAATATGATTTTGTATTTAATATTTTTTTGCAAAGTCTCGTGGGAACATCAAATTTACTATTGATTTGTTTTTGTGCTATTAATGTAGCAGACCATAGAATAAATTAGTATATAAGCTGGAAATTTTGGTGAATAAAAGGCAGAATTTATTGAAACAGAAAAACAAAAGCTTCTTTTAATTCTTTACTAAAATCGGCACTGTTGGGTGCTGAAGGAAAACGGCTGCAGACCTTAGCAAATACTAAAAACACATATAATTCATTCTGCTCTTCAATATTAAATATATACTCATCATATGGCGTTCCTGGCAATCTAAAATAATCCTGTAAATAAACAAAATAAAAAAATTTTATTTGGAAGATCTTGCGTGTTTAAAAGAGATCCTTTTCTTTCCTAAACAATTTTTTCCCCTTGCTGGAGAGTTCTAGAAAATTTAAAAATTTCAACCACAATATTTTAAATGACTTAACAAGAAGTAGACGAAATTTTTGAGAAGTGGCAAACATTTCTGCACGAAGAATACGTTCCAGAACTTAAAATGTATATTTCCTACGAATCCCCATTAAGACTTGATAACCCCACATGGGGTAAAAACTCAACAGAAAAGGTAAATGCCTTTGCAAATCTATTAGAAAAAGTTTTTACACCACATGACATAATTAGCTTCACTATTCCAAATATAAGTGACACTGTTATTAATCCTAAGAAAATTTGACTTTCTTTATGAAAGTCGAAAATTACAATCATAGATATGAAAAAATTCATTCATTATATATCGAGTACCGTTCATGTAGAATAAAACTTTCGATAGTTTGAATTTTTTGGATCACGGCATTCGATCGTAACTTAAATGCCTACTACCTAATTTTACATTCCTGTAAACATATGAGAATAAGAAAAACAAAACCAAAAATAAGCAAATTTGTGAAAAACTGTTAAATTAATAAAATAAATTAAAATGGATTCAAGCTTTTTTTGTGTTCCTCATCTTCGGAATCAGATACAATGAGAAGAAATATTCGCGACAAAAGCAATCCTTTTTCATTGCCTGAGATTGAGTAAGTAGTACCTTTTAAAGTAAATTATTAAAACTAAAATTTTCACTATCCATAGATTTAAAAGACGATTTAGGTTGTCTAAAGAAGCGTTCAAATACGTTCTTTCCGAAATAAATATTACTGGCCATATGTCGACGTCCGTACCACCCATATTGCAGCTTGCCGCTACATTGACTCTTTTGGGTAGTGGCAGTTTTCAGCATAATGCCGGAAATGATGTTTTACTTGGACTAGCACAAAGCACTATGAGCAAGGTTGTGAAAAGCGTAGCCAATGAAATAGAAAGCAAGTTGTGTTCCAAAATGATAAAATTTTTGCCAAATCGATCGGAGGAAAGCATGCAATATTTCATAGACAACCTTAAAATCCCTGAAGGTATATAGAGTAAAGCATATGTATGTATGTAAACAACTTATATATCTATAAAAGCTATTTTCAGTGGTCGGATGTGTAGACATTTTGGTTTCCAAACACCGACAGAGAACGAACACATGCTCTTTAATAGAAAAAGATTCCACAGCTTAAATTTAATGGGGGTTTTCACACTAGACTAATTTTTAATCCGCACAACTTTTGTTCTTTCGTATTTACACTAGACTAATTATGCTGGCATAAAATTGTGCACGTATACACAGCTTTGTGTGTGTTAGTATTTTCTTTATTTATTTCACGCAGAACCTGTTTTCATCAGTGTGTATGTGTTAGTTTTGTTCTGCTTGTGCGGGGTTGAAGCTGGTTGAAAAATTGTGCCAACCAAAAACCACTCTCTTCACCGAAAAAGCCTATAAACTGCGATTTTATGCCAGCACAATTAGTCTAGTGTGAAAACCCCCAATGATAGTAAGTTATAACACAAAAGCATTAATCAATTAATAATTTTGAAAAACGTTTAGATTTGTCACATGCTGCGCACGACAGTTTTGTTTGGAAGCATTCCGATGAACGACGTTTAATTGACAATTGTATGCAGAGACCGGCTTAACGTTTGGGTTCTTGGTAAATCTTATATTTTAGTTGTTTCGTAATTGCTTTTTTACTATTGAAAACTCACATGTAGGTACATATGTATTTTAGGAGATGCAGCAGCCGCTGAAGGGTCTTCAGAAGCCTACTTCAATGAAATTCGCGCGAAGACTATGTGTATTGTTGAACGCACAATAGGGATATTAAAGGGACGCTGGAGAATCCTCTGCAATGAGAAAAGAAGCCGATACACTCCCGAAAAATGGCAGTATTTGGAAATGTATGCGCTGCTTTACACAATGCATGCTTAAGGTTTAATGTTTCTATGTATACGCATGTAAATTCTAGGGAGCCCTCGTCAATAGAAGTATTTACGGGCGGCGAAACACGACTGTTAAAAATCGGGGAGAAAATAAGAGACCAAAGAAAAACATCTTTGAGTGTCAACATTTAAAATATGGCTTTTATTAACAGAAAAAACAAATACAGAAAACAAAAATACATTTCATGTTTGGTAAATTATTAGTACTACATACTAAAACTACAAATCACATTTAATTTAGTCTTTTCGAAATCGGTTAGACAAAACCTAATAATAAGGCTAACACTTGAAGCTGTAGAGTTTTTATTTGAAGATGGATTTCTTTACATGAAATGTTAGCGTCATGTTCTGTTTGCTTTAGTCTTATCTCCTTTTCCTTTAGGGAGATTAATTTGTCGAGATTAAGATTTAACTTTAAGAGGCCGTTCTTTGAGCTCAATCACTTTATTAAACTTTCCAACAGTTTTACTTTGTCAGTCTTTCATTTTGACAATATTTTCTATTATAAGTTCTACTTTTGTATTTTGTTTGCGTTCAGTTTTTTGTCTACGACTTTGAGTGGTAGTGTTCAACTCAAGCTCAGTATCTGAAGATTCAAATTCGGATATTGCTGCATTTTCAGTATGTTTGGGTATTGCTACATTTTCAGTGTTATTGTTTGCATCATTTGGTGCATCCACATTTTTGGCACATGTTTGGTTCATTTTTCTACCAAAAGATTTCACATTAACCATCCCATCTACTGCTGCACTTAGTCCAGCTGCTTCCACAATTTGTTCTTCTGCACTAGTCAGCAACATTTCATCAAAACGGCCGCCTCCAGTTTTCTTTCTCGAGGCTTTGTTATACGATAGTTTCTTCTTTGTGTTATGTTTTTGATCCGCATAAGCCTTATAATTTTAGTTATAGTCATTGGCTAATGAATTTTTCAATTTAAAACACGTTTGTTTAACATTACTTTCTGCCAACTTGAAACGTCCTTAATTAGAGGGCCCCACGCATCTAGTTTACTTGTCAATTCTCGCCATAAATTTTGAGACACACTTTTGAAGCTTATTTTTGCCCAAGTCGGGATGCTCCAGCATAAATTACGCCAATACCTTTTTTTGCTTCCCATTTTCTTTATTTGAATTTGTTCTGGCTTTTTCCTTACTTATTTGTTTGGCATTATTTTTTGCACTGGTTACTGGACAATCTTTTCATTGATAATCGCTTTCCCTAAAAATAATTAAAATTCTATTATATTGAAATTAAAAAAATATCAAAAAAATACTTACATTTTTACTTTCTTCTTTCTTTTGTTTCTTGTTTCTTTGCTTTGTTTCGCACCACAAAATGAGTGTTTGTTTGTTTGTTTTCGACAGTAAATAACCAATCGAGTCCAACTTCGAGTAAATACGTTACGATAACGTATACCGTGATCCACGTTAACCACATTTCGATGATAAAGTACTTGATATCGATTGCGGTGATTTGGCCCCTGATCGTATTACAGGATCAATAATAAGAAATTAACCTAATTATGCTGTAAGAATTTTACTATTCGTATTTAATGCCATGTTATGAGTTGGCTTCTTCGCATGCTCGTGGAAGATGTCTGAAATCGTTATGATCCCTAAACCTTTACCTGGTTTACCTTACCTTACTCACATTACGTCACACAGGCCCATTAGCCTACTGCCAATTTCATCAAATTTGTTTGAACAATTATTTGTTTCATCTTTAAAACCGTACCTTAATGAACAAAACATCATCCCGGACCATCAGTTTGGTTTCGTGCAAGGCATAGTGCTATTAAGTCCACAGAATTGCCATCGATATCAGATCTGCATTTGAAAACAAGCAATATTGTTTAGCTTTATTTATTGACATTTCCCAGGCATTTGATAAAGTCTGGCATGATGAGCTACTTACGAAAATAACAAGCTTCTGAAGAGCTATCTGATGGATAGAACATTTAAAGTAAGGTCAAGGTAGTATAATAGAGTCGCTATTGTACATACATCCGAACAACTCCAGTTTCATGTTAATGAGCTAGAATATTGGCTAAAAACGTGGAGAATACAGGTAAATCCATCGAAATGTGCTCATGTAACGCTTTCCCTCAAAAGGAAAAACTGTCCACCTATAACAATAACAAATGGCACTTGGTCTCGTCATATTGGTTCAATAATAACTGCCATAAAACTGCGAACAACTGAACTACACTGGTTAATAGGTCTTCACTCAAACTTTGCTTTGGAATACAAAGTCCTCTTATACAAAACCGTTAAAAAGCCAATATGATCATTTGGCATTCAGCTGTAGGGTACTGCTTGCGCATCAAACATTCGGAAGTTACAAAGAAGACAGTCCAGAGTTTTGCGACTTATTGTATGCGTCCCTGGTATATAAGAAATGGAAATATCCATAGAGATCTAGAAGTTTCCACTATTCAGGAAGAAGTAAGAACATACACGTCGAAATACGTGTTTGTTTACGTATTTTGACGGGTCCAGCCCAACAAATTGTTACAATTTCGCGGCCACCAGAGACTAAAAAAGACTGACAAATTTAGCTTGGCGAGACGGCTACCCCTATAATAGATAGTATATTAAGATTTGAATACAGTAGATTAGTTATTACATTGGTAATAATTAATAAATAATATTTTAGAGATAAGTTTTTAATACTTATTGTAATTTTCTTTTAGAAAGATTCAATAAAATAAAATACAGCTTAAAAAAAAGCATCGTGGTTAAGAAAGACTGTGCTTCGCTATAACGTTACCGCGTATTTATTTGCCACACTGTTTTGTGAACTTACAATTGGCAAAAGTAAAAGTGGACATAGTATGTCCAACGAAATTTAGCTTTTAAAGAAGTACACTAATGCTTCTTTCGTCTGTCTTAATCTAGTTTTAAATTTGAAAAAAAAACAAAGTGATTAAAAGCCAATGATAAAAGATCTATGTGGGATGCTGACTTCAATAAGACGCTGCAGTGACACTAACAACAAAGCACGGCAATATAACAGAAAATACTCGAACACATATAGTAGCCAGACGAAATAGACAGAAGCAAAGAATAACATGGGTACAAGTAGAAGTCAATCTAGAAGTGAAAGCCAAGAAATAGTGTCGGACGCATAGTGGTGATCAGGCGTTAAAACGCAAAATAGAAAACTTAATCATAATTTAAAATATACACTTAAATGTAAAGTTATCCTTAACTTAAATAATAAGAAACTTAACCCTAATTTCAATCAATAAAGTGAAATCCAAAAAATAATAAAAACCACATCTATTTCTCCCATAATGCGTAGTATAGAAATGTCTTCCTTATTTGATGAAGTTAAACAAAATTATAATTAAGGATTACTTCTTTAAACACTTTAATTTTAATTAAAAACTAAACTTTGTTTGCCCACAATTCCTATTTGAATTGCTTTTTTTACACTTTGCAATTGTATATGCTAACAAATTGTTAAAAATTACGATTCGTTGATTCGATTCGATGATTTGCTTACTTGACACATCGAAATGTTATTCGATACGATATTTTACTCGATATATAATGCCGCGATTAGGCCACAGGTTCTTTGCTAAACTAGGACAAAAGGTTATTGCAGCTAGCGATTACAATACAAAGCACACACATTGCTGCTCCAGAGTCCTTATTCCTAGAGGAAGACAGTATTATACAGTTAAAGCGGCTGACAGACTTAAAGTCTAAGATTATAAGTTGCCAACCCTTATTGATTTTGCTATTGTAAAAAACATCAAACGTGATCAACTGTTACTTAGTTCATCCTATGACAGAAAGATTATTCCGCTATCGAGAGGTATTTAAAAAACTTGGATTCAACGAAAAATGCGAATTATAACCTATAGAAAGCTGTATGACACTTACAATGTCCTATGTGAATCCCCACTAAAATTTTGGCCAAAAACTTATGTATAAAGGCAAATGCCTTCGCAAATTACTTATGGAAGGTTTTCACCATTCCAATTATCAGTGATACCATGATTGTCCTATGATATTTAATCTTATTCAAAACTGACAATTAAATATACAGATATGAGGTAATCGCATTACAGAACTAATGATAACAAACTTTTCTAACTCTGCTGTGAGAATTATACTAAATATATATTTTAAAATAAGCAATATTGCTTAGTTTTATTTATTGACATTTCCTAGGTGTTTGATAAAGTCTCCTGACGGGCTACTCACGAAAATAGCTCGTGTTCTTCCACATGTTTCTTAAGAGCTATTTGACACTCAGAACTTCTAAAATAAGGTCGAAAATTTAAAAATCTGTGCAGGTGGTCCTAAAGGTATTACATAAGGGAAACTATTATATGTATATCATAACACCAATGACAAATACGTATAGGTCACGTTTGCAATCGACACTGCACTTATAAGTGTCAATAATGATCCATAAGCGCAGCTCGCACACTAAAGAAACTGAGTAATAGTAGGCCTGCAGGGAAAAAGTGAGCACGTTTTTATGTGTGTAGTATTAAGAAGACAAAACTCGTTCTTAATAATCCCGCAGCATTAACGCAAACCAAATCTAAAAAGGATTTTATTTCCAAACAAACACAAAAAAAGGAAATCAAGACATTTCAAAATTGTTGCCAATCAAACTATGTATACCAACAACACCAAACCATACCAACAACATCAGGGATTCCAGCAAGTTCTTCATATGGACAATACTATCCCATTTCTAGGCAACCACTAGTTTGGTAACATTTTTGCCATAATCCTTTTCCATATTAGAAACTTAAAAAATGTTACCAAGCTAGCAAGTTGCCTAGAAATTAGATGGTATTGTACATATCTATGAAGAACTTGGTCCTCATTTTGATCTCAGTACTTTTTACGCCCCAAATATTTCGATAAAACTTGGCCGTATTTTCATATTTTTGTGCGTATCTGAGTCCTTTTTCCTAGTTATTTTCTTTGTTAATATATGTAGGTATAAATGAACTAGCAAAATGGATTACATTATCTAGCCCGCTGCACACGTCTTCAACATTCTTCGTGTCTTTTCTACTAATTTTATGACAACTGTAAACATCATTTATTTAACCCAATACACCACACATATATAAAACTAGAATTATAATTTCAATGTTTATTGTTCTTCCTTTTTCCTTGGGTGAGAACGATATTTACAACACTCTAACTTTTTTGTTATTGAATTCTTTGTTACCATATGCAATTTGTTTTTAAATGGTTGGCAATAACAAGAATTAAAAATTCTTCTTAAAAAAATTTAAAAAAGTTATGTAAGGGATTTGCAAACAACTAAACTAATATTAACTGAAATTTTCTTTTGTTGGGTGTCACCAGCATTTTGTGTGTCTTTTTTTGATAAGGTATCCTTAATTTATTAACGTATTTTAGTATTTTCGAAAACGAGGATATTATGGATTTTCATGACACGGTGTGCTCTGCCAAGATCTCGCTGAAACTTCTACCTTGATTTTGAATCGCATCTGAAAATAATAATAATAATAAACACGTAAAAAATTAAAGCGAGAAGTATATGTATACATGTAACATATTTTAAACACACCTAGGAGTGCTCTTTGATCTTCTTGATTTTTTTTTTTTGGTTCTTAAATATGATATAAGAACTTTAAAGGCAACTTGTAATAATTTTTTTAGTTTTATGATATATCTTTGACCTACTCGTACATTATTATTCAGTGTTGTGTTGCGGCTACAAAATTATTCTCTTTGTGTTCTAGCAAAATTTTAATTTTTAACAATTTATCCAAATATAGGAACTTATTTTCTATTTCTTCGTCATTCTTAGATATTTCATTTAATTTTCAAGTAATCGGTGTCCTGTCGCTTTCTATTGCGTCTTTTAGCTTCGGAATTGTCTTTTAATTATGTAGTTTATTTCAACATTTTTTTCTTCTATTATTGCATGCTGTCAAAGTCGTTCATTGTGCCATAATAACCATTTCATACCGGTTCCTACAAAATTTATTAGTCCTCTTGGATGTCTAGTAGGGATGCTAGTTTGGAGTTTTGATTTTGCTTTTTCTTGTTTCACATTCAAAAAGTGTTTGTCGTGATATTTGATATATGTATGTTTTCCTTCAGTCCTATGATATTCTGAATTTCTTTAGGGTCAATGATGTGTGAAATATTATTGTAGCTGTATGTTATGTGTACGTCTTCTAATGCAATTTCAGCAATTAAGGTAGTATTGCTCGCAGCAAAAAGCGTCTTGAGCAGCGTTATGTGTACCTAAAAATTTGGTAGTTCTTTTTATATTTGTTGGGTGAATATTTCCTAGTTTCATTTTTTTTTGTATCTAGGTTCCTGCTTATGCCTAACAGCTTTATAATTCTTAAAGTATCCGTCGTGGTTTGTATTTCGATATTCTTCTCTGTTAAGGTTTTACTTTGTACAAATTATATATTTTATTTCTTTCTACTTTTTCATTTGCTATGTCTATTGGTTTTGCCTTGGTTATAGAATGAATAGATTTGTACACTCGTATACTTTTCTTTGACTGTTAAATTTGAATTTTCTATTTCTTGCATTCGAAATCTTTTTCCTAAGGTGTTGTGGAATATTTCGATATGTGCGTTTCCTGTATGGGAATTTGGTTTTGTGAAATGGATTTATACTTGTTCTTGCCTAAGAAGGCCCTTTACATTTGTTGAATTAAATTCGTTGTCGACAACTATTCGCTTTGGTTTTGAGTTGAGAGAAAAGAATAAACAAAGTTTTTCTATAAGTATTATGCTGTTACAGTCTTCTAGTTAAATGGTGCTGGCTTCGAAAATTTGTCTATGACGGTTAGAATATAATGTTTTTTTATAAAGTAAGTTTTTTTTTTATACTTTATTTCATTTTATTGAATCTTTCTATGAAAAGAAATTCACAATAAGTATTCAAATCTTATTTCTAAATTATTATTTACTAGTTATTACCAATGTAGTAACTAATTTTTTGTATTCAAATCTTAAAAATCTATCTTCTATTCTGTAGAGAGAGCCGCCTCGCCAGGCTCAATGTGTCAGTTCTTTTTAGTCTCTGGTGGTCATCAAATTGCAATAAGTTGCGTGCTAGAGTGTTGGGATGTGCGACTAGTTTGTTCACGTATTTGGACGTGTATGTTTTAACTTCTTCGTGGATAGTGGAAACTTTGAGAGCCCTATGTATGTTTTCATTTCTTATGTGCCAGGGGGCGCATACGATATGACGTAAAATCCTAGACCGTCTTCTCTGTAACTTCTGGATGTTTGATGCACAGGCAGTACCCCACAGCTGAATACCATATGACCATATTGGCTTTATAACGGATTTGTATAATAGGACTTTATATTCCAAAGCCAAATTTGAGTTAGGACTTATTAGCCAATGCAGTTGATTTGTTCGAAGCTTTAGAGACGTTATTTTTGCCTCAATGTGACGGGTCCAAGTTAGGCGCCGATCTAGGTGGATACCTAAATATTTGACGTGCGTTTTCGCTGGAACCGTAGTATTAGTTATTGTGATTGGTGGACAATTTTGCCTTCTAAGGGAAAACGTTACATGAGCACATTTTGATGGATTTACCTTTATTCTCCACTGTTTTAGCCAGTCTTCTAGCTTATGAATATGGGACTGCAGCTGTTCAGATGCATCCTTTGGATCATTACTGACACTTATAATTGCAGTGTCGTCTGCAAAGGTTGATGTATATGTATGTGGGCTTGTCGGCATATCCGGTGTATAGATGATATATAATAGCGGCCCTAGCACACTACTTTGAGGTACTCCTGCACTGATTTTCCCACATCTTGAAAGCTGGTCCTTTGACCTTACTTTAAAAGTTCTATCGGACAAATAGCTTTTTATAAGCTTGTGAGAGTTTTCAGGTAGAACCCGAACTATTTATTAAGTAGCCCATCATGGCAGACTTTATCAAATGCTTGGGAAATGTCTATAAATAAAGCTGAACAGTATTGATTTCTTTCAAAAGCCGATCTAATAATGGTAACGATTCTATGGACTTGTTCAATCGTACTATGCCTTGCTCGAAAACCAAACTGATGATCTGGGATAACGTTTTGTTCATTTAGAAAAGGAGTTACACTCGAGACGAATAATTTTTCAAATATCTTTGACAAAACTGACAGTAGGCAAATTGGCCTGTAGGATGTAATCTGGCTTGAGTCCTTTCCAGGTTTCGGGATCATAACAATTTCAGACATCTTCCAAGAGCATGAGAAGAAGCCGACGCGCAACATGGCATTAAATATTTAAAGTAAAATTCTTACAGCTGAATTAGGTAAGTTTTTTATCATTGATCCTGTTATACGATCAGGTCCAGGTGATTTCTTCATATCCGTATTTTTAATTGTCGATTTTAAAGAAGACAACCGAAATTTCATAAGATCATTCACGATGTCGCTAATAATTGGAATAGTGGAGTTACTTATATTATGTGGTGCGAAAACCATCTCTAAGTGATTTGCGAACGCATTTTCCTTTTCACTTGAGTTTTTAGCCCAAGTACGGTCTTCAAGTCTTAGTGGGGATTCGTAAGCAATAGGACATTGTAAGTGCTTTGCAGCTTTCCACAGACTATAAACCGTGTTTTTCATTGGATCCAAGTTTTTTAAAAAGTTGTCGATAGCGAATTCGTGTTTCTGTCTCAATTTACTGCGTTAGTTTGTTTGGCATAAGTTCATTTGCATTTTTATGTGTGGAGAACAACTATTTTGCCATTGTCTTCTTAGTCTTCTTTTCTCAATGACGAGCATCTGAATATCTGCTGTTGCCTGGTACGTTATTATTTTAGCTGATGGCTTTGTTGGCGTTGCAGCTATGGCTGCGGCAGTCACGACGTCTGTAAAATGGTATACAGCTGCTTGAATATCAGCTGGATTTCTCAGTGGGATGTTCAAAGATAAGTGAGAGCTCACATACATTTTATATTTTAACCAATTCGTGTTTCTGTTCGGGTAGAAACTAAGGGTTTTAGGTGCAGTGACAAAACTGTCGTGTAAAATAACAATTGTAGGTGAATGATCAGAAGGTAGGTCATAGGATGAATTAACTAAGAGTTGATCGCGTTTGATGTTTTTTACTATAGCAAAATCAATAAGGTCTGGCAACTTATTAAAGTCTGTGGGCCAATAGGTGGGTTTACCGGCAGATACGACGTCCAGCTTGTTTGCTTGAACTGAATAATACAACTGCCTACCTCTAGGACTAAGGAGTCTGGATCCCCAATATGTGTGCTTTGCATTGTAATCACCAGCGGCAATAAATTTTGGTCCTAGCGTAGCAAAGAACCTGGCAAATTGATGGTGTTCGATTTTATGCCTAGGCGGGCAGTACACTGACGAGACTACAATTTCAAAATCAGTAAGCTTTATGGTCGTGGCTTGCAAAAAGTCTTCGTTGAATTCAGGCAATGGAAAATGCCTTATATTTTTTCGGACTATAATGGCAGTCCCACCACATGCCCTTTCGCTTGGGTGTTTTGTGTCATATATAAAAAACCCATCAATTCTAAAGCAGTTTTTTATAGTGAAGTGTGTTTCAGAAACTAATAGTATGTCTATATCATGTGCTAGCAGGAAGTGTTCTACTTCATATTTATGTTGGGAGAGCCCGTTAGCATTCCAGAAGTATATTTTTAACTGGTTCATTTTTTGCTAAGCAGAACTTGCAGAAGCATGTTTTGGGTTCGCATCATTTCCTGAAACATACCCTGCATAGTTGTCATGAAACTATTCATTTTTTGTATTAAATTATCGATTGAGCTCGAATTGGTAGTGAGGGGTGTCTGTACACCCTCTTTGAGGACGTGGGCATATGAATGTTTATGCGCAGTAGAACTTTTGGCATTCGCATTAGGTAAATCATTTCTCAATGTTTGTGCATATGAATAGTTTGGTTTCGTATCTGGCTGTGTAGCTCGTGTACTAGCAATAGGACCAGCATGAAGCCGAGGAAATAGGGAAGACCTATATTGCTCATATTCAGGTTTACGTACGACTTTCGAATTATTTTTTACATGTTGAAAGACTTTGCAGCCCCTGTAATTTGCTGTGTGGTTTTCACCACAGTTGCTGCATTTTTTGACCTTGGGGTCTGTTTTGGATGAAGTGCATTCCAAAGTCCGGTGCGCATCACCGCAAACAACGCATACGGATGGTAGCTTGCAGTAGGTTTTCGTGTGTCCGAATTCCTGGCAATTAGTAAACTGACGGGGACCGCTACGTTTTAGACGCTCTTCCACCGTTATTCTTCTGTTCAAAAGGTAGCGCAAATTATATATTGGATGAACCGAGTTTTTTTATTTAAGCTGCGATGCGTTAAATACGATTTCAACACGATGCATAGGTTGGGGAACTTTGTTCTTATTTACAATATTGTGCACTGACCTTACGACATAGCCTTCCACCTCTATGGCACTTTTTATTTCATCAGTGGGAACAGAACTGTCAATGCCCTTTGCGATGACAATCAAACCTTTAGCACTTTTGAGTTGATACGTATAATAGCTCTTATTATCCGCATCGAGGCGACTTGCGATTAGGCGGTAATTCTTCTCAGTGAGCGCTTGGATCTTTGTTTCTTGAATTTGACCTCTTCGTATAGAAGCTACATAAAAGCTTTCCTTACCTACAAGCTGAGACAACATGTTAACAATTTCGTTATATGTTTGTTCGCGCAAGTAAATCGGTGGAGGTTTTTGTTCCCTGACAGCGGGTTCAGCTTCATCATCCGCTGTAGCAAGTACAGAGCATCTGTTTTCGCTTACCGGCATTACAGTACTTTGGGAGCTTTTATATTGTCTAGCAATGCGCTCTTGCTGCTAAGACTTAGGACTGGCTTTCCTTTTGGTTATGGTTATATAACGATCCATACCTGTTTACCCTTTTTTTACGGGATTTTTCAAATTACCTGTTTCGTTTGTTTGTTGCATTATTTTTGATATGGTACCTGAATTGTTTTTTGGTTGAATTGTAGTTTCTTCTGGTGTTGTTATTTGCGAAGATAAGTTTATATTTCCGGATAAAGAACGCGTTCGGTCAATTGGCCTGGCGCTTAAAAAAGCACTGTCATCTTTTTTTTTATTATTTGTATTGTTCATTGCATTATTAGCATTTGTGTAAGAAAAAGAGTAATAAGCATTGTTGTTATTCCCTTTTATATTTTTTTCATTAATATTTGGTGCGCTCATCCACTCACTAATTGTTCAAACCGGTTTAACCATGCACTATTTGTTATTGTATTTTTTTTACACACAATATATTATATTGTAGTTATTTTTTGTTCTTTATATCTTTGTTATTACTAACTGTTCACTGTTCAATTGAATACTTTAAAAAAAAATATATATATATATATATATATATATATATATATATTATGCGTTCGATGTGACGTATGTCTGTACTCAAACACGGTCACTGTATTTTTAAAGTATATTGTGTTTTTTAAACCTTGATTATTTTCGTTTGTCTGAAAACTTCTTCACTTCTCATGTCTTTAGCATGATATGAATATCCAAAGAATTTTACACTTGTGTTAATTAACTTTATTAGTTTTTGTTGTACTTTACTAAAATTGGAATCTGAAATACATGAATATATTTCTACTGTTCCTGTTTTTATGAATCTCCTAAAAATATCTGACATGGATCCACTTTTAATATCGTCTAGGCTTACAAAGTTTTTTCTTTTATTATCAACTATTTTAATTTCTTCTGTTTTACTTTTTGCTAATATTATTTGAGTATGGAAACAAACGGTTAACGCCGGATTCTAATATGGGGAAATTATCGTTTCTTTCTACTTCTTGGGAATGAATAGTAGCGGTTGTACTTAATTTGCCTAGGTCAATGTCTCCTGAATTTTTGTCTGTTGCATAAACTTCTCCTGTGTCTGCATTGATTCTGCTATGGAAATCGGCGAAAGTATTTTCTTTGTCTTTAATATGTCCCATGTTGCTATCGTACACGCCAAGTTTAAGTAACTAACGCTAAAGTCTTCGGTTTATGTATTTTCTTTTATGTTTTGTTTGTAGCCATTTCAGAGGTTGGTGATCGGTCAAGAGGTCAAAGTTTCTTGCATATATAAGTATATGGCCTAAAATAATTCACGCTCCAAACGATGGCCTATAGATCCTTTAATGTTGTGGAGTATTTCTTTTCGTGTTCGTTCGAGTTCTGATTGCGTAGCTGATTGTCTTGTGACAACGAATTCTTAAATTTTTTTTTAAAAACTGGATACTTAAGTATGGGTGTGTCGATTAGTAATCTTTTAAGTTTTTAAAATGCATCTGTACATCAAGGATAATTTTTATTTATTTTTGTGTCCTTTTTTAAATATTTTGTTAAACCGCGGGCTATTTTGGAATAATGTTTTATAAATTTCCTTTAAGTTTCAGTTTTTGAATAGTTTCAATTTTGGCTGGGTTAGACTTAAACTCTTCAGTAGTAAGAATGTGTCCAGATATTCGGTAAATTGTGCAAAAAACTTGCAATTAGCAACTTGAATCTTAAGATTATGTTTTCTAAGAGCATTGAAAATTCGCTGCATATTATCCTTATGTTCTTGTACTGTAATGCTAAAAATTAAAATATCGTCGAGATATACCACGCATATATTGTTCATGTATTATCTGAGTACCGAATTTATTAGTCTTTGAAAGGTAGCAGGAGAATTTTTTAATCCAAACGGCATACGGACGAATTTATAATGTCCTAGTGGAGTAGAGAATGCTGTTTTTTCCGTCTTCCTCTTTTATGAGGATCTGGTGAAAGCCTTTGGCTAGATCGAGTGTAGTGAAATACTGTGCTCGACATAATTTTTCTAGCATACAGTTAATGTTTGGAATTGGGAACTTAACGGTAATAGTTATTTTATTCAAAGCCATATAATCGGTCACGATTCTTCACTGTTTTCGCTGAATTGGCCGACTTCTTGGGTATAATCCATACAGGAGAATTATATAGAGATACACTTTCCCTAATTATTCCTTGTTCTAACATTTCTCGCATCTCATGTATTTGAGAATACCTACATATGTATATGTTTTTGAATATACAAGTTTGTTGATCGTTGTTGTGATCTCAAGTTGTACTTCTTGAGTGTAGGTAAGTGTGTTACCCTCTTGGAAAAATAGGTCAGAATTATTAGAAATAGGTTCTTTTATAAATGTTTTTTCTCTTTATTCATGTCTTTGCGTTTTAATTTATCTAAAATGTTATCTGATTGTGCTTCTAAGGTTTGTATTTCTTCCGAGTTATATGGACAGGAGCCTATAAATTTGATTTTGTTTCCATTTATTTAAAGGACGTCTTCCTCAAGGTTTACAATTGCTGAAAAGGCTTTTAATATATTTTGCCTTATTATGCCATCGATATTTTTTCTATTAAAGTTGACTAGTTTCCAACACATTAGATTGTCTTTTTTTAATTCTTTGGGAAGAGGTGTGATAACTTTTTCTTCGATACATAAGTTCCCCTTTATTGTTTAAACAAATCTTAGTTTCTTTGATTTCGATCTTTCAAATTCCGGCATTAAATTTTTATTAAGCAATGAAGTTGTAGGTCCTCTATCGAGTAAACATTTGAGGTTTATGTTTCCTATGTTTAGTTCGATTATCGGTAGACGAATTTTTGGGCTAGACACTGAAAATTTACTTCTTCTGTACTCTTGTTTTCAATATGGTCTACATACATTGGAGTAGGCCCGTTATTAATATGACCGAAATTACGGTTTAAATATTAGCTACGTCTGGATTGTTGAGAATTATTTGTGTTGAAAAAATTTTGTCGAGATTGAATAGAATTGTTATTTTGAAGAATTGTAGGACTATTATTGTATGAATTCTTGAATCGTTGTCCTTGAAATACCTGTTTCTGTTGATATGTCCCGTTCTGACCGTTTTCGTTATAGTTTCTTTGTTGTTGTATTGTTGACGTGTATTATCATATTGGCTAAGTCTTTCTGTATCTTCCCTGAGCGTGGATATATTTCTACTATAAATTATGCTAGATAAACTTGGGTGGATACCATCCAAAAATGTTTTAAAAATAACTGATTCATTAGTAGGAGGTAAAAAGTCCTGAGGTTTATTTGTATCAAATTCATATTTGCTATATAACTTATCCAATATATTTCTAAGGTTCTTAAAATATTCACCTACACTATTATTTTTCATATTTACAGCTTAGTGAGAGAGACAATGACAACTCTCTTTAACGCCGAAATTCTTGACAAGTCATTCTTTTATTCCGGTCAATGTTGCTTCTGATCCTAAATCTTTCACTACCTGTGAAGCTGGTCCTTGTATTTTCCTGTAGGGTGCCATTTTCCCGGAACATCGGCAATTTTAATTCCACCTCCCTGATGAAAGACGACAAATCGTACTCCTTTGTTCCATGAAACTTCTTGATACGTGTTATGGTAGCACCCCAATAGTATTTATTAAGTCCTATATGGCAACACTTATATGTTTTATTACAATGAACCAATGATTGTAATAAATAATCGTAAGTACCACTATACATATTAATATTCAGGTCATTAGATTATAGACCTTAAAGAAATAAAGTGGTCTTTGATTAACACAATAATACGGATCGCTTCCCTCAGAAGATCAGACCCATATAGCACGATGGATTGATTAATTTCGCTGTTTTCGATTGGCATGTTTGGTTTTTCCTTTGACACTTTAGTTATAATTGTCTTTAGACACAATGTTAAGGTTTTTATTTTGTGTTTTTTTCACTACACTAACATGGCATTGAATACGAGTAGTAAAATTCTATTCGTAGTATGAACTGACTATTATTTCATCGCGTCTTATGTTTTTTACAATGACAAAATCCATAAGGGCTGACAGCTTGTTAAAGTCTGCTGGCCAATACGTGGATTCGCTTCCAGATACGACGTCTAGATTATTATCTTGAAATGTGTTATACCTCCCTCTAGATTAATTAGTTAGCACTGTATTGCCAACGGAATAAAGCTTTTGTAACCATGTAGCAAAGAATCTTGCGAATTGATCGTGTTCAATCTTACGTCTAAGGGGCAGCACAGGGTAACCAGAGGTGAAGACTTTGACACATAAAAAATAAAAAACTCGGTTTTTTTACTATGGGTTCTGTTAGAAAGAGACAAATATAGCATTTTGGGACGAAATAAAGGAAAAAATACAGGAAAACACGGCAAGAAAATCAAAATAAAAACAAAAATCTAAAACCAAAACTAAGGCTCTGAGGCAACGAGATGGATAGAGAAAAAGATCACTATACTGTCGTTTCACCTCTGTTTACTACTTTGTGGGGGCAGTACGCAGATGAGATTGCAAAAATGAGTAATATTTATAGTGGTGCGTTACGTTTTTACATATTATACGGCGGTGCTTCCACATACCCTGCCACTCGGATGTTCAGTATCGTATGTAAAAAATCGATTGACCCTAAACCATTTTTTTAAGAGACTAAAAGAATGTATATATCCTGTGTTAGCAGAAAATGTTTTATTTTATGTTTAAGATGGGAGATCCAGAGTAGCGTTCCAGCAGCATATTTTCAACTGGTCAATTTTATGCTAAACAAAATTTCTAAAAGCATGTTTTGGGTGCGCATAATTTTTTTGAATCATACTCTACATATTTGTCATAAATGTTGTTATTGGTTTTATAAGAATTTCGGTTCAGCTAAATTTATTCGTAATAAGTATCTCAGCACTCTCTTTTAAGACGTGCATTTGCGCATTAATTTTCACATTAACACTATATAAATTCTTTATCAATGTTTCTGCATACGTACATATAGTGTACTAGCAATAAAACCAGCTCGGAGTTTAGGAAGCCTTATATTGTTTATATTCTGATTTTCGTGCTATTTTCGCCTCTTTTACATGGTGGAAGGCACTTCACTTGTTTACAGTTTTTGTAATGGATTTGTTACATTACCTGTATCGTTTTTTTTTCTTGTACTGTTTTTGGTTTAGCCCCTGCCTCGTTTATTTCCACAATTTTATTCAATTAAGGCTTTGTTGTTGCTGGATGTTTTTTATAATTATCATCTCGTGGCCGGTTGTCTACATTTGTAGTCACTATGTGGTTTGTATGCAAAGAAGCTTTATTTGTTGCTTATTACATTTGCACAATGTTTTTCTTTTATTTTTGCTAAAAAAAGAATTCTTTGCATTACGTGTATGCTGAGAGCGCATCAAAGTAATAACAGGTCATCAAAAACAATAGAGCGAAGACTTTTATGATTTTACATTGTTTTGTTATTTTTTTTGTTTGTATTGCAAAAATTAGTAAAGTGTTGATAGTCAAGTGAATCACACGTGCGGTTTTTTTTTCTGATATTAGTTGTGATAAAAAACTGAAATAGAAAATTTAACGATAAAAATGTCTGGGAATTCTTCAAAGCGTCCACATCGTATCGTTAAGCGGTAAGTGCTGTTTTTTAGCTTTTTCTCTACATAAATATGTGTATATGCGGTTTGTAAATATGTATGCTATGTGAAAAATTTCTTTGAAGGCTAACACACGAAGAGCTTTCAAAACATATTCAAAAGCTTATGGTGGAGATTGATTAAGAGGAAGAAGATGCACGAGATTTCGTATTTGGAAAATGCTGCTGTATAAATAAAATTTAAATGTTTAAAATTGTTTTCTTCAAATTTTCCTATACTTACATGTACCTACATAAATAAAATTAAATAAATATAACAATTTTTTTCTTGTTTATAAAGATAAAGTAGTGCAAAAATAATGTTACTACAAGTGTAGCCTTCCGACCGCGTACATAGGTTTTCGATCCCGCGCACATAAAGGTTAATTAAATACAATTTTTTATTTGTTTGCCAATATATGTTTACACAAAATTTTTTGTTATAGATTTATTTCTTTTTACAAACTGTACCCTAATACGAATATTAATTATGCACTTAATATGACGTAACGTAAAGAAGCGATTTTTTAAATGCTTCTAAATGCAGGGCCGAATAAAATGTGTGCTGATATCGATAGAACACTGCCTTGGGGACAACCACTTGTCCAAACTTCAAGTGATATATTCCCTATTTGAGTCTGTAGCCGAACTGCTAAGCATAGCCGTATCCAATTGGTAATGGTGTCTTTGCCAACTGCCCTCTTAGTGACGCAGAAGTAACTGCTCAGTGCATTGTATTTTCGAAAGCCTCTTCGAAATTAAGAAATGCACACACCTTGCAATGGCTCTCGGAACAAGATAGACCTAACATAATGATCTAAAATCTCCATTATTATAATCATGGGTCGAAATGATTTGGAACTTTATTGTCTCTTTTAGCTATTTTTTTTTATGGTAGGACCAGCACTCAGGGTATGACCACGATTCATGCAATGCATTTTGCTAGAACTAGGAAAAGAGGTTATGGGAAGGGGACAGAGGGAGTAGTGTTTATTAACATTTGATTTGAACTTTTCCACAGAGAAAGTGGGAGGAAAGACCTCTGCTGGAAGCTTATTCCACATACGATTGGTCCGGCTAAAGAACGAATTCTGTCTGTAGTGCGTTGTGCGATCCACTGTCCATTCGACCACAAATGGATGTGCTCTTGATGAAGTACGTGTGGTGCGTATGAATGACCGGGTTTCGGGAATAATATCCCTAATTTCATCAGAGCACAATCCATTGTATTAGCGATAGAACAGCGAAACACACCCCACATTGCGACGATGCTCGAGAGAGTCAATAGAGTTCGATACCCTACTGTCACCGATGAGCACCTTCTCCCTCTCCTGTACGCGGTCGAGTAACTCCAAAATAGACTTTGAAGCACATGAGAGTTGTATTCCATTTTCGGTCGGATATAAGTGGTATAGATAGTTAGGAGATCAGATGGGGTGAAGTAATTCTTACACCGTTTGAGGAAGCCTAGGCACTTGAATGCTTCTTTCGACACTTGAAATATGTGTTGGGTCCATCGGACATCACATTGAATCTTCATGCTAAGAACATCAAGAGCTTCTGATTCCTCAATATCTATACCACCCATAACTACAGATGGAGCAGCAAAGTCCGTCGTGCGTCTGTGTGTTAGCATACAACACTGGGTCTTATTGGGGTTAAAATCGACCCTATTCGCACGACTCCATTCTGTGATCGTCACAAGATCACTATTTAATGAATCATTCATGCGGTGCCTCATGGCCCCAATCTCTAAGAATTTTGGTCTGTTGATGAATGAGTAAAAATGGCATATGTTGCTGTCATCTGCAAAAGAATAAATAGGGTTGGAAGTTTGACGAAGAAGGTCATCTAGGAAGATAAGAAATAGAGTAGGAGAAAGAACGGAGTTCTGTGGTACCCCTGAATTGATCTTGAACTCGTCTGATGAGATCCCATCTACAACAACTCGTATAGTTTCTGAGAAAGCTCGATATAAATCGAGAGAAGTGATTACCGACACCAAAAGCAACAAGTTAGGTGTAAATGGTACTCTGGCCCTTAACAAGTGGGGCATTGGCTTCCATTCTCGGAAATGTACTGTCATGAAAAGGTTATTATTCCCTTGAGATTGGTATGGTTGCAAGTTGCTGACCGCGCACTTTATTGACTGTTCAGTGCATAGTACCCGTTCAACGCTACAGGTTTTCCATATCCCCTGGACTCTATAGATGGCAGTGGTGATGGTGTTTCCATAGCTGTCATCTGACCTATAAGGTGATGCTGATGCATTGACTTATGTTTTTGGCCATAATCTTGTGTGTACCCGTTGTTGCCGAAGAGGTTGCTATCTTTTAACAAAAATTACGAAAATTTCTTATTTAAGCGTTCCGAATTGCAGAGGTATAAGTTATACTCTCGATTAATGTATGACATTATCTAGTGCGCCTCGCTGTATTAAATAGCCTCTGCATTGGTGGAGAAACAACTCGATTTCTGAACCCTGAACATCCCTTGACCTTATACAGCAAATACCCTAATTATATCCTGTGTCTTGGCACCATGTCTTTATGTCATGAAAGTCAATTTCCTATATATGCGCCACCAGTCCTCTATGGATACCTGATTGGGCCGCAGGATTATTAGTCTTCTACAAGTAGAAGGTTATAATCCTCTGATCTGACATTAGTGGTTTATCCTAGACGTTCTAATTATTAACTAATCCTCACATGTCAGCACTAACTAATGTCAAATCTAGAACCTCTTCCTTTAGTCACAAAGGTAGTATTGTGACTGTGATTGAGTACAGACGTATGTCATATTCGCCCATACATTGAACAAGGATGAGACAAAGTAAACAGTTAGAAAAAATAAAAAAGAAATGCATAACAAAATGTTAACAACAACAACATTATATATATTGTGTGTTACTAACTAACAGTACATGGTAATTTAAATTGGTTAAAAATATTCCACCAATAGTTAAAGAATGAGTGTACCAAATACAAAAGGCGATAACATTGCTTATTACTGTTTTAATGCAACAGAAACTATTAATTATTTGAACAATTTAAATAATAAAAAAACAATAATAGGCCTATTGACTGAACGCGCTCATTATCCGCATATAAAAAATTATATCTATATCTTCACGGGCAACAACGCGTTAATCAAGTGAAACCCAACAGAAAACGTGACAGGCTCTATAGCAAAAACAGTAGAACAAGAAAACGATACAGGTAATATAACACGTAACATAATACAAAAAATGCAGCTGTTCAGATGCATCCTTTGGATCATTACTGACACTTATAATTGCAGTGTCGTCTGCAAAGGTTGATGTATATGTATGTGGGCTTGTCGGCATATCCGGTGTATAGATGATATATAATAGCGGCCCTAGCACACTACTTTGAGGTACTCCTGCACTGATTTTCCCACATCTTGAAAGCTGGTCCTTTGACCTTACTTTAAAAGTTCTATCGGACAAATAGCTTTTTATAAGCTTGTGAGAGTTTTCAGGTAGAACCCGAACTATTTATTAAGTAGCCCATCATGGCAGACTTTATCAAATGCTTGGGAAATGTCTATAAATAAAGCTGAACAGTATTGATTTCTTTCAAAAGCCGATCTAATAATGGTAACGATTCTATGGACTTGTTCAATCGTACTATGCCTTGCTCGAAAACCAAACTGATGATCTGGGATAACGTTTTGTTCATTTAGAAAAGGAGTTACACTCGAGACGAATAATTTTTCAAATATCTTTGACAAAACTGACAGTAGGCAAATTGGCCTGTAGGATGTAATCTGGCTTGAGTCCTTTCCAGGTTTCGGGATCATAACAATTTCAGACATCTTCCAAGAGCATGAGAAGAAGCCGACGCGCAACATGGCATTAAATATTTAAAGTAAAATTCTTACAGCTGAATTAGGTAAGTTTTTTATCATTGATCCTGTTATACGATCAGGTCCAGGTGATTTCTTCATATCCGTATTTTTAATTGTCGATTTTAAAGAAGACAACCGAAATTTCATAAGATCATTCACGATGTCGCTAATAATTGGAATAGTGGAGTTACTTATATTATGTGGTGCGAAAACCATCTCTAAGTGATTTGCGAACGCATTTGCCTTTTCACTTGAGTTTTTAGCCCAAGTACGGTCTTCAAGTCTTAGTGGGGATTCGTAAGCAATAGGACATTGTAAGTGCTTTGCAGCTTTCCACAGACTATAAACCGTGTTTTTCATTGGATCCAAGTTTTTTAAAAAGTTGTCGATAGCGAATTCGTGTTTCTGTCTCAATTTACTGCGTTAGTTTGTTTGGCATAAGTTCATTTGCATTTTTATGTGTGGAGAACAACTATTTTGCCATTGTCTTCTTAGTCTTCTTTTCTCAATGACGAGCATCTGAATATCTGCTGTTGCCTGGTACGTTATTATTTTAGCTGATGGCTTTGTTGGCGTTGCAGCTATGGCTGCGGCAGTCACGACGTCTGTAAAATGGTATACAGCTGCTTGAATATCAGCTGGATTTCTCAGTGGGATGTTCAGAGATAAGTGAGAGCTCACATACATTTTATATTTTAACCAATTCGTGTTTCTGTAAACTAAGGGTTTTAGGTGCAGTGACAAAACTGTCGTGTAAAATAACAATTGTAGGTGAATGATCAGAAGGTAGGTCATAGGATGAATTAACTAAGAGTTGATCGCGTTTGATGTTTTTTACTATAGCAAAATCAATAAGGTCTGGCAACTTATTAAAGTCTGTGGGCCAATAGGTGGGTTTACCGGCAGATACGACGTCCAGCTTGTTTGCTTGAACTGAATAATACAACTGCCTACCTCTAGGACTAAGGAGTCTGGATCCCCAATATGTGTGCTTTGCATTGTAATCACCAGCGGCAATAAATTTTGGTCCTAGCGTAGCAAAGAACCTGGCAAATTGATGGTGTTCGATTTTATGCCTAGGCGGGCAGTACACTGACGAGACTACAATTTCAAAATCAGTAAGCTTTATGGTCGTGGCTTGCAAAAAGTCTTCGTTGAATTCAGGCAATGGAAAATGCCTTATATTTTTTCGGACTATAATGGCAGTCCCACCACATGCCCTTTCGCTTGGGTGTTTTGTGTCATATATAAAAAACCCATCAATTCTAAAGCAGTTTTTTATAGTGAAGTGTGTTTCAGAAACTAATAGTATGTCTATATCATGTGCTAGCAGGAAGTGTTCTACTTCATATTTATGTTGGGAGAGCCCGTTAGCATTCCAGAAGTATATTTTTAACTGGTTCATTTTTTGCTAAGCAGAACTTGCAGAAGCATGTTTTGGGTTCGCATCATTTCCTGAAACATACCCTGCATAGTTGTCATGAAACTATTCATTTTTTGTATTAAATTATCGATTGAGCTCGAATTGGTAGTGAGGGGTGTCTGTACACCCTCTTTGAGGACGTGGGCATATGAATGTTTATGCGCAGTAGAACTTTTGGCATTCGCATTAGGTAAATCATTTCTCAATGTTTGTGCATATGAATAGTTTGGTTTCGTATCTGGCTGTGTAGCTCGTGTACTAGCAATAGGACCAGCATGAAGCCGAGGAAATAGGGAAGACCTATATTGCTCATATTCAGGTTTACGTACGACTTTCGAATTATTTTTTACATGTTGAAAGACTTTGCAGCCCCTGTAATTTGCTGTGTGGTTTTCACCACAGTTGCTGCATTTTTTGACCTTGGGGTCTGTTTTGGATGAAGTGCATTCCAAAGTCCGGTGCGCATCACCGCAAACAACGCATACGGATGGTAGCTTGCAGTAGGTTTTCGTGTGTCCGAATTCCTGGCAATTAGTACACTGACGGGGACCGCTACGTTTTAGACGCTCTTCCACCGTTATTCTTCTGTTCAAAAGGTAGCGCAAATTATATATTGGATGAACCGAGTTTTTTTATTTAAGCTGCGATGCGTTAAATACGATTTCAACACGATGCATAGGTTGGGGAACTTTGTTCTTATTTACAATATTGTGCACTGACCTTACGACATAGCCTTCCACCTCTATGGCACTTTTTATTTCATCAGTGGGAACAGAACTGTCAATGCCCTTTGCGATGACAATCAAACCTTTAGCACTTTTGAGTTGATACGTATAATAGCTCTTATTATCCGCATCGAGGCGACTTGCGATTAGGCGGTAATTCTTCTCAGTGAGCGCTTGGATCTTTGTTTCTTGAATTTGACCTCTTCGTATAGAAGCTACATAAAAGCTTTCCTTACCTACAAGCTGAGACAACATGTTAACAATTTCGTTATATTTTTGTTCGCGCAAGTAAATCGGTGGAGGTTTTTGTTCCCTGACAGCGGGTTCAGCTTCATCATCCGCTGTAGCAAGTACAGAGCATCTGTTTTCGCTTACCGGCATTACAGTACTTTGGGAGCTTTTATATTGTCTAGCAATGCGCTCTTGCTGCTAAGACTTAGGACTGGCTTTCCTTTTGGTTATGGTTATATAACGATCCATACCTGTTTACCCTTTTTTTACGGGATTTTTCAAATTACCTGTTTCGTTTGTTTGTTGCATTATTTTTGATATGGTACCTGAATTGTTTTTTGGTTGAATTGTAGTTTCTTCTGGTGTTGTTATTTGCGAAGATAAGTTTATATTTCCGGATAAAGAACGCGTTCGGTCAATTGGCCTGGCGCTTAAAAAAGCACTGTCATCTTTTTTTTTATTATTTGTATTGTTCATTGCATTATTAGCATTTGTGTAAGAAAAAGAGTAATAAGCATTGTTGTTATTCCCTTTTATATTTTTTTCATTAATATTTGGTGCGCTCATCCACTCACTAATTGTTCAAACCGGTTTAACCATGCACTATTTGTTATTGTATTTTTTTTACACACAATATATTATATTGTAGTTATTTTTTGTTCTTTATATCTTTGTTATTACTAACTGTTCACTGTTCAATTGAATACTTTAAAAAAAAAAAAATATATATATATATATATATATATATTATGCGTTCGATGTGACGTATGTCTGTACTCAAACACGGTCACTGTATTTTTAAAGTATATTGTGTTTTTTAAACCTTGATTATTTTCGTTTGTCTGAAAACTTCTTCACTTCTCATGTCTTTAGCATGATATGAATATCCAAAGAATTTTACACTTGTGTTAATTAACTTTATTAGTTTTTGTTGTACTTTACTAAAATTGGAATCTGAAATACATGAATATATTTCTACTGTTCCTGTTTTTATGAATCTCCTAAAAATATCTGACATGGATCCACTTTTAATATCGTCTAGGCTTACAAAGTTTTTTCTTTTATTATCAACTATTTTAATTTCTTCTGTTTTACTTTTTGCTAATATTATTTGAGTATGGAAACAAACGGTTAACGCCGGATTCTAATATGGGGAAATTATCGTTTCTTTCTACTTCTTGGGAATGAATAGTAGCGGTTGTACTTAATTTGCCTAGGTCAATGTCTCCTGAATTTTTGTCTGTTGCATAAACTTCTCCTGTGTCTGCATTGATTCTGCTATGGAAATCGGCGAAAGTATTTTCTTTGTCTTTAATATGTCCCATGTTGCTATCGTACACGCCAAGTTTAAGTAACTAACGCTAAAGTCTTCGGTTTATGTATTTTCTTTTATGTTTTGTTTGTAGCCATTTCAGAGGTTGGTGATCGGTCAAGAGGTCAAAGTTTCTTGCATATATAAGTATATGGCCTAAAATAATTCACGCTCCAAACGATGGCCTATAGATCCTTTAATGTTGTGGAGTATTTCTTTTCGTGTTCGTTCGAGTTCTGATTGCGTAGCTGATTGTCTTGTGACAACGAATTCTTAAATTTTTTTTTAAAAACTGGATACTTAAGTATGGGTGTGTCGATTAGTAATCTTTTAAGTTTTTAAAATGCATCTGTACATCAAGGATAATTTTTATTTATTTTTGTGTCCTTTTTTAAATATTTTGTTAAACCGCGGGCTATTTTGGAATAATGTTTTATAAATTTCCTTTAAGTTTCAGTTTTTGAATAGTTTCAATTTTGGCTGGGTTAGACTTAAACTCTTCAGTAGTAAGAATGTGTCCAGATATTCGGTAAATTGTGCAAAAAACTTGCAATTAGCAACTTGAATCTTAAGATTATGTTTTCTAAGAGCATTGAAAATTCGCTGCATATTATCCTTATGTTCTTGTACTGTAATGCTAAAAATTAAAATATCGTCGAGATATACCACGCATATATTGTTCATGTATTATCTGAGTACCGAATTTATTAGTCTTTGAAAGGTAGCAGGAGAATTTTTTAATCCAAACGGCATACGGACGAATTTATAATGTCCTAGTGGAGTAGAGAATGCTGTTTTTTCCGTCTTCCTCTTTTATGAGGATCTGGTGAAAGCCTTTGGCTAGATCGAGTGTAGTGAAATACTGTGCTCGACATAATTTTTCTAGCATACAGTTAATGTTTGGAATTGGGAACTTAACGGTAATAGTTATTTTATTCAAAGCCATATAATCGGTCACGATTCTTCACTGTTTTCGCTGAATTGGCCGACTTCTTGGGTATAATCCATACAGGAGAATTATATAGAGATACACTTTCCCTAATTATTCCTTGTTCTAACATTTCTCGCATCTCATGTATTTGAGAATACCTACATATGTATATGTTTTTGAATATACAAGTTTGTTGATCGTTGTTGTGATCTCAAGTTGTACTTCTTGAGTGTAGGTAAGTGTGTTACCCTCTTGGAAAAATAGGTCAGAATTATTAGAAATAGGTTCTTTTATAAATGTTTTTTCTCTTTATTCATGTCTTTGCGTTTTAATTTATCTAAAATGTTATCTGATTGTGCTTCTAAGGTTTGTATTTCTTCCGAGTTATATGGACAGGAGCCTATAAATTTGATTTTGTTTCCATTTATTTAAAGGACGTCTTCCTCAAGGTTTACAATTGCTGAAAAGGCTTTTAATATATTTTGCCTTATTATGCCATCGATATTTTTTCTATTAAAGTTGACTAGTTTCCAACACATTAGATTGTCTTTTTTTAATTCTTTGGGAAGAGGTGTGATAACTTTTTCTTCGATACATAAGTTCCCCTTTATTGTTTAAACAAATCTTAGTTTCTTTGATTTCGATCTTTCAAATTCCGGCAATAAATTTTTATTAAGCAATGAAGTTGTAGGTCCTCTATCGAGTAAACATTTGAGGTTTATGTTTCCTATGTTTAGTTCGATTATCGGTAGACGAATTTTTGGGCTAGACACTGAAAATTTACTTCTTCTGTACTCTTGTTTTCAATATGGTCTACATACATTGGAGTAGGCCCGTTATTAATATGACCGAAATTACGGTTTAAATATTAGCTACGTCTGGATTGTTGAGAATTATTTGTGTTGGAAAAATTTTGTCGAGATTGAGTAGAATTGTTATTTTGAAGAATTGTAGGACTATTATTGTATGAATTCTTGAATCGTTGTCCTTGAAATACCTGTTTCTGTTGATATGTCCCGTTCTGACCGTTTTCGTTATAGTTTCTTTGTTGTTGTATTGTTGACGTGTATTATCATATTGGCTAAGTCTTTCTGTATCTTCCCTGAGCGTGGATATATTTCTACTATAAATTATGCTAGATAAACTTGGGTGGATACCATCCAAAAATGTTTTAAAAATAACTGATTCATTAGTAGGAGGTAAAAAGTCCTGAGGTTTATTTGTATCAAATTCATATTTGCTATATAACTTATCCAATATATTTCTAAGGTTCTTAAAATATTCACCTACACTATTATTTTTCATATTTACAGCTTAGTGAGAGAGACAATGACAACTCTCTTTAACGCCGAAATTCTTGACAAGTCATTCTTTTATTCCGGTCAATGTTGCTTCTGATCCTAAATCTTTCACTACCTGTGAAGCTGGTCCTTGTATTTTCCTGTAGGGTGCCATTTTCTCGGAACATCGGCAATTTTAATTCCACCTCCCTGATGAAAGACGACAAATCGTACTCCTTTGTTCCGTGAAACTTCTTGATACGTGTTATGGTAGCACCCCAATAGTATTTATTAAGTCCTATATGGCAACACTTATATGTTTTATTACAATGAACCAATGATTGTAATAAATAATCGTAAGTACCACTATACATATTAATATTCAGGTCATTAGATTATAGACCTTAAAGAAATAAAGTGGTCTTTGATTAACACAATAATACGGATCGCTTCCCTCAGAAGATCAGACCCATATAGCACGATGGATTGATTAATTTCGCTGTTTTCGATTGGCATGTTTGGTTTTTCCTTTGACACTTTAGTTATAATTGTCTTTAGACACAATGTTAAGGTTTTTATTTTGTGTTTTTTTCACTACACTAACATGGCATTGAATACGAGTAGTAAAATTCTATTCGTAGTATGAACTGACTATTATTTCATCGCGTCTTATGTTTTTTACAATGACAAAATCCATAAGGGCTGACAGCTTGTTAAAGTCTGCTGGCCAATACGTGGATTCGCTTCCAGATACGACGTCTAGATTATTATCTTGAAATGTGTTATACCTCCCTCTAGATTAATTAGTTAGCACTGTATTGCCAACGGAATAAAGCTTTTGTAACCATGTAGCAAAGAATCTTGCGAATTGATCGTGTTCAATCTTACGTCTAAGGGGCAGCACAGGGTAACCAGAGGTGAAGACTTTGACACATAAAAAATAAAAAACTCGGTTTTTTTACTATGGGTTCTGTTAGAAAGAGACAAATATAGCATTTTGGGACGAAATAAAGGAAAAAATACAGGAAAACACGGCAAGAAAATCAAAATAAAAACAAAAATCTAAAACCAAAACTAAGGCTCTGAGGCAACGAGATGGATAGAGAAAAAGATCACTATACTGTCGTTTCACCTCTGTTTACTACTTTGTGGGGGCAGTACGCAGATGAGATTGCAAAAATGAGTAATATTTATAGTGGTGCGTTACGTTTTTACATATTATACGGCGGTGCTTCCACATACCCTGCCACTCGGATGTTCAGTATCGTATGTAAAAAATCGATTGACCCTAAACCATTTTTTTAAGAGACTAAAAGAATGTATATATCCTGTGTTAGCAGAAAATGTTTTATTTTATGTTTAAGATGGGAGATCCAGAGTAGCGTTCCAGCAGCATATTTTCAACTGGTCAATTTTATGCTAAACAAAATTTCTAAAAGCATGTTTTGGGTGCGCATAATTTTTTTGAATCATACTCTACATATTTGTCATAAATGTTGTTATTGGTTTTATAAGAATTTCGGTTCAGCTAAATTTATTCGTAATAAGTATCTCAGCACTCTCTTTTAAGACGTGCATTTGCGCATTAATTTTCACATTAACACTATATAAATTCTTTATCAATGAATACGTACATATAGTGTACTAGCAATAAAACCAGCTCGGAGTTTAGGAAGCCTTATATTGTTTATATTCTGATTTTCGTGCTATTTTCGCCTCTTTTACATGGTGGAAGGCACTTCACTTGTTTACAGTTTTTGTAATGGATTTGTTACATTACCTGTATCGTTTTTTTTTCTTGTACTGTTTTTGGTTTAGCCCCTGCCTCGTTTATTTCCACAATTTTATTCAATTAAGGCTTTGTTGTTGCTGGATGTTTTTTATAATTATCATCTCGTGGCCGGTTGTTTACATTTGTAGTCACTATGTGGTTTGTATGCAAAGAAGCTTTATTTGTTGCTTATTACATTTGCACAATGTTTTTCTTTTATTTTTGCTAAAAAAAGAATTCTTTGCATTAAGTGTATGCTGAGAGCGCATCAAAGTAATAACAGGTCATCAAAAACAATAGAGCGAAGACTTTTATGATTTTACATTGTTTTGTTATTTTTTTTGTTTGTATTGCAAAAATTAGTAAAGTGTTGATAGTCAAGTGAATCACACGTGCGGTTTTTTTTTCTGATATTAGTTGTGATAAAAAACTGAAATAGAAAATTTAACGATAAAAATGTCTGGGAATTCTTCAAAGCGTCCACATCGTATCGTTAAGCGGTAAGTGCTTTTTTTTAGCTTTTTCTCTACATAAATATGTGTATATGCGGTTTGTAAATATGTATGCTATGTGAAAAATTTCTTTGAAGGCTAACACACGAAGAGCTTTCAAAACATATTCAAAAGCTTATGGTGGAGATTGATTAAGAGGAAGAAGATGCACGAGATTTCGTATTTGGAAAATGCTGCTGTATAAATAAAATTTAAATGTTTAAAATTGTTTTCTTCAAATTTTCCTATACTTACATGTACCTACATAAATAAAATTAAATAAATATAACAATTTTTTTCTTGTTTATAAAGATAAAGTAGTGCAAAAATAATGTTACTACAAGTGTAGCCTTCCGACCGCGTACATAGGTTTTCGATCCCGCGCACATAAAGGTTAATTAAATACAATTTTTTATTTGTTTGCCAATATATGTTTACACAAAATTTTTTGTTATAGATTTATTTCTTTTTACAAACTGTACCCTAATACGAATATTAATTATGCACTTAATATGACGTAACGTAAAGAAGCGATTTTTTAAATGCTTCTAAATGCAGGGCCGAATAAAATGTGTGCTGATATCGATAGAACACTGCCTTGGGGACAACCACTTGTCCAAACTTCAAGTGATATATTCCCTATTTGAGTCTGTAGCCGAACTGCTAAGCATAGCCGTATCCAATTGGTAATGGTGTCTTTGCCAACTGCCCTCTTAGTGACGCAGAAGTAACTGCTCAGTGCATTGTATTTTCGAAAGCCTCTTCGAAATTAAGAAATGCACACACCTTGCTTCGAAATTAAGAAATGCACACACCTTGCAATGGCTCTCGGAACAAGATAGACCTAACATAATGATCTAAGATCTCCATTATTATAATCATGGGTCGAAATGATTTGGAACTTTATTGTCTCTTTTAGCTATTTTTTTTTTATGGTAGGACCAGCACTCAGGGTATGACCACGATTCATGCAATGCATTTTGCTAGAACTAGGAAAAGAGGTTATGGGAAGGGGACAGAGGGAGTAGTGTTTATTAACATTTGATTTGAACTTTTCCACAGAGAAAGTGGGAGGAAAGACCTCTGCTGGAAGCTTATTCCACATACGATTGGTCCGGCTAAAGAACGAATTCTGTCTGTAGTGCGTTGTGCGATCCACTGTCCATTCGACCACAAATGGATGTGCTCTTGATGAAGTACGTGTGGTGCGTATGAATGACCGGGTTTCGGGAATAATATCCCTAATTTCATCAGAGCACAATCCATTGTATTAGCGATAGAACAGCGAAACACACCCCACATTGCGACGATGCTCGAGAGAGTCAATAGAGTTCGATACCCTACTGTCACCGATGAGCACCTTCTCCCTCTCCTGTACGCGGTCGAGTAACTCCAAAATAGACTTTGAAGCACATGAGAGTTGTATTCCATTTTCGGTCGGATATAAGTGGTATAGATAGTTAGGAGATCAGATGGGGTGAAGTAATTCTTACACCGTTTGAGGAAGCCTAGGCACTTGAATGCTTCTTTCGACACTTGAAATATGTGTTGGGTCCATCGGACATCACATTGAATCTTCATGCTAAGAACATCAAGAGCTTCTGATTCCTCAATATCTATACCACCCATAACTACAGATGGAGCAGCAAAGTCCGTCGTGCGTCTGTGTGTTAGCATACAACACTGGGTCTTATTGGGGTTAAAATCGACCCTATTCGCACGACTCCATTCTGTGATCGTCACAAGATCACTATTTAATGAATCATTCATGCGGTGCCTCATGGCCCCAATCTCTAAGAATTTTGGTCTGTTGATGAATGAGTAAAAATGGCATATGTTGCTGTCATCTGCAAAAGAATAAATAGGGTTGGAAGTTTGACGAAGAAGGTCATCTAGGAAGATAAGAAATAGAGTAGGAGAAAGAACGGAGTTCTGTGGTACCCCTGAATTGATCTTGAACTCGTCTGATGAGATCCCATCTACAACAACTCGTATAGTTTCTGAGAAAGCTCGATATAAATCGAGAGAAGTGATTACCGACACCAAAAGCAACAAGTTAGGTGTAAATGGTACTCTGGCCCTTAACAAGTGGGGCATTGGCTTCCATTCTCGGAAATGTACTGTCATGAAAAGGTTATTATTCCCTTGAGATTGGTATGGTTGCAAGTTGCTGACCGCGCACTTTATTGACTGTTCAGTGCATAGTACCCGTTCAACGCTACAGGTTTTCCATATCCCCTGGACTCTATAGATGGCAGTGGTGATGGTGTTTCCATAGCTGTCATCTGACCTATAAGGTGATGCTGATGCATTGACTTATGTTTTTGGCCATAATCTTGTGTGTACCCGTTGTTGCCGAAGAGGTTGCTATCTTTTAACAAAAATTACGAAAATTTCTTATTTAAGCGTTCCGAATTGCAGAGGTATAAGTTATACTCTCGATTAATGTATGACATTATCTAGTGCGCCTCGCTGTATTAAATAGCCTCTGCATTGGTGGAGAAACAACTCGATTTCTGAACCCTGAACATCCCTTGACCTTATACAGCAAATACCCTAATTATATCCTGTGTCTTGGCACCATGTCTTTATGTCATGAAAGTCAATTTCCTATATATGCGCCACCAGTCCTCTATGGATACCTGATTGGGCCGCAGGATTATTAGTCTTCTACAAGTAGAAGGTTATAATCCTCTGATCTGACATTAGTGGTTTATCCTAGACGTTCTAATTATTAACTAATCCTCACATGTCAGCACTAACTAATGTCAAATCTAGAACCTCTTCCTTTAGTCACAAAGGTAGTATTGTGACTGTGATTGAGTACAGACGTATGTCATATTCGCCCATACATTGAACAAGGATGAGACAAAGTAAACAGTTAGAAAAAATAAAAAAGAAATGCATAACAAAATGTTAACAACAACAACATTATATATATTGTGTGTTACTAACTAACAGTACATGGTAATTTAAATTGGTTAAAAATATTCCACCAATAGTTAAAGAATGAGTGTACCAAATACAAAAGGCGATAACATTGCTTATTACTGTTTTAATGCAACAGAAACTATTAATTATTTGAACAATTTAAATAATAAAAAAACAATAATAGGCCTATTGACTGAACGCGCTCATTATCCGCATATAAAAAATTATATCTATATCTTCACGGGCAACAACGCGTTAATCAAGTGAAACCCAACAGAAAACGTGACAGGCTCTATAGCAAAAACAGTAGAACAAGAAAACGATACAGGTAATATAACACGTAACATAATACAAAAAATGCTAACAGGTATGGATAGAAATATAAAAATAGCTGCAATAACGATAACCGACTCGTAGGTAAGGAATATTTATATGTGGCTTCTATACGAAGCGGACAAAGTCAAGAAACTGAAACAAACCCACACGTAGAAAAATTATTGACTCACCGCAAGTAGACTTCACACCTACCAGCTAAAAATTGCAAAAGGGCATTGATTGTTCTGCTACTGTAGAAGCAGAATGGTATGATGTAAAGTCTGCGCACATCAGACTAAACAAGAATAAAGAACCGCGACTAATGCAACGTGTTGAGATTGTATTTAACGCAACTCACATAAAATCGAAATTCTCCGTTGAATTCATTTACAACTTACGCTACCTTCCCAACAGACGAATAACTATAGAAGAGCCATTTAAACGTATTGGAATGCCCCTCTTCCAAAACTGATTCCAAAGGCAGAATTATTCTTTACTTTCTGTTCCGTAACGAATCAGCTGACTTGTTTTTGGAAATAGAAAGTGCGTATACATCAGAAAACTGCTGATTATTATCAGAACTGGGAGTATACACATAATGTGGATTGAAATAAGTATTGCGTCAAAAATAATTTTGCACTATTTTTAACAGCTTAGTGATAAAAACCATTCTTTACTAGCAACTAAATAAAATTAGTGGAAAATTTGAACCAGTACTAAAACAAGCTATCTTTAAATATACTTTCCCGAAACTTTCAAACATTAGTGGCCATGATATTATTATTCGAAAAATACAAATTATTATTACATACATATATACACCAAAATTTGTAGTACACATATGGTTTTAGAATTACTATAAACATATAAGAATTCAAAAGCAATTCGAACGAAAGAGAATAGAAAACGAATACAGACGGACAAACATGAAAAATAACAAGCACCACAGCAAACGTATGTACCAACAAAAAAATTTTAACTGTAAGTAATTAAAAATTATTTTTTTATGTGTTAGGAATATGTTACATGACCCTTTAGCATCATGGTGAATGTGAGGCGACTAGCTTTCTTTGAGATTCTTTCTCATGGTGTGAGAACCACCCTTCGCCATGACCCGATGGTCTGTTACGAATAATTGTAATCTATGAAATTGTACTACATAAAACATTGAATTGCCTGTGCAGAGGGAGCACAGTTGCCCAATCCCTTCCATGATCCCTTGTGCCTATTCTTTGGTTAATATGGGATCCCTCTAAAGCGCCGCTGTTCACCCTGACTTACCTTACTTAACCACCATTATAAATTACTTCATTCCTGCATTTTTCTATTTATGACATATTTCTACCTTTTTATTATTTATCTTAAAACTAAAAATTTACTAATTCTATTTTTTTTTGCTCTCTTTAACTTATAACTCTTAAGGTTATATTTTACATAAATTACATTAAAACTATACACTACAGTACCTAACTTTAGCCTTGACAAACACCAAATTCTATAACAGTTAACAAAAATAACCTTTTTCTTTCCTCGGGGTTTAATTTCCCCTTTTAAAAAGGTAAATTTTGAAAAATGATCAACGACGATAAAGATGTAACTATTTCCCTTTTTCGACCTAGGATACTTTCCAAGAAAATCAATGTACAGCTTTTGAAATGGCCTTTCAGTTATAACTCTTTCTCCAATTGCAGGCATAAGATTTTGATTAGAATGCTTAGATTCTTTACAGGTGTGGCATCTAGAAACATACGTTTTTATGTGACTGGTCATTTTCGGCCAGTAAAAATACCTTTTAATTCTTCCTATTGTTTTTGTGACACCTCCATGCGACATATTAGGTGGTGCATGCGCCTTTTATATAATTGCTACTGTAAGATTTTCTGGCACCCACAATTTCCATGTACTTTCTTCTCCAAGTTCATACTCAAAATTTGACTTTTTAAATAACATGCCATCAACTACACGAAGATCTGGCAGTTTATCAGAATTTTTATTTATATCTTCTATTAGATTTTTGTATTGATCGCTTTCGAATTCGATAGTTTCAAAATCGAGTAACTCTTCTTTACTAATATCATCTACGGAGCTTAGCGGTGATCGAGACAACAAGTCAGGCACGACATTTTCTGATCCCTTACGGTATTTAATATCGAAATCATAAGCTTGTAATAGCAATGACCATCTAGCTAACCGTCCACTAAGATCTTTTAACGTCATCAACCATTGTAAGCTGGCATGATCCGTTATGACAGTAAATGGCATCATCTCTACATACGGTCTGAACTTTCGAATTGCTAATACTGCAGCCAAACATTCTTTTTCAGTAACAGTATAATTTCTCTGGCACGAGTTTAACTTTTGCGAGTAAAACGCTATAGGGTGCTCTTCTTCATTATTGTTGACTTGAAATAATACTGCCCCTACACCATAACTTGATGCATCACATTGGATAAAAAATCTCTTCGAAAAATCGGCATGTCTTAATACCGGAGCTGTAGTTAGCGCCCTTTTAAGCTTCTCAAATGCTTCAATTGCCTCCGTGGTCATTGTAAACTTGTTTGATTTTTTTAACGTGTCAGTTAAAGGTGCTGAAATAGCAGCAAAGTCTCGTATGAAACGTCTATACCATCCTGCGGTGCCGAGAAAACTTCTAACCTCTCTTATATTTTTAGGTAATCTTATATTCTTGATTGCTTTGATCTTTTCAGGGTCTGTTTTTAACATCCCGCCTCCAACAATAAATCCAAGGTATTTTAGTTCCTGGAAACAAAATTTGGATTTCTTTAGTCCTATGGTTAATTTAGCTTCTTTTAAACACTTTGCAACTTCCGTTAAAATTCGTAAATGCTCTTCAAATGTACTAGATATAACGAGCAAGTCATCTAAATATACAAAAACGTTGTCCTTTAAGCGTTGAGGTATGACCTTGTCCATCAATCTGCATAATCGCTGCGCCGCATTGCATAAACCGAAAGGCATCACTCTGAACTAGTACAACGGTCTGCCGGGTATCGTGAACGCCGTATAGGGTTTACTCTTTTCCTCTAGCTTAATTTGCCAAAAAGCATATTTTAAGTCGACGCTACTTATGAAATAAGTCTCATCAATTCTACTTAAAATTCCATCGATATTTTGTAATGGATACGCGTCTTTCTTCGTTAGCTTATTTAATTTTCGGGCATCCAAACACAATCGATTTTTATCGGGTTTTCTCACAATTGTTATTCTATTGCTCCATGCGCTGTGACTTTCTTCTATAACATTCAACCTTAACATATTGTCGATTTCTTCATACACTATATTCTGTACCGCTGGCGATATAGGGTAATATCTTTCTTTAACCGCTGTCGCATCATCTACTAATTCTATAGAATGTTCTTCCAATGAAGTCATTCCTAGACCTTTTTCCTCAAAAGTATCAAATTCTTTAATTACACTATTTAATTTTTTCTGCTGATCTTCAGTCAATTCATGTGGTTTCATTTTATTTTCTATTTCGGAATCATTGAAGTCCTGTTGTATTTTATTTGCATCTAACTCATTTACACCTACTATGTCTGTAGCTAACTCAAACATTCTCCAAAAATCAATACCTAAATACAAAACTTGTTCTAATTCTGGACAAAGATAAAAATTCATTTCGTGTTCTTTTTCTCTGTATTTTACCGATAGTTTCACTTTGCCTAATAAACGATGTTTTTGGCCACCGTCAGTTTTCACAATCGTTAACGATGGGATATTGTTATACCTAATTTATCCAATATTTCTCGACAACCTTTACCTAAAATGCTTACAGACGCGCCGGAATCTAACAGTCCTGTTACCGCTGTTTCATTTAATATAACTTCTACAAAAACTCTCGGGTCAGCTATATTTCTGTCAATCCTTTTAATAGATGCTAAGATTTGCCGTCTCATCTGTTTTCTCTCCCTGAATTTTCGGCGGAGTTTTAAAATATGTTTATTAATCGGCTTATGTTTAAAAATTTCTGCTCTTACTTTGTCATAATTTTCTTGCCTCGCTTGTAGTGGCAGATAATGTCTCGTATGTGGTTCATATTTTTGATCGTTTACTTTAATAAAATTTTGTATTAACTGTGTTGTTTTATTTTCAGGCTCATTTAAGATCTGTTTGTAGCAGGGTTCTCCGTTCGACGTAGGTCCCCTGTTGTTCCCACGCCTTTCTTCGTGTTTTTCTGCGCGCATGTAGGGCATTTTGGTGTCGTGACATTTGGCCTTCCACATCGGTAGCAAAATAATGATCGTTGCTCCACCGGACATTCCTTAAATACGTGGCCTGCAACTTTGCAATTCCAGCAGCTTACGGAGGGTTTTTGTTGAATGATTTGTACAGCATCAACATCTGAACTTTCTGGGTATTGTAATTCACTCCGGTGTCGTTCTTCAGGATCAATATATACTTCATTTATATGTCGTGATGTTCTTGCGATGGGTGTCATGTACCTAACTTCTCTTCTGGGGAAATTACTTTCCGCTTCATTGCACTCTACTCGCAACTGCTCAACTGAGGACACTGCTATCGGGTATACAATCTTTGACACATTTATATTTATATTGCGTTTCATGATTTTAATCATGTCATATTCTGGTATGGGCTGAGTTAGTTTTGATCGCAATTTGTTCATTACATGAAAGTATGCATCAATTGTCTCGGAATTTTCTTGTTTCCTTTCAACCAAATCCCGCATGATTTCAAAATTCGACCTTGGTGTTTTGTATTGTGATAATAACGCTAGACGTAACACAGGCCATTCGGTAACTCCGTGTGTTTCTATAAACGACCAGTACCAATCTTTTACAGAATCTGAGACTAATAAATGAAAATCTCTAACTACTTCTCTCTCCGTGATATTATAATGTTCAAGCCTAAAAATGAAATCATCTACTCTAATGGATCTACCATCGAACTCAATACCTAATTTATCTAATCGAATTTGCCGGAAATCAATCACATCATTGTTACTTGGTCTGACATTGTTTTCCTTTCTTGAATTACATTGCGTAGGATTGTTAGAAACTGAATTATGAACCTGGAAACCTTCAGGCATGTAAGTATTAGTACTTTCTATATTCTCATTTATATTACTATTTGTACAATTGTTATAGATTCCATTATTGTTATGGATTCGGGATTCTTCCATATGCACATTTGGTCTAACTTCAATATTGTTTGGAACGTTGTTTCTCTGATTCGGAGTTGCTATACGTGAGAGATTCTGTACGGCCTTAGACAAACTCTCCATCGTCTTTTTAACCTCTGACATTTCTTCTTGCACCATAGCGCGAACTTTATCCTCCAGGGATCGTTGGACAATTAACGCCTCATCGAGCACAAGATTACGAACACCTGGGGTTATTCCTTCATCATTACTTGCATGACCATTACGGGGACAACTTATGTTCAATGCATCCGGTACAACCCTATTTGATGCCGTATCGACTATTATAGATCCCGAAAGATCTGTTATGCGGGGACCTATCTCTTCCCTATTTGTATTTGCCATGTTGTAAATATTATAACTAATCGTTTTTATTTGCTTTGGTTCTGTATGGATTGAAGATCTATTCAAATCGAAATCTGGATTTCTGTTTCTTTTTCTACTATATATTTGCCTTACTTCTGATTGTTTCCATCTATTTTTATTTCTTTCAGCTGGATTCATGCCTTTCGTACCTCGATTAAACTATTTTTCTTCAGGTCCTAAACTCAGGTGTAAATGATTAAAATAACGCTGAAGTTCTGGAAATAGCTAAAGGTATCTAATTTTCGTTTCTTTTAATGATTAGTTTCTCTAAAAAAAATATTTTTTTTCAGTATTAAACACAACAAACGGTGACGATACTTGCTTAAATAAAACTTGTGAACAAAATCGTATAGTATTATAATAAATTTTTAAAATTTTGAAAGTAAATATTATATGAATACCCTAATAATACTAAATAAAAAAAATAAAATATATAATTGTGTAATGAATCTTTGTATTTTCTCAGTATATATTTTTTTTTTGCAAGTGGTTAATAAATGTAAGTGGTGGTGGATGCGCTTTATAAATTTATTTAAGAACTCTTTACTAAAAGCTCTGCACTGACTTTTCAAGACAAATCTACAAAAAACATAAACCTGGTCTTAACAGCAACCTGTGATTATTCCACAATGGTTAAAGGCGAAAGTATAATTCGCTTCTAATACATTAAACTCCTAGTCTTTAGCCATGAGTAGCTACCAAAAGCAATTTACGTTTCGTGACCAAGTTAGAAAAACGTTTGAATTTAAAATGCTATTTAAACAGCTAGTACTATTATGGATCTTTTTAATGCGATACTCATATGAACTTTTCTGTCTAAGATATATCTGATAAACTAAACCTTCTGTTTTCAGAATGCATCCCTACCTCCTAGTACATCAAACATTCAGACCACTGTCTAAACTGGCTACTTGGGTTGATATTTATGCACTCTATAAAAACTTAATTTGTTTAATTTATTGGGCTATTGTGTATTAGTATTCGTCTATTGGTTCATGTTTCGATCTCTCTACACATAATAAATTGTTCTAGGATTCTACATCCATATTTTCATTTGGGCGCCATTTTTTGTTACATGCCCCTTTAGCATCATGGCGAATGTGAGGCGACTAGCTTTCTTTGAGATTCTTTCTCATGGTGTGAGAACCACCCTTCGCCATGACCCGATGGTCTGTTACGAATAATTGTAATCTATGAAATTGTACTACATAAAACATTGAATTGCCTGTGCAGAGGGAGCAAGGTTTTAGCTCCAGTTGCCCAATCCCTTCCATGATCCCTTGTGCCTATTCTTTGATTATTATGGGATCCCTCTAAAGCGCCGCTGTTCACCCTGACTTACCTTACTTAACCACCATTATAAATTACTTCATTCCTGCATTTTTCTATTTATGACATATTTCTACCTTTTTATTATTTATCTTAAAACTAAAAATTTACTAATTCTATTTTTTTTTTTGCTCTCTTTAACTTATAACTCTTAAGGTTCTATTTTACATAAATTACATTAAAACTATACACTACAGTACCTAACTTTAGCCTTGACAAACACCAAATTCTATAACAGTTAACAAAAATAACCTTTTTCTTTCCTCGGGGTTTAATTTCCCCTTATGTATATATATATATTTTTTTAAATAACCTTTATGCCGTTTCCGCGGCGAATCTACTAAAACCTATCGGAATAAAAGAGCTCTCTTAACCGACGGATCTTGTTCGGGTTACCCTTGAGGAATTTTCTACTTGGTGCAGCTACGAAATTATTTTGTTATTGCAGAATTCAGGTATTTACTTGGCCTCACAAAAATCCAAAACTACACAGAACGTTAAACTCACTAATACTTTAAAACTTAAATATATGTAATATACCCTTACACCTAAACTTAAAATTATTTTTGTTTCTTTTTTTTTTAACGTTAAATACTACGATGATAATTTCCTTTTTTTATTTTTGCTATCTGCAATTGATATCTTTCTAATTTTCTCGGTAGGTTTTAAAAAACAATTAAGTGCACACATACAGGTTACCTGGATACAGCCTTTTTTTTATATTCTTCTTTACTTGGCCTCTATCCGCCTCTGCCTAATTTTATTATGGCTTTTTATTGCGCCTGGGTACACTCCACCCAGGTTCCACTCCAAAATATTATTAGCTGGATTCCACAAACAAAAATTTTATTAGCTGGGCTTCTTACTATAGGGCCAATTGACAAAATTTCCTGCTAAAGCTCTAATTAGCACAGCATCTACATTATAGGGTCATTTACTTTACCTGCTGCTCCAGATTTGCTTTATTTATATTTATTAGTTTTGCACTTTATTTTATATTAATTAGTTTTGCCTTTAATTTATATTTATTTATAACTTCTGTACTAATGCACGCACTTTCTATTAATTTTAAAAAAATGGTGGAGCTGAACCTTCCATTTATACCTTCGCTATTCCAGTCACTTAGCCTTAGTACCTTACACCTTAGCTCTTCTTAATATCCTTAGCTATCCTTCTCAGCCGTGCGCCTAATATTTATCCTTTTCTATTGCACAACTTAATTTGTTTCTATACATTTCGGAATTCTGTTCAAACCTAACGTACAAAAACAAAATTTTCATTCATATTTACGTTTACTACATTTTCTAACCCACTGTTATACGTATACTTTTGTTGGAAAATGTGGTAACAATTTTCTTTTACACGTTAATCAGCTGGCCTTGAATTTGCTTCATATAATTTACATTCATTCGTGCTGCATGTTTTATGTTCAGAGATAAGTATAATTTCAATGATTTTTATTTATTTTAAACGATTTTATTTTATTTTCAGGACAAGGGTAAGTGTAAGTATGTTCTTTCCAATCATGGCTTGTATATTTTGTTTAATTTTCTTTCTTTTACAGGTACTCGAGACTGGGAAAAAGCTGTGGTCAGGCTCGCCACATGTCCTTAGGCTTTTTCCTGATTACTGACATTTTCTGTCCACGGCCACTAGCAAGGCGGTCAGACCGCTGGCTTTTGTAATCGTTGCTTCATTTAGCAAGAAGCCTACATAAGCGCATATATAAACATATGTATGTGTTTCCGGCCACCGCAACAAATATTACAATTTTCTTGTCTTTTACAGCAATAACCAGTATGTAAGTATTACTGAAAACTAACAGTCTGAACAATAACTACTTGAAATCCCTAAAATATTTTGTTAAGTTTTGCTTTCTTCTGCAAAAACAAATAACATAAATTATGTACATGGTTTTTTCTAATGATGGAAATCGATTTTGAAAACGAAACGATTTAAAATAGAAAAAAGGCGTGAATTGATCATTTTTCCGTTTTTATTTATTTTAAAATAATTTTTTTTATGAATTTCATGAATTTCTTATTTGCTTTAATTCAGTTATACAGGGTGTCCGCCGGGAAGGTATACTACTTTGTTCGTTTGTAATTTTTGATAAAATGAAAGAGACAGGATCGTTTATTGATAAATGTTTTATTAAATGTCGGCAATTATGTATGGAATACAATATCAGATAAATGTCCGCCTCTGTTAGCCTCACAAATGCCAGCCCTTTTGAATAATGTTTCATTACATTATCACACATTTCACGCGGTATTTCATTAATTTCATCACGAATATTTTGTTTGAGTTGCGCCAGCGTTTCTGGTTTGTTTGCATAAACCTTGCTTTTCAGATATCCCCACAAAAAGAAGTCCGGAGCAGTCAAATCAGGCGACCGTAAAGGTCAATCAACATCATCCCATTCCTTGTAATAACTTGGTGTGGAAAGAGGTCTCGCAGTGATGCCATTGTAATCCTGGCTGTATGCGATATGGCACCGTCTTGTTGAAACCACATGATAGTCAAGCCCAAAGCATGCAGTTGTGGCATCTATTGGCATATGTACGGCAGCGTAAATGCTCTTCTGGAAGAATCTCTTGTGTCAACTGAATCTTAAATGGAAACAAATGCAAATCTTTGTGCAAAATTGTGGCCAAAGTTGTTCTTTGAAGACCAAGCTCCTGAGCACGGTGTCGAATTGAGGTTGATGGATTGTTTTAAACACTTTCTTGAACAGCAGTAATGTTTTCAGCCGACCTTGCAGTACGTTGTGGTCCATGCTTGAGTCCATCAGCTAAGTCCCTCTTTCTTCGAAATCATTCACTACACGATAAATAGTGGGTCTTGTTGGCACGTTGTTTCTCCCAAAAATTTCACGTAACTTTCACATCATCACAGTAATCGATGATTGATTTTGATAAAATGTTTTACCGATTGAAACACGTTGGTTTACCGAATATTCTCCATAATGAATTTGCCACGTCTCTACTTCACGACTGCCAAATATGAACTGTCAAGACTAATGTTTACCAAAATGCGGGCAAAACAAAGTAGTATACCTTCCTGGCGGACACCCTGTATGTATAATGAAAAGTGAACCTACCTATTAGCCAACAGACTTCACCATGCTGCGAGACCTTATCGATTTTATTATTAGTTACTTCATCCCACGATTTATCCTCAGACCATTTAGCTACACTCTAGTTTTATACGACAGCTTTCCTTGTCTTATTTTTATATAAAATTTATGTGAGCTCTCACTTATCTCAGAATGTTTCTCTGAGAAGCCCGGCTAATATTCTAGAAGCTATGGATCATTTAACAGATATCAAGACTGTAGCAGATGTAGTCGCAACACAAAGAAAACCACCAGTAAAAAAGAAATTCGTACTAGTCATCAGCTGATATACAGATTCTTGACAGGAAGAAGGCTTAATCCCCACTATGACTTGAAAGACCCACTTGAGATAAAAACTCGCGTGAAAAAGTAAATGCCATTGCAAATTACATAGAATAAGATTTTACACATCATAATATAAATAGTTTCACTATTTCAAACATCACTCTGCGAATTATCCTATGATATTTCGGCTATCATTATTAAAATCAACAATTAAACCTCAAGGTTATAAGAAAATTACTAGGTCCTGACCGTATTAAATAAACAATGATAAGAAACTTACCGTATGCTGTGAGAATTTTACTATTCGTAGTTAATGTCATGTTACTAGTCATCTGCTTCCCATTCTCTTGGAAGATGTCTTAACATTTTACGAACCCTAAAGCAAGGAGGCACTTAAGTCAGATAAAGTTGCACATGTCCATTAGCCTGCTGTCAGTTTTATCAAAATTGTTTAAAAAATTATTCGTGAGTGTTTACGGCCTTGTCTTACTTAGCGAGGCGTTATGCTGGACCATCAGTTTGGTTTTGAAGCACTATTTCTGTTAAGGTCAAATTGTCTAAAAATTTTATAATCTCTGCCACAGTCTCTTAAGGTAGTATTCTATGGACGCTGTTATGTAGCATCTGGGGCCAAATCACCTCATTCGATATCTAGTACTTTAGCATCAAAATGTGGTTAACGTGGATCACAGTACTCGCTATCGAAACGTATTTACTCGAAGTTGCCCTCGATTGGTAATTTACTATCGAAAACAAACACTCATTTTGTGGTGCGAAACAAAGCAAAGAAACAAAAGAAAGAAGTAATTAAAAATGTAGGAATTTTTGTGATATTTTTTAATTTCAATATAATATATTTGTTACCACCACTACTATTTGAATTGAAAAATTGTTAACTTGACGTAGAACATTATTTGCTTTCTAAACACGGATCATTTTAAACGTCAAAATTAGTTGTATGTATTGGTTTGAGTGGTTTTATACCAAGGTGTATTTATTTACTAGGTGGCAGCGCTACGACAACAATACAACAATACAAGAACAACAGGCAACTTTGTTTGTGTAAAATGAATGATTAGTGTCAAAAACATGTGCCAGTAAAAAGTTAAATACACCTTGGTATTGGTCATTTAAGGAAAAAAAATATGCTGACGAATCAATTTTTAAGAGACACTTTGGAGATGTAGGCGAAGAAATGTCTGATGAAATAACTCAACAAACGCTATTGCTGGGTATTATTATATCGACAAATCCTCTGTTATATGAATATCTACCTAATTCTCTCGTTTCAGGTTATCTTGCCAAACGACGCTGCCACGATCTTATGTGTTTTCGGGACTCGAGCATAGTTCTCCTCCCTTCTTTTAATAAACATACGGGACTCGAGACAATTTGCATTATTGTCTCCTCCCTCGCATTCGCTCTATGGCCTGTCCACGCAACATTTTTTATTTTGAGTACGCTGTGTTGCATTTCTTTTCCGGCTGCGTCTGTGCCGACTTGGTTGCCTGGCGGTGCCCGCAACAAGGGATATATTTACATTGAGTCATTCAAACAAACTCATGTGAAATGTTGGTAACCTTAGAATGGGCAAATGGAAACAAAAGATGATACCCATAAAAAAAATGACACAAAGGGCCTCGTTGGAATTAGGTCTGAGAAATAGGGATATAAATTACTTACAAACAGATGCTGCCATTACATTTGGCAACTCCGGTGGTACATTGGTCAATTTAGATCGGGAAGCTATAGGTGTAAACTCGATAAAAGTTACTGCAGATATTAGTTTTGCCATACCGATTGATTATGTAAAACTGTTTCTGGAAAAAATGTCGGAACGGAAGATGGGCTCAGTGGGCAAACCCATGCAGCCAACGAAGTGATACATAGGGGTAACAATGCTAACATTAACCAATGACATATTAAATGAATTAAAAAACCGATCAGAAAGTTTGCCGCCTAACTTATCGCATGGGGTTTTGGTGTGGAAAGTTATAATAGGATTACCAGCTCATATGTGAGTTTGTTGCAGCATTTAATCCTCAGTTTTTTATATTTTTTTTTATTTACTTGTAGTGGTGGCTTAAGTCCCGGTGACATTGTTCCCATATAAATAAAAAAGAAATCAAGACTTCATCCGACGTTTACGAAGCTTTGGGTGACAATTCCAAAACGTTAGAAGTTTCCATATTCCGAGGGCCTAAACGTTTCAACTTAAGTATTACTCCTGAAGATCCTTAAACTGCACCATAATAGAGAATTTCGTAGAATATATATAAAACAACTGAGTGCTAAAATGAAGTAACTTATAAACAAGATAGTCAATACATAAGTTATATTCGGCTATGCTGAACCTTATGTACCCTTCACCAAAAATGTGTATTGGGAATAAATAAATTCTCATTTCCTGAGAGTTTTTTTTGGCTTAAGATTGGTGATAACCAAGTGCCTTAATAAGTGTTTTTTTTTTAAATTATTAAATTAACAATTGTGAAAAGTTTTTAATAAATATGCGGTGTCTCTTGTGCGATAAAAAATTTGGTCCTGGAAGTGGTACATTTTTTAGTGTTCCACAGGACCCAAAAAGAAGAGAACAGTGGAGTAAAGTGTGCAAAAAAAAGTTTATTCAAAGCACTCGCATATGCATTGACCACTTTTCCAAGGGCGATGTAATAACTGCGGGAAGTCGGTTTTTTTTAATGCCTAAGGCTATGCCAATAGTGCAGCAAAAAGAAACCATTATGCATACTAGTGAAATGCATACAAACAACAAGAACCAATCGGTCCGTTTCAGGACCACCAATAATATTTAAAAAAGAGATTAAAAGTTTCAAACAAATAGCAAAATTCTTATATTTCTATTTTCATAATTGTCCAAGCTTGAAGGTCTTTTTTAAAAATTATATTTTTATTTTTCGATATTTCGCCACTCCATTGTGTATTTTTATTTCCTGATTATGCTACATAATGGAGTAGCGAAATATCGAAAAATAAAAATATAATTTTTAAAAAAGACCTTCAAGCTTGGACAGCTATAATTTTATTTTCATTAACAGTAAAAATTTACCTTCTGGTTGTTCTTCAAACCTTTCCAATTCTGCTAGAGTCTAATAAACCAATTACAAGTTAATAAGAGCCAAAATGGTAAAAGACTTGACATGGCCGATTAAAATTCTTAAAATAAAACGAAATGAAAAATTTAAAATATTAAACTAAATGGGTCAATTTTAAGCAACAAATTTATTATTCTCAACAAACGTTTATACAGAAAAACATCTACTACATAGGTTAAAAATAAATAAACATGACTAATTAAATTTAAAGGATTCCATTATGGTGTTATCACCAATCTTAAGCCAAAAAAAACTCTCAGGAAATGAGAATTTATTTATTCCCAATACACATTTTTGGTGAAGGGTACATAAGGTTCAGCATAGCCGAATATAACTTATGTATTGACTATCTTGTTTATAAGTTACTTCATTTTAGCACTCAGTTGTTTTATATATATTCTACGACATTCTCTATTATGGTGCAGTTTAAGGATCTTCAGGAGTAATACTTAAGTTGAAACGTTTAGGCCCTCGGAATATGGAAACTTCTAACGTTTTGGAATTGTCACCCAAAGCTTCGTAAACGTCGGATGAAGTCTTGATTTCTTTTTTATTTATATGGGAACAATGTCACTTAAGCCACCACTACAAGTAAATAAAAAAAAAATATAAAAAACTGAGGATTAACTACAACAAACTCACATATGAGCTGGTAATCCTATTATAACTTTCCACACCAAAACCCCATGCGATAAGTTAGGCGGCAAACTTTCTGATCGGTTTTTTAATTCATTTAATATGTCATTGGTTAATGTTAGCATTGTTACCCCCATGTATCACTTCGTTGGCTGCATGGGTTTGCCCACTGATCCCTTCTTCCTTTCCGACACTTTTTCCAGAAACAGTTTTACATAATCAATCGGTATGGCAAAACTAATATCTGCAGTAACTTTTATTGAGTTTACACCTTTAGCTTCCCGATCTAAATTGACCAATGTACCACCGAAGTTGCCAAATGTAATGGCAGCATCTGTTTGTAAGTAATTTATATCCCTATTTCTCAGACCTAATTCCAACGAGGCCCTTTGTGTCATTTCTTTTATGGGTATCATCTTTTGTGACTTGGTTGAAATTTTTTGATTATTTTCGTAAACAAAACTTTGACATTAACCATTTGTAAACAATGAAAATTAAATGTAAGAAAAAAATAATCACCTGCAGTAGTGATGCCACCTAGTAAATAAATACACCTTGGTTTTATACCTTTATTTATAGATTGTAAAATCTTTAGAATATCACGCGGATTATTTTTTTGTATTTGTATAAGACATATGGGACATATAAAAGGCTCAAAACCGGCCATTTTGGTGAGATATCTAGCTGATGAAAACGGTGCCCACACCAAAAAGAATTTTAACGCACAAAAGTTAAAATAATACTTGAATTTAATTTAATAAAATTTGAATTACTGTATACTTGATAATTGTGTGTTTGTAATCTATAGTGGAAGCCGTCTGCTGGATGAGATTCCTCAACAACAGTTCTTAAAATTCTTTTTGTGACGTGTTAAGTGCTATTCCCTGCCAGAAGTTCGGATCTAAGCGAAGAATCGTACGGCCATACGTAAGTCCCAAAACAATGGATTCTACAGTTTCTTTGTAGGGTCAATCACTCGACAACACAGCCACTATAAATCAAGTTGAACACCTAACCACAAATTCTACAACCACCTGTGAAGTATGTCACAAGTCATCAGTCAGCAATAATACTATACACTGGGTCACATGTAAGTTAACGTTCCATTTTTTATGCATTAAAATCGACAGTAATCAACAGCAGCAAGCATGGAACTGCCAAAAATGTGCCATTCAACAACAAAACCGCCCAGAGTCCTCAGAATCCGTTCATAGCAACAATTCAGTCACCTCAAATGCCTTCAGGTCTCGGAAATATATTTTAGAACTGCAACGTTTGGAAGAAGAGGCAAAGCTCGAACGAGAACTACTTCGCAAAAAATATCAGATTCTTCATCAAGCAAACGAAAACGCTAACGACACACAAATCTTATAGTACATCTGCATCCCAACCGAATGTAATACAACAACCACCAAAAAACAATACAGTTTCAAATTGAATTCCTACGTCTTTTAATAATGCACAACAAACGAATAGAAATACAGATGCATTAAATAATATTCAAAATAACAACGCGACCGGAACATATTCTGAAGTTCACAATCTGCCATTGTCAAAAACATTATATACAAGTTCAATTTTCACCAACAGCCACCATTTGTCTTTCGCCCAAATATAAATTCATTTCATAACACCACAGCAAATCAACGAACAACAGCTCCATCGTTCAACTTCCATGAACCGACGACTTTTATGGCACTGTCATCTACATTAGCACCACATGTATAATACCCAACGTAACCTTACCCAACAACAAATGAACGCACGCCAAACTGTTCCCAAAGACCTATCCATCTTCACCAGTTTAACTGACGCCGAAAACTTGATTAGACTGCAAAGATCATTACGTGGAGAAGCCTTACGATCAGTCCAACACATACTAGTGCACCCCTCTTGTGTAGTAGACGCCCTGTCCACGTTAAAACTGATCTATGGCCAACCCGAAAGAATACGGGTTTCGCTGAAAAATATAATAAAATTATTGCCTCCACTAAACACAAGCAAATTACATACTATTAGAAGTAACTATAAAATCCTGTGGATTGTTAGACGAATTTAATAACTCGTCACTGTTGCAAGAATTAGTTGCCAAAATACCACCATACTTTCAGTTAAACTGTGGCACTTATAAAAGAGAATTGTTGAAGCAAATTTAACAGAGTTTGCAAATTGGTTTAATGACGTTGGTATATCAGCAAGCTCTGTAAATGTTGAAAGTAACAGAGAGAGAACAATGTTAACAGATCAAGCACATAAAACAAGAAAAAAGCTTTTATAAACACACACGAAGTACAACATAAGCGATAAGACCCCTTTCAGACCAGCAAAGATTTTCTTTGACAAAATTTCTTGAATTCTCTTTTAAACTTTGTCTTGTGTTCAGACAGGATAATTTTACTTTGACAAAGTCTGTTTCTTTTGTTTGTATGTTTGTTATTTTTTGACGTTTGTTTTAACGCTTTTTCGTGATTATATTATATATTGTTATTGTGAAAAAATATTTGATGGTAAAAATGGACCCAAATGAAAAAAAATAATTTAATAAAAAGTTTAATGGAGTGTATTTAAGAAACTATTGAATTGGAATCTGATGATAGTGAAAAGGAAGATGTACTTATTGGTTAGTAATAAATGCACCGGTATTTAGCTTTGAAAATAAAAAAATATTTTTTTAAGGTTTGTCAAATTTATACAAGAAAGCTTCACATCTCCCTACCAAGAGATCAAAAAAGCATTGGATAAAACCTTTGAGGCAATCAAGGAAGGATCCTGGCTCATTTTCCTTTTTAACAACAGAACTGTTGTTGACAGACGAAATTTCTTATAATAATTACTTAAGGTTGTCCAAGACGCAATTTAATTACATATTAAATTTAATAGAGCAGGATATAACACGTGCTGATGCGCAGATGAGGGATGCAATTCCTGCCGCAGAAAAGTTAGCCTTAACGTTGCGATTTCTTGCGACTGGTCAGTACTATATACTTAAATTTTATTGGCTTAAAAATTCCGTAAACTTAAAATATAATTTTCTAGGGGAGTCTTTTTGAAGCATGAACTACCAATCTCGAGTCTCTTGTGCATCTATCTCGGGTATAGTCCCCGAAGTATGCCTATCAATTACGAAAAGAATGCTTGGAACATATTTGAAGGTATTGTATTCTTACCTTCCACACTCGGACAAATAAATAAATACATTTTTACTCCTCTTTTAACAAAGTTTCCCAGCAACCCACAAAAGTGGGAAACCATTGCAAAAGAATTTGCAGTTAAATGGCAGTTTCCTAACTGTGTGGGTGCCTTAGATGGGAAGCATATAAACTTTAGACCACCGCGCAAAGATGGAGCATTTTACCATAATTATAAAGGATATAACAGCATAATTTTGATGGCCCTTACTGACGCGCATTGTAAATTTATATACATATGTTGACATTGGCTGCAATGGCCGCAGTAACGACGCTGGTGTATATCTGGAAAGCAATTTAAAAAAGGTTTTAGAAAATGAAATTCCACAAAAAAGTATTGTAGGAAATGGACGCTGCCGTCCATATGTAATAGTTGGGGATGATGCATTCCCACTGCAAACTTATTTAATGAAGCCTTATCCATACCACACAAATTCGAAGGAAAAACAAGTTTTCAATGCAAGACTGTCACGGGCAAGACATGTAGTAGAACACAACTTTGGCATTCTTGCAAACCGTTTCCGAGTATTCATGTCACCTATAAATTTAAAAGTGGAAACGGTGGAAGCGATAACTTTTGCTTGCTGTGTTTTGTACAACTATTTATTTATTTAAGCGATAGTTCGTACGAAAATGGAATTGTGCACTCTACTGCTGATAGCAATGAAGACCTTAGTAGCCTTTACAATCCACGCAAGCGTAGTGCAGAAGCTGTTCGACAGAAATTTACAGAATATTTTATAAACGAAGGGAAGTTGGATTTCCTTTAATCTAAAATGGTAAGGCAAAATGACAATTGAACCCTTGGCAGTTCACTTATCCAATTTTTTTTTGCAGACCAAAGAACATGAGTATAGTCATTCCGGCAACTTTTCCAAAAATTTTGGATCTAATGAATATCATTAAAATGTCAAAACACATTTATCTTTATTTTATTAAAAGCTTATTAACATCATAAAAATACATACATATGTATATCTTTTATTTTGCATAAAACGTTTTATAAAAATACTTTTCAAATTAACAAAAAATTCTGTTTCAATTATTATAGGTTTCGTTTCTACATATATATATAGAGGGTTTTTGTAAGTAATACATTGTGCACAGCTCAGTTTCTTATACTAATAAAGTAACATAAAAATTAACATTATTCATTTTTTAAATTTATTTTAAACTTCACAGTTCGTTATATTAATAAATAAAATATACTATATCTTTTAAATTTAGTATAAAAAGCACAAAATATTAAAAGGAACATAACAATACTTCAAGTAACACAGTTTTTAACTTACTCAAAGAACTTTAAGTAATCCGAAAATGCATTGTTCAGTGAAATTTCTTATTCTAATAAACAAAATAAAAACATACTTTTAATTCAAGTAATACAGTTTTTGTACTTTTTAAGAAAAAAATAATACATTTTCCAGTCAAATTCCTTATTCTAGAAAACAAAATAAAAATGTAATTTAAATTCAATTAACAAGGTTTTTTTGTACTTTAAGTAACAACGTCAGGAACAGCTTCTAATACTAATAAATAAATATAAAATAAAACATAAGTTCATATAAATTCTACTAGTAACAAAAAAATTAAATAAACAGTATTCAAAAACTTAATATTAACATAAAGCTTCATTTTCATCATCTTCAAAAATTCCTTCCATAGACAGTTGCAATAAGTGCTTTGAACTACTTGATGAGTTTCGTTTTTGTGTTGTGTACTTCCGAATAAGGCACTGGATTTGCCAGGCAGCATTAGGTCGATCTTCGGGACTTATATTTTTCATTTCACTTTCAACTAGAGCTCCCAGCCAGGCATATGGTTTTTCTTTTTTTCTTTGGCTGATGGTATTTTTAAAACTTGCTATTTCATCACTAAACTGTTTAAGTGTATGTGATTGCTACAATATATTATGTATTTTGTTGTGTTACAAATGAAAAAATGAATTATTACAATTCAATTTTAAAAAATTCACAGGAAAAACCCCAACAAAATATTAAATACTTACTTTTTGTATTTTCCTTGGAGGCTGGTCGATTGAAGAATTACATTTTCTGCTTGGATAGCAAGATGGTTCTTCGTCATTAAGTATCTAAATAAAATAAAATTTTGGTTATATACTCAGTAAATAAACGGAAGGAATAAAATATTTGATGTTGTATTGTACTTTTTCATTTTTCGTACTTTTCATATTGTCTTTGCCAACTCTATTTTCGCTGTGTGATTCAAGGAATTTTAATTGCTCAAAACACCATAGCTTAGGAATATAAACGTCTTCAATGCAGCTCCACTTTTTTTGGAGTAGTTTATTGCACAGAGTTCTTGGGAAATTTGAATACGTAAATTTTTCCACTTACGTTTAACTTCTTCCAACGTAATGGTGGCTTCTGTTTTTTTCAGCTCTTCAAATATGTTGTTGAATGCTTGAGCCTTTTTCGTCCTATCAAAATACTCCTTTGACCTTATGTCATAAATGCACGTGTTTTCTTGCACACAATTTATTAAAATTTATATTTGGTCCCTTTGCCATTTATACACCATTTTGCTAAATACTAAACTAAAAAAGAATTTTTCAATAAATTAATTTATCTATAACAAGTTTTATTTATATATTACCGCACAATCACTACACAACATAAAATGCACGTATACATAACGAAATATAAAATAAAAGAAAATGTCAAATATAAAGAGCAGCCATATTAATTCAGTTTACGAACTAAAAACACAAAAGAATTTGCGAGTACAACAAGTTTTGTACCAACCCCCGCTCTCCTTTCCACTCTTCTCCATAAACTCAAGACTTTGCTAAGAAAACTTTACTGGTCTGAAAGGGGTCTTAGCAAATTGCAGCAGTGTTGAAAAGTGCAAAACATTTTTAACAGCAGACAGAAACGAAAGATGGAATTTTATACGAAAGCTCAATCTCTGTAAACTTTGTTTACGTCGTCATTACAGTGTGTGCAAGAGTACCATTGTCAGTAGTTATAAAGACTGCAAAATTAAGCATAACCAAAGAATATGGAATGTGCATCTCGAACAACTTAAAAATAAATTTCACTTTTTGATATCGGTGTTGTGCAGGAATATAGAAGGGAAGGAAATTTAAGAGAAATATTTGCATTGAAAAGATACAACGTAAAAACACAACACATTGTTATCAATGGAACTATTTATTTGGTTGTCAGAGCGCGACAGAAAATGCAAAAACAATTAAATTTTTGTATTTCTTTCTTTGTCTTCCACCTATAATAAAAAAATCATTCCTAGCGTTCAAGCGTGGAAGCTACTGTTTCACGCGTTAATCAAGTTATTATTCTCTCTCGTTCTGATTCTGTTTGGCTCGATGCTTTTAATTGCTTTCATTGCCAACCAATGGTTGGCTAAAAGCAAATTGCATATGGTAACATAGATTTCAATATCAGAAAAGTTAGAGTGTTGTAAAACTTCATTCTCAACCAATTAAAAGACTATAATATGAAAAATTCAAAAATTGAGAAATAGCTCGTACTCGTATTCCATTTGTCTTAAATGTTGGTATAAATAGAAGTTGTTTAGACACACAATTTGTTGATAAGACACGAAGAATGTTGATAACGTGCGTAGCGGCATAGAAAATGCATTCCATTCAGCTAGATGTCTAATAGAATTAACACTTTTACTGTTTTCAAAAAGGTTGTCCATATTAAATAAATAATTCTCTTTCTGAATAGAAAGAAAAAACGAACTCATGCCTAAGGATTGAAATTACTTAACAATTAATAATATTTGTAGTTCGGAAAAAACAATAAAAACTTAAAATTTTACCTTTTCTTTTGAACAAACCACCGTATGTATTTATTATATAAAATTAATTTTCCCGACAATATATGTGCATACAAACATCAAGCTGATAAATCTAAGAAACTGTGAACTAAATAAAGATGAAAACATTTAAAATAAATTGTGTGTGAAACAAAAAAAAGTAAAATCAATAAATTACCTCAACGGTGCTCGTCCCTTGAACCGGGTCTAAGCCGGATGCAATACCCCCCTGGAATTTTTACGACCATTGATCCAGTGTGCAGTGTAAGTGCAAATAATTTTATACTTGTATGTACATATACATTTGTACATACCCTCTCATCTACGTATCATATAACTGTGCTTTACTTTTTCACATATATACATCCATATGTATGTACTAAATACACGTACTGTATATATCTACAAATATCTATTCCACAAACCGATAAACAGCAAACATACACACCGGCCATTACCGTTATAATGTTTTTGCTGTCCACACCAAATATTTCTTTAAAACACACGGAATCCACATATTCATCACACATCAAAATTTGCTACATATGTATTTATACGCTCCTACTGTACACACACTTAATATACAGTTCTACGCGCATCAGCCGCAAAGTCACGAGATGAGTACAAGGGACTCATCTCTTCCCATTTCTTAGCCGCCAAAACCAAAGTTGTTCTCGCTAAATTCGTTTCGTTACCTCGTACAGAACTCTGCCGTGCAGAGTTGATGGCGACTATGATCGAGCCTATTCTGACACAGCTCAACCAAACTGTTCTTATGGACAGATTCCACTATCGTTTTGGCATGGATGCAAAATTTCCCAATCGCAGGAAAACGTTCGTTGCGAACCCAGTCGCCTTCATAATTGAAAAGGTAGGAAAGGCCTCATGGTTTTATGTAGAATCCAAAAGTAATCCCTCCGACTTGGGTCGTCATGGCTGAAACGTCACCATGTCGAATGGCCTTTCCGAACTTCCATATTTTCTCACTGAAGAAGCTAAACCGATTCAGGAGCATGTGGCTACAATTGAACATAATCATATTTTCGAAAGCTTCTTGGATATACCAAGAGAATTACGAGTCATAAGTCACATCTTTCGTTTTTATTGCCGTACACAGGGGAAACTGCAACTTAATGACGTGGCAAAACGTAGTTTGATTCTCGCAAGTTAAAAATTTCGAAAAAGCTCTCTTCTAATCTTTATGACCCTGGTGAAATAATGAGGATCAATAGCAGACCATCGCAATCTCCTTCACTAAGCCATGATGAACGGTGTCCTATAATGTTACCTTACCATGCCCGATTCAGAAGATTATATCTAAGGTACCTACCTTTATAAATATTCACTTCATGGCCGGAATTCGCTCTTATCGACTCATGAGATCCCACTATTATGCCCAAACACTTTAAACGGTGATAAAAACTCTCCTATCTCAATGCATATCTATCACGACCTTTATGTTGACCGCGGCTGTAAGGTGACTAAAGGCTATGATTTGTCTTAATTTGTTTTTCGGAAAAAGCAATTCTAGCCGCATTCCCACGTTTCTTCTCCAGGCGGAGAACCCCCGCGTCTTGCCAATCCTGAATTCTATACCAACGCTACTATAAACTTGATACTAGGGACAGACATTTATCCTCAACTCATCAGAAATGGCACAGACGTTACCTATGGCGCAAGACACGATGCTAGGCTGGGTTTCGATTGGTGAATTTGGTTTTTAAGAATTATTATCTGGACTCTATCCGTGAATGGGATACATTAAAATTCTCGACGTATACACTCAATTACTTGAATTTTACTTAAAATTATATATCTATGTTGAACACCTGAATTATACTTACCTTTGTTATATATTTTATTACCTAAATTATTATTCAATTACCTGCATTATACTTACTCTAACTATATTTACGTACCCTTAATTTATTATTATATATATATTTTTTTATATACTTCATATATTGCCACCAATTCTTTTAAGCCTAGTTATAACACCACTGCACTGCTGGAATTTTCGCTTACCCCCTATATTTATGATGAGGGTTCATCGCTGCTCATTTGTGTGTAATTGCAATATAGCAAGGGGGACGGCATGTTCACGCGCGAAAACTAGCTTTGCACCGAGCTAATATAATAACTCCGAAACTGCTACTTCACACTTTATTCAAGTTACTATTCTCTCTCGTTCTATTTCTGTTTGGCTTGACGCCTTTGTGTATTGAATTTTTTGACTAAAGTACAAAACTCAACTAAGTTTTCTAAATTAATTGGAGAAAGAAATTTTTCATTGTGGCACCCCATACTCCTACAAGAGTTGTTATTATTAATGTATGGGGGGATATCGAAGCAGACCACTTACTTTCTGGGTCCCTTTTCGACCCCCATTTCGCTCCTCAAATTAATTTCAGGGAACCGATCTGTAATCACAACCACCTTACTTTCAATTGAGTCTCGTGCTAGCCCTAGTCTTTACTCTTGACTAAAGTGATTTCAGACTGTCGACTGGTAACTGCCGACACTCTTCCTCATCACGGAGTTTTTTGTAATTGCTAGCATTTGTCTAAGGCTTAGTTCCCCCATGGCATTCACATCTAACAAGTGTCTGCCCGTGGTCTTAAGCCTTATGCTAGACAGTGCTCGACATTCACATACAATGTGCGCTACCATCTCAGCCTCTTCCAGGCATAGTCTGCAAGTATCATCTTCTACGACTTTCATCTTATCCAGATGGATAAGAAACTTGAAGTTTCCAAGTCCTGTCACTAACGCAGTGATCCTGCTTAAAGTAGCCCTATTATATCCGAGCACCTTGCTGGCCTTCCTGTCGAGGGGGTCTTTGAGCACCATTCTAGCCTGTCTACATGTGGTATTCTCCCTCCACCTATACAGGTGTAATGAGTTTACCCATTGAAGAACTTTAGCTCGCACTAGGCCATTCCCCAGGGCAGCCCTGGGTTCTGGTCCACAGCAATCCACATCAGATCCCCTTTTTTGCTAGTTCGTCTGCTGCTTCATTCCCAGCTGTGCCTATGTGTCCCTTAACCCACATCAACGTTACCTCATTCAACGAAGCACATCTGTTTAGTTTCAGAACAAATTCCAGCACCAGTTTGGAATATACGTTCACTTGCCGCATGCGTTTTATAACTGACTGATTGTCAAGTGCAATGAGAACCGTTTTCCCATGCACTCGGCTTTCATGCAAGTGATCCATGCATGCAGCAACCCAAGAAGTACTGCCTGGTAAGCTGATACGTACCTCTCCAGACACAGACTACAGGACAACTTCAGCTCAACTGAGAATACACCTGCTCCTGCCACTCATAAGAGAACCATCAGTAAAAATGCTGATGTCGTTCTCCATACACTCATTGTGTATAATGCCTTCCGCAATGAGTGTCCGATGCAGGCTCTCGACTACCTTTCTTCTACTCATGCGTTCCATCGGCATCTGAGCAGCCCTAACCTCTTTCCCAATGACGTCCAGGATAATCTTATGCCTGATGTTCGGCCCAAAGCTATGCCAAACCGCATCGCTCCTCATTCGCAAAGCTGACAATGCGGCCGTTGACCTAATGAATAAGTCTAATGGCAGCAGTCCTAACATTGCCTCGATTGCCTGTGTTGGCGCCGTGCGCATGGCACCACTTTTACCCATATAGGCAACCCTCTGAATCCCATCCAACTTACGCTTAATTGTGCCCCGAGAGGCCTTCGGCCACCACACCACGGATGCGTAAGTTATAATGGGTCTCACCATCATTGTGTAAATCCAGAATGCAGCCTTTGGCGTGATTCCCCACCTACGGCCACACACTCGTTTACATTGACGCATAATCCTTTTTGCTTTCCGGACCTTTGTTTCGATGTGTTCATTCCAGGTAAGTTCCTTATCCAGGGTAACGCCCAGATAATTCACCTTCCTGGACACATTTACTTCCGATCCGAAAAGCTTTAAGGCTTCAACCTCTACACCCTTCCTCTTACGAGTGGAAAGCATAGAGTCGGATTTACTTTATTTATGGTTAGACTCTGGTCACTGCACCATGTCTCAGTCACCATGAGAGCCTGTCTCATGCAACCTTGAATGGCTCCGAGGAACTTACCACCAACCACAAGAGTTGTTAATATTTATGTTATTATTGTTTTTTACATCAGCAAAGTTTAGATTACTGGTGGTGTTCGTAAAAATTTTTGCTTTTATTTGGTTAATGTCTAATCTTCTTGACTAAATTCTTCTCTGCAATGCTATGTATTTCTTACATCCCTTCTAAGAGGCTGGGTGACCATATTTGTTTCACGGTACATAGTATATTTTATTATACTCATTTGCCGCACTTAACACATTTTGATTCCATAAAGCAATTAGCAGCGATATGCAAAAACCTTTGGCATTTCCTGCATTGAGTAATGTCTTCTCTTTTCAATCGGTACATCGGTACAATATTGTATTTATTGATTCTATTATTAGGTTATTTGGACCTTTAAAAAATTGGAAGCTTATAGCCTTCCCTCTTTGATCTTATTTGTTGTGAAATTATTCACTTTAATAAAATTAAAAATTGAGAAGTTCGTCGTTCATTATTTCTTCTGCACCTGTATCAGCTGGTAGCTCTTTAAGAATGAATGTTTTTAACTGTGCACACTTCCGCGTAAAGGTCAAATAGTTTGTATCAATTTTTGCAAGATATTCATTCACCCGAGCGCAACGTTCAATTCAATTTAGAAATAATGTAATATTTTGATCTTAAGACCATTTTTAATAAATTTTACCAGATTTGCAGAATTTGTTTCAAAGATATGAAACGGTGGTACTTTTTCTATTTCGTCTGTATTTGTATTTAAACTCACTGCATTTATGTTTGTATGTAGTAACTTTTAAAATGTATTTACACACATATGCACATTTATATATAATCCGCAAATTATAACTGAAACCAGCACTATAGTAACCGCCAGTGGAGCAGATTGTTTGCATCTATACAGTGGCCTATCACACAGTGTCTAAAAGATATTAATTTTCCCTCCTATGGCAACGCCATGTTAAAGTTACAGGTCCTTTACATGAAAAATATAAGAATTTGAACCGGTTGCTATCTGTTTATGTCAAAACAAATATATGAAATTTCATGACATTAAGTCCGAAAATCATGTAATTAAATTCCTCCTTTTTTGTTTCCATAACATATATGTACACTTCCTGTTTTAAAGGCCGTAAAGTTCTAATCTCCTCCTGCCAAAATAAGTTTCAATATTTCGTTAAATAAATAAAAGATGGTGTAGATACTTAATTTCTGAAAAAGGCTCGTAGACTAAGGCTTTGTAATTTTAACCTCCAAACTGGTAAGACGATTCGTTCTCCATCTCATAAATAATAAAATATGCCCAATTCAAATTTGTTTTGTTTTATCTCATTTCATTGGCTGGAATTTTATTGTTAATTTGTGAGAAACAAAAGTGGGTTTAAATTACTTTTTAGGCTCAGTAGAACACTTACTTCCATCCTATTCAGCTTTCCTCATCTCTTCCAAAAAAAAAAGGTACAGAGACTTTGAGTAAAAACATTGGTCCATTGGTCATAAAAAAAAGTCAAAACAAAACCCATACCTACAGACATACATAAGAGGAACAATATAAGAAAACAGATTCGTTAATAGGTGCGTTCGATTACGTAAAATTTGTGAAAAATTTTGCTGGATTTTACTGGAACGCGTGCCGGTTTTTTTGCAGATTACCGTTAAAATTACTCTTTTACATTTGTTCAAGCACCAAAACATCAAAATTATGAATTTTATCACCGTCAAAACGCAATTACAATGAGTCAGACAGTGGAAGAACGTTGTAAGTTATAAACAAAATGCTACGAACGGAATTTGTTTTATTTTTATTATTTTTGGTAAACTAAAAAAAATAAAGAAATAGATAATCAAACCTTTTATATACGTTTTTTTGCTCTCCTGAAAAATTATTAAGGGAAATCAATCTTCGTTGCATATGTGCAATTTTTGCACACTTCGTATAATTTTCTGCCACAAGGAGTGTATTTTTTAAGCGTTTACCAAATTTATTACAGAGTTGCATAAAGTTACTTTGCCGTATGCAATAAGCTAAGCCGCAGCCAGCATATAAACGCTAACGTGTGTGTGCATAAGCTTTCTAAAAACTTTTATCAATTAATGGAGTTTTGTTTGATATTTTAATTTTTACTATTTTAGCAAAAACATTTTAACAGTCTTAGCATCAATTTTAAATCTTCACATGCAGTTTCTGAGACGATTCTACCGCCGTGAAACTTTGTAAGCACAGGTGTCTAGTTGCTTTATTTTAAAATTAAAATTATATACACAGCTGTTTTAGCATTGCAAATTACCAATCTGCAATGATTTTTGCCATACCATATTTGCTCAAGTGTAGCAAATTTTAGTTTCATATATTTTGTTGTTATGGTTTTGCAAAATGTAGCATATTTACTAGACTTGCTACATTTGCAAGGGTTATTTACAACCAAGAGTGAGTTCCCCTATTATTTTGTCATTTGCAACGTTATTCGCGGTGATCCTTCAATTGTAAATTCAATTATTTATAATATTCACATAATTTATTTACCAGGAGTGTAAATGCAGTTAAAAAAAAGCAATAAAATATGAATTGTCTTGTATCAAACCAATTGAAGTAGGTGCAGTAAGCTTCACAAATAAGAAATTAAACACAGAGGAATATTATTCCAACAACTAGATCGATTTTTAAGAGAATAAAATATTTTATATTAAGAGAAATCTGAATATCGGCAATAGGAGATAATATGTAATAAATAGATTTATGAAGTGCGATTGATACCTAAAAGTCTCTGAAATTAAATTATATCTCTTTGGTATGTAGAATTAAATCAGAGTTGCAATGTCACTGAAATTTATAAAAATGCTAATTTGGGTATTTCTTATATATTTTATTATATAAATTACAAAATGAAATATTTATTTCATATAACAAGAAAATCAAGGAAATATGAAGATTAGATTTATGAAAAAATAACCATGTATATTTTACACATGTTAAACAAATTTTGAATTTTTGTATGTAAGTAACATGATGTTCCACCTTCATTTGTCGTGAATCAAATATTATATGCTTTGCTGTGGTCTTGATTATAAAACATACATTTAATGTAATATTCTCAAAGAGTAGGAGATTGCAAATATAGAAATATAGAGCAAGAGAAACATGTGTAAACAAAAATTATTTAATCCTTAGATGAGGTAATTGTGGAAAAGCAAAACAAAATTAACCGAAATAAACCGAGAAAGAAATATGTGTGTATACCTATGTACATACAAGTTTCTAAAGTATATGTATATTGAAATTGAAACCATGTGATTTTTAGCGAAAAAAAAAATGCACACGTTCACGAAAGTAAAGAATAAACGTACTCTACAAGTATTTAAGGCCCGAATATATTTATATACATATATATTAATATTTCATTTTTCCACGTTAATCTTTATTTTTTTTTTGGTCCAAGGAAGAAACCAACCCTTCTCGTGTTTAACTTGTTTCATTTGGTGTAAATTCTTGGCATACATATGTACTTATATTCATATGTCGAAGCCTTGTTTTTCTAGGTGGAATTTCTCGTATATGAGATCTTCTTAGATCTTTCTCAGATGTATTAATTATTTTTGATTAGCGATTCTTTTCTTTATATCGAAATTTTCTGTTTTACGGACAAACGGATTTCATACATGCATATATGTATGTATGTGTGTAAATTTCTCTTTATTTTATTTTAAGCACCTCACTCAATTGCACTATTAACAGAACTTTCCCAGTAAAATCGAGTAATTGAGAAAACTGAGAGTAATTTGCAAAATATGCTCATAAAAAACTCTCTTGCAGAAAAAAGTACGCGAACGGAAAAATTGAAAAATTTGCAGCTTAATCAAAACAGCTGATCACTAAAAATCATAGTGATGTAAAATATGCTTTGTTTGTATGGTTTTTGTATTCAATAAAAGTATTTTTTATTATTATATATTCCTAATGAAATGTATTAAATTTGACTTCTGTTTAAGTATTTATGCGTGTCATCTTAGAACTATATTTTTTAAATATATTTTACGTTAAATGAAATAAGAAAATTCAACAGGAATTAATATTTGTATTGGGTAATATAATAATTGAGGGGTGTAGATGCAAAGGCTGCAATCTCCACTTTTTTCACAAACGTAACTAGTGATACCTTCTAGTTGTATTTAATGAATGCTTCCGACTAGTGAATATGACATTACCAGATACACTTTTATCCCATAAAAATGTATGGTCAGATATTGCGAATTGATGCAAAAACGGCAATGTCCATTGGAGAATATCGTTTTTGCTATGATCACAATTTGTTAATCTCTTTTTCTCTCAACTATTTTCGAAAATGAATGCTACATACATATTTGCTTTTATTCTTTTTTTTTTCAAAACAAAACTAAAAAGAAATGAAAAAAAATTATTTTTAATATAAAACAGTCGAATCAATCAAGAAAACAGCCAAGAGACACCAATAAATGGAATAGGAATTTAGAAAAAATAAAAAGGTATGTATCAAGGCCAATTAGTAGTCAATTCGCCTTTTACGCAAAATTTTTGAAATATGCATGCATACATATACATATATGCATAAGCTCAAAAGCGTTAAAATTGGCTTACAGATAATCATCAAAGCAATCGGCTAAAATAGTTTGTACCCATAATAGTAAAACTTGCGATTGCAACTGGACATTCAAAGTTTTCATAATACATTTTATGCGAAAAAATCCAAGTCCTATCAAGACGCCTTTATTCTTAAATACTGTTCTACTTCACCAATCCAAAGAAGAAGACCTACAAAATGTGAGAGAACTCCAAAGACCTTCCAAACAAAATGTTTTGTTCGTAAAATAAGTAGTAAACGTTTGGTACCTGTTTGTCAAAAGAGTTTCCTATCAATACTTGGCATTAAAAGATGTAGATTAAGCCACGTTATGAAGATATTTCATAGAGACGTAATGCCCCCTACTGAAAGATGTGGTGGAGATCGTACGAGTTATAAATATAAGGCGAAGAAATCAGCTATAGGAAGTTTTTTGGGATCTTTAAAATGTGTGGAGATCCCACAACTGTCCAGCACAGACTAAAAGACTACACCTTTCGAGTGATTTAAGTATAAGCAAGCTCTTTAATATATATAATGAAAAAATATCGGATGAGTTAAAAGTGAAGAAAAGCTATTTTCGTTCAATATTTAATTCAAAATTTAATCTGGGTTTCAAAGTGCCAAGAGTAGACGTCTGTTCAACTTGCACGGAGTTGTGTGAAAAAATAAAAAGATGTAAAGATGAACATTTAAAACAAACTTACATAGCAGAAAAACGAATACATACATTGAAATATAAGGAGTTTTACAAATTTTTAAAAGACGAAGAAAAATCAAGTTCTTCCTAAAGTTTTCGATCAGGCAGCGTATTACAGTAGACAACTTTACTTTCAAAATTTCACTATTGTTCACGGACCATCTACTGCAAAACTCAACCGGAATAATGTCTTCATTTATACGTGGACTGAAAATCAATTTTAGAAAAAATTCAAATTTAATTTCATCGGCTGTACATCATCGCTTACAAAGTACACATTTTAATGACAACATTGCTACATTACACCTTATAGCAGTCGGCTGTGGCGGGCAAAATAAAAATTCTATTATGATGAGCATGTTATCAAAATGGTTTTCGCAAGCTCCTTCTTCATTGAAAGAAATTGAATTGATTTTTCCTGTTGTCGGTCACTCGTATTTACCGGCTGATAGAGTTTTTGGCAATGGTGAGAAACGAATAAAGAAAATGGAAATCATCTTATTTTCTGAAGAATATGAAAAATTTTTAGCAGAATTTGGTACCGTTCATTTATAGATGTTTGTCCTGTAAATGAAGGAATCAAGCAAAAAGTTTCTACTCCCACATTTTTTCTTAGAAAAGAAAATCAGGGACAAGTTATTATTACAGGTGAAGAAAATTACAGGAGCCATTGCAATCAAAACAATTTTCGCAGTATCTGTAAAAAAAACTTTAAATTGCAATATATGCAACCAGGACAGATACAACCATACTCTGTAAAAATGAATTCGCTGAATATTAAGGACGTTAGTAATTTGGAGAGCACTGGCAGAATGATGAAAGTCTTAAATTTTATGCAGACATTGTTAACAACTCACAAGATCAAATCGTTGCAGAAGATTACACGCAAAAAGAGGAATACTGCTCTGAATTCATAAAATAACCGCCATTATTAAAAATTTGATTTAATAACAATTTAATTTCTTTGCTTAAAAGTCTAAATAGTTTGAGTTAAAACCTTGTTGAGTTTTAACAATTTTTTAACTAGTGATTTTTTAAAAACATTGCCCATGTTATAATAAAAAATCTTGAAATAAAAACAAAACTGTATTATATATCTCAGATCAAATCAAACAATACAAAATCCAATATTCGATTAATTCAAAATCAGCAATGTCCATTTGATTAGAGCAAACACAGCAATATCCAATTTTGTTATTATAATTGGCAGCAAACCGCTATATCGATTTAGTTCAAACTTGCGTCATATCTTCATCATATTCTTATTTACTGATTAGCAAAACATACAATAAATGTATATGAATATACTTTGAGCTACAGGTTTTTGCTATTTGTTACGAAAACTATAAATGTGGAGATTGCAGCCTCTGCATCTATACCCCTCAATTGTTTGTGATGGACGGTTACAAAAGAAAACTCGACGTTAAGTGTTCCCCAGGAATGTTTCGAAATGTACAAAGTGGTAAGTGAAATTGTTTATGCATTACTCATAACTATTCATTGCAACAATCCTTTAATTTGTAGATGAAAATTGTAGAAATAATCTGGCGGCAGATTTATTAAATGGCGAGGAGGAATATGATGAAGTGATTTTCTCGCCGCATGCCGAAGCTTCAAGTAGCAACAACAAAGCAGATCAAAAAATAAGAGTGTGGGTTGATTCAGCAATAAAATTTTTAATTTCTAAAGTCAAGGACTTAAAAGCTAGGTCGGGAAGTCGGTTTATTTCAAAACTAAGAAGCAAATGTGGAAAAAGATTGCCGAAGGACTATTTGAAAATAGCTATTTATTTACTCCATTTCAAGTGGAAGCCAATTATTTCAGTTTGGAAAGGCGATAAAAAAAGTGGCATTGAACAACAAAAAGACGGGCTGCAGTAGACAAACTTGTCCTTATCAAAGGTAAGTTTTATTTAAAAAAAAATTGCGAACCGCTTTATAATAATTTTACAAATTTTCAAATTCTTTTATATGTTAGTGAACTAAACGAAATTCTTAAGGAAAACGTGTCATTACACCCATAATATTTATTGGATAGTGATACTGATGTGACCTTGAATGAGTCATCTATCCAAGATCCAGCGGAGGAGACCGATTTATCAAAAGCAGGTAATCATATACAAAAAATTTATTATTTTATAAGAAACATTTCAAAATGTACATAGGCAAATCTGCATTAATTCTCACCCTGATTATTATAGACTCTATTCCATCGACATCGAGAAAGAGGAAAAATGCGACAGAGATATATATGGAAAAGGTAGATAAGTATATAGAAACGAAGGAGGAAAAAGAAAAGAAAAGAAAGAGCAGAAAGAAAAGAGGCCTTGGAAAAAATGAAAGGTAGACCTTTTAGAAAGACTTGTAAACCACCTCGAAAAAAGTGATAAAACAGCTATATGGTAATATATAATTTTTAATTTTGTAATTTTTTTCTTAAATAAATAACATAAAAATATATTCCAATTTACATTCTAAGTTCATTTCAAACACTGCTCTTGTATTAACTGACATATTGGATCTCTAAATAAATTTCCACCTGAAACTTCAACGTGTTCTACATACTCATCATTTTTCTCTGGTATGGTGTCAGGTGTATACTCAATGTCATCGAATCACCCAATAAATAGTATTCTGCAAATTTCAATGGTATTTGAAGGTAAACATCTCTTAGCCACATTTAATTATTATTAATACTTGTACACGAAAAAAATTACCTCCACAACATGTAGGAAGTTTGCCGTAATTCGACGAGTTTTTAGAAACCCAACTATCGTGGCATGACCCTGGATATCCAATGAATACATTTAAAAACTTTTTGTTTTCATCACAGATACCCTGCAGACAAATTGTTACATTTCCTTTCCTGTCGATGTATTCATCTTTTAACTTGGACCGAGGATCAATGACGATATGTGTCCCTACGTTAAGATTATATGTAATATAAATTTAAAAATTTCAATTTCATAAGTACCTATTACCTTGGTAAATAAACATTTATTTTCAAAATATTTACTGGATTTTATTTTATTAAGGCATATAGTTTCCCGAGATAAAATGAAGCGATTCGCCAAATCGCTAAAACTGCAAGCTTCATGAGCAGTAAACCACAAAAATACCAACATATGCAGTTTTTCTGATAATCTTTTATCCGGGCGAAGATTTTCATAAATACCGGAATTAATAAATCGCTTTCTTAAATTTTTGTATAGAGTCCTTGAAATTCTAAAATGTGTCTGAAACTCAACATCTGTATATTCCGGTACCATCTCGTAGATGTAATTTTTTAAAGAATTACGAGAAATTATTTCTTTCTTTAATAGCTTATCATACAAATTTATTTCGTTGGCATTTGTAACCATTTCAATCATAATGGTGTCCTCCTCGCCTTCGTTTTCAGACGATGGTGACTCCATCAAGAAAGCAATTGTTTTAAATGTGTCGGAACTAATAATTGTTTTCGAGACATTTTAAACTAAAATTAATAAATCGTATATATAATATATATAATATACAGCTACTCAGATACAAAGTGGGACACATCTAAATAATACTTAGATGGCTAACATTATTCTAATTATTTTTTGCACGAATTAAATTTGCTTCAAAAATTTGTTTAAATTTGTTTAAATTTTTGAAGCAAATTTAATTCGTGCAAAAAATAATTAGAATAATGTTAGCCATCTAAGTATTATTTAGATGTGTCCCACTTTGTATCTGAGTAGCTGTATATTATATATATTATATATACGATTTATTAATTTTAGTTTAAAATGTCTCGAAAACAATTATTAGTTCCGACACATTTAAAACAATTGCTTTCTTGATGGAGTCACCATCGTCTGAAAACGAAGGCGAGGAGGACACCATTATGATTGAAATGGTTACAAATGCCAACGAAATAAATTTGTATGATAAGCTATTAAAGAAAGAAATAATTTCTCGTAATTCTTTAAAAAATTACATCTACGAGATGGTACCGGAATATACAGATGTTGAGTTTCAGACACATTTTAGAATTTCAAGGACTCTATACAAAAATTTAAGCAAGCGATTTATTAATTCCGGTATTTATGAAAATCTTCGCCCGGATAAAAGATTATCAGAAAAACTGCATATGTTGGTATTTTTGTGGTTTACTGCTCATGAAGCTTGCAGTTTTAGCGATTTGGCGAATCGCTTCATTTTATCTCGGGAAACTATATGCCTTAATAAAATAAAATCCAGTAAATATTTTGAAAATAAATGTTTATTTACCAAGGTAATAGGTACTTATGAAATTGAAATTTTTAAATTTATATTACATATAATCTTAACGTAGGGACACATATCGTCATTGATCCTCGGTCCAAGTTAAAAGATGAATACATCGACAGGAAAGGAAATGTAACAATTTGTCTGCAGGGTATCTGTGATGAAAACAAAAAGTTTTTAAATGTATTCATTGGATATCCAGGGTCATGCCACGATAGTTGGGTTTCTAAAAACTCGTCGATTTACGACAAACTTCCTACATGTTGTGGAGGTAATTTTTTTCGTGTACAAGTATTAATAATAATTAAATGTGGCTAAGAGATGTTTACCTTCAAATACCATTGAAATTTGCAGAATACTATTTATTGGGTGATTCGATGACATTGAGTATACACCTGACACCATACCAGAGAAAAATGATGAGTATGTAGAACACGTTGAAGTTTCAGGTGGAAATTTATTTAGAGATCCAATATGTCAGTTAATACAAGAGCAGTGTTTGAAATGAACTTAGAATGTAAATTGGAATATATTTTTATGTTATTTATTTAAGAAAAAAATTACAAAATTAAAAATTATATATTACCATATAGCTGTTTTATCACTTTTTTCGAGGTGGTTTACAAGTCTTTCTAAAAGGTCTACCTTTCATTTTTTCCAAGGCCTCTTTTCTTTCTGCTCTTTCTTTTCTTTAAACTTTCCATTAACATTTCACGATTTTTTTCATCCTTTTCCTCCTTCGTTTCTATATACTTATCTACCTTTTCCATATATATCTCTGTCGCATTTTTCCTCTTTCTCGATGTCGATGGAATAGAGTCTATAATAATCAGGGTGAGAATTAATGCAGATTTGCCTATGTACATTTTGAAATGTTTCTTATAAAATAATAAATTTTTTGTATATGATTACCTGCTTTTGATAAATCGGTCTCCTCCGCTGGATCTTGGATAGATGACTCATTCAAGGTCACATCAGTATCACTATCCAATAAATATTATGGGTGTAATGACACGTTTTCCTTAAGAATTTCGTTTAGTTCACTAACATATAAAAGAATTTGAAAATTTGTAAAATTATTATAAAGCGGTTCGCAATTTTTTTTTAAATAAAACTTACCTTTGATAAGGACAAGTTTGTCTACTGCAGCCCGTCTTTTTGTTGTTCAATGCCACTTTTTTTATCGCCTTTCCAAACTGAAATAATTGGCTTCCACTTGAAATGGAGTAAATAAATAGCTATTTTCAAATAGTCCTTCGGCAATCTTTTTCCACATTTGCTTCTTAGTTTTGAAATAAACCGACTTCCCGACCTAGCTTTTAAGTCCTTGACTTTAGAAATTAAAAATTTTATTGCTGAATCAACCCACACTCTTATTTTTTGATCTGCTTTGTTGTTGCTACTTGAAGCTTCGGCATGCGGCGAGAAAATCACTTCATCATATTCCTCCTCGCCATTTAATAAATCTGCCGCCAGATTATTTCTACAATTTTCATCTACAAATTAAAGGATTGTTGCAATGAATAGTTATGAGTAATGCATAAACAATTTCACTTACCACTTTGTACATTTCGAAACATTCCTGGGGAACACTTAACGTCGAGTTTTCTTTTGTAACCGTCCATCACAAACAATTGAGGGGTATAGATGCAGAGGCTGCAATCTCCACATTTATAGTTTTCGTAACAAATAGCAAAAACCTGTAGCTCAAAGTATATTCATATACATTTATTGTATGTTTTGCTAATCAGTAAATAAGAATATGATGAAGATATGACGCAAGTTTGAACTAAATCGATATAGCGGTTTGCTGCCAATTATAATAACAAAATTGGATATTGCTGTGTTTGCTCTAATCAAATGGACATTGCTGATTTTGAATTAATCGAATATTGGATTTTGTATTGTTTGATTTGATCTGAGATATATAATACAGTTTTGTTTTTATTTCAAGATTTTTTATTATAACATGGGCAATGTTTTTAAAAAATCACTAGTTAAAAAATTGTTAAAACTCAACAAGGTTTTAACTCAAACTATTTAGACTTTTAAGCAAAGAAATTAAATTGTTATTAAATCAAATTTTTAATAATGGCGGTTATTTTATGAATTCAGAGCAGTATTCCTCTTTTTGCGTGTAATCTTCTGCAACGATTTGATCTTGTGAGTTGTTAACAATGTCTGCATAAAATTTAAGACTTTCATCATTCTGCCAGTGCTCTCCAAATTACTAACGTCCTTAATATTCAGCGAATTCATTTTTACAGAGTATGGTTGTATCTGTCCTGGTTGCATATATTGCAATTTAAAGTTTTTTTTACAGATACTGCGAAAATTGTTTTGATTGCAATGGCTCCTGTAATTTTCTTCACCTGTAATAATAACTTGTCCCTGATTTTCTTTTCTAAGAAAAAATGTGGGAGTAGAAACTTTTTGCTTGATTCCTTCATTTACAGGACAAACATCTATAAATGAACGGTACCAAATTCTGCTAAAAATTTTTCATATTCTTCAGAAAATAAGATGATTTCCATTTTCTTTATTCGTTTCTCACCATTGCCAAAAACTCTATCAGCCGGTAAATACGAGTGACCGACAACAGGAAAAATCAATTCAATTTCTTTCAATGAAGAAGGAGCTTGCGAAAACCATTTTGATAACATGCTCATCATAATAGAATTTTTATTTTGCCCGCCACAGCCGACTGCTATAAGGTGTAATGTAGCAATGTTGTCATTAAAATGTGTACTTTGTAAGCGATGATGTACAGCCGATGAAATTAAATTTGAATTTTTTCTAAAATTGATTTTCAGTCCACGTATAAATGAAGACATTATTCCGGTTGAGTTTTGCAGTAGATGGTCCGTGAACAATAGTGAAATTTTGAAAGTAAAGTTGTCTACTGTAATACGCTGCCTGATCGAAAACTTTAGGAAGAACTTGATTTTTCTTCGTCTTTTAAAAATTTGTAAAACTCCTTATATTTCAATGTATGTATTCGTTTTTCTGCTATGTAAGTTTGTTTTAAATGTTCATCTTTACATCTTTTTATTTTTTCACACAACTCCGTGCAAGTTGAACAGACGTCTACTTTTGGCACTTTGAAACCCAGATTAAATTTTGAATTAAATATTGAACGAAAATAGCTTTTCTTCACTTTTAACTCATCCGATATTTTTTCATTATATATATTAAAGAGCTTGCTTATACTTAAATCACTCGAAAGGTGTAGTCTTTTAGTCTGTGCTGGACAGTTGTGGGATCTCCACACATTTTAAAGATCCCAAAAAACTTCCTATAGCTGATTTCTTCGCCTTATATTTATAACTCGTACGATCTCCACCACATCTTTCAGTAGGGGGCATTACGTCTCTATGAAATATCTTCATAACGTGGCTTAATCTACATCTTTTAATGCCAAGTATTGATAGGAAACTCTTTTGACAAACAGGTACCAAACGTTTACTACTTATTTTACGAACAAAACATTTTGTTTGGAAGGTCTTTGGAGTTCTCTCACATTTTGTAGGTCTTCTTCTTTGGATTGGTGAAGTAGAACAGTATTTAAGAATAAAGGCGTCTTGATAGGACTTGGATTTTTTCGCATAAAATGTATTATGAAAACTTTGAATGTCCAGTTGCAATCGCAAGTTTTACTATTATGGGTACAAACTATTTTAGCCGATTGCTTTGATGATTATCTGTAAGCCAATTTTAACGCTTTTGAGCTTATGCATATATGTATATGTATGCATGCATATTTCAAAAATTTTGCGTAAAAGGCGAATTGACTACTAATTGGCCTTGATACATACCTTTTTATTTTTTCTAAATTCCTATTCCATTTATTGGTGTCTCTTGGCTGTTTTCTTGATTGATTCGACTGTTTTATATTAAAAATAATTTTTTTTCATTTCTTTTTAGTTTTGTTTTGAAAAAAAAAAGAATAAAAGCAAATATGTATGTAGCATTCATTTTCGAAAATAGTTGAGAGAAAAAGAGATTAACAAATTGTGATCATAGCAAAAACGATATTCTCCAATGGACATTGCCGTTTTTGCATCAATTCGCAATATCTGACCATACATTTTTATGGGATAAAAGTGTATCTGGTAATGTCATATTCACTAGTCGGAAGCATTCATTAAATACAACTAGAAGGTATCACTAGTTACGTTTGTGAAAAAAGTGGAGATTGCAGCCTTTGCATCTACACCCCTCAATTATTATATTACCCAATACAAATATTAATTCCTGTTGAATTTTCTTATTTCATTTAACGTAAAATATATTTAAAAAATATAGTTCTAAGATGACACGCATAAATACTTAAACAGAAGTCAAATTTAATACATTTCATTAGGAATATATAATAATAAAAAATACTTTTATTGAATACAAAAACCATACAAACAAAGCATATTTTACATCACTATGATTTTTAGTGATCAGCTGTTTTGATTAAGCTGCAAATTTTTCAATTTTTCCGTTCGCGTACTTTTTTCTGCAAGAGAGTTTTTTATGAGCATATTTTGCAAATTACTCTCAGTTTTCTCAATTACTCGATTTTACTGGGAAAGTTCTGTTAATAGTGCAATTGAGTGAGGTGCTTAAAATAAAATAAAGAGAAATTTACACACATACATACATATATGCATGTATGAAATCCGTTTGTCCGTAAAACAGAAAATTTCGATATAAAGAAAAGAATCGCTAATCAAAAATAATTAATACATCTGAGAAAGATCTAAGAAGATCTCATATACGAGAAATTCCACCTAGAAAAACAAGGCTTCGACATATGAATATAAGTACATATGTATGCCAAGAATTTACACCAAATGAAACAAGTTAAACACGAGAAGGGTTGGTTTCTTCCTTGGACCAAAAAAAAAAAAAAATAAAGATTAACGTGGAAAAATGAAATATTAATATATATGTATATAAATATATTCGGGCCTTAAACACTTGTAGAGTACGTTTATTCGTTACTTTCGTGAACGTGTGCATTTTTTTTTTTCGCTAAAAATCTCATGGTTTCAATTTCAATATACATATACTTTAGAAACTTGTATGTACATAGGTATACACACATATTTCTTTCTCGGTTTATTTCGGTTAATTTTGTTTTGCTTTTCCACAATTACCTCATCTAAGGATTAAATAATTTTTGTTTACACATGTTTCTCTTGCTCTATATTTCTATATTTGCAATCTCCTACTCTTTGAGAATATTACATTAAATGTATGTTTTATAATCAAGACCACAGCAAAGCATATAATATTTGATTCACGACAAATGAAGGTGGAACCATCATGTTACTTACATACAAAAATTCAAAATTTGTTTAACATGTGTAAAATATACATGGTTATTTTTTCATAAATCTAATCTTCATATTTCCTTGATTTTCTTGTTATATGAAATAAATATTTCATTTTGTAATTTATATAATAAAATATATAAGAAATACCCAAATTAGCATTTTTATAAATTTCAGTGACATTGCAACTCTGATTTAATTCTACATACCAAAGAGATATAATTTAATTTCAGAGACTTTTAGGTATCAATCGCACTTCATAAATCTATTTATTACATATTATCTCCTATTGCCGATATTCAGATTTCTCTTAATATAAAATATTTTATTCTCTTAAAAATCGATCTAGTTGTTGGAATAATATTCCTCTGTGTTTAATTTCTTATTTGTGAAGCTTACTGCACCTACTTCAATTGGTTTGATACAAGACAATTCATATTTTATTGCTTTTTTTTAACTGCATTTACACTACTGGTAAATAAATTATGTGAATATTATAAATATTTGAATTTACAATTGAAGGATCACCGCGAATAACGTTGCAAATGACAAAATAATAGGGGAACTCACTCTTGGTTGTAAATAACCCTTGCAAATGTAGCAAGTCTAGTAAATATGCTACATTTTGCAAAACCATAACAACAAAATATATGAAACTAAAATTTGCTACACTTGAGCAAATATGGTATGGCAAAAATCATTGCAGATTGGTAATTTGCAATGCTAAAACAGCTGTGTATATAATTTTAATTTTAAAATAAAGCAACTAGACACCTGTGCTTACAAAGTTTCACGGCGGTAGAATCGTCTCAGAAACTGCATGTGAAGATTTAAAATTGATGCTAAGACTGTTAAAATGTTTTTGCTAAAATAGTAAAAATTAAAATATCAAACAAAACTCCATTAATTGATAAAAGTTTTTAGAAAGCTTATGCTTACACACGTTAGCGTTTATATGCTGGCTGCGGCTTAGCTTATTGCATACGGCAAAGTAATTTTATGCAACTCTGTAATAAATTTGGTAAACGCTTAAAAACGACACTCCTTGTGGCAGAAAATTATACGAAGTGTGCAAAAATTGCACATATGCAACGAAGATTGATTTCCCTTAATAATGCTTCAGGAGAGCAAAAAAACGTATATAAAAGGTTTGAATATCTATTTCTTTATTTTTTTTAGTTTACCAAAAATAATAAAAATAAAACAAATTCCGTTCGTAGCATTTTGTTTATAACTCACAACGTTCTTCCACTGTCTGACTCATTGTAATTGCGTTTTGACGGTGATAAAATTCATAATTTTGATGTTTTGGTGCTTGAACAAATGTAAGAGAGTAATTTTAACGGTAATCTGCAAAAAAACCGGCTTTGCAAAATTTGACTTTTACAACGTCATTCGCGGCTTTGCTTCAATTATATAAATTGCTTGAATAGATAAAAATAAAACCAAATCGTTCATACACAAGAAATATTTGTATAAACACAATAATTTGGTCTCGATTCGCCGTCCTTCAATTTGTGGTGTATATGAGAGGATTGCCCTATGGCCCAATATATTTTTATGCAGCTGTAGGGGTTCAGCTTATGCCAAATATGAAACTTTAAACAACTCCAATTTTGTTTTGAATAACGTGATTTTTATTTATTAAAATTAGTTCCCATATACTATTCTAAATCTATCCCTTACTTTCTCTAACTTACATTATCTTATTCTAACAATGTATTCGTTTCCGTCGGCGGCATGGAAACATCAATATAAATTAGCATTAGCAAATTGCATTACGTTGCAATTGGATCTCACTCAATTTCTTTTCGACACCAAGAAGTGTGTCACTCAATATTTTGTTTGGTCAGCATATGTTAGTGCATGAACATTTTATACATTTGGTATGCATGCATTGCACATATGCTGGCTGTGTCACACACTAATTGTGTTTGTATGAAATAAAATTACAAGAACACACCTAATCAGCTTGATGACGTTTGTCGAAAATACGTTTCGACTACTGTGAAACCTTTTGTCGAATTCAGTGCTCAATGGTACTATGTAAAATTTTCGACTACTTAAAATTTTGTAACAGATTAAACATTACAATACGTTTCCTAATTTTTAAAACTTTAAATATTACGAGGCTGTCTGTGACAAACTGTCAAAACAATTAATGGCGGTATCAAAAATAGAGGGTAATAATAAAATTATTTTTAGAGTTATATATTCAAATTGTCTGTATCCTCTTCATTTAAAACAACAAATGTTAAGTTTAGCTGCATTTTCTTCATCTTCTGATGAAGAAAATGAGTATACTGTTTCGGAATTGAATGCTCTAAGACAAATAAGACAAAAATCTGATATATTTTCTTTGCCAAATTCACAGTAGTACCTACATGTCCATGGTTTTGTATGAATAATAATTTTGTGAATAAAGATTTGTTCGCTTTTTTATATTAAGCAAACCGGCTTTTAAATATTGTTACAAAGTAATAGTCAAAGATGTGTGAAACGACCTATTGTACAAATACGCAATATCATAAACATAAAGCAAAAACAAATTGCGTCGCAGAAATTCCCCGAACCGCGATTCAGCGTAGAAACAAAAACAATTTCTACAGCAAGCAAAAGTAAACAAAAGATACACACACACATACAACAGTAACTGAAATAACTGATGCGCAATTTCGCGTATGTTCGGGACATTTCAAGAAGAGGCCGTGATCTGATATGAAGGCGCCGTCCACCGCAGAAGACATAGTTGACTCTGAGATTTCATAGAGTGAATATCTGTGCGTACAAAAGTGTTAAGTGTCAGTTTGAATTAGTACTTAGTACAGTTGTAAATAGAGTCTTAATTGCCGAATAAAGTTGTGTACTGATAAGATCATAAAAGAACTGTTTATTTTAATATTTGCAATTGAACGAACCCATAAAAATAACGTTTATTGTAGTAATAAACGTAACAATATGATTTAGAAAAAATTACTACCTAACTATATTCAGCAAAAAGAATATTATCAGTGCCAAACGTATTGAAGTTAGCAGTAACAATGCGCATTCTTGCCGAAGGCAGTTATAAAAAAGGTGCTGGTAATGATTATAACATTGAATTCTCGCAGTCTTCAACCAGCAAAGTATTTAAGGAATGCATTAATGCAATGCATACCGTGCTTTGTTCTACCTGGATATCCTTTCCTACCAATGAAAGTTAAAACCAGGATGTAAAAGAACATTTTTATAATAAAAATGGCTTTCCTCGTGTCATAGGATGTATCGATGGCACTCATATCAAAATATTAGCACCAAGTATTGGCGAACGCTTTAAATACTACAACAGGAAAGGGTTTTAAAGTTTGAACGTAACACTGGTAAGTAAATAATAAAACAATATTCTTTATTGTTTAAAACAATATTTTTTATTGTTTAAAACAATATTCTTTATTGTTTTCTTGAAATAATTGTAAAGTTCAAATGTTTCTTTTTTTATTTTAATTTCACTTTTATATAGGTTTAATGATTCTTCTTGTATTTTGAGCTGTTTTCTACTATATAGTTCTATCTGTTTCAAAGAGTCTTTAACTTCGTTGTATAAATCTGTTTGGACTTTAAGCTGTTGTTCAAGGAAGTCACTTTTTACAGAACTATTTTTTCCCAACTTTTTGTTGACAACTTTATTTTTTGATGTGCTTGCGACAATTTCTTCACTTTCCAAATCGCAAGAAATATTAATGGGTTCTTCAAACGAATTCTTGTTTATGCCTATTTCCTCTCCATCCGGATTTATTAGTCTGTTTAATTGCAACAAAGCAGAAGCAGCTTCTTCTATAGCAGACAAAGTAAACTGCTTGTTTAAGCCACCCACGATTCCCATTTTTATTGTTAAAATTTTTTTCTTCAAATTGTATTTGTAATCGGCCCAAACCTTTAACCACTCAGAGCCAGTTCGAAAAAGCGGTCCTAGAGAATTAAATTTATTTGAAATTTCCTTGCATTCCTCTTTGGTGTTAAATTTTTGTAGACCGCTGTGATAGGATTGTGCAAGTTCTGGTTTTTGCTCCAGCAACTCCACCATCTTGTCAAACTGTTTGACCGTTGTAATTTTTATTCTAAAATTGTATTCATAACATCAAAAATATATTAAGTAATTTTAATTTTTAGGCATGAGTTCGTTTTTTCTTTCTATTCAGAAAGAGAATTATTTATTTTAATATGGACAACCTTTTTTGAAAACAGTAAAATTTTTGATTTTATTAGACATCTAGCTGAATTGATAGGATTGTAAAATAAAAAGCGTATTTGTTATTTGTTAAAGTATGAGAAAAGAAGTTTTTATTGAAAACACGACTTTATTCAGGAAAGAGGAAGATAAAAAGAGAAGGAAAAATTATCAACAGAATCTGACATATGAGTTGCACAAAAATGCATGTAAAAAGATGTAGACAAACGAGCTGCCAGATTTTCACATATCAACACCTCCACTAAAACCTGGCTCAGCACATTTCAGGTGTTTCTCGTTTGTCACTGGTTTGGTGAAAAAATCAGCGGCCATGTCTTCTGTCCTTTTGATTTGACCATCAATTACCTTGTCGCGTCGGAAATGGTGCCGTACATCAATGTGTTTGGATCGACCATGATATGCATCAGTAGTAGCTAGGTTCAGTGCACTTTTGTTGTCGCAAAAAAGTATAATTTTGTTTTCTGAATTGTTTAGCAAATCTTTTTCAAGTTCACGGAGCCATTCTGCTTCTTGGACGGCTGTGGACATTGCCATGTATTCGGTTTCTGTTGTCGAAAGGGCCACTGTTGCTTGCCGCTTACTGGACCAACTTATGGCACCTTGCTGCATGAAAACGTAACCTGTGCAGGAACGCCTGTCAGTGATATCGCTAGCATAATCCGCATCGCAGTAGCCATACATTTTAAAATCTTCCTTTTTTGAGTATGTAAGTTTAACATTTATGGTACCCTTAAGGTACCTAAAAATACGTTTATCTGCTGTCCAGTGTGAATTGTCGAAATTGTTGTAGAACTTACTTAGAAAATTCACCGCATAAGCTATGTCTGGACGAGTTCCTTGTACCTAGTAGAGTAGGCTACCTATAGCTTCTTGGTAAGGTATGTGATCAAAACGGTTGCAGCTAGACTAAGGAATTGTTAGTTTTGTGTTGATGTCAAAGGGAGTGCCCACCGGTTTACAATCACTCATATTGAAACGTTTTAAGATTTCTGATGTATATGAAGATTGATCAATATGTATCTCACCTTTCGTCCGATTTCTTGTAATTCGAAGCCCAACGCAACTTCTGGCTTCTCCTAAATCTTTCATCAAAAACTTTTCTTTTAGTCCAGCCTTAACTTGTATTTTTAGGTCATGATTATTTGAAAAAACGAGGAGGTCATCGACATAAACGGCGATGAAAAACTTTTTGGAACCACTTACGTCATAGTATATGCATGGGTCAAGTTTGGATTGCTTCAGACCCATCTCTTTGAGCGCCTGGTCCAATTTTTTGTTCCATTCACGGCTCGCTTGCTTAAGTCCGTAAATAGCCTTATTAAGCTTTACACTTTACCAACGTTATTTTCTCCTACTCCTTAAGGGGGTTGCATAAAAATCTCCTCTGATAAATCACCCTGCAAGAACGCCGTAACTGCATCCATCTGTTCGATATCTAGATCAAATTGAGCAACAATTGAAATTAAATATCTAATTGAGGTATATCGTACAACCGGAGAGTATGTTTCATGGTAGTCAATACCAGGCTTCTGGGAACAACCCTTCACTACCAATCGGGCTTTGAACCTTTGCACCTCACCCTTTTCATCGCGTTTGGTTTTAAAAACCCATTTGCTTTTGATTGGTTTTGCTCCATCTGGCAAGTTGACCATAGTCCACGTGTTGTTATCCATTAAAGATTTATATTAATCTTCAATGGCTCGCCTCCAGTGTACCGCATCAACACTTTCCATTGCTTCTTCAATTGTCAAAGGATCTGCCGAGTCATGGGCTTGTACCAAATATAGATGATAATCTGGCATATTAACTGTCCTTCGATTGCATGATGAACGACGAACGTTGTTACTGTCAGTAGGTACCAAAGTAGAATTGTGTTGACTTGAAAATGTATCATAGTCAGGCTCATAATCGGATGAACCATCAGCATCCTAATCATTCAACAACGTTGTAGAATTTGAAATATTGTCATCGACGTCTTCATCATCTGTTGGATTTACCTCCACTTGGTCAGTATCATCAGTACCATTACGGCTTACAAAATGGAAATCTTCAAAATGCTTCTGTTGTTTTGGTTTTTCTTGTTGTTGCTTCCCCAAAAATTCATTTTCAAGGAACACTACTTCACGGCTCTTCACCACACGGCAACCATCGGGATTTAGCAATCGATACCCTTTAGTTTCCTCGCAGTAACCAACGAAAACTAATTCTTCAGCCTTGGGGTCCCACTTTTTGCGTTTTTCTTTGGGGATATACGAAATGGCACGGCAACCAAAAACTTTAATATGGCTTATATCAGGTTTGACACCAGTCCATAACTCCTGCGGCGTGGCTTCTTTATTTGCGGCGCAAACAGAACGATTTATAACATGACGGCATTTGCAACGGCTTCAGCCCAAAATTTTTTCTCCAAACCATCATGAAACAACATACAGCGAGCGCGTTCAACAATGGTGCGGTTCTTTCTTTCCGCTACTCCATTCTGCTGGGGGCTGTACGGCACGGTTGTTTGATGCAGTGTACCATTTTTGTTCAATAACTTTGCCATTTGCCGATTGCAAAACTCTGTGCCGTTATCGGTACGCAGACATTTTATTTTATGACCTGTTTCATTCTGTACTCTGGCCATAAAACTCTCAAAAAATGCTGGTACTTCCGTTTTTGCCTGCAAAATATAAAGAAAAACCATGCGCGAAAAATCATCATTAAATATTAAAAAACACTTAGCTCCTCCGAGCGATTCCACCTCCATCGGTCCACACAGGTCCGAATGTACAAGTTCGAGTATTTTGCTTGTACTGGAATTTGACGGCTTGAATGGTTCTCGCGACATTTTGCCTTGAATACAGGGAACACAATCTTCTCTCGATTTTGGTTGAAATTCCATTCCTGCCACTAGCTGCTTTGTTTTATTCAAATCCGCATAATTCATATGCCCCATACGAGCATGCCATAGATCAATATCAGCATAAGATGTTGCCATACACATTTGACTGAAATCTCTGTCTAATTTAAACATATTATTTTTCCGGTGTACTGTTACTGTCACTTTTCCATCTTCTGATATTATGCACTTATCATTTTGGAATTTCACCGTGTACCCTTTGTCCATTATCTTGCTAACAGATAATAGATTTACAGTAAGATCGGGAACGTATAGTACGTTGTGAATAGTTACATCCACCAATTCTCCACTCTGGTCCATAAAAGCAATTTTAATATCACCTGCCCCGTGAACTTTACAATATTCTTTATTAGCCACAATGACTTCCTTCATCTGCGGCTCCTTGAAATTTATAAACCAGTCTTTTCTTAATGTCATGTGACAACTCGCACCCGAGTCAATATACCAATCATTATCATTGACGTCTGCTACTGCAAAAACCGCGCAAAAACCAACTTGCTTGTTTTCTTTACTTTTCTGTTTATTCGCACGGCAATCAGCAGCCTTATGGCCGTAGCGGTTGCAGTTGTAACAACGAAAACCTTTTTTTTCAGTATTTTTTTGCTTTGGTTTAGAAAAAAAGGCATTACCGTCGCTTGTTGTCTTCTTCACATCTTGGAGCAATTTTGTTTTTATGGAGTCGCACGAAATTTTTACTCCCGAACTTTCGATACCCATTATCATAGGCGAATACTCTTCGGTTAGACCAGCCAAAAGGAGTGTGCCAATCCACTCGTCACTCACCGGCATATAAACCTCTTTCAATTTGTGAGCTGTAGAAACAATTTGACTCACATATTCTTCTATATTCTCGGATGTAGAAAAACGTGTGATTAATTGGCGCAATAAACCAATACGACGACTTAGGCCTGAATCCTGGAAAACTGCCTTTAATTTGTCCCATACCTGTTTGGGTGTCTGGGCATCCTCGATGTGAACGTAATTAATTTTATCCACTAGCAAAATTATTTTCGTCTTAGCTTTTGTGTCCATTTTTACGTCCATCCCAGTGGTCGGATATTTACCTTCAACGGTGTCCCACAACTCCTCATGTTGCAGCAGGTTTTTCATGGCAAAGAACCACGTAGCATAATTCTCCCTGCCCATTAGTTTTTCTACACAAAAATTCGTCGCTTTCCTTTCAAAATATTATTAAAAACTCTTAGCACGGTTCTTATACTTTAAAATAACAACGGTCTGGGCCCATAACCTGATGGGATTGTAAAATAAAAATCGTAGTTGTTATTTGTTAAAGTATGAGAAAAGAAGATTTTATTGAAAACACGACTTTATTCAGGAAAGAGGAAGATAAAAAGAGAAGGAAAAATGATCAACAGAATCTGACATATGAGTTGCACAAAAATGCATGTAAAAAGATGTAGACAAACGAGCTGCCAGATTTTCACATATCAACATGAATGGAATGCATTTTCCATGCCGCTACACACGTTATCAACATTCTTCATGTCTTATCTACAAATTGTGTGTCTAAACAACTTTTATTTATACCAACATTTAAGACAAATGGAAAAAATAGTTCTGTAAAAATAAATATTAAAATATTACAAAATACTTACGCCTTTGTTGACTTCATTTTAAATATTTGTTAAATTTTTATTGTCGTGTGTAACAAAACGATCGACTATTTTTTTTTTAACTTATGACAGCTGAATTCGAAAGTCGTGGTAAGAAACTTGTAATAGAATTTTAAAGCAAAGTTGTATTTTTTGGTATTCGAGAAACGTAGTATCAAAATGTAAAATCGAGTATTTTGCAGCTCGAATACGAAAACCGTAATCAGGCTGAATATTTCTATATTCTCCATAGTACTTGTTGTGATGTATAGTATGTCATAATATGACCAAGTTGAAACAATTTCCTGGTTTTATTAAAAGAACGTTTATTCACAATAACTATCTTTTTCCAACCCCCTCCTATTCAATTTTTTCTTGACAGTTAATTCATTGAAAACATAGTACCCTCATGGAATAACAAGTAGAATAATTTTAAAAAGTCGTACAGTACATTTTATAAAATAACATAATCAGATATAGTTATGACAATTCGGCCCTTCCTGACTCCATACTCGTCCCGAGTTCAATATAGTCTTCGGCCCCACCGTTGTAGTCGGCATCGACTTCAGGGAAGAGTGCACACCACGGCTTTAACTTGTCGCTGCTTACAACAGTTGCGAAACTGCGCTGTTTTAACGGCAACCCGCTGACATCTGCAATGACGTACCGATCATATCTTAAAACCTTTTTGATGACGTAAGGACCACGATACTTTTTGTCTAATTTTCGTGGCTCTCCAGTACTTTGGGGAGCATTTTCCACTAAAACAAGATCACCCTCGACGTATTGATGAGATGTCTTATGTTTGGCATTAAATCATGCTTTCCCAGCAGATTCGATGTTACGAAGCTGGACCAGTCTTAAAATACTACTTGGGAATCTATCCACTATTTTGCTGGTCATCTTAGTTTTCCTTGCACAGGAAATGCATTACAGAGTTGGAACCATAATCTCGGACTTGTGTACCATCTTGTACTCCCGGGGAAACGTACAACAGTATATTCTGTGAGTTTGAATTCAGAGCTTCTCTCTCAATTTGAAATTCAACACTTTCCCCTGAAGCAATTTGTGCCTTGAACCGCACCAGCCTCAGTCCCATTATCTGTATTTACCTGCTCAATATGTATTAGTTAGTAACTCCAGGGCACGTCGGAGTCCATCTACTTGACCTTGCAACTTTTCCACGGCAGCATCACTATTCATTGCCCCTCGCGACTTTCTCTGCTTGAAGGAATTTCTTACGGCGTTGTGTAACTTTCATTGTGAGAAATACTTATTTCGTTCTCATACAATCGCAAAACTAATTCCGTTCTACATCCCGATGTCTTCAAATTATGCTTACGCAAAATCTTCTTCAATTCAGGTACTGTTAAATCATTAACCTCCATCCCACTTCTGATATTGCCACAATATGGCCAAGGTGAAACAATTTCCCGGTTTTATTAAAAGAACGTTTATTCATAATCACTGTCTTTTCCCAACTCCCTCCTATTCAATTTTTTCTTGACAATCAATTCATAGAAAACATAGTACCCTCATGAAATAACAAGTAGAATAATTTTAAAAAGTCGTACAGTACATTATAAAATAACAATAAACTGCCGACTTTTCGCGATTTATTTACTGCCATGTATATTCAAAACGGTAAATTAAGTCCTGTCGAAAAGTTAAGTGTAACACAAAAAACCAAGATGCTGGGGAAATCGTTCAAAAGAGTCCACTCACTAATGAAGGTTCATGAAATAACAAGTAGAATAATTTTAAAAAGTCGTACAGTACATTTTATAAAATAACAATACACTGCCGACTTTTCGCGATTTATTTACTGCCATGTATATTCAAAACGGTAAATTAAGTCCTGTCGAAAAGTTAAGTGTAACACAAAAAACCAAGATGCTGGGGAAATCGTTCAAAAGAGTCCACTCACTAATGAAGGTTTAGCTTTAGCGTGGTCTAAATTTTGTTGTCGTTTTGAGAAGCGAAGAATTCTTATCAACGGACAACTACGGACCATTTTTAATCTTGAATTTTGGAACGAATTTCCGTCATCCCATGTCAAGATTGGTTTGGAGACAAACCGGTTTCGGCTATGTGCCATCTTCAGTGTCATTTTTCGTTCTGAGAAGTTTGCATCAATTCGTTAGTGTGTTATTGTTTGTCAGGTATCTATTTGTCTGTGAGCTCGTAGGCATCTGTAAGGTGTGAACAAGTAGCAGGTAAAGCTCTAAAGTCGGGTGTTTTGTACGGATTGGTAGATGTAAGTGATGACTGTTTTATTGCTATGCATCAATTCGTTAGTGTTTTATTGTTTGCAGGTATCTATTTGTCATGTGTTTTCGGATGAAAAGTAAATGTTATAGGTAAATTTTTTTCCCCCACGTAGCTGCCTGTAATTGGGACCTGGTGTTTTTGTATAGATTCGGCGATTGTGATTATTATTTTGATGCGTCAGAATTTGTGGTGCGGACGGTATGTGTTTTTAACTCTTTATAGTGTTTTTTGTTGGGGTTGACAGAAGCCAGTGATTAATGGATTATGAATTTGTTTAATATTTTTGTAATGTGTTTTTATTGTTTTTGGAGTATTTTGTTCGTTATTTTTTTTTGTCTGTCTTGTAGATTAATTTGAGAGGATCGAATATAACGTCTGAATCGGAGTTTGTTTGTTCGTTTATGATTCGTCCATGAAATGTCTTATGTTTATTATTTCCATGCTTTTTAGGATGTTTCGTCGTCGTCCTTTTCGCTGTGTGTGTAGTAGTTGTACCGTTTTCCTAATATGCGGTGGATTACATTTTTTGTTGAACATGTGGCTCGCGAAGTTAGATTCTGGTATCAAGCCGGAATTACACATCTTCTTGTTACAGTCTCTTATATGTTCACGAAATCTTGCTTTTATTTTGTGTCCTGTTTGTCCTATGTAGCTGTGATGACAGGTGCACGGCAGTTTGTAAACCCCCTGTTTATCTATCTGGTCGTCTTTGTTTGTGTTGGTTTGTAATATTCGTCCTAGGTTGTTTCTTGTTTTCAATGCTATATTTATGTTGTATTTCTTGAGAAAGTTGGCTATTTTGTATGTTGATTGTCCGGTGTAAGTTAATGTTGTCCATGTTTTTCTTTCGTTCTCGCTGTTGTGTTCTCTGAGTCTTTGAAATTCTTTCTTGATTTTGTCTACCGTGTCTTTCTTGTAACCGTTGTTTGCTGCTATGGTATATATCGTATTTAATTCTTTGTTGTAGGCTTCCTTTGTTAGTGGTGTTCGTTCTAGTCTAGTTATTAGTTGTCTGATCCCCGCGTGCTTGTGTTGCTGTGGGTGGTTGGAAGTATTATGTATTATTGTGTTTGTAGCCGTTGGCTTTCTGTATGTATATATACAGGGTGGGGCAAAAGTCATGAAGGGGTTTAAAACAGTCATAACCTTTTTTAATTCTGAATTTTTTTTTTTTTTACAAAATAATAAAATATGATATTGGGAGATTTTTTAAATTTAGGTGTGAAAGATTACGTCACGTAAGTGAGCACCATTTTCAGCCTCGCAAAGTTGAGCTCTTTTAATAGCATTTTCCATGACACGAGTCAGAGTATCTGGCTGCAACGCTCTTATTTCGGCTCGTATATTCTCTTTGAGCTGTGCAAGTGTTCTGGGCTTATTGATATACACCTTCTCCTTCAAATATCCCCAAAGGAAATAATCTGGTGCTGTTAAATCCGGCGAACGGGCTGGCCAATTAAATGCTGAATTTTTGGAAATTAAACGTTCGCCAAAAATCTGCCTTAGGAGCTGCATAGTGGCTCGAGCAGTGTGTGCAGTGGCCCCATCTTGCTGAAACCACATCTCTCGATTGTCAGAAAGAGCTGGCCTTAAAAAATGTTGGAGCATATCTCGATATCGCTCGCCATTTACCGTTACACCATTTCCATCGTTAGCTTCGAAAAAGAATGGTCCAATAATTCTTTGGGACATGATTCCGCACCATACTGTACATTTAAGTGGATGTAATTGTCTCTGATGAACCACTCTTGGGTTCTCACTTCCCCATATTCTGCAGTTCTGCTTGTTTACAAAACCATTTAATTGAAAATGTGCTTCATCGCTCATTATCAGATGATGAATGAAATCATTATGTTCTCTGGTCAATTCTTGGAAGCGAACTGCATAAATTAATCGGTCTTGGGAATCTCGTGGCTTTAGTTCTTGCACTAACTGCACCTTGTATGGGAAAAGATGTAAATTTCCCTTTAATATTCTGCGTAAAGACCGCCGAGACATTTGCAGCTCAGCAGAGCGCCTTCGAGTTGATGTTTTAGGATTCTCCTCAACACTCTCCAGAACGCGTTGAATATTTGCTTCACTAATTACAGAATGTGGTCTTCCGCTTCGTGGAAGATCCCTCACTGAGCCTTGTTCCTGAAAACGTGTCACTAAGCGTCGAATCATTGATTCGGATGGTGAATTCCGTATATTAAAATTACGACGATGGCTCGTTGAGTTTGAATTATTGATCGATGATGTTCAAAATAAAGTTCTATGATTTTGGTTCGCTGGATAACGTTGTAACCTTCCATAATTAATCTCCCAGATTTATTTTACAAGTCTTAAAAAGAAAAATAAAAAAAAAAATTAAATTAGAAAAGTTATTAATTTTTCAAATCCCTTCGCGACTTTTGCCCCACCCTGTATAATGTATAATATGTGAGGACGTGATCATACGTCAATACCATATCATACATTTCATACCATACCATTTTATGCACTTATATAAAGATTTTAACTCCCACTAGTTACATACATCATACATTATTACTTTTACATTCAATTATGTTCTTACATTAGAAGCTAACAGTGTACTTTTGCTAAATTATATTTCCAACAATTAAATGAATTTCTGATAAAAGTAATAAAATCAATGTTTTATTTACAATATGTATGAATAATAGTAACTTTGAGCTATCCGTTTCGGCTTTAGTTGTTCCACATTTATCTGGAAAGCTTCCTTCGCGAAATTTTCATCCATCTTCATTCTCTAATCTCTCCGACATACCACTTGCGGACCCTCAGTTTTTTAACAGTTCAAATATCGATGTTTTAATTGGGGGCGACCTTTCACCATCAATTATGTTATCGGGGGTTAAACACGAAGTTTGTGATTCTTTAATGGCACAAGAAACTATCTTCGGATGGATTCTCACAAGACCTATTTATAATAATTGTCCTAATCCAAATACCTTTGTGAAATTTCCTTACATAAAGAAACTTCTCGCTTCTGGGAGGTGGAGAATCTTCCACAGAAGAACATCTGCTCCCCGTCAGATAAATTTTGCGAAGAATTATTCAAGACAACAACAAAAAGGAATGAAGAAGGAAAGTATGTTGTATGCCTTCCTTTTAAAGATGGCTACCAAGATAATCTAACCTTGGGTCAGTCCAGGACAAGCGCAATGGCTCAATTTTATCGCAGTGAGGCTAGACTCCTGAAAACTTCTAATTTCAAAAAGGAATACGATCATGTTGTCCAAGAATATATGGAGTTGGGTCATATAGTAAAAGTAGATTTGCGAGGTGGTTACCGATTTCCAAAACATTATTATTTGCCACACCATGCCGTTCTGAAGCCAGACAGCGCTACTACTAAGGTACGGGTTGTGTTTAACGCTTCCGCACTGTCATAATGATATTCAACACCCTGTTTATACATTACTCCGTTATCATACTTTTATATTTGTAACTTAATATAAACATGATCTTAACAATAATCTTCAGTTCATTCTCAACTACCGTCTTGTTCATTACATGGTGTCAGAATAGTGGTTTTTCGAAGTGCTTATATACTTCGTTTGAGTAAAGACGTACTTCACTTTAAGCGCACAATTTATATTCATTTAAGGTGACTTTTTTTATTTTAAAAATTGAACAAGTGCAGAGACACAGTTAACAGTTAGTAACAACAACAAAATAAATCACAAAAAATAAAAAGCAATATAATATAGTATGCGATAAAAAAGACAATAACAAAGTGCATGGTTAAACCTGTTTAAACATAGTGAGTGCATGAGCGCACCGAACATCAATGAAAAAATATAAATAGCACAAATGCTAATAATGCAATGAATAATAAAAAAAAAGATGACAGTGCTTTTTTAACCGCCAGGCCAATTGACCGAACGCGTTCATTATCAGCAAATATAAATATATCTGCTACAGAAACAACGAATTTAACAAATAAAACTAAAGCAACAATACACAAAAAATAGCACAAGAAAAAGAACCAAGTACTGTATCTAAACGCGTGCAAACTGGTATGGATCGGTACATAACCATAACAAAGAGGAAGGCGAGTCCTAAGTCTTCACAACAAGAGCGAACCGCCAAGCAATATAATTGTTCTCATCAAGTAGCTGCAACATCGGTAAGTGAAAATAGATTTTCTGTCCTTGCTACCCTGGATAATCAAAATGCCGAACCCACTGTAAGGGAACAAAAACCCCTACCAATCTACTTGCGCGAACAAACATCAAATGTCATTGTAAACATGCTGTCCCAACCCGTAGGCAAAGAAAATTTCTATGTGGCTTCTGTACGAAGAGGACAGATACAAAAAACGAAGATCCAAGCCCACACTGAGAAGAATTATAGCCTAATCGCAAGTCGTCTCGATGCAGATAATAAGAGCTATTATACGTATCTACTAAAAAGTGCTAAAGGTTTGATTGTCATTATAAAGGGCATTGACAGTTCTGTTCCCACTGAGGAGATAAAAAGTGCCATAGAGGTGGAAGGTTAGGTCGTAAGGTCAGTGCACAATATTCTAAATAAGAATAAAGTTCCCCAACCTATGCATCGTGTTGAAATCGTGTTTAATGCATCGCAACTTAAATCAAAAAACTCGGTTCATCCAATATATAATTTGCGCAACCTTTTGAACAGAAAAATATCGGTGGAAGAGCCTCTAAAACGTAGCGGTCCCCGTCAGTGTACTAATTGCCAGGAATTCGGACACACGAAAACCTACTGCAAGCTACCATCCGTATGCGTTGTTTGCGGTGATGCGCACCGGACTTTGGAATGCACTTCTTCCAAAACAGACCCAAAGATCAAAAAATGCAGCAACTGTGGTGAAAACCATACAGCAAATTACAGGGGCTGCAAAGTATTTCAATATGTAAAAGATAATGCAAAAGTCGTACGCAAACCTGATTATGAGCAATATAAAGCTTCCCAATTTCCTCGGCTTCATGCTGGTTTTGTTGCTAGTACACAAGCTACACAGCCACACACTAAGCCAAACTTTTCATATGCCCAAACATTGAGAAATGATTTACCTAATGTGAATGCCAAAAGTTCTAATGCGCATAAACATTCATATGCCCACGTCTTAAAAGAGGGTGCTCAGACACCCCCCACCAACAATTCGAGCTCGATCGAGAACTTAATACAGACAATGAATAGTTTCATGACAACTATGCAGGGTATGTTTCAGGAAATGATGCGAACCCAAAACATGCTTCTGCAAGTTTTGCTTGGCAAAAAATGAACCAGTTAAAAATATGCTTCTGGAACGCTAACGGGCTCTCCCAACATAAATATGAAGTAGAACACTTCCTGCTAGCACATGATATAGACATACTATTAGTCTCTGAAACACACTTCACTATAAAAAACTGCTTTAGAATTGATGGGTATTTTATATATGACACCAAACACCCAAGCGAAAGGGCATGTGGTGGGACTGCCATTATAGTCCGAAAAAACGTAAGGCATTTTCCATTGCCTGAATTCAACGAAGACTTTTTGCAAGCCACGACCATAAATCGTACTGATTTTAAAATTGTAGTCTTCTCAGTGTATTGCCCACCTAGGCATAAAATCGAACACCATGAATTTGCCAGGTTCTTTGCTACGCTAGGGCAAAAATTTATTGCCGCTGGCGATTACAATGCAAAGCACATATATTGGGGATCCAGACTCCTTAGTCCTAGAGGTAGGCAGTTGTATTATACAGTTGAAACAAACAAGCTTGACGTCGTATCTGCCGGTAAACCCACCTATTGGCCCACAGACTTTAATAAGTTGCCAGACCTTATTGATTTTGCTATAGTAAAAAACATCAAACGCGATCAACTCTTAGTTAATTCATCCTATGACCTATATTCTGATCATTCACCTACAATTGTTATTTTACACGACAGTTTTGTCACTGCACCTAAAACCCTTAGTTTCTACCCGAACAGAAACACGAATTGGTTAAAATATAAAATGTATGTGAGGTCTCACTTACCTTTGAACATCCCACTGAGAAATCCAGCTGATATTCAAGCAGCTGTAGACCATTTTACAGACGTCGTGACTGCCGCAGCCATATCTGCAACGCCAACAAAGCCATCAGCTAAAATAATAACGTACCAGGCAACAGCAGATATTCAGATGCTCGTCATTGAGAAAAGAAGACTAAGAAGACAATGGCAAAATAGTCGTTCACCACACATAAAAATGCAAATGAACTTATGCCAAAAAAACTTACGGAGTAAATTGAGACAGAAACACCAACTCGCTATCGACAACTTTTTAAAAAATTTGGATCCAATGAAAAACACGGATTATAGTCTGTGGAAAGCTATAAAGCACTTGCAATGTCCTATTGCTTACGAATCCCCACTAAGACTTGAAGACCGTACTTGGGCTAAAAATTCAAGTGAAACGGCAAATGCGTTCGCAAAGCACTTAGAGAAGGTTTTCACACCACATGATATAAGTAATTCCACTATTCCAATTATTAGCGACATCGTGTATTATCGTATGAAATTTCGGTTGTCTTCTTTAAAATCGACAATTAAAAATACGGATATGAAGAAATCACCTGGACCTGATCGTATAACAGGATCAATGATAAGAAACTTACCTAATTCAGCTGTAAGAATTTTACTTTACACATTTAATGCCATGTTGCGCGTCGGCTTCTTCCTATGCACTTGGAAGATGTCTGAAATTGTTATGATCCCGAAACCTGGAAAGGACTCAAGCCAGATTACATCCTACAGGCCAATTAGCCTACTGTCAGTTTTGTCAAAGATATTTGAAAAATTATTCGTCTCGAGTGTAACTCCTTTTCTAAATGAACAAAACGTTATCAGTTTGGTTTTCGAGCAAGGCATAGTACGATTGAACAAGTCCATAGAATCGTTACCATTATTAGATCGGCTTTTGAAAGAAAGCAATACTGTTCAGCTTTATTTATAGACATTTCCCAAGCATTTGATAAAGTCTGCCATGATGGGCTACTTACTAAAATAGTTCGGGTTCTACCTGAAAACACAAGCTTATAAAAAGCTATTTGTCCGATAGAACTTTTATAGTAAGGTCAAAGGACCAGCTTTCAAGATGTGGGAAAATCAGTGCAGGAGTACCTCAAGGTAGTGTGCTAGGGCCGCTGTTATATATCATCTATACAGCGGATATGCCGACAAGCCCACATACATATACATCAACCTTTGCAGACGACACTGCAATTATAAGTGTCAGTAATGATCCAAAGGATGCATTTGAAAAGCTGCAGTCCCATATTCATAAGCTAGAAGACTGGCTAAAACAGTGGAGAATAAAGGTAAATCCATCAAAATGTGCTCATGTAACGTTTTCCCTTAGAAGGCAAAATTGTCCACCAGTCACAATAACTAATACCACGGTTCCAGCGGAAACGCACGTCAAATATTTAGGTATCCCCCTAGATCGGCGCCTAACTTGGACCCGTCACATTGAGGCAAAAATAACGTCCATAAAGCTTCGAACAAATCAACTGCATTGGCTAATAAGTCCTAACTCAACTTTGGCTTTGGAATATAAAGTCCTATTATACAAATCCGTTATAAAGCCAATATGGTCATATGGTATTCAGCTGTGGGGTACTGCCTGTGCATCAAACATCCAGAAGTTACAGAGAAGACAGTCTAGGATTTTACGTCATATCGTATGCGCCCCCTGGTACATAAGAAATGAAAACATACATAGGGATCTCAAAGTTCCCACTATCCACGAAGAAGTTAAAACATACACGTCGAAATACGTGAACAAACTAGTCGCACATCCCAACACTCTAGCACGCAATTTATTGCAATTTGACGGCCACCAGAGACTAAAAAGAACTGACACATTGAGCATGGCAAGGCGGCTCTCTCTACACAATAGAAGATAGATTTTTAAGATTTGAATACAAAAAATTAGTTATTACGTTGGTACTAACTAGTAAATAATAATTTAGAAATAAGATTTGAATACTTATTGTGAATTTCTTTTAATAGAAAGATTCAATAAAATAAAATACAGTAGAAAAAAAAAACAGTTCATGATGAAACCCAAGGACGTCATAGACCAGTTTAGGCGGATACACCCTTTGAGCCGCGAAATTGGTATAACATCCTAAATTGATTCAGTGGAGCTGACCTTTAGACTATGTAACAACGATCAGCAACTGATTGATTTTGGCCTAAAAATAGTCCAAAACGAAAAAATTATTGGAGACGAAAGAAAGCAGTTGGGAGATATTAGTAACATTACTTGGAACGAGCTAAAGGCGAAAATTTTCCATGTATTTCAACCCAGAATTACGTATGGAGAGGTTTTTAATCACTGCAGAGCAGTTAAGGTTAGTAATTTAGATGAATTATTTAGAGTTTTTGAAAGGGCTAAGTGTGACTTGCATGAACTCTATGCATTTGACCCGCTTAAACCGAACATGTAAGTTAACACCCTAGTTAAATCTTACACTAAAGTTAACACCTTAATTAAGTCACACACCAAAATAAAACATATTGCAACTCAGCACAATTAACTTGCTCGTGTTGCAATATGATTCGTATTTACTAAAACCTTTTATTAAGTGCAATAACTTATTGCGAAATCGTATTGAAACTCAGCACATTCTATGTCTTCGTATATTGCCATACGATCCGCGATAAAAGGTACATAATAGATAAGCATTTTCCCACACTAATTAGTTATAAGCATTTTTTGTATTATTCTTTAAAATTATAAATACGAGAAACGCTTGAATGATGGACATTCAATTCTGGGTCGTAAGAATAAAGACACGCAACTTTAAATTTTTAGTTTTTTACTTGTGAGTATCCAGTCAGACCCCATGGGCGGTCTGACTGTACTTTTTTTGCATCGAAGAATCGTCCTCGATTAACTGGCGCCCGAGCAGGGACCGGCCAGCCGCGATAAATGGATGTGCCGGATCCTTAAAGTGAATTTTGCTCTTCAAAAAATATATATAAAAAAAAAGAATAAATAAAATAAAGAATTAAAATGAAAAGTAAAGAATTTTTGAAAGATAAAATGAAATAAAACAAAATGAAACAAAATAAAATAAATTGGAATTTGTCAAATTCTAAGTAAATAGAAATAAAAAACTAGTTCTAAAATATTTTAATAAAAAAACATGATTAAAAAAAAATATGATGATAAAATTTTCCAAATGAATACAACTTGTGAGTGCTAAAATATTCCACTATATGAAGAAGGTATGTGATGTCCTTCCTAAGGGGAGGATTATAAGATTAAGTTCTATCACTTCCTATCAAGTAAGTACTGTGCTATAACAAAATAAGTGACCAATATCAGACCCTAGTGGTTTCAGCGTGCTACGATCTCGAACTCCGAGCACTCTAGTGCGTATAAAATAATTCTGTCACATATAAAATAATAAATTAGTACTTGGGAAAATGTGCAATCCTCCTTCGTAATACCCTTTTCACGAAGAAGTGAGATTGTAGAATGGCTGGAATGATTTTCTTTACAAGTTGTGGTACTTAGTAGATATCCTGTCAGTTGTAGTTAACATGATAACCTGCACAACATAGGGAAAAAAATGATAATAAAGTGAAGGTCAACCATCATGAATGAGGTAACAATTAAATATATATAATTTAATAAAAAAATATACGAAAAATGTGGAATAATTTGGAAATTAAAAATAGAAATTTGATGAATAAAAATGTGAATTTATTTAAAGTCGTTAGAGGAAAAATAATATATTTCATATATTGAAGGAGGGTATATTGAAATGATAGTGAAAATATTCGATCATGCTAATTTTTTTTTTCAAAATTTCAGAGCCAAATTCAGTGAAAAAAGCGAAATTAAGTAAATAAAGTTGTTTCCTTTCTTAGGAAAACTACCGGATAAATGTACAGCGCGGAAATTTCGTACGTAGTTTAAAATTAATTATAAATTAAAAATAAATCAATACCCTAGAATTGGATCAGGTAAGTGCTTGGATACTTTGCTTCCCTTTAAAAAAATAATTCGAGAAAATTTTATAACCTCGGAAATCTTGTGCGTTATTTGGTGAATTTAAATTACATTATATTATATAGTCTTTTAAATTTATTAAAGTAATTAAGATGGAAGCTTTGCAAAAACAAATGCTAGAATTGACTGGAGCCCTTAACTCGGCACTCAGTCAGGTGAAAGCTCTAGAAGCAAGGATTAGGAGTATGGAAACTCCGCCATCCTCAATTGAAACCCCACTACAATAATCTCGTCCTCCTAGGTCCGAAATGGAGTTAAAGGAGATATCTCAACTTCCCGACCGTGTAAAAGAATTTCAACCTTTCGAAGGTAACCCCACACAGTATGTCTCCTGGTTACACAATGTAGAGTCGATATTAGATGACTAGGAGATAGTGCGTTCAAAGCCCATTTACAGAGCTATACTGCAGAGAACAAGGCAAATGGTCAGGGGGGATGCTGACACAGCTCTTGTATCTTATAACGTTTTCGATCCGAATTGGCCTCAAATTAAAGAGTGTCTTTCATTACACTACGCCGACAAAAGGGATATCAGAACCCTTGAGCACCAATTAAGCCAACTGGCCCAAAGGAAGTCGAAGGTTGACGAGTTTTACGCTTCTGTAAACAACAAATTTTCATTAATTATAAATAAGATTAAAACCGAGAGCTACTCCAAGGAAACAATTGATGCCTTGGTGCAGACTTATAGGAATAGAGCCTTAGACGTTTTTATACGTGGACTAAATGGGGAGCTTTCGAAACTTCTAATCGTTCAAAGACCACAGACTTTGCCGGAAGCTTACTCCATGTGCTTAGAGATCCAAAATTTGAATCTGAGGAACATCAACATTCACCCAGCTGTCCCAAACCGGATTACTGTTCCTACAAATGTAATGCCGCAGATTGAGAATCGGGTACCATCTCAGTATTTCAATAATATCCTAAGGAGGTTAAGTACTCCTAGACCACACAATCATTCCAACAATTACCTACCATTGCCGCAAGGCCCAAACCGGCTGAGAAAATGGAAGTAGATAGGTCTACACAATCGCGGATGGTTAATTACATGAACAGGCCTACAGCCAGCTCCGATAATTTTAGAAACCCGTTCAAACAGCAGAAACTATTTAATACTTACTTGCAATGCAGTGCTGCTTCTCCTGGGACTCCCAGCGACGAACACACGCAATACGATTCTAATGAAACGCTAAACAACGATAGTAATTTCCCAGAAGAAAATTTTATGACAGGGGCCTCCCTTCCAGCGTTCCTTACCTAGAGATAACCGCAAAAACTGGGGTGCCATTAAAGTTCCTAATAGACACTGGGGCGAATAAAAATTTTGTTAGTTCTCACTTGTATGAGTCCGGCACCCAACTTGAAGCCCCATTCACCGCAAAAACCGCTGGTGGAACGATTCAAATACGTCAGAAAATACAGGGCAAATTTTTTGAGTCAGTGGGAGTTAATAACATTACGTTTTATATACTCCCTGGACTAAGATCGTTTGACGGGTTAATTGGTGATGATACCCTCAAATCACTAGGTGCTATCATTAACAGGGAAAATAATACATTAACACTAAATACAGGCGTAGTCCTACCATTAAAAGCTAAACTCTCTCAGGAAATAAATTTCTTACCGCAAAACTTCCCGGTAGAAGTAGCCCGCAACCTTGAAGCTTTAGTAAACAAATATAAACCTTTATTTGGTCCACTCGAAGCTCGTGAAATGGTCGCTACTAATATTCGAAATTAAAACAAACACCGAAGAACCTCTTTATACCAAAAGCTATCCTTACCCAGCAAATATGCGCCCTGTCGTAGAGGAACAGATTTCAGAATTGTTAAACCAAAATATAATAAGCCCCTATAATTCTCCCGTTTGGGTGGTAACAAAGAAACCCAAACCAAACGGAGAAAAGCAATACAGAATGGTAATTGATTTTAAAAGACAAAATTCGGTAACCATATCTGACACATACCCAATACCGGCCATAAATTCAACTTTAGCCAGCCTTGGCAAGAGTAAGTATTTTACAACACTAGATTTGACTTCGGGCTTCCACCAAATACCAATGAAAGACTCCGACATACGCAAGACAGCCTTTTCTACGCCTAATGGAAAATTTGAATTTTTGCGTCTTCCATTTAGATTGAAAAATGCGCCGTATATTTTTCTAAGAATGATCGACGATGTACTGAAGGACTATATCGACAAAATATGTTATGTTTATATCGACGATATAATCGACTGTGGTCATGATATCGAAGATCACTTAAAAAATGTATTCGAAAAACTTTTGAGTTCCCATCTTAAGGTAAATTTGGAAAAACCCCAGTTCTTACAAACACAGGTGCCGTTTTTGGGGTATATTGTCTCAAAAGACGGAATTCGGGCAGATCCTCAAAAAGTGGGGGCTATACAAAATTTATCTCCCCCTAGCACAATAAAAGACTAAAAAAGTTTTCTCGGTATGACATCCTACTATAGGAAGTTTATTAGAGATTATGCAAAAGTCGCCAAGCCTTTAACAAATCTGACCAGAGGCGAAAATCCTCAAGTTAAAGCAAACTCATCTAAAAAAGTACCAGTTATACTAACTGTAGAGGCTCTTAGGGCTTTCAATGAATTGAAAACCTTGCTGATGTCATCTAAAGTACTAGCGTTTCCGGATTTCGACAAACCTTTCAATTTAACTACCGATGCTTCCAACTATGCCATCGGAGCCGTATTGTCCCAAGATTCCACAGGAGAAGACAAACCTATAGCCTTTATTTCTCGTTGGTTGAAAAAGCCCGAAGAAAATTATGCCACCAATGAGAAGGAAATGCTGGCCATTGTTTGGGCTTTAGATAATTTGCGATCTTATCTCTATGGTGCCAAAAAGGTAAGGATTTTCTCCGATCACCAACCTCTTACCTATGCTCTAGGAAATCAAAATCACAATGCGAAACTGAAACGGTGGAAGGCCAGGATAGAGGAGTATAATTATGAACTCGTGTATAAACCTGACATATCGAATGTTGTCGCCGACGCACTGTCCCGTTTAGAGTCAAATTCTAACCAAATTTATACAATTATTGACGAAGAAACGGATACAGCTTCGAAAGGTGGTTCCGAAACCATAACGGCTGCTGAAACACAGGAGCAATGCGCTGAAACAATTTATAGTGCTCAACAAGATTCGAGCGATTCAATAGCCCATGTTGAAGCCCCACCTAATGTTTTTCGGAATCAAATAATAGTGCGAAAAGGTACAGAACTACATAGTAGTATTCAGCCACATCCAGGGTTTACTAGGCACCATGCTACTCTCGAGCGAATAACCTCTGAATCCTTAACGGAAACTCTAAAAAGACTTTTAAATCCTAATTGTATAAATGGCATTAAAATTCCAGAGAATCACATCCCGCTACTTAACAGTGTATACTTAGATCATTTTATCTCATATAAAATTAGAATCACCCAAAGACTAGTCGAAGATGTTACTAATTCAAAGAGAATTTGTGCAATCATAGAGAACGAACATAGGCGGGCGCACCGTAACGCTAGGGAAAACAGCTTGCACTTGTTGGAAAATTACTATTTTCCCCGCATGCGAAGCTTTATTCACACGTACACCAAAAACTGCGAAATATGCAAGTTAAATAAATACGAAAGGCATCCAATCAAACCTAGAATTCAACCAACACCTATACCTGCATGCCCTTGTGAAGTATTACATGTTGATATTTTCGAAATTCAGGGGCTGAAATTCATAAGCTGTATCGATAAGTTCTCAAAATTCGCTAAACTTTTCCATATAAAAACCGCTCTGCTGTTCACCTGAAGGACAAACTAACCAAAGTCCTACACTACTTTATGGCATTATACTAAATTTTATTAGGTCTCTTAACATTGAAATATATTTTACCCCTACGCAGAAAAGTGAAGTAAACGGTCAGGTAGAGAGATTTCACTCAACGTTAATAGAGATATATCGTTGCCTATCTAAAGAAATAGAAAACCTCAGTCCAAAGGATATGATTAACATTTCTGTAGATCGCTACAATAACACAGTGCACTTGGTTAATAGATCCGAAAGATTCAATTATTTATTAATTCGCTAAACTTTTCCATATAAAAACCGCTCTGCTGTTCACCTGAAGGACAAACTAACCAAAGTCCTACACTACTTTATGGCATTATACTAAATTTTATTAGGTCTCTTAACATTGAAATATATTTTACCCCTACGCAGAAAAGTGAAGTAAACGGTCAGGTAGAGAGATTTCACTCAACGTTAATAGAGATATATCGTTGCCTATCTAAAGAAATAGAAAACCTCAGTCCAAAGGATATGATTAACATTTCTGTAGATCGCTACAATAACACAGTGCACTTGGTTAATAGATCCGAAAGATTCAATTACCAAAAACTAGTGAACTTCCGTGATCAAGTAAATCAGGACATTCGTGGCTTAATTGAAAACAATCAAAAAACCACGAATGATCGGCTAAATAAAAACAGATCAGTTCCCGTAAAATTGGAAGAGAACCAGAAAGTGTTTGTTAGGGACAAGCAAATTAAATCTAAGCATAAACCAATATACAAAACGCACAAGGTTTCTGCAGATAACCGGGTAACATTTTATACAGACAAAGGGAGGAAATACCATAAGTCCCATATAAAAAAACCAGGGCCATCCTAGCACTTACATACAACCTAACAAGCTTAATTAAGTAATAAAGAGAACTATAAAAAACATTTTTTTTTTAAATAAGTAAGAAAAAGAAAAACATATAAGTCATCAATACTTTGTACATGATTAATTAAAAAATTATAAACCTTATAAATTTAATTCAATAATTTTTTATTTTTTTGCTTTTAATTTTTGAAAATGTTTACTATAAGAAACCTAATTAAAACAATGAAATATAAAGCTATTTGCTCCAAATCTCCACAGCTGAACAAGAAGAATTTGCAAAGGAATCATTAACTCAACTGCTAGTAGTAAGAGAGGATATTCAGGAGGTTGTAGGAGCCTGTCATCTAGCGAAAAGAGGTGTCATAAACACAAATCTTTTGGATATGGAAGAAATCCACCGAATAGTATCAGAACTGGAGTCACTGCCATATAATAACGAAATCGAAGCAATTGGATATGGTAAGCCAAGCATATTCTCCAATGGTACTACTACTCTACATTTTGTCAATACCAAAAGTGTATCAACAAAAATTTCAAATGATCACAACAAAGGCAGCTATAATCGAAAATCGACAACTCAACCTAAAGTATAATGCAGTTCTCCTAAACTACAACAGTGTCTATGGTATTAAGGCTAGTTGCACAACGATAAGCAACAGAACAATTTGTAATCCTCAACAACTAAAGAAGCTCGAAGAGGACGAATGCCTACCAAGAATCCTAAGAGGTACCAACGCACACTGTACGTTCGTTTCTAATAGAGAGGTTGTGATTGAGCAACTGGCAGACGATCTGATATTTCTGACGAACTACAAGGGTTCTATTTACTCTCAACACAACAACAGAAGCTTAGAGGGCACATATCTAATAAGAATAATGAATGAAACAATCAAAATTGGCAACAGGAGTATAACGAACTAAATAATAACTAATGTACAGTCGCTACCGCCTTTGCTTGCCAACGTATATGAAAAGGAACGGAAGCTCGACGTGAACCTTTTGCGTGACCTTTACGAGAGAAATATTAACCACATCGAACATTTGAGACACCATATAAACCTTTCGTTATTTTCTCATATAACTGGTTTCATGTTGTACATCGTAGTCTTTGTCATCGTTGTAGTCCTATGGATGAAGATATTCGGAAACATTAAAATTCCAACCATAATAAGTTCACCTGAAATTATCATCAAAGAACAAGCTTGATCAGTGGGACGCTGATTTTTAAACGGGGGGGGGGGGGGGGGGGGAGTTAACACCCTAGTTAAATCTTACACTAAATTAAGTCACACACCAAAATCAAACATATTGCAACTCAGCACAATTAACTTGCGCCTGTTGCAATATGATTCGTATTTACTAAAACCCTTTATTAAGTGCAATAACTTATTGTGAAATCGTATTGCAACTCAGCATATTCTATGTCTGCGTATATTGCAATACGATCCGCATTTTTTGTGTAGAATTTTTTGTATTATTCTTTAAAATTATAAATACGACAAACGCTTGAATGATGGACATTCAATTCTGGGTCGTAAGGATAAAGACACGCAACCTTAAATTTTTAGTTTTTTACTTGTGAGTATCCAGTCAGACCATGGGCGGTCTGACTGTACTTTTTTTGAATCGAGGAATCATCCTCGATTAACTTGTATTATCCTAAATGTATCGATAGAGATTTAGTAGATATTATGCTAGAGAAAATTGACGGGAGTGTAAGAACTAACGTTAGTCCGAACGAAACACTAGAGGACATTATAATTAAATATACAAAACTGTATGTGTCCTTGTGGGACACAAGGACAACTACAAACAAACAAATACACAAATACCAAATCGTAATAAGAATTTCCAAATACAACAAAAATACCAAGCAAATAACAACAATCACTTATACACACAAAACACTAACAAGTTTAACAGTCAGCAAGATACACAAAAATTCGATCCATATTATTATAACAATAAGTCGAGACAAACTCGTCATTCCCATATGAGTGTAGATCAGGCTGATTTTACTCGAAGAAACAATAATATGGAGATTGATAATATCGAACAAAGTCCTGACGGTGAAGTAAATTTTACGACTATAAACATAGCATTAATAAGAGGTATCATCAAAAACCCACTCTTTAAAGCAACTACAAACAAACAAATACACAAATACCAAATCGTAATAAGAATTTCCAAATACAACAAAAATACCAAGCAAATAACAACAATCACTTATACACACAAAACACTAACAAGTTTAACAGTCAGCAAGATACACAAAAATTCTATCCATATTATTATAACAATAAGTCGAGACAAACTCGTCAATCCCATATGAGTGTAGATCAGACTGATTTTACTCGAAAAAACAATAATATGGAGATTGATAATATCGAACAAAGTCCTGACGGTGAAGTAAATTTTACGACACCGCCTCCAGATCAAAATTATCAATAATAATAATTAATATAGGCAAGCAAATATTAAAATGTTTAATAGACACCGGGTCGGACACAAGCATTATCAAATCAACAGCACTTCGTGGTTTTAAACCACAACCCTTAAAGAAAAATCTTATATACAAAACAGTAAACGGTTTCATTAAAGTTACACATCACTACAACACACCAATACCGAAGGAGTTTAACTCAACTGGAACAATTTTATGGAAAATTTTAGATTTTCAGAGCAATAATTATAATGCAATTATTGGTCAGAATTTGTTGATTCAATTTAAAGCGAAAATTGATCTATACCACCGTTATATCGAGGTATTCGGAAACAGGTTATTTTTCCAGAATAGTTTTCAGCTCATGGCCTATGAAGAAGTTCGAGTAATGGAGCCGACGAAAAAAAAACATAGTTGAGTGTTTTGATCTGAGTCACCTAAATAATGAGGAAAAAGGTGAAATACTTAAAATACTAGATAAATTTGCTGATGTTTTCTACAAAGAAGGAGACAAATTAACAGCAACTGATATCGTAGTACATGAAATCAATACAAAACTGACTAAGCTTTGTATTCAAAAATCTATAGATATCCACAAGTACACGAACAGGAAATAGAACGACAAATTACTGAGATGCTAGAAGAAAAAATTATAATAAATAGTAACTCAGCTTACAATAGTCCTCTTTGGATTGTACCAAAGAAAATGGATAATTCAGGCAAAAAGAAATGGCGCTTGGTTGTCGATTATAGACTTCTAAACAATAATACTATCGATGACAAATTCCCAATCCCAAATCTAAACAGTATACTAGATAAGTTAGGAAGGTCGCAATATTTTACGACCTTAGACCTTGCAAAAGGCTTTTATCAAATAAAAGTAAATGAAAAAGACAGAGCAAAAATGACGTTTTCCACTCCATTTGGACACTATGAGTTTGTCAGACTGCCATTTGGATTAAAAGAATGCTCCGTCTACATTTCAGAGACTAATTAATACTGTCCTAAAACAGCACATCAATAAAATATGCGTCGTCTATATGGATGACATACTTATTTTCGGTACGTCATTAAAAGAGCACATATGTAATATAAAATTGATCTTATCAACTTTAAGACAGGCAAACTTAAAAATTCAACCAGATAAATGTGACTTTCTTAAGAAGGAAACTTCATTTCTGGGACATATCTTAACGGCAAATGGTGTCAAACCTGACAGTAGGAAAATAGATATAATTCAAAAGTTAAATCTACCAGGCATCCAAAAACAGATAAAATCTTTTCTGGGCATGACGGGATTTTATAGAAAATTCATCAAGGATTACGCTAAGATAGCGTCGCCAATGATAAAATACTTGCAAAAAGATGCAAGGGTATATAAAAATTATCCAAACTATATATTCGCTTTCGAAAAATTAAAAGATATAGTAACAAAAGCACCTATTATCAGATAGCCTAATAATAGTAATTTCGCTCTTGGGGCAGTACTAACACAGGACGGTCATCCAGTAGCTTATGCTTCTAGGACACTAAATAAACACGAATGTAATTATTCTACAGTAGAAAAAGAATTACTGGCCATAGTATGGGCTAACTTCTGCTGCTATCCGTGCTACCTCGTCCGTCTACGTTTATCATTGCCGTATTGTAGCTGCTACTGCTGTTTGTCCTGTTTGCTGCTCCCTGTTTGTTGTTGCTGGGTCACTATGTGACATTGACTTGCCCGTGAGGGCAACAACGTTTATTGTCGTTATCTGTCCATTTGTTGTATGTTTTGTCCTTGCTGGGTCACTCATTGTGTCCATCCATGTTGATCATTTTGGGTTCCAACTGGAATTAGCTTCGGCTACGAGGTCTGACCGGAGACTAAATTCTGGTACCACGGCTGTCAGGAGCCCATGGAACTTCGGTTCCATCCTGGAAATGGTGCGGCCCTTCGGGGAGCTTCGTGGTGGTTGTGGTTTGAACCCAAATCGCGGGTAGAGCGCAAGCTCGATGTCGAGTTGCATTGCAACCGGGTGCCGAGACCCATAGATCGGTAGGAGTTTTAGGTAGGCTCCGCTCCTCACCAACGGGGAGGTCATGTCCAAATGCATGGTTTAGAATTGGTACTCATGTGTAGTGCGTGGGGGCATTAGTGGACGCATTGTATTCATCCGGGGCTGAGAGCCCTGTGGGGTGAGGCCATAGTGGCAGGTACCCATACTAATCTGCAGCATATCTGTTCGATAACAGATGAAAAAGAGAAGGAAACAACCAGATCGAAAGTTACTAATCGAATTTTGACCTTCAAAAGAACCGCCAAAAATAGTTTGAAGGAAAAATTTATCCTTAGGGCATTTGAAGAAACGAAAAAGTTTGTGGAAAGAAACAAAAATAAGGTGGTCATTACGAAATCGGATAAGGGTAATAAGAGCGTAATTCTTTTAAAGGATGATTACCAGAAAGGTATGAAAAAGCTTCTTGACGGCAAAACAACATATAAAACATTAAGAACTGATCCGACGCACAAACTACTACGTGCTAATAACAAAATAGTGTTGGACTTATTTAAACAAAACTATATCACGAAACAGGAAAAAATAAGACTAACTTCGAATTCTGCCACAGCCCCAAGACAATACGGTTTACCCAAAATACATAAGCCAAACATGCCTCTACGTCCAATATCATCATCAATAGAAGTGTCATGCTAAAATTCATCAAAATACATTGGAAACATTCTGGAAAATCTCGTATTGGACGAATACGAAAAGAAAACGTAGGAATAAAATTCATCACAAAGTATGTAGATGAAATATTTGCAGACCAGATTCAGATAAGATTCTGAAAATGTTCAACAACTACCACAACAGGCTGAAATTTACGATGAAAAAAGAGGAGAAAAACGCAATAGCATTTCTGGACATGATTCACAGAGACGACAACAAATTGATAACAAATTGGTATACAAAATCACTAGCATCTGGACGCATAATAAATTTTCATTCAACGCAACCAATGAAACAAAAGACCAACTCAGCGGTAAATTTAATCAAAAAAGTTATTAAAATCAGCAAGGAAAAATTTTTATCGTATAATATACACAAATTAAAAGAAATATTTTACAAAAATAGCTATCCAGAGAAATTAATTAATTAATTAATAAAATACGGGGAAGGAAAAAGTGAAAATAGAGAAACATCTGGCACCACAAAATACTATAGTAGGCCCTTCATACCAAAATTAACAGAAAACAAATTAAAATAATAATGGATGATGACAACATTTCAATAGCACATAGGTCAAATAAAACAAACTTTATTTACAAACACAAAATAGATAAGACGAAGCAAAGTAATGTTGTCTTCCAAATAAAATGATTAGGTAGTCAAACAGACTGTTGTGGGAAAGTATACATTGGAACAAAAAAAGAAGTTTAAGCACAAGAACAAGTGAACATGAAGCAGACATTAAAAATAAAAACAAACAACAGCACTCGCTCAACATTGCATTGAATACAGACATACAGCTGACTTGACAAATGTTAAAATACTTAACAGAGAAAATAAAATAAACAAAAGGTACACTTTTGTGAGCCTGAGGATACAACAAAAAGGGAACGAGTCATTAAATGGAAAAGAATACAAAGATAATTTAAGTGTAAATTATTCTGTACTGTTAACATAAATCAGAATCGGGTTTATTGTTTACAGTACAAGTAAGTGCATATTAAAAACCGCGGTTTTGTATATATGTGTTTTGAGGTTTTAATGTTTATAAAAAAGAACATTTAAAATACGTTTACAATTTAAAGCAAAAGAGGATATTAATTAAATGTAAGATTGTTATTATGTGTATATTATTTATTTATCTATTGGTTTGTTGTTTATTAACTTTACCTTAAAAAAACAAACAAGATATACATACGTAAACGAAAAACATTTCTTCTGTATTGCCAGATTTTAATAAAATACCCCTGAAGAAGTTGTAATTATCCAACGAAACGTCGGGAAATAAATGGAGAACAATTTTTAATTGTTTTATTTAAAAATATTCCAATGACCTTGAAAGCCCAAATCTAAGTTGGTACATACTTTCAAAAGTAATTTAATAAATCAATAAGGTCAAAGTAAATTATATCAACAGATTCACCAATTAGCTGCTGATATCCAAATGATTTATCCTAAAGCTAGCAAAATACTGCGTCATTTCATGTATGTAGACGATGTATTGGCTGGGGGCCATACTATTCCTGAAACACTTAAGTCCAGGAGCGAACTAAACCTAGCTCTAAAATCGGCTAGCTTCTCCTTACGAAAATGGCCAACGAACTCAAAAGCAATACTTAAGGAGATCCCTCCAGAGGACCTTCTGTTTGATGATTTTTTAGTATTTGATGATAGAAGTATTACAAAAACATTGGGCATCCGTTGGAATTCCCGCACAGATACATTTTATTTCATCGCCAAACCATTTCCAGAAGCACAGAAATGGACGAAAAGGGAAGTCCTATCACAAATTGCAAAATTATTTGATCCGGCCGGCTGGCTATCACCTTGCGTAGTCCTCGCAAAAATACTTATGCAAAAGATTTGGATTGATGGGACGAAGTCCCTACTCCCAATTTGCTGTCTGAAAGGAAGAAACATCTTCGCAAAATACAGATATTAATAAAATTCATATCGCGCGTTGGGTAGATTACTGACCTGCTTCAGAAATCCAGTTCCATGCCTTCTGTGACGCTTCGGAAAGGGCCCATGCAGCTGCGCTATATATATGCATACTTGAGGGTGATAAAGTGTTTAGGCATTTAATTTGCCCTAAAACAAAGGTAGCCCCAGTTAACACGTTATCAATTCCTAGGTTAGAACTTTGTGGTGCAGTTTTATTAACTGAAATGGTAGACAGCATTCTTCCGAAGTTTGAATGCAAAGAATGTATGTGGTCAACATTTATAGCTAACTGAATTTCCAAAATTTCACAGATAACAAAATCATCAATGTGGAATAATTTTTCTTCCGATACTAATCCTGTCGACTTAGCAAGTCGTGGCCTGTTTCCACAGGATATAATAAACAACGATCTTTGGTGGCATGGGCCACAATGGTTACAAGAGCCAAGTGCGAATTGGACTATAAGAGGCGCTAATGATTTCCTTATTTTGAGGCTTATTCGCACTGATTATTGGATTCCTAAAGTTAAAAACTTAATTAAGGCGACAATAGTGAAGTGTAAACCATGCATAATTTACAAGAGAAACTGTCAACAGCAGATAATGGCTGCACTCCCTACGGAAAGGACAGAAATATCACGACCATTTACACACACTGGGCTGGACTTCGCAGGCCCGTTTGAAATAAAGGCGTATGCTGGTCGTACGTGTCGTATTACGAATGGATACGTCTGCGTTTTTATATGCTTTTCAACTAAAGCGATTCACTTGGAAGCCGCAACAGATTTGTTTGCGTCGGCTTCTCTTGCTGCTTTCAGTCGTTTCGTTTTCCATCGAGGTTGTCTCCATTCAGACAATGGTACAACTTTCATTGGAGCTTTAGTTACAGCTGATAACAAAACATCCCCTATTTTAGTCAACATTAATAAACCCAAAATGCAAGTTGGTATGGATAGGTACATCACCGTCATTAAACGTCAGAGAAGCCCAAAATCTGCTCAGATTTCATCAAAGTCCAAAATACATAAAGATGACAATACTGACAAAACAACTAAGGATCAAAACAGGTTTGCTATCCTTCAAACAGATGAGCCAACAGCAGTCGGAAAATCGTTTAAACCACCCCCAATTTATTTGAGAGAGTCTACCTCCAATGATTTGGTAAAGAAAATTATTTCAATAATTGGCGAAGAAAATTTTGTAGTTACCTCAATTAAGCACGGTAACATTAATGAAACGAAAATTCAGGTAAAACATGAGAACGACTACCGAAAATTAGTTAACGAGTTAGAAAAGGAAAAAAGAAGTTTTTATACATACCAGCTGAAAAGTGCTAAAGGGCTTCAGGTTGTAGAAAGGGTATTGACCATTGCGTAGAACCTGAAGATGTTAAAACTGGATTGCTGGATAAAGGTTTCAAAGTTAAAAACGTTTTGAACATCAGAAACCGCGATAAAAACCCTCAGCCCATGTTTAGGGTAGAGTTTGAACCCGGGGATGTGGTTTTAAAAAAGAATGAGACACACCCAATCTACAATCTCAAATTCCTTCTACATCGTAGAATCACCGTAGAGGAACCGCATAAACGCTTGGGACCCGTTCAGTGTATGAACTGCCAGGAATTCGGCCACACTAGGGCCTACTGCAAGTTGCCCACAGTGTGTGTCGTGTGTGGTGAACTCCACGGCATGACACAATGTAACAAGCCAAAAACTGACTCTGGAGCAAAAAAATGTAGTAACTGTGGCGGAAACCATACCGCAAATTATAGAGGGTGCCCTGTATATACCCATTTTAAGCACTCAATGACTAAAAAATCATCAGTTGCTCCTCAGCAACCTCAGGAGATACATGTTGTTTCCAGTAACAATTTTCCCCAAACAATCAAGCCAACCAACCATATTAACGTTCATACTCCTGGACACATTTCTTATGCTAATGTACTAAAATCTAATACAGCAAACCGGAATCCAGAACCCAAATCTCTCACCTCTGAGCCAAATTTTAGCAACCTTGAGGCAACATTACAGACTCTTGTTCAGTCGATAAATACTTTTACAGCCTCTATGACCACCATGATGCAAGAAATGCTGAAAATGCAATCAACCATTTTGCAGGCAATTTTAAATAAATGATTTGTTTAAAAATATGTTTCTGGAATGCGAACGGCATCCGCCAACACAAAAATGAACTTGTTTACTTCCTTAAGGAAAAACAGATCGATGTAATGATGATTGCTGAAACCCACCTAACGTCGACTAGCTACTTTATAATAAATGGTTACGTTCTATACGATATTAAAGACCCCCGAGGAAGAGCTTGCGGAGGCTCGGCAATTCTGATAAAATCCAGAATTAAACACTATTTCTTTAATGACAAATGCGAGGATTATCTCCAAGCTACAAGTATTTGCATAGATAAGTTCTATAGTAAATTAGTTATTTCATCGATTTATTCACCGCCCCGATTTTCGGTGACAGAAAATCAGTACTCAAATTTTTTCAATTCGCTTGGTCCTTGCTTTCTCGCAGCTGGCGACTACAACGCAAAACATACATTTTGGGGTTCACGGTTAATTTCCCCTAAAGTTCGCGTGCTGTTTGATACTATTTCCCGTATGGGTTTAAAGGTAATTTCAAGCGGGCATCCCACATATTGGCCCACAGACCGGCGAAAGATTCCAGACGTTATTGATTTTGGAGTTGCGAAAAACATCCCTCTAGAATGGATGCAAGTGGAGCCTTCATTTGATTTGTCTTCCGATCACTCACCCACAATTATATCCATATGCTTCCCTCAAGAAATTGGGTCACCGCTAAATGACTTAGCTTTAACAGTCACTCGAGTGAACTGGCTAAAATATAAAAAATATATAAGTACACATTGTACCGAAAATATTGTTTTAAGAACGCCTGAAGATATTGATTTGGCAACTAATAATTTTACCCGGAACCTTAAACAAGCCGTGCAACATGCTACTACTAGTCATGCAGTGTCCAGAAATGTAAACAGTGGGACTTATTCTTTAGAAATAGAACAACTTGTGTCAGAAAAAAGAAGAGCAAGAAGAGAGTGGCAAGTTTGCAGGTCTCCCCAGTCAAAAAGTAGGCTACGGGAATGCACACATCGACTTAGAAACCTGCTTGAAATTCAACGATCCGCTTCCCTTAAAACTTATTTGGAAGGCCTGGATGGTACTCCTCAGTCTGATTATTCGTTATGGCGCGCGACAAGAGGTTTAAAACGACCAGTTAGGGCAAAGCCGCCTTTGCGAAATCCAACTGGGGACTGGGCTAGAAACGATTCCGAAAAGGGGAACTTATTTGTAAACCATTTAAGAAATGTTTTTGCTTTAAACGCATCTGATGAGGCAGCTGATTTGCCGCCTTTTGCCAGCAGATCTCCTGTGTCTCTACATTTTAATTTTCGAGATGTCGAAAACGCAATTTGTAATCTAAAACTGACAAAAGCTCCAGGTATTGATACAATTAGTCACAAAATGCTGGTGCAGTTACCTATAGTAGCTAGAAGAGTTATGCTTTTTATTTTTAACGCTATATTACGCCTGGAGTATTTTCCTGCAGAATGGAAGTTGTCTATGATTCCAATGATACCTAAACCCGGGAAGGATCCCACCAAAGTAGAATCCTATAGGCCAATAAGCTTACTGCCGATAATTTCTAAATTGTTCGAAAAATTGTTGATAATGAAGTTGACTCCCGTACTAAATGCTGTAGGATGTATCCCCAACCATCAATTCGGTTTTAAGGCTAAGCACAGCACTATTGAACAAACACACAGATTAGTCAATGTCATAAGAAAATCTTTTGAAGAGAAAACATATTGCTCAGCTCTTTTCATTGACGTTGCTCAAGCTTTTGACAAAGTGTGGCACGACGGCTTACTTCACAAAATAAAGCTAAATTTGCCAATAAACACCCACAAACTTTTGGAAAGTTACTTGTATGGTCGCCTATTTGTCATCAGAGAAGGTGATTTCACAAGCTCCCCTCAGCCAATTGAAGCAGGAGTCCCACAAGGCAGTATACTGGGTCCTACCTTGTATTTAATCTATGCGTCTGACATGCCAACAGGATCCCAAATCCACACTTCAACTTTTGCAGATGATACCGCATTTCTCAGCGTCAATAAAAATCATCAATTACCCTCGCGAAATTTGCAGGAACATATTGAAAATTTAGAGAAATGGCTAAAACTCTGGAGAATCAAGGTAAACGAACAGAAATGTACTCATGTGACATTCACACTGCGCAGGGAAACATGCTCGCCGATCAAGATCAACAATCAAGTAATTCCGCAGCACAATGAAGTCAAGTACCTTGGTATTCACCTCGACCGTCGGCTAACGTGGAAGTCTCATATTGATGCAAAACTGACTCAGATGAAACTAAAAGCAGTTCAACTAAATTGGCTTATAGGCAGAAACTCTTCCTTGAAATTGGATTGCAAACTCTTGTTGTACAAAGCGATTATAAAACCAATCTGGTGCTATGGAATTCAATTATGGGGTACCGCCTCGATATCAAATATTAAAAAAATTCAAAGGCAACAAAACAAAATTCTCCGTATGATTATAGCAGCTCCTTGGTATGTTAAAAACTCCCGAATTCACGAAGACCTAAGCGTGCCTATGGTAAAAGTAGAATTCGCCAGGTACGCGATAAAGTATATCAACAAACTTGAAACTCACCCGAACCCACTCGCACGTAGCATCCTTAATTTTGGCGGCCATGCTCGGTTGAGAAGGAGAGATACCGTTGCTGTCATCCGAGCACAAAACAGATGACCTTTCATATATAGTACCCATTGAAACATAATTTTGTTGTCTAGCATTGGCTAGCCTCAAATAATTTTTTTTTAGTATTAAGATCTGTATACTTATTGTTAGTTCATTATTTGAAAATTCAATAAATAAATAAATGTAATAAAAAAAAAAAAAAAAATTGGAGCTTCAAAAATACTAGCAAAGGCATTCATTTTAACTTCAAGGCAAGCAGTGACATCCAACTATTCATGCCAAAATATCACTTGGCATTTTATCCCACCAGGTGCTCCCCATATGGGAGGCCTATGGGAAGGGGGGTCAAAAGCTTCAAAATGCATTTCCGTAAATCCGCAGGATGTTTCAAATATATGTAGGAAGTATTTCCAACGTTACTAAGTCGTATTGAAGCTTGCCTCAATTCTATTTCCCAAGATCCTTCCGTCTTGGCAGCTTTAACCCCTGGCCATTTCCTAGTAGGTGGTCCACTTCTTATTCCAATAGACCCCCAAATAGCTAACACCGTATATCCATTCTAAACAGGTGGCAACGGATGAAACTTGTCCACCAAAATTTTTGCTCCCGTTGGAAAAATGAGTATCTTAAGGACATACAAAAAAGAACAAAATGGAAGAAACCAGAAGATAGCTTAACGGAGAAATCAATGGTTGTAATCAAAGAAGATAATCTACCTCCCAACTCTTGGCGTCTTGGTAGAATTAAGAAAGTATATCTTGGTTCAGATCATCGGGTTAGAGTAGCAGACATTGTCACGCAAAAGGGAATTGTCACAAGACCAATTACGAAACTAGTCCTTTTGCCAGTTTAATCCTACAATATATTGACATTATAATTTCTTTCTCTCTCGGAAATTAGCTTCTTTTTTTATATACATTCCAGATTGCCAAGCCAGAAAACAAAAATCGAAATAGGAACAAACCCAAAATCTCTCGACAGTTTCTCCAGCAGTATAAAACGTTCTTGTGCCGCATTTGTGCACGCCCTCATCCCCTACGTATATGCCGAAAATTTTTAGCGAATAATATCTCCGAACGCCTACGTATGGTTCAAATTCATAAAGACTGCCAGAACTGTCTTGCGCACAATCATTCGCAAGGTACTTGTTTTTCTAAACGTGGCTGCAAACATTATCAGAAGTATCACCATATGCTGCTTTACCTACATCTGCGCCTTCTTCAAGAAATACATCAATCTCCGAGTTCCTCCCGTTCTCCGACCCCGAACCGTCCTCCTTGATGCAAGCAATTAGCGCCGCAACAATAACAACTTATCAAACTAAGAAACTAACTACGCTATCCTCTTTACTACGGCCAAATTGCGTTACATTTCTCCCCACGGTACTAGTAAAAATTGCTTCCACTACTTCGCACGCTCGTTGTCTGGCTCTCCTGTTCTCCCTTCCGTTGTTCTAAGATATTCTTTGAAAAATTTCATCTAAAGACTTTAACCCTCTATCACTCAAGGACTGCGATTTATCTGATTTTTTGTATAGGGGACAATAACAACAAAATAAAATACACGTATTTTTTTATTTTTATTATTTAAGGAAAAAATTATACAAAAAGGGTGTGTTGCTTTTAGGCAACATTGAGGTGAGTAGTCGAAACTTACACAAAAATATTTGTTGCTTTTAGGCAACACTGAGGTTAGTGGTGAAAACTTATATTATTAAGAAAGGTGGAAGTCTCTGAAACAATTTTTGGTTTTAGTAAAGCATAAAGCTACTCCACATTTTTCACACACAGTATAGGTAAATCCAACACACTTCGGAAGCTTGCATCTGATTTTCTTATCAGACCATTGCGGCCAATCTGGTCTTGTCGGACTGCTTTTGGGGGTACATGCTGAGCCGGCCTTTTGTGCTTTTTGACATCAATATCGCTTTGTAACGAAAATCTGCTGATGATAAGCGATTTGATGAAATACCTTTGTATTCAGCAGTTCTTTTATAAAGTATCCACGCGTTGGCCATCGTGACATCCAAATAGTGATAAAAAATTCGCATGGGCCATCTCTTACTTCGCAAACGTATTTTATATATACCTATGATGCTGTCAATTAGATCAACGCTACCCATATGACGATTATACTCTCCTACCACATTAGGCCGCTTTATGCAAATATACTTTGAGTTCTGTTTATCCTATCTTCGCACTCAGATTCAGGTTTTTGCCCAGCAAAAGTGGAATCCAGAATGACGACTCTGTTGTCCATCCATGCACCAGTTGAGACATCGATCCCGTTGACATCAGCTACGTATTCTTCTGAATAGCCTCGTTCTTTTTTTTTAAAATTACTTTTTCCGACGACAGCTTACAATCAGGTTTTCTATTTCTTCTTATTCCATTAAGCGAAGGGAAGTGAAATAGTTATCAAAATAGAGTTTGAAATTCTGGCTTCTGGGAATCACACGAGCTAGCCTCATGACGACATTAGATGAGGCACCTAAAGCTGGCTCCCCTTGCAAGACAATATTTTCTTTGCCTGTTTCGATTTCTGTTCTATAGGCAAAGCCAGAAACACCACTCAATACAAATACTTTGCATCCCCACTTGTGTGGTTTGTTAGGGTTATACCTCTTCAAAGAATTCCGTGCTTTAGTGGAGCACATTTGCTCGTGCACACAGAGGTGCTCTTCCATTGGGATTTTGCTAAACGTCTCATTCAAGAAGTCAACCACCGGACGTATTTTAAACAGCCGATCGCACTCAGGATTACTCCTAGGAAGGTCTTTGCTATTGTCATTGAAATGCAAAGTTTGGCGAATTTTTTCAAATTTATTCAGAGACATGGTTTTCTGTATTAGATTAAATTGGTCTCCTCAAAAATGTTTTTGTTTAGTTGAGTTGGAAAGAGATAAAAGAAAAACTGTTCGGGAGTTTCTAGCTGAAGAAGATCAGGATCTAACACTTTACTTCCCATAAACGTGAACTGTTCTGCATTCGAATCAAGATTCTTGTTCTTCCAGCGCAAATTCAGTTTAGGTGGTTTCTCTGTAGTATCCTTTCTTGCGTTCTTAACACTGGAAGATTGAGAAGGGGTTTCGCGTGACGACACAGTTTCAGTGCTACAGGAGCGTGTATCGTCAATGTTTTCGAGACTCTCTATGAAGTTTTCAAAATCTATATCTGGGACCTCATCTTCGAATGTTTCCAAGTCAATAGTAAAGCCAAGATCGGCAATGCTGTCGTCATCAAAATCTAAGTCATCTTCGAGCTCGTTCAGAGTAGCAGTAATGTTTTCGTCAGTTAGTGGCCGTTTACGAGACATACTTAAACACCATAACCAAGAAACAATTAAAATGAAAAATAAAAAAAACAAAAATCAACGAAACATAGTTAAGGAAAATTTCGCTCCTTTTTACCTGATGTAGCTTACGAGCAACACTCCTTATTTGCCAGAAAAAACACAACCAAACGGAAACTTATACAAGAACACTGTTTCAAAATAAAATTTAAGCACTTACCGCTCAAATTTATAAAGATAACATATAAAAGACGAGCATAACACTTTATTATTATATTTTTAAATCGCGGCTAATGGTGACTGCGAAAATACCAACGGTCAGATAAAAATGTCAATTTTCCTCAAGTAGTGGCAATGAATTTGTTTTTTGGTGCAAGTTTGTTAGATCACTTTGTATACCACCGGCTACAGTCAGCGATTATATTAAACAAATTTATCTATTTAATTGTGAGGCACCCCAAAGGTTTGTTGCGTACAGTCTACAGTATGATACAGAGGGTTAACTACCCAGGAGGAAACTTTGTGTCCTATAGTGCTTAAATCCAGATTTGATTCCGATTCGAAAATTGAGGGAGTGTTTCAGGTTGATAATCGCATTCTGCTAAAGACACCGACCCAAACTCTTTCCAAACTCTTTTTTGGATCAGCGGGAGTTGATATGATTCTTGGGGTGGATATATTTCCAAAAGTTTTGTGTGATGGGGTTTTCACAAAAGCTGGATTACCAACAGCACAAAGTACAATATTTGGTTGCACTATATATGGAATATATTTAAACTAATTCTATGAAACCCTTTTGTTCCATTATTTGCTTTGATATTTAAACGCACTGTGAACTAAAGCAAAATAGATACGTTACGATAAAAAAAATTTATTTACACATGAATTTACATTTATAGAATAAGTTACTAATTGTGAATTAAATTTGAAGTATATAAACAAACAAAAAACCACAGCAAAAAATCTTAAATTCTTATATCGTATATATTGCTAGTATTATAATATATACTATATTATTACTACTATTATAAATTACAGCATTCCGTTTGTTAAATAAGTATCTGCGACATAACGTCAATAACTGCTAAGTTTAAATTTAAACGAGTTTATTGCATAATTATTGCAAGGCGGGTGGTAATGTTTATGTCAAAACAAATATATGAAATTTCATGACATTAATCCCGAAAATCATGTAATTAAATTCCCCCTTTTTTGTTTCCATAACATATATGTACGTTGCCTGTTTTAAAGGTCGCATAGTTCTAATCTCCTCCTGTCAAAATAAGTTCCAATATTTCGGTAAATAAATAAAAGATGGCGTAGATACTTATTTTCTGAAAAAGGCTCGTAGACTAAGGCTTTGTAATTTCAACCTCCAAACTGGTAAGACGATTCGGTCTCCATCTCATAGATAATAAAATATTCCTAATTGTTTCTAATTCAAATTCGTTTTGTTTTGTTTCATTTCATTGGCTGGAATTTTATTGTTTATTTGTGAAAAACAAAAGTCGGTTTAAATTACGTTTTAGACTCAGAAGAACACAGCTTTCCTCATCTCTTACAAAAAAATGGTACAGAGACTTTGAGTAAAAACACTATCCCTAAAGAACCAGTCACGTCACAAGTACTGTTTCTGTCCCGCCCCTTTTTTACGTTTTGTTCGTTCATTATTAAAATTCGTTTAGTTTGCTTGAAAGCTTCATAATTGCAATTATTTTTCTATTACATTAAAATTTATTTTTTAACATATTTTGATAACCTCTTTATACGTTTAAATCTTCTTCGCAACCTCTGTATGCGACTCCAGTCCCAAATCCTGTGCCCATTAATATTGGCCAAGCTTTCCGTTTCAAAAATAAAAGCGAGATAACAGATCCAACAACCAGTCCACCACCTGAAAATAGGCAACGTGAAAAAATATGTACCAAATTGCTAATAAAGACAACGATTCATGCAATAGTGTTGTTTTATTTTATATGTATATGATTGATAGTGGTAGATTTGACAATTGTATATTTTTTTTTTATTTCAGACATCGTGCCATAAGATATATGTATATTATATTTTCCTCATACTGTTACTGAATGCTAGACTTTATCAAACAATATCACTCTTTTGCAATACTGACGATGCTATGGACTTGTTCAATTGTAATATCGCAGCAGAATCAGGAAGTCTTTTACTATTGCTATTGTAATACGATTAGATCCAGGTGATTTTCTCATATCTATATTTTCAACTGTCGAATTTAATGAAGGTATCTGAAATTTCATAGGATCATTTACAGTGTTACTTATAATTGGATTGGTGGAACTATTTATATGTAGTATTAAGCATTTTTGAGTTTCTGGCCCATGTGTAGTCCTAGAGGTAGGACATTGCCGGCTCGACACTAGATTCTAAATTCAATAACCACATGTTCTACAACAAATGTAATCCAGCGCATATTACATACACAGGACAGAGGACGACGTCTTAACATCATAGAAAACATGGAAATATACAAACATAAGACATTTGACAGACGCATCATAAACGAACAAACTCCGATTCAGACGTTATATTCAAATCTCTAAAATTAATCTACAAAACACACAACAAAAATAACGAACCAGATACACCAAAAACAATAAAACCACATTAACAAAATAATAAACAAATTCATAATCCAATAATCACTGACTTCTTGCAACACCAACAAAAAACACTATAAACAATTAAAAACAACGTTCACATGCCGTCCGCAAACTCCAATTCTGACACAATAAAATAGTAATCGCCATCGTCTACCAATCTATACAAAAACCTGCTACCTGGTCCCAAATACTACATGATACCAAAATTCCTACACCATCTAGCTGGCATCCGCAAAAACAAATTATGACGCAATACAAAGCAATGAAACAATAATCACATCCACCAATTCGTACAAAACTCCCGCCTTACTTGCTTCACCTGCTACCTTACAGAAGCCTATGAGCTACAAGTTCACATGACAAATAGATACCTGGCAAACAATAAAACACTAACGAATTGATGCAATTGATGGCACATAGCCGAAACCGGTTTGCCTCCAAACTAAACTTGACAAGGAATTACGGAAATTCGTTCCAAAAATCTACACTTATAGATGTAGCTAGTAAAAAGTATTCGCTGAATTCAGGCATTGGAAAATACGTTACGTTTTTCCGGACTATAATGGCAGTGCCACCTTTCCACCTGGGTGGTTAGTGTCATATGCGTTCTAGAAGCATATTTTCAACCGGTTTAGTTTTACTTAGCAAAACTTGTAGGATAATGTTTTGGTTTCGAATCATTTCCTGAGACATATCCTGTATAGTTGTCATAACATTGCTCTTTGTTTGTTACAGGTTCACGATTGAGCTCGATTTCTATGTAAACGGTGTCTGTGCAACCTTTTTTTAAATAACGGCTTATGATTATTTTTTGCGAGTTGTAGCGTTTCGCTTCACGATTAGCATTAGGTAACTGTGCAACATTATTCAATGCTTGGCCACATGAACAGTTTGGTTTAGTGGGCGGCTGCTTACTAGCAATAGAACCAGCATGTCGCGTTGGAAACTGATATGTATTATATTGCTGATATTAGAGATTTTGTACTACTTTTTTTTATTTGTATTTTGGAAGAGTCTACAACCCCTGTAGTTTGCAGCGTGGTTTTCATCGCAGTTGCTGCATTTTTTTGACTTGGGATTAGTGTTGGTAGAAGTGCACTCCGAAATTCGGTGGGCGATGCCCTAAACGACGCATACGGATGGTAGTTTGCAGTAAGTTTTCGTGTGCCAAAATTTCTGGCAATTATTGCCTTGACTGGGACAAATACGTTTTAATGGTTCTCCTAAAGTTATACTTCAGGTATCGAAATGAACGGAGTTTTTAAATTTTAGCTAAGTTGCATTACATACAATCTCAACACGATGTGTTGCTTGGAGAACTTTACTATTATACAGGACATGGTGCACTGCCCTTCCGATATAATCTTCCACTATATATGCCCTTTACTACAATACTCAAACCATTAGCACTTTTTAATTGATAAGCATTATAGCTCTTATTTTCTGATTGAAGATGGCTTGCGATGAGCCGATATTTTTTTGAGTATGCGCTTGGATCTTCGTTTCTTTGATTTGTCCCCATCACATGGAGGCGACGTAGTAATTTTTGTTTCCTACGAGTTGGGACAGCATGTTTACAATGACATTGGACGTTTACTCGCCCAAATAGATTGGGGAAGATTTCTGTTTCCTGGCAGCGGGTTAAACATCTTCATCTAACGGTGTAGCACGAACGGAGAATCTATTTCCACTTACCTGCATAGCAGGTACTTCAGAGCTTTGATATTGCTTCGCTGTGCGATCTTGTTGTGAATACTTACGACTGGTCTTTCTTTTGGTTATGGTTATTATCTACTTGGACTTATGTCATTCATTAATGAATTAATTCAGTGGAATGATTCAGTTAAGCAACGATTTTATATGTATACGAGTGTTTTGTTTCTGTCTTTCATATGGCAATAATATTTCACGTCCTTTTTTTTTCTGTGTTTACATAATAAGCATAGTTAGGGTTGACATTCAAGCTTGAATGGGCAAATATTTTAGATGTTGGTGATTCTATATAGATACTAGAGGTCTGCACAATTACAATTGTATACGTGTAGCGGCGAGGCACAAACACTTTTTCGAATTATCAGAGCAAAATAAAGTACACAATATTGACAACAACACAATTGACGCAACGTTACGGGATACATGTTTTTCTATTTATAGCTACCGCGTACGAAGTAAATGTTGTTCATATGCGCTCGGCTGTGTTCGTTTTCGGTACATGATACGAGCTCGAAACTTCGCATGTACTGCATGTACCGCAAGTACTACATGAAGAAAATGTTGAACGTTCAGTTCGACAAAGAGATCAATTGTTTGCATGAATTCAAATTCATGTATACCTAACAATTCGAACTAATTTAATATTATATGTTTAATTAGTCTTCCATAGTATGTATGTAATTAAATTTATAACTTTTTTTGGTGACTATTGGATTTTGGTATAATTTTCGAAACAAGATATTTATTATTTTTCTTTTATATATTTTTTATTATTGATCTCTTACTTTAAAAATATTTCTAATAGTTATAAGTATCTTAAAGGATCACAAAAAATAATGTTTAAGATGTGAATATTTAAGTGTTTGGATTTTTTCGTTGAATTTTATTTTTCATAATAAAAACATTGATCATATAGAAAAAAGATAATTATTTCGTATATTATCATGAACTTTATAAGCTCTAAGATATTTTATACAGCTTTAATTGTCTTTCTTAAATATAATAAATAAATACTTTAAAATAAACTTTATGTACATTGTTTTCATTTTAGAATGTTAATTGATATTCCTGTGCACGAGTATGTATGAAATAGATTTGGTTTTACAAGAATTATTTTCATCTTAAAAAGCATTGTTTTTTGTCATCATATAACAGCTAGTGTAAAAATATATATTATAAACTAATTACTTTCTATTCTTGATTGGTTTTTTTTTTTTTTTTTATTAAATATAAATTATTTTATTTCGTTCAATATTTCGAGCCCCTTCGGTGCTCTTCTTCAGGAACAAGCTGGAATACACAAAAAATATAAAGCACAAAAACAAAAATTATAACCATATGTTCTTATACTAATATGCACGTATATAAACACTATATTATATATACATATATATAATATTCTAATAATATTTTCTTACTTAGTAAAGCCGTCGTCTGCCCTCTGATAAAATTCAATGCTCACTAAATATTCTTGTATTTATATTTTTCTATTATGTGTCTGTATGTATGTGCACAGTTGTCTGTGTCTGTTTTATAATTCATCCTTTTGTTCGTTGGTGTATTAATTATGTGTAGCATTTCTACTGTATATCTCTTTTTGTAATTGTCTTATTGTTGTAATATTGTTGTACTTGATATATTGGGAGAATGCCCAGTGATCGCACAATGGGCTGCTAATGCTGTTTTTTGTTACGCCATTCCTTTACGTGTTTTGCAATCTGATTTGTGTGCCGTTAATCTTGTTCTTAATTTTGACTTTGTCGTTCCAACGTATACTTTATGACATTCGTCCAAACCGTTTCCGTTGCACGGTATTTTATAAACTATGTTTGATTTGTCCAATATATCTATTTTAGATTTCGTATTTGAAAAGAGTTTGTTTAACGTTTTTTCCGTTTTTAATGCAATATTTACTTTATCTCTATCAAAAATATTCGAATGGGTAATACGTTCGGAAAAACCTGAGATATATGTCATTGATTTAAAAATCTTTTCTGTAGGTGTTATTACAGACGTTGTGTTAAACTTCCTTTTAGCCTTGTTGATCAAATTTGTTATAATATAATTTGGAAAACTATTCTTTTGTAACGTACTTCTTATTTTCTTCATATTGTCTATGTGATAGACTTCATCACTAATTTGTAATATTCTTTTTACAAAATTATGTGCTGTATTCAATTTGATATGCTTAGGGTGGTTTGAATAAAAGTTTATAATTCGTCCTGAAGCCGTTTCCTTTTGGTACCAATCTATTGTTATCGTATTTTGTTTGCGTATTACAAGTGCGTCCAAATATGGTAGTCTTCCATCCTTTTCCAATTCCATAGTGAACTGTATATGTCTGTGGAAACTGTTGAGGGATTTGAGTGTTTCTTCTACTTTATTTTTCTTTATTATACAGAAAAGGTCATCTACATATTTACTCATAAATCTAGGTTTGTGATCCAAATTGTCAAGTGCAAAATCTAACAAGTCTTCCATGACTATATCCGCAATTACAGGAGATGCTGGTGACCCCATAGGCATTCCCTTTAACTGTTCAAAAATGTTCTCCTTATATTTAAAATATCTATTCTCCTTAATACAAAATTTTAATATGTCAATAAATAATTCTTTAGGTATCTTAGCATGTTTTGAAATTATTTCCCATTTTCCTTTTATTATATCGAAGGCCAAGTTGACCGGAATGCTAGGAAATAATGATACCACATCAAAGGATATTAATACTTCCTCTTCTAAAATATTTGTATTTGTCAATTTTCTCTTAAAGTCAATTGAATCTTTGACGTTGTATTTAGAATCTTTTGTAAGATTATTTAATATATGAACTATGTATCTACATAATCCGTATGATGGAGAATTCACCGACGAGCAAATGGGCCTAAGTGGCATGCCATCTTTATGGACTTTAGGGGGTCCATATATTCTTGGGGCAGTGGCTACATTATTACTAAGTTTGTATTTTTGAAATGTGTCTATTATATTCAGTTTGAGAAGTTTTTCGACGAGAATGTTGTTGCGTGTTTGTAGTTTTTGTTTTTGTGCTTTATATTTTTTGTGTATTCCAGCTTGTTCCTGAAGAAGAGCACCGAAGGGGCTCGAGATATTGAACGAAATAAAATAATTTATATTTAATAAAAAAAAAAAAAAAAACCAATCAAGAGTTTATTTAAATATAAAAATTAAAGGACTTGCTGTTTCTTGCTCCTCTTTTTTTACGTTTGTCTGAATAATATCCTCTCCATCTGCAATACACTTGAACAAAGGAAATTGTTGTTTTTTTACAGGCAATGCGAACTTTGGACCTAACGATAACAGCTGCTTTATATTGGTTGGAATCTCCGTATTTGTTTTATTTACAAACCAATCTTTGTTGTAAGTTATGCATGATTTGTTGTTATGCGTAGCTTGTAATGCTCTAAACTTCTTGATTTTTGTTTCTGTTTTCTTTGTCGTCAAACTTTTATACAATAATGTTTCACTTGTTAGGAACATGTTGTATTCATCTTCTACCATGTTGTGTTGTAGGTACGTCATGCACTTTTCTAGCTCTCTTTGATTTTGTTTTAGTTCCTCATGTTTAAGTTTTATTATTAAGTTAAGAATTTTCAAATGAACATTTTCTGTACATTTCTCCGTAAGATTTTTAGTTTTGAATGTTGTCCCTTGTAGGAATTTGCTTTTAAAATTAAATAATTGTTGGACGTTCTTTGTAGAATTCGCAATAAATTTGGGCGTCAGGCCAACTTTTCTGCACTCAATAAAAAAAGTTATCGTAGTTTTAAGTTTAGCTTTTGATTTATTTATTTTTTTGTAATTCCGAATCGTTTTGTTCACGATGTTGTCATAATTGTTGTGTAGATTTCTATATAGCGCCATTATGATGCTTACGGCGTGCCCTCCGTAGTTTATTTAATTGTATTCTTTCCGACCTTATACTTTTAATTACTTTCTATGCAGGCTCTAGGTCCAGTCCTTTAATTTTTATATTTAAATAAACTCTTGATTGGTTTTTTTTTTTTTTATTAAATATAAATTATTTTATTTCGTTCAATATTTCGAGCCCCTTCGGTGCTCTTCTTCAGGAACAAGCTGGAATACACAAAAAATATAAAGCACAAAAACAAAAACTACAAACACGCAACAACATTCTCGTCGAAAAACTTCTCAAACTGAATATAATAGACACATTTCAAAAATACAAACTTAGTAATAATGTAGCCACTGCCCCAAGAATATATGGACTCCCTAAAGTCCATAAAGATGGCATGCCACTTAGGCCCATTTGCTCGTCGGTGAATTCTCCATCATACGGATTATGTAGATACATAGTTCATATATTAAATAATCTTACAAAAGATTATAAATACAACGTCAAAGATTCAATTGACTTTAAGAGAAAATTGACAAATACAAATATTTTAGAAGAGGAAGTATTAATATCCTTTGATGTGGTATCATTATTTCCTAGCATTCCGGTCAACTTGGCCTTCGATATAATAAAAGGAAAATGGGAAATAATTTCAAAACATACTAAGATACCTAAAGAATTATTTATTGACATATTAAAATTTTGTATTAAGGAGAATAGATATTTTAAATATAAGGAGAACATTTTTGAACAGTTAAAGGGAATGCCTATGGGGTCACCAGCATCTCCTGTAATTGCGGATATAGTCATGGAAGACTTGTTAGATTTTGCACTTGACAATTTGGATCACAAACCTAGATTTATGAGTAAATATGTAGATGACCTTTTCTGTATAATAAAGAAAAATAAAGTAGAAGAAACACTCAAATCCCTCAACAGTTTCCACAGACATATACAGTTCACTATGGAATTGGAAAAGGATGGTAGACTACCATATTTGGACGCACTTGTAATACGCAAACAAAATACGATAACAATAGATTGGTACCAAAAGGAAACGGCTTCAGGACGAATTATAAACTTTTATTCAAACCACCCTAACAATTTGCTGTGAATATTAAAATATTTTTGTGTACTCGTATATTCAATATACATACATAAATATTGCATTCATAAAATAAAAACAAATTTATTTTTGTGAAAAAAAATCAAATAAGACAAAAACAATATTTAAATTCCAAAAACAATTAAGTGCAAGAATGCACATAAAAAGTGCATTCTTAAGTAAAACAACAATTTTGCTTTATAACGATGTTAAACCCAAGTGATGATAGTGAAGACGCTGCAGACGTAAACAGGAAAGCTAAAGAAAACAACAAAAATGATGAACCAATTTGGCAATGCGTTACAATAAATAAACGCAAACGGATTAAGTCACCAAAAAAAACAAAAAGAATAAGTTCGTATGATACTCCAACTACATCAGTATACAGCAACAAATATTCACTGCTTGATACTCAAGATGATGAAGAAATTAATGATCAGATTACAATACCAAAGCCACCACCAATTTAGATTCCTGATATAGCAGATATTAATCTTATGATTACTAAATTAAGTGGAATTATATCCAATACAGATTTTAATTATAAGTCTTTAAGGGAAGGCCAGGTAAGATTGATGATAAAGTCTATAGATTCATATAGAAAAGTCATTAAGTTTTTAGAGAGTTCAAGTATTTATTTTCACACGTATCAATTAAAACAGGAAAGATCGTACAGAGTTATAATTAAAGGACTCCATCCTTCAATCCCCAATGAGGACATTAAAGCTGAACTTATCAGTTTAGGTCACTCGGTTAGATCTGTAACGAATGTCAGAAGTCATGTAACGAAAGAGCCTCTTTCAATGTTTTTTGTCGACTTGGATCCAGACCCCAAAAATAAAACTATTTATGACGTAAAATACATAAACCATGCTCTCGTCAAAATAGAACCACCACGTAGAACCAACGAACTGGTACAATGTCATCGTTGTCAACAATTTGGATATTCGAAAGCATACTGTAAAAAACCGTACAGATGTGTTAAGTGCGGCATGGACCACCCTACCGTGGAGTGTAAAAAAACCGCTGATACTCCACCTCGTTATGTTCATTGTATGTTAAACCATACTGCCAATTACAAAGGTTGTAGAGTTTATCAAGACCTTGTTTCTAACAGAAATAATAATCAAAGACAACCTACAAGTAGCCAAAAAAATTATGTTAAACCGAACCATATTGCTTACCCGCAATTAAGTAATTATACCAACGTTGAGCCCAATAATGGATTTAACGTGTCGTTTGCAGATACTGTTAAAGCATCTAATGTAAATGAAAATAGTCGTTTGGACAGACTTGAAAAAATGATGGAAAATTTAATGAATATGATGTCAATGTTAATGGCCAAAATATGCAAATAAATTTAAGGATAGCAATATGGAATGCAAATGGAATGCATAGTCACAAAAATGAAATAGAAATTTTCATTATAACTAATTACATTGATATATTTTTAATCTCAGAAACTAAAAGACTACGATTTGGTTATTGCTAACCATCCCGATGACAGAGCCCATGCTGGTGCCGCTATTTTGATAAAATCTAATATTAAATATGAAATGCTTTCTCCAGTTAAAGAAACTTTTTTGCAAGCTGCTGGTGTAAAAATAACATGCGATAATAATGAAATCAGTATTTTTTCTATTTATTTTCCTCCAAGACATAATGTTACGTGTACAGAATATGAAAACTTTTTTAAACAGCTTGGTGAAAAATTTATTGTTGGAGGGGATTATAATGCAAAACATCCCTGGTGGGGATCTCGTTTGATGAATCCAAAGGGAAGGGAATTATATAAATGCATTTGCAAAAATAATTATTCTGCATTATCTACAGGTAGTCCCACATATTGGCCCAGTGATCCACAGAAAATACCTGATCTTCTGGATTTCTTTGTTTATAAAGGTATAGCAAGGACATCTATGGATATAATTGACTGTGCTGACTTAAGCTCTGACCACAGTCCTGTAATTTTAACACTTAACTTGAATATTCAAACTTTAACAAAGAATCTTAAAGTACTTACTTCTATAACAGATATGCAACAGTTTGCATCTTGGATAGAAGAACATGTAAATCTTAATTTACAAATTAAAGATGGCTATCACTTGGAGGATACCATTGAAACATTTACCAATTTGATCCATGAAGCAGCATTTATGGCTACTCCACAGCAGCAGCAGTCTATCGACTGAAATTAGAGAGCTAATCGCAAATAGAAGACGATTAAGAAGAATATATCAAAGCACTAGAAGCATATTAGATAAAACAAATTTTAATAGAGCATCTCAACAACTAAAAAAGCGCATAAAAGATTATAAAAACGAATTATTAAGCAATTATTTAAAAAATTTGGATACGGTAACTAATGACAACGAGCATAAACTGTGGAATGCAACTAAATATCTAAAACGTCCAATAAAAAGAAACATCCCAATAAAAAATCTAAGCGGTGAGTGGTGTAGATCAGACATCAGCAAAGCCAATGCTTTTAAGGAACACTTAGAAAGAACATTTAACCCATTTATTTTAAACCATCCCATTGTAAGGGCTGATATTGGGAACTTTTTAGATGTTCCTTGTCAAATCGATCGTCCTCTTAAAACAATATCCCCAGCCGAAGTAGGAAAAGCAATTGATAAGTTGAATAATAACAAAACTCCTGGTTATGATAATATCGATTCCAAGGTTTTAAAATCTTTGCCAAAAAGAGGTATTGTTTTTCTTACAACAATTTACAATTCTATATTAAGGCTAAACCATTTTCCATCGCAATGGAAATATGCAAAAATAATAATGGTAGTAAAACCTGGCAAACCCGAAAATAATGTTGCATCCTATAGACCCATCAGTTTGTTGTCAAGTTTTTCAAAAATTTTTGAAAGGCTCTTTTTAAAGAGATTAATGCCAATCTTAGAAAAACAAAATATTATACCTGATTATCAGTTCGGGTTTAGGCATAAACACGGCACACCAGAACAGTGTCATAGGATTGTCAATAACATTTCATACGCCTTAGAAAGAAAATTGTATTGTTCTGCTGTATTTTTAGATGTTCAACAGGCTTTTGACAGAGTCTGGCACAGTGGGCTCCTGTATAAATTAAAAAACCTCATCCCAGCCCCATTTCATTTGGTGCTAAAAACATATATTCAAGACAGATCCTTTTTTGTAAGCATAAATGAAAATTATTCAAGTCTTGGTTGTGTTAACGCGGGCATTCCACAAGGTAGTGTCCTAGGACCAGTATTGTACACAATTTTTACAGCAGATATGCCAACAATTGAAAATATAACTACTGCTACGTATGCGGACGATACTGCTTTATTGGCATCAAACGAATCACCGTTAATAGCTTCTGAGATGCTACAAAATCAATTGAATCTTCTTCAAGATTGGCTTCAAAAATGGAATATTAAAGTTAATAACACAAAGTCTGTTCATGTTACATTTACGCTACGAAAAAATGATTGCTCGCCTGTTTATTTACATGGCACAGCTATACCAAGCTGCAACACTGTAAAATATTAAGGCCTTCATCTTGATCGAAGACTTACTTGGAAAGAGCATGTCAAAAAGAAACGTGAACAACTTAAATTAAAAACAAGAAAAATGCTTTGGTTATTGGGCTCAAGATCAAGCTTAAGCATAGAAAACAAGGTTCTGTTATACAAAACAATACTCAAACCGATATGGACATACAGCATTCAACTTTGGGGAACTGCAAGTAATTCCAACGTTGAGATACTACAGAGATACCAGTCAAAAACGCTCAGACTTTTAACAAATGCGCCGTGGTTTATCAGCAACAAAAACATACACAGAGATCTTCAAATTTTAATGGTAAAAGATGAGATCAATAACTTCAGTGAAAGATACCTTAATATACTAAATAATCATTCCAATATTTTAGCAATAAACCTGTTAGATGATAGCAATAAAATACAGAGACTTAAAAGGTTTCATGTACTTGACCTTCCCTTCCGAAAATAGAAAATCTTAATTTGTCGAATCGTATTTAAATTACAAAAGTAAAATTTGAATTGAATTTAATTTTTTTTTTTGAGTTTTAAGGAAAACTCAATATATGTTATTTTAAAGTCATTAAATTTGCTTATTATTTTGATTGTAAAATAGATTGCAAATAAAATAATATAAAAAAAAAAAAAAACACCCTAAGCATATCAAATTGAATACAGCACATAATTTTGTAAAAAGAATATTACAAATTAGTGATGAAGTCTATCACATAGACAATATGAAGAAAATAAGAAGTACGTTACAAAAGAATAGTTTTCCAAATTATATTATAACAAATTTGATCAACAAGGCTAAAAGGAAGTTTAACACAACGTCTGTAATAACACCTACAGAAAAGATTTTTAAATCAATGACTTATATCCCAGGTTTTTCCGAACGTATTACCCATTCGAATATTTTTGATAGAGATAAAGTAAATATTGCATTAAAAACGGAAAAAACGTTAAACAAACTCTTTTCGAATACGAAATCTAAAATAGATATATTGGACAAATCAAACATAGTTTATAAAATACCGTGCAACGGAAACGGTTTGGACGAATGTAATAAAGTATACGTTGGAACGACAAAGTCAAAATTAAGAACAAGAATAACGGCACACAAATCAGATTGCAAAACACGTAAAGGAATGGCTGAACAAAAAACAGCATTAGCAGCCCATTGTGCGATCACTGGGCATTCTCCCAATATATCAAGTACAACAATATTACAACAAGAAGACAATTACAAAAAGAGATATACAGTAGAAATGCTACACATAATTAATACACCAACGAACAAAAGGATGAATTATAAAACAGACACAGACAACTGTGCACATACATACAGACACATAATAGAAAAATATAAATACAAGAATATTTAGTGAGCATTGAATTTTATCAGAGGACAGACGACGGCTTTACTAAGTAAGAAAATATTATTAGAATATTATATATATGTATATATAATATAGTGTTTATATACGTGCATATTAGTATAAGAACATATGGTTATAATTTTTGTTTTTGTGCTTTATATTTTTTGTGTATTCCAGCTTGTTCCTGAAGAAGAGCACCGAAGGGGCTCGAAATATTGAACGAAATAAAATAATTTATATTTAATAAAAAAAAACCAATCAAGAGTTTATTTAAATATAAAAATTAAAGGACTGGACCTAGAGCCTGCATAGAAAGTAATTAAAAATATAAGGTCGGAAAGAATACAATTAAAAAAAAAAAATATATTATAAACTAATTTGTTGTTAATCCTTGGTTTCTACACCTTTCTTTTCCTGCAAAAAATACCAGTAGACACGCATCAATGTTTAAAAAAATCAAATGTACTCCTTAAAAATCAACAGCGTAAATAAAATCTAATTGCAACCAAAATCAATTATTTTTTTAGCTTTTGTTATGGATGTACATACAAATATATGTACGTAAACACATAAATGTGGTTATAATTGTCATCATATGCTTACTGGACTATTTTAAGTTTCGCCATGTACGTAATTACATATGTGTATAAGTACCATGGATATACTCATTGAACCGCAAAACAGGAACATCATTTTTGCAGTCTTCATTTTTTCATGTTCACAATATGCTCCTATTTTTGTATGACCATTTACTTAGGAACATATTCGTGTGCCCTCTTGGTATTTGACAAACAACCCTTCAATTCTCTTATCTGCTTGTTTTCTGAGAGTAAGAAAATGTATGTATGTATTTAAAAAGTAAAAGAACTTCACGCGTACAACAAAAACTTACTCGATACAAACCTCTAATACATACTATTTCTACATAGACTAGGTATAAATTGTTAAGCTAAATACTGCTTGTTTCACAACACCTTCAAATTGTAATTCTAATTTCGTAAATAATTTTTATTTTTTATTATACTTTCTTCACTATTATACAAAAATGTGTATGATATACATATAATATTCAAAACCACATTTTTGTCATTTCAAATATTTGTTGTTGTTAAAAATAATCATTGTATCTGGCAATACATGTCTAAAAAGTATTTTCTTGGACTTCAAGATATATGTACATACCGAACTATATAGTGGCCATGGAACCATGTTAGGACATTTTTTAAGCTTTAATTTTATTTGATGGAATCTTTCTTTTTCACTGTGTCAGGTGCCCGAAAAATTTTAATAATTTGCGTACAAGAGTGTTAGGGTGGACCTCTAGTTTGTTGACGTATTTTGATGTGTATGTTTTTGCTTTTCCTAGATAGCACAACATATTTTAGCATTTCTGACCATTTGACTGAATTAGATGACGATATTAAAGCCAATTTAAGGTGGCTATGAAATCGTTTAACTAACCCATGTGTGTTTGGATTATATGGTGAAGTATGCACTTTGTGAGATCCGAGTAGAGGTAAATTAAATCAACGGTAATTTTCAGCGGGACTCCAAAGCGCGGTACATAATTGACCACAAAAGCTTTCGCAACAGATCGAGCAGTTATGGCACGTAGAGGATATGCTTATGATCAACGCGAATACTTATCTTTGATTTATAATAAAAGATTTTTTGAAATTTCAATAAGCTTTATAAGTGATTTTGTATACCTATTAATTTTAGACCTTTGACAAGAATGATACTTTGCTTTCTTTAAGGTTTTTTTTTATTTCACGCCAAAATTATTTGGTTTTAATTAAATTTCTAGTAGTCCGAGTAGCTGGATGAGATAAAGCTTGAATTTTATAGAAAATAGGTTTTCGCATAGTTAATGGAACATATGGCTTAGGAATATTTTTGGAGACATCACACCATATTTTAATATTTTTTTTATACATTTTTTTTAGTTTATTGAATCTTTCTATTAAAATAAATTCACAATAAGAATTCAAATCGTATGTCTAAATTATTGTTTACTAGTTATTACCAATTTAATAACTAATTTTTTGTATTCAAATCTTAAAAATCTATCTTCTATTGTGTAGAGAGAGCCGCCTCGCCAGGCTCAATATGTCAGTTCTTTTTAGTATCTGGTGGTCGTTAAATTGCAATAAATTGCGTGCTAGAGTGTTGGGATGTGCGACTAGTTGTTTACGTATTTGGACGTGTACGTTTTAACTTCTTCGTGGATAGTGGGAACTTTGAGATCCCTATGTATGTTTTCATTTCTTATGTACCAGGGGGCGCATACGATATGATGTAAAATCCTAGACTGTCTTCTCTGTAACTTCTGGATGTTTGATGCACAAGCAGTACCCCACAGCTGAATACCATATGACCATATTGGCTTTATAACGGATTTGTATAAAAGGACTTTATATTCCAAAGCCAAAGTTGCGTTAGGACTTATTAGCCAATACAGTTGATTTGTTCGAACCTTTATGGACGTTATTTTTGCCTCAATGTGATGGGACCAAGTTAGGCGCCGATCTAGTTATTGTGATTGGTGGACAATTTTGCCTTCTAAGAGAAAATGTTACATAAGCACATTTTGATGGATTTACCTTTATTCTCCACTGTTTTAGCCAGTCTTCTAGCTTATGAATATGGGACTGCAGTTTTTCAGGTGCATCCTTTGGATCATTACTGACACTTATAATTGCAGTGTCGTCTGCAAAGGTTGATGTATATGTATGTGGGCTTGTCGGCATATCCGCTGTATAGATGATATATAATAGCGGCCCTAGCACACCACCTTGAGGTACTCCTGCAGTGATTTTCCCATTTCTTGAAAGCTGATACTTTGACCTTACCTTAAAAGTTCTATCTGACAAATAGCTTTTCATAAGCTTGTGGGTTTTCAGGAAGAACCCGAGCTATTTTAGTAATTAGCCCATCATGGCAGACTTTATCATATGCTTGGGAAATGTCTATAAATAAAGCTGATCAGTATAGCTTTCTTTCAAAAGCCGATCTAATAATGGTAACGATTCTATGGACTTGTACAATCGTACTATGCCTTGCTCGAAAACCAAACTGATGATCTGGGATAACGTTTTGTTCATTTAGAAAAGGAGTTACACTCGAGACGAATAATTTTTCAAATATCTTTGACAAAACTGACAGTAGGCTAATAGGTCCCTAGGATGTAATCTGGCTTGAGTCCTTTCCTGGTTTTGGAATCATAATAATTTCAGACATCTTCCAAGAGCATGGGAAGAAGCCGACGAGCAACATGGCATTAAATATGTAAAGTAAAATTCTTACAGATAAATTGGACTGAGTTCAGAAGCTAAGATTGGAACATATCCATGATAATAATTAACTATTCCCAAAAATTGTTGTAGCCCTGCAACAGAAGAACTACGTTTAAAATCTAAAATAGGTTTTACTCGTTCTTTGGACGGTTGTATGCCAAGGGATGAAATATGGTAACTCAGGAAATCTATGGACGAGGTCCTCAGAATACATTTAGAAATTTTGACATTCAATGCTAATTGGAAGAAATTCAGATTCACTAGCAATCAAAATATCATCAATATATGTAAAACCGAAATCAAAACCTGAAAAAACTTAATTTATAAAATGCTGAAATGTTTGAGCGTTATTTCTAATGGCAGTCATAGAAACTCAAACATTTCGAATGGAGTAGGGATTGGCGTTTTTGGAACAACATCCGCCCTTACTAAATCTAATTTTGAAAACAACTTTTTATTTTTGAAATCAATGCTAAGATCGTGTATGTGGGGTAACGTATATTAATCAGGTACCGTTATGCAATTAAGTCTTTTATAATCTCGAAAAGGTCTCCAATCACTAGCTTCTTTCTTTGAAACAAGGTGTTAAGGAGAAGTATAAGGAGAAGAAGACTGTCTGCATACCAGGGCTCCATATGCCGAGATCTATAGAACGGAAGATTCCTTTTTTTCTGTATGGTGAACAGTATTATGTTCAACTAATCTTGCATATTCGGGTTCGGAAGCAACGGATGGTAATTCGTTCAACAATTCTATATATCTGTTGCAAATTTTAATGTGTGGTTTTAGTGTTAAATGGAACAATACCCTAAAGAACCTGTTAATCGTAATGATGTTTTCGAATATATACTTAGTCGGTTTTAGCATCATCGACAATCAAACCAAATCTTTTTAAGAAATTTCAATATCAGCTAGAAGGGAAATACAAAATCCCTGCATAGCCCTAAATTAATTTTACTAAGTTTTGTACCACAAGTTGCAATAATGGACCCATTGGCTGCAGACAACTATAAATCTGAATTCCGAGCTAATGACATAAATTTATAAACTGGAACTACTGATGAACAGCACCCGTATCAATTAAAAAAATTTAAGTTATTTATAGTATTGCGCATATATAGGCGGCTTTTTGCTTTACAAACTAATCCAATTGCAATGTTAACAAAACTACCAACCTTCAGTAGGTAGGGTGTTAGGTGTTGGATAGCAACCACGCTTAAGCAGCATTACTGTGAGAAACGCTTAGATCAGCGTTCTCCCATACATACAGTTCGGCTGCCGTAGTTGTATGCTTAAACAAACACATTCTTGATGGCCTCCGTGTTAGGCTAACATAAATGTAAGATAGTGGCGCTTGTCATGAGAAGTTATTGAAAACAGTAAGATAGTAACACTGAGGATCGGAAGTAAAAGTAAAAGAGAATTGTAATTAGCATTTTTTCAGGAGTAGAAGTTGTTAGGATGTAAAAGTTGAATTTGTCAGTTGCCCTCTATTATTATATTAAATATTTTAAATTAGAACCTTTATTTCTTTTTTTTGAACACTAGAATTTTAAATAAAAATAAATTGAAATTCCTGCACACCATTACTACAATAAAATCTAAATTCTTAAACAAAGATATTTTTTAAAAAAGTGAAATAAACTAAAATATTTTATTCAAATTAAATTCTACAAAATAATATTTGTTTAATTTTTGTATTTGAACAAATCATTTTTTTAATAAATAATAATTTTAAGTTTATATTTATTAGATCAAAAACAACAGAACAGAGCACAAGCTCAGTTCTTAAATAAATAAATTAAATAGAAAATATATTAAAACAAGTGTTTTAATTAATCAGTGATTTATACAAGACAACCTCTAACACCAAATAATACATCAACGAGATAAATAATACACGGCTATCCTGCCACTGTGCAGACAACTGAAAAGAAAGAAACGGTGCAAATTTTGAATTATTCTAAAGAAGTTAAGTAGTAAAAACTAGAAGGAGCCACTACAAATTACATTATTATAATTCTGAACAACATCTGCAAGAAAAATATGTAAGTAAAAGAAAATAATTGATGGAAAAATTCAAAATAGCAACAACAACAGATTACACTAACAATCTCTTACTGGCCCCATGACTAGCCCAACAACTAAAAATCAACAACATTGATGACTAACCTTTTTGCGAAGGCACTATAAATACTGCGCTGCAAGAATTAGAATTCATTTAAAGAAGAGTAAAACAAGTCACAGTGACGACTCAATTCAGATAGTAATTAAGCAGTTGTTCAACCTTTGTCCAAAAAAATTAGCCTACTCAATAGCAGCCATGCCAAAACCACAACAGACAAAATAAACAGTAAGTTAGTCTTTGCATTTGCATTCTTGTTCGTGAGTAATGTAAATATAAACTAACATAGTTTTAATTATTTAACTAAATTAACAAAGTATTACTGCGGCACTCACGAGTCCTCCAGTAATACCATGACAAGAGACATTACTAAATATGTCAAAAAGTGCCAAACGTGCCAAGTGAATAAGCACTAACACGACCCCCGACACTTTGACCGACTAACCTTCACGTTGTTGTATAGGCTTAATTTAAGTAAAGTATAAACTTATTTTTTGCAAACTTATTTCTTTAAAAAACTGTAGACAATAACGTGAATCACTTACGAGGACAGTTCTAAAAATTAAAATATTTTATGTTTGATGGAAATTAGGAAAGTTATTTGATCGATCGAACTTTTAAACAACTCTTCTATGAGTTTATATTTACTCAGGTCATCCTTAACTTCCTTCTGGTTGTAAATCAACCAGGAATTTTCAATACAATCAATTTGGTTTCGTGGTTTCTACCACTAATTTTGGCTTTAAGTTTTTTCAATTTTTCAAATTTTGTACTTCTGACGTTTTGTTCAAAATCAACAATATTTGTTAACTTGAGTAGTTTAAATCCTTCCACAAATAGATAACCAACGAATTTTTTGTTTAAGAGAGGAAGCAAATAGCTATAAAAACTTTCGTTAGGAAGTGTTTTACAAAACACAGATTTTTATATAAAAATAGTTTCAAACCTTTTTTTTTTTTGCAAATTTTAGAAGCTTATCTTATTTTCATTGAAAGTGACCTCAAACAAAATCACAGCATGGTTAATCACGATTCTAAAATAGATAACCCAAATGCAGATGTGATTAATGAAGTAAAGGTCTCTATAGAATACCCAGTGGTATATTTGGGAATAATAATAGGAATCCTAGCACTACAACTATTGATCACATTATATCAACTGCATAAGAAGTCGTTAAGGAAGAATTATCTGAGACAATCTATGGCAACAGATATAGATAAGGTCTAAAGCTATCAATAAACCAATAAGTCTCAAAAAAAAAAAATAATAATAATAAAGTTCTTCACCTTCGTATATATTTAATTCTTACTTACCTACCTAATTAATACATTTTGAAACCCATTATACTTAGTAGCTACTTGAAAATTGTGGGTAATTACCACCAAATCTTAGAAATTTTTTTTATTTAAGGTCAATTTGTTTAAACGATTATAATAGAAAACTTCCTGATTTCTTGTTCTCATAAAACCTAAATGGAATGGGAACATATTATTTATAAAGCACGACTTAGAAAGGAAAGATTCCAAAGTTCCTAAAAGTGTGTAAACACTGACAGAGAAACTAAACAGGAGACAGCGAACAAACACATTAACGTGCTTGTAGAACAATTGGAACAGCTAAGAGCTTTGTTCAATGTCAATTATTCACGATTGACATAGGCTCATAAAACTTTTGCCGATTCCTTTTATCTTGACGTACGTGAATAACTACTAAAAGTATCAACACGCAAGGGTTTAAAAATACGAATACCCCAGAATATACACGAACAAATAGAGTTCGTTCCTCTCCCAGAAACAATTGAAACAAACCAGAATCGAATACCCACAGTCAAAATGCCACAGACAGTGGTCGAATTCTCGAACACGGCCTTCAAACTTATCCCAGACTTTGATGGTTCACCAGAGAACCTTCAAAGCTTTCTGGATTCCTTAACTCTAGTAGATGATATAAAAAGAAGTCATTAGTCCGTGGCAATTCAACTTATAAAAACAAAACAGCGAGGCACGGCCCGTAATTTAATTTCTAATGAAATTACCCTCACCGAAATAATAACTAAACTTTCGGATACAAAGGCGAATCCGTTGATGTCGTTACAGCAAAACTAATGAAATTAAGACAATTGGGCAAAACTGCCACCGCCTACGCGAAAGAGATCGAAGATCTAACTAAAAAGCTTGAAACGTCCTATATAAAAGACGGATTGCCAACTAACGTAGCAAGTAAATACGCTACGAATTCCGCAACAAAGGCTAAAATAAAGAATGCCTCAAATGATAGAGTCAAGCTCATTATGGAGTCAGGAACATTCCATGACCTTAATAAAGTAATGTCAAAATTAAATTAGGAGCTGCACCGAGGCTTACGGTCAGTCTAACTCTATCCTAGCATACAGTAGAATTCAAAATAGACCTCCAAGGCAAAGACAAAACAGGCAATTCCCATAAGGATATAACAATAGATATAATAATCCTCGGAATTCAAACCAAAATAATCCAAGGAATTCAAACCAAAATAATCCTAGGAATTCAAACCAAAACTATGGGAGAAACAATAATAATGGTTCCAAAATAATACCAATAATATAGGCAACAGCAATAATAATAATAATAATTATCGCGGTAGAAATCAGCCTCACCGAATAAATACAATGGCCACCGAAAATAATTCGGAAAACGGGCATAACCCCCAAGATACTCAATAAAAATTTACAACATCAATGTTAATTCATACAGCTATTTTAAACCCTGTTCAACAATGAACGACACAATGTCGACACTATTAGTAGACACTGGTGCAGACATTTCAGTTATAAAAAGTAGTCAAGTTTTTTATGATCCGATAATGGAAAGTGAGAAAGTAAACTTCAATGGAATAGGAAAAGGTTTAGTAACTACTATTGGAAAAGTAAAAACCGTACTCCTAATACGAAATATCCCAATTAAACATGAGTTTCATGTAGTAGAAGATAACTTTCCGATCCTCGGTGACGGAATTATAGGTATAGATTTCATAAGGAAATATAAATGCATATTGGACTTCAGCGGGGAACCAATCAGCTTTGACGCTGATGTAGAAGAAGTTTTTGTACCACAACAAATGCTTCAAACCGTTGTTTTTATTGCAAACACCATAACAAAAAAGTATAATCCTTTAGTAAAGATCATTAACGTAACTGATAAAGATATTATGATAAAAATTTGTAAGATTAAAGTTGAAAATCTTAGTGACTATAGAATAGCAAATGTCAGTTGTGAAAATAAAAGTAACAACAACACGAAAGACAAAGACCTTGCTTCACAACTCACAAATACCTTAAAAACTACACTACAACAAAACTACTTCCAATTCAACAACGCCATATAGACAAACAAACGGACTTGGAATGGGAAACCCAACCACGGCAATACTCATGGAAGTATTTATGCAACATCTGGAAAGCCAATACAAATGATTCTTCTCGGAGTGACGTTCTACGCACGATACGTAGATGACATAATATGTGCAATTACGGAAAATAACGAGGTTGAAATACTAGAACACCTCAACAAACAACACAAAAACATTAAATTCACAATGGAAGCGAAAGAAGATAACAAAATAAATTATCTGGACCTGACAATAAAGATAAACAAAATAACCAACAAACTCGAATATGAAATATACAGAAAGCCTACGGCCACAGACACAATAATACATAATACTTCCAACCACCCACAGCAACACAAGCACGTGGCGATCAGACAACTAATAACTAGACTAGAACGAACACCGCTAACAAAAGAAGCCTACGACAAAGAATTAAATACGATATATACCATAGCAACAAACGACGGTTACAAGAAAGACACGGTAGAAAAAATTAAGAAAGAACTTAAAAAATTCAGAGAGCACAACAGCGAGAACGAAAGAAAAACATGGACAACTTTAACTTACACCGGAAAATCAACATACAAAATAGCCAACTTTCTCAAGAAGTACAACATAAATATAGCATTCAAAACAAGAAACAACCTAGGACGAATATTACAAACCAACACAAATAAAGACGTCCAGTTAGATAAACAGGGGGTTTACAAACTGACGTGCACCTGTCAACACAGCTACATAGGACAAACAGGCCGCAAAATAAAAACAAGATTTCGTGAACATATAAGAGACTATAACAAGAAGTTGCGTAATCCCGCCTCGACACCAGAATCTAACTTCGCGAACCACATGTTCAACAACAAATGTAATCCAGCTAATATTAGGAAAACGGTACAACTACTACACACACAGCAAAAGGGACGACGACTAAACATCCTAGAAAACATGGAAATATATAAACATAAGACATTTGACGGACCCATCATAAACGAACAAACAAACTCAGATTCAGACGTTATATTCGAACCTCTAAAATTAATCTACAAGACACACAACAAAAATAAGGGACAAGACACTCCAAAAACAATAAAAACACATTACAAAAATAATAAACAAATTCATAATCCAATAATCACTGACTTCTTTCAACCCCAACAAAAAACACTATAAATAATTAAAAACAAAGCCCGCACCACAAATTATGATGCAATAAAATAGTAGTCACAATAGTCTAATCTATACAAAAACACCAGGTCCCAATTACAGGCAGCTACGTGGAAGAAAAAAAAATTACCTATAACATCTACCTGCCATCCGAAAACACAAATTCTGATCCAATACAAAGCCATAAAAACAGTCATCACTTACATCCACCAATCCATACAAAACACCCGACATACAAGCGTTACCTGCTACCTGTTCACACCTTACAGATGCACACGCTTTACAGAGCTCACATGACAAATAGATACCTGACAAACAATAAAACACTAACGAATTGATACAAACTTCTCAGAACGAAAAATGACACTGAAGATGGCACATAGCCGAAACCGGTTTGTCTCCAAACCAAACTTGACAAGGGATGACGGAAATTCGTTCCAAAATTCTACAGTGAAAAACTGTGAAAATTTAACAACAAAAAAAATTTCCAGATTTTGTAAAAACAGAACTAAAACAATTATGTTCTGATTTTATAGAAGACATATTTGCATTAGAGTCAGATAATATCACGACTAACAATTTCTATAAACAAAAGTTGCGCCTTACTGATAAACAAGCGGTTTACATTAAAAGTTATAGAATCCCTCACTCTCAAAAGGAGGAAATCAATAATCAGGTTCAAAAACTGATATATGACGATATAATACAACCGTCAATCTCTGATTATAATAGTCCATTACTTTTGGTACCTAAGAAAAGCCTACCAGGTAATAAACAAAAGCGATAGAGATTAGTAGTCGACTACTGGGGAGTAAATAAAAAATTTATGGCTGATAATTTTCCATTACCTTGAATAGATGACATACTAGACCAATTAGGTAGAGCAAAATATTTTTCATGCCTAGACCTTATTTCTGACTTTCATCAAATAGAATTGGAAGATGAATCAAGAGACATCACGTCTTTTTCAACAGATAGTGGTTCCTTCAGATTCAAAAGATTACCTTATGGCCTAAAAGTAGCACCGAACTCATTTCAGAGGATGATGACACTAGCATTCTCCGGATTGTCTCCAATCCAAGCTTTTGTGTATATGGATGACTTAATTGTCATCGGATGTTCTACTGGCCATATGCTGCAAAATCTTAAAGATGTATTTAACTTGTGTAAAAAGTATAATCTAAAACTACATCCTGACAAGTGCTCTTAACGTTTTTGGGTCACAAGTGTAAAAACAAGGGTATTTTACCAGATAACGAAAAATTTTCAGTAATTAAAAACTATCCCACAACGAAAAATGGTGATGAAGCTAAACGCTTTATAGCGTTTTGCAATTATTATAGAAGATTCATTCCCTATTTCGAAGAACATTGTCGTCACATTACTAGATTATCTAGAAAAAACATTAAATTTGAATGGACTACTAAATGCGAAAAAACATTCAACTACTTCAAAACTCAACTATTGAGTCCGCATATCTTACAATACCCAGATTTTTCAAAAGAATTTTGCATAACAACCGATGCAAGCAAATTTGCATGCGGAGCTGTGCTAAGCCAAGAAACCGATGGCATGCAATTGCATATTGCTTTCGCCTCCAAAACTTTCACGAAAGGCGAATAAAATAAATCAACTATAGAGCAAGAACTTACAGCAATACACTGGGCAATACAATATTCCAGACCATATATTTATGGAAAAATGTTCTTGATCAGAAGTGATCGCAGACCTCTAACCTATTTACTTTCTTTAAAAAAACTGTCATCTAAATTAACCAGGATGAGGAATACGACTTTGTCGTAGAGTTAGGGGAAGAGATAACCTTGCGGCAGACGCGCTGTCCCGCATTGAATTTAATGACATAAAAAATATAGAAGTCAAAAACGTCTTGAGAGTAACTACCAGACTTCAAGCAAAAAAGGACAATGTCGGTAAGACAATTGATTCCGACAATAATCAAATACCACGGCCGGTTAAGCTTAAAATATATGAGGCAATAAATGCCCCAGAGCACCGTAAAATGGCCCAATTGCATTTTACTCAGGATAAATTACAATTTTTTCACAAGTCTTTAAAGTATTTATTTCCTATGGTGTTCCAATTATCCATTAATAATTTTATTGATACATTGTTGAAGTCAGGTTTATTTTTAATAATTTTACATATATTTATTAGTTCTGTAAGATTGATTGCGCGAAACTTAAATTTGGAATTTATCACAGGTATTTGGTTTATACTTTGCTCAATCGAATTTCTAATTGACTTAATACTACATTTACATCTACGCAAAATCTGGTACTTATGAGATTTTGAGCGAAATCTAGTTCATTTCCACCAGATTTCCCATACAAAACAAAATCTACTTACGAACTAGATTTTGGCAAAATCTCTCAAAATCTTGCAATACTAAATGATGCAACTATGTATTTTTTGCTAATGTACTGAAATATACAGCGCTGAACAGGAAAATTTTGACATTTGTAACAAAAAAAAAGAGCGGTAGAAACAAAATATTTACAGCAACATTAAAAAATAATAAAAGTTTCAAATAAGTGTCTTCAATATTGATAAAACAATAATGAATAAAGTGTAAGTAATATTACATACGTAATTATGTGTATAAAAACAATTGTAGCACGAATTTAAATAAGTTTAAAGCCAATTTTTTATTCTTTCTTCAGTCAGCTGTTTTTGTTATGAAAATGAAATCCAATAATACGTCAAAAAGCATTGGTGTAAACGGCAGAGATTTTCTTCGAGATTTGAGCTGAAATCTACTAGATTTTGCGTAAATGTAGTATAATACTATCTACAAAATAATTATTAAATTTATTGGCTATTACATAGTTTTCCTTATATTATAATTGATTAAATATCACCGATTGTATCACGTTTTGTTTTTTATTAATTACTAATTCTTTTATTTTTCTGCACATTTGCTTTTGTTCTTTGGCTTCACTAATACTTTTATTAACAAATTTGTTTTTCCAATTTTTAATTTTTGTTTCATATTTATTTCTTATTAGTTTGTAATTATTCCAAGCTTCACTTGTGTTCAACGTTTTTTCAATATGGTATTTAATATTTTTTATCATTTTTAAGTTGTTTATAGAGACCTACTATTGAACCATTTTTTGCGCTATTTTGTTCATTTATAGTTTTTTTATTGTAAATTTTTTTATTGTAATTTCAATGCAATTATCGATATTATATGTTATATTATTGACGCTGTTATTTTCGGAATGATTTATATTATTTCTTATTTCTCTATTAAACATATTTTTATGATATTTAAATATTTCTATAACTTTTTTGTTCATTGGTTATAATCTTTATTTTTTATTATTATATCTATTGCTTCATGATCCGCAATTTTATTTTCATCGTTGTTTTTGGCTATGATATTCATATTATTTGTTATAACAAAATCTATTAATGTTTTCGTATTTTCCGTCACTCTCGTGTATTCAGTAATTATTTGCTTGAGTCCATTATCATTCAAGGTTGATTGTATCCTATTTTTATACGTATCATTTTTTTCCAGTCTATGTTGAAGTCAGCTGCTATAATTATTTCAAGATTTGTTTCAGTAATTAATTCTGTTATTTCCTCGAATGCATTGCAAAATTCCACTTCACTATAGCTTGGTGATCTATAAACCGCTATTATTATTAAGTTTGTATTTCTATTTTTTGCTTTATAGGCGCACATCCAATACTTTGGTTCATCTACTTTTTCATACATTTTTTCAACAGTCCATTCTTTTTTAAAATAGATTATAACCCCACCGGTGTTGAACGTTACATAATGTTCATAATTGAAAACCTGGTATTCGTGCTCTTCAATATCATTTGTTAAATGCGTTTCTTGTAGTATTATAAATTCAGGTTTTTTTAATTCTGCAATTATCTCTACTTTATTAAAGTTGTTCAAGAATCCTAGACCATTTGTATATATACCTTTGATACATCTTGATTGTTATATATTAAAGCCAATCATTCCAAATTTTCTCTTTAATTAATTTTTATAAACTGGACATTCCTTCTCTGTAGTGCTATGATTCTCATCAGGCCCGAGATTAAGTTTTTGATTTGATCTTATACAGTTTATGCATTTGACTCTAATTTCTTCCTCACATTCTTTTGATTTATGGTTACCATGACATCTATGTAGGACCGACCTGGGCCTCAAGGCTCAAGAAGATCGGACAGACTGAGGGTTAACTAGTAGGACAGCTTTGGAACGGTAACATTGACAACACTTAACGAACAAGAAACAAGAGAGAGCAGAATGCCAAAGAACAAAAATATCAGGATGTGGTTTTTAGTTTTTGAGGAGTGGGGTTGATGTTAAGACGTAAAAGAGTAAAAGACATGAAATCAGAAGTGAAATAAGTATTTTGAGGAATTTAATAAGTGAAGAATTACTTATGTACTATTTAATAAATAATGTTCATTAAAACTAAACTAAATAAATATTCAACAAGGATTAATAAATAACAAACTATGTACTAAATAAATATCTACATACCTAGTGTTAAACAAAGTTCATTAAAACTAGAACTACTTACTTAACCTAAATGTTAAAAAAGAGAAATGTTAAATCATTGAAATTATATTAAACAACCAAAATACAAAATATAAACAAAATGAACTTTTAGTTAAATAAGTAACCTCTTTTATTACAAATAAAAATAATATTATAAGCCATTCAGTAAGATAATAAAACAGTGAACAAATTCCTAATAAAACACCAATATTTTACTTATAAAACTTAAATAATGTTTTACTGAGTAGAGGTCTGCATTGAGTATGTTTTTGTTGTATGTTCTTTTACTTTTCAAATAGAGTACCTACTTTTTCTTTCTCTCAGAAAACAAGCAGAGAAGAGAACTGAAGCGTTGTTTGTCAAATACCAGCAACAAGGTAGCCGCAGAAAAATATGTTCCTAAAAAATGTTCATACAAAAATAGGAACATGAAAAGAAGAGTACCGCAAAAATGATGTTCCTATTTTGCGGAACAATGAGTATATGCGTAGCATTTAAGCACATATGTATGTAATTACGTACATGGCGAAATTGAAAATAAACACATACATTTGTATGTACATCCATAACAAATATTTAGGTAAAAAAAAAATTGATTTTGGTACCAATTAGATTTTAATTTCGCTGTCGGTTTTTAAGAAGTTTTAGGTTTAGGTTTTTCCTACATATGACTATTTAAACATTGATGGTTGTGTATTTTTTACAGATAAAGAAAGGTGTAAAAACCCACGATTAAAAATAAATCTCGTTTCTTTTTTGTACGCTAGCTGTTACATGAAGACAAAAAACTAATATTTTTTAAGATGAGTAGTTCTGGTAAAACCAAATTTATTTCATACATACACAGAAATATCAATTAACATTCTAAAATGAAAACAATGTATCTATATAAAATAGATTTTGCACTTTTTATTTATTGTATTGAACAAAGGCAATTAAAACTGTACGAAACGTCTTAAAACGTATAAAGTTCATTATAATATACGAAATAATTGTCAATGTTTTTATTATGAAAAATAAAATTCAATTTCACGTTAAAATAAAAGAATTAAATAAGGTACTTATAACTAATAGAAATATTTTTAAAGTAAGAGATCAATAATAAGAAATTTATAAAAGAAGTATTATAATTATCTTGTTTTGAAAATGACACCAAAATCCAATAGCCACAAAAAAATTAAATCTAATTCATTACATACATACTACGAAACAATAAAAAAACAAATAATATGAAATTAGTTTGTATTGTTAGATACATACACATCATATTCCTCTTCTCATATTCCTATGACCAACATGCACTTCGTACTCGGTACCTAAAAGAAGAAGAACATGTAAACGTAATGTTCCCACAATTTTGATGTTCTCAAAATTGAGTACTAAATTTTGCTCTGATACTGCGAGTAAGTGTTCATGCCTTGCCGCTTCTCGTGTACTTCACGTATACAAATGTAATTGTGCAGACCTCTATTACTGAGTTACATGCAAAATTTTAGAGATAATTCTGCACCAGCAGAATTATCTACATTTTGGGGGCTCGTCCGGGATTTGCGCCTCCAAGCAATTCCCGGAACAGACGAAAGGAAAACCCTTGTAAAGTCAAAGTTGAAATTAGTACTTTATCGAAAACTAAATACATATGTATGTATGTATTCCGAAATACATATGTACATAAATGTTAAAGACGGAAATTAAATTAACAAAAGTGAAACCGTTTAATAATGCAGACAAAAAAAAGTACATAGCTGTTCATTCAAACAAGAAAATACATATGTACATATATATGTATGTATGTATATAGAAAGGCAAAACTTAATAAAATTCCTTTTTCTCCGTTTCAACAAATGAAAAAAAATGATGAAATTTAAGCAAGAATAGAGAGTAAATTGGGAAAGGTGTATATATGTATGGGTATTTAAGTTTGGATCTACTTGTGTATACATATGCTAAAACATTTTGCCATAATATTTTGGTGGAAACTTACAATTAAAAGGAAAACTGCTTTTTAAAAGAAAATAACGAAATTAAGAAAAATTTCAAATTAAATAAAAAGATCAAAAGACACCACTTTTAAGCAATAACTAGTGGTATAAAAACTAAAAATAAAAATGAGTTTAAAGCGAAATTTAGAAAAGAAGTACTGAAGTTAATTTAACATTTAATAAATAAAAATTTTATTAATGTACTGCATATCTGGCAACGCTGCATGTCAAATAAAATATTTGCAACGAAGAATTTTAAAATCTGTGAGCAATAAGCCGTGAAGAAGAGAATTTGCATCAACAAATCCAACGTGAAGATGAAATAACGAGAAGACGAAACAACGAGAAGACGAAATAACAAGAAGACGAAACAAAAGATTACTGAGAAAGTAAGACGTTTAAATTTCCATTGAATTAAAATATATGTATTGATATGTGTAACACAAAGAAAATTATTGAAAGAAGAAATGTTAAACTTACGAGTTTTAAAATTCTGAGTAAAAGATGAATTAAAGATGTTAAGAGAAATTGAAAGGAAGGCGTAAATGAAGTTTTAAACACAACATAAAACAAATTATGGAAAATGTTCCAGAACAGAATACAAAGACGTGTATACTGAGATTTTTATAGAGAGAATTATTTTGATTTTGTTAAGTACAATTAAAGAGAAGATTGTCGAAGAGATTTGACGTAAATACATATTGTTACAAAGTAAAATTCAAAGATGTGCGAAACGACCTATTGTACAAATACGCAATATTATAAACAGAAAGCAAAAACAATTGCGTAGCAGAAATTCCCCCAACCGCGATTCAACGTACAAACGAAATCAACTGGAGTCAGAAGTAGAATTCTGAGCAAGTTTGATCTGCCAACGGCGGGCAATAAGGCAGAACTGCAAAGGAGGCTAATAGAGGAATTCAAGCGACGTGGTATGGAAATCGGTCTATATAAATTCAAGGAAAAAGAGGAGCTCGAGATATGTACCCCTGCCACAAAACTCTACGGCATAAAGAGCAATGTTGACGAAAAGTTTTCCGGCGTAGACGCAGAACTACATGAGTTAAAGAACAAGATAAGCGATCTACAAATTCGAGAAGGACCGGTGAGAATTATCTCTGAGCATGCCAGCAGAATAAAGACCCGGATCTTTGATGGTAGCGCACCTTTTAATGTCTTCAAGTCATTCATAGAAATTTTGAAATCGGTCAATGTGGGCCGACAGGGGCAGTAATTAATTGTGCGGCGATTTCACTATGCCCCAAAACAACAGCCAAAGAACGAGATTTACTGGCAGAACAGGTGGAAAAATTGGCAGCAGGCCTGACTTCTCCTGATAGGAACAAAGCTAAGCAATTGCTAAGAAAACATGCCTCTGTCTTCGCCCTGAGTAATAAAAGCCAAGGTAGAACCGCAGTTGTGAAACACGAAATCAACACCGGTGAAGCGAGGCATATAAAACAAGCACCCAGGAGTATTCCCCTAGCAAAGCGAAACGAGTTCAAAGAACTGGTCAACGAAATGGAGCGGAATGGAGTCATTGAGCCATCTTCCAGTCCGCCAATAGTTTTGGTGAAGAAGACGGTAGCACCAGGTTTTGCGTCGATTACCGGAAACTCAATGACGTCACAAAGAAAGACAGTTATCCACTGCCCAGAATTGATGATACCTTAGACACGTTGGCCGGAACGAAATGGTTCTCTACCTTGGACTTTCAGAGCAGCTATTGGCAGGTAGAGATAGCCGATAAGGACAAGAAGAAAACTGCAATTAGCGCCAGCGATGGTTTATGGCAGTTCAAGGTGATGCCATTTGGGCTCTGCAACGCTCCAGCCACTTTTGAGCGTTTAATGGAACGTGTGCTTAATGGTCTCAATTGGAAGACGTGTTTGGTATATCTGGATGACATAATTGACGAACACCAGAGAAACCTGGATGAGGTATTGAAGCGTATAACAGCTGCAGGATTAAAGCTAAGCGTTAAGAAATGTGCTTTGTTTCAAAAGAAGGTTAAATATTTGGGGCATCGTGTAACATCAGAGGGTTATTCACTGATGAAGACAAAATACTGGCTGTAAAGGACTGAAGGCCCACAGAATCTTCATGAGCTTCATAGTTTTCTGGGGCTTCGCACATACTACAGGAGATTTGTGCCGAACTTTGCTCAAGTTGATGCTAGTTTGCATGAGTTGACCAGAAAGTCGCGACCATACCACTGGAGCGAGGCAGCGGAAGAAGCGTTCCAGAGGCTCTAGGTACTTTTGTGTACAGCACCAGTCCTCGCCTATTCAATCGCTGGGCAGAAATTCATATTAGATACGGATGCGAGCGGCTATGGAATAAGAGGAGTGCTTTCCCAGGTGGTTAATGGGCTACTACAGCAGAGTATTGTCTAAGCCCGAACGAAATTACTGTGTTACACGACAAAAACTTTCGAAAAGATAAAACAGCGATTTTACTGGGTTGCATGGCAGCAGTCTGTAGCCGATTGGATAGCTAATTGCGAACAGTGTATTGCGGCCAAGGGTCCAACAAGAAAAAGTCGCGGCAAGCTTCAGCAATACAACGTAGTTACCCTTTTTGAGCGGATAGCTATCGATGTAGCAGGTCCGTTCCCTGTCAGTGACGCTGGTAACCGGTATGTACTGGTGGTAATAGATTATTTCAGGAAATGGCCCGAAGTGTATGCCATTCCAAACCAAGAATCCAAAACGGGGGTAGACTCATTTGTTAACAATTGGGTATGTCGATACGGTGTTTCCGATATAATTGCATTCTGACCAGGGTCGAAATTTTGAATCCGCCATATTTAAGGAAATGTGCGACTTATATGGCATCAGAAAGACGAGAACGACACCGCTACGTCCACAGTCTGATGGCATGGTAGAAAGGTTTAACCGTACGCTGGAAGAATATCTAAGAAAAGTGGTCAGTACACACCAAAAGGATTGGGATGAGCATATACCTAAGCTGTTACTGGCATACCGGTGAGCAGTCCACTATTCCACCTCACGTAGTCCAACGAAAATCCTGTTTGGACGGAACTAAAACTGCCAGCGGATTTAGAGTTCGGTGTTAAACCTAAACCTGCGTTCGAAGACGATGGAAACACTCTTCAGGCACAAGAAGACCTTCACGAGCTTCATGAATTGGTCCGTAACCGCATTAAAATATACAGTGATAAGATGAAAGTCAGATATGATAGAGCAGCAAACACGGAGCGATTTACCGAAGGACAAATGGTTCTACTGTTAATCCACAACGCAAGAAAGGAATATCCCCTAAATTGGGAGGGATCATGCAAGGTGATTAAGAGACTGAATGACGTAGTTTACATGATACAGGGGGTCTACTCTGTATTTCAATTCGAAAGAAAACGTTTTCGAAACACAATGCATTAGGCATACAAAATCGAATGATTTTCTTTTCTCATCGAATTACGCAGTAACCCCCCTGAAGTTCCATAGCCCGAGGTCCAAAATGAAGGTGATTCATATTGAACGACCAGCGAAATATGGAAAAGGTGATGTTGAGCCTGTTCGGGACGAAAAGGCTTACGTGGGCAGCAGTGTTACAAAGTAATAGTCAAAGATGTGCGAAACGACCTATTGTACAAATACGCAATATTATAAACAGAAAGCAAAAACAAATTGCGTAGCAGAAATTCCCCGAACCGCGATTCAACTTGAAACAAAAACAACTTCTACAGAAAGAAAAAGTAAATAAAAGACACACACACAAACACATATACAAGACTACTAAGCCAGCAACTGAAATAAATTATGCGCAATTTCGCATATGTTCGGGTCATTTCAAGAAGCGGCTGTATATAAAGGCGCCGTCCACCGCAGAAGGATAGTTGACTTTGAGATTTCATAGAGTGAACAGCTGTGTGTACATAACCGTGTTAAGTATACAGTGTAAATTAGTTCTAAATAGAGTTTTAATTGCCGAATAAAATTGTATACTGATAAAATCATTAAGGACTGTGTATTTTATTTTTGCAATTAAACGAACCCTACAAAATAAAGTTTATTGTGGTAATAAACGTAACAATATGTAATTGTTCAACATTAGGGAAAACCAAATTTTAAGAAGATAATTTTTAAAAGGGTTCATATGTAAAAGTTTAATATTAAAGACCTGTTGAATAATACTCTCCATTTGAACTTAAATTTTAAATTGTATTGCGATAAATTGAGAATAAGATGATTTGGTTGAATTATAATATATTGTTCAAAATTATAATTTTAATATAACTTTTATTTCAGCTTTATTTCTAAACATAATATTTATTTCAGATTTTCTGAAACCAAATAAAATTTTAAGGACGTGCGACAAAGAATGGAGTTATTAGAAATTTTAGCACTAACGATCGAGTTGAAGGTTAAGTGTAATGAAGGGTAAGTGTAATGAGCTTGGACTGGACGATGAGGGCGGTAAAACTATTTTACATGAAAGGGTAATTAGGCATTTTAGTTTTGGAATAGGGTTGATGGGGCCGAATCTGAGTATGGCGCAACGGCATCGAACTCTGAAAGTCGTCCAATATTCGCTTTCAAAATTTTCAGGCAAAGCAATTCCGACCATAGATGCATGGCTCAATGACTTTGAGGATTGTGCTGTTACTGTAGGGTGGAACGATTTGCAAAAGTATATTTATGGGCGACAATTGCTTACGGGTGCAGCCGAAATTTTTTGTCGAAGTCAACCAAACATTAGTGATTGGTTATCGTAGGAAATTGCGTTACAAAAAGAATTCGGTATTCGTCGTTCTGCCATAGAAGTTCATCAGATGCTGAAAAATATGAGGAAGCGAACGAACGAAAGTTTACGGGAATACTTATATTCTCTACAAGAAATTAGATGAGAAGAGTATCATCGAATATTTTATACAAGGTATACCCGACAGCAAGGCAAACAAATCAATTCTTTACCAAGCGCCAAATGTCGAAGACTTAAAGTTGAAAATTAAGGTTTACGAAAAGGTCACCAAACCAAATCGAATTTCGGCAAATCCCCAGTAAAGTTTCACGTGGCCCGTGCACGTGATATTTTGTATTCCGCGGTGCTCGGAAACGACATTTTTCAACATGTTAATATTTTCATTGATGACGAAGGAGCTAAATTTACACAAAAAATGACGCAAGAAAAAGTCGACTCGGCAGAGGAAGTAGTTAGATCCACTGACGAGTTGGATGATGTAGTTAGAAAATTGGGTGAAATAAATATAACAGCAGAAATGCCGCATATAGAAGTAGGCCACCTACTTGATATGCAAGGCAAAATATCAAAATTGGTGACCGATTATAAGCCAATCAAGCCGTAAAAATGAAAATTGTGCTGAAAGACGAAGTCCCAGTTTCACATCGCCCAAGACGGATGTCATTTGCTGATCAACAAGCGGATGACGCTCAAGTTTCTGAATAGCTTCGCGATGGTATTGTTAAACGTAGTCACACGTATTACTCTTCACCTGTGCTTTTAGTTTCCAAGAAAGACGGTAGTAAGCGTTTGTGTTGCGATTACCGGAAACTAAATGGAAAAATTATAAGAGACAATTTTCAGATGGTGGTTATCATTGATGTGCTCTAGCGGCTACAAGAGGCGAAAGTGTACACTGTTCTTGATTTAAGAAATGGATTCTTCCATGTACCGGTAGCATACTCCAGTCAGAAATACACTTCGTTTGTTACTCATCGAGGGCAATTTGAATTTTTATTCATGCCTTTCGGGTTGTCGAATTCGCCTGCAGTATTCTGCCGATATATTACCGCAATCTTTCACGAGCTGATTTCGAATAGAAGTGTCGTACTCTATATGAATGATATGGTGATCCCGTCGAAACCTGAAGAAGGCATTGAAAAATTGCAAAAGGTTCTGAAAGTCGCATCATTAAATGGACTAAAGACAAAATCGAGCAAGTGCCAATTCCGTATGAGGAAAATTACATTCTTGGGATAGGTGATAGAGAATTCTACAATTCTTCCTTCAAAAGAGAAAACTGCTGCTGTCGAAAACTTTTCCACACCAAAAAATCAAAAGGATGTTCAGAGATTTTTAGGACTAACTTCCTATTTTCGCCGCTAGATCAAGGATTATGCATTAATCGCCCGACCACTGTTTAATTTGCTTAAAAAGGACACTGCCGTTAAGATGGGCGATGAAGAAAAGTTAGCCGAAAGACAATTGAAATCCTTTTTGGTATGTGCTAGCATGCTTAGTCTTTTTAATCCACACGCTGAAACAGAAATCCATACAGATGCCAGCAAGCATCGTTATGGTGGCGTTTTACTGCAGAGAGACTCTGAAGATCGTCAGTTGCATCCTGTTCAATTCATGAGTGTGAAAACAACACTGTTTGAAGAAAATTATCATTCGTATGAGTTGGAGGTTTTGGCAGTGACCGAAGCGTTAAAGAAATACCGTGTTTTCGTAATGGGGCTAAAAATAAAGATTGTAAGGCGTTTGCGATGACGATGAAGAAGCGGGATATGCCGTTGAGAGTATCGAGATGGGCTCTTTTCCTCCAAGATTTCGGTTATGTAATCAAACATCGATCTGGGACGCCTTGAGTAGGGTCTCTTGAAGATTCTCTGCGCCATAAGATAAAAAAATAAGAAGAATGGATTAAAGCGGTAATGAAGATATTAGAAACCCAACAATACGAAGATTTCTTTTTAAAATACGGTGCACAAGGATCCCGCTAAGGAGCTTGTTGTCATCTCCGCAAGTATGGTACGAGAAATCATAGAAATGGCTCATAGGCAAGGACATTTTGCGGCTAGAAAGACGGCGGATCTCGTTTATATCCGAAAACTAAGTAACAAGGATGAGACTGTAGTAAAGAGTTGCATGGAATGCATTGCATCTGAAGCTAACGCGAGTAGAAAAGAGGGTTTGCTGGATCCCATTGATAAGTCAGACAAACCATTGATGACATATTATTTGGACTACATAGGGCCAATGGAAATGACGACAAATCAATATAACCACATTCTAGTGATAGTCGATGCGTTCTCGAAATTTGTATGGCTCTATCCTACAAAGAGTACAGGCTCTAGTGAGGTGATTGACTGGTTACAGAGACAGTCCGCAATTTTCGGGAATCCGGCAAGAATAACAACCGACAGAGGCAGCGCATTCACATCGAGAGAGTTTAGAAGTTATTGTGCAGCCGAAGAAATTCAACACTTGCTTGTCGCAACAGGGGTGCCACGGGGCAACGGCCAGGTTGAGCGCATACACAGAATTATTATGCCCATGTTGGCGAAGCTATGCCAAGAGAAGCAACAGAATTATTACCGACATGTTGATAAAGTTCAGAGGACGATTAAAAACACCCCGCCGAGAAGCACGGGTAGCACACCGTTCGAAATAATTTTTTTTTTTTTTTTACCGCATTTTATTTTTTATGGAATCTTTCTATTAAAAGAAATTCACAATAAGTATTCAAATCTTATTTCTAAATTTTTATTTACTAGTTAGTACCAACGTAATAACTAATTTTTTGTATTCAAATCTTAAAAATCTATCTTCTATTGTGTAGAGAGAGCCGCCTCACCAGGCTCAATGTGTCAGTTCTTTTTAGTCTCTGGTGGCCATCAAATTGCAATAAATTGCGTGCTAGAGTGTTGGGATGTGCGACTAGTTTGTTCACGTATTTGGACGTGTATGTTTTAACTTCTTCGTGGATAGTGGGAACTTTGAGATCCCTATGTATGTTTTCATTTCTTATGTACGAGGGGGCGCATACGATATGACGTAAAATCCTAGACTGTCTTCTCTGTAACTTTTGGATGTTTGATGCACAGGCAGTACCCCACAGCTGAATACCATATGACCATATTGGCTTTATAACGGATTTGTATAATAGGACTTTATATTCCAAAGCCAAAGTTGAGTTAGGACTTATTAGCCAATGCAGTTGATTTGTTCGAAGCTTTATGGACGTTATTTTTGCCTCAATGTGACGGGTCCAAGTTAGGCGCCGATCTAGGTGGATACCTAAATATTTGACGTGCGTTTCCGCTGGAACCGTGGTATTAGTTATTGTGATTGGTGGACAATTTTGCCTTCTAAGGGAAAACGTTACATGAGCACATTTAGATGGATTTACCTTTATTCTCCACTGTTTTAGCCAGTCTTCTAGGTTATGAATATGGGACTGCAGCTTTTCAGATGCATCCTTTGGATCATTACTGACACTTATAATTGCAGTGTCGTCTGCAAAGGTTGATGTATATGTATGTGGGCTTGTCGGCATATCCGCTGTATAGATGATGTATAATAGCGGCCCTAGCACACTACCTTGAGGTACTCCTGCACTGATTTTCCCACATCTTGAAAGCTGGTCCTTTGACCTTACTTTAAAAGTTCTATCGGACAAATAACTTTTTATAAGCTTATGGGTATTTTCAGGAAGAACCCGAGCTATTTTAATAAGTAGCCCATCATGGCAGACTTTATCAAATGCTTGGGAAATGTCTATAAATAAAGCTGAACAGTATTGCTTTCTTTCAAAAGCCGATCTAATAATGATAACGATTCTATGGACCTGTTCAATCGTACTATGCCTTGCTCGAAAACCAAACTGATGATCTGGGATAACGTTTTGTTCATTTAGGAAAGGAGTTACACTCGAGACGAATAATTTTTCAAATATTTTTGACAAAACTGACAGTAGGCTAATTGGCCTGTAAGATGTAATCTGGCTTGAGTCCTTTCCAGGTTTCGGGATCATAACAATTTCAGACATCTTCCAAGAGCATGGGAAGAAGCCGACGCGCAACATGGCATTAAATATGTAAAGTAAAATTCTTACAGCTGAATCAGGTAAGTTTCTTATCATTGATCCTGTTATACGATCAGGTCCAGGTGATTTCTTCATATCCGTATTTTTAATTGTCGATTTTAAAGAAGACAACCGAAATTTCATAGGATCATTCACGATGTCGCTAATAATTGGAATAGTGGAATTACTTATATCATGTGGTGTGAAAACCTTCTCTAAGTGCTTTGCGAACGCATTTGCCTTTTCACTTGAGTTTTTAGCCCAAGTACGGTCTTCAAGTCTTAGTGGGGATTCGTAAGCAATAGGAAAATAATGACGGGCCTTAAAATTCGAACTAAAGATGATGTGGAAATCAGACCACTCCTAGAAGAAGAAGCAGTGAACAGCGTCAACTAAGAGCGCGAAAGAGCAAAAGAAAACATATTGCGAATTCAACAGGAAAACAAGAAAACCTTTGACAAAAATAGAGTACCTGCAAGAGAATCTAAAATAAACGATCTGGTAGCCATTAAGCGAACCCAGTTTGGAACTGGCCTAAAGTTAAAACCGAAGTATCTGGGACCCTACAAAATGGTAAGAAAATCAGTAGGAGAAGCTGAAGGTTCCAGGAAATGTACCACGGTCGCTGAGTTCATGAAGCCGTGGAACCATACACTTGGGGCAAATGTAATTTCAGGACGGCCGAATGTAGGAACTGGGTCCAAGAAGATAGGACAGACTGGGGGTTAAATAGTAGGACATCTTTGGAACAGTAACATTGACAGCACTTAACGAGCAAGAGACAAGAGAGAGCAGAATGACAAAGAACAAGAATGAAGATGCGGTTTTAGTTTTTGAGGAGTGGGGTTGATGTTAAGACGTAAAATTTTTTTTTTTTTTTTTAAGATATATTAAGTAGTATTTATTTATACTTTTTGAATTTACAATACATTCTAATACAATATTTATTTAGTTAGCTCTGATTATATTATTTATCTTAAATACTGTATCTGTATTCATATTTATTTCCATTATTTTAGTTTTATTCTCATTTAACTTCAGTTTATTCATTTTTAGCCATTTATTAATCTCATTTAATTCGTTTTGCAGATTAGCATGACATATTTCTTTAGTCTCTCCTTCAGTAAAAATCAAAGTATCATCTGCGTACAAAATTATTTCACAGTTTTTTAAAACATTTTCCATATCATTTATGTATATAATGAATAAAAGAGCTCCTAATATTGAACCCTGTGGTACAGCATAGTAATTTTCTATTGAATTTGATTTAATATTATTAACTTTTGTGACCTGTGTACAATTTTCTAAGTATGATTGAAACCATTTTAGTTCGTTGCCTTGAATACCGTAGTTATATAGTTTTTTTATTAGGATGCTTCTGTCTATTGTTTCGAATGCTCTTTTGAAATCGAGGAAAACCGCGATAATATTATTGTTTTTCTGTCTGTATTTCCATCTGTTTATAATGTAATTTACTGCTGTTTCACACGAATGTTTTTTTCTAAATGCCGATTGATACTTTGATAAAATGTCATTTTCGTCTATAAACTCTTCTAATTGGTTTTTTACTACTTTTTCCAATATTTTTTCAAATGTTTTTAAGGTATTTATTGGACGGTGTTCTTCGCATAAATTTGTATTTTTTACTTTTTCTATCGGTGTAATCAAAGATTACTTCCAATTGTCAGGAAAATCCCCTCTTAACATTGATTTATTTATAATCTTAAGAAGGATACTGCCGGTTATTACCCAATTATCTATTATCATTTTACTAGTTATTTTATTATGGTCCGGTTTTTTTTATATTTTTACATACATTTTTCAATTCAATTAAGCTAATAGGACGAAATTTAAATATAGTATTATCACAGATAAGTTGCTCTCGCATTGCATATTTTCAATTGAGTTTCTTATATCGCTAATACTATTTACAAAGTATTTATTAAATGTTTCGGCTATCTCTAAATTTTCTTTATATTCTACATTATTATAAATCACAGATTTTATCACATTTCTGGGCTTCTTTAGAACAAGTTCTTTTATTCTTCTCCACATTTCTTTTTGATCATTTGTGCTTGATATTTTATTGTTTATGTATTTTCGTTTTTCATTTTGAATGTTAAGTTTATATGTGTTTCTAGTTGCTTTGTAATTGTTCCATGCTGCTGCAGTATTTTCCATGGTAGCTTTTTGGTATTTATTAATTTTTTTCTTTTTAATAAACGGAGTTCGTTGTTAAACCAACCATTATAGTAAACCTCATGCACTTTTTTCTTTTTGTAAATTTTTGTACAGCATTTTCATTAGATGTATCCAATTGACATACATATTCATTTATATCACTTATTTCACCAATTTGAATTCTACTGTTTACTTCGTTATTAAACCTATATTTATCGTATTTATATATCTCGATATTTTTCTCACAAGTGCTGATATATTTTTTATTATCAATAAAGATATCTATACATTCGTGATCTGCTATTTTGTTAAGTATATTTGTTTTTGCTGTTATTTTTTTATTGTTTGTTATCACGTAGTCTATTAAAGATTTTGATTCTTGCGTTATTCTGGTATATTCATTTACAATTTGTTTGAGCCCATTGTCATTCAACATGCTTTCTACTCTATTTTTATATAAATCTTTACACCAATCAATATTAAAATCACCGACTATTATAATGTCTTGGTTCCTTTCACATATTTCTTCTAAAAGATCTTGCAAAGTTTCACAAAAGCCAGATTTGGAGCTGCTTGGAGATCGATATACTATTATTATAATAATTGATATACCTTCACCTTTTGCCATTAAAGCAATAATCCAATGTTTATAGTCTACCACATAGTCTTTTATTGTAGAAACATGCCAACGATTTTTGAAATATAAAATTACACCTCCAGGTTTTGGAGAATTTGATATTCCGTAATGGTAGTCATACCCATTCAGTTGGAATTTACTTTCCTCTACCTTTTCAGTCAAATGTGTCTCTGAGAGCATAATAAAGTCAGGTTTTGCCGTTTCAGCTAGCATTTCTATTTGGGGAAAGTTATTTAAAAGACCTTGAATGTTTGTATATATGGCATGAAATTTCTGTGTTTGTTATTGTGTTAAACCGAATCTCTTCTTTTTTGATTTAGCCTGTTTAAATACACAGGACATTCTCTATCATTTATTTTATGATTTTCATCAAGTCCTAAATTTAGTCTTTTATTTTCATTTATACAGTAAAAAAAAAACACATGAAATCAGAAGTGAAATAAGTATTTTGAGGAATTTAATAAGTGAAGAATTACTTATGTACTATTTAATAAATAATGTTCATTAAAACTAAACTCAATAAATATTCAACAAGGATTAATAAATAACAAACTATGTACTAAATAAATATCTACATACCTAGTGTTAAACAAAGTTCATTAAAACTAGAACTACTTACTTAACCTAAATGTTAAAAATGAGAAATGTTAAATCATTGAAATTATATTAAACAACCAATATACAAAATATAAACAAAATGAACTTTTAGTTAAATAAGTAACCTCTTTTATTATAAATAAAAATAATATTATAAGCCATTCAGTAAAATAATAAAACAGTGAACAAATTTTTAATAAAACACCAATACTTTACTTATAAAACTTAAACAATGTTTTACTGAGTTACATGCAAAATTTTAGAGATAATTCTGCACCAGCAGAATTTATTCGTTGCTGCTAATTCTGATAAAATGAATGAATTAGCTAAGGAAAATTCCGTATCAATTTCTGATTCATCACCGAATATGTTAATTTCCCCAAATGCTAGTGCAGGCTCCACGATGGAACACATGAATCGTCCTACTCAGACATCTACGATCCCACTTGTAACGCCTGTGGAAAACGAAGTTGTAGATAACGCTAATTTATTAAATGCCAACACTTTATTGCATAATCAGAAGAACACTTATGCTCGGGCACTAACATCTCCTGGTATTGCTGTAAATAATGCTCAGATTACTCCTCAATCACTTAGAGTTATCCCCAGAAACAGAACAATTTTCGTTTCTCGATTAGCATCTGATACTACTGTTGAGGAGGTTCGATCCTATATAAATTTTAAATGTGGGTCTGACGTATATACTTCCGAATCAAGACTGATTGCATCTTTTAAGATTGCTGTAGCGGATGAGCTTTTTAACCGTGTTATAGCGCCTGATTTTTGACCCACATGTACGGGAATTTATATTTAAGGCAAAACAAGGAAATTCTGTACATCTGCCTAAGTCTGTAACAAATGTCCACAGAAACTAGAAGTTTATGTTGAAAACATTACTGTTATATATCAGAATGTTCATGGCATTATTACTAAATTATCTTTTTTATTTAATCAGAGTTACTCATTTAACTTCCAAATTATAACATTTACTGAAACTCGGCTTACTGATAGCATATTGGGCACAGAAATACTATGCGCTAATTATATAATATACAGTTGTGACCGTGGTAATATTACAAGATGTATAAAAGATCAGGATCATCCTTGGACTTTGCTAAATACTCTGCTGTTCGCGCTGAATATAATAAATTAAATCAAGAATGTTATATTAGCTACCTTGCCAAAATTAAAGACAATTTCAGAATGAACCCCGAGATCTTTTTACAAATTTGTAAACTTCAAGAGAAAATCCACTTCTTTCCCACCTTCAATGACGTTAAATGAACACAAAGCGGCTGATGATGAGGAGATAAGTAATTTATTTGCTGATTTCTTCTCATCTACATACACTGATGATCAAATGTTTTCTTCGAATCCACATTTTTTCTCAAACTCTGGAAATCAACCTATTTTAATGCCATATTTGGACGAATCTTCAGTTCTTATTAGCTTGAAAAGGCTAAAATTTTCATATAAAAGTGGACCTGATAATATACCGACCTGTTTTCTTATTAATTGTGTTGAAGCCTTGGTGTTCCCTCTCACTCTACTGTTCAATTTATCAATCAAGTTATGTATATTTCCAGACATTTGGAAGGATTCTTTTATCATCCCATTGTTTAAATCTGGTAGTAAAACTGACATCAGAAATTATAGAGGAATTGCCAAATTAAGTATCATACCAAAACTTTTAGAGAAACTTATTACTGATCATTTTTGTCATCATGTGTCATCATTATTATCTCCTAGTCAACATGGTTTCCGTAAGGGTTGTTCAACTGTTACTAACCTTCTACAATTCTCTACTTTAGTTAATCAGGGTTTTGTCAATAAAAAACAGACAGATGTAATTTATACTGATTTCAGTAAGGCGTTTGACAAGGTGAACCATAAATTACTTATGAAAAAACTACAGTACATGGGGTTTACACAAAATTGCTTGAATTGGATCAATTCATATCTTACTAACAGGAAGCAGAACGTTCTTTTTAAAAATTTTACATCTAAGCCTATTGCCGTTACATCTGGTGTTCCTCAAGGAAGCCATCTTGGACCACTGCTATTCTCATTGTTTATCAATGATTTACCTAATGTGATAAAGAATTCGTCCATACTATTGTACGCCGATGATGTTAAAATATTTTTGAGCTACAATGACTATAACGATCATGTATATCTTCAGGATGATTTAGATTCCTTATACTCATGGTGTGATCTGAACTTAATGCAATTGAATTTAAAAAATGTGTTTCTTCCGAAGGAGCCGTTTGAACGTTAAATACTTTTTAGGTGGATTTGAGCTGGAAAATGTTAGTACTTTTACAGACCTTGGGATTTTACTTGACCCTAAACTTAATTTTATACAACACATTACTTTAATTGTAAGTAAAGCAAAGATGTCTACTTGGTTTCATCAAACGCTGGGCTAAGGAATTTGACGACCCGTATATTACAAAACAACTGTTTACATCTCTAGTTCGTCCTGTTCTGGAATATGGGTCAGTGATATGGGATCCATCATACAATATTTATATTAACGCAATTGAATCTGTTCAAAAACAATTTTTACTATTTTGCCTACGCAGACTTCACTGGGATCCACTGCGTCTTGCCTCGTATAAGGCTAGACTTGCTCTTATTCAGCTACCATCCTTAATTAGTCACAGAACTATGCTAAATGTTATGCCCATTTTAAATATAATTAATGGTAAAACTTGCTCAGATTTTTTTACTGCAAATATATATTTTTGTGTTCCACAGCGCTCTACACGCTACTATTCTCTACTTTCCATTAAATCCTTTAGAACAAACTATGCCCTTATGATCCCTTCATTAGATGCTGCAGAGATTTCAATAAACTTTATTCTTATGTCGATTTTTCTATAATAAATAATTCAAACTTATTATTACATGATTTGTTTGCATATACATATATGTATATATATTTATATTCTTCTATATTTAGTCTGTAAGAATTGTAAATTCATATACTTTAAATAAATAAATAAAAATATAAACACTGTTGCCTTTTTCACAGTGTCAGCAAATGACATTTTGTTTTGCTTTTCATTTATTTCTTTTATTACTTTTGTTATATTATTTTGCATTTTCTTATTACTTTCTTCGATTGTATTACACAAATCTTTGTTCTTCTTTTCAAAAAAACAAGGAAATTCTGTACATCTGAATTACATACTCATTTATAATTTCATAAACTTTTTTAATTTCTTATACATCTTGTTCACATATCTTTTGTGCTTTATATATTTTTCTAAGTCTCTCTTCATATCGTCTATGAATTACTTCGAGCAGTTGTTTTATTTCATTTTCATTTTGGCTCAATGCAAAGGGAATTCGTCCTTATATTCAACGCGCGTTGCTACGCCCCTTAATGAGCTCAATACGTGTGCAAAGTTTCAGAAAAATCGGTCCAGTGCAAGTACCTCAAAATTAGAATTTTTTTATGGGCGTGTCCCTGCCCACTTTTCTAACAACGAAATTATATAGTCATGACAGCTCAATATGTGTGCAAAGTTTCAGAAAAATCAGTCAAGTGCAAGTAGCTGAAAAATTAATATTTATTTTGTATGGGCGTATTTCCCACTTTTGCCCACTTTTCAAACACTCCCTAGAATGTGTACCACTTGCCAAAGTTTGAGTCCGATCGGCTTTACGGTTTCGGAGTCTATAGCTAACACACACACACAGCCAGACAGAGTTAGTTAAAAACTTAATGTTTTCTTTTCTTTTATTCGAGATACACTTGGTACTTACGAATTTTCTTTATTATTATTTTATTTGAGTTTACTTATGAACTAACTTGAACGAAAGTATTTACAATCTATTTATACTATTCGTTCTGTAAATTTTAAGGGATGTAATAAAATACATTTTGTAGGTATATTTAACCCAAGCCATGTTATCAGTAGAGAGTGTTTACGTCTTTTCGTACTGATACATATCATGTTTTGAGTTTAAAACAAAGACTGTTCTGATTTGACCTTCAAATGTTTGTTTTTATTTACGCCATCTTGTATTTCTTTTAACACCAAATCAATATCATGAACATATTGAAGACAATCATCGCACATAAATCGCATAAAATTTCTTTCTTCTAATATTTTTCCTGAGTACTGATCAATCCCAGAGCATTTAATGGAGCTATGAAATATTTTTTTACAAACACCTTCACACTGTATTCCTGATTCACCACGTATTGCATTCCTACATTTATGACACTCAGCCATACCTACGCCAAATATAAAATGTTTTTTAACCAATAATAATTAAACAATTTCACTTAATTTTATTTTCCTCGTAATAAAAAAGGGTTTACTTAATACGTTTATTTGTTTGTGTTATTTTTAAACTCTTATTTCAATAGATTTTGAGATTTTTCAAGGAGCGTTTTTCCGTTTCTCTGTTCTCTTGAATTCGGTGATTCGTTTTCATTTGGCGCCGATTTTTCTGTGTACCAGTATTTATAACTTGACTAGGTAGTTAAATATAAATACCTCTCCTTCATTGCCTAAAAATTATGATCTCTAAATTAGGTAAGGACTTAAGTCAGATTACGTCGTACAGTCCGTCGTACAAGACTTGTCAATTTTATCAAAATTATTTGAAAAATGATTCGTTTAGTGCTTAAAGCTCGATCTTACTGAGCAACACATTATCCCAGAACATTAGTTTGGTTTTAGAGCAAGTCATAGCACTAGTGAGCAAGTCCTTAGAATTGTCACCGTTATTAGATCGATATGTGAAACCAATCAATACTGTTTAGCTTTATTTATTCACACATTTCCCAGGTGTTGAGAAAGCTCAACATGAAACAAAACTCGAGTAAATAACTCGAGTATTTCCTGATATCTTTCGACCATTCACCTAAAATCGTACAGCATTGTCACTGCATATAAAAACCCTTATTTCCTATAGAAGTATACGAGTGAGCTCTCACTTACCTCCGAACATATCACTGAGAAATCCGGCTGATATGCAAGCAGCTGTGAATCAATATACGGACGTCGTGACGGCAGCAGTCAAAAATGCAGCACCTAGCAAACGATCAGAGAAAGGAAATGCATACCAATCATCGCCTGATATACAAACTTTCGTCAGTCAAAATAGAAGGCTCAGAAGGCAATGATAACGTAGTCGTTGTCCTGACATCAATACCCGAATGAACTTATGTCAATGAATTTTTCGGATTAAACTGAGATAGAAACACGACTTCGCTATAGAGATACATATATTTACAAAATTTTGATAAAAAAAAAACATAGCCTCTGGAAAGCCGTAAGGCACTTAAAATGTCATTGCCTGCGAATCCTCACTAAAACTGGATAACCGCAAATCACTTAAAAAAGGTTTTCACACCACATTACACTATTCCAAATATCAGTGTCAATAATCCTATGAAATTTTGGCTACATTCATTAAAGTCAGCAAGTAAAAATATATCTAGATATAATAGGTTCACCCGGACGTGATCGTACTATTCATATTTAATGCAATGTTACGAATTTGCTTCTTCCCATGCTCTTGGAAGATGTCTGAAATGTTTATGACCTGGGAAGGACTTTAGTCAGATTACGTTATACAGGCCCATAAGCCTTCTGACAATTTTATAAAAATTGTTTGGAAAATTTGTCGTTGGTGTTTAAAGGCTTATCTTACTGATCATCAGATCGGTTTTCGTGCAAGCCATATTACAATTCAGGAAGACTACAGACTTGTCACCGTTATTAGATCTGCATTTGAAAATAAGCAATATTTTCCAACTTTATTTATTGCATTTCCCAGGCATTTAATAAAGTCTGGCATAATAAACTACTTACGCAAATAACTCCAGAACTACCTGGAAACTCTCACAAGCCTCCAAAGAGCTATTTGACGGATAGAACATTTAAAGTAAGTATAAAGAACCAATTTTCTAAAAATCGGGAAATCTATGGAAGAGACCCCGCAGGTAGTATTCTAGGGCCGCTGTTATATATCCTCTATATACGTCAACGTTGGTAGGCGACATAGAATTTATATGTGTTCACGTAGAACAATCGAAGGTTGAATCCGAATAATTTCATTCTTATATTAATGAGCATCAATATGTGCTCACGTAACGTTTTGCATTAGGAGTAATTTCACACGTGTAACAATAACAAATACAACGGTTCCAGCGGAAGCCCACAATAAATATGTAGGTTTACACTTAAATAGACACCTTACTTGGTCCCGCTTGGAGGCAAAAATAACGAGTATAAAACTTAGATCAAATCAACTACATTGATGAATAGGTCCTGGCGACTCTGGCCTTGGATTTGAAAGTACTTTTAAACAAATCCATTATAAAGAAGGCAGTCTGGGATTTTACGTCTTATCATAATCTAAAAATATATTATCAAAATACCAATCTGGATTTAGAAAGAATTTCTCATGCGAAACAGCAGTAAACTACGTTATTAATAGGTGGAAAAAAGTTGAAAAAAATAATAAAATTATTAGCATATTCCTTGATTTTAAAAGAGCCTTCGAAACCATTGATAGGCATATTCTTCTACGGAAACTACATTGCTACGGAATTAGAGATACAGAATTAAAATGGTTTGAATCATATATGACGGGAAGGAAACAAATAACAAAAGTGAACAACATGCAATCTAATTCAGTTACTAACGAATATGGAGTACCACAAGGCTCAATTCTGGGAGCGTTATTATTCATAATATATATAAATGATTTGCCAAAAATGTTGGAAAAATGTGAAGTAATTCTATATGCAGATGATACGCTTATCTTTACAGAAGGTGAATCGAATCAACAATGCTACGATAATCTTACACAAGATATGGAACGTGTTAGCATGTGGCTAAAAATGAACAAACTTAAATTGAACGAAAACAAAACGAAAATATTAGAAATAAATACAAATAGTAACCAAGTTTTTAAAATAAATAATCAAGTGATAGAAAAAGTGGATCAGATAAAATATATGTTAATGATAAAGAACTGAAATTCAAAGAACACATTGACTATATATGTAAAAAAATTGGCAAAAAAATTTGTTTTTTCAAAAGAATAAGAAAGCATATATCAGTTATAACGGCAATAAACATATATAATACCATAATAAAACCGCATTTCGAGTTCGGGTCTACAATTTTATATTCATGCTGCACTACACAACAGATAGATCGACTACAAAAACTACAAAATAGAGCAATGCGAATCATATTAAAATGCAACAGATACACATCAATCAACTTTATGCTTGAATCTCTAAAATGGCTAAACATAAGACAGAGGCTTACACTCAATACTTTAAATTTTATACAAAAAATGAAACGTGGAGAAGCACCGGAATATTTAAAGGAACAAATAGTATATGTCAGGGAAGCACAACCATACCAGTTAAGAAATATGAGTACACTCAACGGCAATGCAACGAAATCTTTTTTACAAAGGCTTACAACTTTACAATACATTACCAAATTATATTAAAAATGAAAGTAATCAAAATCTAGTTAAGAAGCAAATCTCCTTTTTTGTAAAGTACAATTTATATTAGAGCTAAAACACAATAATATCAAATTTAAATATTTGTAAGTATATGAAAAGTATTATTAATGCTAATAAATCATTAAATAAAAAAAAAAAAAAATATGCTCTCCTTGATATATAAGGAATAAAAATATCCATAGAGATATAGAAGTTCCCACTATCCAAGAAGAAACAAAAACATACTCGTCCAACAAACTAATGGTTCATCACAATACATTAGAGCGCGATTTTTTGCAATTCCATGGACGGTTCTCCCTCCACAATAGTAAATAGTTTTTTTATTATGAAGGTTTAAATACAATAAATTCGTTATTACGTTGGTGATAATATATTTATAATACTTTAGAGATTTGAATACTTATTGGGGTTTTCTTTTGGAAAAATTCAAATAAACAAAAAAATAAATTCTGAGACTTGAAAAAACCGTACCAAGTTTTGATACTGAAAGAATTATGGTTGTTACAATTCTGTGCATTTGTCTCGTTTTTACCGGAGTAACAGCTGTTTTAACTTTTCCTTTGTAGTTTTGCCGATACATTTGCTTGTCCTTCTCGTATGAGAACGGTTTTATGGTGTCGACCAATTTCACTTCCGATGGCATGAAAGTAATAATTTAATGACAAATATACATCGATTGCAAAAAAGCTTAAAAATGCAAGATGGCTGTAATCCAATTAACAAAAAAATAGAAATTTTTTCTCTCAATTTTTCGAAAAAATTATGTATAAAAATACCGCTGCATTTTACTTTCAAACAATTTTCGATATGATTTTGAGATCAATTAAATACGTTTTTTTTCTACCCTTAAAATTTGTATATAGCCTGTCAAGTAACAATAATTATGTGGGTGTAAACAATTGCACAGGAGTGTAATTGTTTTTTATTTCTTATAAATTCACACATTCTTATTACGCTCAAAGCAATTTCTCGTAACATAGTACTTTGTTTCTTTAGTTTATATACCAGTTCGTTATCATTATATTTAAAAATGATGTCCGTTATACCAATCTTCATTTCAATAGAGTTTAAACTTTTATGGGAAAATCAGTGCAGGAGTACCTCTATACAGCGGATATGTCGACAAGACAATAAGTGTTAATAATGATCCGACAGTGGTATCTGTACAACATCCGTCCCATATTCATGGGCTAAAACAGTCTACAATAAAGGCAAATCCATCGAAATGTAACGTTTTCCCTAAACGTAAGTAAAAACATGGTGATTATAATTCAGGTATCTTCTTATATTTTATTACTGTTTTTTTATATAACAGGTATTATAATGTCCTTAGCACTGGAAATATCAGAACTACAGATCACATATATGTACTACATACATTAGAGTCCAACAATTTTATAAGATCGTCAGTTATATCAAAATCATGGCAACATTTTTCTAGCCTTTTTAAAGAATATTAAATACACAGCGAAAAATTATGTATTTTAGTATTGCTTCGCTTTTTTGTTTTGCTTTAATACTTTCATAGTACTAAAAAGTATTTTAATCTTAGTATTGATTAAAGGTAAAACTTAAAAACTATTCACCAGATTAAAAAAAAAATTCATTCATTGCATCCTTATATTGATGATCTTCCATCCTAAGTTCAACAGTTGGATTAATGTTTCTCTAGTTATCAAGACAGTTTAATTTTCTATATATTTATATTTTCAATATGGAAAAAATAATTGGTTTAATTATTTTAAGGGAATTTTCACGGCAAAAAATATAATTTTTTCGCAGTTTCCATATTGTATGGCAGTCTTGTTGCAGTTGTTTAATTAATTTAAGTACGACAAATTTTCGCGTTTTACTTTTTCCGTTGCTTCACATACTAAGCTGGCTTAAATTTTGCTTTTTTAAGCTTTTTAAATTTGTAGAATAAAATTTGAATAAGTCTTAAAAATGATAGAGAAGTACAAAGCACAGGCTAATGAGTAAGTCTGACGTAAGCACGCTGTATCTTTGTCGCGTAAAACACAGTTCTTAATAAACCTATTTAAAACAAAAACAGCACTTGGCTTTGTTAAATTTGATTAAAAACTTTTTAAATTGGTATAAAATTAACAAAATATATTTCCCCAAAAACAATCTACAAATTTATGTACATACTTACGTAGATAGATAAGAACATTCATATGTACATGCATATAGAAATGTTGGCATTCTGCCAATTTTAATCTATTGCATCATTTTTATTGTAAAGTTAAATCCTTACTTACAACATTTCATAAAAGAGTTCGTGATGCACCTATTCAATTTTTTTCCAAATTCATCTTCTGCAAAATTCATAGTTATGTCTTTTTGAGTCATTTGTAATATTTTTGCCACTTGAAATATATAAGCTGATCAGGGATGATAAAAAACAAATTTTACTTCGTACCAACGAACTGCCAAAATTACATTTTTTAACCCCCTTGGTAGGAAAATTGTTGGAATAAATCTAGGTTGCCTATCCATAAATTTGTTCTCACATGGAGAGAGCGTCGGCAGAATAACGAAGAGAAATTTGTTCATAGACTTCTGTGTGGAGACGTTCAGACGTTTCTGTGCAGTTTGGACATCATTTTTTATATCAGCGAGACTTTTTCCATGTTCCCAGCATATTTTGTACGGGTTTTTACAGACGACCTCCAACACATATATTTTTGGTATTACTTATGTGTATTTTGTTTGTGTAATTGCAGAACAGCGTTGTGCAAACAACTGTTCGTAAAAGTTTGATTTAACACAAACAGGCCATCAACAGCCACTGTTTTCACGAGCCAGTTCCCTGTGCGAACAGCAATCTGTACGTAGGCAGAACAGCTCTATGGCTAGTCAAGACCACAGACGGAAGGTCAAGACGGCATGCCACGAGAAAAATCCCTGTGCGAACACCAACCTGCACGTTTGAAGAACAGATCTATGGCTAGTCAAACGGCATGTTACGGAAGCTACTCAATAAAGCAAAAAAATAGTTAATAGAATCTTTAAAAATAAAATAGAAAGTAATGAAATACGGGTAATATTTTGCGAAATACGCACTATAGTTCCCACAACTCTGACATGCCATTACACAAGGCACATTTACCTAGCGTTTACACATGCCACTAGGAGTTCGAAAAACTCAATACACTCACACATTTTCACTAACACATTTACATTTTTCGCAATGGCAGCTCCAGTGGCAGCTAAAATTGCATGCGAGTGAAAATTTGGCATTTGCATGCCACTAAATGTCAAAACGATAGACAAAGTTACCCTGTTAAATATTAAATGTAAATTTACTGGATTGCGGTTAAATTGTAATTAAAGTTCTACCTTTTTAAATGCATTGCTATGATTTATTTCTTAAATTGTGCATAAAAAAATTCAAGTTTGTTAATTAAAGAGCAATAATATTAGTAATAATAATAAAATATTACTATTAATAAATGTAAATCGTTTCCCCAAAAATATGCCTATATGGTGAACTCAGTAACTCTATTTTAAAAAGAAAACATAAAGTTAAAATGCAATAAAAATTGAGCCAACAGATTATTCAACAAATTATTTAAATCTTTGACATTGTCCTCCCAAATTGTTTTTTCTCATTTCCTGGTAAAATTTTTTTTAATTTAAAAAGTAAGAACATGTTCTGAAGTTTACGCTTCGACGACATTTTAAAAATGAACTTACACTTGCATGTGTAAACACAAAAACGAATGGCATGAGATTCGACTATTTCGAAGAATTTTTCGTAGACAATACGTTCACAACAATTGCATGCCACTACTTGCATTTGTAAATCCAGCGTTAACTAGGTGATTATTTTTTGCTTACATTCATAGACTACTAATATTCTGTGCTTACATTAGCTTCGTTCGAGAACCCAATAATTATCAAGAATTATGCCTAAACTTTACTAAACTGCATTCGAGTACACAAAGTTTAGTAGATGAGAACACAGTTTGACTGCGTATAATGACAGTTCGATGACTGAGCAATTGCAAAATCTGCCAAAGAAATTTTTGTTAGTAAAATTTAGTCGGCTGAAAAAAACATGTTTTAAAATGTAAACAAACAAAAAAACACTTTTACGGAGTTGTTAAAATTTTTGTGAAAATAAGGAAAACTAAAGCAAACACAAGTAAATAGGGATTTGAAAACAGTAAAGTGTACTAATTTACGTTTGCATACAAGAATAAGTGTTTTTTGCTTAAGTTACCCTTTCCACAGCAGTTTAATTAGGATTTAGGAAAAAAAATTATTTTGTTTCATTGTTTATTTACTTTATCTACTTTAGTGTTGTAGAAGTGATGAATACTTCGGAATATAGTAATTGGATATTCATACTAATCAATAAAAAAAACGAGTAATAATGAACTATTTAACAAATTTAATCAGGAAAAACTTACAATATAAATAAAATAAAAAGAAAAAACTTATAAAGCAACACAAGTTACGTTTTTTTCGTAAGAATTGTAGACAATAAATTGTGCTGTACCGAGTACGAACAACAAAAAGAGTCGAGTAGTCAAAGGAATACATTTTTTACAACAATGCATTCATTTTCAATCAGCTGTTGGATAAATTTTACTAAATTTCCATTCGCGTACTTTTTGGGCAAAATTTATTTTGAGAGAGTAAATTGACAAATTTACTCAGTTACTAAACTCTACCAAAAAAGTACTCGAATGAACCTATTTAATTTTCATTGTTTACAAATTGTTAATAATCAAAGTTTTGTTTTGTTTACGAAAATAATAAAAAAATTTCAACCAAGTGCCTTAATAAGTGTTTTTTTTTTTTTAATTATACATAAATTAACAATTGTGAAAAGTTATCGTTTTTAATAAATATGCGGTGTCTCTTGTGCGATAAGAAATTTGGTCCTGGAAGTGGTAAATTTTTTAGTGTTCCACAGGACCCAAAAAGAAGAGAACAGTGGAGTAAAGTGTGCAAAAAAAAAGTTTATTCAAAGCACTCGCATATGCATTGATCACTTTTCCAAGGGCGATGTAATAACTGCGGGAAGTCGGTTCTTTTAATGCCTAAGGCTATGCTAAGTGCAGCAACAATAAACCATTATGCATACTAGTGAAATGCATACCACTGAAATGCACACTAGTGAAATGCATACAAACCAAAATTCCTTGGACAACTTATGTGATATCACAGCAGGGGTTGCGGTTCTTTACAATGAAAGAACTAACATCTACCGCGGCTTCAAGGTCTGCAGAACGACCGTTTAAATAAAAAGAATCTCAAACTGAGTAATTGACACTAAATTTTATATTTCATGTAACTTGTATTAATTTGTACTTACTGGATTTTATTTCTATATTCTTAAAAGCTGCTTAAAATAGAAAGGTACTTAATAATAATTACAGAGAATGTATGCAAGTATGTCTAATGTAATTAATATACTTGTTTATTTTTCCTGTTTGTGTATTTTATTTTTTATTAAATAATGAATTAGTATGTATTGTAAAAATTTAATAATGGCTTTGTACTTTTGTCCATCAATTTTTGAATCGGTAATAAAAAATTATCAAGCAAAAATTCGTCAGTTGGAAGCCGAAAATAGGGAATTGAAATTTAAGATCCTTCAGGCCAACCAAGCCATTGACGGGATGAGTAAAATATTTACAGAAGAACAGGTATGGAAATTGGAGCAGCCAGGCAATGTAAAATGGAGATGGAGCGATATTTCTAGTGCCATTTGCTTGCACGCATCTGGGCCGAGGGCATATACACATATGTAGAAGAAAGGGTATCGGCTACCTCATGTGACGACGTTGCAACGTTGGTGCTGAAAAGTTGACGTGACACAGGGAATTCTGAACACCGTAATAGAATTTATGAAAAAAACTTCATATTTAACTGTGGACGAATTTGTGTCTTGGCATTCGACGAAATGAAGGTAGAGGAGACCTTTGAGTACGACCCAAGCGAGGATGTAGTTAGGAAACCAGCAAACTACGTACAAGAGGTAATGGCACGTGGATTAAAGAAGTCCTGGGGGGTTACTGCGTAATTCGATTCGAAAGCTAAAATTTTTCGATGGCAATTTCAGAATCGAAATTTAAATCGTACTGCGTAACTCGTTCAAAACGATGACAGAGTTGTATTTTTAAATAAATGGGAAAATATGATAAAAAGTTGGTAGCACTGCAACTTAATTGTCAAAGTTGGTAAAAATAACCCAAAACAAAAGAAGTGGAAAAAAGAAAGTTTGAATATTATAGTATTCAGTATATTAAATTTTATTTTTTATTGTAATAAAGGATTGTGTTTCGTTGTAGATTGAAAATGATGATTTAATTCCAGAAAGAGAACAAAAGGTAAGATACAATAAATATTATTGTATAAATTATATCAACAGAATGTATCGTTTAGTTTTGTGAAAAACTTCAGACTCAGTAAGGATGCATTTACATATGTTCTTACTAGCATAGACGGTGAATTAAAAATAGCACAAAGTTCCACTGCCATTACACCCACCTTAAAGCTGGCAGCCACTCTAAAATTTCTGGCACAAGGTACCAACACCAAATTGGACAATATCGGCACCTTGGAATTTCTCAGCAGTCAACTTCTAGTTGCTTGTCAGAAGTATGCCATGCTATTGAGAAAACTATTTGCCCCAAGCATATAACGTTAAAAGCAACAGAGGAAAAACAGAAAGAGGCTCGAAAATATTTTTATAATATAAGTGGAATCCCAGGTGTAATCGGAGCTGTGGATATCACTCACACATCAATGCTTTTATTATGATTTTTGTAGTCTGCCCAAACCTAAAAAATGTTTGCAAAAATGTTACTCAAAATCTCTATGCATTAGAAATTTGCCTTTTTTCAGCTTTTAACATCACGCACAGGTGGTCCAAATGTTTTTAAATCTGTGCCCAATTTCTGTCACATATAATTTGATTTATCCTTAGCATCAGGAACGTTAAGTTAACCCTTTGTCAGGTCTAAATGCTTGGACATAAATTGAACCAACTCTTCATACTGCTTTTTACATGTATAAGTACTTTTTTTGAGTATTTCTTTAAAAACATGCAACATCAAAACATTAAAAATTTTTTTATTAAAACCAACATTATTAATTTTAATTTATGTATTATACATTTTTTATTTATCTTGAAACGTTCAAATACTTAAATTTTTTACTTTTCTTTTAATTTGTCACTAGCAAAATACATTTCGAACAATTTCCTAACGCCTTTTGCGTAACTGACGCTTATTTTCGTACTACAGAGTTGACCTTTCGAAAGGGATTTTTGTTTTTTATAACACAGAGTTGCTCTATAGAAAGAGAATTGTATTTTTCGTTAGAGTACAAAAAACTTCCGCACTTTCGTAACAAATTGTACGAAAATCGTAATACACAGTACGAATAGTTCGAACTCGTACATTTTTTCTTTCGAATCGAATTACGCAGTAACCCCCCTGGAAGCAGCCAGTCTTCTACGACTTTTACTGCAAAATGACTACAAATTTGCTACATACTTTGATTACAAAGTTAAGTGATGCTGGTTTCCCTGTGGTCGCTGTGGTTTGTGATCTCGGTCCAACAAACCGTAAGTTGTTGGAAGAATTGGGTGTAACTCCAGGTAAGTTATACATTAAAATATACAACACTCAACAACACCACATTAACACATACTACACTTTTATTTTTAAAATAAACGACATCGAATGACGATTCTTCTGGCTATTGGTGAGAATATCGGTAAATATTTTCACCTTGACTCCAAAAACTGCACAAAGGGAATCTGCATTTCCAATTCTGATCTCCTTTAAATGGGTAATTAAAAAATTGTTTTTGTAGATTCGAACTTAAGAGTCATTAAGCTTTAATTTTATTAATTTAGTTTTAGATTTCATTAATTTAATTTCCATTCATTCAACTCATTTACTTTTAATTTAAATAAATTTTAATATTAAGATTTAAAATAATTTATTATGAAGATTTAAAATAAAATACTTTTACTTTTAACATGCCATTAAAATTTGCCTTTGGCGATAATAAAAATATTTTTAAATATAAAACTGGATATGGGAATAAATTAAATTTAATACCCAAAACACTATTTTTTAATATAAAACTATTTTTTAATACTTTTTTAATCACTGTATTATTTGTTTCCTTAGATAAACCACGGTTTCGAAATCCAGCAAACGTGGAAGGCAAGGTTTTTACTTTTGCAGATGCACCACACCTGTTGAAATTAATACGAAACCATTTTATGTGCAACAACAAGAACCAATCGGTCCTTTTCAGGACCACCAATAATATTTAAAAAAGAGATTAAAAACTTCAAACATGTTTAAATGAAACTTGAAAAATACAGTCCCAAATTTTGTTAAGTTAATACTACAATTATGTAAGTCCATATGCACCCAACAGGTATTATTAAACCTGTTTCACCTTCAAAAGGACCAGCTAAGACAACTCATTCGTTTTAAATACCAAAGGGTCCTGTTAACAAATACGCATAATAAAAAACATAAGAGTCCGTCGAAATACTTGAATGCAACAAATTGATACCTTCAAATCCTGATGCTTCGGCATAACTGTGATCATGCCACCATCTATAGCAATAATTTTTGCCTGCAAGTTCTCCAAATCACCGACACATACCTCAACATTGTCGCCCACTGGGAATGAATGACTTACAGTGGGGCCATCTTTAGCTCCAGTCACAATTTCCAAATTTACATCTATAAAATAAATAACAAAAATCTTATATTTCTATTTTCATTAACTTTATTAAAATTGTCCAAGCTTGAAGGTCTTTTTTAAAAATTATATTTTTATTTTTCGATATTTCGCTACTCCATTGTGTATTTTTATTTCCTGATGATGCTACACAATGGAATAGCGAAATATCGAAAAATAAAAATATAATTTTTAAAAAAGACCTTCAAGCTTGGACAATTTTAATAAATTAAATTTAAAAAAAGTTCAAGAACAGCCATAATTTTATTTTCTTTAACAGTAAAAATTTACCTTCTGGTTGTTCTTCAAACCTTTCCAATTCTGCTAGAGTTGGTTTTACACCTGCTGCTTGAATGGCAGACATAGTAAAGCTTTTATACAAGAATCCCTTGCGAGAGTAGCGGTTTCCTTCGAATAGCAAAAAGTCTCCATCTGAGTGCACTTGGCATTTTACAATATATGTTAAAAAAACACAAATTTTCAGATTAACTCACCTAACGGCTTCTGGATCAAATGGTTTTGCAGGTGGCCTTCGTTTTTTCTTGCGTTTACTTTCGTCCGATTCCTTAAATATTACATAAACGTTTCCTAAATGTTTATTATTAATAAGTGCATTTCTTACATTGACTGTTGACCTGAGAGCGCCTCGCATGCGGATGTAGTCAATGCGAGGTAACAACTTCAAATGTGCCGGATTTTGAGCCAAATCAACGTAGTCCACTTGAGCTATATCATCTTTTAATCTCAGCCACTGTTTTATTTTTAAGCCAATTTGTTCTTTTACGACTTTTAACACATCTGTCATTTCTTTGATGGGTATCATCTTTTGTTTCCATTTGCCCATTCTAAGGTTACCAACATTTTCAATAGTGCTTTTCACATGAGTTTGTTTGAATGACTCAATGTAAATATATCCCTTGTTGCGGGCACCGCCAGGCAACCAAGTCGGCACAGACGCAGCCGGAAAAGAAATGCAACACAGCGTACTCAAAATAAAAAAAATGATGCGTGGACAGGCCATAGAGCGAATGCGAGGGAGGAGACAATAATGCAAATTGTCGAGGCCCGTATGTATATTAAAAGAAGGGAGGATAACTATGCTCGAGTCCCAAAAACAGATAAGATCGTGGCAGCGTCGTTTGGCAAGATAACCTGAAAAAAAAAGAGAGAATTGGGTAGATATTCATATAAAAGAGGATTTGTCGATATAATAATACCCGGCAATGGCGTTTGTTCAGTTATTTCATCAGACATTTCTTCGCCTCCATCTCCAAAGTGTCTCTTAGGAATTGATTCGTCAGCATATTTTTTCCTTAAATGCCCAATACCAAGGCGTATTTAGCTTTTTGTTGTCACATGTTTTTGACAGTAATCATTCATTTTACACAAACAAAGTTGCCTGTTGTTGTATTGTTGTAGCGCTGCCACCTAGTAAATACATGTTCCCATTACACAAACAAAATACACCGAGAAAATAAAAAGTATCTATTTGTGTGCGCGCTCGTCTGTAAACACCTGTCATAAGCTATGCTAATAGCACAATGTGCTAATAGCATCCATACAATCTCGATGAAAGACTAAAAATTATGCTGAAATTTAATCTGAACATATATACGGTTTCTTCAAATTAAAGACCACGAACACATTTTCTCTCGTTATTTGGAGAGCCCTCGATGTGTGAACATATTTATGGCTAGTCAGGACGTAGTGTTACATGGTGTCTTGACTAGATATAAATCGGTTCAGCTATCGTACATTTTGCTGTTCGCACAGCAATTTGGCTGGTGAAGTCCGCCACTGTTGATGGTCGGTTTGTGTTTAAACCAAGTTGTCCAAACAAATGTTTGCACAACTCTGTTATATCATTACACAAACAATTTACAACAATAGTATATAAACTATGTCGAGAGCATCAAAACAATATCGATGATAGATAAAAAATGATGACTGGTTGAAATATAAAATGTATATGGTCTCCCACAGAATATTCCTCTGAGAAATATATATATATATATTTAATCCACCGTAGATCACTTTACAGATGTAAATTCTGCAGACAGGCACGCAACTCCAATTAAGCGAACCATTACCAATGCATATAAGCCATCGGATGACATCAATCTCTTGCAAAAAACTCGAGTGAAAAGGTAGACCAAGTTCCGCTCTCCGAATTATTCTATTCATATTGAACGCCTGGCTGCGAAATGGTTTTTTCCCTTCCTCTTGGAAAGTATCTGAAATTGTTATTTTCACAAAACCAGGAAAAGATGCTAGTCAAATTACGTCATACAGGCCAATTTGCTTACTTAATATATTATCGAAAATATTTGGAAAAATATAACTGAGTATAACTCTTTACCGAGCGGACCATTATCGTGCGAAGCATGATACTATCGAGCGAGTTCATAGAATTGTTACAGTTATTAGATCGGCATTTGAGAACAAATCATATGGTTCGGCTTTATTCATATATATATTCCAGGCGTTTGATGAAGTTTAGCACGATAAGCACCTCAGCAAAATCTCACGACTGCTTCCTGAAAATACTCACAAGCTTCTTAAAAGCTACCTGGCAGATAGAAAATGTAAAGTAAGCTCCAACGATCAATTTTCCTCAATTCGAAGCGTGTCAGCTGGTGTCCCTCAATGTAGTATATTAGGCCCGCTACTGTATATAATTTTCATAGCATTTATGCCAACAAACTCAAACACGGCTAATCGTCTGCTCTCCACGTACATACAAAATGAGAATATTCACCGGCATTCAAATATTCATGCAAACACGTAAGCAAATTCTCAAACTATCCCATAATCCTATGTCCGGGATTTGCTGCCGTTTAGTGGACACCAGAAGCCTTGCGTGACGGCGCTTTTAACCTGTTACAAAATAGTCTAATATATGAACAAAAGAATTTAGTTAAGATTAGAAAACTTAAGAAAAATTCAACAAATACAAAAAAGCACACTTCGTCTTGACTAGCCATAAATTTGTGCGTATACTCCACGGCGTCTTGACTAGCCATAAATCTGTTCAATCATCGCACTTTTTGCTGCCAGCACAGAAAAATGGCTAGTCACGACGCCATGTTACTTCGTATACATAAGCATACAATTAATTAGGGCCGACAATTCGCAAAAAAGTTCGGACAAATTAAGACCAATATATAAGAGAGTTAACAAATATTGTTTTTTATATTTGTAATAAAAGCCACAGGATAATAAACAGAGTACCCAACAATGACGTTTAAAAGAAGTTGTTCCCATGTGTGATTACCCCGTTGATGTAAATGAATAAAAAAAATTAAAATTAAATTAACTGTGTCTATACTAAACCATTGTGAACATGTGATAGCATTAAAAATAAACAAAAGTTGAGTAAAACATTTTTAAGAAATTTAATTTATAAAAAGTAATAAATAAACAACAGAATATAAATTTTTGTTGTTTGTTTCTAATACTTTTGTTGCAGAAATAGTAAGTATCATCTGCAAAAAATAAAAGTTCATATTGAGTAGTTGTGAACCGCTTTTTTTGTTTTTTTCAGGCTAAAGGAGTAGTTGGCAAACATAGGGATTCTAAACAAAACTAGTGCCAGCATAATGCTCCAAGACATGATTTTTGCCCTAACTATTTCCAGGAGTATATGTAAGTACTAATGAGTATGTGAAAAGTAAAAATTAAAAGGTTTTAAAACATGTTTTTCGCCAATAATGTCTAAAGGGGCCCGAATAGTTGTAAGAGTGCAATTACATGTGGAAAGTGTGCATCCTGCGTGGAGCAACTGTAAGTATATAAATTAAAGTGAAAATACATAAAAATATATAATATCTACAATTTCGAAATATTTTTTGTGTCTTTTGAGCATATTATGTGCATACCAAATGTGGAAGGCCGCTTACATGCATAAAACCATAGACAACTAATTCTAGTTGTGTTCATTTACTTTACTAGTAAAAATTAGCAACGAGAGAGTAACAAGAAATTTTCCAAAATTACTCTCAAAAATGTGAAAAAGTAAAAATTTTGCAAGTTCAAGTAGTGTTGTAATGTATAGGTATATATGAGTACTCAATAACTACTGCATTAAGCCTGACTTATGAAAATAATTGTAGACTCATTTATCTAAATGTAGATCTAAATTTATTGTACTTTTATTCGTCTGCTACGTATGGCTGTCTATGATTGATTGCCGGCATTATTAATAATTGTAATCAGTCTAATCGTGTTGCCAGATTAATCTAATTCAAGAGACACACACTATCAATCATAACAGTAAACTACGTTATTAATAGGTGGAAAAAAGTTGAAAAAAATAATAAAATTATTAGCATATTCCTTGATTTTAAAAGAGCCTTCGAAACCATTGATAGGCATATTCTTCTACGGACACTACATTGCTACGGAATTAGAGATACAGAATTAAAATGGTTTGAATCATATATGACGGGAAGGAAACAAATAACAAAAGTGAACAACATGCAATCTAATTCAGTTACTAACGAATATGGAGTACCACAAGGCTCAATTCTGGGAGCGTTATTATTCATAATATATATAAATGATTTGCCAAAAATGTTGGAAAAATGTGAAGTAATTCTATATGCAGATGATACGCTTATCTTTACAGAAGGTGAATCGAATCAACAATGCTACGATAATCTTACACAAGATATGGAACGTGTTAGCATGTGGCTAAAAATGAACAAACTTAAATTGAACGAAAACAAAACGAAAATATTAGAAATAAATACAAATAGTAACCAAGTTTTTAAAATAAATAATCAAGTGATAGAAAAAGTGGATCAGATAAAATATATGTTAATGATAAAGAACTGAAATTCAAAGAACACATTGACTATATATGTAAAAAAATTGGCAAAAAAATTTGTTTTTTCAAAAGAATAAGAAAGCATATATCAGTTATAACGGCAATAAACATATATAATACCATAATAAAACCGCATTTCGAGTTCGGGTCTACAATTTTATATTCATGCTGCACTACACAACAGATAGATCGACTACAAAAACTACAAAATAGAGCAATGCGAATCATATTAAAATGCAACAGATACACATCAATCAACTTTATGCTTGAATCTAAAATGGCTAAACATAAGACAGAGGCTTACACTCAATACTTTAAATTTTATACAAAAAATGAAACGTGGAGAAGCACCGGAATATTTAAAGGAACAAATAGTATATGTCAGGGAAGCACAACCATACCAGTTAAGAAATATGAGTACACTCAACGGCAATGCAACGAAATCTTTTTTACAAAGGCTTACAACTTTACAATACATTACCAAATTATATTAAAAATGAAAGTAATCAAAATCTAGTTAAGAAGCAAATCTCCTTTTTTGTAAAGTACAATTTATATTAGAGCTAAAACACAATAATATCAAATTTAAATATTTGTAAGTATATGAAAAGTATTATTAATGCTAATAAATCATTAAATAAAAAAAAAAAAAATATGCTCTCCTTGATATATAAGGAATAAAAATATCCATAGAGATATAGAAGTTCCCACTATCCAAGAAGAAACAAAAACATACTCGTCCAACAAACTAATGGTTCATCACAATACATTAGAGCGCGATTTTTTGCAATTCCATGGACGGTTCTCCCTCCACAATAGTAAATAGTTTTTTTATTATGAAGGTTTAAATACAATAAATTCGTTATTACGTTGGTGATAATATATTTATAATACTTTAGAGATTTGAATACTTATTGGGGTTTTTTTTTGGAAAAATTCAAATAAACAAAAAAATAAATTCTGAGACTTGAAAAAACCGTACCAAGTTTTGATACTGAAAGAATTATGGTTGTTACAATTCTGTGCATTTGTCTCGTTTTTACCGGAGTAACAGCTGTTTTAACTTTTCCTTTGTAGTTTTGCCGATACATTTGCTTGTCCTTCTCGTATGAGAACGGTTTTATGGTGTCGACCAATTTCACTTCCGATGGCATGAAAGTAATAATTTAATGACAAATATACATCGATTGCAAAAAAGCTTAAAAATGCAAGATGGCTGTAATCCAATTAACAAAAAAATAGAAATTTTTTCTCTCAATTTTTCGAAAAAATTATGTATAAAAATACCGCTGCATTTTACTTTCAAACAATTTTCGATATGATTTTGAGATCAATTAAATACGTTTTTTTTCTACCCTTAAAATTTGTATATAGCCTGTCAAGTAACAATAATTATGTGGGTGTAAACAATTGCACAGGAGTGTAATTGTTTTTTATTTCTTATAAATTCACACATTCTTATTACGCTCAAAGCAATTTCTCGTAACATAGTACTTTGTTTCTTTAGTTTATATACCAGTTCGTTATCATTATATTTAAAAATGATGTCCGTTATACCAATCTTCATTTCAATAGAGTTTAAACTTTTATGGGAAAATCAGTGCAGGAGTACCTCTATACAGCGGATATGTCGACAAGACAATAAGTGTTAATAATGATCCGACAGTGGTATCTGTACAACATCCGTCCCATATTCATGGGCTAAAACAGTCTACAATAAAGGCAAATCCATCGAAATGTGCTCATGTAACGTTTTCCCTAAACGTAAGTAAAAACATGGTGATTATAATTCAGGTATCTTCTTATATTTTATTACTGTTTTTTTATATAACAGGTATTATAATGTCCTTAGCACTGGAAATATCAGAACTACAGATCACATATATGTACTACATACATTAGAGTCCAACAATTTTATAAGATCGTCAGTTATATCAAAATCATGGCAACATTTTTCTAGCCTTTTTAAAGAATATTAAATACACAGCGAAAAATTATGTATTTTAGTATTGCTTCGCTTTTTTGTTTTGCTTTAATACTTTCATAGTACTAAAAAGTATTTTAATCTTAGTATTGATTAAAGGTAAAACTTAAAAACTATTCACCAGATTAAAAAAAAAAATTCATTCATTGCATCCTTATATTGATGATCTTCCATCCTAAATTCAACAGTTGGATTAATGTTTCTCTAGTTATCAAGACAGTTTAATTTTCTATATATTTATATTTTCAATATGGAAAAAATAATTGGTTTAATTATTTTAAGGGAATTTTCACCGGCAAAAAATATAATTTTTTCGCAGTTTCCATATTGTATGGCAGTCTTGTTGCAGTTGTTTAATTAATTTAAGTACGACAAATTTTCGCGTTTTATTTTTCCGTTGCTTCACATACTAAGCTGGCTTAAATTTTGCTTTTTTAAGCTTTTTAAATTTGTAGAATAAAATTTGAATAAGTCTTAAAAATGATAGAGAAGTACAAAGCACAGGCTAATGAGTAAGTCTGACGTAAGCACGCTGTATCTTTGTCGCGTAAAACACAGTTCTTAATAAACCTATTTAAAACAAAAACAGCACTTGGCTTTGTTAAATTTGATTAAAAACTTTTTAAATTGGTATAAAATTAACAAAATATATTTCCCCAAAAACAATCTACAAATTTATGTACATACTTACGTAGATAGATAAGAACATTCATATGTACATGCATATAGAAATGTTGGCATTCTGCCAATTTTAATCTATTGCATCATTTTTATTGTAAAGTTAAATCCTTACTTACAACATTTCATAAAAGAGTTCGTGATGCACCTATTCAATTTTTTTCCAAATTCATCTTCTGCAAAATTCATAGTTATGTCTTTTTGAGTCATTTGTAATATTTTTGCCACTTGAAATATATAAGCTGATCAGGGATGATAAAAAACAAATTTTACTTCGTACCAACGAACTGCCAAAATTACATTTTTTAACCCCCTTGGTAGGAAAATTGTTGGAATAAATCTAGGTTGCCTATCCATAAATTTGTTCTCACATGGAGAGAGCGTCGGCAGAATAACGAAGAGAAATTTGTTCATAGACTTCTGTGTGGAGACGTTCAGACGTTTCTGTGCAGTTTGGACATCATTTTTTATATCAGCGAGACTTTTTCCATGTTCCCAGCATATTTTGTACGGGTTTTTACAGACGACCTCCAACACATATATTTTTGGTATTACTTATGTGTATTTTGTTTGTGTAATTGCAGAACAGCGTTGTGCAAACAACTGTTCGTAAAAGTTTGATTTAACACAAACAGGCCATCAACAGCCACTGTTTTCACGAGCCAGTTCCCTGTGCGAACAGCAATCTGTACGTAGGCAGAACAGCTCTATGGCTAGTCAAGACCACAGACGGAAGGTCAAGACGGCATGCCACGAGAAAAATCCCTGTGCGAACACCAACCTGCACGTTTGAAGAACAGATCTATGGCTAGTCAAACGGCATGTTACGGAAGCTACTCAATAAAGCAAAAAAATAGTTAATAGAATCTTTAAAAATAAAATAGAAAGTAATGAAATACGGGTAATATTTTGCGAAATACGCACTATAGTTCCCACAACTCTGACATGCCATTACACAAGGCACATTTACCTAGCGTTTACACATGCCACTAGGAGTTCGAAAAACTCAATACACTCACACATTTTCACTAACACATTTACATTTTTCGCAATGGCAGCTCCAGTGGCAGCTAAAATTGCATGCGAGTGAAAATTTGGCATTTGCATGCCACTAAATGTCAAAACGATAGACAAAGTTACCCTGTTAAATATTAAATGTAAATTTACTGGATTGCGGTTAAATTGTAATTAAAGTTCTACCTTTTTAAATGCATTGCTATGATTTATTTCTTAAATTGTGCATAAAAAAATTCAAGTTTGTTAATTAAAGAGCAATAATATTAGTAATAATAATAAAATATTACTATTAATAAATGTAAATCGTTTCCCCAAAAATATGCCTATATGGTGAACTCAGTAACTCTATTTTAAAAAGAAAACATAAAGTTAAAATGCAATAAAAATTGAGCCAACAGATTATTCAACAAATTATTTAAATCTTTGACATTGTCCTCCCAAATTGTTTTTTCTCATTTCCTGGTAAAATTTTTTTTAATTTAAAAAGTAAGAACATGTTCTGAAGTTTACGCTTCGACGACATTTTAAAAATGAACTTACACTTGCATGTGTAAACACAAAAACGAATGGCATGAGCACAGAATATAAACAGAATACCCAACAATGACATTTGAAAAAGCGTGTAATCAGGTGTCGTGCGTTTTTACGTACAAAATTTTAAATTAACCCGATTACATGAAAGAGATAGCTTAATTAGAAACGATAAGGTTTGTTATCTCTCTTATATAATCGAGGTAATGTTGTTGTGAGTTGTCGCGTCTAGTTAGTAGTCTATGGGCATGAGATTCGACTATTTCGAAGAATTTTTCGTAGACAATACGTTCACAACAATTGCATGCCACTACTTGCATTTGTAAATCCAGCGTTAACTAGGTGATTATTTTTTGCTTACATTCATAGACTACTAATATTCTGTGCTTACATTAGCTTCGTTCGAGAACCCAATAATTATCAAGAATTATGCCTAAACTTTACTAAACTGCATTCGAGTACACAAAGTTTAGTAGATGAGAACACAGTTTGACTGCGTATAATGACAGTTCGATGACTGAGCAATTGCAAAATCTGCCAAAGAAATTTTTGTTAGTAAAATTTAGTCGGCTGAAAAAAACATGTTTTAAAATGTAAACAAACAAAAAAACACTTTTACGGAGTTGTTAAAATTTTTGTGAAAATAAGGAAAACTAAAGCAAACACAAGTAAATAGGGATTTGAAAACAGTAAAGTGTACTAATTTACGTTTGCATACAAGAATAAGTGTTTTTTGCTTAAGTTACCCTTTCCACAGCAGTTTAATTAGGATTTAGGAAAAAAAATTATTTTGTTTCATTGTTTATTTACTTTATCTACTTTAGTGTTGTAGAAGTGATGAATACTTCGGAATATAGTAATTGGATATTCATACTAATCAATAAAAAAAACGAGTAATAATGAACTATTTAACAAATTTAATCAGGAAAAACTTACAATATAAATAAAATAAAAAGAAAAAACTTATAAAGCAACACAAGTTACGTTTTTTTCGTAAGAATTGTAGACAATAAATTGTGCTGTACCGAGTACGAACAACAAAAAGAGTCGAGTAGTCAAAGGAATACATTTTTTACAACAATGCATTCATTTTCAATCAGCTGTTGGATAAATTTTACTAAATTTCCATTCGCGTACTTTTTGGGCAAAATTTATTTTGAGAGAGTAAATTGACAAATTTACTCAGTTACTAAACTCTACCAAAAAAGTACTCGAATGAACCTATTTAATTTTCATTGTTTACAAATTGTTAATGTCAAAGTTTTGTTTTGTTTACGAAAATAATAAAAAAATTTCAACCAAGTGCCTTAATAAGTGTTTTTTTTTTTTAATTATACATAAATTAACAATTGTGAAAAGTTATCGTTTTTAATAAATATGCGGTGTCTCTTGTGCGATAAGAAATTTGGTCCTGGAAGTGGTAAATTTTTTAGTGTTCCACAGGACCCAAAAAGAAGAGAACAGTGGAGTAAAGTGTGCAAAAAAAAGTTTATTCAAAGCACTCGCATATGCATTGATCACTTTTCCAAGGGCGATGTAATAACTGCGGGAAGTCGGTTCTTTTAATGCCTAAGGCTATGCTAAGTGCAGCAACAATAAACCATTATGCATACTAGTGAAATGCATACCACTGAAATGCACACTAGTGAAATGCATACAAACCAAAATTCCTTGGACAACTTATGTGATATCACAGCAGGGGTTGCGGTTCTTTACAATGAAAGAACTAACATCTACCGCGGCTTCAAGGTCTGCAGAACGACCGTTTAAATAAAAAGAATCTCAAACTGAGTAATTGACACTAAATTTTATATTTCATGTAACTTGTATTAATTTGTACTTACTGGATTTTATTTCTATATTCTTAAAAGCTGCTTAAAATAGAAAGGTACTTAATAATAATTACAGAGAATGTATGCAAGTATGTCTAATGTAATTAATATACTTGTTTATTTTTCCTGTTTGTGTATTTTATTTTTTATTAAATAATGAATTAGTATGTATTGTAAAAATTTAATAATGGCTTTGTACTTTTGTCCATCAATTTTTGAATCGGTAATAAAAAATTATCAAGCAAAAATTCGTCAGTTGGAAGCCGAAAATAGGGAATTGAAATTTAAGATCCTTCAGGCCAACCAAGCCATTGACGGGATGAGTAAAATATTTACAGAAGAACAGGTATGGAAATTGGAGCAGCCAGGCAATGTAAAATGGAGATGGAGCGATATTTCTAGTGCCATTTGCTTGCACGCATCTGGGCCGAGGGCATATACACATATGTAGAAGAAAGGGTATCGGCTACCTCATGTGACGACGTTGCAACGTTGGTGCTGAAAAGTTGACGTGACACAGAGAATTCTGAACACCGTAATAGAATTTATGAAAAAAACTTCATATTTAACTGTGGACGAATTTGTGTCTTGGCATTCGACGAAATGAAGGTAGAGGAGACCTTTGAGTACGACCCAAGCGAGGATGTAGTTAGGAAACCAGCAAACTACGTACAAGAGGTAATGGCACGTGGATTAAAGAAGTCCTGGGGGGTTACTGCGTAATTCGATTCGAAAGCTAAAATTTTTCGATGGCAATTTCAGAATCGAAATTTAAATCGTACTGCGTAACTCGTTCAAAACGATGACAGAGTTGTATTTTTAAATAAATGGGAAAATATGATAAAAAGTTGGTAGCACTGCAACTTAATTGTCAAAGTTGGTAAAAATAACCCAAAACAAAAGAAGTGGAAAAAAGAAAGTTTGAATATTATAGTATTCAGTATATTAAATTTTATTTTTTATTGTAATAAAGGATTGTGTTTCGTTGTAGATTGAAAATGATGATTTAATTCCAGAAAGAGAACAAAAGGTAAGATACAATAAATATTATTGTATAAATTATATCAACAGAATGTATCGTTTAGTTTTGTGAAAAACTTCAGACTCAGTAAGGATGCATTTACATATGTTCTTACTAGCATAGACGGTGAATTAAAAATAGCACAAAGTTCCACTGCCATTACACCCACCTTAAAGCTGGCAGCCACTCTAAAATTTCTGGCACAAGGTACCAACACCAAATTGGACAATATCGGCACCTTGGAATTTCTCAGCAGTCAACTTCTAGTTGCTTGTCAGAAGTATGCCATGCTATTGAGAAAACTATTTGCCCCAAGCATATAACGTTAAAAGCAACAGAGGAAAAACAGAAAGAGGCTCGAAAATATTTTTATAATATAAGTGGAATCCCAGGTGTAATCGGAGCTGTGGATATCACTCACACATCAATGCTTTTAATATGATTTTTGTAGTCTGCCCAAACCTAAAAAATGTTTGCAAAAATGTTACTCAAAATCTCTATGCATTAGAAATTTGCCTTTTTTCAGCTTTTAACATCACGCACAGGTGGTCCAAATGTTTTTAAATCTGTGCCCAATTTCTGTCACATATAATTTGATTTATCCTTAGCATCAGGAACGTTAAGTTAACCCTTTGTCAGGTCTAAATGCTTGGACATAAATTGAACCAACTCTTCATACTGCTTTTTACATGTATAAGTACTTTTTTTGAGTATTTCTTTAAAAACATGCAACATCAAAACATTAAACAATTTTTTATTAAAACCAACATTATTAATTTTAATTTATGTATTATACATTTTTTATTTATCTTGAAACGTTCAAATACTTACATTTTTTACTTTTCTTTTAATTTGTCACTAGCAAAATACATTTCGAACAATTTCCTAACGCCTTTTGCGTAACTGACGCTTATTTTCGTACTACAGAGTTGACCTTTCGAAAGGGATTTTTGTTTTTTATAACACAGAGTTGCTCTATAGAAAGAGAATTGTATTTTTCGTTAGAGTACAAAAAACTTCCGCACTTTCGTAACAAATTGTACGAAAATCGTAATACACAGTACGAATAGTTCGAACTCGTACATTTTTTCTTTCGAATCGAATTACGCAGTAACCCCCCTGGAAGCAGCCAGTCTTCTACGACTTTTACTGCAAAATGACTACAAATTTGCTACATACTTTGATTACAAAGTTAAGTGATGCTGGTTTCCCTGTGGTCGCTGTGGTTTGTGATCTCGGTCCAACAAACCGTAAGTTGTTGGAAGAATTGGGTGTAACTCCAGGTAAGTTATACATTAAAATATACAACACTCAACAACACCACATTAACACATACTACACTTTTATTTTTAAAATAAACGACATCGAATGACGATTCTTCTGGCTATTGGTGAGAATATCGGTAAATATTTTCACCTTGACTCCAAAAACTGCACAAAGGGAATCTGCATTTCCAATTCTGATCTCCTTTAAATGGGTAATTAAAAAATTGTTTTTGTAGATTCGAACTTAAGAGTCATTAAGCTTTAATTTTATTAATTTAGTTTTAGATTTCATTAATTTAATTTCCATTCATTCAACTCATTTACTTTTAATTTAAATAAATTTTAATATTAAGATTTAAAATAATTTATTATGAAGATTTAAAATAAAATACTTTTACTTTTAACATGCCATTAAAATTTGCCTTTGGCGATAATAAAAATATTTTTAAATATAAAACTGGATATGGGAATAAATTAAATTTAATACCCAAAACACTATTTTTTAATATAAAACTATTTTTTAATACTTTTTTAATCACTGTATTATTTGTTTCCTTAGATAAACCACGGTTTCGAAATCCAGCAAACGTGGAAGGCAAGGTTTTTACTTTTGCAGATGCACCACACCTGTTGAAATTAATACGAAACCATTTTATGTGCAACAACAACAAGAACCAATCGGTCCTTTTCAGGACCACCAATAATATTTAAAAAAAGAGATTAAAAACTTCAAACATGTTTAAATGAAACTTGAAAAATACAGTCCCAAATTTTGTTAAGTTAATACTACAATTATGTAAGTCCATATGTACCCAACAGGTATTATTAAACCTGTTTCACCTTCAAAAGGACCAGCTAAGACAACTCATTCGTTTTAAATACCAAAGGGTCCTGTTAACAAATACGCATAATAAAAAACATAAGAGTCCGTCGAAATACTTGAATGCAACAAATTGATACCTTCAAATCCTGATGCTTCGGCATAACTGTGATCATGCCACCATCTATAGCAATAATTTTTGCCTGCAAGTTCTCCAAATCACCGACACATACCTCAACATTGTCGCCCACTGGGAATGAATGACTTACAGTGGGGCCATCTTTAGCTCCAGTCACAATTTCCAAATTTACATCTATAAAATAAATAACAAAAATCTTATATTTCTATTTTCATTAACTTTATTAAAATTGTCCAAGCTTGAAGGTCTTTTTTAAAAATTATATTTTTATTTTTCGATATTTCGCTACTCCATTGTGTATTTTTATTTCCTGATGATGCTACACAATGGAATAGCGAAATATCGAAAAATAAAAATATAATTTTTAAAAAAGACCTTCAAGCTTGGACAATTTTAATAAATTAAATTTAAAAAAAGTTCAAGAACAGCCATAATTTTATTTTCTTTAACAGTAAAAATTTACCTTCTGGTTGTTCTTCAAACCTTTCCAATTCTGCTAGAGTTGGTTTTACACCTGCTGCTTGAATGGCAGACATAGTAAAGCTTTTATACAAGAATCCCTTGCGAGAGTAGCGGTTTCCTTCGAATAGCAAAAAGTCTCCATCTGAGTGCACTTGGCATTTTACAATATATGTTAAAAAAACACAAATTTTCAGATTAACTCACCTAACGGCTTCTGGATCAAATGGTTTTGCAGGTGGCCTTCGTTTTTTCTTGCGTTTACTTTCGTCCGATTCCTTAAATATTACATAAACGTTTACTAAATGTTTATTATTAATAAGTGCATTTCTTACATTGACTGTTGACCTGAGAGCGCCTCGCATGCGGATGTAGTCAATGCGAGGTAACAACTTCAAATGTGCCGGATTTTGAGCCAAATCAACGTAGTCCACTTGAGCTATATCATCTTTTAATCTCAGCCACTGTTTTATTTTTAAGCCAATTTGTTCTTTTACGACTTTTAACACATCTGTCATTTCTTTGATGGGTATCATCTTTTGTTTCCATTTGCCCATTCTAAGGTTACCAACATTTTCAATAGTGCTTTTCACATGAGTTTGTTTGAATGACTCAATGTAAATATATCCCTTGTTGCGGGCACCGCCAGGCAACCAAGTCGGCACAGACGCAGCCGGAAAAGAAATGCAACACAGCGTACTCAAAATAAAAAAAAATGATGCGTGGACAGGCCATAGAGCGAATGCGAGGGAGGAGACAATAATGCAAATTGTCGAGGCCCGTATGTATATTAAAAGAAGGGAGGATAACTATGCTCGAGTCCCAAAAACAGATAAGATCGTGGCAGCGTCGTTTGGCAAGATAACCTGAAAAAAAAGAGAGAATTGGGTAGATATTCATATAAAAGAGGATTTGTCGATATAATAATACCCGGCAATGGCGTTTGTTCAGTTATTTCATCAGACATTTCTTCGCCTCCATCTCCAAAGTGTCTCTTAGGAATTGATTCGTCAGCATATTTTTTCCTTAAATGCCCAATACCAAGGCGTATTTAGCTTTTTGTTGTCACATGTTTTTGACAGTAATCATTCATTTTACACAAACAAAGTTGCCTGTTGTTGTTGTATTGTTGTAGCGCTGCCACCTAGTAAATACATGTTCCCATTACACAAACAAAATACACCGAGAAAATAAAAAGTATCTATTTGTGTGCGCGCTCGTCTGTAAACACCTGTCATAAGCTATGCTAATAGCACAATGTGCTAATAGCATCCATACAATCTCGATGAAAGACTAAAAATTATGCTGAAATTTAATCTGAACATATATACGGTTTCTTCAAATTAAAGACCACGAACACATTTTCTCTCGTTATTTGGAGAGCCCTCGATGTGTGAACATATTTATGGCTAGTCAGGACGTAGTGTTACATGGTGTCTTGACTAGATATAAATCGGTTCAGCTATCGTACATTTTGCTGTTCGCACAGCAATTTGGCTGGTGAAGTCCGCCACTGTTGATGGTCGGTTTGTGTTTAAACCAAGTTGTCCAAACAAATGTTTGCACAACTCTGTTATATCATTACACAAACAATTTACAACAATAGTATATAAACTATGTCGAGAGCATCAAAACAATATCGATGATAGATAAAAAATGATGACTGGTTGAAATATAAAATGTATATGGTCTCCCACAGAATATTCCTCTGAGAAATATATATATATATATTTAATCCACCGTAGATCACTTTACAGATGTAAATTCTGCAGACAGGCACGCAACTCCAATTAAGCGAACCATTACCAATGCATATAAGCCATCGGATGACATCAATCTCTTGCAAAAAACTCGAGTGAAAAGGTAGACCAAGTTCCGCTCTCCGAATTATTCTATTCATATTGAACGCCTGGCTGCGAAATGGTTTTTTCCCTTCCTCTTGGAAAGTATCTGAAATTGTTATTTTCACAAAACCAGGAAAAGATGCTAGTCAAATTACGTCATACAGGCCAATTTGCTTACTTAATATATTATCGAAAATATTTGGAAAAATATAACTGAGTATAACTCTTTACCGAGCGGACCATTATCGTGCGAAGCATGATACTATCGAGCGAGTTCATAGAATTGTTACAGTTATTAGATCGGCATTTGAGAACAAATCATATGGTTCGGCTTTATTCATATATATATTCCAGGCGTTTGATGAAGTTTAGCACGATAAGCACCTCAGCAAAATCTCACGACAGCTTCCTGAAAATACTCACAAGCTTCTTAAAAGCTACCTGGCAGATAGAAAATGTAAAGTAAGCTCCAACGATCAATTTTCCTCAATTCGAAGCGTGTCAGCTGGTGTCCCTCAATGTAGTATATTAGGCCCGCTACTGTATATAATTTTCATAGCATTTATGCCAACAAACTCAAACACGGCTAATCGTCTGCTCTCCACGTACATACAAAATGAGAATATTCACCGGCATTCAAATATTCATGCAAACACGTAAGCAAATTCTCAAACTATCCCATAATCCTATGTCCGGGATTTGCTGCCGTTTAGTGGACACCAGAAGCCTTGCGTGACGGCGCTTTTAACCTGTTACAAAATAGTCTAATATATGAACAAAAGAATTTAGTTAAGATTAGAAAACTTAAGAAAAATTCAACAAATACAAAAAAGCACACTTCGTCTTGACTAGCCATAAATTTGTGCGTATACTCCACGGCGTCTTGACTAGCCATAAATCTGTTCAATCATCGCACTTTTTGCTGCCAGCACAGAAAAATGGCTAGTCACGACGCCATGTTACTTCGTATACATAAGCATACAATTAATTAGGGCCGACAATTCGCAAAAAAGTTCGGACAAATTAAGACCAATATATAAGAGAGTTAACAAATATTGTTTTTTATATTTGTAATAAAAGCCACAGGATAATAAACAGAGTACCCAACAATGACGTTTAAAAGAAGTTGTTCCCATGTGTGATTACCCCGTTGATGTAAATGAATAAAAAAAATTAAAATTAAATTAACTGTGTCTATACTAAACCATTGTGAACATGTGATAGCATTAAAAATAAACAAAAGTTGAGTAAAACATTTTTAAGAAATTTAATTTATAAAAAGTAATAAATAAACAACAGAATATAAATTTTTGTTGTTTGTTTCTAATACTTTTGTTGCAGAAATAGTAAGTATCATCTGCAAAAAATAAAAGTTCATATTGAGTAGTTGTGAACCGCTTTTTTTGTTTTTTTCAGGCTAAAGGAGTAGTTGGCAAACATAGGGAATCTAAACAAAACTAGTGCCAGCATAATGCTCCAAGACATGATTTTTGCCCTAACTATTTCCAGGAGTATATGTAAGTACTAATGAGTATGTGAAAAGTAAAAATTAAAAGGTTTTAAAACATGTTTTTCGCCAATAATGTCTAAAGGGGCCCGAATAGTTGTAAGAGTGCAATTACATGTGGAAAGTGTGCATCCTGCGTGGAGCAACTGTAAGTATATAAATTAAAGTGAAAATACATAAAAATATATAATATCTACAATTTCGAAATATTTTTTGTGTCTTTTGAGCATATTATGTGCATACCAAATGTGGAAGGCCGCTTACATGCATAAAACCATAGACAACTAATTCTAGTTGTGTTCATTTACTTTACTAGTAAAAATTAGCAACGAGAGAGTAACAAGAAATTTTCCAAAATTACTCTCAAAAATGTGAAAAAGTAAAAATTTTGCAAGTTAAAGTAGTGTTGTAATGTATAGGTATATATGAGTACTCAATAACTACTGCATTAAGCCTGACTTATGAAAATAATTGTAGACTCATTTATCTAAATGTAGATCTAAATTTATTGTACTTTTATTCGTCTGCTACGTATGGCTGTCTATGATTGATTGCCGGCATTATTAATAATTGTAATCAGTCTAATCGTGTTGCCAGATTAATCTAATTCAAGAGACACACACTATCAATCATAACACACTCATTACATGCTTTCTATTTTTTTTTTAAACTTAAGAAAAATATATATATATATATATATATATATATATATATATAATAATAACTTAAACATAAGTATTTATTTCAATGTTTTTTATAATATTATATATATAATAATAACTTAAACATAAGTATTTATTTCAATGTTTTTTATAAGCTAATTTCAAGACAATTAGAAAAATTGTGGATTTTGAACCAAGGTGTTAAGGTAAGGTATTAATGACTACAGGTCCAGCCTACGTACAGGACGACTTACACGACCGCTACGCGTTCTATAGTAAGGATCCGGCTCTGAGTAGCTGCTAACTAAACTTTCGTGTTCACTAATCGATGTATCACACTCATCACTGCTAACAGTAATATATTCATCAGACGACACATTCATGTCCCTATTTTGCACTGGTATCGGCCTATCTACATCTGTGTCCACAGATCCCTGATCAGGATGTGGTACTATCCGAATTCCATCAAGGTTCGGATCAGTGTCTTCTAATGACCCATTTCCTAGCGGTATAACGTTATTTTCAAACAAGAGGTCACCACCTTTTACCTCATTATTAAAACTTTTAGCAATAAACCTACGATTTCTTCTAAAATGTCTGTCAAAATTATCCTTCACAATATATGACCTTTCGTCAACAATTCCGATAATACTCCCATAATGCCATTCTTTCCCGTTCTTTTTAAAAATAACACGGTCACCTATACTTAACATTGGCAAGTTCTTTGCATTTCGATTGTAGTAATATCGCTGATTCATCATTTTCCTAATAATTCTCCCCTGAACTTCCTCTTCACTCAAGTTGATTCTATGCAAAAGATTTTTCGAAACAGGCAACCTTGTTCTAACCATTCTCCCAAAAAATAACTGAACGGGAGCCAACTGCATGCTAGCTACCGGTGTAGAATTATATTCCAAAACTCGGTATTCAAATTGATCAACTTCGTTTGCCTCATAACAACGTTTGAGGATATTCTTGGCAATTGCTTCCCCTTTTTCCGCCAATCCGTTACTCTGAGCATAACGAGGACTTGAAAATCTCATTTCACAATTATGACTTTCAGCGAATTCCTTAAATTCGTTCGATCCAAATGGACTATTGTCACATTTAATGACAGTAGGATATCCCAATCTGTTAAATGATCTGCAGATTGTATCAATAATATATGTAGACGTTTTATTTTTCAGTCTTTTGCAAATTAAATATCCAGAATACGCATCTATCACTGCTATAAAATCGCGACCTGCATACTCAAAAAGATCAATTCCCACTCTCTCAAATGGATATTCCGGCGCATGGTCCTGTATGAGAGTCTCTTTGACGTTATTTCGAGTGAATTTTTCGCAGATAAAACATGTTTTGACTACATCCTTACTCATTCCAGGCCAAAAATATAGCATTCTTCCTCGTGATAACGTCTTTTCAATTCCTAGATGTGGTGAGTGCAGCCACTTTGCAATTTTGTCTTGCAGTTTTGTTGGTATTACAAGCTTATGGATGCGAAACAATAATCCGTTCTCATAATGCATCTCCGATTTGTACTTATGAAATTCCTGAGCCAAGTTATCAAGCTGATGAAAAGGTGGCCATCCGTTTTCTACATATTTACATATCCGACTATAACCTTCATCATTCTCAATATTCGAGAGGTAATTTCTGTAATTCACTTCAGACAAACATGCAGTTTTTGTTACTGAATGAATAATTGCTTCCATTTCCTTGTTCTCTTTTATATCAGGCACTTGAGCGCGTGAAAGGCAATCAGCAACAAGCATTTCCTTTCCCCGCTTATATGTAATATGAATTAGCGGATATTTTAATAAAAACATTAACATTCTCTGTAAACGTGCGGTCACATCATCGATATCCTTTTTGATCAATGTTTCCAAAGGCTTATGGTCACTCTCCACCAAAAATTCCCTACCATACAAATAAAAATGAAACCTTTGACATGCAAATACAACCGCCAACAATTCTTTCTCAATTTGAGCCCATTTTTGTTCATTTCTACTCAAAGTACGCGACGCGTATGCTACAGGCTGCCCATCTTGCATTAAAACACATCCAAGCCCATCTTTCGATGCATCTGTTTGCACCACCACAGGTTTTCTAGGATCATATACCACTAATACCGGATCTGAACTTATGATTTTCAATAATTCACAAAATTCACGTTCATGTTCCTGATTCCATTCAAATTTCTGACTATTATTTGTCAATTTACGCAAAGCTGCCGATTTTTCTGACAAATTAGGAATGTATTTACCAAGGTACTTAAATAATTCCAAAACACGCAACACATCTCCCTTATTCTCCGGTTTTTTCATCTTCAATATTGCTTCCCTATATTTCCCATTTGGTCTAATTAAACCACCTCCTATAACATTACCCATAAACGAAATCTCCGATTTTCTATACTGAATATTTTCTGGATTGAATTTAATACCATTCGCCCTTGCACGCTCCATAACCATCAAAAGTATTTTATCGTGTTCCTCATTATTTTCCGCTACAATAGCCATATCATCAAAATAAATTAGTACACCTTCTATGTCACCGAAAATGCTCACCATTTTTTGTTGAAACATTTCCGGTGCGTTATTTAAGCCAAATGGCACCCTTAAAAATTTAAATCTACCGAACGGGGTCATAAAGGTTGTCAAATTCGAGCTACTATCATCCAGCTCCATGTGCCAAAATCCCTGTGAAAGATCTAAAACAGTAAAAACTCTCTTATTAACCTGCCGAGTCGTAAAGTCATCCATCGTAGGTATTACAAAATGTTCACGTTGTATTTGTTCATTAAGCAACTTCGGGTGCAAACAAACACGAAGATTTCCATTCGGTTTTTCCACCACTTGAATATTATTAACCCACTGTGTTGGATAATCCACAGGTGCGATTACACCCTCATCCACCATTCTACCAATTTCAGACTTAACCCTATCAATCAAACTGAGAGGTATTCGTTTTCTATAATGCACCACCGGTTTTGCACCATCTTTAAGAGTAATAGAAAATTTTCCAGGAAATTTACCTAACCCACCGAAAACATCACTATATCTATTCGCTAGTTCTTCTTTTGTTCCTGGTATGCATTTGACTGTTCGAATATCCATCCGCATCACCAATCCAAATTCAATACAAGTACCCCCAACCCAAGTACGGGTTCATGGGAATCTTCAACAACAAGAAATTCAGCCTTCCTACCAAGCCCTGATTCTATGTCAACACAATTCAATGCCACTGTCCCAATAATTGTAATCCTATTACCACTATAATCAAAAACAGGAAAATTATTTAACTTATTTTTTAATTCAACGTTAAATTCCGAAATTAATTTTTGTGGAATGCAATTAATATCCGATCCAGTATCAATTTTGAATGCAATTTTCTTAACAAATATACGATACACCTTGGTCCATCTCACACTGCTTCCCTTAGAATTATCAGAGCTTATTCTAGAAACACACTTATAATTTAATTGACTTACAACAAAATTATTATTACAGTTAGATGTACCTGCATCATCCTAGCAAACACTAAATGCATGCTTTTGTTTTCCATTAAAACCTCTATCGACTTCCTGCTGATTAGTTGGGCTTTGTTTTGCGGTTTACTGGCACCCATTGATGTTGTTTTTGCCTGCTTACAAAATTTTTGAAAATGGCCTTTACGGCCACAGTTAAAACAGGTAACGCCTGCTGCTTTACATATTCGAACATGTGTTGGTGTAAAGTTAGCCCCGCAGTTGTAGCACTTTTTTGTGATAGCTTGTATGGAAAGTTTTTCATCAACAATATTCATTACAGTTGTTGGTTCCCCTTGTAGTATGATCTTGTTTGCATTTGCTGATTCAATTATTTTACATTTTTCAATAACAGTTTCAAGTGGATCATCTTTGCTGTTCAAAAGTTTCAATTGCAGAGTCTTGTCAACTACCCCAATAATTATGCGATCACGAAGCATACGATTTTCATAAGAAACGCCACAGGTACATTTGAAGTCGCAGTGCTGTATTTGCTTTCGAAGATTGGTTTCACATTCTGCAAATGGTTGATGTTCTTTCTGCACAATTGAATTAAACTTGAACGCTTCCATTTCTATATTCTTTTGTGGAGTGAAATATTCATCAAAACGTTTTAAAACTTCGCTCAGTGTACGAGCATTTGCTACAGGTGCTCCTTCAACAGTAGCAGGTTGTCAATGGTTCCATCATTTGGATACAAGGCGTTATAAATGTCAATGATGTGCTTATCACCAATCATCAAAAATTGAGCAATTTTAACATGCTCCGATTCGCCCAGCAACTGCTTCCCGGCCATATATATAAAAAAATGACGCTTCCATCCAGGCCATTGTAGTGCTAAATTAGTACCATCAATTGGTGGCGGCATGCGTTCGTTATTGTATGACGCCATTTTTGCTTGTGCAAGCTTCTTATTTACTTTTCACTCAAGCGATGCAAATTTTCCTTTTCCCTTTTTCTTTTTCCTTGGCGTTACTATATCCTCAATCCAATTTACTCCCGAACTTTCACTTCTGACACCATGTATTAAGCCTGACTTATGAAAATAATTGTAGACTCATTTATTTAAATGTAGATCTAAATTTATTGTACTTTTATTCGTCTGCTACGTATGGCTGTCTATGATTGATTGCCGGCATTATTAATAATTGTAATCAGTCTAATCGTGTTGCCAGATTAATCTAATTCAAGAGACACACACTATCAATCATAACACACTCATTACAACTACCCCTATAAAAATGATGTGATTATGGTCATTTATATTCAGCATTGTTGTGACAGATTATGATTAGATTTACGTGAGCACCTGCCAATGTTGGGTCAATCTCACGGTGGTCTAACCATGGGTGTGACATTAAGCGGCCAGACCAGCGCCCCTACGCGACCGCATATGCACCACCGGAATAGCACCTACGCTATCCCATAGGTTGCAAATTAGGACAGGGGTTTGCCAGGCCACCGGCCTGGATTAAAGATTGCAGAAACTTTAATAAGTTCGCAGAAATGTTTATTTCCAACTTTGTGATTTATTTTCCAAGCGATTTTCATAAAATAGGGTTTTTAATGCGTGTTAGAATAAGCATGCGTTAATAGATATTATTATTTTGACACCTTATTGCGTTATTATTATAATAATTATATAATAGGTTTGTTTCTTTACTCAACTTTGGGATCCCAATTTACCCGAAAAGCGTTCCCGTACTTTAAATTTGGGTAAATGAGGGCGGTTATGAGAGAATACAATTCTTCTTCTTCTAGCACGAAACAGCCCAAAGTTTTTCTTCGTGCAAGTTGTGTAAATTGTGAAACAGCTGTAAAACATAAACAATAGAAAAAAGAAAAAAATAAAATAAAAATTCGTAAAGAATAATTAAAATAAAAGTTTTGTGTCGAAAGAGTGTTTGTGTTTTATTTTTATTAAGTTTTAGATTCCAACAGAGAACTTACAATGGCAGATGATGAAGTTTTGGAAAGAGGTTTTGTAGATTTGGTGGAAAGTTCAAGTGATTCTAGTGATGATGATGAAATCCTAGACTTTATGGAACAAGAGTCCGACTTGGAGGAATCTCTAATGTTGGACCTTTTTGAAGTTTTCGAATGCCAAAAGAGGAACAGCATTCAAAACTATTTGAACGACATTGTTCCCACATATACGGACGAAGAATTCAGGCAACACTTTCGCATATCTTATGGCTTTATAAGTTTCAGGGGAACAACAAATGTTTAGCGAAGGTTCCATTTTCCTTTTTTACAATTAGTAAATCTTTTATCAAAAATTACACAAATTTAAATTATTAGTTGAAAATTGGCAAGACACTGACTTTTTATTTTGTGTTAAAAATTTGGTTTTTGGCGTTCCCGTACTTTTGTGTAATTTTGTGTTTTTATGAGCGAAAATTATGCTTGCTCTCATTTTCACGAACTTTACCCAAAAAGTAAAGAAACAGGCCTAATATTAAGTATTTTGTAATGTGATTTTATGAAGAACTATTTATATAAATAAACACTAATAAGAAACTAGGTTAAAGCGCAAGCAAATGTGAGTTTAAAAGGAGAATTTTTGTTCGTTATTGTCTAACATTAATGATCCGCCTTTGCAATCGTTTCCAAACTATAATAACAATAAACAGCCGGCGAAAAACTGGTTAAATATATTTTTTAAAGGAAACAAATTTAAGCAATTTTCATTTTTATTGTAATAAAAAGCTTTATTCAAAATAAAATATCAAAAGCAGTAGAAAAGTAATTTAATAAATTCTGTGTTAATTTAAATTTATTTGCAAATATATATTTGAACTAATTGAATTATTTGCCTGCTTAGTGTATTTTTTTGCCGAGTAGCTACGTACTCATAATATTTACAACACTAAAAATAACAGCTGGTCTGTGAAAATTAAAGGGAAAAAAGCAAAAACATTTCAGAGGCAGTTAAAACCACAGGTTTAGACAGCTTATGTTGTTCCTAAGTTACACAAAAATAAATGTATCTTTTTAATACTTTTTATCGTTTTAAAAGTTTACATTTTCTTAAATTTTCAAAATATTTTTATTTTCAACTTAATTTAGAAATATTGTTTTGTAACCACAAACGCAAAACAACTGTTTGAATAATTATTGCAAGTAAAAATTTTACTTGTAAAAACTTGCAAGAATTTTTTGGGATAATGAACGCTTTCTAGTAACAATTGTTACAAATTTGTACAAATTTTTAGTAAATGAACACAGCTTCTGTGATTAAAACAACGATTATCCAAAAGGTATAACTAGGTTGAAAAGTATATTTGAAATGAAGAAAACATATTCGTTGTTCAAAATCATTTTAACACTGAAGACTTGGTTAAATTCATTTTGTTGAAATCAAAGTGTTTTACAGTATATAACATTATCCAACATAATGAACTTTCATTATGTTTAAATTCCGATATGATTACGGCAAAATATATGTTTTGGTTTGGGTACAGGTTTTGTCAAAATATAAGCTATAATTCTTTATACTTAATTTTAATTTATTGAATCTTTCTACTAGAAGAAATTTACAATAACTATTCAAATCTTATTTCAAAAATTGCCAATGTAAAAACTAATTTTTTGCATTTAAATCTTAAACTATCTAGTATTATGAAAAGACAGTCGCCTCGCTAGGAGCAATGTGTCAGTAATTTTTAGTTTCTGGTGCCCGTCAAATTGTAATAAATTGCGTACAAGAGTGTTTGGATGCACGACTAGTTGTTTACGCATTTGGAAGTGTATGTTTTAGCTCTTTCCTGAATAATGGGAACTTTTAGATCCCTATAGATATTTTCATTTCTTATATACCAGGTAACTTCTGGATGTTTGATGAACAAGCAGTACCCTACAGCTGAATGCCATATGACCATATTGGCTTTATGACGGAACTGTTTAAAATGACTTTATATTCCAAAGCCAAGGTTGAGTTAGGACCTTTTAGGCAATGTAGTTCATTTGTTCGAAGCTTTATAGACCTTATTTTTGCCTCAATGAGATGGGACCGAGTTACGCACAGATCAAGGTTGGATTCCTAAATATTTAACGTGCGTTTCCGCTGGAACCGTGGTATTCGTTATTGTTATTGGTGACAATTTCGTCTTCTTAGTGAAAATGTTACATGAGCACATTTCGATGGATTTACTTTATTCTTCACTGTTTTAGCCAGTATTCTAGTTCATGAATTTGAGACTGAAGTTGTGCAGATGCTACCGTCGGATCTTTATTAACACTTATAATTGCACCGTCGTCTGCAAACTCTGAGATATATGTGTGTGGGCTTGTCGGCATCTTCGACGTGTAGATTATATATAATAGCGGCCTTAGTACACTACCTTAAGGGATTCCTGCACTGATTTTCCCATTTCTTAACAACTGATCCTTTGACCTGTTGCATATTTAGCATTAATGTCTTACCATTACTATTTATCATAATAATTGTAATATGGCATCTCTTTATAATAAAATAATATGAGTCAGCCTCAAGCTAATAGAACATGGTGTCAGAAGTGAAGACTAACAAGTAAAGACAAAGAAACAAGTAAAAGTATTTTAGAAAACAATAAAAAAAAATGTGGGTTGAACAAAATTCAGAGGCTTCAAATCAAATAAAGCCTATAATAGAGAGTGGTCAATTTTTCGCAACCACAGTGCAGCCCATAAATTTTTAAATCAACAAATTTGGCAAAAGAATGGAAACAGTGGTATACGCAGTTCAGAATTTTTATGACTGCACCCAATTTGGGGACCCAATCTGATCGGCGGAAGGTGGCTCTACTGCTACACCATCTTGGCAGTGAATCCCTATTTTTAATTCATTTAATGAAGACCTAGATGCTATATCGTACTCAAGGTTAGTTGCCAAATTTGAGGGTTATTTTACCCCAAAAGTTATTATCGCAATGGAGCGACACAAATTTTGTACATGCAAATAACAGCATGATCAAACAATTGACGAGTACGTAACAACATTAAAAAATCTAAGTTTAAATTTTGAATTTGGCACTTTACGTGAAGATCTTGTCAGAGACATTTTTACTTGCGGCTTGTCCCCAAAAAGTAGAAATATTCGTGAAAGACTACTGGCAGAAGGTGGTATTTCATTGGATAAAGCTATTAGCACTCCTAAATATATAACTATGGCAAAGAAAATGCAATAAAACTCGAAGTTAACAGTGAAGATGAACCAATTATTAATATGTTGAGGCAAAAACATTTAAATCACCAGCATACAACAAACAAAAGGAGATACAATGCAGTATATGTAGTCAAATGCATAAGAACAAATGTCCGGCAGAAGGATCAAAGTGTCACAACTGTGGAAAAAATTGACAGTTTGCTAAAATGTGCTTTTTGGAAAGGCGATATGTAAAAAATGTAACTGCTCAACAAGATGGTGCTTATTACGATGGTGAAGATGAAAAGGAAGATTTATTTATTGACACCTTTTCTAAATCAATAAAATCATCAGTGGAATGGAACATTGAGGTTATAATTGAAAATAGCAAAATGGTATGTCAAATAGATACTGGGGCGCAAGCCAATATAATATCAATGGAGAATTTTAGTAAATTAAAATTTAAGAATTTTTTAAAGAAAACCAACGTTAATATTTTTACATTTCTATAAAATATGTTTTTACAGTAGTTCATCCACCTAGGAAACTTCCGTTTAAATTATATGATAAAATGAAATTAGAATTCAATAGAATGGAAAATTTAAAGGTAATTAAAGGGGTCAGTGAACCAACTGAGTCGTTGAATTCAATTGTTCTGGTATCAAAACCACATGGAAATCTTAGAATTTGCTTAGATCCGAGAAATTTAAATGAGGCTGTTTTGAGGCCACAGTTCCCGTTTCCAAACATTGAAGACTGTAAAGCGAAACTTAATGGTTCAAAATATTTTTCGTCACTTGATGCTAACAGTGGATTTGTAATGATACCATTGAACGAAAAATCGTCAAGGTTATGTAACTTTAATACTCCTTTTGGACGTTATAGATTTTTGAGATTGCCTTTCGGGATTAATGCAGCTCCGGAAATTTTTCACGGGGAAATGGTAAGGTTGTTTGGGGATATTCCCGGGTTGATAATATATATAGATGACTTTTTGATATACTCATCTACTGAAGAAGAACACTTGAAAGTTCTAGAAACAGTTTTTCAAAGGGCTAGGGAAGTTGGCATAAGGTTTAACGATAAATGTAAGATTTTACATACCGAAATAAAGTTTTTAGGAGGAGGAGAAAATTAGATCTATTATCGACATGCCTAGACCAGAAAGTGTTAAAGAATTACAACGGTGTTCGGGTATGATAAACTATTTGGCCACGAAGAACAGGAACTTGGGAAAATTGTTGAGGTGATATTGAATGGCATTGGCCAGAAAACCATGAGAGGGAATTGAAGAACTTAAAGACTGAAATAACGCAGTCGCCTGTACTGACATATTTTGACCCAAATCGAGATTTGATATTATCAGTAGATGCTTTTGAATTTGCACTTGGTGCAACAATTATGCATCACAAACAACGAATTGCATACGCATCGGTCTCGTTGACAGCAGCGTAGCAGAATTATGCGCAAATAGAAAAAGAATTATTTGCAATTTTGTTTGGATGTGTGAAATTCCATCAATATGTCTATGGGTCAATTATTTTAGTTGAGACAAGCCTTTATATAAAATTCCGGCAATACTGCAGAGATTTATGTTACGTTCACAATTGTATAATATTTCGATAAAATACAAGCCTGGAAAGGATTTACAAATAGCCGACACTCTGTCGAGGGCACCTTTAACGGAGACAACATTAACGGAAATAGATAAAGAAATTTCGATTCATTGTAATTTATTGCCATCTTGCTTGGAAATGCCTTTTGCGAGAATTGATCTTCTTAGGGAACATACGAAGAATGATGCAACGTTTGCAAGGATTTTTGAATATACTAGGAGTGGATGGCCACAAAATAAAAAGCTTATAGAACCAGATGTAATGCCTTACTACAAAATAAAGGATGCAATTTCGATTCAAGATGACATTTTATTAAAAAATCATCAGATTTTAATTCCTAAAAGTTTACGTAGTTCAATTCTATGGAAGATTCATGGAGGATATGCCCATATACAGAGATGTAAAGATTTGGCTCGACAGTCAATTTACTGTGACATAGAAAATGTTGTTTCAAACTGTGAGGTTTGTATGCGTCATCAAAATTCGAAGCCTAAATCTTGATTGTTGTTGATTATTATTCTAAATACATTGAGATAGAAATTTAAAATTCTAGTTACAACAGTTCTCAGGTCATAGTGAAATTAAAATCAATATTTGCTAGACATGGAATTCCTTGCATTTTATTAACAGATAACGGAACTCCCTTTAATTCTAAGGAATTTAGGGAGTTTTGCAAAAATTGGGAAATTGAGCTGTATACCTCTAGTCCATACTTGCCAAGATCGAACAGGTTAGCAGAACGTTCTGTAAAAACAATTAAAAAAATGTTGTTGAAATCTCAGTCATTCAGACCCATATGTAGCTTTTTTTCAATATAGAACAACACCGAAAGGAAATTTGCCTAGTCCAGCAGAACTCCTGCTGTCAAGGCCTTTGAGGACAAAAATTCCATCTATGACAAACAATTTTGAACCAAAAGCTATTAATAATAATGAATATAGAAAACAATTGAATTCAAACATTCAGAAATATACTGAGTATTACAACAAAACAACAAAACCTGTGCAGGACGGAGACTCAATTATGTTTAAGAAAACACCCAAAAGTTCATGGTTTCAAGGACAAGTTGTAGATACATGTAGAGAACCAAAGTCATTTATTGTAAAGGATGACTATGGTATTCTTTACAGAAGAAATCAAGACCACATAAAGAAAACGCCAGAAAATAATAAAATTAAGAACTTAGAGAATAATGAGTTACAGGAAGATAATCAAATAATTACTGAAGAACCAGTTATTACTAATAATTCTGGCAATTGCTATGTAACAAGAAAATGTAGGGTTATAGAGCAATCTAGAAAATTAGATTTGTAAACTTAACTCTTAAATCACATTTTGTACTAAGTTGTATATAACTTTTGTATTTCTATAAATTCACTTTTAAAAAAGGGAAAATGTTGCATATTTTGCATTAATGTCTTACCATTAGACTAAAGGTAGGATCACATGATTGCCGCAATATACCAATTTTCACCTTTTTTTGTCCCAATTGTGTGATTGCACAATTAATTGGATTATGCGGCAATCATAGCAAATATTATATCTATTGTACCAATCAAATGCAACCCTGATACGGCAATCGGCAATACGGTGTGACTACTTTAAATACAACCGCGCGGCAGTAAAAGTGTCAAATGTGTACCAATATTTATTGTGTTCTTTAGCGGCAATCAAAGTTTCCAATACGCGCCAATATTTCCATGTTTTCTGCGAGCCTTCATTTTTTTTGTTGAAAAAGTTTTTCTTTTTTGATTCTAATTATACATATTTTGTTAATTGCATTTTGTGTGTATCTGAAATTTCAACGTCTATTGTTTTTCTTTACGTCTCGTCCTTTCTTTTGGTGAGTACATAAGTTTGAAATTTATTTTCATATTTTGTAATTATACATACATACATACATATATACTTATGTACATATGTACCTATATGCATTTGTAGGTACAAGTTTTCATTCATTTGCCATTATCGGCCAGTTCAATTTTGCATACTATCATCCTAGGCGTTATTATACAATGGAATTCCACGAAGACTTTTGCGTCTTATTGGACGATTCCAGTTGCACCGAAATGGAGTATGACAATTTCACTCCGACAACACCTGTGCAAAAAAAAAAAAGAAAGAAGCCAAGTGTCATTGTACTATGGACATATGAAGAAATTAATTGCCTCATACTGAATAGTGAAGAGCACCCATGCAAACGGGAACAAGCGTGGTCGAAAATTAAAGAAAAGTTTTCTGGTCACACAATAGAAAAATTACAAAATCTGGTCAGGGCGCAGACAACAGTAAACCACTTTGGCCGCATTGGAGTGCAATGCAGTTTTATGATAAGGCATGATAAGCACGATGAGGTAATACAGCGTGCTGTCAAGTACCTAGAAACAATGGAAGACAATTGGCATATATTTGGCATCACAATTGCGTGAGTTAGCCAAAACAAACAAAAAAGCCGCTAACAAATTACATATGCAACTTATCAAGACTGCTATGGAAGCTGCTTTGGAAGGCGAGGAATAGTTATTTTACTAAAAATGCAGTGTGAAGTCCAACACAGTGTTTTTGATCACTTTTAATTTTCTGTTCTTTTATATCAAAGTTATGTGATAAATATGAAATGCCTGAAGTGCAATTTTCTTTTTTATATAGTACAAATTAATTATTATTCCATCTATAATTCTCAAATATTTTATTTACTTCAAGAATGAATTTTAGCCCGATTAAAGTAAACAAGTAAATAAAATATGTAACTTTTCAGTTGTATATAAAGTTAACTGTTAGAATGGATTTTCAAAACCTACTTATGATTAGGTTAGCACGTATCAAGTGCCGACATATACATAGATAAGTAGCTCAAAGACTTGAAACAGCTCTTATCTGTTGATATTGTATTAATGGGTCTGAAAGCAAATAAATTAATTAATTTGATAAAACAATTTTGATTTGTACTTGGAGTACAAGTCTTTTTTAATAAATACTTATATGCTTTTAAACTCTCTATCTATTTCATGAAATAATTTTTGGAAACACCTGAAGTAAATTTATTTATATATATATATATATATATATATATATATATATATATATATATATATATATATATATTAATAAAATATGTTTTACTTTTGATAATAAAATAAAAGTCTTGTTTTTTATCATGGAAGATATTTTATTTTTTATATAAAAAACAGCGCCAAAAACAAATATAATAAAGCAATTTAAACAAATATATAGTGACCTGAAGCTCGAAAAATTATTGGTAAAAAACATTTTTGTTTTTCTTTGTTGACCTTTTTATTATTATGGTGAATAGCACTGGTATACTTAAGGAAAATGTTCAAGCCTTAAAGCTTTCCAGATGTTATAATCCGTGTTATTTTCTTGAAGCCAGATTTTTTAAATAACTCGCGGTAGTACATTCATATATAAAAATACTTTTTACGCACCTTCCATGTGGTATCTCAGGTAAAATAACTTTGTTCATCATACGATTTATCTTCTGATCATTCACCCATAGTCATTAGTTCACACGACAGTTTTCCACTGCACCTGAAACCATTATTTTTTGCCCAAATAAGAACACAAATGGGTTAAAATATAAAATGTATGTGAGCTCTTACTTATCTCAGAACAATCCTCTGACTAACCCGGCTGATATTCAAGAAGCTGTGGATTATTGTATAAACACCGTGACTGCAGCAGCCAGATGTGCAACGCCAGCAAACGCAATAGTTAAAAGAAACACGCACCATTCAGATTCTGATATTCAGATTCTTGTCAGGGAGAAGAAAAGGCTTAGAAAGCAATGTCAAAACAGTTGCTCTCCAGACATAAAGGTCCAAATCATCTTACGCCAGAGAATCGGACGCAATAAACTGAAGCAAAAATATGAATGTACTACCGCGAGTTATTTAAAAAATCTGGCTTCAAAAAAATAACACGGATTATAACATCTGGAAAGCTTTAAGGCTTGAAAATCACACCTGGTTGCAAATCACTCAGAAAGGGTTTTTGAACCACAGGATATAAATAGCTTCACTATTTCAAATATTACTGTAAATTATCCTATGAAATTTGGGTCATCTTCAATAAAATCAATAACTAAAAATATAGATATGAGAATATCACCTTGACCTGATCGTATTCAGGATCAATGATAAGAAACTTCCCTAAATCAGCTGTGAGAATTTTATTATGTATATGTAATGGCATGTTGCGCGTTGGCTTTTGGAATATGTCTGACATTGTTATGATCCCTAAAACAAAAAAGCACTCAAGCCAGATTATATGCAGGATGCAAATGGATATTTAAGTCAAAATTTACGATGGAACTATAGAAACACTAGAAAGGCTAGAACGGTAGCCTGTATTTCTTCAAAACTTTCTAATATGCGCTGGCTGTTGCAAACGATTTAAAGTAACGACAATTAGATGTTTCAAGTGCAAAAACACCAGACCTACGAGCTTCACCAGTTACCTGCTTTCACCTTACAGATGCCTACGCGATCAACGAGATTCACCTGATACTAGGTTACATGACAAACAATACCACACTTTTCAGAACGAAAAATTACACCGATGATATCAGATATCCTAAAGCAGTTTATCAGAAAACCACACTTGATATGGGAGATAACGGAAACCTGTTCCAAAAATCAACATCAAAAGACCCTGTCGCAATATGAAATCGAGAAATATTTTAGTTATATTTAAGAAAAACTTGAGTATCCTGCTCATAATCTAGTGATTGTTTGCAGACATGCACAAAGTGCTCAAAGAACGCCAAAATGCGGGACCCATCATACTCCCACTAAACACTTTCATTACAAGTACCGCTATATAAGGGATGTCATTGGGCAAAATATTGTTCTCATAACAGGTTCCGGAATCCTTAGTCCTAGAGCTGGGAAAAAATATACAGTTCAGGCAAACAAGCTAAATGTCGTATCTGGCGGTAAGTCCACCTATTGGCTCACAGACTTTAATAAGTTGCCAGACTTCATTGATTTTGCTATAGTAAAAAACATCGAACATAACCAACTGTTAGTTAGTTCATCCTATCTTCTGATCATTCACTTACAATTGTTATGTTACACGACAGTTTTGCCACTCCACCTGAAACCCTTATTTTCTACAAAAATAACAACACGAACTGGCTTAAAAAAATGTATGTGAGCTCTCACTTATCTTTGAACATACCACTAAAAAATCCAGCTGATATTCAAGCAGCTGTAGAACATATTACAGACGTCGGTAATGCCGCCGCCATAGCTGCAACGACAGCAAAATAAAATCGTACCAGTCAAGAGCACATATACAGATGGTCGTCATTAAGAAGAGAAGGCCAAAAAAGCAATGGAAAAAACCTTACGCAATAAATTAAGTCAGAAACTCGAATTCGCTATCGTCAGATTCTTAAAAAAGTTGGATCCAATGAAAAACAAGGATTATAGTCTGTGGACAACTGTAAAGCACTTACAATGTCCTATTCCTTACGAATCCCCACTAAGACTTGAGTACCGTACTTGGGCTAAAAACTCAAGTAAAAAAGGCAAATGCGTTCGCAAATCATCACTTAAAGAAAGTTTTATCACCACATGATATACATAGTTCCACTTATTAGTGATACTGTGAATAATCCTAGGAAATTTCGGTTACCTTCTTTAAAACGACAATTAAAAATACGGATATGAGGAAGACACCCATGCTCTTGGTAGATTTCTGAAATTGTTATGATCCTGAAACCAGGAAAGGACTCAAGCCAGATTAAATTCTACAGACTTATTAGCCTACTGTCAGTTTTGCAAAGATATTTGAAATATTATTCGTCTCGAGTATAACTCTTTTTCTAAGTGAACAAAAGTTTGATTTTCGAACAAGGCATAGTACTATTGAACAAGTCCATAGAAACGTTACCATTATTAGATCGGCTTTTGAAACAAAGCAGTACTATTCAGTTTTATTTATAGACATTTCCCAAGCATTTGAAAACGTCTGCCATGATGGGCTACTCACTAAAGTAGCTCGGATTCTTCCTGAAAACACCCACAAGCTTCCAAAAAGCTATTTGTCAGATAGAACATTTAAAGTAAGGTCATGTTCTATTAGGTTGAGACTGACTCATCTTATTTTATGTTATTATAAAGAGATGCTATATTACAAATATTATGGTAAACAGAATAGTGATGTCATATTATTATATTTATGTTATGTTAAGGTAGGATCCCACGGTTGCCGCAAATACACCAATCTGCACCAATTTTTATTGTGTTGAATTGGTACACAATAATAAGATTGTCCCAATCAAATATTCTGCCGTCACATGATTGCCTCATTTTGTAAAAAAATCATTGCCGCATAATTTTGAACAAATATTTTGTTTCAATAATTGGCTCAACTCAGTCACACGATTGTTCTAACTTGTGGCAACACTCAAAATCAGCTGTTGTATTTGTTTTTAATTTGTTTATTTTTTTTGATTGTTTAAATTGTTTCATAAATTTGCATTTATTATGGGTTACTCAAGGAAAAAGAAAATTGCTGCTGCCGTTTGTATTGTGGCATCTACATACATATGTTGAAAAAGAAACAAAAGAATTATAAAAAAAGAAGTGTTTGGGTAAGGACCTAGCTCCTGAAAAGAAATGATTATGGTGCATACGAGCGTACTCTACGCGAATTTCGGGAAGTCAACAACCAAAAATTCCTATTTAAAAATTATGTACGCATGGACGAAGCAAATTTTATTGAATTGGTTGAGTTAATTACACCACACATACAAAAAAAGACACAATTTTTCGTAAAGCTATTCCAGTATGTCAGCGTTTGGCTTGTACCCTTCGTTATTTGGCTACCGGTGACAGCTACAAAAGTTTGTCTGTATTTTTTCGCATTGCTCCAAATACAATCTCAAAGTTTGTACCAGAAGTTTGTGATGCAATCTTTGCAGTTTTGAAAAATAATTATTTGAAGGTACTGATTTGTATATGCATGTATTTTGTTCATATGATCTATTAAAATATTTACGATTATTCAGATGCCGTGATCTCAGAAGGAATGGATAGAAGTTGCTTCAAAATATGAACATTTGTGGAATTTTCCGCACTGCATAGGAGCAATAGACGGAAAACATATAAATATGGTAGCACCGCCAAAACTCAGTATACCTTTTGTGTTTGTGGCAGATGACGCATTTAGAATGAAAGTATCTTGCTCAAACCATATCCAGGACGTAATTTGTCGGCAGGTCAGCGTATTTTCAACTACAGACTATCGCGAGCAAGACGAATAGTTGAGAACGTGTTTGGGATTCTGACGAAGCGTTTTCAAGTCTTCTCCCGTCCAATAAAGCTAAATGCTAACCAAACCTCGCATGTAACTTTAGATTGTTGTGCGCTTCATAATTTTTTAATGACCAAAAACCCAAATTACGCGTCTAATTTGATTGATCGCTTCGATGACAATGGAAATTTATTTCCTGGAGCTCGTGCAAATGATTCTTTATTAAACGTTGAAATTGGAACCGAATATACTCCAAGTTCCTACATATGCAACAAAGGCCATTCGATACGAGTACGAAAATTACTTCATGTCATCGACTGGTGAACTATCTTTGCAGTATAAATTACTATAATCTATTCAAACATCATTGTACACCAAAAGACCTTTGCAGTTTGTTTTTGCGTAGTTTTTTTTAGCATATACACTTGCCAACTAGTCAGAAGACTTGAAAAACTTTTGAGAACTGTTCAAACATTCATTCCATATTGTTATTTTTTACTTTTAAAATGATAATCAAATTATTATCAATTTTCTGAAACCAAATAACCTAAGTAACTACACAACGCAGCAAAATCAAACTTTTTGTTTCTCGTTCAAAAATTTATTTAATTTTTTATATATCTAAGTATACTTAAACAAACTACATCATTGTTTTTTATGAGCATTCCTAATATTTTCCTTAAGTATACCAGAGTTATTCACCATAATAATAAAAAGGTCAACAAAGAAAAACAAAAATGTTTTTTACCAATAATTTTTCGAGCTTCAGGTCACTATATATTTGTTTAAATTGCTTTATTTTATTATATTTGTTTTTGGCGCTGTTTTTTATATAAAAAATAAAATATCTTCCATGATAAAAAACAAGACTTTTATTTTATTATCAAAAGTAAAACATATTTTATTAATATATATATATATATATATATATATATATATATATATATATATATATATATATATATATATATATATATATATATAAATTTACTTCAGGTGTTTCCAAAAATTATTTCATGAAATAGATAGAGAGTTTAAAAGCATATAAGTATTTATGAGAGCTGTTTCAAGTCTTTGAGCTACTTATCTATGTATATGTCGGCACTTGATACGTGCTAACCTAATCATAAGTAGGTTTTGAAAATCCATTCAAACAGTTAACTTTATATACAACTGAAAAGTTAAATATTTTATTTACTTGTTTACTTTAATCGGGCTAAAATTCATTCTTGAAGTAAATAAAATATTTGAGAATTATAGAAGGAATAATAATTAATTTGTACTATATAAAAAAGAAAATTGCACTTCAGGCATTTCATATTTATCACATAACTTTGATATAAAAGAACAGAAAATTAAAAGTGATCAAAAACACTGTGTTGGACTTCACACTGCATTTTTAGTAAAATAACTATTCCTCGCCTTCCAAAGCAGCTTCCATAGCAGTCTTGATAAGTTGCATATGTAATTTGTTAGCGGCTTTTTTGTTTGTTTTGGCTAACTCACGCAATTGTGATGCCAAATATATGCCAATTGTCTTCCATTGTTTCTAGGTACTTGACAGCACGCTGTATTACCTCATCGTGCTTATCATGCCTTATCATAAAACTGCATTGCACTCCAATGCGGCCAAAGTGGTTTACTGTTGTCTGCGCCCTGACCAGATTTTGTAATTTTTTTTACATTTCAAATTCACCCATTTACCTTTACAATCGTCTATTGTATGGCCAGAAAACTTTTCTTTAATTTTCGACCATGCTTGTTCCCGTTTGCATGGGTGCTCTTCAATATTCAGTATGAGGCAATTAATTTCTTCATATGTCCATAGTGCAATGACACTTGGCTTCTTTCTTTTTTTGCACAGGTGTTGTCGGAGTGAAATTGTCATACTCCATTTCGGTGCAACTGGAATCGTCCAATAAGACGCAAAAGTCTTCGTGGAATTCCATTGTATAATAACGCCTAGGATGATAGTATGCAAAATTGAACTGGCCGATAATGGCAAATGAATGAAAACTTGTACCTACAAATGCATATAGGTACATATGTACATAAGTATATATGTATGTATGTATGTATGTATGTATAATTACAAAATATGAAAATAAATTTCAAACTTATGTACTCACCAAAAGAAAGGACGAGACGTAAAGAAAAACAATAGACGTTGAAATTTCAGATACACACAAAATGCAATCAACAAAATATGTATAATTAGAATCAAAAAAGAAAAACTTTTTCAACAAAAAAAATGAAGGCTCGCAGAAAACATGGAAATATTGGCGCGTATTGGAAACTTTGATTGCCGCTAAAGAACACAATAAATATTGGTACACATTTGACACTTTTATTGCCGCGCGGTTGTATTTAAAGTAGTCACACGATTGCCGTATCAGGGTTGCATTTGATTGGTACAATAGATACAATATTTGCTATGATTGCCGCATAATCCAATTAATTGTGCAATCACACAATTGGGACAAAAAAAGGTGAAAATTGGTATATTGCGGCAATCATGTGATCCTACCTTTAGTCTAATGGTAAGACATTAATGCAAAATATGCAACATTTTCCCTTTTTTAAAAGTGAATTTATAGAAATACAAAAGTTATATACAACTTAGTACAAAATGTGATTTAAGAGTTAAGTTTACAAATCTAATTTTCTAGATTGCTCTATAACCCTACATTTTCTTGTTACATAGCAATTGCCAGAATTATTAGTAATAACTGGTTCTTCAGTAATTATTTGATTATCTTCCTGTAACTCATTATTCTCTAAGTTCTTAATTTTATTATTTTCTGGCGTTTTCTTTATGTGGTCTTGATTTCTTCTGTAAAGAATACCATAGTAATCCTTTACAATAAATGACTTTGGTTATGTACATGTCACTATAAATATTTGGCCAGTAAATTGACTGTCGAGCCAAATCTTTACATCTCTGTATGCCCATATGTCCTTCATGAATCTTCCATAGAATTGAACTACGTAAACTTTTAGGAATTAAAATCTGATGATTTTTTAATAAAATGTCATCTAGAATCGAAATTTCATCCTTTATTTTGTAGTAAGGCATTACATCTGGTTCTATAAGCTTTTTATTTTGTGGCCATCCACTCCTAATATATTCAAAAATCCTTGCAAACGTTGCATCATTCTTCGTATGTTCCCTAAGAAGATCATTTCTCGCAAAAGGTATTTCCAAGCTAGATGGCAATAAATTACAATGAATCGAAATTTCTTTATCTATTTCCGTTAATGTTGTCTCCGTTAAAGGTGCCCTCGACAGAGTGTCGGCTATTTGTAAATCCTTTCCAGGCTTGTATTTTATCGAAAGATTATACAATTGTGACCGTAACATAAATCTCTGCAGTATTGCCTAAAATTTTTACCCATAGACATATTGATGGAATTTCACACATCCAAACAAAATTGCAAATAATTCTTTTTCTATTTGCGCATAATTCTGCTGCGCTGCTGTCAACGAGACCGATTCGTATGCAATTCGTTGTTTGTGATGCATAATTGTTGCACCAAGTGCAAATTCAGAAGCATCTACTGATAATATCAAATCTCGATTTGGGTCAAAATATGTCAGTACAGGCGACTGCGTTATTTCAGTCTTTAAGTTCTTCAATTCCCTCTCATGGTTTTCTGACCAATGCCATTCAATATTACCTCAACAATTCTCCCAAGTTCCTGTTCTTCGTGGCCAAATTCTCTATGAATGATCCTAAATAGTTTATCATACCCGAACACCGTTGCAATTCTTTAACACTTTCTGGTCTAGGCATGTCGATAATAGATCTAATTTTCTCCTCATCCTAAAAACTTTATTTCGGTATGTAAAATCTTACATTTATCGTTAAACCTTATGCCAACTTCCCTAGCCCTTTGAAAAACTGTTTCTAGAACTTTCAAGTGTTCTTCTTCAGTAGAGGAGTATATCAAAAAGTCATCTATATATATTATCAACCCGGGAATATCCCCAAACAACCTTACCATTTCCCCGTGAAAAATTTCCGGAGCTGCATTAATCCCGAAAGGCAATCTCAAAAATCTATAACGTCCAAAAGGAGTATTAAAGGTACATAACCTTGACGATTTTTCGTTCAATGGTATCATTCAAAATCCACTGTTAGCATCAAGTGACGAAAAATATTTTGAACCATTAAGTTTCGCTTTACAGTCTTCAATGTTTGGAAACGGGAACTGTGGCCTCAAAATAGCCTCATTTAAATTTCTCGGATCTAAGCAAATTCTAAGATTTCCATGTGGTTTTGATACCAGAACAATTGAATTCAACGACTCAGTTGGTTCACTGACCCCTTTAATTACCTTTAAATTTTCCATTCTATTGAATTCTAATTTCATTTTATCATATAATTTAAACGGAATTTTCCTAGGTGGATCAACTACTATAAAAACATATTTTATAGAAATGTAAAAATATTAACGTTGGTTTTCTTTAAAAAATTCTTAAATTTTAATTTACTAAAATTCTCCATTGATATTATATTGGCCTGCGCCCCAGTATCTATTTGACATACCATTTTGCTATTTTCAATTATAACCTCAATGTTCCATTCCACTGATGATTTTATTGATTTAGAAAAGGTGCCAATAAATAAATCTTCCTTTTCATCATGCAAACGTCGCATGCATGGAACAACAATCCACTTGAAATGTATGGCTTTCTGTAGCTATATAACAAAGCACATGCACTTAAACACATTTTAATTTAGTTAAATATTTTTTGTTTTATTAAAACAAATAAGGAAACTTATTAACATAAATTTTGTTTAACTTTTTAAAGTATGCACTTATCTACAACATTTGATTTTCGATTTTTTATTTCCTAAAAACCATTTCTTTACTAGCAATTATATAAAATTAGTGCAAAATTTGAACCAGTATTAAAACAAGCTATATTTAAACATACTTTCAAAAATTAGTGGTCATGATATTATTGATCCCAAATTCGAAGAATAAAAATTTTAATTACATACATATGTTTGTAGAATTACAGTAAATACATTAGTATTCAAAAGAAAGAGAATAGGAAAACTAATACAGAGGGACAAACACGAAAAATAACAAGCACCACAGCAAACATATGTGTATACATAGATATTGTTGACTAAATCAAAAAACATGCAACTGCAGCATATTAAAAATTATTTTTTTTTAATGAATATTACAATTTTTTTCTCTTTTATAGCAAAACCAGTATGTATGTGTTACCGAAAGCCAACAGTCCGAACAAGAATAACTTGAAATTCCTAACTCGTTTATGAAGTTTTGATTTCTTCTGCAAAAATAAATTGGGTTTTGATTTTTTCTAATGATGGCAATCGATTTTGAAAACGAAACGATTCAAAATAGAAAAAAGGTGTGGTGTGATAGTTTTTCCGTTTTTATTTATATTTTAAAATTATTTTTTTATGATTTTCATGAATTTCTTATTTGCTTTAATTCAGTTATATAATGTAAAGTTTACCTCTTGGTTAGCATTTTTAATTACAATTCTTTTAAAATGCTTAAAAACCTTGAAAACGATTTTTTGACCGAAATTCATCACACCCTTTCAAAAATTACTACGTTGCACTAAAATTAGTAAAGAAACAAAAGTTGCAATAAACTGAAGTCTGTCTTTTTTTACAAAAATAATTATTCCTAGTGTTACATTTTTTAAGGTCACTATCAATAATATTTAGTAAAATTGCTAACTTTCATTTAACCACTAAAAATTAACAAAATTAGTGCAAAATATAAAACTTCTATTACTAAGTATTAGTGGAACCTGCAAAATTAATGCACAACCCCCATCTATGGTTTCCATTTTATAAAAAAAAACACTAAAACAACATTGTGATTTGCTGCATTGTTCTATAAATTATTTTGTACAATTTGCTCAAAATTAAGAAACTCTCAACAGTAAATGCATCCGAAACTTATTTGGAATAATATTTTTCAAGATTTGACTTATGTTTTAAAAGTTTTAATATTATGGAGTTTGGTATTCATGTTTTGTTTACCAACAACAAATGATAAGTTTTTACAGAAGAACTAACCGCACAAATTATACAACGGAATAGCACGGCACAGAACGCCAACAGAAAGTCAAAACTAATGCGGCCTTTAGCCTCTTTCTAACAGTGCCAGTGTGAAACCGGAGTTTTTTACTTTCTTATGTGTCAAAATTGTCACCTCTGATGACATGACAATCTGGCGATAGTCTCGACTAGCTATTTTTCTGTGCGAGCAGCAAAACAGATTTATTGCTAATCAAGACGCCATGTTACCTACTTAGATAATCTTAAAATATAGTGAATGTGGGTTTTGGTTTTAATTTTTAAGTAACTTGTTTTTCCTTTTGGCTTAATGTAAAGTGAACCTAAAATGCCTAATATGCTGCCAACCGCTGATTAGCTACACTATCATGGCGTCTTAACCCTATGTCTTGAGTAAAGTGGAACCAAAAGTGACGTTAGAAAATTGCTAGAATCAGCTTTTATGCCGCGGGTAGTCCCTAAAGAAAGAGACAAATAGAACATTTAAAAATAATGCAAAAATAATCAAAACAAATGCAAAGTCGAGAAAAATTAAATATTGAAATTTAAACTTACCTTTTAATATTTACGGCATAAATTATCCTCTAAGTTTATTTAAAATAAATCTAAATTTTTCAACCCTTATTTTTACCTTTGTGCAACCGTTTTTTATTAATAATCAGAAAAATTATTCAAAATAAAGAAGAAAAATGTAACAAGAGAGAATAGGAGCGGTCAATCATTTAAGAAAGAGATAGATAGAGAACGAGATCACTATATTCTGGTGTCGCCTCTGTTTACTTTGTGGCCTTTACTACCATAAATATGTTCGCACATTGAGAGAGCCTCGTCAAAATAACGAGGGAAAATGTGTTCGTGGTCTTATGTTTAAAGAAATCGTATAGATGTTCACGTTCAGTTTCAGCATAATTTATTGTCTCTCATCGAGTTTGTATGGATGCTTTTAGCTTCTGTATGTCTAGCTATATGCCAACAACGATCTAACTTGTTTATGTTTTTCCCAGCGCGTGACATGATCGGAGAGTATTGTAATAATATTCGTAGGGTGGTTTGTGGGACTCGTGCTATATACTAAAAACTCTTGTCCGCTTTCTTCTTTTAGCCATCCGTTCTTACCATTTTTCTGCTTGATAGCAAGAATTCGGGTTAATAAACCCTTATTAGCTCTCTCATGCAGGAGCGTGACGATAGCAGATAATCAATTATTATCCTCCCTCTCCCAGCTTTTAGGAGCGCAACGACAACAGCCAAATCAATTATTATTGAACGGCAATGAAATTTGCAAAATATCAACTACTGTGGTTAATAGGTCCTAACTAAAAGCTGGCTTTGGAATAAAAGCTCCTTTTGGAAAAAACAAAATACATTGATCCTGACGAGACGGCCCTCTCAACCAAATCATAAATAGTATATTAGAATTTGAATGCAATAATAAGTAATTACAGTCGTAATAAATTATATATAACACTGTACGGAAAAAATTTCTTTTCGAAGAATTCAATAAAACGAAATTAAAGTTAAGCCAGTAAGAGGTCTATATTGTGCCGAATCTTATATACCTGTTACAAAAGAATGAACTACTGAAAATGAGCTATCGAGTTTTCTTGGTGGGAAGGATTGTTTGTGATATTAAGTTTTGGCCTCTGGTTTGAGGCGCTTAATTTTACATTCCAACTCTCCTTTCGTTTTAATAAATATAAGCGTTTTCAATCGGTTGTAGATGCGATATTTTTTTTAAATCACTGCTCTTTAAATTTGTTTTCCCTTTCTCTGAATGCATAAAAATATTTGATAAATTATAAATTTTTTTATCAGTTGTAGATAAAATTGGATCGTAGCGGTTCACAGTAAAAGATCTGATATTTGATCAAATTATTAAACGGTGCGGAGGGAGGGTGGTGCAGTTGGATTTGTCAGTCACGATGTTGTCAGTCACGAGTGAGCATCGCGTTTTCGATGTGGAGATATTTTTTAAGAGTAATGATTCTTACGTAATTGCTCGTCGACAATTTTGTTTAAAGTTCAGTATTCGACGAATACGTGATGGACCGAGTGTAAATTTAATTCCTTGGTGCCCAATTGATCTTCAAGGACTCCCGAAAGCATTGAACTGGTTGAAAGCAATTTACGTGAAAATCCGCGATTTTCATTGCGGAAAAGAGTAGCCTCACTGGGACTTCCAAGAGCCATTTATCATGAAATTTAAAAAAAGGATCTGAAGTTTCATCCTTTTAAAATTCAAATCGTCCAAAAACTCAAAGAAAGTGACTGATTTATGGAAAAATTTTTGTGAAACGATGTTAGAAAGTTTTCGCACTGTAAATCCCATTTTTTGGAGCGACGACGCTCATTTTCTCTTAAACTGCCACGTCAACAAGCAAAACTGCAGTTACTGGTCTCCAAGAACCCACAACCCTTGATTGAAACATCAAATCCAATTGCATTGCCTGAGGTTAACTGTTTGGTGTGCCTTATCGACGCATGAGATAATTGGACCATTTTTTTTCGAAAATTCTCGAGGCCAGGCGACGAATGTCAGCGGTGAAAATTATCGACGCATGATAACAAAATTCTGTTTGCCAAACCTGCGAGCTCATCCATCATACTCTTCACACACGCCGTTTCAACAGGATGGGGTAACTGGTCACACAGCCAGAGCTTCGATGAATGGGGACATCCCATGGTCACCGAAGTAGCCCGACTAATTCCCACGGATTTTTTTTTTTTTATCAAAGAAGAGGTTTATAATGACAATCCCTAATCTCTTGTGGATTTAAAGGAAAATATTCGACGAGAAATCAGTTCAATTGAAGCAAGTTTACCGCAGTGTGCGGCGTAGAACACAAGGCTCCATTTTGAACAGTGTGTTCAACTCGACGGAAGACTAGACACCCATTATCAGTAATGCCGTCAATGACCCTATAAAATTTTGGTTACTTGCACTCAAATTGGCAATTAAAATAGTGATGTTAAAAAATCGCCGGGGCCTGATCGTTTTACTGGATCTATGGTAAGAAACTTACCTGCTTTCGCTCTCCGAACTGTTATGTTTATATTTAATGCCATGTTACGAATTCGTTGCTTCCCTTCCTCTTAGAAAATATTTGAAATTGTTATGATCCCAAAACCAAGAAAAGATGTTAGGCCAATTAGCTTGCTTCCTCTTTTATCAAATTATCTGAGAAAATCTTCGTACTTAGTAAGACTGCTTTCCTTACCGAGCGGCACATTATCCCAGATCATCAATTTGGATTTCGTGCGGGACATGGTACTATCGGGCCTTTGAGAACTAACAATACTGTTCGGCTTTATTCATAGATATTTATGAGGCGTTTGATAAAGTTTTTCACGATGAGTTACTCATCAAAATCTCGCGGCTGCTTTCTGAAAATACTCACAAATTTCTTGAAAGCTACCTGACAGATAGAATGTGTAAAGTAAGGTCCAACGATCGATTTTCCTCATTTGGAAAAGTTTCAGCTAGTGTCCCTTAAGGTGGTATAGTAGGTGTAAATATGGACTCGACGATTGCTTCGCAGCATCTGTAATCTTGTTTTAACGAGCTAGAGGATTGCGTAAAGAACTGGAAGATAAAGGTTAATCCCTCTAACTTTCACGCTCAGAAGGGAAAATTGTCCGCCGATCAAATTAACTGATATCATTGTCCCAGCATAAAATCACGTGAAATATTTTGGAATTCATCTCGACTGACGTCTAACATATTCCAGACATATTGAAGTAAAAATAATGTATGTAAAACTCAATACTGCTCAGTTGCATTGGCTTATAAGCCCCAACTCAACTCTTGCCATGGAGTATAAAGTTATCTTGTACAAGTCCATTCTAAAACCTATATGACCACATGGCATCCAGCTAAGGGCTATTACGTTCGCATCAAGTATTCAGAAGTTACAAAGAAGACAGTCTAATCGTCTGAGCTCCATGTATCATACGAAATGAAAATATTCACAGGGATTTAAATAATCCCACAGTACAAAAGAAATTAAGAGTTACTCATGTAAATACGTACACAAATTATTAGTTCATTCCAACTCCTATGCCCGGGATTCGCTACAGTTTAGTGGACATAAGAGACTTCGTAAAATCAATACACTTAGACTTGCTAGACATGCCTTTTGACCCATTATAAAATATTCCAACATTTAAATTGTTTGTAAAATTTTTAAATTGTTGTAATTTAGTTACTACATTGATAGTAACCAACAAATATAACAACTAGGATTAGGATTTCATAACTTATTGTAATTATCATGTAGAAAGATTCAATTAATAATAAAAAAAAGGTTTTGAAACTGGCGTTTTTTGGATGTATTATTTAGGCTGAAATACGATCTGTTCAAAATAAAACGCTTTCACTGCAAATGTAACCACCTTTGCGGTTTCAGTTCCCATTGGTAGATGTAACATAACCAATTAAAATTATTATTATGTTGAAGCCATATATAACAACAATCTGCAAAATTTTTAATTTTATGTAGAAATTTATATTGTATGTATGCTTAAAAATAAACACAATATATTAATTATTAAACTTATTCAAAAATATTATTCTTAATAACTACTTGTTACTTTTACTTTCAGGCAAATGATTGTATCTACAGTTGGCCCTAAACTATAAGCAGTTTTCAATTTCATTTTTGCAGGTATTTGTTCTTCCCTTGTGGCCTTTGCCTGTAACGAAACAAAAATTCTTAGTCACGTTCAATAATTCTTATTTTGCTTTTATTTTCAGATTTTCACTATAGTCACAGTTTGTTCAATATTGATTTTTTTAGCAATTAATTTTTTATTAAAATTTTGCGATTTTATAATGAAATTTCGACTTTGTGGTGAATTAAAAATTTTGCTAAATTTCGAATTTTTACGTTTTTTTTTTAATTCTGATTTTCTTTAATATTATTTTATTTTTGTTATTTAAAATTTTTAATAATTTATACAAAAAAGTTGCATTCCAGTTTTTCGATTTTATGGTGAATTCCCGAAATGGTGGTGAATTTAAATTATGCGCAAAATTTCGAATTTTTTGCAATTTTGTTTGTGAAATTTCGGTTTTTGGAGGAATTCGGTTTTCCTTGTTAGTTTTTAAAAATTTTTAGGCTTAAAAAATTAATTCGGTCCAACATTTAGGCCTGTACGTTATTTGTGGGCCGCGGGATGATCATTGCTGTAGAAGGACTTTATAGCAAAATTGATAAGGGTTTAGAATATGCAAATTTTATGGGCGCGTGTGTAAGCGTGTCCCCACGAGAGTGGAAATACAAAAATCCCAGATCTTGGGCCTATATGGATTATTGCAAATCGCAAAAATTCGCGGAATGCACTGTTTAAGCTTAAGTTTCAAGATCCATTAGAAAGTTGATTTCAACATCGGACAAACTTACACCTCTAATTAAACCTTCTTACTTATACGGATCCAGAATATTTGTATATACTTTGCTAGATCGGAAATGAATAGTTGAAATTACAAACGGAATGACAAACCTATATACATATACCCTCTCCATGTTTGTGAAGAGTATAAAAATGCTAGGAATCAGAATATATAATTATATACATCAATATTTTACGGAATTCAAAAATTTTGTGTGTGTTATTAATTGATAATAGCTTATACCGCTTAATATTGGATAATATATGTATATATCCTAACGCTAGCATTAATTATTATCTTAAGCACTTGAATTCAGAAATTATAATGCAAAAGCATTGGTGAACTAAAAAAATTTGTTAAACCCGTTTTTGCTTATAAATACTAATAACAGTCGGCCTTGCCAATAAATATATTTAGCAAATACATGTTTTTTCTAATTTAAAAGAATTGTGGCATATAATTTAAATTTCAGATTTATGTAACAGTTATATAATAGATGAAAAGTATTTACAAAAGTTTTTTATTTTTAATATTTAATTAACGCATGCACAAAAATGAAGCGAACAGCGCGAGCTAACAAAACCAATTGATATTTTCCGTGTATGCAAGAACAGGGGTAAAAGCAAATTTTAAGATTATCGGTTGACAGGGAGCCACATCACTCCCCTCGCTGAAATAGGTCATCTAAATCGCACCGGAAGCTTTATGTGTCTGCCACTAGATGAAGTCTTCAGTGTAGGCTTTGGAACAATGTCATCTTTTGAGGTAAGCTCGTTTGATGGAATGTTTAGATCGATATCGCTAGGGTTGTTTTTCGCTGCTGGTTGATCGTCGCAGGAAAAGCTACTTGTTGTTGAATTTGGTGCTTGTAAATTTGTTGATTGTAAATTTGGTGGGTGTAATACAGGTGCATCTGTTGCTGTGTAAAAATACGGCTTCAAGCGATCAATATTAATGTTGCAGTTACGGTTACGAACTCGAATTGTGAAAATTTTTGAGTTGCGTTTCAAAACGATGTATGGACCATCATAAGGGTGCGTTAGTGAAAGAAGAATTGAGTCCTTTCTTACGAAAACGTGAGTAGACGAAAAAAGATTATTTGATATAAAAGTTTTATTGTGCAGTTTCAGTTAGTTGGTCTTAGTTTTTCCATTGATTTTCGAAAATCGTTAACAAAATCACTTGAAGACTCTTTTCCGCAGCTTTTGAAAAAAAATTCCCCTGGAATTCTCAGCGTTGTTCCATATACCAGCTCTGCAGCAGAAGCATTAATGTCAGTCTTGAAGACTGTATTCTAGATAGAGCGTCTGCTGCAGCGTTTTCCAATCCAGGTGTGTGTCGGATATCTGTTGAAAATTTGCTGATAAAATCAAGTTGGCGTATTCGGCGATGCTTTTTCTACTTTTTGTTTAAATACAAAAACTAGTGGACGATGGTCAGTGACTATTATACATTTTCGCCCCTCGATGGCGTAACAAAAATGGCAACAGCTTTATAGATTGCCGTTAGTTCTTTGTCATACGTTGATTATCTCTGTTGCGTAGTGGTAAGCTGCTTCGAGTAAAATGCAAGCGGCTGTAATTCACCATCAACTATCTGATGTAACACCGACTGCAGAATTTGATGTGTCAACAAAAATCGATAACTCGGCGTTTACATGTGGGTGAGCTAAGAGTGTTTAATTTGCTAATGCAGTTTTGCACGTTTCGAATGCAGCTTCGATAGCTGATGTCCATTCTAATGGGGTAACGTCGTTTTTCTTGTTACCGGGGACCATCTCTAGAAGTACTGTTAGATATGATGTTGCATGAGGCAAGAACTTTCTGTAAAAGTTTATCATACCGATAAATCGTTTAAGCTCCTGTGCTTTTCATCTGCAGTTGTTCCATTGCTGCGACTTTTATTTCGTTTTTGTGAACGATGTCGTAAATTATCTGGCCCACTAGACCGAGAACGTGAACGATTATTAAGCTGATCAAATTTCTTACCTAATTCAACTATTGCTGCTCGCAGGTCATTTACGTCATTAACAGTGTGGTGATTTACTTGACTTATCTGCTCGGGTAATATGGCATCGACAACAGGATCTGCAATTGTTGTGAATTCCGACGCTGAACCTGTTGGTGCTGCTACTACGGGTTGTGCGAAATCTGGCAAACGTTTGGTCCATAAACCTTTCAACGCAGCTTCAACTAAAGTGCTGCCTGCTACTCGTTTCATCTCAAAATATAATTCTGAGGGTTTTTTTTCGCCCAACGGAAATTCCGACAGTAACCTGCTTGGTAGCTGCTATTATCTGTGATTGGATTTAGTTATCTTCTAATGAGAAAATAACTGTTGCTGCAAAAAATATATATGTACCTTACTCTCGAAACACCGGTACTTTTACAAAATGTCGCAGGTTAAAAATTTGTTGCTTTATTTAACCTCGAAACTGTTAAGATGTCTTTTGCAAAAATCACGCTGGGGTCACCAATTTAGAAAATACGTGTTTTTTCTAATTTAAAAGAATTGTGGCAGTTATATGATAAATTAAATGTGTTGATACTTACATCAACATAATTTTATTTTTTATTATTTAATTATCATTATTAAAAAATATTACTTAATTTCCGTTTTTAACTTCAATAACCATTATTGTTGACTAAACATTTTATTCTACTTACTATTTCTGTTTTAAGTTCAATTACCTAAAGATTTTGTATTGTACAAAACCTGTACAAATACGAAGGTGAAATGTACAATGAGACAACTGAGTATCTCACGTCTCAGATTAACAAGTTCAGCGTCAAGCCATTACCAGCAATCAGAAAAGACACATTAGAACTTCCGTCAACTAATCCATCTGATTATGAAGTATTGTCGCCTCAAGGTAAAGGACTAGCTAGGAGACTAAAAGCTCGAATGACGGTCTTAATACTCTTAATAAAAGGGCTATTGTTGAAAGAAGAGGGACACCCGCCACAATTTTATCAGATAAAGAGTGAAACCATAAAAAAATTGTGGGATCAAATTCAAGAATGTTATGATGAATTGTGGTATGAAGTGGAATATCCTACAATATTGGAACTTGATCCAAATGAATACCATAATCTGGATGACTTAGTTCAACATTATTTGATAGAATTGGCAGTACTATCAGAAGAACACAAACGGCAGCATGTCGATGGTGAATTACAGTTGGGAACCAACCCAGGCGTACATAGCTCATTGCCTCTACCAAAGGTTACTATTCCACAATTTAATGGAGACTGTTTAAAGTGGTGCCAATTTTTTGAAATGTTTACGGAAATGGTCGACAAGCAACGTCTACCAAACGTACAGAAAATGTGGTACCTCAAATCAAACGTCTCAGGAGAAGCTGCAAAACTTATTAGCCATCTAACGCTATCCGAAGATACTTCAGGAGCGCTATGATAGCAAAAGAGTCATAGTAGCCACTTTAGTAGACAAGATCCTTAACCAACCAGCAGGAACCATATCTAGCACAACAATTAAGACTCTTCCTGACACTACCAAGGAATGTTTGTTGGCGTTAAATAACTTAAATGTTAACACTTCATCTTGGGATGCTATAATCATACAACTACTGATTAAAAAGCTAGATCGTGCTCTCTATACTCGATTTATACAATCACTAACTAAACCAAGAGATGTGCCAACAATGAAAGAGTTGTTCTCCTTTCTTGAGATTCAATTTCAGTCAATGGAATCATTTGGTTACAAGGAGAAATTAACTACCCATAAAAAGAAAAAAATTACAGTGTCGTGTGTGACATCTACAGATAATAACAACAATTGCAAACTTTGTACCACAGAAAATCATCCTATCTATCACTGCAAGCAATTCCTAAACATGACGGAATCAGACAGGTTAAGGTGGGCACAACAACAAAGACTTTGTGTTAACTGTCTCAGAGAGGACCACGCAACAAAAGCTTGTACCTCCAGTGGATGTAGAAAATGCAACAAGAAGCATAATTCATTATTACATTTACAACAAAACATACAACAAAGGCAGAAGACATCAGTTCCGCATATCAACCCACAAACAAAAAAGGAAAGACGATTACAGTCTCATACACATCTATGAAGCCAACAACAAGGCATCAGAATTATGTCATGTTAGCCACCGCAAAGGTAGTTATCAAGGCCACAAATGGTATCACACACGAATTTCGAGCTATACTAGATTCAGGCTCGCAAGTAAATATTGTGACTGAACGACTTATCAAGACAATAGTTTTTTGATTAATATATAATTGGTTCGTTATTTTTATTTCCTGATGATGCTACACAATGGAGTAGCGAAATATCGAAATAATAAAAATATAATTTTTTAAAAAAAGGCCTTCAAGCTTGGACAATTTTAAATAAATTAAATTTAAAAAAGGTCAAGAACAGCTATAATTTTAAGAAACTATCCCTTTCACCAACGGAAGCATCTTTATGCATTGATGGTGTTGGAAGAATTAAAAAACGAGCACAAATTGAAATGTTCTCTACAAATAATGACTTTTCAAGAAACTTGGAAGCGATTGTCCTACCAACTATTATTCCGGAACAACCAAATCAAAACCTTGATGTTTCAACTTTGAGCATTCCAAGTAATATCTACTTAGCTGATCCCAGATTCTATCAGCAAGGGAAAATCGATGTTCTACTTGGTGCAGAATTCTATTTTAGTCTTATGCAGCCTGGGACAATAAAACTGACAAGCGGCGGCCCAACGCTACAAAACACGTTGCTTGGCTGGATCGTGGGAGGCTCCGTACGACAAACCATTGCTCATAGCTCATCACCACCACTTACATGTGCAGTATTTAGCGAGGAGTCTTCACTAGAACAAGCGGTAGAGAAACTATGGAAACTCGATGAAGTAGAACCAAATGAAAGGATCCTGTCACCAGCAGATGCCCAATGTGAAGCCCATTTTATTTATCATACTCAAACTAACACAGATGATCGCTTTATCGTCAGCCTTCCATTTCGGGAAAACCCAACATCATTGGGTGATTCGCATGCCATGGCATACAACAGATTTGTTAGTTTAGAGCGACGACTCCAAAAGAATGAAAGTAGCCGAATTCAGTACACGCAGTTCATGAGAGAATATGAGCAACTAGGACACATGCAAAGGGTAAACCTCGATAACGTATTACATCCAAGATATTTTATCCCACACCACTGTGTACTAAAACCTGACAGCACCACAACAAAGCTTCGGGTAGTGTTTGACGTATCAGCGAAAACATCAACTGGATATTCATTAAATGATTTAATGTATACTGGTCCAGTGGTACAAAGTGAACTATTTTCCATTTTAATTCGTTTCCGATTGCCAAGGTTCGTGTTCACAACCGATATTGAAAAAATGTACAGGCAAATACTAATCAACCCAAACGACCATCAATATCAACTTATTATGTGGAGGGAAGTGCCATGATCGCCACTTGCCTATTACAAACTCAACACAGTACCATATGGGACACGGGCAGCACCTTACCTGGCTACGAGATGTCTACAAAAAATAGCTAATGAGAATTCTCTCAAGTTTCCGTATGGTTCTCAGATGCTGAAAGATAACTTCTATGTGGATGACGGCCTTGGAGGTTCAGACGACCTCAACATAGCAGTAGAAACGCAAAAAGAACTCGTTATTATGTTGAAAAAATATGGATTTAGTTTGAAAAAATGGTGCGCAAACCATCCACATTTGCTTAAAAATATTCGAACCGGTGACCAAGAGGTTCACTTTTTTTTTTAAATTTATTTATTATTCGGTTACAAAGCAATTCATATGTATATCATTCTAAGGTACCTCTGCGCCGTATAGGCATTGTAGAAGTGAGTTAGCAATAACATCCTGACAACAGTTAAAAGATGTAAGCAAATAATAAAAATTTTGTTTAAATTAGAATAATTAATTTAAAAGATAATAGTAATTTCATGCATTTAGATATACTATTAAATATAAGAATACATAATATTATCGAAACTTCAAAATTTTCAATGCAATAAATCTTCCAAGTTACCTAGCAAAAATTTCTTTAAGGTTGTCTTAAATAATGAAATGTTATTAATTGATTTTACGGACTCTGGCAAGTTATTAAATTCCCGACTACCAATATATTCAATGCGTTGCTTAGTCATCTCAAGCCTACAGCGAGTTACTATTAAACTCGTACTATTTCTTGTAAATATCGTATGTCGATTTCGCGAAAATTTTATGGTATGATGACCAATGTTATGCAGGGACTTGAACACAAAAATTAAAAGTTGATACTTGTATATTCCACATATTGGCAAAATCGTTTTGGAAACATTTCTGTATAGTGATATAGTTGAGTACGATAGAGGAAGGTTGTACACTATCTTAAGAGCTTTGTTTTGTACACGTTGTAGGGATTTTAGTTCATTTGTATGTCTACAGCCATACAAGATTGTTAAATATCCAAATTGACTTTGTATTAATGCATTGTAAATCGATAGTTTTGTATTTTCATCAAATTTATGTTTGAACTTGTATAGTATTCCAATCACCGAACTTATTTTGGACTTAAGATATTGTATATGTATGTTCCAGGAAAGATTACTTTGCAAATGTATTCCTAGATAATTTATTGAAGCTACTTCCTTAATTTCGGTACCATCTACCATTACACTGAAATTATCATTTGGGCAATTAGTTGGCCTAAATTTAACCAGCTTTTTTTTATTAGCATTCAAAACGAGTTTATTTATTTTAACATATTCAACAATTAATGCTGCATCTCTTTCAATGTATGCTTTAGCTACTGTGTCATATTTATATGGGTAAAATATGTATATGTCATCAGCATATACAAAGAGTTTTCCATTCAAATCAAGGTGAATAATATCATTTATATACAATGTAACATTATTGGACCGAATACACTGCCCTGCGGTACACCGTGATCAACGCTGCCAATAAACCTTTTGCCTTTATTTATCTGAACAAATTGTTTTCTATTTGTAAGATAACTTTGAAGTGGATCCAGTTCACGATTACGAACTCCATATAGACTTAACTTTTCAAGTAGAATGCCATGGTCAACAATATCGAATGCCTTCGTAAGATGAAAAAATAATCCTACAACGCCACTGTGCCCATCATCTAAACCTTTACATATATAATTAATGACATTTACCACAGCTTTCTCCGTGCCACTACGTTTTCTAAATCCATTAAATTATCAATAGCAGATAAAACAGCAATCGGACGATATAAATCGGCTGTAGTAGCATTGTTCACTTTCGTAATTGGAGTGATTTTATGGATTTTCCATATGTCTGGGTATATTCCCAAATCAATCATGTTGTTAAATATGCGCATAAGATGAGTAGATACATCATCTTTACAATATTTTAGAATTTCAGGAGAAACTTGATCGTGATCAAAACTTTTCAGAATATTTAAATTCAATAAGATATTATTTACTTCCGTCGAAGTTGGGTATCGCAATTTGAATATACTATCATAAAATCGCATTGTTCTGAGAGAATTATACGAATCAAGTGGATTTCGTTCAATTATATACCTTAAATCCTTAACTAATTGAATGAAATAGGTATTTAAAGCTTCAGCTTTGCGAGAATCACTAGCAATAAGTTCTCCATTATCATCCTTTATATTTATACATTTATTAGAATCTCTACCAAGTGTTTTATTTATAAAGTTCCAACTCTTTCGTGGATCATGCTTTACTTCATCCAAGACATCACAATTATAGTTGTTCATGGATACTCTGCAAGCGCTTTTAATGATATTGCTAATTCTTTTCAATATATTGCTTAAGTCCACGTTGTGACGGAATCTTCTTCGTTGTTTTAAAAGTTTCTGTTTATAGACAATAAGTTTTTGTAAATTAATATTAATCCAGGGTGTGATTTCATTCTTAAGTACCTTTTTCCTAGTTTTTATAGAACTTGCGATTGTCACCGCGTCATTAATGCACGATATTAGGGTAATTGTGTCGGCCGATGGATCACGAATTTTACTTATGCTATATATGTGATTCTGAATATATTGCTTAACATGATTATAGTCACACTGAGTGTATGAAACTTGTCGAATATTTTTTCTATAAATGTCAAAAGCAATTCTGCAAGATACAATATTGTGATCCGATAAATCACACTCAACAGAGTCAATATGTAATAACTTTTCTACATTACTATATACGTGATCTATTGAAGTTTTACTATCCGGACGAGTAATTAGCGTATGACAATTATTAATATCGTAATGTTGCAAAATACATAACAATTCTTCACTTTCTTGCTCTTTCAGCATATCAATATTTGAGTCACCCACAATAATATTTGAGTCACCCACGACCATAGCAAGAAAGTAAGTTGTCTATAAAACATAGGAAATTGTTTGTATTACACTTTTAAGATCTATAGAAAGACACAACGACGAGCGGCTTTCCTTTTATTTTTAATTCGTATAATGTCATGACTATGTAATCAACATAATTATTACTCTCACAAACATTGCATGTATATTTTAATTGATCACTAATAAAAATAGTGGTTCCGCCGTAACTATCCCATCTACAAGAGTGAATACTGTGATATCCATATATATTATATAGTTGTGTATGCTACCTATGAAACCACGTCTCCTGAATTGCTATAATATATGGTAGTCGTGGAAGATTAACAATTAAATCTTTAAATTTATTAAGTTTATCAATTGAGGCAATACTTCTGATATTTATACTAAGAATATCAATATGTGCATTACTATTTTTAAAATGATTTTCAAAAGATTCTAAGTTGCAAAAGTAATGGTTGTTTAACATAATAAAATATACAATAAAAATTATGACATAAAAAAGAAGTAGTAACGATTAGAACAAATTGCATTTCAAAACTGCTAAACTATGTTCGCTGCATTTCCAACAGTAGATCTACGCATACTTGGTTTGTTAGTTGTTGCCTCTAATAAGAGATTATCTACATCTTCCTCACATCTTATGATTAAAGGCTTAGACAATTCACCCTTTTTAGCAAAAATGTTTCCTCTGGCAGCATAAACTGAGGTATACCGAACATTTCTTAAAGTTTTCGCATGTATTAACAAGTTGTGTGTTTCTCGGCTGAAATAATCACGGATAAACACCTTTTGAGTGGCTACATTTTCTTTTAGTTTTGGTTTGACATTCATCAGCTGCTCCTTAGTTTTCTTTGAACTAAACTTAACAATTAATTTCTGTTTATTTGGATTTCGATAATAACAGTACTAATTCAATAAAAACGTTAGGATTATATTGGTTACCTAAAAGCGATCCCTTTTGCGTTAAAGTCAAGTTAACCCAACATCAGCAAATCTCAAAACGAACAGTAACTTCCGATCTTGCAAAACTATTTGATCCCCTCGGTCTATTAGCTCCTGTGATTGTTAAGGCAAAAATATTTATTCAACACCTTTGGCATCATGAATTAGATTGGGATGAACCATTAACTAGTGATCAATGTGCATCTTGGAGCACATTTAGAAACGATCTAGAAGATCTTAACAATTCTACGATAGCACGACACATCTTCCAGGGCGAAAGACTAGTAAAAACACAACTACACGTATTCGCAGACGCATCTGAGAAGGCCTTTGGTGCAGTTGCATACATTCGTTCAATTCTTAAGAATGGGAAGGTAATCGTGCGAATACTCTGTGCAAAATCAAGAGTTGCACCATTGAAGCAGCAAACATTACCTCGACTAGAGTTATGTGCAGCAGTTCTAGCAGCATAGCTCGCTCAAAGACTAAAAGTTGACCTGCAGTTTCAAAACCAAGCTACATTTTTATGGACTGATTCAGAAATCATATTATCATGGATATACGCACAATCATCTTCATACAAAACATTTGTCGCCAACAGAGTATCAACAATCCAGTCATTAATGGCGCCATGTACGATCAAAACACAACCCAGCCGATATACTATCCAGAGGACTTCGTGCAGTAGATCTGCGAACATGTAACTTATGGCTATACGGACCACTTTTCCTCCATGGAAGAGAGGAATCATGGCCATCGAAATATTTACCTCACGAAATTGCCAATGACATTGAGAAAAAGCAGTTGGTTCCTGTTACAGCAACTATGGTATTAAACGACGGTATCCTTATATACGAAATTCACCACAAAAATTCCTTTACAACTTTACAGAAGGTTTTGGGTTACGTTCGATGATAACTGTTTCAAGTTCTTCGTGCGTTAGTGACGCTTCGCAGTAAAAGTTGCTTAGCGGATTTTACTGCTGCCTCCCATAAGCCTCCAAAGTGAGGGGCTCGATGTGGAATAAATTTGAATTCAATGCCTTCTTTACTGCATGACTGTAATATTTTTTCTTGTGAGTTATTATCAAAGATTACTTGATTAAGTTCTTCTAGCTGATTCCGTGTACCTATGAAATTTGTAGCATTATCTGAATATATGGTCTGGCAATGCCCTCAGCGTGATATGAATCTTTTGAGGGCTCCAAAGAATGCATCTGTTGTCAATTCAGTTACAACTTCCAGGTGTACAGCCTTCGTTGAGAAACAGGCTTCCAATCTTCCTCCGACCCGTAAAATGTTATTTTCATCTAGGAATGGAGATAAGCTGCTAATTATGCTGGACTTGTCCACTTGGTTTTTTTCTTTAATTCAGATATCTCCTTCTTGAAGTCGGAGATCTGAACTGCTCGTATAATTATAAATCGCGAATCATCCAGTTCTTTAGGATTCAGTGAAATGTGTTTTGGTCGAAATTCATTTTGCGTTTTTGAATTATTTATGAATCTTAGTACGTAACCCAAAACCTTCTGTAAAGTTGTAAAGGAATTTTTGTGGTGAATTTCGTATATAAGGATACCGTCGTTTAATACCATAGTTGCTGTAACAGGAACCAACTGCTTTTTCTCAATGTCATTGGCAATTTCGTGAGGTAAATATTTCGATGGCCATGATTCCTCTCTTCCATGGAGGAAAAGTGGTCCGTATAGCCATAAGTTACATGTTCGCAGATCTACTGCACGAAGTCCTCTGGATAGTATATCGGGTGGGTTGTGTTTTGATCGTACATGGCGCCATTAATGACTGGATTGTTGATACTCTGTTGGCGACAAATGTTTTGTATGAAGATGATTGTGCGTATATCCATGATAATATGATTTCTGAATCAGTCCATAAAAATGTAGCTTGGTTTTGAAACTGCAGGTCAACTTTTAGTCTTTGAGCGAGCTATGCTGCTAGAACTGCTGCACATAACTCTAGTCGAGGTAATGTTTGCTGCTTCAATGGTGCAACTCTTGATTTTGCACAGAGTATTCGCACGATTACCTTCCCATTCTTAAGAATTGAACGAATGTATGCAACTGCACCAAAGGCCTTCTCAGATGCGTCTGCGAATACGTGTAGTTGTGTTTTTACTAGTCTTTCGCCCTGGAAGATGTGTCGTGCTATCGTAGAATTGTTAAGATCTTCTAGATCGTTTCTAAATGTGCTCCAAGATGCACATTGATCACTAGTTAATGGTTCATCCCAATCTAATTCATGATGCCAAAGGTGTTGAATAAATATTTTTGCCTTAACAATCACAGGAGCTAATAGACCGAGGGGATCAAATAGTTTTGCAAGATCGGAAGTTACTGTTCGTTTTGAGATTTGCTGATGTTTGGTTAACTTGACTTTAACGCAAAAGGGATCGCTTTTAGGTAACCAATATAATCCTAAGGTTTTTATTGAATTAGTACTGTTATTATCGAAATCCAAATAAACAGAAATTAATTGTTAAGTTTAGTTCAAAGAAAACTAAGGAGCAGCTGATGAATGTCAAACCAAAACTAAAAGAAAATGTAGCCACTCAAAAAGTGTTTATCCGTGATTATTTCAGCCGAGAAACACACAACTTGTTAATACATGCGAAAACTTTAAGAAATGTTCGGGATACCTCAGTTTATGCTGCCAGAGGAAACATTTTTGCTAAAAAGGGTGAATTGTCTAAGCCTTTAATCATAAGATGTGAGGAAGATGTGGATAATCTCTTATTAGAGGCAACAACTAACAAACCAAGAATGCGTAGATCTACTGTTGGAAATGCAGCGAACATAGTTTAGCAGTTTTGAAATGCAATTTGTTCTAATCGTTACTACTTCTTTTTTATGTCATAATTTTTATTGTATATTTTATTATGTTAAACAACCATTACTTTTGCAACTTAGAATCTTTTGAAAATCATTTTAAAAATAGTAATGCACATATTGATGTTCTTAGTATAAATATCAGAAGTATTGCCTCAATTGATAAATTTAATAAATTTAAAGATTTAATTGTTAATCTTCCACGACTACCATATATTATAGCAATTCAGGAGACGTGGTTTCATAGGTAGCATACACAACTATATAATATATATGGATATCACAGTATTCACTCTTGTAGATGGGATAGTTACGGCGGAACCACTATTTTTATTAGTGATCAATTAAAATATACATGCAATGTTTGTGAGAGTAATAATTATGTTGATTACATAGTCATGACATTATACGAATTAAAAATAAAAGGAAAGCCTCTCGTCGTTGTGTCTTTCTATAGATCTTAAAAGTGTAATACAAACAATTTCCTATGTTTTATAGACAACTTACTTTCTTGCTATGGTCGTGGGTGACTCAAATATTATTGTGGGTGACTCAAATATTGATATGCTGAAAGAGCAAGAAAGTGAAGAATTGTTATGTATTTTGCAACATTACGATATTAATAATTGTCATACGCTAATTACTCGTCCGGATAGTAAAACTTCAATAGATCACGTATATGGTAATGTAGAAAAGTTATTACATATTGACTCTGTTGAGTGTGATTTATCGGATCACAATATTGTATCTTGCAGAATTGCTTTTGACATTTATAGAAAAAATATTCGACAAGTTTCATACACTCAGTGTGACTATAATCATGTTAAGCAATATATTCAGAATCACATATATAGCATAAGTAAAATTCGTGATCCATCGGCCGACACAATTACCCTAATATCGTGCATTAATGACGCGGTGACAATCGCAAGTTCTATAAAAACTAGGAAAAAGGTACTTAAGAATGAAATCACACCCTGGATTAATATTAATTTACAAAAACTTATTGTCTATAAACAGAAACTTTTAAAACAACGAAGAAGATTCCGTCATAACGTGGACTTAAGCAATATATTGAAAAGAATTAGCAATATCATTAAAAGCGCTTGCAGAGTATCCATGAACAACTATAATTGTGATGTCTTGGATGAAGTAAAGCATGATCCACGAAAGAGTTGGAACTTTATAAATAAAACACTTGGTAGAGATTCTAATAAATGTATAAATATAAAGGATGATAATGGAGAACTTATTGCTAGTGATTCTCGCAAAGCTGAAGCTTTAAATACCTATTTCATTCAATTAGTTAAGGATTTAAGGTATATAATTGAACGAAATCCACTTGATTCGTATAATTCTCTCAGAACAATGCGATTTTATGATAGTATATTCAAATTGCGATACCCAACTTCGACGGAAGTAAATAATATCTTATTGAATTTAAATATTCTGAAAAGTTTTGATCACGATCAAGTTTCTCCTGAAATTCTAAAATATTGTAAAGATGATGTATCTACTCATCTTATGCGCATATTTAACAACATGATTGATTTGGGAATATACCCAGACATATGGAAAATCCATAAAATCACTCCAATTACGAAAGTGAACAATGCTACTACAGCCGATTTATATCGTCCGATTGCTGTTTTATCTGCTATTGATAATTTAATGGATTTAGAAAACGTAGTGGCACGGAGAAAGCTGTGGTAAATGTCATTAATTATATATGTAAAGGTTTAGATGATGGGCACAGTGGCGTTGTAGGATTATTTTTTCATCTTACGAAGGCATTCGATATTGTTGACCATGGCATTCGATATTGTTGACCATGGCATTCTACTTGAAAAGTTAAGTCTATATGGAGTTCGTAATCGTGAACTGGATCCATTTCAAATTTATCTTACAAATAGAAAACAATTTGTTCAGATAAATAAAGGCAAAAGGTTTATTGGCAGCGTTGATCACGGTGTACCGCAGGGCAGTGTATTGGGTCCAATAATGTTACATTGTATATAAATGATATTATTCACCTTGATTTGAATGGAAAACTCTTTGTATATGCTGATGACATATACATATTTTACCCATATAAATATGACACAGTAGCTAAAGCCTACATTGAAAGAGATGCAGCATTAATTGTTGAATATGTTAAAATAAATAAACTCGTTTTGAATGCTAATAAAAAAAGCTGGTTAAATTTAGGCCAACTAATTGCCCAAATGATAATTTCAGTGTAATGGTAGATGGTACCGAAATTAAGGAAGTAGCTTCAATAAATTATCTAGGAATACATTTGCAAAGTAATCTTTCCTGGAACATACATATACAATATCTTAAGTCCAAAATAAGTTCGGTGATTGGAATACTATACAAGTTCAAACATAAATTTGATGAAAATACAAAACTATCGATTTACAATGCATTAATACAAAGTCAATTTGGATATTTAACAATCTTGTATGGCTGTAGACATACAAATGAACTAAAATCCCTACAACGTGTACAAAACAAAGCTCTTAAGATAGTGTACAACCTTCCTCTATCGTACTCAACTATATCACTATACAGAAATGTTTCCAAAACGATTTTGCCAATATGTGGAATATACAAGTATCAACTTTTAATTTTTGTGTTCAAGTCCCTGCATAACATTGGTCATCATACAATAAAATTTTCGCGAAATCGACATACGATATTTACAAGAAATAGTACGAGTTTAATAGTAACTCGCTGTAGGCTTGAGATGACTAAGCAACGCATTGAATATATTGGTAGTCGGGAATTTAATAACTTGCCAGAGTCCGTAAAATCAATTAATAACATTTCATTATTTAAGACAACCTTAAAGAAATTTTTGCTAGGTAACTTGGAAGATTTATTGCATTGAAAATTTTGAAGTTTCGATAATATTATGTATTCTTATATTTAATAGTATATCTAAATGCATGAAATTACTATTATCTTTTAAATTAATTATTCTAATTTAAACAAAATTTTTATTATTTGCTTACATCTTTTAACTGTTGTCAGGATGTTATTGCTAACTCACTTCTACAATGCCTATACGGCGCAGAGGTACCTTAGAATGATATACATATGAATTGCTTTGTAACCGAATAATAAATAAATTTAAAAAAAAAAGTGAACCTCTTGGTCACCGGTTCGAATATTTTTAAGCAAATGTGGATGGTTTGCGCACCATTTTTTCAAACTAAATCCATATTTTTTCAACATAATAACGAGTTCTTTTTGCGTTTCTACTGCTATGTTGAGGTCGTCTGAACCTCCAAGGCCGTCATCCACATAGAAGTTATCTTTCAGCATCTGAGAACCATACGGAAACTTGAGAGAATTGTCATTAGCTAAATTTTGTAGACATCTCGTAGCCAGGTAAGGTGCTGCCCGTGTCCCATATGGTACTGTGTTGAGTTTGTAATAGGCAAGTGGCGATCATGGCACTTCCCTCCACATAATAAGTTGATATTGATGGTCGTTTGGGTTGATTAGTATTTGCCTGTACATTTTTTCAATATCGGTTGTGAACACGAACCTTGGCAATCGGAAACGAATTAAAATGGAAAATAGTTCACTTTGTACCACTGGACCAGTATACATTAAATCATTTAATGAATATCCAGTTGATGTTTTCGCTGATACGTCAAACACTACCCGAAGCTTTGTTGTGGTGCTGTCAGGTTTTAGTACACAGTGGTGTGGGATAAAATACCTTGGATGTAATACGTTATCGAGGTTTACCCTTTGCATGTGTCCTAGTTGCTCATATTCTCTCATGAACTGCGTGTACTGAATTCGGCTACTTTCATTCTTTTGGAGTCGTCGCTCTAAACTAACAAATCTGTTGTATGCCATGGCATGCGAATCACCCAATGATGTTGGGTTTTCCCGAAATGGAAGGCTGACGATAAAGCGATCATCTGTGTTAGTTTGAGTATGATAAATAAAATGGGCTTCACATTGGGCATCTGCTGGTGACAGGATCCTTTCATTTGGTTCTACTTCATCGAGTTTCCATAGTTTCTCTACCGCTTGTTCTAGTGAAGACTCCTCGCTAAATACTGCACATGTAAGTGGTGGTGATGAGCTATGAGCAATGGTTTGTCGTACGGAGCCTCCCACGATCCAGCCAAGCAACGTGTTTTGTAGCGTTGGGCCGCCGCTTGTCAGTTTTATTGTCCCAGGCTGCATAAGACTAAAATAGAATTCTGCACCAAGTAGAACATCGATTTTCCCTTGCTGATAGAATCTGGGATCAGCTAAGTAGATATTACTTGGAATGCTCAAAGTTGAAACATCAAAGTTTTGATTTGGTTGTGCCGGAATAATAGTTGGTAGGACAATCGCTTCCAAGTTTCATGAAAAGTCATTATTTGTAGAGAACATTTCAATTTGTGCTCGTTTTTTAATTCTTCCAACACCATCAATGCATAAAGATGCTTCCGTTGGTGAAAGGGATAGTTTCTTGATAAGTCGTTCAGTCACAATATTTACTTGCGAGCCTGAATCTAGTATAGCTCGAAATTCGTGTGTGATACCATTTGTGGCCTTGATAACTACCTTTGCGGTGGCTAACATGACATAATTCTGATGCCTTGTTGTTGGCTTCATAGATGTGTATGAGATTGTAATCGTCTCTCCTTTTTTGTTTGTGGGTTGAATATGCGGAACTGATGTCTTCTGCCTTTTTTGTATGTTTTGTTGTAAATGTAATAATCTTGTTGCATTTTCTACATCCACTGGAGGTACAAGCTTTTGTTGCGTGGTCCTCTCTGAGACAGTTAACACAAAGTCTTTGTTGTTGTGCCCACCTTAACCTGTCTGATTCCGTCATGTTTAGGAATTGCTTGCAGTGATAGATAGGATGATTTTCTGTGGTACAAAGTTTGCAATTGTTGTTATTATCTGTAGATGTCACAGACGACACTAACATTTTTTTCTTTTTATGGGTAGTTAATTTCTCCTTGTAACCAAATGATTCCATTGACTGAAATTGAATCAAGAAAGGAGAACAACTCCTTCATTGTTGGCACATCTCTTGGTTTAGTTAGTGATTGTATAAATCGAGTATAGAGAGCACGATCTAGCTTTTTAATCAGTAGTTGTATGATTATAGCATCCCAAGATGAATTTTTAACATTTAAGTTATTTAACGCCAACAAACATTCCTTGGTAGTGTCAGGAAGAGTCTTAAATGTTGTGATAGATATGGTTCCTGCTGGTTGGTTAAGGATCTTGTCTACTAAAGTGGCTACTATGACTCTTTTGCTATCATAGCGCTCCTGAAGTAGTGTCCATGCTGTCTTGTAGCTCTCTTCGGATAGCGTTAGATGGCTAATAAGTTTTGCAGCTTCTCCTGAGACGTTTGATTTGAGGTACCACATTTTCTGTACGTTTGGTATAGGTTGCTTGACGACCATTTCCGTAAACATTTCAAAAAATTGGCACCACTTTAAACAGTCTCCATTAAATTGTGGAATAGTAACCTTTGGTAGAGTCAATGAGTTATGTACGCCTGGGTTGCTTCCCAACTGTAATTCACCATCGACATGCTGCCGTTTGTGTTCTTCTGATAGTACTGCCAATTCTATCAAATAATGTTGAACTAAGTCATCCAGATTATGGTATTTATTTGGATCAAGTTCCAATATTGTAGGATATTCCACTTCATACCACAATTCATCATAAAATTCTTGAATTTGATCCCACAATTTTTTTATGGTTTCACTCTTTATCTGATAAAATTGTGGTGGGTGTCCCTCTTCTTCTAACAATAGCCCTTTTATTAAGAGTATTAAGACCGTCATTCGAGCTTTTAGTCTCCTAGCTAGTCCTTTACCTTGAGGCGACAATACTTCATGATCAGATGGATTAGTTGACGGAAGTTCTAATGTGTCTTTTCTGATTGCTGGTAATGGCTTGACGCTGAACTTGTTAATCTGAGACGTGAGATACTCAGTTGTCTCATTGTACATTTCACCTACGTATTTGTACAGGTTTTGTACAATACATGGATCGCTGGCTGACAGCTTATTATCTCTTCAAATCGTGTATTCGGTTTTTTCAAAGGCCTGCCATAATGCTGTTAGTTCTTCGCTTTTACTTCTGTAGAAGTCTAGCGTTCGCCGCTCATGTGGGACCTTCTTGATGTTTGCAATAATTCTTTCTATCTCAGTTGCTTTCACTTGCTGCTGAGACATAAGACTCTCTAAATTTGCCATGTTAGGTTGCTTTCTTTTAAGTTGACGATTTGAAGAAAAATAGAGATATTAGGTGTCCCGCAATACAAATGTTGAAGAGATGTGAGAAGATTTGATTAAAACTGCTGTGATTTATAGCCTTTTGCGTCATAACTAGTTGATGTTGATTTATTGTGTAAGGACTGGCTGTCCTTAAATTGTTGCGTTTTTTTTCTTAATTTTAAAGCCCCTTACCACTCGTGGGGGGAAGCTTTGTAAATTATGAAAATCTAGTGGTCACCAAAATGTTTTTCGGTGAATTGACTCTTGGACTAGTTGATGTCCTGTAGCCTTTGTGAGTGGCTGCGTGTTTCAGGATTTTTTTAAAACTCAAAAAATATCTGAAAATTAGGGGTCACCAAACATGTACGAGAAGGCGATAGTATAATTCAATTCAAAAGCATAAATCTGAACTGAAACTATATTTGCCTTATTTGTTGTTACAAGCACTTTAACCTGAAGAACGCTAATCAATCAAATAAAACACCTTAAATGCCTTAAAACGATTGATAGATTATTTCTTTATTTTTCATTCTTTTATACTAAATTATTTTACAATAAATTGATTTAAATTGCTTAGTAAGTAGAATAAACAAAATGTGCATAATTGCTGAAGTTAAATATTTTCCTTAAGTTAAAAACATTAATTTCTGTTTTGTCAATAAAAATGGTTAATGAACTTAATATAAAATTAGGTCATAAAATAAAATCTTTAGGTAATTGAACTTAAAACAGAAATAGTAAGTAGAATAAAATGTTTAGTCAACAATAATGGTTATTGAAGTTAAAAACGGAAATTAAGTAATATTTTTTAATAATAATTAAATAATAAAAAATAAAATTATGTTGATGTAAGTATCAACACATTTAATTTATCATATAACTGTTAAATAAATCTGAAATTTAAATTATATGCCACAATTCTTTTAAATTAGAAAAAACACGTATTTTCTAAATTGGTGACCCCAGCGTGATTTTTGCAAAAGACATCTTAACAGTTTCGAGGTTAAATAAAGCAACAAATTTTTAACCTGCGACATTTTGTAAAAGTACCGGTGTTTCGAGAGTAAGGTACATATATATATTTGCAGCAACAGTTATTTTCTCATTAGAAGATAACTAAATCCAATCACAGATAATAGCAGCCTACCAAGCTTCACAACCAATAGTCGTCCAACAACTGATTGGAGCCATGACTAACCTCGAAGATAGTGCAGTTGAAGTTCAAAGCAGCGTATCTGCTGTTTATGCTCGGTTGCCATTTATCCAAATGCCAAGTAATAACGTCGAAGTCTGGTTCATATCAATGGATAACATCCGACAAACCAAAGGCAGCTACCGTACTTGCAGCGTTAAGCCTCAATATCATTGCACAACTTAGTGACGTAATATCCGCGCTTCCACAAAATGAGAGATTTGAGTTTGTTAAGCAGAAAATAATTAGTCACTTCGCAGACAGCGAACAGAGACGTCTGAACAGGTTACTGTCGGAATTTTCGTTGTGCGAAAAAAAACCCTCAGAATTATATTTTGAGATGAAACGAGTAGCAGGCAGCACTTTAGTTGAAGCTGCGTTGAAAGGTTTATGGACCAAACGTTTTGTTACGCCATCGAGGGGCGAAAATGTATAATAGTCACTGACCATCGTCCACTAGTTTTTGTATTTAAACAAAAAGTAGAAAAAGCATCGCCGAATACGCCAACTTAATTTTATCAGCAAATTTTCAACAGATATCCGACACACACCTGGATTGGAAAACGCTGCAGCAGACGCTCTATCTAGAATACAGTCTTCAAGACTGACATTAATGCTTCTGCTGCAGAGCTGGTATATGGAACAACGCTGAGAATTCCAGGGGAATTTTTTTTCAAAAGCTGCGGAAAAGAGTCTTCAAGTGATTTTGTTAACGATTTTCGAAAATCAATGGAAAAACTAAGACCAACTGAAACTGCACATCATTCGAACAATAAAACTTTTATATCAAATAATCTTTTTTCGTCTACTCACGTTTTCGTAAGAAAGGACTCAATTCTTCCTTCACTAACGCACCCTTATGATGGTCCATACGTCGTTTTGAAACGCAACTCAAAAATTTTCACAATTCGAGTTCGTAACCGTAACTGCAACATTAATATTGATCGCTTGAAGCCGTATTTTTACACAGCAACAGATGCACCTGTATTACACCCACCAAATTTACAATCAACAAATTTACAAGCACCAAATTCAACAACAAGTAGCTTTTCCTGCGACGATCAACCAGCAGCGAAAAACAACCCTAGCGATATCGATCTAAACATTCCATCAAACGAGCTTACCTCAAAAGATGACATTGTTCCAAAGCCTACACTGAAGACTTCATCTAGTGGCAGACACATAAAGCTTCCGGTGCGATTTAGATGACCTATTTCAGCGAGGGGAGTGATGTGGCTCCCTGTCAACCGATAATCTTAAAATTTGCTTTTACCCCTGTTCTTGCATACACGGAAAATATCAATTGGTTTTGTTAGCTCGCGCTGTTCGCTTCATTTTTGTGCATGCGTTAATTAAATATTAAAAATAAAAAGCTTTTGTAAATACTTTTCATCTATTATATAACTGTTACATAAATCTGAAATTTAAATTATATGCCACAATTCTTTTAAATTAGAAAAAACACGTATTTTCTAAATATATTTATTGGCAAGGCCGACTGTTATTAGTATTTATAAGCAAAAACGGGTTTAACAAATTTTTTTAGTTCACCAATGCTTTTGCATTATAATTTCTGAATTCAAGTGCTTAAGATAATAATTAATGCTAGCGTTAGGATATATACATATATTATCCAATATTAAGCGGTATAAGCTATTATCAATTAATAACACACACAAAATTTTTGAATTCCGTAAAATATTGATGTATATACTTATATATTCTGATTCCTAGCATTTTTATACTCTTCACAAACATGGAGAGGGTATATGTATATAGGTTTGCCATTCCGTTTGTAATTTCAACTATTCATTTCCGATCTAGCAAAGTATATACAAATATTCTGGATCCGTATAAGTAAGAAGGTTTAATTAGAGGTGTAAGTTTGTCCGATGTTGAAATCAACTTTCTAATGGATCTTGAAACTTAAGCTTAAACAGTGCATTCGGCGAATTTTTGCGATTTGCAATAATCCATATATGCCCAAGATCTGGGATTTTTGTATTTCCACTCTCGTGGGGACACGCTTACACACGCGCCCATAAAATTTGCATATTCTAAACCCTTATCAATTTTGCTATAAAGTCCTTCTACAGCAATGATCATCCCGCGACCCACAGATAACGTGCAGGCCTAAATGTTGGACCGAATTTTTTAAGCCTAAACATTTTTAAAAACTAACAAGGAAAACCGAATTCCTCCAAAAACCGAAATTTCACAAACAAAATTGCAAAAAATTCGAAATTTTGCGCATAATTTAAATTCACCACCATTTCGGGAATTCACCATAAAATCGAAAAACTGGAATGCAACTTTTTTGTATAAATTATTAAAAATTTTAAATAACAAAAATAAAATAATATTAAAGAAAATCAGAATTAAAAAAAAAACGTAAAAATTCGAAATTTAGCAAAATTTTTAATTCACCACAATGTCGAAATTTCATTATAAAATCCCAAAATTTTAATAAAAAATTAATTGCTAAAAAAATCAATATTGAACAAACTGTGACTATAGTGAAAATCTGAAAATAAAAGCAAAATAAGACTTATTGAACGTGACTAAGAATTTTTGTTTCGTTACAGGCAATGATACAAAAGGCCACAAGGGAAGAACAAATACCTGCAAAAATGAAATTGAAAACTGCTTATACTTTAGGGCCAACTGTAGATACAATCATTCGCCTGAAAGTAAAAGTAACAAGTAGTTATTAAGAATAAAATTTTTGAATAAGTTAATAATTAATGTATTGTGTTTATTTTTAAGCATACATACAATATAAATTTCTACATAAAATTAAAAATTTTGCAGATTGTTGTTATATATGGATTCAACATAATAATAATTTTAATTGGTTATGTTACATCTACCAATGGGAACTGAAACCGCAAAGGTGGTTACATTTGCAGTGAAAGCGTTTTATTTTGAACAGATCGTATTTCAGCCTAAATAATACATCCAAAAAACGCCGGTTTCAAAACCTTTTTTTTATTATTATTTGAATCTTTCTACATGATAATTACAATAAGTTATGAAATCCTAATCCTAGTTGTTATATTTGTTGGTTACTATCAATGTAGTAACTAAATTACAACAATTTAAAAATTTTACAAACAATTTAAATGTTGGAATATTTTATAATGGGTCAAAAGGCATGTCTAGCAAGTCTAAGTGTATTGATTTTACGAAGTCTCTTATGTCCACTAAACTGTAGCGAATCCCGGGCATAGGAGTTGGAATGAACTAATAATTTGTGTACGTATTTACATGAGTACCTTTTAATTTCTTTTGTACTGTGGGATTATTTAAATCCCTGTGACTATTTTCATTTCGTATGATACATGGAGCTCAGACGATTAGACTGTCTTCTTTGTAACTTCTGAATACTTGATGCGAACGTAGTAGCCCTTAGCTGGATGCCATGTGGTCATATAGGTTTTAGAATGGACTTGTACAAGATAACTTTATACTCCAGGGCAAGAGTTGAGTTGGGGCTTATAAGCCAATGCAACTGAGCAGTATTGAGTTTTACATACATTATTTTTACCTTAATATGTCTGGAATATGTTAGACGTCAGTCGAGATGAATTCCAAAATATTTCACGTGATTTTATGCTGGGACAATGATATCAGTTAATTTGATCGGCGGACAATTTTCCCTTCTGAGCGTGAAAGTTAGAGGGATTAACCTTTATCTTCCAGTTCTTTACGCAATCCTCTAGCTCGTTAAAACAAGATTACAGATGCTGCGAAGCAATCGGCGAGTCCATATTTACACCTACTATACCACCTTAAGGGACACTATCTGAAACTTTTCGAAATGAGGAAAATTGATCGTTGGACCTTACTTTACACATTCTATCTGTCAGGTAGCTTTCAAGAAATTTGTGAGTATTTTCAGAAAGGAGCCGCGAGATTTTGATGAGTAACTCATCGTGAAAAACTTTATCAAACGCCTCATAAATATCTATGAATAAAGCCGAACAGTATTGTTAGTTCTCAAAGGCCCGATAGTACCATGTCCCGCACGAAATCCAAATTGATGATCTGGGATAATGTGCCGCTCGGTAAGGAAAGGAGTTATACTAAGTACGAAGATTTTCTCTGATAATTTGATAAAAGAGGAAGCAAGCTAATTGGCCTAACATCTTTTCTTGGTTTTGGGATCATAACAATTTCAAATATTTTCTAAGAGGAAGGGAAGCAACGAATTTGTAACATGGCATTAAATATAAACATAACAGTTCGGAGAGCGAAAGCAGGTAAATTCCTTACCATAGATCCAGGCCCTAGAGATTTTTTACCATCAAATAAATGCCAATTTGAGTGCAAGTAACCAAAATGGTCTTCCGTCGAGTTGAACACTGTTCAAAAGGGAGCCTTGTGTTCTACGCCGCACACTGCAGTAAACTTGCTTCAATTAAACTGATTTCTCGTCGAATATTTTCCTTTAAATCCACAAGAGATTAGGGATTGTCATTATAAACCTTCTCTTTGATAAAAAAAAATCCGTGGGAGTTAGTCGGGCTACTTCGGTGACCATGGGATGTCCCCATTCATCGAAGCTCTGGCTGTGTGACCAAATATCATATCTTTTACTGTGAACCGCTACGATCCAATTTTATCTACAACTGATAAAAAAATTTATAATTTATCAAATATTTTTATGCATTCAGAGAAAGGGAAAACAAATTTAAAGAGCAGTGATTTAAAAAAAATATCGCATCTACAACCGATTGAAAACGCTTATATTTATTAAAACGAAAGGAGAGTTGGAATGTAAAATTAAGCGCCTCAAACCAGAGGCCAAAACTTAATATCACAAACAATCCTTCCCACCAAGAAAACTCGATAGCTCATTTTCAGTAGTTCATTCTTTTGTAACAGGTATATAAGATTCGGCACAATATAGACCTCTTACTGGCTTAACTTTAATTTCGTTTTATTGAATTCTTCGAAAAGAAATTTTTTCCGTACAGTGTTATATATAATTTATTACGACTGTAATTACTTATTATTGCATTCAAATTCTAATATACTATTTATGATTTGGTTGAGAGGGCCGTCTCGTCAGGATCAATGTATTTTGTTTTTTCCAAAAGGAGCTTTTATTCCAAAGCCAGCTTTTAGTTAGGACCTATTAACCACAGTAGTTGATATTTTGCAAATTTCATTGCCGTTCAATAATAATTGATTTGGCTGTTGTCGTTGCGCTCCTAAAAGCTGGGAGAGGGAGGATAATAATTGATTATCTGCTATCGTCACGCTCCTGCATGAGAGAGCTAATAAGGGTTTATTAACCCGAATTCTTGCTATCAAGCAGAAAAATGGTAAGAACGGATGGCTAAAAGAAGAAAGCGGACAAGAGTTTTTAGTATATAGCACGAGTCCCACAAACCACCCTACGAATATTATTACAATACTCTCCGATCATGTCACGCGCTGGGAAAAACATAAACAAGTTAGATCGTTGTTGGCATATAGCTAGACATACAGAAGCTAAAAGCATCCATACAAACTCGATGAGAGACAATAAATTATGCTGAAACTGAACGTGAACATCTATACGATTTCTTTAAACATAAGACCACGAACACATTTTCCCTCGTTATTTTGAAGAGGCTCTCTCAATGTGCGAACATATTTATGGTAGTAAAGGCCACAAAGTAAACAGAGGCGACACCAGAATATAGTGATCTCGTTCTCTATCTATCTCTTTCTTAAATGATTGACCGCTCCTATTCTCTCTTGTTACATTTTTCTTCTTTATTTTGAATAATTTTTCTGATTATTAATAAAAAACGGTTGCACAAAGGTAAAAATAAGGGTTGAAAAATTTAGATTTATTTTAAATAAACTTAGAGGATAATTTATGCCGTAAATATTAAAAGGTAAGTTTAAATTTCAATATTTAATTTTTCTCGACTTTGCATTTGTTTTGATTATTTTTGCATTATTTTTAAATGTTCTATTTGTCTCTTTCTTTAGGGACTACCCGCGCATAAAAGCTGATTCTAGCAATTTTCTAACGTCACTTTTGGTTCCACTTTACTCAAGACATAGGGTTAAGACGCCATGATAGTGTAGCTAATCAGCGGTTGGCAGCATATTAGGCATTTTAGGTTCACTTTACATTAAGCCAAAAGGAAAAACAAGTTACTTAAAAATTAAAACCAAAACCCACATTCACTATATTTTAAGATTATCTAAGTAGGTAACATGGCGTCTCGATTAGCCATAAATCAGTTTTGCTGCTCGCACAGAAAAATAGCTAGTCGAGACTATCGCCAGATTGTCATGTCATCAGAGGTGACAATTTTGACACATAAGAAAGTAAAAAACTCCGGTTTCACACTGGCACTGTTAGAAAGAGGCTAAAGGCCGCATTAGTTTTGACTTTCTGTTGGCGTTCTGTGCCGTGCTATTCCGTTGTATAATTTGTGCGGTTAGTTCTTCTGTAAAAACTTATCATTTGTTGTTGGTAAACAAAACATGAATACCAAACTCCATAATATTAAAACTTTTAAAACATAAGTCAAATCTTGAAAAATATTATTCCAAATAAGTTTCGGATGCATTTACTGTTGAGAGTTTCTTAATTTTGAGCAAATTGTACAAAATAATTTATAGAACAATGCAGCAAATCACAATGTTGTTTTAGTGTTTTTTTTTATAAAATGGAAACCATAGATGGGGGTTGTGCATTAATTTTGCAGGTTCCACTAATACTTAGTAATAGAAGTTTTATATTTTGCACTAATTTTGTTAATTTTTAGTGGTTAAATGAAAGTTAGCAATCTTACTAAATATTATTGATAGTGACCTTAAAAAATGTAACACTAGGAATAATTATTTTTGTAAAAAAAGACAGACTTCAGTTTATTGCAACTTTTGTTTCTTTACTAATTTTAGTGCAACGTAGTAATTTTTGAAAGGGTGTGATGAATTTCGGTCAAAAAATCGTTTTCAAGGTTTTAAGCATTTTAAAAGAATTGTAATTAAAAATGCTAACCAAGAGGTAAACTTTACATTATATAACTGAATTAAAGCAAATAAGAAATTCATGAAAATCATAAAAAAATAATTTTAAAATATAAATAAAAACGGAAAAACTATCACACCACACCTTTTTTCTATTTTGAATCGTTTCGTTTTCAAAATCGATTGCCATCATTAGAAAAAATCAAAACCCAATTTATTTTTGCAGAAGAAATCAAAACTTCATAAACGAGTTAGGAATTTCAAGTTATTCTTGTTCGGACTGTTAGCTTTCGGTAACACAACATACATACTGGTTTTGCTATAAAAGAGAAAAAAATTGTAATATTCATTAAAAAAAAATAATTTTTAATATGCTGCAGTTGCATGTTTTTTGATTTAGTCAACAATATCTATGTATACACATATGTTTGCTGTGGTGCTTGTTATTTTTCGTGTTTGTCCGTCTGTATTAGTTTTCCTATTCTCTTTCTTTTGAATACTAATGTATTTACTGTAATTCTACAAACATATGTATGTAATTAAAATTTTTATTCTTCGAATTTGGGATCAATAATATCATGACCACTAATTTTTGAAAGTATAGCTTGTTTTAATACTGGTTCAAATTTTGCACTAATTTTATATAATTGCTAGTAAAGAAATGGTTTTTAGGAAACAAAAAATCAAAAATCAAATGTTGTAGATAAGTGCATACTTTAAAAAGTTAAACAAAATTAATGTTAATAAGTTTCCTTATTTGTATTAATAAAACAAAAAATATTTAACTAAATTAAAATGTGTTTAAGTGCATGTGCTTTGTTATATAGCTACAGAAAGCCATACATTTCAAGTGGATTGTTGTCCCATGGATGCGGTGAATATCAAAATTTCAAAGAAATAAAAATTTGTCCACCCTTAAATATGCATAAAATAATTATTTGTTTAGAAAATCAAAGTAAAAATAAAAACCAACTAGGGCTCTGTGGAAACGAGACGGATAGAAAAACTCATCCCCTTACCACAGATATAATCAGATATGGCAACTTTGACGTTTGTTAAAGCGGTTTATCATTTGTAGTTAACCCTTTTCTATGAGAAAGCTAATAAACCATGGCATCCTCAAAAACAATAAGAAAAATACAACCACTATACATTACCTAAACCAACATATGATATCAAAATGTAAACAAAAAGTTATAATAATAAAATTCATAAAAATTTTTATTTACCATAAAAAATTAAATAGTTTTGAAACTAAAGAATTTTTACACTCCATATATAATATTGCTGTTCCCTAAAGGGTAAGTATAATACAACATAATTAAGTTATTATTATATAGTTTTTGTTCTCTTGCAAATCGAAGAAAACTTGGCGAACATTAGAGCCAATGTGTGTAACAAAGTGCCCAGTGGAATACTGGAGAACGACATATCTGTGAAAATGGAACTAAAAGCTGCGCGTACTAGTGGACTAACTGTAAGTATAGCGAAAAACCTGAAAATGGGAAACAACAAAAAAAATCATTATTAAAACTGATAAAAATTTTTATTTCGTTATAGGCAATGACGTGTAACAAAGTGTCAAAAAGAATGGTCGAAAGATAAACCACTGTTAAAATATGATTAAAAGCTGCATCTGCTTCTGAACCACCTGTAAGTATAGTAATAAATCTGAAAAGAGAAGCAAAAGAAGAATTATTAAAAGTAAATAATTTTTTTTACAGGCAATGATTTGTAACAAAAGGAAGAACAAATACCTGCAAAAATGGTAGAAATATAATATGATGCATCAAACTCTTCGAAGTGTGTACCCGAAAGAGGTACTGTGCATACTGTGTATATATTCTAAAAGCAAAGACAATAAGCATTCATTTGATGTGTAATATTCTACAGTAATTAATAACTAAATGAAATAAACGTGCTGAGATATAGGGGCGATGAGTTTTCGACTGTTGTACCCTGTTGCCGACAAACAATACTGTCAAGTATTTTTTAACGCTGAAACTTGGAATATGATCGGAGAGGTTTTCATAAATTTTTGATGCATTGAAACATTTAAATTTTATAATTTCCTCTTTTAGTTTACAATAAAAAATATATCTAAGCACTTATTTGCTTAATATATTTTGATCTATTGTCAACATTTTATTTTGTAGCCAACAAAAATAGAAATTAGTTTAATTTGACAACAAAGACAAAAGCAACATGGACAACAATCTGTAGCCATGTTGCCTTGTTGGCGTCAAGATAATGTACTCGCCATTTTGTGCGAACAGTGACCGTGTTTGAGTACAGACGTACGTCATATCAAACACATAACAAATATATATATATTTTTTTTAAAGTATTCAATTGAACAGTGAACAGTTAGTAATAACAAAGAAATAAAGAACAAAAAATAAAAACAATATAATATATTGTGTGTAAAAAAAAAACAATAACAAATAGTGCATGGTTAAACCGGTTTGAACAATTAGTGAGTGTATGAGCGCACCAAATATTAATCAAAAAAATATAAAAGGGAATAACAGCAATGCTTATTACTCTTTTACTTACACAAATGCTAATAATGCAAGGAACAATACAAATAATAAAAAAAGATGACAGTGCTTTTTTAAGCCCCAGGCCAATTGACCGAACGCGTTCTTTATCCGGAAATATAAACTTATCTTCGCAAATAACAACACCAGAAGAAATTACAATTCAACCAAAAAACAATTCAGGTACCACATCAAAAATAGTGTAACAAACAAACGAAACAGGTAATTTGAAAAATCCCATAAAAAAAGTGCAAACAGGTATGGATAGTTATATAACCATAACCAAAAGGAAAGCCAGTCCTAAGTCTTCGCAGCAAGAGCGAATTGCTAAACAATATAAAAGCTCCCAAAGTACTGTAATGCCGGTAAGCGAAAACAGATTCTCTGTACTTGCTACAGCGGATGATGAAGCTGAACCCGATGTCAGGGAACAAAAACCTCCCCCTATTTACTTGCGCGAACAATCATCTAACGGAATTGTTAACATGTTGTCTCAGCTTGTAGGTAAGGAAAGCTTTTATGTAGCTTCTATACGAAGAGGTCAAATTCAAGAAACAAAGATCCAAGCGCACACTGAGAAGAATTACCGCCTAATAGCAAGTCGCCTTGATGCAGATAATAAGAGCTATTATACGTATCAACTCAAAAGTGCTAAAGGTTTGATTGTCATCGTAAAGGGCATTGACAGTTCTGTTCCCACTGATGAAATAAAAAGGGCCATAGAGGTGGAAGGCTATGTCGTAAGGTCAGTGCACAATATTCTAAATAAGAACAAAGTTCCCCAACCTATGCATCGTGTTGAAATCGTATTTAACGCATCGCAGCTTAAATCGAAAAACTCGGTTCATCCAATATATAATTTGCGCTACCTTTTGAACAGAAGAATAACGGTGGAAGAGCCTCTAAAACGTAGCGGTCCCTGTCACTGTACTAATTGCCAGGAATTCGGACACACGAAAACCTACTGCAACAGAAACACGAATTGGTTAAAATATAAAATGTATGTGAGCTCTCACTTATCTTTGAACATCCCACTGAGAAATCCAGCTGATATTCAAGCAGCTGTAGATCATTTTACAGACGTCGTGACTGCCGGAGCCATAGCTGCAACGCCAACAAAGCCATCAGCTAAAATAATATCGCACCAGGCAACAGCAGATATTCAGATGCTCGTCAGTGAGAAAAGAAGACTAAGAAGACAATGGCAAAATAGTCATTCTCCACACATAAAAATGCAAATGAACTTATGCCAAAAAAACTTACGCAGTAAATTGAGACAGAAACACGAATTAGCTATCGACAACTTTTTAAAAAACTTGGATTCAATGAAAAACACGGATTATAGTCTGCGGAAAGCTGTAAAGCACTTACAATGTCCTATTGCTTACGAATCCCCACTAAGACTTGAAGACCGTACTTGGGCTAAAAATTCAAGTGAAAAGGCAAATGCGTTCTCAAATCACTTAGAGAAGGTTTTTGCACCACATGATATAAGTAATTCCACTATTCCAATTATTAATGACATCGTGAATGATCGTATGAAATTTCGGTTGTCTTCTTTAAAATCGACAATTAAAAATACGGATATGAAGAAATCACCTGGTCCTGATCGTATAACAATGATAATCAACTTACCTACTTCAGCTGTAAGAATTTTACTTTACATATTTAATGCCTTGTTGCACGTCGGCTTCTTCCCATGCTCTTGGAAGATGTCTGAAATTGTTATGATCCTGAAACCAGGAAAGGACTCAAGCCAGATTACATCCTACAGGCCTATTAGCCTACTGTCAGTTTTGTCAAAGATATTTGAAAAATTATTCGTCTCGAGTGTAACTCCTTTTCTAAATGAACAAAACGTTATCCCAGATCATCAGTTTGGTTTTCGAGCAAGGCATAGTACGATTGAACAAGTCCATAGAATCGTTACCATTATTAGATCGGCTTTTGAAAGAAAGCAATACTGTTCAGCTTTATTTATAGACATTTCCCAAGCATTTGATAAAGTCTGCCATGATGGGCTACTTACTAAAATAGTTCGGGTTTTACCTGAAAACACCCACAAGCTTATAAAAAGTTATTTGTCCGATAGAACTTTTAAAGTAAGGTCAAAGGACCAGCTTTCAAGATGTGGGAAAATCAGTGCAGGAGAACCTCAAGGTAGTGTGCTAGGGCCGCTATTATACATCATCTATACAGCGGATATGCCGACAAGCCCACATACATATACATCAACCTTTGCAGACGACACTGCAATTATAAGTGTCAGTAATAATCCAAAGGATGCATCTGAAAAGCTACAGTCCCATATTCATAAGCTAGAAGACTGGCTAAAACAGTGGAGAATAAAGGTAAATCCATCAAAATGTGCGCAAGTAACGTTTTCCCTTAGAAGTCATAATTGTCCACCAATCTCAATAACTAATACCACAGTTCCAGCGGAAACGCACGTTAAATATTTAGGTATTCACCTAGATCGGCACCTAACTTGGTCCCGGCACATTGAGGCAAAAATAACGTCCATAAAGCTTCGAACAAATTAACTGCATTGGCTAATAAGTCCTAACTCAACTTTGGCTTTGGAGTATAAAGTCCTTTTATACAAATCCGTTATAAAGCCAATATGGTCATATGGTATTCAGCTGTGGGGTACTGCCTGTGCATCAAACATCCAGAAGTTACAGAGAAGACAGTCTAGGATTTTACGTCATATCGTCTGCGCCCCTTGGTACATAAGAAATGAAAACATACATAGGGATCTGAAAGTTCCCACTATCCACGAAGAAGTTAAAACATACACGTCCAAATACGTGAACAAACTAGTCGCACATCCCAACACTCTAGCACGCAATTTATTGCAATTTGATGGCCACCAGAGACTAAAAAGAACTGACACATTGAGCCTGGCGAGGCGGCTCTCTCTACAGAATAGAAGATAGATTTTTAAGATTTGAATACAAAAAATTAGTTACTACATTGTTAATAACTAGTAAATAATAATTTAGAAATAAGATTTGAATACTTATTGTGAATTTCTTTTCATAGAAAGATTCAATAAAATGAAATAAAGTATAAAAAAAAAAAAATGAATGTTCTGACAGTGTGGTTTAAGGTTTGATCCTATTTTGCATCAAAGCCAACTTGTTAGCGAAACGAGTGTTTTATTCAGTTGTAAAATAATTTTCTATTCGATGTTTTCTTCACTTGTTGGTTTTACGTAAAAGTTCATTTTAGCTACGTAATCTAATTAACATTGATTGTTTCAAAAGTTTTAAATGGCATAGTCTGCACAATTCATTTCCGAAGAAATTGCCAAAGGCAACTATTGTTTTTATATTTTTCTGCATGCCGCTTTTTTACTTTTAAGTGGCTCGATTGTTTTTGGTAAAACTCCAATCAGATCATGTACAATAAAGCCGTTGTGCAAAAAAAATAACTTTTTGTTAACGAGACTTTTTGTTTCTATACAAATCTGTTCAAGTCTAATGTTGAAAATGATTTACACTTGTTGTTGTTCAGTATCCAATTGATTATGATGAAGGAAACATCTATATTATTATGTATATAAATTTCTCGCCGTGCCCAGCGATTAGCAAGTTCTATTCTATTGTTCTATTGTTTTTTTCGAACTACAAATATACAAATTTACATAAAAATAAACTTCGTTTGAGTACAGACGCACTTCATTTAAAGCCCATAATTTATATTCATTTAAGTTGACTTTTTTTATTTTAAAAATTGGACAAGTGCAGAGACACAGTTAACAGTTAGTAACAACAACAAAATAAATAACAAAAAACAATATAATATAGTGTGTGCTAAAAAAGACAATAACAAAGTGCATGGTTAAACCTGTTTAAACAATTGATAGTGAGTGCATGAGCGCACCACACATTAATGCAAAAAATATAAAAGGTAATAACAACAATGCTTATTACTCTTTTTCTTACACAAATGCTAATAATGCAATGAATAATATTAATAATAAAAAAAAGATGACAGTGCTTTTTTAATCGCCAGGCCAATTAACCGAACGCGTTCATTATCAGCAAATATATCTGCTACAGAAACAACGAATTCAACAAATAAAAATAAACAAACAAACAATACACAAAAAATAGCACAAGAAAAAAAACCAGGTACTGTATCTAAACCTGTGCAAACTGGTATGGATCGGTACATAACCATAACCAAGAGGAAGGCGAGTCCTAAGTCTTTACAACAAGAGCGAACCGCCAAGCAATATAAAGGTTCTCATCAAGTAGCTGCAACATCGGTAAGTGAAAATAGATGGTCTGTACTTGCTACCCCGGATAATGAAAATGCCGAACCCACCGTATGGGAACAAAAACCCCACCAATCTACCTGCGCGAACAAACATCAAATCCCAATGTAAATATGCTGTCCCAACTCCTAGGTAAAGGAAATTTCTATGTGGCTTCTGTACGAAGAGGACAGATACAAGAAACGAAGATCCAAGCCCACACTGAAAAGAATTATCGCCTAATCGCAAGTCGTATCGATGCAGATAATAAGAGCTATTATACGTATCAACTAAAAAGTGCTAAAAGTTTGATTGTCATTATAAAGGGCATTGACAGTTCTATTCCCACTGAGGAGATAAAAAGTGCCATAGAGGTGGAAGGTTATGTCGTAAAGTCAGTGCACAATATTCTAAATAAGAATAAATTTCCCCAACCTTTGCATCGTGTTGAAATCGTATTTAACGCATCTCAGCTTAAACCATCCTATATGTAATTTGCGCTACATTTTAAACAGAAGAATAACGGTGGAAGAGCCTCTAAATCGTAACGGTCCCCGTCAGTGTACCAACTGCCAGGAATTCGGACACACGAAAGCTTACTACAAGCTACCATCTGTATGCGTTGTTTGCGGTGAGGCGCACCGGACTTTCGAATGCACTTCTTCTAAAACAGACCCCAAAAAACCATACAGCAAATTACAGGGGCTGCAAAGTATTTCAATATGTAAAAAATATGAGCTTCCCAATTTCTTCGGCTTCATGCTGGTTCTATTGCTAGTACACAAGCTATACAGCTACACACTAAACGAAACTATTCGTATGCCCAAATATTGAGAAATGATCTAATGCAAATGCCAAAAGTTCTAATGCGCATAAACATTCGTATGCCCACGTCTTAAAGGAAGGCGCTCAGACACCCCTCACTAACAGTTTGAGCTTGATCGAGAACTTAATACAGACAATGAATAATTTTATGACAACTATGCAGGGTATGTTTCAGGAAATGATGCGAAAACAAAACCATGCTTCTGCAAGTTTTGCTTAGCAAAAAATGAACCAGTTAGAAATATGATTCTGGAACACTAACGGGCTCTCCCAACATAAATATGAAATAGACCACTTCCTGCAAGCACAAGATATAGACATATTATTAGTCTTTGAAACACACTTCACTATAAAAAATTGTTTTAGAATTGATGGTTTATTATGTATGACACCAAACACCCAAGCCAAAGGGCATGTGGTGGGATTGCTTTTATAGTCCGAAAAAACGTAAGCCATTTTCCATTGCCTGAAATCAGGGAGGACTTTTTGCAAGCCACGACTATAAATCTTACTGATTTTAAAATTGTAGTCTCGTCAGTGTATTTCCCGCCTAGGCATAAAATCGAACACCATGAATTTGCCAGGTTCTTTGCTACTCCAGGACAAAAATTTATTGCCGCTGGCGATTACAATGCAAAGCACACATATTGGGGTAGGCAGTTGTATTTTACAGTTCAAGCAAACAAACTGGACGTCGTATCTGCTGGTAAACCCACCTATTGACCCACAGACTGTAATAAGTTGCCAGACCTTATTGATTTTGCTATAGTAAAAAACATCAATCGCGATCAACTCATCCTATGACATATCTTCTGATCATTCACCTACAATTGTTATTTTACACGACAGTTTTGTCACTGCACCTAAAACCCTTACTTTCTACCCGAATAGAAACACGAGTTGGTTAAAATATAAAATGTATGTGAGCTCTCATTTATGTTTGAACATGGCACTGTGAAATCCATCTGATATTCAAGCAGCTGTAGATCATTTTACAGACGTCGTGAACCATAGCTGCAACGCCAACAAAGCCATCAGCTAAAATAATATCGTACCAAGCAACAGCAGATATTCAAATGCTCGTCATAGAGAAAAGAAGACTAAGAAGACAATGCAAAATAGTCGATCTCCACACATAAAAATGCAAATTAACTTATGCCAACAAAAACTTACTGTAAATTGAAACAGAAACACGAATGAAAAATAATGACTATAGACCGTATGACTTGAAGACCGTACTTGGGCTAAAAACTCAAGTGAAAAGGCAAATGCGTTCGCAAATCACTTAGAGATGGTTTTCGCACCACATAATATAAGTAACTCCACTATTCCAATTATCAGTGACACCGTGAATGATCCTAGGAAATTTCGGTTGTCTTCTTTAAAATCGGCAATTAAAAATTCGGATATGAAGAAATCACCTGGACCTGTTCGTATAACAGGATCAATGATAAAAAAACTTAACTAATTCAGCTGTAAGAATTTTACTTTACATATTTAATACCATATTGCACGTCGGCTTCTTCCCATGCTCTTGGAAGATGTCTGAAATTATTATGATTCCGAAACCTGGAAAGGACTCCAGCCAGATTATATCCTACAGGCCAGATTACATCCTACAGTTTTATCAAAGATATTTGAAAAATTATTCGTATCGAGTGTAACTCCTTTTCTAAATGAACAAAACGCTATCCCAGATCATCAGTTTGGTTTTCGAGCAAGGCATAGTATGATTGAACAAATCCATAGAATCGTTACCATTATTAGATCGGCTTTTGAAAGAAAGCATTACTGTTCAGCTTTATTTATAGACATTTCTCAAGCATTTGATAAAGTCTGCCATGATGGGCTACTTACTAAAATAGCTCGGGTTCTACCTGAAAACACCCACAAGCTGATAAAAAGCTATTTGTCCGATAGAACTTTTAAAGTAAGGCCAAAGCACCAGCTTTTAAGATGTGGGAAAATCAGTGCAGGAGTACCTCAAGGAAGTGTGCTAGGGCCGCTATTATATATCATCTATACAGCGGATATGCCGACAAGCCCGTATACATACACGTCAACATTTGCAGACGACACTGCAATTATAAGTGTCAGTAATGATCCAAAGGATGCATCTGAAAAACTGCAGTCCTATATTCATAAGCTAGAAGACTGGCTAAAACAGTGGAGAATAAAGGTAAATCCATCAAAATGTGCTCATGTAACGTTTTCCCTTAGAAGGCAAAATTGTCCACCAATCACAATAACTAATACGACGTTCCAGCGAAAAACGCACGTTAAATATTTAGGTATCCACCTAGATGGCCGCCTAACTTGGTCCCGGCACATTGAGGCAAAAATAACGTCCATAAAGTTTCGAACAAAACAACTGCATTGGCTAATAAGTCCTAACTCAACTTTGGCTTTGGAATATAAAGTCCTTTTATACAAATCCGTTATAAAGCCAATATGGTCATATGGTATTCAGCTGTGGGGTACTGCCTGTGCATCAAACATCCAGAAGTTACAGAGAAGATAGTCTAGGATTTTACGTCTTATCGTATGCGCTCCCTGGTACATAAGAAATGAAAATATACATAGGAATCTCAAAGTTCCCACTACCCACGAAGAAGTTAAAACATACACGTTCAAATACGTAAACAAACTAGTCGCACATCCCAACACTCTAGCACTGAATTCATTGCAATTTGATGGCCACCAGAGACTAAAAAGAACTGACACATTGAGCCTGACGAGGCGGCTCTCTCTACACAATAGAAGATAGATTATTAAGATTTGAATACAAAAAATTAGATATTATATTGGTAATAACTGGTAAATAATAATTTAGAAATAAGATTTGAACACTTATTGTGAATTTCTTTTAATAGAAAAATTCAATAAAATAAATAAAGTATAAAAAAAGTACTAATTGTTACTGGAAAAGTGTTCATTAATTCGAAAAACTAGCAGCGAGAGAGTAAAACAAAAGAATAAAAATGTGAGAGAAAAAAATGACCAGCAAGTTTTTGCTAGTAAAATTTTTACTAGCATGAATTTCTCAAACAGCTGTTTTGTGCTTTTGTTTACAAAATAAATTATTGGAAAAATTTAGAAAAAAGATAATTTTGTAATATGGAAGAAAATGTAAGTATAACAAACAATTACTATTTTGTTGCTTTTTTATTTTTCTTTATTTAGCGAGAGCAACAGACAGCAAAGAAGTTCAAAATGACGGAAATATGTAGTACTTTTATTAAATTAAACAAAAGTAAACAAACCACAACAATAATGAAAAAGTAAAATTTTTATAAATAATTTCAAATAATAATATACATACATATATGTATATTCGTTAAAGATTATTTCTGATATACATACATAAATATTTTGGCATTTACGTTAAAGTTAGAAGGCATATTGATACTTGCTGCAAAAAAAATTTACATGCATTCATATGTATATTAAATGCATCATATTGAAAAATTATAGATAATTTAAAGCAATATTATCTTTTATTTTAGTTTCTTAATAATTATTTCGGTTTATGATTTTAAATAAATTTCTTTAAAAGCAACATTTTCGTCATATAGTGGTATGTTATGTTATTATGGTTACTTTATTACAATTACTTTCAACAACGTACTATTTAATTGGCAGTCTGTACAATTTTTAAGTCTTATATATCATTACCATCGCGACCGCAATTTAGTTGCTAGAAAAGCGTTGATTTACTTTTTCTTATTTGGGAGAGTAAAACACATAGACCACAGCAGACTACACAGCTTCATGGCTACAAATGCGGTTGACTTCATATGTCGGCGTGTAGTCAGCTACTTAATTTTTTTGAAAGCGCCAGCTACGTCATAAACAGCTGATAGGACGATTGGCGTTGCATTATTAGTATTTGTGTTTGGCGAACAATGTTGCCACTTCAACTTTTTTTGCCTTAACGCACAATCACATATTTAAGAAACTGAAACTTATACTACATTTACATCTACGCAAAATCTAGTAGATTTCAGCTCAAATCTCGAAGAAAATCTCTGCCGTTTACACCAATGCTTTTTGACGTATTATTGGATTTCATTTTCATACAAAAACAGCTGACTGAAGAAAGAATAAAAAATAGGCTCTAAACTTAATTAAATTCGTGTTACAATTGTTTTTATACACATAATTACATACATATGTAATATTACTTACACTTTATTCATTATTGTTTTATCCATATTGAAAACACTTATTTTAAACATTTATTATTTTTTAATGTTACTGCAAATAGTTTGTTTCTACCGCGCTTTTTTTTTGTTTGTTACAAATGTCAAAATTTTCTTGTTCAGCGCTGTATATTTCAGTACATTATCAAAAAATACATAGTTGCATCATTTAGTATTGCAAGATTTTGCCAAAATCTAGTTCGTAAGTAGATTTTGTTTTGTATGGGTAATCTGGTAGAAATGAACTAGATTTCGCTAAAAATCTCATAAGTGCCAGATTTTGGTGTAAATGTAGTATTAGAGGAAACTGAATATGGTTAAAAAGAAAATCAAATAAATATATAAAAGTATTTTAACAGATCTGGCCTAAAAATACTTTTTTCGCACCTTCCATGTGGTATTTCAGATAAATTAACTTGTTTTTAAATGTATATAAATATAATTCATTCCAAATATTCAAGCTAATTTTTTTCTACACATTCTTTGTAATTGTCAACACTTTATTTGTCAATTGTCGTCACTAAAAATTGAAATTAGTTTAAATTGGCGACAGCGACAATTGTAGTCTAGTAGTTATGTAGCTGAGGTGCCTCCAAAAAATCGCCTTCATATGAACGTGTGTAATTTACTTTTGACAGTCTGTAGCTCGCTGTGGACTATGTGCTTAGAACATTACTGTCTCGTTGCTAGTTTCTGCTAGTAAAGTTACTGAATACACCTATTGGCGAGGTGGCTCTCTCTACACAATAGAAGTTAGTTTATTAAGATTTAAATACGAAAAATTAGTTATGACATTGGTAAAAACTATTAAATAATAATTTAGAAAAAAGATGTGAACACTTATTGTAAATTTTTTTAGTAAAAAGTTTCAATAAAATAAAAATAAGTATCCAAAAAAAAAAAAAATCAGATTTGGATGCAACACATCGTGAATAAGTATTTTTATTCACAATATTATATGTGCAATGGACCAAAGGGGTCGCAGATGGACATAACGCAGAATTTCCCGATTAATAGGTAGGTGGTTTTACTAATGCCATGACGCAATTTTGAAAGCGATAACATCATCCTTGTATTCCCAGAAAACTCCCAAAACCTTTTAAAATTGCTTTTCATATATTTAATGCATCTCCGTTGGGGTTTTTAATTCTTTCTATACGTTGTTTTTTTCCCGACGCTTCGTTCCTAAAGTCTATTGAAACTAGGAAACGAATTTAACGAGAATTAATCAAATGTGCCATGAGTGTTATTTTTGACTATATTGAAAATGTTTGTATAGTTTGGCTAATTTAATCGAAAAATCAAAGAGTGATTAAATTTTGGTTTTTCGTTGCTGCAATTGTTTTCAACATTTGCATTACAACAGCAAACTCTTTTTCAGTATAAATATAATACAATCATGTTCCAAGAACTATCAAAATTTAGTGGTTTATGCTTTTCCAAAACACCTTGCCATATGAAAGATATTTTTTCATTACGGAAACCAAAATTGTCGTTATCTTTATTTTTATTTGTTTTTTTTAAAGTTGTTTCAACTTTGAGGCTAACAGTGCTTATGTGACCGTGGTTTAGTACAGACGTACATAATATTTCGCGCCTAAATAATATTTAAAAAAAATACAATTGAGCAAGTGAAAAGACACAAGTGAACAGTTAGTAAAAAAACAAAGAATATAAAAAACAACAACATAACATATATATTTGGTTTTGTAAATAAGAACAAAAAATGCATGGTTAAAAAATTCAAGTGATAGTCATAATGAATAAAAACAATTCTTATTACTCTTGCCCACTGTATTTGGAACGGTGTTGGAATTATTTTCATCGACTTTTGAAGATAAACTAATTATAGTTTTAATTGAACTTGGTATCTTTCCAGGTGCACCGTACAACATGCGGGGAATATCGACTACATTCGAGACAGGGACGTAAGAGGGATGCACGAGCATATGTTGCATGCAATGGAGAGCATTGCCTTTTAACGATTTTCGGAGACGGATGAGGTTTTCGGAATACATGAAACCACAGGTGGAAATTAAAGTTAAACCAATAAGAGATCTATATCCGGCTGTGCCGAATCTTATATACCTTATACAAAATGAACTATTAAAAATGTGATATCGAGCTTTCTTGGTGCAAAGGATTGTTTGTGATATTTAGTTTTGGCCTCTGGTTTTAGGCGCTTAATTTTACATTTCAACTCTCCTTTCGTTTTAGTTTAAGCGTTTGAAATCGGTTGGGGATGCGATATTTTTTCTAAATCACTGCTCTTTAAATTTGTTTTCTCTTTCTCTGAATGATTAAAAATATTTGATAAATTATCAATTTTTTATCAGTTGTAGATAAAATTGGATCGTAGCGGTTCACAGTAAAATATCTGAGATTTGATCAAATTCAGAGTTTTACTTGTAATTTCAGCATTTGTGAAATTTATTTCCTTTTATTTCAAAATACAGCGGTCAAAAAAAGTATTCGACAGCAAATCGTATTTTTAAAATTCATTTATTGTGTTACATGCAGAAAAGAATTTAAAGCGTTTAACTGTATTTTTTATTGCAGTGAATGTATTCTCTTATTAAATGTTACAAAAATAAATAATATTTGAGGATGTGAGATAATTGTGTATGTTTTATAAAAATCGATAAATTTGAAAAGCAAAAAAAGTATTCGTCATTACTCATTTTTTGTCGACTTTGCATTAATATGTTGAATATGCGTATTGTTGTTGTTGTAATTACCGTTAGGAGTTTAGATCAAAGCTGGTTTCAAGAATTATTTTCATTTAGTTTCACGTAGTTACAAAAATGGAACGCAAAGGAGGAGAAACTTCTATTGAAATATGAAATTTAATAATCCACCATTTGGAATTCGGCAAATCGGAAAATTCTATTTCAGAAATCGTTGGAAGGCCACGGACTACTGTCCATTATATAATAAAAAAAACACAAAGCAGCAGAAACAGTTGAAAATAAGCCCAGAAGTGGTTGTCCACGGAAACTTACAGAGGTACATGAGCGACAAATTGTGCGTGAAGTAAAAAAAATCCCCGAGTTAATGCATCAACATTCGCCAAATATACCCAGGAATATGCAGGCATATCAGTTACTCCCCAACCAATAAGAAATGTTTTAAAAAATCACCAATTTCATGCACGATCGACTAGGAAGAAACCTCAAATCTCTAAGAAAAATCAAAATATCCGATTAGAGTTCGCCAAAAAGTACGTAAACAAGCCAGTAATGTAATTTTTGCTGGTGAAAGCAAATATAATCTTTTTGGATGTGATGGTAAGGTTCTAGTATATCGAAAACCAAATACAGAGTTGGAGGAAAGAAATATGGTGCCGACGGTTAAACACGGTGGAGGTGGTGTTATGGTCCGGGGATGTATGGCGGCATTAGGAGTGGGTAATTTATCATTCATTGATGGAATTATGGATCATTTGAAATACATTGACCTTTTGAAGAAAAATTTGTGTCCAAGCGCAGAAAAATTAGGACTTGCAGGCAAATTTAAGTTTTATCAAGATAATGATCCAAAACATTCTGCAATGAATACAAAACTATGGTTTTTGTACAACTACCCGGAAGTGATAAAAACGCCGCCACAATCTTCAGATCTTAACCCGATTGAACACCTTTGGGGTCATCTGGAAAAAAAATTAAGATTTCGAGAGTTTACAAATAAAAACCAGATGAAGGAAATTCTGCACGACGAATGGTATAAAATTAATCCAGGATACACAATGTCATTGGTAAAGTCTATGCCTGAATGTTTAAAAGAGGTTATACGACGCAAAGGAAGATCAACTCGTTACTAGAATATCAATAAGAGTTTAATTTTAAAACAATTTTTGAAATGTCGAATACTTTTTTTGTTTCTGTTTTTTAGCTTAAGTTGTAAATATTATGGTTTTTGTATTAGTAGTTGTAAAGATCTCATTTTGTTATTGAATTATATTCTTTGTTCCTTAGTAACCAAAATTTTATGTCAGTTTTGACACTAAAGAAAATCTAATTTGTTTTTATTGAAAAACAAATAAAATTTTAATTATGTCGAATACTTTTTTGACCGCTGTTGGTTTTTGGTTATATGTTTGTGAAAATTATATCTTTTTTACTTGTGTAATATCGGCTTTGTTAAAATTGTATTCAAATCATATTTCTAAATTATTATTTACTAGTTATTTCAAATGTAATAACTAATTTTTCTCATTCAAGTCTTAATAAACTATCTACTATTGTGTACAGAGAGCCGCCTCGCCAGGCTCAATCTCCTGTCAAATTGCATTAAATGGCGTGCAAGAGTGCTTGGATGTACGACTAGTTTGTTTACGTATTTCACACCAAATGACGCAAATACAGGGTTTTTGGTGCCAAATTTATATTTTTAAATACGATTATTCCAAAAAGTATTAAACGTTGCTGAGAGTGAGTGGTGCAGTTGGATTTGTCAGTCACGATGTCGCAGTGAGCATCGCGTGTTCGATGTGGAAATTTTTTAAGAGTAATGATTCTTACGTAATTGCTCGTCGACAATTTTGTTCAAAGTTCGGTAGTCGGCGAATACGTGATGGACCGAGTGTACATTTAATTCGTTCGTGGCTGCAGAGATTCGGCGCAACTGATTTGGCTATGAATGTCCCACGGCCAGGGCCCAATTGATCTTCAAGGACTCCCGAAATCATTGAACTGGTTGAAAGCAATTTACGTGAAAATCCGCGATTGTCATTACGGAAAAGAGCAGCCTCACTGTGACTTCCAAGAGCGATTTTTCATGAAATTTTAAAAAAGGATCTGAAGTTTCATCCTTTTAAAATTCAAATCGTTTAAGAACTGAAAGAAAGTGACTTTGATTTGCGCAAAAATTTTTGTGAAACCATGTTGGAGCGTTTTCGCACTGTAAGCGATGAGGCTCATTTTCTCTTAAACTGCCACGTCAACAAGCAAAACTTCTTCTTGATTTGATATTCCGACAGGGTTTTTTGATGCAGAATTTTGGAACGAATTTCCGTCATCCCTTGTCAAGTTTGGTTTGGAGACCAGTGTCATTGAAGATGGCACATAGCCGAAACCGGTTTGTCTCCAAACCAAACTTGACAAGGAATGACGGAAATTCGTTCCAAAATTCTACAGCAAAACTGCCGTTACTGACCTCCAAGAACCCGCAACCCTCGATTGAAACATCAAAACCCATTGCATTACCCCAGGGGAACTCTTTGGTGTGTCTTATGTACTATTGTGTAGGAAGAGATGTCTCGCCAGGCTCAATCTGTCACGTCTTTTAGACTCTGGTTGCATTCAAATTAAAGTAAATTGCGAGCAAGAGTGTTGGGATGGACCACTAATTTGCTTAGGTATGCACAAGTATGTTTACTTCTTGCTTGCGCAAACGATAAGCCGTAAAATTCTAGACTGTTTTCTTTGCAACTTCTGGATATTTGATGCGCAAGCAGTACCCCACATTTTAATGCCATATGACAATTTTTGCTTTATAATGATTTTTTATAAAAAGGACTTTGTATTCCAAAGCCAGTATTGAGTTAGGACCTATTAACCAGTATAGTAGATCTGTTTTAAGTTTTATGACCCAAATATTTAGCGTGGGTTTCCGCTTGAACCGTGGTATTTGTTATTGTTATACGTGGGCAATTTCGCCTTCTGAGGAAAACGTTACGTGAGCAGATTTTGATATATTTACCTTTCTTATCCATTTTTTTAGCTAGTACTCTGGCTCATTAATATGAGATTGAAGTTGTTCGAATCTTCCTGAACACTTATAAATTACCTTGGGGAACTCCTGCATAGATTTTTCCATTTTTAGAAAATTGGTAATTTGACCTTATCTTAAATGTCAAATAGCTCTTAAGAAGCTTGTGGGAGTTTTCGGAAAGTTATATTAGCGAGTAGGCTTTCATGCCAGACTTCATCTAACGCCTAGAAAATGTCAATAATTAAAGCTAAATAATGTTGGTTATTTTCAAATGTGGGTCTAATAACGGTAACAATTCTATGGACTCCATATAATAAGGAATTAAGCACGAAAATAATAGGTTTTCAAACAATTTTAATAAATAAAATTGACAACAGACTAAGAGGCCTGTATGACGTAATTTGACTTAAGTCCTTCCCTGGTATAGGGATCATAACAATTTCAGACACCTTTCAATATTAGGAAATAGCCAAATCGCAGCAATGCATTAAATATGCATTTTAAAATTCTAACAGCATATGTTGCCGTCGTCCACAATAGGTTAATATCAGCAATATGTTCACTCCTTTGTAGTTAAGTTGATTTAACACTAATACATGTAAAGTTTCTTTCTCTGCCTCAACCAAATGTTCATGCGCTTAAGTACATAAGAATACCCCTCACAATATTTACTCATGTATATAAAGTATAATGGTCGCTTTGCACTTGTCACTTAGATTGTTTGTTTTAAAACAAGAAGATATAGAACGAAAATGAATAAGAGTTAGCGGCATTCTTTTAGTTTTAGCAAAGAATATGGAATATAGAATGTGCATCTCCAACAACTTAAAAATAAATTTCATTTTTTGAAATGGGTGCTGTGCGGGAATATATGTAGAAGGGAAGGAAATTTAAGAGAAATATTTGCATTGTAAAGACACAACGTAAAAACAGAACACATTGTTATCAATGGGACCATTTATTTGGTTGTCAGAGCGCGACAGAAAAGCAAGAACAATTAAATTTTTGTATTTCTTCCTTTGTCTTCCCCCTGTAATAAATGTTCCAAAGAATTTTGTTTTTTACTACAAAAGTAGTTTGTTGTTTAAAGGCTTTTTAGGAACAAATATTTACATATATAAATACATATGTACATACATACATACATATGTCTATGTTTATCATTTTTACATTTTGTACTAAAATTTTAAGTTTTTAGATACATACATATTTTTGTTAATTTTGGGTTTACTAAAGGAATCACCCAAGCATTTTGGCATTAAATTTGGAACCCTTTATCTGAGTTTGTTCCCAGAAAAGCTAAAATATTATAATTTTATCCACTATCAAGTCTTCAAAAATCATTATTCTTAAAAAAAATTTATATTTATTTTTAATCACAAAAAAATAATAATAAAAAAGGAATCATTAAATACATAAAATTATATTTTTATTCGCAAATTAGGTATAAATATTTTTGAATAAAATAAGAAACATATTTATTTTTGTTTCAAAGTATTAAATCTATTTAAAATAAAATAATCCCTGATTAAAAGTAAATTATTATATATTTTTTACGGATTAAGTAAATAACAAATTTTATTGTTTTTTTTCTTTTTATTCAGAAAGAGAATTTTTTATTTGATATAGAGAACCTTTGAAAACAGTAAAAGTTTTAATTCTATTAGACATCTAGCTGAATGAGGGTTTTCACACTAGACTAATTTTTAATCCGCACAACTTTTGTTCTTTCGTATTTACACTAGACTAATTATGCTGGCATAAAATTGTGCACGTATACACAGCTTTGTGTGTGTTAGTATTTTCTTTGTTTATTTCACGCAGAACCTGTTTTCATAAGTGTGTATGTATTAGTTTTGTTCTGCTTGTGCGGGGTTGAAGCTGGTTGAAAAAATTGTGCCAACCAAAAACCACTCTCTTCACCGAAAAAGCCAATAAACTGCGATTTTATGCCAGCACAATTAGTCTAGTGTGAAAACCCCCAATGGAATGCATTTTCTATGCCGCTACACACGTTATCAACATTCTTCGTGTCTTATCTACAAATTGTGTGTCTAAACAACTTCTATTTATACCAACATTTAAGACAAATGGAATACGAGAATGATTCATTTCTCAATTTTTTAATTTTTCATATTATAGTCTTTTTACTTGATTGAGTTTTACTCATGCCTAAAAATTAAAATTATTTAATAAGTAAATAAAAAATAAATTGATAAAAAATTTAAATAAGTATAAATATGTATATGTATACGAAATTTTTTCTACTAAGGTGTGTTTCCCTTACAATTATTTTATCATTAAACATATATAAATTTAGGCACTAAAGTTTTGGTGTAGATCTATATATTTTCATTTATACAACAATAAAACATCCATTTTGACCCTACAAATTCATAATCGGTAAGCCTTGGTTACGTATTTTATTTGTATGGAAACAACTCATTTTTACTTTGGTAATCTACATACATACATACATATGTATGTACATTTACACACGCACGCACGCGTGGAAATTTTGGTGTATATTGTAGCATGTCCTGGTCGCTTTGTTTATTCTTAAGCAAAAACAAAACACATAGTAGTAAAATTGCCAACAAAAAAAAATTATTTCAAACTGAGATACACTGATAATATTTTTTTATTATTGTATTCATATATTTAAATTTTGATGGCAGAGTACGAGTAGGAAACGATGTTTTTATTTTCATTATAAATTTTTAATGAAGCCTTGAATACATTTTTCTTTGTTTTTGTTTTTTTTTTAATACAAAAATTTTGTTCGACATACATATGTAGCACGAAGTTTCTCCACGTGCACTTAAAATGTAGTCACCATTACACACACTTTTTCTGATTGTTTTTTGAGCATAAAAAATTTAAGAGTACCACACAAAGAGAAAATAAAAACGTCTGGTCGTACTGGTACGACCACCATAGACATATTTTTTGGCTCAGATGCACATTCTATATTCCATATTCTTTTAGCAATTCGTTTGAGTAAAGACGTACTTCACTTTAAGCGCATAATTTATATTCATTTAAGGTGACTTTTTTATTTTAAAAATTGAACAAGTGCAGAGACACAGTTAACAGTTAGTAACAACAACAAAATAAATAACAAAAAATAAAAAGCATTATAATATAGTGTGTGCCAAAAAAGACAATAACAAAGTGCATGGTTAAACCTGTTTAAACAATTAATAGTGAGTGCATGAGCGCACCAAACATTAACGAAAAAAATACAAAAGGTAATAACAACAATGCTTATTACTCTTTTTCTTACACAAATGCTAATAATGCAATAAACAATATAAATAATAAAAAAAAGATGACAGCGCTTTTTTAACCGCCAGGCCAATTGACCGAACGCGTTCATTATCAGCAAATATAAATACATCTGCTACAGAAACAACGAATTCAACAAATAAAACTAAAGAAACAAATAATATACAAAAAATCGCACAAGAAAAAGAACCAGGTACTGAATCTAAACGCGTGCAAACTGGTATGGATCGGTACATAACCATAACGAAGAGGAAGGCGAGTCCTAAGTCTTCACAACCAGAGCGAACCGCCAAGCAATATAAAGGTTCTCATCAAGTAGCTGCAACATCGGTAAGTGAAAATAGATTTTCTGTCTTTGCTACCCCGGATAATGAAAATGCCGAACCCACTGTAAGGGAACAAAAACCCCCACCAATCTACTTGCGCGAACAAACATCAAATGCCATTGTAAATATGTTGTCCCAACTCGTAGGCAAAGAAAATTTCTATGTGGCTTCTGTACGAAGAGGACAGATAAAAGAAACGAAGATTCAAGCCCACACTGAGAAGAATTATCGCCTAATCGCAAGTCGTCTCGATGCAGATAATAAGAGCTATTATACGTATTAACTAAAAAGTGCTAAAGGTTTGATCGTCTTTATAAAGGGCATAGACTGTTCTGTTCCCACTGAGGAGATAAAAAGAATAAAGTTCCCCAACCTGTGCATCGTGTTTAATGCACCGCAACTTAAATCAAAAAACTCGGTTTATCCAATATATAATTTGCGCTACCTTTTGAACAGAAGAATAACGGTGGAAGAGCCTCTAAAACGTAGCGGTCCCCGTCAGTGTACAAATTGCCAGGAATTCGGACACACGAAAACCTACTGCAAGCTACCATCCGTATGCGTTGTTTGCGGTGATGCGCACCGGACTTTGGAATGCACTTCTTCCAAAACAGACCCCAAGGTCAAAAAATGCAGCAACTGTGGTGAAAACCATACAGCAAATTACAGGGGCTGCAAAGTATTTCAATATGTAAAAGATAATGCGAAAGTCGTACGCAAACCTGATTATGAGCAATATAAAGCTTCCCAATTTCCTCGGCTTCATGCTGGTTCTGTTGCTAGTACACAAGCTGCACAGCCACACACTAAGCCAAACTTTTCATATGCCCAAACATTGAGAAATGATTTACCTAATGTGAATGCCAAAAGTTCCAATGCGCATAAACATTCATATGCCCACGTCTTAAAAGAGGGTGCTCAGACACCCCTCACCAACAATTCGAGCTCGATCGAGAACTTAATACAGACAATGAATAATTTCATGACAACTATGCTGGGTATGTTTCAGGAAATGATGCGAACCCAAAACATGCTTCTGCAAGTTTTGCTTGGCAACAAATGAACCAGTTAAAAATATGCTTCTGGAACAACATAAATATGAAGTAGAACACTTCCTGCTAGCACATGATATAGACATACTATTAGTCTCTGAAACACACTTCACTATAAAAAACTGCTTTAGAATTGATGGGTATTTTATATATGGTACCAAACGCCCAAGCGAAAGGGCATGTGGTGGGACTGCCATTATAGTCTGAAAAAACGTAAGGCATTTTCCATTGCCTGAATTCAACGAAGACTTTTTGCAAGCCACGACCATAAATCTTACTGATTTTAAAATTGTAGTCTCCTCAGTGTATTGACCACCTAGGCATAAAATCGAACACCATGAATTTGCCAGGTTCTTTGCTACGCTAGGGCAAAAATTTATTGCCGCTGGCGATTACAATGCAAAGCACACATATTGGGGATCCAGACTCCTTAGTCCTAGAGGTAGGCAGTTGTATTATACAGTTGAAACAAACAAGCTTGACGTCGTATCTGCGGGTAAACCCACCTATTGGCCCACAGACTTTAATAAGTTGCTAGACCTTATTGATTTTGCTATAGTAAAAAACATCAAACGCGATCAACTCTTAGTTAATTCATCCTATGACCTATCTTCTGATCATTCACCTACAATTGTTATTTTACACGACAGTTTTGTCACTGCACCTAAAACCCTTAGTTTCTACCCGAACAGAAACACGAATTGGTTAAAATATAAAATGTATGTGAGCTCTCACTTACCTTTGAACATCCCACTGAGAAATCCAGCTAATATTCAAGCAGCTGTAGACCATTTTACAGACGTGGTGACTGCCGCAGCCATAGCTGCAACGCCAACAAAACCATCAGCTAAAATAATAACGTACCAGGCATCAGCAGATATTCAGATGCTCGTCATTGAGAAAAGAAGACTAAGAAGACAATGGCAAAATAGTCGTTCACCACACATAAAAATGCAAATGAACTTATGCCAGAAAACTTACGCAGTAAATTGAGACAAAAGCACGAATTCGCCATCGACGATGCTGTAAAGCACTTCAATATCCTCTTGCTTACGAATCCCCACTAAGACTTGAAGACCGTACTTGCGGTAAAAACTCATAACACCTGATAATACGCTTTTTCAAACGTCATTGTTGGGTATTCTGTTTATATTCTGTGTTTTTTATATTAAAGTATTTTTTGCTCTATTGCACAAAATTTTAAATGCGGCTTTTTTATTGTCAGCTGATAAGAGATGCCACATGGTTATATTTTGACAAATTTTCTTTTTTGTATGAAACCATTGGCCACTTAAAGTGGGTTAAACTTAAAATATGATTAATTTCTGACTATAGTAGTAAAAATTTTAATAACAACTTATAAATTTAAAGTCGCTTTTAAAAAGAATCGACTTTAGTATTTGACTATGATTATGGACCAATGTTTTTTGTAAGCTATAAAAAACATATACATACACGAATAATTTCGCCAGGTTTCTTAGGTGTTTCGGTTATGTTATATTCGTGTTTGATTGGGTGTCTACCGCACTTTTCTTTGTTACAAATGTCGCAGTTTTTAATATATTGAGTTATTCGTGTTCTTAATTGGGAGTGATAAATAAGTGTTTTTAATTCAGCAAAATTCTCATTTATTCCTGTGTTTATTTCTTTTGTGTTCTTTTTCGATTTTCTCCGTTAACTTATCTTCATCCGTAACTTCTTCTAGTAGTTTCTTACATCTTACAATTTTGAATTCGCTGTTTTCACTAAAGTATTTGTTGACTACTTCTTTGAATATATCAAATAAGGATTCTTCTTTAAATAACACAGCATTAGTTTTGGTTGGGTCAAGATGATTTTTTATTATGGTAATAAGTGTTTGTTCATTAAATGTTTTTGCTGTTATTGTTTTTCTTTTACACCTAAAAATATTTTCATTCTTTATTCTTAGTGATCCCGATAAAGTTTTATTCAAAATTATTTGCCGTTGATAAAAGTTTAGTGGGTTATTAGTTTCTGAAATTTTTTTTTGATTTTGAAACATTTCGTTGTTTTCCTCTATTTCTGAGCTTCTTCATTAAGGTTTACTTCAACTCGTGATAAAGCATCTGCGTTGCCGTTTAAAATTCCTTTTTTGTATTTTATTTCATAGTCATACGCTTGTAAACGGAGTCTCCATCGGATTAACTTAGAGTTTGGTTCTTTGATTGAAAATAGCCACATTAGTGGTCTATGATCTGTTTCTATTAAAAATCCCCTGCTGAATAAATAGGGTCTTAATTGTTGAATTGCCCACACTATTGCCAAAAGTTCTTTCTTTATAGTGCTGTCATTTTGCTCGTGATCGTTAAGTGTTCTGCTGGCATAACAAATTGGATGTCAATCCTGCGGAAGCACTGCTCTGACTGCAAAGTTGCTTGCGTCCGTTTGTAGCACAAATTTTTTTTATTAAAATCTGGATACGCTAAGTCAGGGCAATAGGTTGCCAATTTCTTTAGCGCATCAATGCTTTCTTTATATTCCGGATCTTTAACATCAATTTGAGAATCTTTTTTCAAATATTTTGTCATGGGTCGTGCAATTTTTGAATAATCTTTAATAAATTTTCTGTAGTGCCCGGCGAGACCTAAAAATTGCTTGATTTGTTTTTGCGTAGTTGGTAACGGAAACTTTTGTACACATCATATTTTATCTGGATTTGGTTTTATACCTGTTTCGGTCACTACATGTCCCAAAAAACTAGTTTCGGTCCTCGTCAGTGTACCACCTGCCAGGAATTCGGACACACGAAAACCTACTGCAAGCTACCATCTGTATGCGTTGTTTGCGGTGATGCGCACCGGACTTTGGAATGCACTTCTTCCAAAACAGACCCCAAGGTCAAAAAATGCAGCAACTGTGGTGAAAACCATACAGCAAATTACAGGCGCTGCAAAGTATTTCAATATGTAAAAAATAATGCGAAAGTCGTACGTAAACCTGAATATGAGCAATATAAAGCGAGCAATTTCCTCGGCTTCATGCTAATTCTATAGCTAGTACACAGCCACACACTAAGCCAAAGTTTTCATATGCCCAACCACTGAGAAATGATTTACCTAATGCGAATGCCACAAGTTCTAATGCGCATTAACATTCATATGCCCACGTCTTAAAAGAGGGTCCTCAGACACCCATCACCAATAATTCGAGCTCGATCGAGAACTTAATACAGACAATGAATAATTTCATGACAACTATGCAGTGTATGTTTCAGGAAATGATGCGAACCCAAAACATGCTTCTGCAAGTTTTGCTTGGCAAAAAATTAACCAGTGAAAAATATGCTTCTGGAATGCTAACGGGCTCTCGCAACATAAATATGAAGTACAACACTTCCTGCTAGTATATGATATAGACATACTGTTAGTTTCTCAAACTCACTTCACTATAAAAAACTGCTTTAGAATTGATGAGTTTTTTATATATGACACCAAACACCCAACCGAAAGGGCATGTGGTGGGACTGGCATTATAGTCCGAAAAAACGAAAGGCATTTTCCATTGCCTGCATTCAGGGAGGACTTTTTGCAAGCCAAGACCATAAATCTTACAGATTTTAAAATTGTAGTCTCATCAGTGTATTGCCTACCTAGGCATAAAATCGAACACCATGAATTTGCCAGACCTTATTGATTTCACAATAGTAAAAAACATCAAACGCGACCAACTGTTAGTTAGTTCATCCAATGACCTATCTTCTGATCATTCACCTACAATTATTATTTTACACGACAGTTTTGTCACTAGACCTAAAACCCTTAGTTTCTACCCGAACAGAAACACGAATTGGTTAAAATATAAAATGTATGTGAGCTCTCACTTATCTTTGAGCATCCCACTGAGAAATCCAGCTGATATTAAAGCAGCTGTAGATCATTTTACAGACGTCGTGACTGCCACAGCCATAGCTGCAATGCCAACAAAGCCATCAGCTAAAATAATATTGTACCAGGCAACAGCAGATATTGAGATGCTCGTCATTGAGAAAAGAAGACTAACAAGACAATGGTAAAATAGTCGTTCTCCACACATAAAAATGCAAATGAACTTATGCCAAAAAACCTTACGGAGTAAATTGAGACAGAAACACCAATTCGCTATCGACAACTTTTTAAAAAACTTGGATCCAAAGAAAAACACGGATTATAGTCTGTGGAAAGCTGTAAAGCACTTACAATGTCCTATTGCTTACGAATCCCCACTAAGACTTGAAGGCCGTACTTGGGCTAAAAACTCAAGTGAAAAGGCTAATGCGTTCGCAGAGCACTTAGAGAAGGTTTTCGCACCACATGATATAAGTTATTCCACTATTCCAATTATTAGCGACATCGTGAATGATCCTAGAAGTCCATAGAATCGTTACCATTATTAGATCGGCTTTTGAAAGAAAGCAATACTGTTCAGCTTTATTTATCGACATTTCCCAAGCATTTGATAAAGTCTGCCATGATGGGCTACTTAATAAAATAGCTCGGGTTCTACCTGAAAACACCCACAAAATTGTCCACCAATCACAATAACTAATACCACGGTTCCAGTGGAAACGCACGTTAAATATTTAGGTATCCACCTAGATGGCCGTCTAACTTGGTCCCGGCACATTGGGGCAAAAATAACATCCATAAAGCTTCGAACAAATCAACTGCATTGGCTAATAAATCCTAACTCAACTTTAGCTTTGGAATATAAAGTCCTTTTATACAAATCCGTTATAAAGCCAATATGGTCATATGGTATTCAGCTGTGGGATACTGCCTGTGCATCAAACATCCAGAAGTTACAGAGAAGACAGTCTAGGATTTTACGTCATATCGTATGCGGCCCCTGGTACATAAGAAATGAAAACATACATAGGGATCTCAAAGTTCCCACTATCCACGAAGAAGTTAAAACGTACACGTCCAAGTACGTAAACAAACTATTCGCACATCCCAACACTCTAGTACGCAATTTATTGCAATTTGATGGCCACCAGAGACTAAGAAGAACTGACACATTGAGCCTGGCGAGGCGGCTCTCTCTACACAATAAAAGATAGATTTTTAAGATTTGAATTAGTTACTACATTGGTAATAACTAGTACATAATAATTTAGAAATAAGATTTGAATACTTATTGTGAATTTCTTTTAATAGAAAGATTAAATAAAATAACATACAGTATAAAAAAAAATCTTTGCTCCTGTTGATTGTTTCTGAAATGTCTCTGTTGTTGTTGTTCTTCACGGTAATTCCGCCATCTAGGTATGTAAATATTATTTTTATAAAAATTTTGATGTTGTTGATCATTATGGTTGTACCTCTTTCTATTTCCTTGTATGTTTTGATAGATTTGGCTGTGCTTCCCTTTTATTTTTCGCGTTATCTGAATTATATTTTGAACGTCCTGGGTGGAAACGGACCGTCCTTTCCCATTCTATCATACTCGTTTTTGTACAGTATATCCATAGCTTGTTCCAATGATGTTGGGTTTCGATATGCTAGTAAAGTTTTCATAGGTTCCGGTATTTTGTTTTTAAAAATATGGAGGGATGTTCTTTAGTAATTAATTGAAACTTGGTTGACAGCTTCACCTTCTCCAAGCAATTGTCATTTTGTTATTTAAACGTCTCAGAATATATTTAATATCATTAAAGAATCATGAACATTTGTCTGAAAAGTTACAGCTCGTAATTCATCGAAAAGTTTGTCACTACTCTTCCTTTCGCCGAAGTTGTTTTCTAAAATGGTTTTGATACTTGCCCATGATCGAGCTTGAGTATTTACTTCTATTACCTTTTTTGCGTTTCCACTTATCCTGCTCTTTATAATATCGGAAAATAATAATAGAGAAACTTGTTGTGACAACAGTTTTGTTTGAATTGATGAAAAGAATGTAGTTCGGTTCAGGTTGTATGATCAGGTTTATGTTGCCAACATCTTCTAGATCACACAAAGCGTCTGTGTTGTTCATTATTCTTGCGATTCATGTGGAATTAGTTGTGATTTCGGTATGAATTGATTTCTTACAGTAATAGGAGTCTTCTACTCTTGGGCAAGGCTCGTCGAAAAATTGAATGTGGTTTTTATTATATGTTATATATGGTTTTGTTTTAATTTTCTTTGTGTTGTTTATAGGTGGTGTAATGTTGTGGAATAGTTCATAATTTTCTTTTGATATGTTGGGTATTTGTATATTGAATATAATATTTGAATTATTGTAGTATGCTTGTAGTCCAAGTAGTTCATATATTTGCTCTTTAGAGCGGATCTCTATTGACTGATTTTCCATATATATATATGAATTTCCTTTAGTTCTATGGTGCTTAGTATGAACTTAGATATCACATTTAATTTTGCTAGAATAACTGCTTCAGCAATGTTAGCTAAGTGGTTATTTAAAAGATCTATGTTATAATTGATTTGACTAAAGTATTTAAGTTCAAAGAGTTGGTCATCTTCCTTTAATATGTTATATGTCAGTTTGTTAATATAGTTTTCTATTCTGTCTTGTTCTTTGTTTATGTGCTCAGTGACGCTTTGTAGCCTATTTTGCATAATTAAGTTCAATTGGTTCTGACTTGTCAGTACTGTCTCAATATGTGTTGTATTCGTTCTAATGTCTTGTATTTGTTTGTTAATAAAAAGTGCGTCGTTGCTGTCCATGTTGCCTGTTATAAACTTGATGGCGGTACCAAGTCCATTTAATGATCCGCGTTTATGCCGTTTATATGGCATGAGTGTTTGTATTTTACTTTCTAGTTCCTGAAGTTTTAACCGAGTTATTTTTGTGTAGCTTGTGAATTTGTGGGTTTGCTCAAATGTCGAAATAGTATTTTTTATGTTGTTAGCGTTGTTTGCGTATTCTTTGAGGTTAATAATGTGTATGAGGTTGTTGTAATTTGTAATTATTCTTGTAAGGCCTAGTCGGAATCTAACTACTTTCTGTTGTTTATTTATTTTTTGTATGTCAACCGTTTGAGAAAACGTTATTGGTATCCTGTGGATAGAGGGGTATATTAGTTAGATGTTTTTGGTATTTTGTGTATTTTTTTTAATTTTGATTTGTGAAATTTCCTGTTTCTATCTGTAACTATCGTTACTTTATTATTACTTTTGACTTTGTGTTTTGTGAATCTAGGTGTAATTTTATTACGTTTCGCTTCTTTCCTAAATATTGTTTGATTTTCCAGGTTTTCGGGTTCTGTACGGTTTTTGTTGAGTTTATCTATCCGAAAACTTGTTTCGTTTTGCATTTTTTCTTTAATGAATGGGTACAAGGTGTTTTGAAATTCGTTAAGTTTTGTTAAGTATTCGTGTTCGTTATTGAATGTGACTGTGTTATTAAATTTGAAGGTTCTACCGAAAAATAGTTCGAAAGGGGTTAATTTAGTACCAGAATGTATTGAATTATTGTAAATTATTAGGGTTTCTGTCAGTATTTCGTCATGGTCCTCACTAAGGTGGTTTTCTTTCCTGGTAGTTGTTACGATTCTGTATATTTCGGTTAAAGTGGAGTGTAGTCTTTCAACAGGAGCGTTGCTCGTACTTTGTTGAAATGAGGTAATGTGTAGGTTAATTTGGAACTGTCTACAAAAGTCTTTAAAAATATTAGCTGTAAACTCGGAACCCTGGTCAGCAACTATTTTTCTTGGGATACCGTAAAGATTAATAAAGTTTTTTAGAGATTTTAGTATACAAACAGTATTTCTAGATGACAGTGTGTATGCTGCCGCAAATTTTGAGAATTTGTCAAATACTGTTAAAATTTGTTTGTGGTTTCAAGGGGGTTTCTGGTTTTTCGAATATCGGCTTTGGGGGGGCTCCTGTCATATTTAAGGGTTTGGCATTTGTCGCAGTTGTTTATTGTTTGTGTAATTTTATTTTTCATGTACGGGAAATAGAATTCTCTTTTGAGGTGAAGTAGTGTTTCGTTAATACCGCGGTGATTTTTATTTTGATGGTAGGTTTTAATTAGTTTTTCCTGTTTATCCGTGTCTGTTATATCCTCTACAATTTCTGTACATCGTATTAAACGGAACATTTTGTTATTTGAAAAGAAATTTGAATAAACAGATTGGATTATGCGAAAAGTGTCTTCGTCAGCGAATATAGCGGACAATTTATTTGGATTAAGAAATTTTTTGAAAATATCTGTTATTTCTTCTGTATATAAAGGTTTCCGAAATATACGACGTTGTTTATTTTTAAATGGCATTGTTACCAACATTTCAGGGATATTTGATGATTTTTCAAAAACAAGTTGCAAATTAAATTCGTTTAAGGGTTTTTCTGAAATGTGTATACCGTCATTCAAGTTTTCTTCTGCTGAATGGACGGTGCTACCAGAAGTACCTTGGATTGAAGCTGTATCATTTAAGTTTACGTCTATTAACTTGGGTGTATCTATCCTTATTCTACTCAAAGCGTCAGCGTTTGTATTTAATTTCCCTTTCTTATAAATTATCTCGTATTCAAATTCTTCGAGTTTTAGACGCCATCTGATTAATTTTGAATTCGGTTCTTTTAAACTCATTATCCACGTAAGAGGTCTGTGGTCAGTTACAATAAAGAATTTTCGTCCAAACAGGTAAGGACGGAAGTATTTAGTAGCCCATACTATTGCTAATAACTCTTTTTCTATTGTTGAGTAATGGCATTCGGAGTCTGATAATGTTCGACTGGCATAGCAAATGGGCTTATCATTTCCAATAAGTCCCTGTGAAAGTATTGCCCCTAGTGCAAAGTTACTTGCATCTGTAGTTAAAATAAAAGGCTTCGAGAAGTCAGGGTATTGCAAAATAGGGTCGTTGGTTAAAATTGATTTACAGATTTCAAATGCGTTTATATATTTGTCACTAAAATCTATTTTTCCGCCTTTCTTTAGGCATTCTGTAAGAGGTTTGGTAAGTTTAGAAAAGTCTTTAATAAATTTTCGATAATACCCTACTAGTCCAATAAAGCTTTTAATTTCTTTTTGGGTTTGAGGTATTGGAAAATTTTATATTACCTTGATCTTTGCGGGATTAGGCTTTATGCCATCTGCAGAAATAATATGACCGAGAAAATTTGTCTCTTTGTGGAGAAATTCCGACTTATCAGGTTGAATTTTAAAGTTGGCCAGTCGAAGTTTATCGAAGACCAGTTGAAGGCTTTGGATATGTTCTTGCAGGGATGTGGAAAAGATAATTATATCGTCTAGGTAAACTAGACATATTAAACCTATAAGTTCGCCTAGAACATTATCCATGACCCTTTGAAAGGTCGATGGTGCATTTTTAAGGCCGAAGGGCATTCTTACGTATTCGTAATATCCGGCTTCTACCGCAAATGCAGTTTTTGGGATATCTTTGTCATGCATTTCGATCTGGTGAAACCCGCTTTCTAGATCGAGTGTAGTGAAATACATGCATTTCCCTAATTTGTCCAGGATTTCGCTTATATTAGGTAGGGGATACCTGTCAGATATTGTTTTTTCGTTTAATTTTCTATAGTCTATTACTAGACGCCATTTTTGTTTGCCGGTGGCATCTAATTTTTTCGGTACAATCCATACTGGGGCACTCCACGGAGAGTAGCTTGGGCGAATTATTCCCTGATCTAACATATCTGTTATTTGGCGCTGGACTTCAGCCTTGTGCACATAGGGGTATCTATATGATTTAGTATGTATGGGGACGTCGTCCGTTGTTGCTATTTTGTGTTTAATTTGGTTAGTGAATGTTAATTTTGTATTTTCTTTAAAAAATATGTCTTTGTAATTATGGCAAAGTCTAATTAGTTGTAATTTTTCTTCGTCATTTAAGTGTTCGGTTCTAAGTACTTCGACATCTTCTATCGACATCTTCACAGTTTGCTATTTGATTTGTCTCAAAATTAAAGGATTCTACATGGTCTTGAGTGTTATATGCCGTGACTTTTAAGGGCTGTTCTATGAATAAAATTTGGTTTTCGTTTGATATGTTAATAACTTCAAGAAGACTTTTCCAATTCTCAGCGAAATAGATATCTTCTCGTATATAAAGAGAATCAGTAATATGGGTTTTTTTTTTACATAGATATCCCCACTCTGAACATCCACTGGAATTTTTTTTATAACCTTAGAAATATTAGGTATAACATGTTTTCCCGAAGAAAAATTAGGCTTAAACTCTAGAGGGATCACTGCGTTCTTTGCCACGACCTTATTATTTTCTAAATCTAACTTGGCTTCCAAATGTGACAAGATGTCAAGACCAATCAGTCCATCAAAATAATTGTGAAAGTTAAATAAAAGAAATCTTAATTCCCCTGGTTGATTGAATTCGACAAATGTTTGAAGTTTTACTTCTTTGTTTAGTTCGTATTTATTTAGAATTGTTGTTATTATAATAGGCTTACACGACGTTTGGTCTAATGGATATATATATTTTGGGTTTATAAACGATGAGGAGGCTCCGGTGTCAATTAGGAATTTGAGGGATCTTCCAAATGGGGACGAAATATTAATGTATCCTAACTCAAATCCGTGTTTATTTATGTCTAGGTATCCTGTTGGTGGTTCGAGGCAAAGTCGTGAAAATTTGAGCTGTCCTCAATATTTAAGCGATCCCGTTCTAATTCGAGGTACCGATCCAAATTCTGGTGACCTGAGGTTGGTGGAAATGGCTCTAGAGTATTATCATTTTGGAAGTTGAATAATTCTCCTCTTTTATATTGGTTTCCAGCTGTTCTCATTGTTTGGTCTGGGTAATGGTGGGTATTTGGGGTTTTATATATCCAGAACTTACATCCATAGGTTCAGGCTTATTATAGGTCCTAAATGTATTTCCTCTAAATGGATTTTGACTATAGTTCTGTTTTGAGAAGTTATTGTTAGATTTATGCTGTAAAGGATGGGAGTTATAACTAACTAATTCTTTCGATTGTTGGGGCCGTGTATATTGTTTGTTGTAAGCTATCTGATTCTGGGGTGGAAAAGGTGTGAATCTATTATTGTACCTGTTTCCACTATAGGGATACTTATTAGGTCTGGGTTGCCAATTGGGTTCAATTCCACCGGGGTTTGCTTTCATATAAAATATATTTTGTTCCTTAATGCATAAGGAGAAGGCTTCTGCTAGAGAGTCTGGTTTGGATGCTCTTATGGTAGAGCCTAGAGGTTCTCTTAAACCAATTAGGAAACTGTTCAGACACATTTCAGAGTAAAGGTCTCTTTTTGCTTTAACTACCCTTTCATCGCGTTCGTGTATTTGAATGTTATTGAAAAGGTATGCTTGAATTTCTATTATCTCGCTATAAAATTTTTCTATATTGTTAAATTTCTGGCGAATACTGTGAAGGTCCCTAATTAAAGACGTTTCTGTCCTTTTGTCTGAATAGTGTAAAATGAGGTTTTGTTTAATGTCATCCCAATTAAGGGAAGTCCCGTACATATTAAGGACTTCATTGGCTTGTTCAACAATTTTGTTGCGGATAGCACGCAACAGGATCTGACCTTGTGGTGTCGCATCATAAGCTCTAATGTGAAAATGAAATTTCTTCAACATTATTAATAAATTCGTTTAGTAACCGCGGATTGCCTTTATATGTTGGCAGATCCTTGATTGCATCAGGGATGCGAAGTGATTCAAATGACGGAAAATTTGGAATGATGTTCAATGGAGGTTGTTCATTTGATGGATTAGACATATTGGTTTGAAGTGATATACCCGTTAATGTGAAATTTTCAGGTATTGAATTTAAGCTTTTACTTTTAAATAATCCACCTAAAGCGCTTGGATACGGTTTAAATGAGATATTTCTAGTTGATTTTTGTTTGCTCATCTACAAGCACCACACGGTAACTATTGGTTAATTTATTTCTTATTTTTGTTTTTGTGTATGTATTGAAAATCACTGACTTGAGTAGGGTTTTATATAATTTGGTTATAGCAGACAATAATTAAAATATAATACAATAGATAGATTCAATTTTCTCTTGTTTATGTATATATATATATATATATATATATATATATATATATATATATATATATATATATATATTTTTTATAATATATTCTAATTCCGCCTATAATGTTTTATGTCTATTGTTGGCTAGATTGATCGGGATATGTCGCTGTATATATGTTCCCAATATACTCCTGTCAAATAGACCAGTGATATGCCGTCAAGGTCTTTAACAAGGATGGACTTCCAACTTCAATTTAGTCGCATAAAACTTATTTAAATTTTTTATATAATTTTTTTTTATATACATATGTATGTATAAGTGTAAGTATTTGTATATTTAAAATTTTCATAAGCTTTTCCACTATTCCTTTATTATTTTGTTATCTTTTTATTTATTATATACTCTTCTAACCTGGAGGATCTGGCTTTTTGCTACAGAATCGCAGATTTGAGATTCATTTATAACTGGACGGTCCTTCGATAGGAGTCGCAGTTTATTTTAGTATGTTAAGGCTGTACAAGCCTATTATTTATTTACATAGTTTATTTTTTATTTATTTTGGCTGTGCATACATATGTATGTGCAAGCGTTACTTATTATTTATTTATATTAAACACACATTACAATTTTCGCTTACCAGATCAAGGTTATTGTGAAGGGCATTTTTTTATTTTTTTTTGGTCCATGGTGATAAGGAGTTAAAACTCGCCGATTTCCTGTTGTTTATATCTTCCAGACTTCCTTCGATATTCCCTCGAAGTTGTTTTGGTTGATTTATCCTTTTTCTGCGATATTCCTTCACAGTTTTGTAGGTTACACTTCACAGAAATCGTTCACTCAGGCCTAAACCGACTGCGCCAATTACGATATTACTGTAGACACTGCTAAAAAAACACAACTTATCTCTTGCACCACTGAATAATTATTGATTTTATTTAATAATTCTTTTTATAATGAAACTTATTGCCTAAATACAAAAGTGCTTAATATTATATTTTTACTGAATTACAAAAGTGCTTAATCAACTGATTTCATATTCTTAATAATTTTAAAATGTACTTTAGTTTATTTAAATTATGTCAACTGAATTTCCTGTTAATTGCATATTCTTAATTTTATTGGTTTCTTATATGCTTTTAAATTATGTTATTTGAATTTCCTGTTAATTGCATATTCTTAATTTTATTGATTTCTTATTTGCTGATACGGCTATTCTGTCTTGGTTGTTTGATGGGTGGTTGTGTTGTTGTGGTTGCGGTGCTTTCCGTAACTCGCGTGTGGGGACAGTTAGATTATAGTATTAGGTGTATTCACTATATTAGGGATCACCATAACTTTTAAGCTTTTGTCCGCTGCATTTTGTTGTTATTGTGGGATTTACCGTTATGATTGCAATGTACAAAGAATTCTTGATTTTTGTTTTCTGTTATTTATGAAGACAAATAAACTGCATACTGTAAGTTTTTCTGAAACGCTTAGTTTTCTTTAAACATAAAATTTTCGAGGTATATTTAAGCTTTAGTCTCCAACTGTACATATGTTATGTTGTATGTTGTTTTTTTATATTGTTTTTTAATATTATTTAGGCGCAAAATATTGTGTACCTCTGTACTCAGCCACCAACGAAACACAACTTTGTTCGGGGCTGAGTATATACTTATAAAAACAGTATATAAATGTAAACATATCTGCCGCAGAAAAAACGAACTCAGCAAATATACATTACAGATGCTACGCAAAAAATAGTGCAACAAGAAAATGAAGCAGGTACTGTATCTAAACGCGTGCAAATTGGTATGGATCGGTACATAACCATAACCAAGAGGAAGGCCAGTCCTTAGTCTTCGCAACAAGAGCGAAAAGCCAAACAATCTAAAGGTTCTCATCAAGTAGCTGCAATATCGGTAAGTAAAAATAGATTTACTGTACTTTCTCTCCCAGACAATAAAGATGCCGAACCCAGGGAATAAAACCCCCACCAATTTTCTTGCGATAATAAACATCAAATGCCATTGTAAGTTTTCTCTTAGATAAAGAAAATTTCTATGTGGCTTCTGTACGAAAAGGACAAATACCAGAAACAAAGGTCCAATGCCACCCTGAGAAGAATTATCGCCTCACCACAAGTCGATTCGATACATAATATAACTATTATACGTATCAACTAAGAAGTGCTAAAGGGCATTGACAGTTCTGTTTCCACTGAGAAAATGAAAGTACCATGGATGTGGAAGATTATGTCGTAAGGTCAGTGCACAATATTCTAAATAAGAATAAAGTTCGGTCCATCCTATATACAACTTGCGCTACATTTTCAGCAGAAGAATAACTGTAATATACCCTCTAAAACGTGATGTGCCAGGAAACGTGATGTGCCATCCGTATGCGTTGTTTCCGGCAATGATCGCCGGACTTTGGAATGCATTTTTTTCGAAAACTGTGGTGAAAGCCACACAGCAAGTTATAGGGACTGTAAATTCTTCCAACACGTAAAATATAATGCAATATAATGCAATATAATGCACATAAACCTGAGTATAAGAAATATATGTAGGGCTTCCCAATTTCCTCGGCTTCATAGTGGTTATATTGCTAGTACACAAGCTACACACTAAACCAACCTATTCGTATGCTCATTGAGAAATGATTTAAGTAATGTGAATGCCAAAAGTTTTATCGCGCATAAACAGTTTTATGCCACGTCTGAATAGAAGTACCCTTCACGAATGGTTCAACAGACACCCTTCAAAAACAATTCGAGCTTAATCGAGAATCTAATACAAACAATGAATAATTTCATGACATGGCTTCTCCAATTTTTGCTTAGCAAAATATACCAAAACCATGTAAGAACATGCTTCTGACACGGTAAGCGGTTCTCCCAACTTAAATATGAAGTAGGATACTTCCTCGTAACACAGGATATAGACGTAGAATTTTGGAACGAATTTCCGTCATCCCTTGTCAAGTTTGGTTTGGAGACAAACCGGTTTCGGATATGTGCTATCTTCAGTGTAATTTTTCATATTATTGCTTGTGAAGTATGTATCAATTTGTCATGGAAGCTCGTCAGGTGTGAAACGGTAGCAGCTAAAGATCATACGTCGTGTGTTTATTAGGGGTTGGTGGATGCTAGCGAATACTTATTTATTGCTTTGCATTGTGTCAGAATTGGAAGAAGTCAGTGGAATATATATATTTTTTTTTTAATTTTTATTTTATTGAATCTTTCTAATAAAAGAAATTTGCAATAAGTAATCGAATCTTATCTCTAAAGTATTACTCATAAATTATTACCAATGTAATAACAAATTTACTCTATTCAAATCTTAATAAACTATCTACTATTGGGTCAGGAAAGCCAACTGGCCAGGCTCAATTTTTCTGTGTTTTTAAGTCTCTGGTGCCCATGAAGTTTTTTTTTATACTTATATTTCATTTTATTGAATCTTTCTACTAAAAGAAATTCACAATAAGTGTTCAAATCTTATTTCTAAATTATTATTTACCAGTTATTACCAATGAAATAAGTAATTTTTTGTATTCAAATCTTAAAAATCTATCTTCTATTGTGTAGAGAGAGCCGCCTCGCCAGGCTCCATGTGTCAGTTCTTTTTAGTCTCTGGTGGCCGTCAAATTTCAATAAATTGCGTGCTAGAGTGTTGGGATGTGCGACTAGTTTGTTTCGACTTGTACGTTTTAACTTTTTCGTGGATAGCGGGAACTTTTAGATCCCTATGTACATTTTCATTTCATACGTACCAGGGGGCGCATACGATAAGACGTAAAATCCTAGACTCTCTGTAACTTCTGGCTGTTTAATGCACATTCAGTACCCCACAGCTAAATACCTTATGACCATATTGGCTTTATAACGGATTTGTATAAAAGGACTTTATATTCCAAAGCCAAAGTTGAGTTAGGACATATTAACCAATGGAGTAGATATCTTCGTATGGAAACTACATAAAAGCTTTTTTTACCTACAAGCTGAGACAACATGTTAACAATTTCATTAGATATTTGCGCAAGTAAATCGGGGGAGGTTTTTGTTCTCTGACAGCGGGCTCAGCTTCATCATCCTCTGTAGCAAGTACAGTGAATCTGTTTTCGCTTACCGACATTACAGCACTTTGGGAGCTTTTGTATTGTTGAGCAACGCGCTCTTGCTGCGAAGACTTAGGACTGGCCTTATTTTTGGTTATGGTTATATAACGATCCATACCTGTTTGCACTTTTTTTACGGGATTTTTTATATTACCTGTTTCCTTGGTTTGTTGTACTATTTTTGAAATGATACATGAAGTGTTTTTTGGATGAATTGTAATTTCTTCTGGTGTTGTTACTTGCGAAGATAAGTTTATATTTCCGGATAAAGAGCGCGTTCGGTCAATTGGCCTGGCGGTTAAAAAAGCACTGTCATCTTTTTTTTTTATTATTTATTGCTTTATTAGCATTTGTGTAAGCAAAAGTGTAATAAGCAGTGTTGTTATTACCTTTTATATTTGTTGCATTTATATTTGGTGCGCTCATACACTCACTATCAATTGTTCCAACCGGTTTAACCATGGACTATTTGGTATTGTTTTTTTTATACAATATATTATATTGTTGTTATTTTATATTATTTATTTCTTTGTTATTACTAACTGTGTACTGTTCAATTGAATTCTTAAAAAATATATTTGTTATGCGTTTGATATGACGTGCGTCTGTACACAAACACGGTATTTGTAGCTTTGGGATGTATGATGCATAAGCACTCGTAGTACACCACAGCTGAATGCCGTATGTCCATTTTGTTTCTATGAATGATATGTATACAAATATTTTGCAATCGTTGAGGTAGGGCCTATTAACCAGTGTAGTTGAATGATTTTAAATTTTATGGCCGAATATTCGCCTCAATATGACGGAACCACGTTAGGTGTCTATCTAGGTGGGTACCCAAATATTTAACATGTGTTTCCGCTGGAACAGTGGTATTTGTTATTGTTATTTGATAACAATGTCGCCTCCTGAGCGAAAACAAACATTTCGAAGAATTTACGCACATTTCAAAGGATTTACCATAATTCTCTACTTTTTTAACCAGTCCTCCGCTTATGAATGTTGGACTGAATTTTTTGAAGTGCAACATTTGGACCATTATTGATACTTATAAATGCATTGTCGTTTGCAAACGTGGATGTATATGTATATCGGCTATATAGATGATATATAAAATCGGCACTAGTATACTGCCTTGAGGGTCTCCTGCAGAGATTCTGCCATTTTTAGATAACGGATCTTCTCATCTTACTTTGTATATTCTATCAGTCAAATAGCTCTTCAGGAGCTTGTAAGATTTTCATGTAGAACTCGACTTATTTTCTTCTGTAGTCCATCAGCCAAACTTTATTAAAAACCTGTGAAATGTCAATAAATAAAGCAAAGCAGTATTGCTTATTTTTAAATGCAGATCTAATCACGGTGACAATTCCATGAACTTGCTCAGTAGTACTATGCCTCGCACGAAAATCAAACTGATAATCCGGGATAATGTTTTGTTCATTAAGATTAGGAGTTTAAACTTTGACAATTCTCACGGCTGAATTAGGTAAGTTCTTATCATCGATTCTGTAATACGATCAGATCCGCATGATATTTTTACAATTACATTTTTATTTGTCGATACAGTGTCACTAATATTTGGAATAGTGAAACTACTTATGTCGTGTGGTGTGAAAACCTTTTCTAAGAGATTTCTAGAACATTTTAAGCAGATTACAGTTTTCTACGGCCTATAATCCCCATTTTTGTTTTTGTTTCTGCCTCAGTTTATTGCGTGAGATTTTCTGGCATTTGCTTTGTTGGCGTTGCAGCTTTGGCTACGGCAGTCATGACGTCTGTAAAACGATCTCAGTGGGTTGTTCAAAGGCAAGTGAGAGCTCACATACATTTTATATCTTAACCAAATCGTAATTTTATTTGGGTAGAAAATAAGAATTTCTGGTGCAGTGACAACAAAACTGTCGTGTAAAAAAATAATTTTAAGTGAATGATCAGAAGATAGGTCATAGGATGAACTAACCAACAATTGTTCTCGTTTGATGTTTTTACTATAGCAAAATCAATTAGGTCTGTAAACTTATATAAGTCTGTGGTTATATAAGGTTGGTTTACCGCCAGATACAACGTATAGCTTGTTTGCATGAAGTGTATAATACAACTGCCTACCTCCAGGGCTAAGGATTCTCGAACCCCAATATTTGTGCTTTGCATTGTAATCGCCAGCGGCAATAAACTTTTATTCTAGTATAACAAAGAACCTGGCAAATTGATGGTGTTCGATTTTACGTCTAGGCGGGCGGGCAATAGACTGACGAGACTGCAATTTTAAAATCAGTAAGATTTATAGTCGTGGCTTGCAAAAGTCTTCCCTGAATTCAGGCAATAGAAAATGCCTTACGTTTTTCCGGACTATAATGGCAGTCCCACCACATGCCCTTTCGCTTGGGTGTTTGGTGTCATATATAAAAAACCCATCAATTCTAAGGCAGTTTTTTTATAGTGAAGTGTGTTTCAGAAACTAATAGTATGTCTATATCATGTGCTAGCAGGAAGTTTTCAACTTCATATTTATATATGCTTTGTTCTGAATTGAAGCATATTTTGACATATCTTGTTATGTCTTTTGTCATGTTCTTCCAGTAATAATATCTTTTTATCGTTTCTATTGTTCTATGTATTTCACAATGTCCACCTTCTATAGGGTCATCGTGATATTTCAGCATAATTTCAAGAATTGCCTTGGCATTCTTATTATTAATTTGGGTCACCTCATTTAATAGCGCTATTTTTAATTTATTTAAATATTTATTGCCCATACCTTTAAATTTATTTATTGAGATAAATTCGAAAATTTTCTCACTAGGTGCCACTAGTAATTTTTCAACATGTATTTTACTGGCCACTTCTCCGAGCCTAGAGAAAAATTGTCCTAAGTCAAATTTCTCGTTAGTAAATAAATCAATTATTTTTATGCATGCTATAATTGATTTTCCACGCTTAATATAACATTTTGCGGGAGTAAGCTTCAATTTATTATATTTTCTGACGTCAGTATTTTTTAATGGTATGTATATATTGGGCTCTTTATTTATTTTATACTGATTACCGATTTTATTACTGTGTTTTTCTTTGTCATTGATCTTGTTGTTACTCTAAGAACAGCATTTACGTTTTGGTTTCTGTTTTTTAAGTCTGTTATTGGTATTCTTGATAACGCATCTGCAACGTGATTGTACTTTCCCCTAAGATATTCTATTGTAAAATCATATTCTTCTAAATCTAGCCTCATTCTTGTTAGTTTAGAGCTTGGATTCTTCATAGAAAACAAATAAGATAATTGTGCGTTATAGCCCAATGTATAGCTGTCAATTCTTTTTGAATTGTGGACTTGTTACTTTCGCCTTTGGTGAAGGTTTTAGATGCATATGCTATTGGTAGTTGTTTTCCATTATATTCCTGTGTTAACACAGCCCCGCAAGCCTGTTTACTTGCATCGGTTGTAATGCAAAATTCCTTTGTGAAATCTGGATATTGAAGTAATGTTGGTTTCATTAGTACTTCTTTTAAATATTTGAATGCGTTGTCACAATCTTTCGTCCATTCAAACGCTACTACTTTTTTGGACAATTTTGTAAGACGTCGGGAATATTCTGAAAAATTTTTAATGAATCTTCTGTAATAGTTGCAGAATGCGACAAATCTTCTCGCTCCATCCGCATCTACTGGCGTTGGGTAGTTTTCTATGACAGAATATTTGCTATCATCAGGTAATATTCCTTTGTCTGTACATTTGTGTCCAAGGTAAGTAACTTCTGTTCTAAAGAATGAATATTTTTCAGGGCGTAATTTCAGATTATGTTGACGACATAAGTCAAATATGTCCTGTAGATTTGAAAGCATATGTTTCTCTGAACATCCCAACACGACTAAATCATCCATGTACAAGAAGGCTTGGTTTGGTTTTAAACCACTGAAAGCGATTGATTTATTCGGACGTTACTATTGTGAAGGGTATTTAAGACTCAGTCCAGCCGAGTATAGCACTCTTACTTGTTTATTCACAGTTTTAACCTTAATATAGTTAATTTTTTGGCAGTCTAGACGGACTTTGCAAATTATGTCAACAAATATAAGTATTTAAACAAACAAAAAATCGTTAACAAATTGAGCTTAGAAAAGTCTGTTGGCAACATTGTATAAAAGCAACGTTGAAAATTTACAACAGCTGATACGTAAATACGTATAGAAATTATAAATTTCTCAGGTTCATCCCCAACGTTACGCAAACTTTACGAAAGGGTACGCATTTGCATACAAGCTCCATAAGCAAAATGGATCAGCTGATACGTAACGTACACGTTTACATATGAGTAAGGAGACCTATACACGTCCCAATACGTAAACAAACTAGTCGTACATCCCAACACTCCTACACGCAATTTATTGCAATTTAAGGGGCACCAGAGACTAAAAAATAACTGATACATTTAGCCTGGCAAGGCGGCTGTCTCTACACAATAGAAGATAGATTATTAAGATTTGAATACAAAAAATTAGTTATTTCATTGGTAATAACTGGTAAATAATAATAATGAAATTAGATTTGAATACTTCTTGTGAATTTCTTTTAGTAGAAAGATTCAATAAAATTAGGTATAAAAAAAGTATGTATTATTATTTTCGTAATTTACAATTTTTAGACTATAGGCTGCTTTGGTAAAGAATTTTAAAATTTTTGTGTTTGTGATTTTTCAGTTTAATTTAAGTTAATGCTAAAATATTTAATTTTTACGATTTTAAACTTTTTGTATTTTTTTATATAATTGTATAAAATTTAATTTATTTAAAATTGTCCAAGCTTGAAGGTCTTTTTTTAAAAAATTATATTTTTATTTTTCGATATTTCGCTACTCCATTGTGTAGCATCAAGCTTGGACAATTTTAAATAAATTAAATTTAAAAAAAGGTCAAGAGCAGCTATAATTTTAATTGTATAAAATTTTGTATTTTTTGCATAAGTCGGACCAACGATGTAGAAACTCCTATAAAATATATATATATCTTTCGAATGTTGTGAATTATCATAAATTTGAAAGTTCTTCCCTTCTAAATATTGCGTAGAAATATAGGAATTGTTAGAAATTATTTAAACACCAATATCTCGAAAAATTAGTTATAAAGCCGATACATATAATGTCGCTCATATACATATGTATATTGGCGTTTAATACATAAGACAGCATAATATAATTTGCATAATTTGCTCACTATTTTTACAAGTTCGCCAATAATTCCTAAATAATTGTGAAACTGTTATGCATATAAAAAAAATAATATCAAACCAAGAATCTAAAACTAAATACCATAACAAAAAACGAATGTAGAAATAAATTTAAGGTAATTTTATAGTATATTTGTTTACTTGTAAGATTATTTCATAAATTAAAATAAAACAATATTTCTGGATATATGTACATATTTTGCGTTTTATTTCTTATTAAAATTTGTTTCTAAAGTTGATCTAAAATTAATATTCGTTAAACCGAAAGTCCGTGACAATAAAAGACACAATTTCCCACTTACTAGAAAATTAGGTTTAATAGAATACAATACCAATGATAATTTTTTTCTTTCTTTATTGTAAGACATGGTTTTTATTTATATATGGTTATAATTCTTTCAAAAGAATGTAATTAATTTGCTTTACACATCATCCAGGCGTGTCCGTCCGTTCAAATTCATTTCTAATGTATGACAGTTAAATCAAATAAGGAAGCCATGACTGTGAGGATACAATTACAAATTTCACGCGACATGCAATGTGTGTAAATATTACGTTTACCAGAATACCTCAAAATGATTTAACCCCTATTGTAATGTTTTTTTTGCAGATACAACATATACCTTTATATTAAAGTATGTATTTTTATGCAAACAACTTCCTGATATATTTGACATTTACGAAAATTATAATAGGACAAGAAATGTATCAGCATGGTAAACAGAGATCTGCTACGATACGCTTTAATATAATTTGCAACGGTAGAAACTTCAGCTTATAATGGTATTATTTAATTTTAACAAGCTATTATCCATTATGTATTTTACATTTTCGAATATAAACATACATTATTTTATATATAGAACTTACGTACAGTATGTAATGTAAACGGAGTTCGCAAAAAACACTAAGGTACGGTACTGTATTTATCCAGAACAGCACATAAACACATTCCCGAAAAAAACAACATTTGCTGAAACAATTTAAGTGTTTGTGAATTTCTACACATACATACTCGTAATACCGTGCACAACTGTTGTGGAATCACGAACGTAACGTCCCAGTGGTAAAAAGAAGGAGTATAAAGTCCTTCTAGAAGGCCTCTTTACTCTTTCTTTTGGAGGCACAAGGCTCTCTAGTCGCATTCCACTCTCATATATTTTTTACACAGGATGTCATTGCAGAGCAGGCCTTCTATTCTCGCTTCTGTTGGCAGAAATTCTAAAACGCCTTCCACAAATAGGCCTATAGAATACCTTTAATATAATGCGTTTTGGAAGGATTTCATTTGTAGGCCTGTTAAAAGACTCTGTAAACAATTCCTTTTAAAAGGTTTTGCACAGAAGGCATGCCAAAAACCCTTCAATTGAAGGTATGCTAAAAGGTCCCCATAGTAAATGGCTTAAATTTCGCAATTTCAAAAATTTTTAGTAAAAATATACCAAATAAAATGATTAGTCTTTTATTAACTAAAAATAACAATTCTTTATTAAAACATGAAAAAAGTAAAAAATGACATATAAACATAAAACAATTCATTTTTAAAAAATAAAAAAGTTAATGAGTATACATATATGTACATACATTTAAAGCAAAAAATAGGTATTTCCGTTGTTTATTTTTTATATTTATTAAAGCCTGACGAAATTACTTTTGTTTACAATTTCAAACATTTTAATCAAAAAATATACCGAATAAATTATTCAGTGTTTTATCAAATAAAAATAACGATTATTTTTATAATATAAAAAATTAAAAGTAATATACATACATATAAAATAAAATTAATTTTTTTATAAAATAATCATATTAATCGTTGTTTATTTTTCTTTTTTATTTTCTTTTAAAAATTTGTCTTTATAAAGTTTATTTTTTTGAATCTTAAAAGCTTTTTTTATAGCTATTTTATAGTTATCAAATGTGCCTAAATCTGACTCTACAGCTTTAAAAACTAAGTTATAGATTTTTGAATAGGATTTGAAAGCACTTTTGTTTTGATACCCGTCATAATTGCATAATTTTATTATTTCGCTTCCAAGTAAATTGTGTTTTTAATTATTTTAATTATTCCTCATCTTTCTACTATTTTTCTTACAATCGTTATTAATTTTTCTTATTCAATATTTTTTCATATTTTCATTAAGGTCATATAAATCTTTTATTGTTTTAACAGGAAAGATATCTTTATACTTATTATCTATTAAGCTACTTTTAATTATTAGCTCTAAGTTCACTTTAATCTCGGCCAGCTCATTTACTATTATCTAATTTTGATGTTTCACATCGTTTCTGAGTGATATTACTTGCTGCTGCATTTCTGTAAATAATATAAATATTTAAATACAAGTACATACTTATAATATATAACTAAATTCTGTTTATTTATATAATAAGTTTTACCCATGATCAAAATAAAAAGATTTTGAAAATATGACTATAAACGATGGATTTAAGGTTTTTAAAATTAACATTTTTCCGGGTATTTTTTTAAATCTTTTTAGCTTTCCAGTTTTGATCGTAGATAAACTTCTGTACGAATATTTCTTTTTATACTGTATTTTATTTTATTGAATCTTTCTACTAAAATAAATTCACAAGAAGTATTCAAATCTAATTTCTAAATTATTACTTACCAGTTATTACCAATGAAATAACTAATTTTTTGTATTCATATCTTAAAAATCTATCTTCTATTGTGTAGAGAGAGCCGCCTCGCCAGGCTCAATATGTCAGTTCTTCTCAGTCTCTGGTGGTCATCAAATTGCAATAAATTGCGTGCTAGAGTATTGGGATGTGCGACTAGTTTGTTCACGTATGCGGACGTGTATGTTTTAACTTCTTCGTGGATAGTGGGAACTTTAAGATCCCTATGTATGTTTTCATTTCTTATGTACCAGGGGGCACATACGATATGACGTAAAAGCCTAGACTGTCTTCTCTGTAACTTCTGGATCTTTGATGCACAGGCAGTACCCCACAGCTGAATACCATATGACCATATTGGCTTTATAACGGATTTGTATAAAAGGACTTTATACTCCAAAGCCAAAGTTGAGTTAGGACTTATTATCTGTGCGAATATGTTGTACAATAATAAAATGTTATTTATAACAAAATATTACTTACCGTTGATTTTGGAATCCAAAATTTGAATAGCTTTTTCCGTCATTTTGTTTCTTAGACCTACTAATTACTTGAAAATTATACTTTTTAATGAAATAAAACTTCTTTGGATTTATATAAGTTCAGAAAATGTTGATTATGTCTCAAAACAAATCTGTTAATGACAGGAATGTAAAAGTGGTATTTCAATAACCAAACTATCGATGGGAAACGCTAGCATTTTACAATATAGGTCTTTAATTTCAAAATGTTCTTCATCTCCGTCGGATATAATATCCCCAAGTTGTATTCCTAAGCTTGATGACTCTACAGGTTCATCAAAAAAATGTCTTAAATTATTTAACCTTTTCCCTTTAATATAGCTCCCGTTTCTATCAGAAAAGCCAGTGATAACAATAGGGCCAAACGGTTTTATAGCACAGTAATTATTTGGTTTTGAGGTACTTAAATAGAATTCCTCTGTTTGGTAACCAAAAATTTTATTTTCACGAGACTTTTTAAACTTGCAATTTTTTTGTTATCCTTTAAGCGGTTCCTTATACAATCGATTTTTTAAATGATGTAAAATTTTTGTTGGGCAACGAATTCGCTTTGTTAAATATTGTAAAAAGTTTTCGATGGCATATGCCGAAAAGTTAGAAGTAATTCCAAATTCGCTGACACATTGAGTCAAATGTAGTAGACCGTGAACGTTAAAAGTTATAGTGTTTTCCCCAAATTTTTTAGTAAAATTTTCAACAAATAAATGCAGGAGTTCATTAGCAGTTGCTAAATTAGAAAAAAAATGTTTGGGTATCGATAGTAATCGATATGCTGAAGTAAAAGTACTTCATAATAAATATCATCATCTGAAACATTTTTAAATACTATTGGGGCATAATACAAAATTATATGCCTAAATTCCACCGTAGAATCTCTTTGATTTCCCTAGGCTTTCTCTGAAATTCAATAAGTATGTAAGGCGAAATTTCAATAATTTTTTAGAGAGAATAGCCTTATTAGCAGCTGACATTATTCTTTTAGTTTTATTGTTTATTAATAATAAAATATTTTTTTTTGTAACACCCAAGTCCAATAAATGCATCGGCTCGATTGGAAATTGGCTTACCATTTTAATGCGATGGAGTTCCAAAGAACTCTGACTACCACTTGTAATTTTTTTGTGATAATCAGATTGCTTTCGGTTGAAAAAGTCTGCATTAGTTCTTAATACACCTAATATATGAGCATATGTAACTACATTTTTTTACTTTTGATCCTTTCCGGTAACACTTGGGACATCCACTGAATGAGTTGCGACCCACAGTGTTACAAAGAAAAGCTCTAGCAGGTGTGTCGCAAATGAATGATCTTATGACTACTTTTACCTGCTTATTGTAAAGGAAGATACCCTCATCTCTAAGTGATTTTATTTCATATATATTTATTTATTTTATTTTCAATCTATTGGGCTTAGCCATTACAGATCAATTCTTACAACTATGTACTTAATTCTAAATTAATATATTCGAAAAGTGTATTTCTAAAAACTACGCGATTCGTAAGGAAATTTAAATGATTGCATGCATCGTTACATAAAATCAGACACCTTGCGATAATTTCATTGAGACCATAATTATATCTATGAAAATTTCCATAGAATAAAGTATGGTCTCTCAAATTTCTCCTAGGAACATTAAAAGGTATTTGTTGCAAAAGCTCTGGTGAGTCTATTGTACTATCAATGACGTCTTTAATAAACATAATATTATGTGCCACCCTTCGTTGAGTTAGAGTATTTAAATTGAGTAACTGACAACGAGTTTCATAGGTAGGCATGTTAAAAGAATTATATATATTTCTTAAAGCAAATTTCGAAAATCTTCTTTGAACTCTTTCAATCTTGCATTTATAAGTGTTGTAGCTCGGGTCCCATATTATATCGCAATATTCTCAGTGTGATCGAACAAATGCAAAATATAGAATTCTAATCGTGTATGGATCTTTAAATTCTGTAGAACTTCGTTTCAAAAACCCTAACTGGGAATTCGCCTTACTAATAACATTTTTTAAATGATGAGAAAATGAAAATTTTGAGTCTATATATACTCCAAGGTCCCTCATTACACTTCCCCTATCAATAGTGTTATTACAAATAGTATAATTATTCACTATTGGGAACTTTTTATGGGTAATTGTCAAAATTTTGCATTTAGATAAATTTAATTCCATTCCATTACAGACACACCATTGCAAAAAAGTATCTATATCTTTTTGAAACAACATACAATCATTCATATTTCGAATAACAGAATATACTTTTAAATCATCAGCGTACAATAAGACATTACAAAATGTAAATTCTGATGGAATATCATTAATAAATAATAAAAACAAAAGTGGACCATGATGGCTACCTTGTGGTACGCCAGAATATGCATAAACGGGTTCAGAAATATTGTTATCTATTTTAACAAATAATATTCTATTTGAAAAATACGAATACAACCAATTTAACATATGGGAATGAATACCTAACATTTTTAGTTTATAAATTAACAAATTATGGTTAACCTTATCATATGCTTTTACAAAGTCCGTATATAACACATCTGCTTGTAACCCATTTTCTACAACATTAAAGCAATAATTACAAAAAATTGCTAAATTTGTTGTAGTGGACCTGCCACTGTAAATACCATGTTGGCGCGTATTTATGCTGTTTTTTACGATGTAGAATAATTTATTATTTACTAACTTATCTAGAAGTTTTGGTATAGCTGATAATTTAACAATAGGCCTATAACTGGTGATTAAACCTTTTTGACCAGATTTAAAAATATGTGAAATGTATGACATTTTCCATTCTTGCAGTAAACAGCGATTTATTGAAAAGTATTGTGAGAGGTAAAGAAATAGCCTGTGCACAATAATGGCGGGAGCTAATCATAACCAGAACATTTAGATGCATCCAATGATCGCAAAGCTTGAAGTACCTCACTAACATCAAACTCCAATTGACCTACGTTAAATAGTTCATGTAAATGGGAACAATCTTGAACATTAAATTCAGGATTACTGTTAAATACTGAAGAAAAAAACTTAGCGAAAGCATTACAAATTGAATTTGTCCCATTTATGGTTACGCCTTCGTACTCCATGCAAGTTGGATATCCATTGGACTTTCTTTTAACATTATAAAATGTCCAAAAGATTTAGAATTTTGTTTAATATTGGATTCAATATTATATATGTAATTTTTATATAAAAAGTTTGAAAGACATTCAAATTCTTTGCATCTTAAAGGAAATAAAGCTTTATCACAAGCTAAATTAGTCGATTTATATTTTTTATGAGCTTTCGTTCTCAGATTTTTCAAGTGCATAAGTCGTTTGTTGTGCCAAGGCAGTTTAAAATCACGTTTATATATTTTCAATGGAACATATGTACAAATTGCATAATTTACTACTTGTTTAAAAATGGAATAAATGGCATACAAGTCACCAGCTCCAAAAATTAACTCCCAATTAATGGAATCAAAAAACAAATTTATTGCAATATAATTTGCCTTTTTATAATCATACTGAATTTCCGATTATAAAAAGGTTTATCATAACAATAAAATGAAAAGTTCATTACAATAGATTTGTGATGTATTGAATCACAAGTAAGAGGCAGATTACATTTTTCAAGCTTGTATTTAAAATCGTTCTTTATAAAAACTAAATCCAGTATTCTATGAATATGATTCTGGACATCATTTATTTTAAAAAGTTCCAATGAGTATATATTATCACATACTAAAGCTTCTATGTCCTTATTGACATTAAACGGTATTAAGTATTGGTCTGAAATACAATTCAATATTTCCCAAATTGAAATCCCCCAAAACACAAGGTGGTTGATATGGTTGAGAGAGTTTACAATATAAGTAATGTTTGAAATATGATTAGAATATACACTAATATCACTTTTAGGAGGAATGTAACTTAATATAAATACTATTTCATTTTTTTCCTGGCATAGATATTCGCCAAAATTTACAGCAACACAAATTTGTTCGACTAAAGTATCGTTTAAAGGTAAATTTATTTCTCTACTCGCCAAATTACCAGGAACCGCAATTAAAACTCCTCCGCCCCTGGATACACTGGAGTTAAGAAAACGATAATTTCGGTAGATGTTATAGTAAGAGTCAAATAATTCTGAGTTGAGATAGTGTGATGTTAACCATGTTTCAACAAGAGTAACTATGTGGAACTCATGTAAGCCAGCGCGAGAAAACAACTCATTTGTCATTGTCCGCAGGCCTCCAGCATTGTGAAAATAAAGAGAAATTGATGTACTGGAATTGGTGATTAAATGAGTTCGAGAAGAAGAGACCGCTGGCTGCGTTTGGTGTAATATTGAAGGTCTCAAAATGCTGGAAGTTGTTGCTGTTGAAGTCGGTGGTTTCATAGCCTCTGCTGTTGTTGCTGTAGTAGCTGCAGTTAGCATGGACGGGGTTAATACTTGTGGAGGGGGCAGCGTCACTACCCCATTTAACAGGTTTTTTGATTTGTTGATGAAAGGTTTTATTGTAATTGACAAGGGCCACATGGTCTTATTGAACACCTTTTCGTAAAGAGGAGATGGTACTCCCAGTTTAAAGTTGACGAAACTAAGTTTTGATAAGTCAGCATCTCGTTTCGTTAACTTAGTACATTTGAAAATATTGGGGTGTACTCCTAAACCCACCGCGACGAATTTTAGTACCGCCTCTGGTTCAGTACTAAGGTTACACTTGGAAATGTACAAGTATTTCATTGTATGCACAACTTCAAACGCATCACTAACAGGCGCTATACCAACAACACGTTTTGTTTGTTTACGATTGTTGTTATGCTTCTGCTTTTTTTTGTCCTTTTACGACGAACAGTTACCCAATCTTGTTCTCTGCTCTCTATCTCAGTATCGGGAATATCGATCGCATCAACAAATTTTTCGCATGCATTGTCTTCACTTGCTGTGGACGATGACGCATGCAGTTTAGCAGCATTTGTGGGGAGAGTAGTTTTTGTTGTTGTTAAAGATGTAGATATTTGTGTATTTATTTTGGTTACATTTTTGTTGAACTTATTGTTCTACTTCGTTTGAGTAAAGACATACTTCACTTTAAGCGCATAATTTATATTCATTTAAGGTGACTTTTTTTATTTTAAAAATTGAACAAGTGCAGAGACACAGTTAACAGTTAGTAACAACAACAAAATAAATAACAAAAAATAAAAAGCATTATAATATAGTGTGTGATAAAAAATACAATAACAAAGTACATGGATAAACCTGTTTAAACAATTAATAGTGAGTGCATGAGCGCACCAAACATTAACGAAAAAAATACTAAAGGTAATAACAACAATGCTTATTCCTCTTTTTCTTACACAAATGCTAATAATGCAATAAACAATATAAATAATAAAAAAAAGATGACAGTGCTTTTTTAACCGCCAGGCCAATTGACCGAACGCGTTCATTATCAGCAAATATAAATATATCTGCTACAGAAACAACGAATTCAACAAATAAAACTAAAGAAACAAATAATACACAAAAAATCGCACAAGAAAAAGAACCAGGTACTGAATCTAAACGCGTGCAAACTGGTATGGATCGGTACATAACCATAACGAAGAGGAAGGCGAGTCCTAAGTCTTCACAACTAGAGCGAACCGCCAAGCAATATAAAGGTTCTCATCAAGTAGCTGCAACATCGGTAAGTGAAAATAGATTTTCTGTCCTTGCTACCCCGGATAATGAAAATGCCGAACCCACTGTAAGGGAACAAAAACCCCCACCAATCTACTTGCGCGAACAAACATCAAATGCCATTGTAAATATGCTGTCCCAACTCGTAGGCAAAGAAAATTTCTATGTGGCTTCTGTACGAAGAGGACAGATACAAGAAACGAAGATCCAAGCCCACACTGAGAAGAATTATCGCCTAATCGCAAGTTGTCCCGATGCAGATAATAAGAGCTATTATAAGTATCAACTAAAAAGTGCTAAAGGTTTGATCGTCATTATAAAGGGCATTGACAGTTCTGTTCCCACTGAGGAGATAAAAAGTGCCATAGAGGTGGAGGATTATGTCGTAAGGTCAGTGCACAATATTCTAAATAAGAGTAAAGTTCCCCAACCTATGCATCGTGTTGAAATCGTGTTTAATGCATCGCAACTTAAATCAAAAAACTCGGTTCATCCAATATATAATTTGCGCTACCTTTTGAACAGAAGAATAACGGTGGAAGAGCCTCTAAAACGTAGCGGTCCCCGTCAGTGTACTAATTGCCAGGAATTCGGACACACGAAAACCTACTGCAAGCTACCATCCGTATGCGTTGTTTGCGGTGATGCGCACCGGACTTTGGAATGAACTTCTTCCAAAACAGACCCCAAGGTCAAAAAATGCAGCAACTGTGGTGAAAACCATACAGCAAATTACAGGGGCTGCAAAGTATTTCAATATGTAAAAGATAATGCGAAAGTCGTACGCAAACCTGATTATGAGCAAGCTTCCCAATTTCCTCGGCTTCATGCTGGTTCTGTTGCTAGTCCACAAGCTACACAGCCACACACTAAGCCAAAGTTTTCATATGCCCAAACATTGAGAAATGATTTACCTAATGTGAATGCCAAAAGTTCTAATGCGCATAAACATTCATATGCCCAAGTCTTAAAAGAGGGTACTCAGACACCCCTCACCAACAATTCGAGCTCGATCGAGAACTTAATACAGACAATGAATAATTTCATGCCAACTATGCAGGGTATGTTTCAGGAAATGATGCGAACCCAAAACATGCTTCTGCAAGTTTTGCTTGGCAAAAAATGAACCAGTTAAAAATATGCTTCTGGAACGCTAAATATGAAGTAGAACACTTCCTGCTAGCACATGAAATAGACATACTATTAGTCTCTGAAACACACTTCACTATAAAAAGTGCTTTAGAATTGATGGGTATTTTATATATGACACCATGTGGTCCGAAAAAACGTAAGGCATTTTCCATTGCCTGAATTCAACGAAGACTTTTTGCAAGCCACGACCATAAATCTTACTGATTTTAAATTTGTAGTCTCCTCAGTGTATTGCCCATCTAGGCATAAAATCGAACACCATGAATTTGCCAGATTCTTTGCTACGCTAGGGCAAAAATTTATTGCCGCTGGGGATTACAATGCAAAGCACTCATATTGGGGATCCAGACTCCTTAGTCCTAGAGGTAGGCAGGTGTATTATACAATTGAAACAAACAAGCTTGACGTCGTATCTGCCGGTAAACCCACCTATTGGCCCACAGACTTTAATAAGTTGCCAGACCTTATTGATTTTGCTATAGTAAAAAACATCAAACGCGATCAACTCTTAGTTAATTCACCCTATGACCTATCTTCTGATCATTCACCTACAATTGTTATTTTACACGACAGTTTTGTCGCTGCACCTAAAACCCTTAGTTTCTACCCGAACAGAAACACGAATTGGTTAAAATATAAAATTTATGTGAGCTCTCACTTGCCTTTGAGCATCCCACTGAGAAATCCAGCTGATATTCAAGCAGCTGTAGACTATTTTACAGACGTCGTGACTGCCGCAGCCATAGCTGCAACGCCAACAAAGCCATCAGCTAAAATAATAACGTACCAGGCAACAGCAGATATTCAGATGCTCGTCATTGAGAAAAGAAGAGTAAGAAGACAATGGCAAAATAGTCGTTCACCACACATAAAAATGCAAATGAACTTATGCCAAAAAAACTTTCGGAGTAAATTGAGACAGAAACACCAACTCGCTATCGACAACTTTTTAAAAAACTTGGATCCAATGAAAAACACGGATTATAGTCTGTGGAAAGCTGTAAAGGACTTACAATGTCCTATTGCTTACGAATCCCCACTAAGACTTGAAGACCGTACTTGGGCTAAAAACTCAAGTGAAAAGGCAAATGCGTTCGCAAAGCACTTAGAGAAGGTTTTCGCACCACATGATATAAGTAATTCCACTATTCCAATTATTAGCGACATCGTGAATGATCCTATGAAATTTCGGTTGTGTTCTTTAAAATCGACAATTAAAAATATGGATATGAAGAAATCACCTGGACCTGATCGTATAACAGGATCAATGATAAGAAACTTACCTAATTCAGCTGTAAGAATTTTACTTTACATATTTGATGCCATGTTGCGCGTCGGCTTCTTCCCATGCTCTTGGAAGATGTCTGAAATTGTTATGATCCCGAAACCTGGAAAGGACTTAAGCCAGATTACATCCTACAGGCCAATTAGCCTACTGTCAGTTTTGTCAAAGATATTTGAATAATTATTCGTCGCGAGTGTAAATAAACAAAACGTTATCCCAGATCATCAGTTTGGTTTTCGAGCAAGGCATAGTACGATTGAACAAGTCCATAGAATCGTTACCATTATTAGATCGGCTTTTGAAAGAAAGCAATACTGTTCAGCTTTATTTATAGACATTGCCCAAGCATTTGATAAAGTCTGCCATGATGGGCTACTTACTAAAATAGTTCGGGTTCTACCTGAAAACACCCACAAGCTTATAAAAAGCTATTTGTCCGATAGAACTTTTAAAGTAAGGTCAAAGGATCAGCTTTCAAGAAATGGAAAAATCAGTGCAGGAGTACCCCAAGGTAGTGTGCTATGGCCGCTATTATATATCATCTATACAGCGGACATGCCGACAAGCCCACACACACATACATCAACTTTTGCAGGCGACACTGCAATTATAAGTGTCAGTAATGATTCAAAGGATGCATCTGAAAAGCTGCAGTCCCATATTCATAAGCTAGAAGACTGGCTAAAACAGTGGAGAATAAAGGAAAATCCATCAAAATGTGCTCATGTAACGTTTTCCTTAGAAGGCAAAATTGTCCACCAATCACAATAACTAATACCAAGGTTCCAGCGGAAACGCACATCAAATATTTAGGTATCCACCTAGATCGGCGCCTAACTTGGACCCGTCAAATTGAGGCAAAATTAACGTCCATAAAGCTTCGAACAAATCAACTGCATTGGCTAATAAGTCCTAACTCAACTTTGGCTTTGGAATATAAAGTCCTATTATACAAATCCGTTATAAAGCCAATATGGTCATATGGTATTCAGCTGTGGGGTACTGCCTATGCATCAAACATCCAGAAGTTACAGAGAAGATAGTCTAGGATTTTACGTCAAAACGTATGCGCCCCCTGGTACATAAGAAATGAAAACATACATAGGGATCTAAAAGTTCCCACTATCCACGAAGAAGTTAAAACATACACGTCCAAATACGTGAACAAATTAGCCGCACATCCCAACACTCTAGCACGCAATTTATTGCAATTTGACGGCCACCAGAGACTAAAAAGAACTGACACATTGAGCCTGGCAAGGCGGCTCTCTCTACACAATAGAAGATAGATTTTAAAGATTTTAATACAAAAAATTAGTTATTACATTGGTACTAACTAGTAAATAATAATTTAGAAATAAGATTAGAATACTTATTGTGAATTTCTTTTAACAGAAAGATTCAATAAAATAAAATACAGTATAAAAAAAAAAAAAAAATTTTGGTGGTGAACCTGCAGATTTGACGATTTAACTTCAGTTATTATTTGCTCTAATTGCATACATTTCGACTGCACCTCCCTCATTTGTTGCGATAGTAAATCGATTTTGTTTTGTGCGTCACTTGTCATAACATCACAAGAATTACATTGCCAAAGCAAATTTGGTGTATTCATTAAAAGTTTTAAGCATTCAGCGGATAAATCTGTGCAATTTGAATGAAAAACACGACCGCACAATGAAGCACATTTAACACCATTAGGTGTCTTTAAATTAAAATTATCTGTTTTAGCCTTAATCTCGGCTTTACACTTTCCACAAAATTGTTCCATATTAGAGGTGAAAAAGTACGTGCACTCTCAACGAGTGTCAGGAGACAACCAAAAAGTTATGCAAAAAGTTATCTACATTATATGGTTTGTTGTTTCCAACATAACTACCGATTAGAAAAACATCCACTGTTGGTATATCAACAAATTTGCACATTATGGGCCAAAGTGATGTCCCGGAACTTTTAGGTATACCAACATCTATGTTTAGGGTATCCATGTTTCTCAAAAGATTTTGGGAAAGTTTGATTATTTGGGTTTTAAGACCTAAATGGTAATAAAAACCTGGAGAAACTGTTCGAATTAAAGTTTTAAATTTTTCTAACTTTAGAAGACCGTTACAAGAAGAAGGTACATTTATGTATGTTCTCCGATTTTAACACTTTAAGTAGTCCGTCAACAGTTCTTCTTGCAGGACGAAATTCGCGATACCATTCCAAGAGTTTCATTCCCAATTCATTTTTTTACTTTCACTTAAATCCAAATTATCTGATATTGGGTTCTCAAAAAGCTCTTCTTTTTCGGTTTCACATTTGTTTTCATCCTTTATATTGTCTTTTTTATATTTATAATTTTTTTTCCTTTTCTAATTTTATTAATCATTTTAAATGTCTTTTATGCAATTTTTTTCTTGTTTTAAATTTCACCTCCTTGTTTTAAATTTCGCAACTTTTTCAATTAACGCTTTATACACAATTAAACGAACTTTTGTTTTTTCTTTAGTTTCTCAATTTGACTTTATTTGATAACGGTACCTACATTCTTTGCTTTTGATATAAAAAATGAGAAATCTAAAAATATAACAACATCATGCTTCCCTGCTAAGAGAAGGCAAGTAGGAATGTGTTGTAGATCTTTTAGAAGTTAGAGCCAAGGCCTTCTAAAAGGCCTTCTTTGGAAGGAAAAGAAAAATGCGAGTCTTAGAGAGAGAAGGTCTAAGCATGCCTTATAGAAGGCCTTAAATGAGAAGGCCTTTTGAGTTTTACCACTGGGGTACTAAACTTTATAAATTATTTTTAACGTTATGTTAGTGTTTGTGTAGCGTATTTTTTAGTGTGATTTTTGTGCAAGGTATTATTTTGTATGTATGTGTATAAGGGAATAAGGTGTATAATCATGCGTGTTATTTAAGAAGTTTTCAAATATTACTAATCATCCCTATTCCGCGTTTCGAATCGGATGGTAAATTTCTACGTTTGGCAACTTTGGTATTCTGTGCTTCGTTTTCCGTTTCATTTCGATTTCTTTCTCGATTTTATGTATTCTGCGGAAAATTTTTCGATTTTGTTTTTGGCAAAAAAAATTTAAAATTAAATAAAATGTAAGTATGGTGTTAAAACATAAAACAAATTTTATATATTGAAATAAAAAAAAGAAATAAAAACTGAAGAAAACAACACAACATAATAATTCATTATAATATTCTATAAATGTATGTTTGTTTTAACGTTGATTTTGCAAAAACAATTACAGTTGCTTATATGTCAAAAAATGCAGTCATTCACCTTTAGATAAATTAAGGTTTAATATTACTATAAATACAAGATAAGATATTCAGTACATTTGCTGAAATTGTATATTTTAATGCTTTTGTTATTAATTTAGTTTTAGACATAAGAAAGTAAATTGTACAAAAGATTGGGAAAAATAAAGAAATTTAGGCAAACAAAGTTTAACTCTGATTATTGCTTGACTAGTCTCGGTGTCTCTACCTAGACTTAACCTTTCTAACATAATTAGCACACGGTGTTCTACCTGGACTAAAACCAAACATATGGAATGCAATATAAATTTACTTTTTACTAGTTTTTCTAAAATTTTAAATGTTTATTAAATTTATTGCAGGTCGAAACACCTGATATTGCATGTGGGTATCATAAACGACCCAAGGAAGAAGTGCAGGCATTTTGGGACGAAGTCGCAAAAACACTTAATGCAATTGGACCACCAATAAAAACTGACGCTGCATGGAAGAAAGTATGACATTTTAATAATGAGTTGCATATGTATGTATTTTAAATTTATTCCTTTAAGGTATGGATTGACTGGAAAAGCTATATTAAACGTTAGTTGACAACAACCAAAAAAGAAATGATGAGCTCCGGAGGGGGTTATTGTCGCTTACAGCGCATTAGCCCACTTGAGGAAGAAGTTATTAAGCTTACGGGCTTAATAACAAATACAAGTCAACGTTGGCTTTGGATTACAACACAGATGGATGCCATATGCCCATTTGAATCAATATGGTCATATGGTATTCAGCTGTGGGGTACTGCTTGTGCACCAAACATCCAGAAGCTACAAGGAAGACAGTCTAGGATGTTATGTTTTATCGCGTGCGCTCCTTGGTGTATAAGAAATGAAAATATCCATAAAGATCTAGAAGTTCACACTATTCAAAAAGAATACAATGAAATAGTTATTACATGGTAATAATTAATAAGTAATATTTTAGATATAAGATTTGAATAATAATTGTAAATGATCTTTTAAAAGAAAAGATTCAATAAAATAAAAATTAAAGTTAAAAAAATGCACGAAATTTTATGTACGTCTATACTCAACCACGAACAAAACAAAATATAATAAACGGAAACAATGAATTAAGAAGGAAAAAACTTTTATATAAATATTTTTTGAGTGCGCAGTGAATTGATTTAATATTTTTTTTTTTACTTTATTTTATTGAATCTTTCTATTAAAAGAAATTCACAATAAGTATTCAAATCTTATTTCTAAATTATTATTTACTAGTTATTACCAATGTAATAACTAATTTTTTGTATTCCAATCTTAAAAATTTGGATTTGGATTTGCGACTAGTTTGATTTAGATTAGATTTAGATTTATTTAATAATTGTTTTCATATCCTGTACAACAAGACTGTGTCTTATATTTATAGTACAGGACCTTGATAGATTATAAACATGTATTGAGTTATTATAATAAAAATTAACTTAATATATTAAACGAAATGTAAATAGGACAATATAACAAATCTATTTATTTTATGAAAATTAAAGGGTTTTTTCAAAAGAGAAAGAGTTACATTAAAAACCTTAATCATAGAAGATAAATAAAAGTCTTCTAAAACTGTTAGCATTGCTATTTATTTGATGATTTAATGGGACACTATTCCAGAGACGAGCAGCATGTACATGAAATTGCATTTCGGATACTAAATATTGAAATCGGGGTATTATTATATTTCTGTTCCGTCGCGATTGAGAAAACTGTAATTTTTCATATATATATACCCCGGTGATTCTGAGTTTATTACCCTATGCAAAAATATTAGCGTGTGAATTTCAATCAGATTTTCAAATTTGACCCCGTAGAGCTTATTTGAAACATGTGAAACATGGGCAAACCTTTTCAGTCCATAAACATATCTGATAATGTTATTAAACAAAACAGTAAGCTTTCTTTTACTAGCTGAGTCACAGTTTCCAAATAGTTGACAGCCATACAGTAGAGAAGAATTAGGTACGCTTTAGCAAGAAGAAATCTTATTCTTAATGGGGTAAAGTATTGTGTAGGCCAAAGAGCCCGTAGCTTTGCATAAGTCTGTACAACTAGTGATTTGACATGATCTCTCCATGTTAAACTATTATAAAAAATTATCCCAATGTTCCTAACAGTGTTGACAATTTCGATTTTTTCACCATTCAAAACAATGTCGTTAAACGTAGAAAGAACTGAGCCTCTTCTGCCTATTATAATGCATTTCGATTTCTTGGGGTTTAGGCAAAGCGCATTTGTGTTAGCCCAGTGGCAAATTTTGGTCAAATCCTGATTCAGATATGATATAGAGTTAGTTGCACGTCATCGGCATATAAATGAATTTTGCTCCTAGAAACCTCCTTTGGCAGGTCATTTACATACAATGAGAATAAAAGTGGTCCCAGTATGGAACCCTGGGGCACTCACCTATTCAGTGGTAAGCTATCCGACCATACCCCATGTCCGTGAAAAGATTGCGTACGGTTCGATAAGTAATTCGATATAAGGTTGGTCGAAGTGTTTGAGAATCTAAAAAAATGTCTTAGTTTTCCAACTAAAACATTGGGATCCACACTGTCAAAAGCTTTGGAGTAGTCCAATAGAACCAAAAAGTTAATATGTCCTTTTTCCAACCCTAGTCGCATATTTTCACTGAATCTACGAGAGCTGTAATGCAACTATGGTTCTCCCGAAAACCAGATTGAAAATTAGAGAGAAAATTGTGTTCCCTTATATATTCAACAATTTGCCCATATAACAGTTTTTCCAAGACTCTTGATAGAAAAGACAAGATAGCGATAGGTCTGTATTCACCATTTGACTTGGGGATTGGCACAATTTTTGCGTGTTTCCAGCTTAACGGATATTTAGATATCATTATAATAGTGTTATACAAATGGGTAACATATGGCAGAATATAGGGCAAAAGTAATCGCACAAATTTTGGATGTAAATCATCACTACCCCTTGCATCCGATTTCAACAACGAGCACGTTGACATAACATCATGTTCAGTAACAACGGAAAATTGGAAACTATTACGTATTTGGACGTGTACGTTTTCACTTCTTTGTGGATAGTGGGAACTTTGAGATCTCTATGTATGTTTCCATTTCTTATGTACCAGGGGGCGCATACGATATGACGTAAAATCCTAGACTGTCTTCTCTATAACTTCTGCCTCAATGTGACGGGACCAAGTTAGGCGCCGATCTAGGTGGATACCTACATATTTAACGTGCCTGATTTACTTTTATTCTCCACTGTTATAGCCAGTCTTCTAGCTTATGAATATGGGACTGCAGTTTTTCAGATGCATCCTTTGGATCATTACTGACACTTATAATTGCAGTGTCGCCTGCAAAGGTTGATGTATGTGTGTGTGGGCTTGTCGGCATGTCCGCTGTATAGATGATATATAATAGCGGCCCTAGCACACTACCTTGGGGTACTCCTGCACTGATTTTCCCATTTCTTTAAAGCTGATCCTTTGACCTCACTTTAAAAGTTCTATCTGACAAATAGCTTTTTATAAGCTTGTGGGTGTTTTCAGGAAGAACCCGAGCTATTTTAGTAAGTAGCTCATCATGACAGACTTAATCAAATGCTTGGGAAATGTCTATAAATAAAGCTGAACAGTATTGCTCTCTTTCAAAAGCCGATCTAATAATGGTAACGATTCAATCGTACTATGACTTGCACGAACACCAAACTGATGATCTGGGATAACGTTTTGTTCATTTAGAAAAGGGGTTACACTCGAGACGAATAATAATATCTTTGACAAAACTGACAGTAGGATAATAGGCCTGTAGGATGTAATCTGGCTTGAGTCCTTTCCTGGCTTCGCCGACGCGCAACATGGCATTCAATATGTAAAGTAAAATTCTTACAGCTGAATTAGGTAAGTGAAGGTGATTTCTTCATATCCGTATTTTTAATTGTCGATTTTAAAGAAGACAACCGAAATTTTCTAGGATCATTCACGGTTTCACTAATAATTGGAATAGGGGAATTACTTATATCATGTGGTGCGCAAACCTTCTCTAAGTGATTTGCGAACGCATTTGCCTTCTCGCTTGAGTTTTTACCCCAAGTACGGTCTTCAAGTCTTAGTGGGGATTCGTAAGCAATAGGACATTGTAGGTGCTTTATAGCTTTCCACAGGCTATAGTCATTGTTTTTCATTGGATCCAAGCTTTTTACAAAGTTGTCGATAACGAATTCGTGGTTCTATCTCAATCTACTGCGTAAGTTTTTTTGGCATAAGTTCATTTGCATTTTATGTGTGGAGAACGATTATTTTGCCATTGTCTTCTTAGTCTTCTTTTCTCAATGACGAGCATCTGAATATCTGCTGTTGCCTGGTACGATATTATTTTAGCTGATGGCTTTGTTGGCATTGCAGCTATGGCTGTGGCAGTCACGACATCTGTAAAATGATCTACAGCTGCTTGAATATCAGCTGGATTTCTCAGTGGGATGTTCAAAAATAAGTGAGAGCTCACATACATTTTATATTTTAACCAAGTCGTGTTTCTGTTCGGGTAGAAACTAAGGGTTTTAGGTGCAGTGACAAAACTGTAAAATAACAATTGTAGGTTAATAATCAGAAGATAGGTCATAGGATGAACTAACTAAGAGTTGGTTGCGTTTGATGTTTTTTACTATAGCAAAATCAATAAGGTCTGGCAACTTATTAAAGTCTGTGGGCCAATAGGTGGGTTTACCGGCAGATACGACGTTCAGTTTGTTTGCTTGAACTGTAAAATACAACTGCCTACCCCAATATGTGTGCTTTGCATTGTAATCACCAGCGGCAATAAATTTTTTTCCTAGAGTAGCAAAGAACCTGGCAAATTCATGGTGTTCGATTTTATGCCTAGGCGGGAAATACACTGATGAGACTACAATTTTAAAATCTGTAAGATTTATAGTCATGGCTTGCAAAAAGTCCTCCCTGAATTCAGGCAATGGAAAATGCCTTAGGTTTTCTGGGATTATAATTGCTCCTCCCACCACATGCTCTTTCGCTTGGGTGTTTGGTGTCATACCCATCAATTCTAAAGCAGTTTTTTATAGTAAAGTGTGTTTCAGAGGCTAATAGTATGTCTATATCATGTGCTAGCAGGAAGTGTTCCACTTCATATTTATGTTGGGAGAGCCCGTTAGCGTTCCAAAAGCATATTTTTAACTGGTTAATTTTTTGCTAAGCAAAGCTTGCAGAAGCATGTTTTGGGTTTGCATAATTTCCTGAAACATACCCTGCATAGTTGTCATAAAATTATTCATTAAGTTCTCGATCGAGCTCGAATTGTTAGAGAGGGGTGTCTGTGCACCCTCTTTTAAGACGTGGGCATAAGAATGTTTATGCGCATTAGATATTTTGGCATTCGCATTAGGTAAATCAGTTCTCAATATTAATTAAATTTTCATGCATAAATATTGTTACCAAGTAATAATCAATGTGTGAAACGACCTACTGTAAAAATACGCAATGTTATAAACATAAAGCAAAAACAATTGCGTAGTGGAAATTCCCCGAAACGCGATTCCATGTAGAAACAATAACAACTTCTACAGCAAGAAAAAGTAAACAAAAGACACACACACAAACATATACGCGAGACTTCTAAGCCAGCAAATGAAATAAATGATGCGTAATTTGACGTATGTTCGGGACATTTCAAGAAGCGACCATGATCTTTATATAAAGGCGCCGTCCACCGCAGAGAATATAGTTGACTTTGAGATTTCATAGAGTGAACAGCTGTGTGTATATAAGCGTGTTAACTGTACAGTTTAAATTAGTACTGAAGAGTTGTAAATAAGAGTCGTAATTGCTAAATAAAGTTGTGTACTGCTAAAATCATTAAGCACTGTGTATTTTAATTCTTGCAATTAAACGAACCCTACAAATTAACGTTTATTGTGGTAATAAACGTAACAACATATACACATTTTAATACCCAAAAAATTAAAAAATTAAACATAATATGTTGTTCTTGAGAAGTTGTTGTAGCTTTTGTAGTTGCTGTAATACGCTGTGAACCTGTTCTTTTAGGATGTTGTTCTAAGTGAACCGGTTCACAAAGCATATTGTTCTAAGTGCACCGGTTCACATAGCATGATGTTCTAAGTAAACCAGTTCACATAATATGTTGCTCTAAGTAAACTGGTTCACAAAGTTTGTTGTTCTTAGTAAACCTGTTCGCAAAGCATGTTTTTCTAAGTGAACTAGTTCATATAGCATGTTGTACTACGTGAATCAGTTGACATAGACAATTGTTCTATGTTAAGCGGTTCACATAACATGTTGCTCAATGTGAATTGATTACCATAGCGTGATATTCTAAGTGAAGCAGATCTCTTATATATTGTGATAAATAATCTAGTACACATAGCGTGTTGTTCTAGGTGAACCCGTCCAAAAGTCGTTTTAAGTGAACCAGTTCACATAGCATGTTGTTCTAAGTGTTGTTGTTCTACGTAAACTGGTTCACATAGCATGTTGTCTTAAGTCAACTGCTTCACATAGCATGTTGTTCTTAGCGACCCGGGTCACATAGTATGTTGTTCTAAGTAAACCGCTTCACATTGCATTTTGTTCTAAGTGAACCGGTTTACATAGCATGTTGTTCTTTTTAAACCGATGCACATAGTATGTTGTCCTAGTGAAGCTGTTTAGATAGCATGTTGTTCTAAGTTAAAAGGTTTCCCTATCATGTTGCTATAATTGAACCGGTTCACATAGAATTTTGTTCTAAGTGAACCGGTTTACATATGATGTACATCTAAGCAAACCGTTTCACATAGCATATTGTTCTAAGTGAACCCGTTCCCCCAGTGTGTTGTTCTAAGTGAGCCGGTTCACATTGCCAGTCGTTCTTAGTGAACCTTTTCATATATCACGTTGTTCTAACTGAAACGGTTAACAAAGTATGTTATTGTAAGTAAACCGGTTCACATAGCATTTTATCCTAAGTGTACCGGTTTACATAGCATGTTGTTCTAAGAGAACCAGTTCTCATAGAATATTCTTCTATATAAACCGGTTAACAAAGTATGTTGTTTTTAGTGAAGTTGTTCTTAGTGACCTGGTTTACTTAGCGTTTTGTTCTAAGTGAACCGCTGCACATAGCTTGTAGTTCTAGGTGAACTGGTTGACATAGCACGTTGTTTTATGAGAAACTCTTCACATAACACGTTGTATTATTTAAACCGCTTAACATTAGCATGTTGTTCTTTAGAAATCGGTTCGTATAACGTGTTGTGAAACGGCTTACATATCATATTGTTATAAGTTAACTAGTTCACATAGCTTGCTGTTCTATGTTCACGAGTTCTAAGTGAACCAGTTCATATAGCATGTTGTTTTAAGTGAAGCGGATTACATGCTTTGTTGTGCTAAGTGAAACCATTCAAGTATCATGTTCAAGTATCATGTTCATGTTCTAAACATAATATTTTGTTCTTGAGAAGTTGTTGTAGCTGTTGTAGTTGCTGTAATACGCTGTGAACCAATTCTTTTAGGATGTTGTTTTAAGTGAATCTGTTCACATAGCTATGTAAGTCGGTTCACTTAGAACAGTATGATATGTTAACCAGTTCACTTACAACAACATGCTATGTGAACCGGTTTACTTAGAACAATACTCTGTAGAGCTTCACTTAGAAGAACAAACTAAATAAACGATTCAATTAAAACAACTTGCTATGTGAACCGGTTCACTTAAAATTATATGCTATTTAACCGGGTCTATTAGAACAAAATGCTATGTGAACTTAAAACAAAACGCTATGTGAAACGGTTCACTTAGAACAATATGCTTTGTGAAAATGTTCACTAAGAACAACATGGGATGTCAACCGGTTTTTTTTAATTTTAATATTATTTTGATATGAAATTTTTACAATGTGTATAAATTAATGCCCTAACACCTTTAAGGCTTTATAGAACAGGTTCCCTTAGAACAAAATGCTATTTGAACCGGTTCAATTAAAACAATATGCTATGAGACCCGGTTCACTTAGAACAACATACCAGGAAAAAATAAGTATATGCCAGCTCAATCTTCATCACAGCAAAGCAGCGTCAGTAATGTTGGTGCGATGTTTTGAGGAGGATGAGCTGGATATAGCCTTGCTACAGGAGCCCTGGATTGTCCAAGGCAATATCAGGGGCCTGTCTCAACAGACCGCCAATCTGTACCACTCACAGACTGATGGTAAATTAAGGTCATGCATCCTGGTGCGACATGGCGTACGAACAGTACCTATGACACATCTCTGCTCGCCGGATCTTACGGTAGTAATGATTGGCAGTGGTTCGGGATCATTTCTTATTGCGTCGGTCCACCTTCCCTATGAGACGACAGGTACACATCCGTCACTGGAGGTGGAGAACCTGGTGAGCTTCAGCAGGCAAAGAGGTATGGCGCTGATCATGGGCTGTGATGCCAACTCGCATAATACGGTGTGGGGCAGCACAGATGATAACTACAGAGGACAACAATTGTTGGAATTTGTAGAAAGACACGAAATGCTGGTACTTAACAGAGGGGTAGAACCCATCTTCGTGGATTCACGAAGGGCAGAGGTGATCGATATCACTCTGTGCTCAGTCAATATGCTAGACAGGGTTAAGGACTGGAAGGTCATGGACAGACTAACCATGTCTGACCACAGGGCAATCCAGTTCGATATACTGTATGCTAGTAGACGGAGGAAAGTCCGCAAACGTATAAGAATACCGAAGAATACTGATCATACTAGTTATGAAGAGTATCTGTCGGTACATATAGGAGGTGCTCCATACAGAGCACCTCGCAACACGGGCGAAATCGAGCGGACGGTGGAACAATTGAACTCCATGGTTAAGCTAGCTTTCGAGCATGCTTGTCCCTTGACAGTAGTGGATGAAAAAGATCCGACACCTTGGTGGAACGGAGAAATTGAATCCATGAAAAAGGTAACAAGGAAGGACTTTAACCGTTACATGAGGGAGAGAGACTTGATCTCATGGGATGCGTATAAGGAGAAGAAGAGACAGCTGAAGAGAACAATACGTCTTCGGAAACGAAGTACGTGGAGGGAATTCTTCTCTAATATGAGGGATACATCTGAAGTATGTAGAATACAGAAGATAATATCTAAAGACCCTGTCTCTAGGATGGGACTAATTCGCAAGAGCGACGGTCACATGACTGAGACTGTGGAGGAGACATTGCAATTGCTTATGGAGGTTCATTTTCCTGGAAGCTTTAGTTCGAGTGACTCATGGACTCCTGTAAATAGGGGGGCTAGTGATAGAAGACGAGCTGAGGCTGAAAGGATAATATCTCCGAATGGTGTCAGAAGTGCAATACTATCTTTTGCACCATTCAAAGCAGCTGTAATGGATGGAATTTTCCCAGCCTTATTACAGTGGGGAATAGATACCCTGCTTGATAGGATTAGGGGAATATTCGTAGCCTGTCTAGCGACGGGATATATTCCGGTGGCTTGGAGGGAAACTAATATTGTTTTTCTTCCCAAACCGGGTAAGAGGGACTATACTGACGCTAAGTCCTTCAGACCGGTCAACCTAACATCTTTTCTATTGAAGACAATGGAGGGTGGCTGACTTTATGGAGAACCATGCGCTGATGGAAAGACCCTTGAGTAGATTTCAGCACGCTTATAGAGCAGGTGGATCTACTGACACCGCTCTGCACGAGCTCGTCAGAGTAGAGGAAAGAGAATTTTTCAATGACGGAGCTGCTCTGTTCGTTTTTATGGACATTGAGGGCGCCTTTGACAAGATCTCTTTTGGGAAGGTGAGAAATGCTCTTACTGAACGTAGATTTGACCCCATTATTATAAAATGGATAAACGCTATGCTTCGGACTAGGGCTATAAATCTCAGAGATGGGAGAACCAAAATTCGAGGTAGGGTAGTTAGGGGGTGCCCACAGGGAGGTGTATTGTCACCTCTTTTGTGGAACATCACCGTAGATGGCCTTCTTTGGAGATTGGACTCAATAGGCGTCCATACGATTGCGTATGCAGACGATCTGGCACTAATGGTTCGTGGTAAGTTCATCGGGGCTATTCAAGGTTGCATGAGACAGGCTCTCATGGTGACTGAGACATGGTGCAGTGACCAGATTCTAACCATAAATGCCAGTAAATCCAACGCTATGCTTTTCACTCGTAAGAGGAAGGGTGTAGAGGTTGAAGCTTTAAAGCTTTTCGGATGGGAAGTAAATGTGTCCAGGAAGGTGAATTATCTGGGCGTTACCCTGGATAAGGAACTTACCTGGAATGAACACATCGAAACAAAGGTCCGGAAAGCAAAGAGGATTATGCGTCAATGTAAACGAGTGTGTGGCCGTAGGTGGGGAATCACGCCAAAGGCTGCATTCTGGATTTACACAATGATGGTGAGACCCATTATAACTTACGCATCCGTGGTGTGGTGGCCGAAGGCCTCTTGGAGCATAATTAAGCGTAAGTTGGATGGGATTCAGAGGGTTGCCTGCATGGGTATAAGTGGTGCAATGCGCACGGCGCCAGGTAATCGAGGCAATGTTAGGATTGCTGCCATTAGACATACTCATTAGGTCAACGGCCGCATTCTCAGCTTTGCGAATGAGGAGCGATGCGGTTTGGCATAGCTTTGGCCCGAACATCGGGCATAAGATTATCCTGGACGTCATTGGGAAAGAGGTTAGGGAGGCTCAGATGCCGATGGAATGCGTGAGTAGAAGACAGGTAGTCGAGAGCCTGCATCGGACACTCATTGCGGAAGGCATTATACACAATGAGTGTATGGAGAACGACATCAGCATTTTTACTGATGGTTCTCTTATGAGTGGCAGGAGCAGGTGTATTCTCAGTTGAGCTGAACTTGTCCTGTAGTCTGTGTCTGGGGAGGTACGTATCAGTTTACCAGGCACTACTGCTTGGGTTGCTGCATGCGTTGGATCACTTGCTTGAAAGCCGAGTGCATGGGAAAACGGTTCTTATTGCACGTGACAATCAGTCAGTTATAAAACGCATGAGGCAAGTGAACGTACATTCCAAACTGGTGCTGGAATTTGTTCTGAAACTAAACAGATGTGCCTCGTTGAATGAGGTAACGTTGATGTGGGTTAAGGGACACATAGGCACAGCTGGGAATGAAGCAGCAGACGAACTAGCCAAAAGGGGGATCTGATGTGATTTCTGTGGACCAGAACCCAGGGTTGCCCTGGGGAATGGCCTAGTGCGAGCTAAAGTTCTTCAATGGGTAAACTCATTACACCGGAATAGGTGGAGGGAGAATACCACATGTACACAGGCTAGAAAGGTGCTCAAAGATCCCCTCGACAGGAAGGCCAGCAAGGTGCTCGGATATAATAGGGCTACTTTAAGCTGGATCACTGCGTTAGTGACAGGACTTGGAAACTTCAAGTACCATCTGGCTAAGATGAAAGTCGTAGAAGATGAAACTTGCAGACTATGCCTGGAAGAGGCTGAGATGGTAGCGCACATTGTATGAGAATGTCGAGCACTGTCTAGCATAAGGCTTAAAACTACGGGCAGACACTTGTTAGATGTGAATGCCATGGGGGAACTAAGCCTTAGACAAATGCTAGCAATTACAAAAGACTCCGTGATGAGGAAGAGTGTCGACAGTTACCAGTCGACAGTCTGAAGTCACTTTAGTCAAGAGTAAAGGCTAGGGCTAACACGAGACTCAATTGAAAGTAAGGTAGCTGTGATTACGGACCGGTTCCCTGAAATCAATTTGAGTAGCGAAATGGGGGTCGAAAAGGGACCCAGAAAGTAAGTGGTCTGCTCGATATCCCACATACATTAATAATAATAGAACAACATACTATGTGAACCGCTTCACTTAGAACAACATATTATGTGAACCGGTTCACTTAGAACAACATGCTATGTGAACCGGTTCACTTAGAACAACATTCTATATGAACGGGTCCACTTAGAACAACAAGATATATGAACGGGTCCACTTAGCGCTACATGATATATGAACCAGGTTCCCTTAGAGCAACATGATAGGTGAACCAGTTTACTAAGAACAATATACTTTCAGAACCGGTTTATTTAGATCAACATGATATGTGAACCGGTTCATTGAGAACTACATGCTATGTGAACCGGTTCATTTAGAACTACATGCTATGTGAACGGGTGCACTTAGAACATCATATTATGTGAACTGGTTCACTGGGAACAACAGGGTATGTGAACCAGTTGATTTAAAACAACATGAAATGTGACGCGGTTCACTTAGAACAATATGCTATATTGACCGATTCACTTATTACAATACGCTTTGTAAGCCAGTTCATTTAGAAGTACATAATATGTGAATCTATTCACTTAGGACAATATGCTACGTGAACATGCTCACTAAGAAATTTTGGTGTGAACTGGTTTACCTGGAACAGGGTGTGCGCACCAGTTGACTTAGAATCACTTGCTATGTAAACCGGTTCACTTAGAACAACATGCTATGTGAACCGCTCCACTTAGAATACCATGCTATGGTAACCAACCCACATAGAACAACATGCAATGTTAACCGGATCGCATAGAACTACTTCCTATTTGAACTGGTTCGCTTAGAACAACAGGATATGTGAACCAGTTCACTTAAAACAAAATGCTATGTGAACTGGTTCACTTAGAAAAACATGGTATGTAAACTGGTTCCCTGTGAACAAGAGGGTAGGTAAATCGTGAACGGGTTCACCTAGAGCATTTTGATATGTAAACCAGTTCGCTTATTGCAATATGCCAGGTAAACCTATTACCTAAGAACAACTTTACTAAGAACAACTTCACTAAAAACTATATACTATGTGAACCAGTTTACGAAAAGAACATGCTTTGGGAACAGGTTCACTAAGAACAACATTCCTTGGGAACAAATTGCTATGTCAACCAGTTAACTTAGAGCACCGTGCTTTACGAACAGTTTCACTAAAAACAACATACTTTGAGAACCGGATTACTTAGAACAACAAGCTATGTAAACGTGTTCACTTAAAACAATATGCTATGTGAACCGGTTAAGTGAACGCGTTCACCTAGAGCATTTTGTAATGTAAACCAGTTCACTTAGAGCAACATGCCAGGTTAACTTGTTCACTAAGAACAACTTCAGTAAGAACAATATACTATGTGAACCAGTTTACGTAGAACATGTTTAGGAAACAGGTTCACCAAGGACAACATTCTTTGTGAATCGGTTTACTTAGAAAAAAATGCTATGTGAACCGGTTCATTTAAACAACATGCTATGTGAAGCGGTTCACGTAGAACAACATGCTATGTGAACTGGTTCTCTGGGAACAACTGGAAATGTGAACCACTTCACTCAGCAAAACATACTATGTGAAACGGTTTTCTTGGAAGAAGATATTGTATGAAGCGGTTCACTTACAACAATATGCTATGCAAACCGGTTCCCTTAGAACAACAGCGTATGTGAATCAAACCATTTAGAACAACATGCTATGTGAACCGGCTCACTTAAAAAAACAAACTGTGTGAACTGATTCACTCTAGGACAACATGCTATGTGAACCGGTGTGCTTAGAAAAACTTGGTATATGAACCGTACCACCAAAGCAATAAGCTAGGTAAACCCGTTCACTTAAAACAACATCCTATGTGAAACGGTTCACTTAGAACGTTATGCTATGTGAACCGTTTCCTTTAGAACAGCATGCTATGCGAAACAGTGCACTAGCAATAACTAGGTGAACTTGTTCACTTTGAGTAACATGTTGTGTGAAAAGCTTTGCTAAGAACAACTGCTATATGAACCGTTTTATATAGAAGAACATGGTATGTGAACCGATTCACTTTGAACAACATGCTATGTAACCCGGATCACTTAGTACAACTTGCTGTGTGAACCGGTTGACTTAAAACAATACGCTATGTAAAACGCGTTGCTTAGAAGCACATGCTATATGAACGGGGTCACTTAGAGCAACAGGCTAAGTGAACCTGTTCACTTAGAACAACATGCTATTTGAACATCTTCACTAAGAACAACATACTATGCGAACCGGTTTACTTATAACAACATGCTATGTGAACCGGTTCACTTAGGAAAATTTGCTATGGTTGCCTAGAGAAACCTGCTATATGAACAGGTTCATACAGCAAGTTGTTCGAAGTATACCAGTTCACATAGCATATTGATCTTAGTGAAGTTGTCCTTAGTAAACCGGTTCCCCTAGCCATGTTGCACTAAGTGAAGTTGTTCACATATCATGTAACCCTTAGTGAACCTTTTCGCATAGCATGTTCTTCTAAGTGAACCGGTTCACATAGCATGTTATTCTAAGTGAACCGGTTCACATAGCATATTATTCTAAGTGAACCGGTTCACATAGCTTTTTGTTCTACGTAATGTTGTTCCTAGAGCAGATGTGCAATTAGCATGTTATTCTAAGTGAACAGGTTCACCTACCGTGTTGCTCTAAGTTCTAAAGAATCCGTTTCACATAGCATATAGTTCTAAGTGATCCGGTTCACATAGCAAGTGGTTCTAAATGAACTGGTACGCATGCCCTGTTGTTCCAAGTAAACCAGTTTACACAAAATGTTGTTCTTAGTGAGCTTGTTCACATAACATGATGTTCTAAGTGAACAGATTCACCTAGCATGTTGTTCTAAGTGATATGGTTCATATAGCTTGTTCTTCTACGGTTCACATAGATTGTTGTTCTAAGTGAACAGGTTGTAACGACACGTTTCCGCTGGTTACTGGGGTATGCTCAGCGGAGTCCAGGGTCGTGGAATAAAACACACTTTTTTATAAACGTTATAATAAGAGTTTATTATTAATTAGGTTAAAACTTACGACAGTTACTGCTTCAGCTATATTGTTCGCCATCAGATTACTTAGTAACGCCGTGTGGAAGTTACGCCACTTATGCGCTGCGGTGACGTTTGTGTAGGATACCACACTGCTGCCCGGTAGTAATGCCGGTTGGATAATACGCCGCATCTGTGATGTTTCTGCGGTGAGATTTTTGCAGTATTTTACACTGTTGCTCGTCTGCGGGCCTGCCGTTGACGATGAATACTAAAGGGGAAAATACGCGGAAGTATGCGTTCACCACAGGTCAACGATGCCTACGGCTCAGCCTAATCTGTGAGATTCGGTTGTCTTAAAACAATATGTTATGTGAACCAGTTTAAGTAGAAAAATATGCTATGTGAACCGATTCACTAAGAAGAACATGCTATGGGAACCGCTTCACTTAGATTAAAATATAAATAAATTTTCAGAAAATTAAGTATAAAACTATAGCAGTGCTAAAAGTAGATATTCGGTTCCCTTACTTGGTTTGTTACTGTCGTCACAATAATTTTCGAGGTAAAGTATTTGTATTTAATTCATTATTAGTGTGATTTTGTGGGAATAAAGTATTACATTGATTCGAGCAAGCGCTGAAAATGCATATGATATAATAATTAAAATCCATATAAATCCTTGAAATATGTTACAAAACGTCACCTAATATGCAAAAGGGCGTAAAAACAAAAAAATTCAAAATCGAGTTTTTGGTTGATTATAATGCACTAAACTAAATTACATGTCTCTCCAGAATTTTGAACTTAAACGTCGAGAAAAAACGATTTTACAAACGAAATTCAAAAGGCCGTAACAACAAGTGTATAAATTTCAAAAACAAAAAGGCGTAACAAAACACACTTGAATGACTTTTTGAATAACTAAGTTGCATACGATTTTTTTGTCAATTTGTGTTTGTAATTTTTGCGTTTAATGTTAAGGGTCTTATTTTGAGTGAGTGGTATTGTGAAAAAATTAATTAAATATTAAAATATTTGTAAAGAAAAGTAGAACGGAAAATAATAATAATGAAACTGAACATAGTGCCGAAAAAACAAAAAAAAGAGTGGAAAATAAAAGAAAACGGATGAATGGCAAAGCATACGAAGGATTTTCCATGGGAAAAGTATGTGAAAGAAATCCAAGAGATTTAAAAGTGGGATGTTCATCAACTTATTGTGATAAAAGTAAAGTTCGGCATTGCAACCTTTTTTCAGAATACATGCGCAAGGAAATATTTGATCGGTTCTGGAAGATGTCATGGGAACAAAAAAAAGTGTATGCAAGTAATCTTAATGAACGCATCAACAGAAAACGTATTTACGTAGAAAACTCACGGAGATCTGTTACTAAATTATATTATTTAATAAATAATGCTGTTCGTGTTCAGGTATGTCAGCAAATGTTTCTGTCAACGCTGGGTATAAGCGAAAAAATGCTTAGACTTTGGGTAGATTCCAATGACTTGCATGGTACCCAAATGTGTCCAGAAGAAAAAAATACTTTAAGATCTGTGGCTAAAAGAGTAACAAAACAAGGAAAACAATACGAGGAACGTCTAAACTTTTTCAAAAAATGGTTAGAGGATGTTCCAAAGCTGGAGTCACACTATCGACGTAAATATACCACTAAATTGTATTTGCAGTCGGATTTTAAAACATACACACAAATATATCAATTTTATTCTAAGGACTGCGAGTCTCATAAAAAAACGGAATTGCTCCCATATCTTTTACTATGTTTATGTCAGAACTAAAAAAACAAAATGTTTCTATATTCAAGCCAAGAAATGATATGTGTGACATTTGTTTATCATATGCTGTAAAAAACGTATCCCTGGCACAGTATGACAGCCATAGACAAGAAATTGAGAATATGAGAGAAGAGAAAATATATGACATTGAAAATGCTAAGTCTGGATTAAGTTCATTGCTGTGCATTGATATGCAAGCTGTGAAACTCCTTCCACAATCAAATGCAAATGCATCATACTATAAAATGAAATTGCAAATACACAATTTCACCATTTATAATGTCATTACGCATGACTCTGACAACTATGTCTGTGATGAAACCGAAGGGAATTTGGTTGCATCTACCTTTGCCACTTGCATAATAAAACATTTAAGAAACCTAATACTAACTTCGCCAAATATTCATCATATTGTTATATACTCTGATGGGTGTTTTTATCAGAATAGAAATGTGGTGTTGTCCAATGCTCTAATTTCCTTCTGTGTTGAAAAAAACGTAACAATTGAGCACAAATATTTGATAGTTGGGCATACTCAAATGGAGTGTGATTCCACACATTCTCTTATTCAACGTAAAATAAATAATAAGCTCATTAATTTACCTTCGCAATTTGTCGATCTTATAAAACACTCACGAAGAAATCCCATCCGTTAAAAGTACATCATTTAGATCATACATACTTTCTTGATTACGATTCGCTTCCAAAGAGATACCTATCTATTCGACCAGGTAAAGAATAACTTTTTGATGCTCTACATATGCATTAAAAATTTTTACTAAATTAAATTCATTTATAGGTAAAAAAGGAGATCCCACGGTAAACATGATTCGTGCCTTGGCATACGACAACACTGGAATCATTTATTTTAAAACCAATATTGCAGATGAATATGCGATTCTTCCACAACGAACAGCAAAAAAATTCACTGATAAAGAACCTTGTCGATTACATACCCAAAGATTAAAAATTTCGAAGAAGAAATGGGAAAATCTTCAAGACCTCAAATCCATACTTCCTACAGATTGTCATTACTTTTATGACAACATTCCATTTGAAAATTAAATTTTTTTTAACATTCTATACTGAAGTATTTTTTCTTTTTCTAAAATAAATTATTACATATATATATAATGAATTTAATATTTTTTTAGTTTTTTGTCATTTGAAATATTTAATTAGTAGATATTTTAAAATATTTATGTACTGTGTAAATACAATGAATTTTAATAAATTTTGTTTTTAATAAACTTACTACAAAACATGCTTATTACTTAATAAAGTGGGAAGAATACTTATATTCTAAAAACATTATTTGTTACGTCTTTTTGTTTCAGAAAATCGAATGCCAAAAAGGCCTAACAACCGTAACTTAAACAATATTAAAAAAGAATAAAAAAAATCTTAAGAAATAAGTCTGTAGTCGTGTTTTAAGCAAGACAATAAAATATGTCTTTTAAATTGTTGTTACGCCCTTTTGCATATTAGGTGACGAAATACTAATGGTCTACGCTATCACAAAATGACGTAGAAAACTCATGTGACTGCCTACAAAATTCGGCGGACTCCCAACATTCACACAGCTGTGTATATATTACCCTAACTCAAGGGTTAAATATAAATCGACCTGAATCGAAAAACATGGTTTAAAACTGTAGCGCACGATTTAATAGCGGAAGAAATATTGCAAAAGTTCAGGATTTCATTGCAACCAGTTTAGTGTACAACGAAGCAGAAAATGTATCCAATTCACTAGCACTAATAACCTTGCCATTATTGTTAGAATGCTAAGTTTTATCGTAGTGACAAGGTATTTTCTAAAATATAGGAGAAAAAAAATCGTTTACGTCAACTGCTAATATGATTTGCAAAAAACGTTGTTTATTTGCACAATTATCGGAACATATGATGATGAATACAATATATACTAAACTTTTAATAACTATAAGCGATACCAGATATTAAATTTCACAACCTTTTTCCAACCCATATTACAACAGTAGAGTTTTACTTCCTGCAGAAAGGAAGTGCTCAACGGCCGAGCGAGTAGTATTATCCGTCATTTGGACAGTGAAGAAATTTCGTGGTTACATAAAAGCTTCGGTAAAATCTGTTTTAGCATCCATTAAAGGGCTTAGCCCGGTGGCCACTGCAACTGCAACCATATAACATACAATTTAGATACACACCAGAAAGAAAAAAAACGTTATATATTGTTAACACTACAGTGCTTAAATCACTCGTAGAAAAGCAAGTTGCTAGGGAGAAAGTATCTGAAATGAATTTCTAGTATAAGTAACTTATCATAAATAATTTGTTTGCAAAATAATTAAAACTAAAAAAGCCTTATAATATTAATTTTTAAATAAATAGGCAGTAATAAAAAGCAAAAATTGAAAACTTTACTCAGTGAGTTCAACTGTTCCTTAAATGACTCCGCACTTGTGGTTACAGATAGAAGAATTCAAGCTAAAGCAGCGTTAGAACACGAAAATAAAAACTGCATATATCACCTTATTCTCTATATATTCTTATATAGAAAAATTTATTAAATTAATAAACTCGTAATAACATCAGATTTGACTTTAGGTTACGCTATATAGTAGGAAATATTAAATATTTGAGAGTCTCAGATGAACCATAATTGTCATATCATAACATTTAGGACCATTAATCTAACGGGTTCATTCAGGAATCCCAAGAGGTCCAACTGGCATCTATATGGGGAATGCATAAAGGTCACCTTGGAATGTATAGGTATTACAGGGCACCAAAACAGCGGTTAGAACTTGAGTATTTAGTGAATAAGATTAATGAGGCAATAATTAGAGCATACGATTTTAGTTATCCCATTACCTTGGCAAGAGAAAGGGCGATGTTCGATGGGGAAGTAAGGAACTATCAGACCTCCTAGCAAGAGCGCGAAGACTATTAAATTCAGCGAAGCGCATTGGAGAATGGCAGACTTACACCGAGAGTCTTACGGCATATAACTCCGCCATTTGGAAGGTCAAGGGTAGTTTTTGTGAGAAGATAACTACCACTCCGACACACCTCTGACCATCCTGATAGAGGCAGCTCCCAAAGGTAATGTAATGAAAATCGCGCCAAAAGAGCCAAGTTGAGACTGTTGGCTCGGCTAGAAAAGCCCTTTACTTATGTGATGGATAAGAGGATAACTCCGATAAGAAGTTTTCCTCTTATCTCGGCAAGCAATTTGCCTCATTTAGATCTCAGTACTTTTTATGGTCGGAATTTTTGGATAAGAACTTGGCTTTATTTTTACATTTGTTATCTTATGCAGGTCTGAGTCCTTTTTTTCAACTTATTTTTGTTTGTTAATATAATAAGCATCCTTTAATATATATAAAACATCCTTTAACTCAAAGCTTACAGAATGTTATATCAAATTTCAGCTCCCGACCTATAGTGGAAGTGGCCCATACAAATAAGGGGAAACCAAGCCAACAAGATAAAAAAGTGCTCGTTTTCCGATTTTATGGTTTTCTAATTCCCCAAGGCCTAAATGTATACTAAATTTCAGCTCTCTAGCTAGTGTCAGACACAAATAATTTTTCTGTTTACTTGTGCCCTAAGGCCTAACTGTTTACCTACAATAGAAGTGCCTGTTTAGCTACAGTATAAGTGCCCTATAATATTGATGAGAGTGTGAGTCAGTGAATATGTATTAAAATATGCATTTTTTACACCTTCATATATCGGGAAGCTTTTATGGTAAAGGTTACCTATACATAGTGTCCTTATGTTTCAAGTGTCATTATTTTATGGTTAAAGGACGCAAAGTTATGACGGGGTAAGAACGCGAATGGTTTCGTTTTGTGTTTATCTATTTGGTTTTTGTATTTATTTAATTTATTTGGTGCCAAAAACTGTAAAACTAATTAACTTGTTAAATGTTTATTTTTTGCTTCATAATATGGCAACATCAAATACATACACCTAATCTGTTTAGTCCTCTTCTTGTCCTTGTCTTAAATTTGTGCAAACGATTATCCACCTTAGCCTTCAATATTTTAAGATTACTTTTCATTGTGTCAATCAAAGGTAGTAAGTCCGATAATGATCTATGATTTTTATACTTTTTCTTTCATTGGGATATAACTTTGGTTTTTCTCAAGGTCTTGTATGTACATCCTTTGTAATTGTTCCGGCTGTAATACCAAAATTAAAGTCAATATTGTTGATAATACGTTACGTGCACTTGTTCTTCTTTTTATAGGTAACGCATACCAAGTTCATGTTGTACATATGTACTCGGCTATATTCGTTTTAGGTACATGATACGAGCTCAAAACTTAACACGTACTGCAGGTATCGCAAGTACTACATGAAGAAAACGTTGAACGTTCGGTTCGGAAAAGAGATCAATTGTTTTCATGAATTCAATTTCATGTGTACCTAACAATTCAAACTAGTTTAATATTATTTGTTTCATTATTCTTTCGTAGTAGGTTTTAAACTTTTTTGGTGGCTATTGGATTATAATTTCTTTTATAAATTTTTTATTATTGATCCCCTACTTAAAAAATGTATCTATTAGTTATAAGTACCTTAAAGGCTCACTAAAAATTAATGTTTGCTGTGCATATTTAAGTGTTTTATTTTTATATGAAATTTAATTTTATTAAAACATTGGTTTCATAGAAAAGAGATAATTATTTCGTATATTATAATGAACTTTATTTGTTATACAGCTTTAATTGTCTTTCTTAAATACAATAAATAAATAGTTTAAAATAAACTTTATGTACATTGTTTTCATTTTAGAATGTTAATTGATATTCCTGTGCATGTATGAAATAGATTTGGTTTTACAAGAATTATTTTCATCTTAAAAAAATGTTTTTTGTCTTCATATGTAAGAAATGTAAGAAAACACTAATGTGAGAAAATATAATTATTATAAACTAATTTTTTAGTTTTTAGTCCTAGGTTTTCACAGCTTTCTTTACCTGTAAAATACTCACGCATCAATGTTTAAAAATCCAATGTACTCCTTGAAAACCGACAGCGAAAATAAAATCTAATTGCAACCAAAATCAGTTATTTTTTATCTATTTGATATGGATGTACATACAAATGTATGTAATGTAAACACATATTTATTGTTATAATTGTCATCATATGCTTCATGGACCATTTTCATTTTCGCCATGTACGTAATTAGATATGTGTATAACAGTGATGCAAAATCAAGAATTCATTTCGGTATCAAAAAAACTAAAAAAAATAAGATATTCACAACAAAAACAAATAATTTTAATATTCGATTAAACGCACATATCGTCGGCTAAAGTCGCAAACGTGACAAGTCCACTTTTTTCGAAAAATTATATTTTAATGCAGTTGAATAGTTTTTTGAAAAATACACAATTTAAATTTAACATAATATCTGCTTTTTAGTCAAAAATTTACAATATGGATTATGGTGATGAAGCACACGAAGGTTTCGTTCAATATAGAAATGAAGAAGACGATGGAAATGTTGGTTTAGTTCCGTATGAATTCCACAGCAGTGCGGATGATTCAATAGAACTTCCTATTAAGAACAAAAAGCGAAAACGGCGAGTGCAACTAACAAAGGATGCGTGGTATACAATGAAAAATAAAAGTCTGCGCCAATATATTATTAAAACAGTTTTTCCTCAATCCTGAACAATTTTAAAAAGTGCGTTTGCGACTTTAGCCGACGATATGTATACTTACATATGTATGTACATATATGTTCATACATACTGTTTACATTTGCCTATATTAGATTTTAGTAAATCTTTGGTTTATACAATACTTGCTACTGTTGAAACATTTAGCCTGTTTCTTTGTTTTGTTTTTATGAGATTTTGGTAAGAGAAAATTTTTTCTACGTTTGCGGAAGAATGAGATAGTGACAAAATTCCGTAAGCAATTCTCGAAATTTCAGGGAACATATATTCGTCTAAGGTGTTTTTAGTTTTTGAAATGGTAGACCAGAAAATGCATATATTTTCTGTAATTAATGATTTAAGTTCTTCCATGTCAGCTAGTGCTCTATATTGCGACTTATTTTTTTTCAAAATTTAACCTTTCATTGGGAAACATTTTGATTAGAAGAAGTATAATGCTGTTTGTTTTAGAAGCTAAAACATTTTCAGGAGAAAAGTTGCTTTAAACTCATATGTGATGTTGGGCTCGATTTGATTTGTATTAATATGTATATAAATCAGCTTCCGTTCCGCAAAAAATATCGATTAGCGAAATATGATTCTCATGAAGGTTTAATTTTGAAAAATCAAATTTATCTAAAACATCTTTATTAATAAAGTTTCTAGTTAATTGCCGAAATAAAAATTTTTGTCTGGGCAAAAGTATATGAATACGTTCGTCTTCCGACTGCATTTCTGTGTTAACTGCATTAATTATTTTTAAAACATACTTAAGAAATAAAAATGTCATTTTAAAAAGTGGATTTAAAAATCCCGTTGTTAAAAACTGCATTCATCATTTTTTTTTTTTTTAAATAATTTAATGTAAAATAATATTGCAAAGGCTGCCATTGGTCCAAAATTCTATTTACAACTTCTTCTCGTGAAAGCCATCTTGTAGGAGCATATCTAAGTATTGTATGTATTTCAGTCCCGAAATATTCTTGGAACTTTACGAAATCCTCCCTTCTGCCTGAACTGTTGCAAAAATGATAATTTACTTCCTTCAGAAATTTCTCAATATCGTCTGGTATTCCAAATTTCGATGCATCAGCATATGTTAAATTTAAGATATGACATATACAACCATTTGAGAATATATGCGGAATTCTTGCTTTAAATTTTGTTTGGACTCCATTGCCTATCATATTATTTAAAAGTATGTTACAAGCTTCTAATCAGGCTAATTCTTATAAATACTTATAAACAACAAAACTAAAACTTACATATCTTCACCAGAATCCATAATTTATTTTTAACTTAATTCTAATAAGAATGTACTCGTACAGTGGCTCACATCGGAAGTCGGGCAACTAATTACAGAAAAGTTTAACAGCTTTAAAAAAAATATTACTCAATGTTTTGTAAAATTTTTAACTAAAGTATTTATTCTGTATATCAGTAAATATAATGACACAAAAACTAGGTACTCCAGCCTTATAACAATAGAAATAATAAACAAAAAAAAATATTTATTAATAACTATTTTTCGCTCTTCTAAGGTGGACTGTCTGATTGTACGCGGCATTACAAAAAAATATAAGAATATTGTCACACTTTGAAAGGAAATATGCAACTAACCACGTATAATATAAAAATAATAAAATTATCAAAGATAACGGTAATTGAAATAAATTTCTTGTTTCATTTTTGCTTTGCCCGACTTTCAGTGTGACCATAATTTTTGAACTTTTTGTGAATTAGTTTTAAAGTACCATTTTGGAAAATTCTTGTTAATGTATTTGCTACAAAATTTTATTCTGTATTAAAAGCTTACTCAAATGTATTCAAAAGTGTTCCAAAAATAATAAGTTATATTATCGATAATAGTTGATAAAATTCTACCAATGACTTGTCTGACTTTCAATGTGAGCCACTATCTATACCTATTATTTGTATACGAATTTTTATGCCAATAAGAATTTATTTCCACCAAAAATTTTGAAAAAGCTTCAAGCAAGTTTTCATCTATAATCGCTTAAAACACACTAAACAATCAAAAATTCTTATTTTTGTGTAGAGTTTGACGTTTATATTGTGTACATTATACAATAAAAAAGTAATGAGATGATCACATTCGTCATTCGTGTATGAATGACATAGGAACAGAAATCACAACAAAATAGAAAAAAGGGTTGCCGAGCTGGCAAAAAGAGAAACATTTTACACCTTTGTTATAAAGTAAAGTTGAGCGTATCAAATAAGCCAGGGGAGTATCACGGTATTTTTTAGCATTCAATAGTATCAAAAAAAGTACGATCGTATCAACTTTTTCATCACTGGTGTATAAATACCATGGATATACTTATTGTACCGCAAAAAAATAACATCATTTTTGAAGTACTCTTCTTTGCATGTTCACAAATTTTTATGTTTCTATTTTTTATGAACATTTTCTTATGAACATATTTGTCTGCGGCTAGCTTCTTGTTGGTATTTGACAAACAACTCTTCTATTCTCTTTTCTGCTTGTTTTCTGTGAGAAAGAAAAAGTATGTACTGTATTTGAAAAGTAAAAGAACTTCATGTGTACAACAAAAACTTACTCGTGGCATACCTCTACTGTCTATCCATTATTTGTCAAGTTTTGGAATTTTTTTTAATATGAGATTTGTAATATTTATGGTTTCGCTAACGATATGGTGGTCATATATTCTAGATGCTATTACTTTCCTAAATTGATAGTGTTTCTTTCCACCTCTTTCATCTTTTAAATATACCGGTCCTGTTTGTACTTCTACATTCTCCCTTTGTTTATTTATTTTCTCTAATACTCTGCCTTTTTGTTTAATAATTTTATCTCTAACTGTAGGGTGTTCCGAATTAATTATATTACTACATTTCCAAATTATATTACCATTTCTAAAATCTATTGGTTTTATACCAGTAGTTGAGTGTACCGGATTGTTATAATTATCATGATTCTATACATTTTCTCTTCTTGAATTTCGATGTTTTGTTCTCTTAAACAATTTAATGTGGTAAAGTTTTACATCCAAATTCGTTATATACTATCTTAATAGCTTGATTTTAATATTTGGTAAACTTATCGATGAAAGTAAAAAGTAGAGCTTTTTCAAGACTGTAGAATACATCAGCATGTACTATTTCTCCTGAACTATCTGGTATTTTTGTTAATTTAAATTGTTGTTTTATAGATTTCCTATCATATTTTTCTAAATTACAAATATTATTATTGATATACTGATTGATACCTAACTTCAGATATTAGTCTTTAATTTAGCAAAGTTTTCATTTACGCTTCTATGATTATTTATTGTACCTCTATGTTCTATTCTTTCTGCTAGTTCTATTTTGTTTGTTCTGTAATATCTAAAAGCATTGTTTTACACCTAAAAATTGTAAATTTTCTGTTGGATAAAGCATCACCATTTTGTGCGCAATTTCATAATCGAATTTTTGCATCTTCAATCTCCAGCTTATTAGTTTGGAGTTTGGTTTTTTTTATAGAAAATAGCCATGTGAGGGATCTATGATCTGTTTCGATGAGGAACTTTCTGCCAAATAGGTAAGGCCTAAAATATTTCGTGACCAATCTACTTTAATTTTGATTAGCACCATTTAAAGTTTCACTTGCAAAACAGATCGGATGAACCTTTTAGGAAAAAATTGCTTCTAGAACGTAATTACTTGCGTCCGTTTTTCATTAAAATCAAGATATGCTACTACTAGGGAATTCGTCAAAAGACTTTTAAGAGCTTCGAAGCTTTCATTGTATTCTACATTTTTTATGTCATCTTTTGCATACTTTTTCCCTTATAAATTTACGGTAATAACCCGCTAACCCCAGGAATTGTTTAATTTCTACCTGTGTCTGTGGTAGGATTTGGTTGTATACCTTTTTCTAACACAATATGTCAACTTGGATTTTCAGATTTACTTCTTTCAGACGTTGTAAAATTTTTGTTAATGTTTATACGTGATCTTGCAAAAAAGTGATAAATATCCAGATATACCAGAAATATCTTGCTTATTAGGTCAGACAGCACATTATTCATCAAAGGTTGAAAGGTTTCTGAGATTGTTTTCAGTCCAATATCCTATAAAATTTTGGATATTTTTACTACATGAGAAAATCAACCGGACTTGATCGTATTAGAGTATAAATGATAAGAAACGATGAATAGAAATGCCTCGTACAATGTTCTTAAGCCCTAGATCTGTAGATTTTGAGAACGAATTTACGTCATCAACTTGACAAGGGATGACGGAAATTTGTTCTAAAAATCTACAACAAAACATCCTGTCGGAATATCAAGTCAAGAATTACCTTTTCATTTATAAAAAAAATAAAACTCTGTTAAAGGCCGTTTCACACTATTACATTTGCCCCCGTTGATAAAATGCAATTAATTACTTGCAAGTAGTGTAGGATCATGCCTAGGGGCAAATATCTTGTTATCATATTTCTTTTATAAAATTGTAAAATATACATATCTTTAAACTTACCTCTAAACGATGCCTTCATACACATTAAAATGCTTTAGTTTAATTTTAATACCGAGCCTTCGTGTATATACTCATAAGTATTACACATCAAAACAAATTCAAGCTAAGCTAGGTTTTTTGACATTTGAGTTGATTTCGCAAACAGCTGATTATTTTTATTTAAACTTGTATAACTTTATTCCCGTGCATTAATGAGAGCAAAAAGAAAAACCAGGTAATTTTAAGTAAATTAAAGCTTTACTAACATAATTTAAAAAAAAAATAAATTTTTGCTGCAGAGGCTAAAATTTTATAGAAACATTAGAACAAAAAGATTCCACGCTGCCGTGAAAGAGCAATTTTTTAGGGGCCACTAAAATCCTTCATATATTCAGACATTTTAAATATTTTTTTTATTACTATAACAAAAAGCGTTGTCTATGGTAATTTCAAGTAAATTTCGACGAAAACGTGGCAATAAATGGCAATAAATGGCAAATGGCAAAAAATATATGCAAACTTACGTAACTTCAAGTTGATTTTTTCTGAAATCACGAATTGACTTGATTTCGTGGCAGCCTGAATAACACATTACAAAAACTGACGCTGTATCAATATTTAAGGTATTTAAAGACTCATTTAATAAAAAGAATATTCGGTTAAAAAATTTGATTGGGTTCACAACTGATGGCGAGTGATGTTGGTTAATCCTTAGTTAGTTGTAATGTATTTATTTTAAACTTATTTATTTATTGAATCTTCATATTATGAACTAACAATAAGTATACAAATCCTAATACTAAAAATAATTTTTACTAAGTCCAGCCAATGCTAAACAAGAGTTATATGTGTGCGAATATTATCTCAATAGAATGTGTAGTGGAATATTTATGCTCTAAGGGCTTAGTTCGAAAATGTGTATAATAAATGTATGGGACTCAAATTCACAGTCATCAGCTAGCTACCGACGAAGGCTCAATCAATGTTTTTCCATCTGATAGAAGCAAGGGTGTCTCTCCTTTTCAACCAAGTATAGCCGCCAAAATTAAGGATGTTACGTGCTAGAGGATTCGCGTGAAGTTCAAGTTTGCTAATACACCTTGTCGCGTACTTTGAAAATTCGGCCTTAACCAAAGGCACGCCTAGGTCTTTGTGAATTCGTGAGTTATTCCAAAGTTTCAGCCATTTTTCTAATTTGTAAATATGTTCCTGCAAATTGTGTGTTACCAACTGGTGGTTTTCGTGAACGCTAAGAAATGCTGTATCATCCGCAAAAGTTAAAGTGTGTACATTAGGGCTTGTTGGCATGTCAGAGGCATAAATCAAGTATAAGATAGGGCCTAGTATTCTGCCTTGAGGAACTCCTGCTTTAATTGGCTGGGCAGGGCTTATGAAGTCGCTTTCTCTGATGACGAATTTGCGACCACATAAGTAACTTTGGAAAAGCTTGTGTATGTTTACTGGCAAGATAAATTTAATTTTATGCATTAAACCATTGTGCCATACTTTATCAAAAGCTTGGGAAACGTCAATGAAAAGAGCTGAGCAATAGTCTATGTGTATGCTCAATAGTACTGTGTTTAGCGCTAAAGCCGAATTGATGATAAGGGATGCACTCTGCTTTATTCAGAAGTGGAGTCAACTTCATCATTAGCAATTTTTCGAACAGCTTGGAGATTGTAGGCAATAGACTAATTGGCCTATATGATTCTACTTTTGTGTGATCCTTTCCAGTCATTGTTATCATGTACACTTTCCACTCTACAGGGAAATACTCAAGTCGTAAAATAGCATTAAAAATGAATAATTCTTTTTGCTACTCAAGGCAAGCATTTTGTTACTAATTTTATCAATACCTAGAGCCTTTCTGAGGTTTAAATTGATAATTGCGTTTTCAACTTCTTAAAAACATTTTTTAAATGGTTAGCAAATAAGAGTCATCCCTAGCCGTCACCTGAGGGATTTCGCAAGGGGAGTTTTCCTTTAACTGGCCTTCCTAAACCCTTGGCCGCCCGCCATAAAGAATAATCGGACTGAGGAGTACCATCCAGACTTTCTAAATACGTTTTTAGAGAAGCAACTTTTTGGTTTTCAAGCTGATTTTAGCCTTGTTTTAAGTTGGGGAGATCTGCAAAGTTGCCACTCTCTCCTAACTCTTCTTTTTTTAGGCACAAGCTGCTCGATTTCTGAAGGATATGTTCCAATTGGACTGTTTCTGCGTTTCAAATAAACATTAGATGCATGTTCAACGGCTTTTTTGAGGTTTTCGTTAAAACGCTAATAGACGCATCGATATCTTTTGGAGTTCGTAAAACAATATTTTCAGCACAATGAAATAATAGTAGTTGAATGATCCGATGACAAGTCTAACGAAGGCTCAGCTTGCATCCATTCAACGGGGAGGCCCTTTACCACTCCAAAAATCGATCACGTCTGGAATCTTTTGCCGGTCTGTCGGCCAGTAAGTGGAATGTCCACTTGATATTACATCTAAGCCCATTTGGTATCAAAAAGTACACGAACCTTCGGGTGATTAACCGTGAGCCCCAAAATGTGTGTTTTGCGTTATAGTCCCCAGCAGCTATAAATCAGGGCCCTAGTGATTTGAAAAAATTTTAATATTGAAAATCAGTTATTGAAAATCGAGGCGGCGAGTTAATCGATGAAATAACCATTTTGCTACGGAAATTCTCAATGCAAGGATTTGTTGCTTGTAGATAGTCCTCATATACATCGTTTAGTGGTGTTTTATTCTTGTTTTTATCAAGATTGCGGAGCCCCCACAAGTTCTTCTACAAGGGTCTTTAGTGTCGTAAAGTACGTAACCATTAATTTTAAAGAAACTTGTTGATGTTAAGTGAGTTTCAGCAACCATCATTACGTCGATCTGCCTTTCCAACAGGAAGTGTTCGAGTTCAATTTTGTGTTGGTGGATGCCGTTCGCGTTCCAGAAACTTATTTTCAAGTAAATAATTTTTTTAAAACAGCCTGCAAAATAGTGGATTGCATTTTTAGCATTTCCTGCATCGTGGTGGTCATTGATGAAGTAAAAGTATTTATAGATTGCACAAGAGTCTGCAATGTTGCCTCTAGGTTGCTGAAATTTTGATTTAAGTGTTCGGATTTGGTTTCCTGATTTATGTTTGGAAAATTAGACTTTACCACATTAGCATACGAAATTTGTTTATGGTTTTGAACGTGTTTGGTTGACTGGACAGTCGGAGGAAAGGAACTAATTGATGATTTGGTGTTCATTGAGCGCTTAAAATGGATGTAGACGGGACAACCTCTGTAGTTAGCGGTATGGTTATCACCACAATTACTGCATCTTTTTACTTATTGCATTGTGCTGTTCCATGAAGTCCTCCACAAGCAACACATAAATTGGGTGAGTTTCATTTTTTTTTTTCAAAATAACATCCCCGGGTTCTAGTTATATATATATATATATATATATATATATATATATATATATATATATATTCCTTACAATTACTTAAAATTATTTTCAATAAACAATTAGCTTTAAAGCTTATTTTTGTTTGCCAAAAGATGCAGTTTTATATATAGCGCAAACCTTGTAGGAAGACTTCAGCCAAAGTCAACGTTCAACAGCAATATCTCCGTTGTTAAAAGCTTGCGCGGCTTTAAGATTTTTTGTAGAAGGCAGTTTCCAAAAATCGCACGGAAATGATTTTAACTTGGGAATGGCTCAACCTACATTATCCATTGTTTTGAAAGAAGTTGGCCAGTTATTAGAACAAAAAATTTGTCAGCGATGGATTGTAGCAAAAATGACCGAAGAAGAATAAATAAAAAACAAAAGCTACTTTTATTCCAAAACAAAGTTTCCTGGAGTTGTTGGGTGTGTAGATGGGACCCATGTGCACATCATGGCACCGAAGGAAGGCATTCGTCATTTGTATATAAACAGAAAAGGGTACTTCAGTTTGAATGTTTTGTTGGTAAGTTATTGAAATATTCAATATATGTTTATTTTTTAAACAATAGCTACTCTATAGATGTGCGATTATACAAGGCGAATCAGGTACGTTGACGTAGGCATTCTGGTTCTACTCACGATGCCTTCATATGGAATAAAAGTGCATCGAGGTAAGCAGTTGCTGCAGTTTTCGGGCAAAACACATGGCTGCTTTGTATTATACTTGAAATTTTCAAGATTAGTAATGTTTATGAATTGCTTTTAGGTGATGCCGGATTTCCTTTGGAGCCATATCTTTTAACGCCTTTCCGTTCTGCTGAACCACAGTCTCCGGAAGGAAAATATAATCTTTAATTATTCCAAGGCTCGGAATGTTATTGAGCGAACAAATGGTGTTCTAAAGTCCGTATTCAGATGCCTCTCTGCTGAGTGTGGGCTGCATTACAAACCCGAATAGGTCATATCCATTATAAACGCTTTTTCCGCTTTATTTATTTACAAACGAAAATGTAGATAATTTGGCTACAGACATGAGAAATAGGATAATGCTATGTTTATGTATATGTGTTTCACAATTCAGTTTAATAAAAAAAATATAAAAACTAAACAAAGGTTTTAAATAAGAGTAAATAACAAATTCACATTCATTGCTAAAATTTCCAAAATGGTTATTTAATGCTCACAGATTGTCTCAGTTCAGGTCTGCCATGGCTTAAAACTATTCTTAAATCTACCATAGGAAGTGTTTAAATATTTTTAACTACATACACATATTAGTGGCTAAAATATACAGCTGTTTTTCTAATATTTCCAGTTTTTTTCTTTATTTTTTTTGTTGATTACTTGTTCTTCTAACATCAAATCAAATTTTTTTTCTTTATGTCCTTCATTTCTTTCAGGACTTCACATTTTTTCCGCTCCAGATCTTTTACTTCCTTTAATATTTCATTTTTTTATAAAGATTTTTTTCCATTTTTTTAGGGTAGTTAGAAGTTCGCTTTGGGTCCCAGTTTGCTCCTGAAGAAGACTAAATCGTCTTTCCTCCATTCCTATTCTTTTATGGCTGCTGTGTCTTTTGAGATTGCTGTGGCCGTTTCATTTGGTTCTGTACTTCTTTTTCTTCTGTTTGTGGCTCATTATCCATTTCCGTGGCTTGGTGGACTTCTTTCTCTATTTTCTGTTAAATCTACTCCAAATATGTTGCCTTGCGGATTTATAGAAAGCTCTACATGCAACAAGTCCGCCGCAACCTACTCTAACGGAGACAAACTTACCTCTTCTGACGACCCACCCCCTGTTTTATATAGGCTTTTTTTATTTTGTGACATTTTTTTCTTTAATTTAGCCTTAAAATGGATCCATACCCTCTGCCATTCCTCTGCATCACGTGTTGGAGGCCCACAACTATTAAGTTTCTGGGAAATTTCGTTCCACGTCTCTACCACACTTACTTTTGTGTCGCCAAATCGACTGACACTACGAGCAATATGCGGATTTTTCTGCAATTCATTTATTAGCAGCTCAAACTGTTGTCTTGTTGTGATTTTTACCATTTTTAATCTATAAACAGAAAAAAACATATACATAAGTAAAAAAAATATACTTACATTTTTGTTCTACCGCGTATTTTATATAAAAATCTTAACGGCAACCAAAAATACACGGTTGCCAATTTTAATACTATTCGGCAAATATAGTTGCCACCTGTTAGTTGTCAGTTGCCATCCATAATATACTTTCAGCAACTGGCAATGCAACTAAAGTTCGGTTGCCATACATAATCGACCCATAAAATAGTAAGAATTAAATTATCAAACAAAACTCCATTAATTGATAAAAGTTTTTAGAAAGTTTATGCACACACCAAATACTTTCTATGCGTAAACCTTTTAGAGGCGGCGTTAGCATTTATATACTGGCTGCGGCTTAGCTTATTGCATGCGGCAAAGTTAGTTTATGCAACTCTGCAATAAATTTGCTAAACGCTTAAAAAAGACACTCACGCTTTGTGGCAGAAAATCATACTAAGTGTGCAAAAATTGCAGATATGCAACGAAGAGTGATATCCGCTAATATATTATAATACACACATATATCTTTTTAATATTACTTTTACCTAATTTTCTACCTGTGATTGGTTTGGCAGAGCCGTCTCACCAGATTCTATGTGTCTGTTTTTCTTAGTCTCTGGAGTTGGGATGGACTACTAGTTTGCTTACATACTCGTATATGCGGGTGTATGTTTTTATATCTTCCTAGATAGTGGGAACTCGTATGTCTCTATAGATATTTTGATTTCTTATATGCAAAGGGACACAGACGATTAGACGTAAAATGTTTGACTGTCTTCTTTGTAACTTGTAGATGTTTCGTGCGCAAGCAGCAGAATGCAATATTGGTTTGAATAGAAATATTTCTTACTCCAAGTTCAAGGTTGCGTTGTTATCAGCGTAGGTGAATTGTTCTAAATTTTATTGTCGAGAACACATTAGGCGTCGATCTGAATTCCTAAATAGTGAACGTATCTTCTATTTGCTATATGTTACAGTTAAGGCCCATTTAGCCGAACGTAAATGTAAAAACGTAAATGTAACTGAATCAGCTGATAATTTTTGCTATACGAGTAGCTATGAAAATGCTTATCTGACTGTAGTAAAATGTAACCGTAACGTCTCAACCTGTAGAAAATAGAATTTCATTAAGAGCTTACGTGACAGATGTAGCCAGTGATGGTATATATTATTGTGAATGAGAAGTCGGCACAAAAAGCCTTTTGAAGTACTATTTGTTTTTTGATATTTTAATATTTCAAATGATAAATTTATGTACACGCATGATATATTTTAATAAATTTGCGGTGTTTTCGTTTCTGTGTAAATAATATATGGTATGTTTGGGCTAAGACATGCAAATTTAAAATACTTTTGCAATAACAATAGGGCGTAGACTTTATCCGCTCGATTTCCAAAAGTATTTGATATGCATAAATTTCCTTAAAAAAATGAATTTTGAAAATCGGTTTAAAATGCAAATTAAATGCTGCTAAAAACATAAAGAGAAGTTCAAGATTAAATTTAAGCTTGTGAAATATAATGAAAATAATATACGAGTACATTTGAAATTAAAAGATATACATATAAATATTTTTAAGTGCAATAAATATGTATAAAATGTAAAAATAATATGTATGTAATTTAACTCTATCAAAATTTTTTTATTAAAAAAGGTAAATTTAATTTTTGGTACTATTTAAATAAGTTGCGTACTTTTGGCGAATATACTACACATGCTGTACTCTCATCATTGTTTCAAACAGCTGTATTGCTTTTTATTTGTTAAAAAATGGATGACGTTTTTTCTTTATGCCCCTGTACATTTTACAAATACGCAAAAAGTTCAAGGTAATAAACAAATCTTCTTTATCCATTTGATTTTATATTTTTAATAAAAACACTCGGAATAAAAAGTAAAACACACAGTTTTCTTTTTTATTTAATCTGCAAATATTTTTGACTTTTTTGTTTGTGTTAAAAACACCTGACACGGATTTAGGTATTCTATAAGCGCTCAAACATTTACATTTACGTTGCATTTACATTTACGTTACATCTACGATTTCAACGGTTGGCTAAATAGGCCTTTATGCTTGGACGTTACGTGAGCATATTTCGATGGATTTACTTCTATTCTACCCTTTTATTAACCCTTCCTTTAGCTCATGATTATGAGATGCTACCTTCGAATCTTGATTAATACTTTACATGCAGTGTCGTCTGCAAACGTTGACGTATATGCATTTGAGCTTGTTGGGATATTCGCTGTATAAATTATATATAAAAGAGCATGGAAGAAGTCAATATGGTAATAAATATGAACAGTAAATTCCTACAGCAGCATGAGGTAAGGTTCTTATAATTGATCCTGTAACACGATCAGGTCCGGGCGATTTTCTTATATCTACTCGTATATTTATAAATGTCGATGTTAATGGATATAGTCGTTCTTTATAGGATAATTCACAGTGTCACTTGTTATTAGAATGGTGCAACTACTTATGTCATGTGGTGTAAAGTTAGTAGGGATTCGAAGGCAATAGGATATTTTAAGCGCCTCACAGCTTTCCACAACGGACCAATCATGTTTTTGCATCAGGTCATTACGAAGGTTCATTTGGTCTATATGTCTAGATAAAAAGTATTCTGCCAGTAGCCTTATCGTTTATCTGACAGTAATCTGTATATAAGCTTATAAGTGGTACGTATTTCGTTTAACTGTTGGTTTTATGGACGTTGCAACTCTGGCTACTGCAGTCACGGTGCCTGTAAAATGATCCAAAGGTTCTTGGGGTTCTCAGAGGAATGTTCTGAGACCACGTACAATTTATATTTTAACCAATTGGTGTTTTTATTTTTGTAAGACATAATGATTTCGAATGGAATTGAAAAACTGTAGTGTAATGACTGTAGGCTAATGACTATAAAATAAATGTAATGTGTAATAATTTACCACTTGCGATGTTTTTTACAATGAAGAAAAGGTCTGACAAGTTGTTTAATTCTGTTGGTCAATAGGTGGGTTTATTTCTATATATAACGTCTAGCTTATTAGCTTAGCGTTATAATACCCAGCTGCTTTTATCCGTATATCTCATATGCCTAGGTGGGCAATACACATATGAGACTGAACTTTTAAAGTAACATATTTAATGGTAGCTTGTAAGGAGTCTTCGCTGAATTTTGACATTAGAAAGGGTCTTATGTTTTGGGAACAATAAGATGCCCTTCCACTCGGGTGTTTAGTATCGTTTGGAGATGTTTTCAGAGTAAATGGTTAATTTCTTGCTAATCAAAAACACTACATAGTTTTCATAAAATTGCTCATTGTTTGTATAAGGTTTTCGATTAAGCTCGAATTATTTGTAGATAGTCACCCTCTTTTAAGACGTATTTGCGCATTACCTTTTGCATTACCATTACGGTAATGATTTTTCAATATTTGTGCCTACGTATGTTTGGATTAGTGAGTAGTACTTTAGTAGGTTGTGTACTAGCAATAAAACGAGTATATAGCACAGGATATCGGAAAGCGGGGTTACGTATTTCTTACGTGTTCAAAGGCACTGCAGCCCCTAGCGTTCGCAGTTTTTGGAATTTTTTATTCCTTGAAATCAGGAAGAAGTTCATTTCGAAGTTCGATGGGCTTCGCCACACTACGGCTGGTAACTTGTTGTATATTTTAGTGTGCTAGTTAATCGTCGAATGAGGCGTGTTCTGAGATGCGTTAAATACAATCTCAATACTTTAAACGGCATAAGAATTTTTCTCTCCTACCAGTTGCGACAACATGTTTACAATAGCATTTGAGGTTTCCTTGCGCAAGTAAATTTGTATGGGTTTTTTTATCATATGTATACTGAAATAATATTTCCAGTTTGCGATATTGAAGCTACTTGAAAACTTTTGTATTGATTTGCAGTGAGCTATAGCTGGAAAGACTTAGGATTTTTTTCTTGGTTATGGTTATATATCTATCCATACCTGCTTGCACTTTCTGTATGGGATTTGTTTTATTACCTGACGATTTTTTGTTGCATTAATTTGGGTATGGCACCCGTCTCCTTTTATTTGTTGAATTTGATTTGATTCATGCGTTTTTATTTGTGAAGATATGTTTTATACACGTCTCTGCCCCGCACTAAAAGAGCAATAAGCAATGTTGTTATTTCCTTTTAAACTTTTTATAAATATGTGGTATACTAATTCTCTGATTTTCATAGAATTTGTTTAAACTGGTTAAATGGTCATACACTACTTGTTACTGTTTACAACATACAATATTGTTACAAAGTAATAGTCAAAGATATGTGAAACGACCTATTGTACAAATGTACAAACACGCAATATCATAAACATAAAACAAAAACAATTTCTACAGCAAGCAAAAGTAAACAAAAGATACACACGCACACAAACACATATACAAGACTACTAAGCCAGCAACTGAAATAACTGATGCGCAATTTCGCGTATGTTCGGGACATTTCAAGAAGCGGCCGTGATCTGTATATAAAGGCGCCGTCCACCGAAGAAGAGTAGTTGACTTTGAGATTTCATAGAGTGAACATATGTGTGTACAAAAAAAGTGTTAAGTATACAGTGTCAATTAGTACTAAAGAGTTGTATATAAGAGTGTTAAGTACCGAATAGAACTGTGTACTGATAAAATCATTAAGGACTGTGTAATTAATTTTTACAATTAAACGAACCCTTCAAAATAACGTTTATTGTGCTAACAAACGTAACAACTGGTGTCAGAAGTGGGATTGCGAAAAAAACATTAAAAATAAAAAGTAAGTAAAACAAAATGAAGTTTGACGAGCTGATAGTAGATCAGCTAAAAAAAATAGCTGAGCAAGTTTGACCTGCCAAAGGTGGGCAATAAGGCAGAACTGCAAAAGAGGCTGATAGAGGAAGCGACGTGGTATTGACATCGGCTTATATGAATTCGAGGAAAAAGAGGAGCTCGAGGTATGTACCCCTGCCACAACCACTAATATGGACTTCACCGTAATGTTTGCCGCTATGATGGAGAAAATGGAAAAATTTTAAGTAGCTTCTAAGATTAACAGCGAAAGACTCTTAGCTGAGGTCAGAGCCAACAACGTGAGACTAGAGGAAAGACTCTCAGCCGAGGTCAGAGCCAACAATCAGACACTTCAGGAAATATAGGAAACGAGTTGAAGCTATAGAACTGAAAGTCAGTGAGCTTGAAGAAAAATTCTCTGCCATAACGGGAAATGTTGAGGAAACACTCTCCGGCATAACGAGAAGTTTTGAGGAAAAACTCTACGGCATAAATAGCAATGTTGACGCAGAACTTCATGAGTTAAAGAACAAGATGAGCGATCTATGATGGTAGCGCAGCTTTTAAGGTCTTCAAGTTCCAGTTCGAAACGGTGGCTAGCAAAAATGAATGGGACAATGAAGAAAAAGCTATAGAACTAATTCTTGCTTTAAAGGGAACAGCAGCAGCAATCCTTGACAGCTTACCAGCTGGATGCAGAAATAACTATGACGACATAATGGTGTCTTTGCAACGTAAGTACGGTGGCGAACATAAGAGAGAACTGTACAGGATGGAACTACGGGGCAGAGTGCAGAAGCCGAATGAAACGCTGCAAGATTTCGCGATGGAAATTTAACGTTTGGTGCAGCTGACTTACCCAGGCGAGAACATCCATTCCTGGACCAGTTCAAGATAGAAGCATTTGTAAATGGCATACGGGATCCAGATATTAGTATGCAGTTTGCGCTATGCAGAAGTCGTCCTTTGCGGAAATTATTTTGTACGCGCTGGCCCAGGAGACTGCAAAAGTTATATCGAAGCCAGAATTCTACAAGGTGCGGCAACTTGAGGCTGATACGCTAACTTGCGGATACAAAAGGAGCGAGATAAAAGAGATGATCAAGCGAATACTTGAGGAAAAAGGCAAATCTGGCGGCAAATGCTTTAACTGAGGTAAGGTCGGCCACTTCCAGCGCAACTGAAGATCTGCAAAGAAAAGATCAAGATCTGCTTCGCCACCGAGGGACAGAAAAGGCGGAAAACACGATAATGCTGGTGCCTTTTCGTGACGACCATGCAACGTAGAGCGCAAACATTGTACAACAGTGGAAAAAAGGGAATGCGTCATCGACGTGCGGCGGACCCATATCAGCTCAGGAGAAGACTGGTCTAAGGAACAGAATGTTGACCCCATTTTGGCGAAGATTATATGGGCTAAGCAGGATAAGAAATAACCGACCCGTAATGAAATAGGGGCGGAAAGCCCATTAGCAAAATCATACTGGGCCCAATGGAATAGCCTGAAGTTAGTAGATGACCGCTTATTCGATCTTGGGAAAGTACAGATGGCAAATTTACAACGAACTTAATTGTCGTGCCCACTTCCAAGATAAATGATGTAATGAAGCAGTTCCATAACGGTCCTAGCGGCTGCCACCTGGGCATTACAAAAACGGAAAAGATAAAACAGCGATTTTACTGGGTTGGATGCCAACAGTCTGTAGCCGATTGGATAGCAAATTGCGAACAGTGTATTGCGGCCAAGGGTTCAACAAGAAGAAGTCGCAGCAAACTTCAGCAATACAACGTGGGTGCCCTTTTTGAGCGGATAGCTATCGATGTAACAGGTCCACTCCCTGTCAGTGACGCTGGTAACCGGTATGTACTAGTGGTAATAGATTATTTCAGCAAATTGACCGAGGTGTATGCCATTCCAAACCAAGAATCTAAAAGGGTGGTAGACGCATTTGTTAACAATTGTGTGTGTCGATACGGCGTTCCGACAGAATTGCATTCTGACCAGGGACGAAATGTTGAATCCGCCATATTTAAAGAAATGTGCGACTTATATGGCATCAAAAAGGCAAGAACGACACCGCTACATCCACAGTCTGATGGCATGGTAGAATGATTTAACCGTACGCTGGAGGAATATCTCAGAAAAGTGGTTAGTACACACCAAAAGGATTGGGATGACCATATACCTAAGCTGTTACTGGCTTACCGGTCAACTGTTCACGATTTCACCTCACGTAGTCCGGCGAAAATCCTGTTTGGAACGGAACTGAAACTGCCAGCGGACTTAGAGTTCGGTGTTAAACCTAAACCTGCGTGCGAAGACGATGGAAACACTCTTCAGGCACAAGAACACCTTCACGAGCTTCATGAATTTGTCCGTAACCGCATTAATAATGATAGAGCAGCAAACACGGAGGGATTTACCGAAGGACAAATGGTTCTACTGTTTAACCCACAACGTAAGAAAGGATTATCCCCTAAATTGCAAACCCACTGGGAGGGACCATACAAGGTGGTTAAGAGACTGAATGACGTAGTTTACAGGATACAAAAGTGCCATATCCCGCGGCCCAAAATGAAGGTGGTTCACCTTGAACGACTAACCAAATATGAAAAAGGTGATGTTGAGCCTGTTCGGGACGAAAAGGCTTAAGTGGGCGGATGAAACGACATATTGTACAAATGTACAAATACGCAATATCATAAACATAAAACAAAAACAATTTCTACAGCAATCAAAAGTAAACAAAAGATACACACAAACACATATACAAGACTACTAAGCCAGCAACTGAAATAACTGATGCGCAATTTCGCGTATGTTCGGGACATTTCTGTATATAAAGGCGCCGTCCACCGAAGAAGAGTAGTTGGCTTTGAGATTTTATAGAGTGAACATATGTGTGTACAAAAGAAGTGTTAAGTATACAGAGTCAATTAGTACTAAAGAGTTGTATATAAGAGTGTTAAGTACTGAATAAAACTGTGTACTGATAAAATCATTAAGGACTGTGTAATTTAATTTTTACAATTAAACGAACCCTTCAAAATAACGTTTATTGTGGTAATAAACGTAACAATATATAATATCTGGTTGTTTATTTTTTATTTATTTCTTTGCTTTTTCTAAGTAACCTTGATATACGCCCGCACTCAACCACGGCCACAACTAGATGTGTGAAAATATCTTAAACTTGTCGACAATAAGCATCTACTTAGAACCATTGCATGAATCAGGCGCATATCTCCCTTTGTATTTTGGAAGGGGAAGTGTCAACGAAAACCAAGTTATTAAAAATTTATATTTTTAGTTGAAATACTACAGAAAAATCCTGTCTTCCCTTACTCGATCTGCGGCTGATACAAGTATATATGCTTATTTAACTCTTGTTACATAGAACTTTATTGAGAACCACGTAAGCGACCACTTATTATAGTTCGTATATAATTTTTTCATCTATGGCCATGTCGCATGTGAATGAAAACATGATTTTGAACAGCAACGTGACCGAAGCAATGGTATCATTTTACTATGTGTAGTGTACGCAGCGTGAGGGATATTTTTCAGAGATGGATAACAGGGTTACAACGTTAACGCTTTTAAAAGCATATATAATTGTACAGCAAAGTTTGTTATACTATCTACCAAATATAACTACTATGTATGTAGGTAAATTCATTTTAGCTAATATATAGATATATTTTTTTATAAATTAATCTTTGTGTTTTTATGTTTTCGAGATTTTTTCTAAAAATGTTACTAACTCTAATAATCACAGATCATTAATAATTTCTTATTTTGTAGTAACATTGTTCAAACGAAAATTTGAAAAACTTTTATGTGGCAAAGGAAGTTCAGATATAGTTAACAAATACGCAGGTATACAATGAAATTATCTGGAGATAACAAATGTATAAGTTAACGAATGGGTTAAATAATTTAATTTTTTATACTTTTACTACGTTAGCAACAGTAAAGAAAGAAATTCCATTCAATTTTTCTTATTCATTGATCTTTGTGATGTTATTATGTTGCTTTGTTTTTGTTTTAACAAAAAATTCCGTTCATTTCTTTTTTCATCATTTATTCATGTTTTATTACTATGCAACTTCTTTCTTTAAAAATAGTAGAACAATTAGTAGAAGAGATTTAATTGATAATTTTTTTGAGTACCTTTTTTTAATTGTGTTTTCGATCTTTTGTGGTAAAAGTCTTTTAGTTCTTGTAGTGACTTCAGAGCACAAGCACAAAGTAACACAGAGGCGTCACTAGTATAGTGGTCTCTTTCTCTATCTGTCTCTTTCTTAAATGAATGACCGCTCCTATATTCCCTTTTGTTATATTTTCTTCTTTATTTTGGATAATTTTTCTGGCGCATTAATGAAAAAGGTAAAAATAAGGGTTGAAAATTTATATTTATTTAAATTTAAATTAATTTACTTTCTTTTATTTACAGGAAGAAGCAAGGGCACAATTTAGAGGATAACTTATGATGTAAATTTTAAAAGATAAGTACATTTCTATTATATAAAAACACACTTATTTCCTTAGTATATTGACTAATAGTTTTTTCATTTTTGCAGAGCCAAAATGCATTCATCTAAAAATGTGTAAGTATGGATTTACATAGATAACAGAAAACAAATTTGTTCAAAAATTTCTTTTATATTTTCAGGAAAAGATGTATTAAAGGATGTCCTCCAGGCGAACAACTTCACATCTTCCCAAGGGATCCAGAGAGGTAAGTCTTTTCAAGTGTTAAACATTTTTCCGTACTGATTATAATTTCGCTCCATACGTTGCTTTACGGAAGCATTACCTACAGACCTGCAAATGTAAATCGGGTTTCAGGACTTGTAGGCTTGCTTAATTTTAATGTAATTAATTTTATAAAATCTTGGTTAAGATAAACTTATGTGTTTGGAACTTTTTATTATTTTTAAGGTGTATTTATAAATAGACAAACTTCTTCAATAGATTTTTCTCTCATTTAAACTTATATTCATTTACATTTGTTTCATTAGCTGCTACGGATTTATTTGTTGATGTTGAACTTGTTGTTAATGGCGGATTTTTGGGCTCCCTGCTGAGTATATCGTAGAAATAAAGTAAATATTTCTAGGCGAGCTAAAGGCCTCTGAATTTTTTCTTGTTGTAATTTATTTTGTAATTGTAATTTAAGTTTTAGAAAAATAATAAAGAAAAAGCTTTAAAATGTTTAAATATACATAGATGTTTATTATTTACTGCTTGATATTAGGTACTGTACATAATTAAGACGTTGAAAATTAGAATTTTTATTTCAAAATATGTTATGAATGAATTTATTTCAAATTTAAACATTTACATAACTTTAACAAAAGTAAACACAAATTAGGTTACGCCTAAAAGTTTTGCCTTCTTTATCTACTAGTATCGCTTGTGATTTAAGCTGCTTGTTTAAATATACATATAAAAGAAAAAAGTTATTATTGTAACATGTTTATGTATATGTACAATAAAATTATTTTTCATTTAATTTTAGACACAGTTTTGAAAAAAATTTGCTTATCATTTAAAGCCATTTCCACATTGGTAATATCGAGAATATTAACAGCATTGTCATCAGAAACTTCTTGTTTTATTTCAAATTCTTTTTTAATTTTAGGTCTCGGAATACAAGACGCTACTGTAGCTACTGTTGTTTTAACATACTCAACATCGCTCTTGTTATCCTACTCATCCTCTTCGGTAGATGAGCATGAACTTTCTTCTTCTTTTATAACAATTTTATGTACTTCATTGTCGCCACTAGAGTTTGCGTCCATCTTTTGCATTCTATTAGATTTAGATTTGTTATTGAATGTAATAAATACGTTTAGGATTTATTTTACCTGTTCATCATCTGTTACCAATTGTTTCGTCAAATATAAAGGCGTATAGCCAGCCCTATTAGTTGCATATGCTATCAACTGGCCATATACCAACATTAAATTTACCAATTTCAGATTTTGTTGTTGTTCGGCCATATGTAAAGCATACCACTTGGAGTTGTTACTGCGGCTGCATCATATTTTAATAGTTTTAATAGGAGTAAATCCATCAACATTTATTTATTTATTATTATTCCAAGCCATTTCTTTATTTGGGTTGGTCATGAAGACTGGGATATTGCAATGCAGTTTATGATCGCTTGTTGACCAATGTATTTTTAAAAGTTTATTTAATTTAAAATAATCTAATACCTCAAAAATAGGTATTGCGAATATAGATTAGGTTGCTTAGCAATATCCTTTTGCTTTTTGCTGATTATTTGTTCCTTGTGGTGATACATTGATGCCTTTGCGTTGCTGCATATAAAAACACCATCTTTTTTACCACTTTTATTAATTTCTGTATTATTTAGCACTGCATCAAAATCTCTTAATTTTGGATATTTATTAAATGTGATATGTGGTTTATATCACATTATATTTATATAATATAAAGCACAGAATATATAAATTAGAAACTAAAATATACGAAATTTTGCCTCCGTCACAAATTATTTTTCTAGTTTTTTGCTTCTGTTTTGATCATGTTTCGCACTATTTTAAAATGTTATATTTGTCTCTTTCTTGAGGGACTGCCCGCAGCAAAAAAAGCTGATTCTAGCAATTTTCTTGCGTCAAAGCTTACACCTCTGGTTACTTTGTGGCACAAGGTTCAAACCTCTACATAGTAGAATATTATTTTTCGTATGACATTTAAAAATTAATAATTTTAAAATATAATTAAAAACTATTTTCAAAGATCTAATTTCTACATAGTAGAATAAATAATTATTTTTTCCTGTGACATTTAAAATTTAATAAATTCGGAAACAAGTGAATGTACTGACAAAATTATATTCTTAAATAAACCAATAAATTAAAAATAAAACTGTTATTAGAATTTATTTTAAACCATTATACATAACATTGCAAATTAAGTTAATTAAAGGGATTAAATCATTTAAGTAAACATTCCAAGAAATTTGGAATTGAAATCTTAAAATTAAATCTTAAAATAATAAAAATTTCAAGTGAAATTAAATATAACTAAAAATTTTAAGCTAAGTTAAATTAAATAAAAATATAACTAAAACTGAATTAAATTTGTGTTAAATTATTAATTACTAAGTTAATATAATTATTAATTAATATAATTTTATATAATTAATTAAATAAGGAAACGCAAAGTTTTTTTCTTATGTTGGTTGGAAATCATCTATAATTAATTTATACAAGTCATTTTCCATTTAATAATTTTGTTTCATACCTGCAATTTACCTGATTATATGCGTTTCCTTATTGGCTTCATGGTATTTATTGTTAATCGGACAATTCGCTCATAGCCAGTTTTTTCGTGAAGAAGTTGGTTAGGATATCTCCAATGGTTGTTGTATATGACTTTAAATTTTTATTTTATTGAATCTTTTCTTTTAAAGAAAAATTATATTAAGTACTCAAATCTTATATCTAAATTATTAATTATTACCAAAGTAATAACTAATCGACTGTATTCAGATTCCAATAATTATCTAGTTTTGGGTTAGAGAGGGCCATCTTGCCAGACTCAATGTGTCTGTTTTTTGAGTCCCTGGTGCACATTAAATTACAGTAAATCGGCTGCCAGCGTGTTTTGATGAACCACAAATTTGTTTACGTAATTGAACGAATATGTTTTTATTTTTTCTTGGATAGAGGGCACTTCTGGATCTCTATGGATATTTTCATTTCTTATACGATAAGACTTAAAATCCTAGACTCTCTTCTTTGTAGCTTCTAGATGTTTGATGCACAAGCAGTACCCCACGGTTGAATGCCATATGTCCATATTGGTTTTATAACGGTTTTGTATAAGAGGACTCCAAAGCCAAGGTTGAGTGAGGTCCTATTAACCAGTGTAGTTGAATTGTTCTGAGTTTTATGGCCGCAATTTTTGCTTTAATATGACGGGACCCATTTAGGTGTATATGTAGGTGGATACTTAAATATTTAACGTGTGTTTCCGCTGGAACAGTAGCATTTGTTACCGTATCGGGGACAATTTTGCCTCCTGAGAGAAAATGTTACGTGAGCACATTTCGAAGGATTTACCTTAATTCTCCACTTATTTAACCAGTCCTCTAGCTCGTGAATGTTAGTCTGAGTTTTTCAGATGCAACCAGTCGATTATTACTAACACTTTTAAATACAGTATCGTCTGCACACGTTGATGTATATTCATATGGGCTTGTTCGAATATCCGCTGCGGGACTCCTGCAAAGGATCTGTCATTTTTAGAAAACGGATTTTTTTACCTGACTTTAAACGTTCTATCAGTCAAATAGCTCTTAAGAAGTTTGTGGGAGTTTACAGGAAGAACTCGAGTTATTTTCGTGAGGAGCCCACTATGCCACAGTTTATCAAATGCCTGGGAAATGTCAATAAATTAAGCTGAACAGTATTGCCTATTTTCATAATTAGTTCTAATGACGGTGACAATTCTATGAACTTTCTAAATAGTACCATGACCCACACGAAAACCAAAATGATGGTTGGGGATAATGTTTTGTTCATTAAGATAAGGAGTTAAGGCAGAGACGAATAATTTTTCAAATAACTTTAACACAATTGAAAGTAGGCTAATGTGCCTGTATGATGTAAGCTTGGGAAGATGTCAACGCGCAACATGACAGTAAATATAAATAGCAAAAATCTCACATCTGAATTAGGTAAGTTTCTTATCATCGATGTAATACGATCAGGTCCGGGTGATTTTCTCATAGCCGAAATTTCAAAGGATCACTTACATAGTCAATAATATTTGGAATAGTGAAGCTATTTATATCATGAGGTGTATAAACCTTTTTTAAATGATTTGCGAATTCATTTACCTTATCATTAGAGTTTTTGGCCCAGGTGCTGTTTTCAAGTCTCAGTAGAGATTCGTAGGATATTAGACATTTTAAGCGCCTTATAGCTTTCCAGATTCTGTAATGCGTGTTGTTTGTTAGATCAAAATTTTTTAAAGAACCGAGTGGATTTATGTTTCTGCAGTTTATTGCGTAAGATTCTCTGGCATAAGTTTAGTTGGACCTTTATGTCTGGAAAGCGACTGTTTTTCCATTGCCTTTTAAGCCTTCTCTGCTCCCTCACAATAATCTGACATCATCTGAGGACTGGTGGGAATTTCTTGTAACTGTTGGTTTTGCCCGCGTTGCACATCTAGCTGCTTCGGTCACGGTGTTTATTTTTGGGAGTTAGAACTTCTCGCTTCACGATTACCATTGAGTAATTATGCATAATTTTTCAGTGCTCGGATATACAAATAGTTAGGCACAAAGTAAACAGAGTCGACTCAAGAATATAGTGCTCTCTTTCTCTATCTGTCTCTTTCTTAAATGATTTTGAATAATTTTTCTGACCATTAATAAAAAACGTATGCACAAAGGTAAAAATAAGGGTTGTAAAACTTAGAGGATAATTCATGCTGTAAACATTAAAAGATAAGCTTGATTTTCATTATTTAATTTTTCTGGTTTTTTGCCTATGTTTTGATTATTTTTCGGATTATTTTTAAATGTTATATTTGTCTCTTTCTTTAAGGACTGACAGCGGCAGAAAAGCTGTTTGTAGCTATTTTCTAACGTGAAACCTTTGGTCTCCTCTGTGAGTTAGGTTTGGTATGTGGCTGCGTACTAGTAATAGAACCACCGTGAACGGTGGGAAATTGGGCGGCCTAATATTGTTCAACAACAGGTTTTTGTAATATCATATAATAATCAGTGTGATTTTCACCGGAGTTGCTACATTTTTTGACCTTGGAGTCTGTTTTTGAAAAAGTGCATTCCAAAGTTCGGTGGGCGTCACCGCAAAAAACGCATGCTGATGGTATCTTGCAGTAAGTTTTCGTACGTCCAAATTCCTGGCAGTTGGTGCATTGATGGAGACAATTACGTTTTAGTTATTCTTCTGTTGAGAATGTAGCGCAAGTTGTAAATACGGTGGTCGAAGGGTTGGGGAACTTTATCCTTGTTTAGCATATTGTGCACTGACCTTAAGTCATGTCCTTCTGCTTCTCCAGCACTTTTTATATCCTTAGTAGAAACAAATAATAACAACTATCAAAACCTTTGGCACTTCTTAGCTGGTATATGTAATAACTCCTTTTTTCGGCGTCAAGTCTACTTGCAATGAGCCGATAATTTTTCTCCGTGTGGACAACATGCTTACAATCGCATTCTATGTTTTCTCGCGCAAGTAAATTGGTGGGGGTTTTTGTTCCCGAACAGCGGTAACGGCATCTTCATCATACGGGGTAGCATGTACGGAGAATATGTTTTCACTTACCGTTGTTGTAGCTACTTTAGCACTTTTGTAGGGTTTCGCGGTGCGTTCTTGCCGGGAACACTTAGGACTGGCCTTTCGTTTGGTTATAGTTATATATCGATCCACACCTGTTTGAACTTTTTGTAATGAGATTTTTTATATTACCAGTTTCGTTTGTTTGTTGTACTATATTTGGTATAGTACCCGTAATGTTTTGTGTTGAATTTTAGTTTCTTCTGGTGTTGTTACCTGCGAAGATATGTTTATATTTCCGGATAAAGAGCGCGTTCGGACAATTGGCGTGGCGATTAAAAAATCACTGTCATCTTTTTTTTATTATTTAAATTATTCATGGCATAATTAGCATTTGTATAACTAAAAGAGTAATAACCATTTTTGTTATTACCTTTTGTATTTTTTCAATTAATGCTAGGTGCGCTCATGTACTGACTAGCAATTGTTTAAACCTGTTTAACCATGGACTATTTGTTATGATTTTTTTTACACACTATATGTCTGTTCCAGGTGCATAACAAAACATTCCGAAAAAGTCCAAACGCGTTCCAGATAACAATTTTTGTGCAATTTTGAGAGAAAATGAGAGAGTAAAATTTTTCATTTCCTGTACAAAGTCATACGAACTTTTTCTTTGGGTAAGTTCGGACTAGAATTAAATTATCAGCTGTTTTTTGTTTATATTTATAAATCAAAAAAATTTTAAATAAAGGAAGAAAGTTTTTACTTTAAATTTATTAAAAACCAAAACGGAAATTTTTTCCAATAAACTTGAAGTTGTAAGTACATACTTATATTTGTGTATATTTATCACTTTATTTAATAAAAAAAAATGATTTTATCATTTATATGAGAAAGTAGGTACCATTAGTATTTAAAGATGTTCAATTGTGTTTTTTGCGTTCCAGCAATTTCGGACAACTTTGGCACATTCAGAGAGTAATTTTCTTTTTACTCTCAATAGTCCGGACTATTTTGTTACGCACCTGGAACAGACCTATAATGTTGACAAATTCAGTTACGTGTCCAGAATTACTTAAGTCAGATCACGTACCGATGATTTGCACAATATATGTACAGAATGGTAAACTGGAAGATGATAAGTAAAGTTACATTCGATGATTGTTACAGAAATAAACATAGAATCTATCTTAGAAAAAATTACATTTATTCTCCAGGAAGCATTGAAAAACAAGTATGGCAAAGAAAAATTTCAAATTTAAGTCTGTATTTAATTGGCCAAAGAAATATATATCGTAGAAAATTGCAAAGGTGTAATATCACTTCAGAAAGAAATCAAATACTCAGTATACTACAACAGCTGACTGCACTTATTAATTTTCATATTAATAAAGATAGAAAAAACAGCTGATATCAATTTCTACAAAAGTTGCCAGCAGGTAGTAAAAAGATGGCGCAACTATATATGTATAATATCAAAGAAAAAGCTAATATTATTGCAAAGGTTTTTCAAATTCTTCATCCAACTACGTACAATATGATATCAATATTTGATCGTAAGGTAACAAAACATATTGACTGGTTAGAAAGTCAAACAATTGCGAATAACTTACATCAACTCTACACAACAATAGAAGAAGTTAAGTATTTTGTGCATACTTTAAGTAATTCAGAAGCTCCTAGTATTGACGGTATAAATTCCAGAATACTTAAAAATATGGCAGATACATTTTTTAATATAATAACAAATGTTATTATTTGGTGTTTAAATAATGGATATTTTCCAAAGATCTTTAAGAACGCAAAAGTTGTACCAATAATTAAAGCAGGAAAGTATCTCAAATCTCCAAATAGTTATAGACCTATAAGTGCGTTAAATAATCTAGATAAAGTCTTCGCAAAAATAATATCAAAAAGGCTAAAAAGTTTTACAGAAAATCATTAAGTCTTACAGAATGAACAGTTTGGGTTCAGAAAAGATCATTCTACTATTCATCAAGTTAAAAGAATAGTTAATATAATCCAAAGAAATAAAAATAACAGAAGAAGCACAGGAATTGTATTTCTAGATATTGAAAAAGCTTTCGATTCAATATGGCACAACGGATTAATTTATAAACTTGAAAAACTCCGATATCCACCACAAGGCTCAGTGTTATTCCAAACTTTATATTCAATTTACATGTTAGATTTCAAAACACAAAGAGATCAAACTACAGCGTTGTATGCAGATGATACTGCTTTAATAACATCTGGGAAAGTCTCAAATGCTATTATCAAAAAACTAGACAAATATCTTCTTACAACTAAAAATTTGTTGGAAAAATGGAAGATAAAAATTTTTTTTCTTTCTACTACAAGAAATTCACAAGAAGTGTTCAAATCTTATTTCTAAATTATTATTTACTAGCTCAATGTGTCAGCTCTTTTTAGTCTCTGGTAGCCGTCAAATTGCAATAAATTGCGTGCTAGAGTATTGGGATGTGCGACTAGTTTGTTTACGTATTTGGACGTGTTCGTTTTAACTTCTTCGTGAATAGTGGGAACTTTGAGATCCCTATATATGTTTTCATTTCTTATGTACCAGAGGGCGAAGCTTTATGGACGTTATGTTTGCCTCAATGTGACGGGACCAAGTTAAGCGTCGACCTAGGTGGATACCTAAATATTTAACGTGCGTTTCCGCTGGAACCGTGGTATTTGTTATTGTTATTGCTGGACAATTTTGCCTTCTTAGGGAAAACGTTACATGAGCACATTTCTATGGATTTACCTTTACTCTCCATTGTTTTAGTCAGTCTTCTAGCTCATGAATATTGGACTGAAATTGTGCAGATGCTACCGTCGGATCTTTATTAACACTTATAATATCAGTGTCGTCTGCAAACGGTGCCGTATATGTGTGTGGGCTTGTCGGCATAACCGCTGTATAGGTGATAAAAAATAGCGGCCCTAGTACACTACCTAAAAGTACTCTTGCATTTCTTGAAAGCTGCTCCTTAGACCTTACTCTACACGTTCTATCTGACAAATAGCTTTTGAGAAGCTTGTGGGTGTTTTCAGCAAGAACACGAGCTATTTCTTTTCTATTTAGTTATTGTGATTGGTGGACAATTTTGTTTCTAAGGGAAAACGTTACATGAGCACATTTCGATGGATTTACCTTTATTCTCCACTGTTTCAGCCAGTCTTCTAGCATACGAATATGGGCCTGCAGTTTTTCAGATGCATCCTTTGGATCATTACTGACACTTATAATTGCAGTGTTGTTTGGGAAGGGTGATGTACATGTATGTGGGCTTATCGGCATATCCGCTGTATAGATGATGTATAATAGCGGCCCTAGCACACTACCTTAAGGTACTACTGCACTGATTTTCCCATTTCTGGAAAGCTGATCCTTTGACCTTACTTTAAAAGTTCTATCTAACAAATAGCTTTTTATAAGCTTGCGGGTGTTTTCAGGAAGAATCCGAGCTATTTTAGTAAGTAGCCCATCATGACAGACTTTGTCAAATGCTTGGGAAATGTCCATAAACAAAGCTGAACAGTATTGCTTTCTTTCAAAAGCCGATCTAATAATGGTAACGATTCTATGGACTTGTTCGTACTATGCCTTGCTCGAAAACCAAACTGATGATCTGGGATAACGTTTTGTTCACTTAGAAAAGGAGTTTCACTCGAGACGAATAATTTTTCAAATATCTGTGACAAAAAGATCAAAATGAATGATATAAAGACTCAAGCAATTACACTCCCCTTCAACAAATTGCCATAAAGAGTACCGACCATAAGTTTTTCTATCCAAGGCACAGAAATAATGGACTCAGTTAAATACCTAGGAATAACAATGGATAAAAAACTAAATTTTAAAGAAAATATTTCAAACTTGTGCTAAAGCCATAAGATGTGGAAGAGCTCTTTTTCCTCTGCTAAGTAAAAAATTAACACTTAACCAGAAAAATAAATTGCACCTTTATAGAATGTGTATTCGACAAATTTTGTCTTACGGCTGTCAGGTATGGGCTCAAAATGTGCAAAAACTTACCTAAAAAAGCTGCAGATAATTCAAAATAAAAATTTGAAAATTATATACAACCTACCCAGACGTTATTCAAAAATCCACTTACATAGAAAGTACAAAGACGATCTGTTTGCAACTGTCACTAAAAAATTAATACAAAAATTCGAATATCGGAATAGATATTCAAATTATGAACTAATAAGAAATTTGTAAGATTGATATCTTTACCAATTTCATGCATGAAGGCCGGCTTAAGATTCAATAAAAAAAATTCCTAATAAAAATATTGTATGTAGATATAAAAAGTTTTTAACCATCTTTTTTCTCCTTAAATCCAAATATTATAATTATAATTGTACTTTATTTTCTATAAAATAATCTACTATTTGCTGCAATACTATTTTAGTATTATCTCAAACATTGTATATACATAAAATATTTTATTGTATTTTTAATTGTATGATGATGGGTAAGAAATAAATAAAAAATAAATAAAAAATGCCATGTTGCGCGTGGGTTTCTTCCCATGCTCTTCTTGGAAGATGTTTGAAATTGTTATAATCCCGAAACCAGGAAAGGACTCAAGCCAGATTACATCAAAGATATTTGAAAAATTATTCATGTTAAGTGTAAGTCCTTTTTTAAATGAACAGACCGTTATCCCAGATCATCAGTTTGGCTTTCGAGCAAGACATAGTACGATTGAACAAGTCCATCGTTACTATTAACAAATCGGCTTCTGAAAAAAGCAATACTGTTCAGCTTTATTTATATACATTTCCAGCGGAAACGTCCGTTAAATATTTAGGTATCCACCTAGTTCGGCGCCTAACTTGGTCCCGTCACATTGAGGCAAAAATAACGTCCATAAAGCTTCGCCCCCTGGTACATAAGAAATGAAAACATATATAGGGATCTCAAAGTTCCCACTATTCACGAAGAAGTTAAAACGAACACGTCCAAATACGTAAACAAACTAGTCGCACATCCCAATACTCTAGCACGCAATTTATTGCAATTTGACGGCTACCAGAGACTAAAAAGAACTGACACATTGAGCTAGTAAATAATAATTTAGAAATAAGATTTGAACACTTCTTGTGAATTTCTTGTAGTAGAAAGAAAAAAAAAATTTTATCTTCCCTTTTTCCAACAAATTTTTAGTTGTAAGAAGATATTTGTCTAGTTTTTTGATAATAGCATTTGAGACTTTCCCAGATGTTATTAAAGCAGTATCATCTGCATACAACGCTGTAGTTTGATCTCTTTGTGTTTTGAAATCTAACATGTAAATTGAATATAAAGTTTGGGATAACACTGAGCCTTGTGGTGGATATCGGAATTTTTCAAGTTTATAAATTAATCCGTTGTGCCATATTGAATCGAAAGCTTTTTCAATATCTAGAAATACAATTCCTGTGCTTCTTCTGTTATTTTTATTTCTTTGGATTATATTAACTATTCTTTTAACTTGATGAATAGTAGAATGATCTTTTCTGAACCCAAACTGTTCATTCTGTAAGACTTAATGATATTCTGTAAAACTTTTTAGCCTTTTTGATATTATTTTTGCGAAGACTTTATCTAGATTATTTAACGCACTTATAGGTCTATAACTACTTGGAGATTTGAGATACTTTCCTGCTTTAATTATTGGTACAACTTTTGCGTTCTTAAAGATCTTTGGAAAATATCCATTATTTAAACACCAAATAATAACATTTGTTATTATATTATAAAATGTATCTACCATATTTTTAAGTATTCTGGAATTTATACCGTCAATACCAAGAGCTTTTGAATTACTTAAAGTATGCACAAAATACTTAACTTCTTCTATTGTTGTGTAGAGTTGATGTAAGTTATTCGCAATTGTTTGACTTTCTAACCAGTCAATATGTTTTGTTACCTTACGATCAAATATTGATATCATATTGTACGTAGTTGCATGAAGAGTTTGAAAAACCTTTGCAATAATATTAGCTTTTTCTTTGATATTATACATATATAGTTGCGCCATCTACTGTTAAAATTTCACGTGCTGATTGCTTGCCTTTCATTGCTTTTGTTAATTTCCAAAACTTTTTACTACCTGCCGGCAACTTTTGTAGAAATTGATATCAGCTGTTTTTTCTATCTTTATTAATATGAAAATTAATAAGTGCAGTCAGCTGTTGTAGTATACTGAGTATTTGATTTCTTTCTGAAGTGATATTACACCTTTGCAATTTTCTACGATATATATTTCTTTGGCCAATTAAATACAGACTTAAATTTGAAATTTTTCTTTGCCATACTTGTTTTTCAATGCTTCCTGGAGAATAAATGTAATTTTTTCTAAGATAGATTCTATGTTTATTTCTGTAACAATCATCGAATGTAACTTTACTTATCATCTTCCAGTTTACCATTCTGTACATATATTGTGCAAATCATCGGTACGTGATCTAACTTAAGTAATTCTGGACACGTAACTGAATTTGTCAACATTATAGGTCTGTTCCAGGTGCATAACATTAAAAAGAAAATTACTCTCTGAATGTGCCAAAGTTGTCCGAAATTGCTGGAACGCAAAAAACACAATTGAACATCTTTAAATACTAATGGTACCTACTTTCTCATATAAATTTTATTTTAGTAATTTTATACGCTTAAAATGCATAATATTTTAAACGCAAAACATTTGCATCATTGATAGCAGCTGTCCATAACTTTTTAACTGATCGATAAAATCATGTTTTTTATTAAATAAAGTGATAAATATACACAAATATATGTACTTACAACTTCAAGTTTATTGGAAAAATTTTCCGTTTTGGTTTTTAATAAATTTAAAGTAAAAACTTTCTTCCTTTATTTAAAAATTTTTTGATTTTTAAATATAAACAAAAAATAGCTGATAATTTAATTCTAGTCCGAACTTACCCAAAGAAAAAGTTCGTACGACTTTGTACAGGAAATGAAAAATTTTACTCTCTCATTTTCTCTCAAAATTGCACAAAAATTGTTATCTGGAACGCGTTTGGAATAATTCGGACTAGTTCGTACTGTTTTGTTATGCACCTGGAACAGACCTATAATATTGGTGATAATATTGAACATTGTGGTAGACCTGCAACAGTTTGTTTTCGAGTCGAGAATGTTTCGTTAATAGCGACTACAAACGTTCTGTCCATGGGAAAATTAGTAACCAGTCTCCATAAATATATCTGTATATTGGCTTGGAGCAATTTGTAATCAACACCGTTGTGCCAAACGGTATCAAATGACTTTTCTAGAACTAGAATTATTAAGCATGCGGATTGTTTTTTGTGTGTTGGACTTTATTGCGTTTGCACACGGTTTATTTGGTGAACTGCACTATATTGTTTCTTAAATCCAAATGGTTCACTTTATATGGTTGTATTTTCAATAACACTGTAAATTTGATTCTAAATGTATCATCCCATTTCTAGGCAACTTGCTAGCTTGGCAATTTTTTTTTTTTAACTTTATAATATGGAAAAGGATTATAAGAAAAATGTTGAACATCCTTTTTGATCTCATCAATACTAATTTTTGGAATTCCATGGAGAAATATGGTATAAAGTCGATTTCCTTTCGAGCTAAAGGTATAAAATTAAATATCCATTAAAATATTTTTGCATATTTAATATGAATCAGTATTTTGTGAAAAAAATGTTGTTCCAATTTGCATTAGTTTGTACTCCTTAATCTTTACCGCATAATTTTTAGAGATCGTTTAAACTAATTTGGCTTCGGTTATCAACAGTTGAGATCTTACTTTTTTCTTCAGTTATGTGGGATACTGGAACCAATTTCATATCATTAAGTTTAGTTAGTTTACTACGATTTTTTGACATTGATGGTAAGTTAAGTAACATACGTTTTGGAAAAGTCAGAGACCTTTTTTGCTTCTTCATACTAGAATTTTTTAAATCTAGATTGTGAGATTTGTTCCCCGCGGCTATTCCTGCAAGTTTTTTGTAACTTGACACAAGCGACAGTTCAAATAAAGTAAATGCCGCGATTACAAAATTAATAATATAATTGTTTAGAACTTTTAAAAGCTAACTTGATTACATCAAAATCCACTCGCTATTCTGTAAGAGCAAAACGCGCTCTACGAGATCAAGCAACGAACTGATGTTACCTTATAGATATTAAAATAAATAAATAAAGGTATAAATACGGTTTTAATAGCGGCTGTAATATTTTCATTTTCTTTATTAAAGCTTAAAGATCTTAACTGTTTGTCAATGTTTTGTTTTGTAAATTTTACCCCCTTTAATTTTGCAAAAATTAAAAAAAATTTTTATATTTGTTTTAAATAAGAGAAATAAAAAATGACAAAACTTTTTCAGGCCGTAGGTACATATATAGTATAAATATCGAGGAACAGGATCACCTCCATCGGCGGTGGGGCTACGGAGTCAGCTCAGAGGCAGTCTTTGGTTGTGCCTTCAAAAGGTTTCCCTTGTTATAAAAACGAGTACATCCAAAAGTATATTAAATATTGCACTTCTTATTAAGCTCATTTACTTCGCGTTTTGAATTATTAAAGCCTGCAATTACTGCCTGTTCTTCAGCCAGTGAGTGATTTTCTTTTTTGTGATTCATGGACAAGAGTACCATAACAGGTTGGTTTTTATGAGGTATGGATGTATGTATGAAAAAATTGTTACCTTTAGTGAAACCATATAGGTACTAATACTCATGAAAGATTTTACTGCGAAAGATTTATCAATGCATTTATTGGAAAACTCTTTTGGCAGTTTTCGATACATTTTTTTAAAGATTTCTGAAACTGCAGCTAGCAGATACTAGTTGCTGCCTATTATAAGAATCAAATCTTAAGCAAGTAAGAATACATCATTGAGGTATAGATTAAGATACCGAAAAATGCTTTTAATTACATTTTATAAGGTATTTTCTGGTCACTTAACTCAAACAGATTAAATTTAGCAATTAAATTTTGTATTTTTATGCTCTAAAATTATGTTATCAACACCGTTGACAACATAATTTTGACCAATATCTAAATCCTCTAGCTGCAAAGTCAGTGGAATGCGTACAATGTTATGTCGTGGAGTTTTACCGTAACGTTTTCGTTCCAATACTGACTACTTACACCAGTTTTTCATCCATGAAACTATTTGTGCTGTAGATTTTCTTTATTTTCTTCTTTACTATTGTCCTTAGTTTTTGTAACAATCACTTCATCGGCTATATCGAATTCACTACAAATACTACCTTCAGTTTGCATCATCTGTGTAGCTGTCTCCATTGCAGAAATTCGAATCGGCAATATCATTGTCGGCTTCACTTGAAGTAATCTTAGTTTGATTTTGACATGATCTACAAACATAAATTGTAATAAGCTTTACGAGTGATCAAAATATTTGTAGACATAAGAACCTAACGTTAAATCTGAGGAGCAGTGTTTTTTTATACTAAATGCTAACGTCACAAAGTCGTGGTAAAATATTTTCCTATAATAAGTGAGGAGTGGTACTGTGGCACTGAGGAGGTTTAGCTCAGAATGTCCAATCTCTGCTCATGGGATACCAACTGTAATAAAACACAACTGAATAATAACAATATGAGATATTATTAAGAGAATCAAATTTATTGAGCGCATCGGAAGAGAGTAAGTCAACAAAATGTATAGAGGCAAAAATTTACCACCACCACCGCAGTTAACGGTTAACATAGTATATATATTATATATATGTATATACATATATGCATTCGTAAAAACAATGTCAGTAGCATTTGTATGAACGTGTAATACCTAAATGCATACACAGTGTGTATATGCATATATACTCATATGTAAGAACGTCATTAAAATGTTTAATTACTCATGGATACATTTATTTAATAGTTAAATATATAAACATACCTATAACCATAAAAACATTAAATATGTATTTTTGTAGCTACAATGTGCCTGTTGGTTAATTGAAAACTACCTATGGATGATCTACCTCATCATAAATAAATATTAAAAGCAAATCAAAACTTTGGATTTGTTCGACCAATCAGATTGTAGAAGTGTAAATAGGGTAATGGCGTTTACATACATAAATATATAAATGCTTGCTTTACACTTGAATGTTTTATATTCTGTGTCTTTGTCTTACAGAGATAACGTTTTCTTTTTCTGGCCTCATGCTCTCCATGCTTACAAAATTGCCAGGACAGGGAGAGAAAATTGTTGCTTTCCCTAGCACTTATTGCATGGGGAAAATATCACATTACGAAATGAATGGTAAGACATATTCTCAAAACACTTTACATAATTAACATGTCGTCTTGAATAGCTGTAGATTTGTTCTGCCAAAGCAGATTACGGTTCGCAAAGGAATATAGCTCGTGAAGACCGCCGCTGTTGATGGCCTATTCGTGTTCAATATATTTTATATTTTCCCTGCGTGTATTTTGTTTGCGTGATAGCAGAACAATGTTATGCGAACTGTTCGGACGAAATTTCTGTGCGCTAGTCAATAGGGCATTTTTTTTATACTTATATTTCATTTTATTGAATCTTTCTACCATAAGAAATTTACAATAAGTATTAAAATTTTATTTCTAAATTTATTTACCAGTTATTACCAATGTAATAACTAATTTTTCGTATTATAATCTTATTAAATTATCTTCTATTGTGTAGAGAGAACCGCCTCGCCAGGCTCAATGTGTCAGTCCTTTTTTAGTCTCTGGTGGCCTTCAAATTGCAATAAATTGCGTGCTAGAGTGTTGGGATGTGAAACTAGTTTGTTTACGTATTTGGACGTGTACGTTTTAAGTTCTTCGTGGATAGTGGGAACTTTGATATCCCTATGTATATATGTTTTCATTTCTTATGTACCAGGGGGCGCATACGATAAGACGTAAAATCCTAGACCGTCTTCTTTGTAACTTCTGGATGTTTGATGCACAGGCAGTACCCCACAGCTGAATACAATATGACCATATTAACTTTATAACGGATTTGTAAAAATGGACTTTATATTCCAAAGCCAAAGTTGAGTTAGGACTTATAACCCAATGTAATTGATTTGTTCTAAGCTTTATGGACGTTATTTTTGCCTCAATGTGACTGGACCAAGTTAGGCGCCGATCTAGGTGGATACCCAAATATATAACGTGCGTTTCCGCTGGAACCGTGGTATTAGTTATTGTGATTGGTGGACAATTTTGCCTTCGGAGTGAACACGTTACATGAGCACATTTCGATGGATTTACCTTAATCTTCACTGTTTTAGCCAGTCTTCTAGCTTATGAATATGGGACTGCAGTTTTTCAGATGCATCCTTTAGATCATTACTGACGGTTATAATTGCAGTGTCGTCTGCAAAGGTTGATGTAGATGTATGTGGGGTTGTCGGCATATCCGCTGTATAGCTGTTATACTATCACGTCCAGGTGATTTCTACATATCCGTAACCGAAATTTCGTAGGATCATTCACGGTGTCACTAATAATGGGAATAGTGGCATTACTTATATCATGTGGTGCGAAAACCTTCGCTAAGTGATTTGCGAACGCATTTGCCTTCTAACTTGAGTTTTTAGCCTTCAGTATTAGAGGGGATGCTTAAGCAATAGGACATTGTAAGTGATTTACAGCTTTCAACAGACTATAATCCGTGTTTTTCATTGGATCCAAGATTTTTAAAAAGTTGTCGATAGCGAATTCGCTTATAATTAATTTCTGTATTTAAAACCGATGCGTTTTCAAAGTTATAAGCGTCGTTTTATATTAGAAATGTTACAAATTGTTAATACACCTAGTAGACAAAGAATTAATTTTAAGGCGGACACGGATAATGTTGCACAGATTTATAGACACTTAGTTCATAGAATAAGATAGTTAATATAAGTATGTTTTTAGGGGTTTTTGAATTAATGTTAAGTTTCGTTAACTGTATTTACATTTTTTAAAATATTTAAAAAACCTCATGTTATTTTTGTTTTATGTTAACTTTGGAAAATTTTTGAATTTTTGTGACAATATTTTTTTCATTAATATATAATTGGTTCGTTATTTTTATTTCCTGATGATGCTACACAATGGAGTAGCGAAATATCGAAAAAATAAAAATATAATTTTTTAAAAAAAGAACTTCAAGCTTGGACAATTTTAAATAAATTAAATTTAAAAAAGGTGAAGAACAGCTATAATTTTAGTAATTTAAATTAAATTATTTTACTAATACTAAGATATTTGAATTATAGTGACAATATAAAGTCCATTTTTACAAATCCGTTATAAAGTTAATATGGTCATATTGTATTCAGCTGTGGGGTACTGCCTGTGCATCAAACATCCAGAAGTTGCAAAGAAGACAGTTTAGGATTTTACGTCTTTTCGTATGCGCCCCCTAGTACATAAGATATGAAAACATCCATAGGGATCCCAAACTTCCCACTATCCACGAAGTAGTTAAAACGTGCACGGCCAAATACGTAAACAAACTAGTCTCATATCCCAACACTCCTACACGCAATTTATTGCAATTTGACGGTCACCAGAGAAAAGAAGTGATACTTGAGCCTGGCAAGGCGGCTCTCTCTACAAAATAGTAGATAGTTTATTAAGATTTTAATACGAAAAATTAGTTATTCACCCCTATTCTGACTTTCGATTCGAATCGAAATTTTCTCCGTTTGGCAACTTTGGTATTCAGAGTTTCGATTCCGTTCCGTTTCTTTCGATTGTGGGTATTCTGTATTACGATCGTAGTTAAGTTTTACTACGCTTATATTTTAGCAACGGAATTTTTTTCGATTGCTCTTTTTATAAACTTACAAAGTGTTTAATTTATAAACTCTTTGAAAAGTTTTATATAAATTTTTGTTGTACTAAAATATAAAGATTTAGATTTCCAGGTAAAAAACAACGACACCAGAGCAATGCGAGAAGCTGGCAAGTTTAATGTTAACAAAACAGGATAGTGCTTGCGGCTACCATAAACGATCCAAGGTCGAAATTCAGGTATTTTGGAAGGGCCACTAACAAAAAGTGACAACGCATGGAAGAAGGTATTTATGGCTTATTATAAATATGTTACATTAACTTATTCCTCTTCAGGTGCGGATTGACTGGAAGTGCTACATAAAGCGGAAACTTTCGGCAAATAAAAAAAGGAATTATTGAGCACTGGAGGACGAAACTGTCGCTTGCAGTGCATTAGTCCATTAGACGGGGATTGAAACAAACACAAGTGGTATTAGGGTGCAATAGATTTCGGAGTGGTAAGTGAGGTGTAGGTGAAGTGTCTGAAATGGATATTTCCTGTCGCTCGGAATACCCTTCGGACGTACCGACCACTTTAAAAAAACATCTAAGTCCAAACGACAACATCTTGTCTTTGCTCAGACAGCAAATAGATGTCCAGAAAGAGATTTATGAAGGATCTAAAAACTTCCATGAAAACTGGTTGAAAAAGTTTGAGGTGTCTACACATTCAAGGCGAATGAACCGATCCCTAGAAAAAATGGCCGAAATCGCAGCGAAACAGTTGCAAGAATAGCAACGGCTTAATAAAATAAAGGAGGAGTTATTGAAAAAGCAAATAGAAATTAAACTTAAAATGCTTAAGATGGAGCACCCATCCTTTGAGTCAGATTAAACTATGATATAATTAGTAAACGATTTTTAATCAAATTTTGTTGTTACTGAAGTTAAATTTAGTTTTTAAATCTGATTATACTAAACATACCCAAGAACTGAATACGCTTTAATTTTTGTTAAATATAAAATTAATTTATTTATTGTATAAAATAATAAATAAAAAAATATACAGAAATTAAAAAGCAAAAAAGTGTTCTTATTGATGCCTTTAGATGCGAATATCATCCCGAACACTTTATGCTATAGATAGATAATTAAAATCTACTATATCTTATTCTTCTATATCTTCTTGTGAACTTTCAAATTGAAATTCGTTGATGTACAAATCTTCCACCCGGTAGTGTATACAAATGTTGTGTAGAAGACAAACAACATTTAATTTTGTCTGACCTTCTGTGGGGAGTAATGAAGTTCTCTAGCACCCAATAAACAACGAAATCGGTTTTCTAAAACTCCAATAGCTCTCTCAACTATGTTTCTCGTTTTTGAATGCCGAATGTTATAATTACTTTCCTGGCTTCCTGCACTTGGTGATCGGTATGGTGTCATAAGCCAGGGTTACAGGGGATAACCTGCATCTCCTGTTAATAATACGATTAGTTTATTAAAACATGACAAATATATTTTTACACAAATAAATACTTAATAGCCAATTGGGTCTCTCCCCTTCAAGATATTTTCGTTCTAAATGAGTTTTCGCTTTACTTAAGTTCCTTATATGCGAATCGTGGTTGCACCCGGGATATTTTGCATCAATGCACCTTATGCGCATTTTGTTATCGCACAATTACAAATATTAATTTAATTTAAGCGCATTATAATCATTAAAACAAAACGCTTACCACCATAGCATTAATACTAAAAAATCCTTTTCTATTGTAGTAAAGGAACTCCTCTTCTGATGGTTTATAATCTTGATATGTGTGCCATCAACACACATGATGACACCTGGGAAGCCGCCCTTTGCATAAAATTTTTGTTTAGGTGGAATATTTTCCTCCACACTTTCATCAAATTGTATCCACTGACGGCAAAGCTTTGTCTGCATTATATCGAGAAAACACGATAGTGATTTTGACACTGTCGATTGAGATAATTATGATCCGCGCCAACTCCATGTTGATGGCCTCCTTCGGCAAAGAATCTTAAAGCCGTCACAACATTAACCATGTTGCGGTGATGAAGATTTTAACGAACAGGGCCGTGCTTCTTGTGCAAATGTTTCTAATACATATTTAAGCGCGTCTTTATTTAAACGAAAGTTCTTTTGAACCTGTAAAAATTAAATTAAAAAATTAAATAAAATTTATTTTATTAAATATAATTTCTTACAACTGATCAGTTATCTCGAATGGATTGCAGCTGTCCCTCAGCTTTCGCTTTTCAAGCCTTACCTCTATGTTCTGATTCACATTGTTCTCCTTTTCCACCAATAAAACCACTGCTATGGATTCCATTTCTCTTTCAAATACAAACATTAAAAATACCACCTCCGGCTTGACAGTATTCTTAGCAATCAAATATTTTACAAACAAAATTGATTACCTTTTTATTATTAATTCGCAAGTCTTTTGTATTATTTTATTTTTATTATTAATAATAATTGTTTGTTGTGCTTTTGTTTATTAAAATAGTAACAAACTTGCTCATTTCTTTGTTTGTATTCCACATTCCATAGACAGTTTTGTCACTGCACATAAAACCATTAGTTTCTACCCGAACAGAAACACGAACTGGTTAAAATATAAAATGTATATGAGCTCTCACTTATCTTTGAACATACCACTGAGAAATCCAACTGATATTCATTTTACAGACGTCGTGACTGCCGCAGCCATAGCTGCAACGCCAACAATATGATAACAACAATAATATCGTACCAGGCAACAGCAGATATTCAAATGCTCATTATTGAGAAAAGAAGACTAAGAAGACAATGGCAAAAAAGTCGTTCTCCACACATAAAAATGCAAATGAACTTATGCCAAAAAAACTTAAATTGAGACAGAAACACCAATTCGCTATCGACAACTTTTTAAAAAACTTGGATGCAATGAAAAACACGGATTATAGTCTGTGGAAAGCTGTAAAGCACTTACAATGTCCTATTGCTTACGAATCACCACTAAGACTTGAAGACCGTACTTGGGCTAAAAACTCAAGTGAAAATGCAAATGCGTTCGCAAAGCACTTAGAGAAGGTTTTCGCAACACATGATATAAGTAATTCCACTATTCCAATTATTAGCGACATCGTGAATGATCCTATGAAATTTCGGTTGTCTTCCTTAAAATCGACAATTAAAAATACGGATACAAAGAAATCACCTGGACCTGATCGTATAACAGGATCAATGATAAAAAAAACTTACCTAATTCAGCTGTACGAATTTTACTTTACATATTTACTGCTATGTTGCGCGTTGGCTTCTTCCCATGCCCTTGGAAGATGTCTGATTGTTACGATCCCGAAACCAGGAAAGGAATCAAGCCAGATTACATCCTACAGGCCTATTATCCTACTGTCAGTTTTGTCAAAGAGATTTGAAAAATTATTCGTCTCGAGTGTAACTCCTTTTCTAAATGAACATAACGTTATCCCAGATCATCAGTTTGGTTTTCGAGCAAGGCATAGTACGATTGAACAAGTCCATAGAATCGTTGTCATTATTAGATCGGCTTTTGAGAGAAAGCAATAATGTTCAGCTTTATTTATAGACATTCCCCAAGCATTTGATAAAGTGTGCCATGATGGGCTACTTACTAAAATAGCTCGGGTTATACCTGAAAACACCCACAAGCTTATAAAAAGCTATTTGTCAGATAGAACTTTTAAAGTAAGATCAAAGGATCAGCTTTCAAGAAATGGGAAAATCAGTGCAGTAGTACCTCAAGGTAGTGTGCTAGGGCCGCTATTATATATCGTCTATACAGCGGATATGCCGACAAGCCCACATACATAAACGGCAACATTTTCAGACGAAACTGTAATTATAAGTGTCAGTAATGATCCAAAGCATGCATCTGAAAAACTGCAGTCCCATACTCATAAGCTAGAAGACTGGCTAAAACAGTGGAGAATAAAGGTAAATCCATCAAAATATCCTAATGTAATTTCCCTTAGAAGGCAAAATTGTCCACCAATCACAATAACTAATACCACGGTTCCAGCGGAAACGCACGTTAAATATTTAGGTATCCACCTTGATCGGCGCCTAACTTGGTCCCGTCACATTGAGGCAAAAATAACGTTCATAAAGCTTCGCTCCCTGGTACATAAGAAATGAAAACATACATAGGGATCTCAAAGTTCCCACTATTGACGAAGAAGTTAAAACGTACACGTCCAAATACGTATACAAACTAGTAGCACATCCCAACACTCTAGCACGCAATTTATTGCAATTTGACGGCCAGAGACCAGAGACTAAAAAGAAATGGCACATTAAGCATGGCGAGGCGGCTCCCTCTACACAATAGAAGATAGATTTTTACGATTTGTATACAAAAAATTAGTTATTACGTTGGTAATAACAAGTAAATAATAATTTAGAAATAAGATTTGAATACTTATTGTGAATTTCTTTTAATAGAAAGATTCAATAAAATACAATACAGAAAAAAAAACTTTGCGTGATAAAACCCAAGAAAATGCTGGAACGTCTAAGGGAACATAACTGTACTTTAAAACAGCTTGCAAAGTAAAAATTAAACTGATGTGTTTTCGTTAAGCATTTGTTTTTAACAGTATTAAGCAGCAGATTTGTTTATATACTACTAATATAGTTTACCTTCTTTCACAAAATACATTGTAAATTCTTTTTATACTTCATATTCAAGAGTGAAATATATGTTACTTGCACTGCATTCACGTCTTTAAGTACCTTTATTTCTGCGTCTAAATTAGTCGCTTATCGTAAAACTCAAAACCGTACTGACATTATACTAAAAGCGTTGTTAATAATGCGACTTGCAAGACTAAAATTATAATTATACACTCTCTGTACCATTCTCAAACCACGTTGAGCATATGGATTCAAAAGTCGCATAGCAAAGGCATAACCTGCAAAGTGTAAGTACGGAGCACGTAATAATCGCACTTACATTAAAGTTGGTTCTGGTAGGTTCAAGTTCTTGTTGTTGTTCATTGCTTTCGCAAAGCTACAGCCATTAAATACTTCAACATCAGAAATCCGTCTATTACGACATTAACGTATATGAATTTAGCACCTGCAATGCTGCGCGTAGTTTTAAATTATAATAAATCCTGACCGAATTTGCTGCGACTGCCATTACCATCAAGGGCACCATATACTAATACGATACATATACTAATCTTACAAACAACGCGGTACCAGGCTTGCGGCCGCCCACTCGATCTTTTATAAAAGTTATGTAACCATATACCATGCATATACCTGCTCTGTTACTGAAAGAACATCCTTCCCATGTTCCCTAAGAAATACCTCTAAATAACGTCTCTTGTGTCTGGACACGATAGAATAGACATTTACAAGGATACATTTTAAAGAATTAGATATCGTGTTGTAAAAATATTAACATCCCAACCGATTCCCGGGATTTTTCCCTCTCTTCCTACATTAGCGAGCAAAACTTCTCACATTTCTTAAACAATTAGGAATACCACCGCCGAAGAGGTGCTTACAACCCTTGTCAATAATGTCAAAATCTACCCTAGCAGACCCCAGTGTTACACCTGTACTCCTTATAAGAAACACCCCCTAATCAAAATATTCTTATTTACTGCTCTTTTCACAGCAGCGTCGTATCATGCCGTCTTGAATAGCACAGGAATATGTCCCGTGAAGACTATCGGTGTTAATGGTCTGTTCGTGTTCAAAAACAGTTGCCCAACAGTGGTTTGTTCAACACTGTTCTGCCATTACAAAAACAGAACACACAACGGCAAAATAAAAAAATATGTGAAAAACAACGTATACATTTTTACTCGTTATTATGCCAACGCTATTTCCATGTGAGAACAAATATTTAGCTAGTCAAGACGGGCGTCAATCGTCTAACTATAACTAACCCCTTGGTTCGTGCTTGCCGCTCTTTTACATAGGATTTCCAATTGCTTTGTACATTTATTAGAACTAGTAACAACTTTCCATTCCGTAGGTAGCACATTTAGTCGGACTTCCTACCTTTTTAACCGCCTGATCCGTTACATACTTAACACGCCCACAAAGGCATGTTACAATTAATGGCCACATAGCCGAAACGTTGGCGGGTCTGAAACTGCACCACATCACGTCGAGTAGTTTTACCATACATACCCAAAAGTGGAGAGTAAATGTTCGATTGTCTATACATGTGGAATAGCTATTTATCTGCCCTGCATATATTCTAGTACTTTCTCGGATTCGAATGTGTCTGAAAGACCCTTCATTACCTGACCTGTTGTAGCCCTTGTGTCCTAACATTTTTTTATATCATTGCAAATGAACCTAACATTAATATTATTAGTAGTAACTACAGGCTCTGAGTTACTATTTTTGTAGATAGGTAGAGATACCGCTTGGAGACGGGTACATCCTTATTTGTTACTTGAACTCTTTGTGAACTGTCCTTTAACTGTTTCTGTAATAAATTTCCTTGCCTATTGATTTCTACTGAATGACCTACGGCTTCAGTCTCACTCACTCTGGGGTGGGGCTTAGATGAATGGACTATATCGCCAACAATCATAAGTTGGATTTCGACTCGCACCTTTTTTTCATTTTCAATTCCTTTTCTCCACTAGCGCAGGTGTTCAATACTGTAAACACGTTTTGTTAAACATTAATTTAAATTTTTAATAAAGGGAATTTATAACAAGTATTCATATATTATCTCTAAAATATTTGTTTACGTATTTGTTTTTGTTCTTTCTTGTACATTGAGAAGTACTAGGTCTTCTTGGATATTTTCATTTCTTATATACCAAGTGGCACAGCCGAAATCCTAGACTGCCTTCTTTGTACCTTCTGGATGGTTGAACCACAAGTAGAACCCCACAGCTGAATACCATATGTCCATATTGGTTTTATAATGGATTTGTATAAAAGCAATTTGTAATCCAAAGCCATGGTTGAGGTAAAATCTATTTACCCGTGTAGTTGAATTGGCCTAAGTCCTATGGCCGTTATTTTTTCTTAAATATGGCGCGACCAAGATATACATCTATCTAGATGGATACCCATATATAGTGTGTTTCCGCTGGAACAGTGGTATTTGTTATTGTTGTTGGTGGACAATTTTGCATTTTGAGGGAAAATAATCTTTGTAACACTTATAAATGCGTTGTAGTCTGCAAACATGGACGGATAAATGGGCTTGTTGGCATATTCGCTGTATAGAGGATATAAAACAGTGGCCATAGAAGATAACCTTCGGGATTCCTATAAAGATTTTACCATTTCTAGAAAACTGATCCTTTGATCTCAGATTCAACGCTATACCTTTCAAACAGCTCGTAAGAAACTTGTGAGAGTTTTGAGAAAGAATATATGTTTATGAGCAGCCCATAAAGCCAAACCTTTTCGAACGCCTGCAAAATTTCATTAAACAAAGCTGACAGTATTGCTGCAGTATTGCTTATTTTTAATTGCCGAACTAATAGCGGTAAGGATTCTGTGGATGTAATTTGGCTTGACTTCTTTCCTGGTTTAGGGATCATAACAACTTCAGACATCTTCCATGAAGATGGGAAGAAGCCTGAACTGAATTATGTAAATTTCTTATCATTGATCCTGTAATACGATCAGGTTGGGGTGATTTTCTCATATCTATAGATTTAATTGTCGACTTTAATGAAGATAGTCGAAATTTCATTGGATCAGTTACAGTGTCACTTATACTTGGAATGGCGGAACTATTTATGTCGTGGAGTGTGAAATCGTGGGTGTTATTAACGAATACATATTTCTTTTCAATAGAGTGTTTGCCCCAGGTGCGATTTTAAAGTCTCAGTGAAGATTTATTGGATGTAGGATATTTTAAGCGCACAGGCTATAATCCGTTTTATTTGTTGAATCCAAATTTTGCAAATAACTGTCGAAAGCGGAGTCTTGATTATGCTTCGGTTTATCATGTACTCTTTCCCTTATTTAATTATTATTATACAAAATAAGAAAGGAGCATTCAGAGTTATATTTCACTAAGATTTTAAATAAAATAAAACAAAAGGACTATGTATTAGGTTTGTTGGGATCATAATGTCTAAAAGAGTGTAAAAAACAAGTTTTGTCCATATTCGCTGAAGGTTAAATATTACTATCAGGTTTGGCCAACCGAAATGTCAAAGATCGTAAGTGTGTTAAAAAAGTAATATTGTCGCATTAAAGTCAATATGTGTCAAAATTGGCAAATTTTATGTTTGATAATTTTATAATATAAAATTTTCTGTGGGGCTGAAGTTGCATTTTGTTTTCCAATTTTATCAGCCATCGGAAAATCATTTACTTGTGATATTTTTTAAATGGAAGATAATTTTGTCAACTTTTTACCATATTTTAATCATTCTTTATTTCATCATTATTTTTTTTTTTTTTAAATATTCAATATCTGGTATGTGTTACGATTTTCATCGAATAATATAACTAGTTTGTTAAAAAGCGATCAAATTCTGACTAAAATCGACTTAATTGCGTCACATTTTTGCTATTGCAAATTTGCAAACCGTAACACTATCAATTTTAAACCACACTAATACGTCACCCCAAAAGGCCCTATACATTCATACATGTACGTCAGTCAGGTCAGGAAACGATCCGATCAATAGATATTAACTTAGTTGCTCTTTTCCTCCCGATTAGTTAGACATTACTTGTAAGAAAGCGATATCATATGCGATGATTTGTAACATAATAATCTAACGTTATAGTGCCAACTTCGATAGAATTCTTTTTTTTTATACTTAATTTTATCTTATTGAATCTTCCTACTGAAAGAAATTCACAATAAGTATTCAAATCTTATTTCTAAATTATAATTTAATAGTTATTACCAATGTAATAACTAATTTTTTGTATTCAAATCTTAAAAATCGATCTTCTATTGTGTAGAGAGAGCCGCGTCTCCAGGCGGCCATCAATTTGCAATAAATTATGTTGTATACATGTAACAAATTCTCAGTTCCATACTGTAATATGAGACCTAGAGTCTTGTGTATGGGACATCGAAAATAAAAATAAAATTAAATTAAATTGCGTGCAAGAGTGTTGGGATGTGCGTCTAACTTGTTTACGTATTTGGACGTGTACGATTTAACTTCTTCGTGGATAGTGGGAACTATGAGAAACCTATGTATATTTTCATTTCTTATGTACCAGGGGACGCATACGATAAGACGTAAAATCCAAGACTGCCTTCTTTGTAACTTCTGGATGTTTGATGCACAGGCAGTACGCCGAAGCTGGATGCCATATGTCCATGTCGGCTTTATAACGGATTTGTATTAAAGGAGTTTATTTTCCAAAGCCAAATTTGAATTAGGACTTTGTAGCCAATGTAGTTGATTTGTACTACACTTTAGGGACGGTGGATACCTAAATATTAAACGTGTGTTTCCGTTGGAACCGTAGTATTAGTTATTGTGATTGGTGGGCAGTTTTGCCTTTTAAGGGAAAACGTTACATTAGGATATTTTGATGGATTTACCTTTATTCTCCACTGTTTTAGCCAGTCTTCTAGCTTATGAGTATGGGACTGCAGTTTTTCAGATGCATGCTTTGGATCATTACTGACACTTATAATTACAGTTTCGTCTGCAAATGTTGATGTATATGTATGTGGGCTTGTCGGCATATCCGCTGTATAGACGATATATAATAGCGGCCCTAGCACACTACCTTGAGGTACTACTGCACTGATTTTCCCATTTCTTGAAAGCTGATCTTTTGACCTTACTTTAAACGTTCTATCTGACAAATAGCTTTTTAGGAGCTTGTGGGTGTTTTCAGGAAGAACCCGAACTATTTTACTGAGTAGCCCATCATGGCAGATCTTATCAAATGCTTGGGAAATGTCTATAAATAAAGCTGAACAGTATTGCTTTCTTTTAAAAGCCGATCTAATAATAGTAACGATTCTATGGACTTGTTCAATAATACAATGCATTTGCTCGAAAACCAAACTGATGATCTGGGACAACATGGCATTTAATATGTAAAGTAAAATTCTTACAGCTGTTATACTATCACGTCCAGGTGATTTCTACATATCTGTAACCGAAATTTCCTAGGATCATTCACAGTGTCACTAATAATTTGAATAGTGGAATTATTTATATCATATGGCGCGAAAACCTTCTCTAAGTGATTTGCGGATGCATTTGCCTTTTCACTTGAGTTTTTAGCCCAAGTATGGTCTTCAGGTCTTAGTGGGGATGTGTAAGCAATAGGACATTTTACGTTATTTCCACAGGCAATAATCCATGGTTTTCATTGGATCCAAGTCTTAAAAAAGTTGTCAATAGCGAATACGGTTTTCTGCGTAAATTTTTTTGGCATAAGTTTATTTGCATTTTAATCTTCTTTTCTTAATGACGAGCGTCTGTATATCTGCTGTTGCCTGGTACGATTTAATTTTAGCTGATGGCTTTATTTACGTTGCAACTATGGTCTGCAATGAATTGCTCCTTTCAATAAAAATAGGTTGAAAACAAAAGTGTTCATTTTTCTTCTGTCACGTACAAGTTTTATTCAATTGGTTAATATGACCCTCTTAATATTATTTTAAACTTTAATTTTAATTTTATTGGATCTTTTCTTTTAAAGGAAAATTTAAAATATATCAAAATCTTATATCACAATATTATTTATAAATATTAGGAATGTAATAACTATACAGTGAACTAGTTATTACATTGGTAATACCTAATGCAGTTCTAATGACGGTGACAATTCCATGAACTTGCTCAATAGTACCATGACTCGCACGAAAACCAAATTGATGGTCGGTGATAATGCTTTGTTCATTAAGGTAAGTAGTTAAAGCAAAGAGGAATAATTTTTCGAATAACTTTGACCACATTGAGAGTAGGCTAATGTGCCTGTACGATGTGATCTGGCTTGAGTCCTGTGCTGGTTTAGGAATCATAACAATTTCAGACATCTTCCAAGAGCTCGGGAAGAAACCTACGCGCAACATGGCATTAAATAGTAAAATTTTCACAGCAAATGACCATATAGACGCAAAAATCTTTAAATTTCAATGAGTTAAAAATAAGATAAAATCGGCATTGTGGCAACTCTGTTTAAGAGATATTATAAATTACCGGCAAGGAAACTAATAATCACATAGAATGTGAATTAGAAATACGATTTTTTTACAAAACAATTGAAAATAATAAATATTAAGTAATTTAATTTTCTATTCAGAAATAAAATTTATTTGATATAATAACTTTGAATACAGTAAAAGTTAAAATATTATTACACAACTAGCAAAATGGAATGCATTTTCTATGTCGCTACACATGTTATGAACGCCGGACACGGCGAAAAATACATACATACATAAATAGAATCAGCCGAGATGAAACTGAAATACAATGCAATAAGAGGTGAAGACTTTGACACATCAAAAATAAAAAACTCAGTTTTTTTTACTATGGGTTCTGTTAGAAAGAGACAAATATAGCGTTTTGTGACGAAATACAGGAAAATAAACAAAACAAAAATCTAATGTGAATAAGTGCGAATTTCAAAAAGTAAAATAAAAATATTGTTACTAAGTTTCATTATTATTTTCAATAAAAAAATTATATTAAACAAATTTAAAATGTGTTTAAGTGCCTAACCTACCCTTATACTTACCAAAAAAATGTGTTTTAATAGCACCAAAAATAAACACGGAAAGAAAATCAAAATAAAAACAAAAACCTAAAAACAAAACTAAGGTTCTGAGGGAACGAAGCGGACAGTGAAAATGATCACTATATTGTCGTTTCACCTCTGTTTACTACTTTGTGACTGAAATATACAATGCTTTCATTGCCAAGCAATGGTTGGCTAAAAACATATGGTAACCTAGAATTCAATAAAAAAATATAGAGTTTTGTAAAACTTCGTTCTTAAATATACGTATTAAAAAACGGTGGAGGTGCTTTTTATTCGGCAAAAGCAAATTAAGCAGGGATCTACCGGTCATCGACAAACTTAATAGGGTACAAACAAATAAAAATTTTAAAACTATATGTGTTAATGGAGGATGAATCGTTAATATTAGCTGAATAAAAGAGAAAATTTTCAATATTTATATTGTTACAAGTGACCCTGTTTGAGTACAGTCGTACGTCATATCAAGCGCATAACAAATATGTTTTTTTAAGAATTCAATTGAACAATGAACAGTTAGTATTAACAAAGAAATAAATAACAAGAAATAGCAACAACATAATATATTGTCTGTAAAATAAAAACAATAACCAATAGTGCATGGTTAAACCGGTTTAAACAATTGATAGTGAGTGTATGAGCGCACCAAATATTAATCAAAAAAATATAAAAGGGAATAACAGCAATGCTTATTACTCTTTTACTTACACAAATGCTAATAATGCAATGAACAATATAAATAATAAAAAAAAAAATTACAGTGCTTTTTTAACCGCCAGGCCAATTGACCGAACGCGTTCATTATCAGCAAATAAAATCAACAAATAAACAATACAAGTGCTGCAAAGAATATAGTACAAGAAGATAAAGAGAGGGTACTGTATCTAAACGCGTACAAACTGGTATGGATCGGAACATAACCATAACCAAGAGGAAGGCTAGTCCTAAGTCTTCGCAACAAGAGCGAACCGCCAATCAATACAAAGGTTCTTATTAAGTAGCCGAACCCACTGTAAGGGAACAAAAACCCGCACCAATTAACTTGCGCGAACAAACATCAAACTCAATTGTAAATATGCTGTCCCAACTCGTAGGTAACGAAAATTTCTATGTGGCTTCTGTACGACGAGGACAAATACAAGAAACAAAGATCCAAGCCCACACTGAGAAGAATTATCGCCTAATCGCAAGTCGTCTTGATGCAGATAATAAGTGCTATTACACGTATCAACTAAAAAGTGCTAAAGGTTTGAATGTCATAGTAAAGGGTATTGACAGTTTTGTTCCCACTGAGGAGATAAAAAGTGCGATAGGTGTGGAAGGTTAAGTCGTAAGGTCAGTACACAATATTCTAAATAAGAATAAAGTTAACCAACCTATACATCGTGTTGAAATCGTATTTAATGCATCGCAGCTTAATTCAAAAAACTTGGTTCGTCCTAAATACTACTTGCGGTACCTTTTGAACGGTAGAAGAACCTCTGACACGTAATGGTCCCCGTTAGTGTACCAACTGCCGGGAATTCGGACATACGAAAACTTACTGCAAGCTACCCGTATGGGTTGTTTGCGGTGATGCGCATCGGACTTTGGAATGCATTTCTTTCAAAATAGACCCCAGGGTAAAAAAATACAACAACTGTAGTGACAACCACACAGCAAATTACAGGGCCTGCAAAGTCGTTCAACATGTAAACAATAATGCAAAAGTCGTACGTATACCTGAATATTTGCAATATAGGTCTTCCCAATTTCCTCGTCTTTATGCTGGTTCTATTGCTAGTACACATGCTACACAGCCACACACTATACCAAACTATTCGTATGCCCAAACATTGAGAAATGATTTACCTAATGCGAATGCCAAAAGTTCTAATGCACATTAACTTTCATATGGCCACGTCTCAAAAGAGAATGCACAGACACCCCTCACTAACAATTCGGGTTCAATCGAGAACTTAATACCAATAATGAATAATTTCATGACAACTATGCAGGGTGTGTTTTGGGAAATTATGCGAACCCAAAACTTACTTCTGCAAGTTATGCTCAGCAAAAAATTAACCAGTTAAAAATATGCTTCTTGAACGCTAACGGGATCTCCCAGCATAAATATGAATAGAATAGAATACTTCCTGCTAACACATGATATAGAGTTGATGGATTTTTTATATAAATATGACACCAAACATCCAAGCGTAAGGGCATGTGGTGGAACTGCTATTATAGTCCGACAAAACGTAAGGCATTTTCCATTACCTGAATTCAGAGAAAACTTTTGCAAGCCACGACTATAAATCTTACTGATTTTAAAATTGTAGTCTCATCAATGTATTGCCTAGGCATAAAATCGAACACCATGAATTTGCCAGGTTCGCTGCTACTGGCGATTACAATGCAAAGCACAAATATTGGGGTTCCAGAATCCTTAGTCCTAGAGGTAGGCAGTTCAAGCAAGCTAGACGATATATCTGCCGGTAAACAAACCTACTGGCCCACAGACTTTTATAAGTTGCCAGACTTTATTGATTTGTCTATAGTAAAAAACGTCAAACGCGCACAACTGATAGTTAGTTCATTCTATGACATATCTTCTGATCATTCACGTATAATTGTTATTTTACACGACATTTTTGTCATTGCACCTGAAATATAAAATGTATATGAGTACTCACTTATCTTTGAATATTATACTTGGTAATCCAGTTGATATTCAAGCAGCTGTAGATCATTTTACAGACGTTGTGACTGCCGCAGCCAGAACTGCATGGCCAGCAAAGCCATCAGCTAAAATAAAATTGTCAACAGTCAACTGCAGATGTACAGATGCACTTCGTTAAGAAGAAAAGGCAATGGAAAAATTGTAGAATTGTCACAGTTATTAGATCTTCATTTGAAAATAAGTAATACTGTTCAGCTTTATTTATTGACATTTCCTAGGGTTTTATAAAGTGTGGCATGATGGTCTATTTACGAAAAGATTTCGAGTTCTTTCTGTAAACTCCCACAAGCTTCTTAAGAGCTAATTTACTGACAGAACGTTTGAAGAAGGTCAAAAGATGAGTTTTCTAAAAATGGCAGAATCTCTGCAGGAGTCCCCCAAGGTAGCATACTAGGGCCACTATTATGAATTATACAAACAACGCCAACAAGCCCATATACATATGCATCAACATTTGCAGACGATACCGCATTTATAAGTGTCAGTAACGGTCCAAAGGTTGCATCTTAAAAACTGCAGGCCCACATTCTCGAGCTAGAGAAGTGATTATATATGTAAAGGATTACATCAAGTTAGTGTACTAGAGCCGATATTATATATCATCTATACCGCGGATATGCTGACAGCGAATATGCCGACCTTCAGTCCCATATTCATAAGCTAGAAGACATGACAAAACCGTGTAGAATAAAGGTAAGTCCATCAAAATGTGCTCATGTAACGTTTTCCCTAAGAAGGTAAAATTGCCCACCAATGACAATTACAAATACTACGGTTCCAGCGGAAACGCACGTTAAACATTAAGGTATACACCAAGATTGAGGCCAACATGGTCCCGTGACATTAAGGCAAAAATAACGTCCATAAAGCTTCAAACAAATCAACTACATTGGGTAATAAGTCCTAGCTCAACCTTGGCTATGGAATATAAAGTCCTTTTATACAAATCCGTTATAAATTCAATATGGTATTAAGCTGTGGGGTACTGCCTATGCAATAAACATCCAGAAGACAGTCTAGGATTTTACGTCTTATCGTAGGCGCTCCCTGGTATATAAGAAATGAAAACATAGGGATTTAAAAGTTCCCAATATCCAGGAAGAAGTTAAAGTATACACGTCCAAATACGTAAACAAGCATCGCAACACTCTTGTACGCAATTTATTGCAATTTGACGGGCACCAGAGATTAAAAAGAAGTGACAATAGTGGATATATTTAATAATCTTGATAGATTTGAATACGAAAAATTAGTTATTACATTGGTAATAACTAGTAAATGATAATTTAGGAACAAGATATGAAATTTTTAGTAGTCAATAAATTAAAAAAAAAAAACTTCAAACGTGGAAAGAAGACAAGATATGAAATTTATATAGAATATAGAGCATGACATAGCAAAGAATTCTGCATCATTAACTTCAAAAATTTTTAGAGTTTTGACGTTGTTTGAGTAGATGAGCGATATGTGGTGTTTAAAGGTTGTGTGTGAAGTGATGATAATGTTTTGCAAGGGGGTGCAATGGGAATAAAGTAGCCATTCTGTCTGAGAGAATCAGGAATTTCATGGCTGCGTGCTGTCTAGGTAGTTGTTTTTGTTTGGCTCTTTTTATTTTTTATGTTATATGTATGTATGCATGTGTGTACATTTTTTTTCAGTCGTTTAGCTTTATGGAACGTTACTCTTTATAGCGGTGTATGGTGAGAGAGCATCTGTTCGACTTTTTTTGGTTGGTTGGTTGGTTTGGCAAGCAACATATTCTCGTTACTGTTCTTGTTACTTGTATTTGTACTGTTGTCGTCTAAAGGTCTGTGATTTTAAAAAAATCTCTCTTCGTGGTTGTTCTAATGTGTGATTCCATTACTGCATGTTTGGCGATTGGTGCTCTTTTAATGAGTTTAGATTTGTGTGCGCGTTTCTACAATACGTTGTAAACGGATGAAAGTTATCGTCTACCCGCATGTTATACAATTCAGTTTTAATATAAAAGTATGTAAATGTATACATACTGGTGCAATAGAATTGTTTTATAACCGCCGGAAATAAAACAATAAGTATAGAAATAAAAAGAGAGAAGACAAAAAGTTAATTTTAAAATAAATGAAAAATACGCATTTAATAACAATTAATATACTTCTCCTAATTTTCTCTGATATATGTACATATGTATGTATTTAAAATTCAAATTACAATGATGAGGAGATAATAAAATTAATATCGGGTGATAACCATCACTCAGTGTGTCTGTGTTTATAAAAAAGTCAAATGATTTAAATCTCAAATGAATTTATACCCAAATATGCATACGATATAGAAAATGCCAAGACCGTCGCGCGAATCATACGGTGACCAAAAGCCTCCGTACTCATATATCTCCTTGACTGCAATGGCTATATGGAGTGCGCCTGAGAAGATGCTACCCTTAAGTGACATTTATAAATTTATAACAGACCGATTTCCTTACTACCGTAAAAATACTCAACGATGGCAGAATTCATTGCGACATAATCTTAGTTTTAATGATTGCTTTATAAAAGTTCCGCGTAGACCTGATAGGCCGGGAAAAGGAGCATATTGGGCATTGCATCCGCAAGCATTTGATATGTTTGAAAATGGAAGTCTATTGAGGCGTAGAAAAAGATTTAAACTACATAAAAACGATAAAGATATATTAAATGAAGAACTTGCAGCGCTTGCAAATCTAAATAGGTTTTTTTTTTCTTCAAATACTGCCGGTCACGGTGGGGATATTGGTACAACAATGCCAATTTTGGATGTAGCACAAGCGTCTTTAATAGCTGATCCTAACTTTTTTATGACAACAGTCCAATCATCAAATATTGCGCTTCAATCATCTCCAAATTCTAACGTTCAACGTGTTCATAATACTATTTCGCCTACGGTGATAGTCCATCACAATAGCCATTCAATTTCTTCTTTACCAACATCAACTATAACGTCATCGAGAATTATTTCGCAACACCCATCTCCATTATTCGCTAATGATGCTACAATACAGTTAAACAGCTACCGTCCGAAGCGAGCATTTACCATCGAAAGTCTCATTACTCCTGATAAAATCAATGAATCGTCAACCGAAGGCAGTTTTAATGGCGACGATCGAAACGATGACATAAATGTCGTTGACAACAGTAATATTATAGCTGACGAGAGTCATCCTATAACGTTGTTGACTTCTGCGAATTCATTTAAAACTCCCCCCGCCGATTTATTATTTAATAGAGAACCTCATGAAGGAATATATAGACCATTGCCTCCATTGCATACAATAACCGCTGTATCAAATATTCCATTTTTGCAATATACAACTGGTGTTAATATTGCTCGTACGCAAACTGATTTTCCACAAAGTTACGACATACCCACCTCGCATCCATTAGTCACGATGACAAATCCATTAAACAACCTTCATCAGACGTATTATTCAAATATTACCATACCAATAACTAATGTTCATCACACAAACTCCGATAATCACCATCACCGCTCCAGTTCGTCTCTGCGCACAGTGTAGCAGTTGATCTCTGCTTTCATATAATTAATGGCATTTATCACGCCTAGTTCCTAATTTTATAATTTTGACACTTCCTACCATCTATTCAAAACAAATTATTAAGAACTGGCTTTCATGTTTAAATACATTTATGTGTATGTATATTAAAGTACTTATATCTTATACATTTCCTGTATATAGGTTCAATTCCATCGGTTCAATGATTATGCTGAGGATATTATTACGAACTGATAAAATAACATGATTTTATGTACTACAAATCGATAAAATATATGTAAATATAACACCTGTACGGTAATTGTTTTGCTATTATGCTCCGACTATTACAATTCAAATTCAAAAATAAAGAAAATCCGTGTGTTACTTTAATATATTTACTCAAACATACATTTGTTTCGGATGTTGCTGATAAATATAAATTACTGCCAGAATAACTTAAACTTTTACAACTTGTAAAGAGATATTAGTCCATTAGAACCAAAAACATATTTTTCGGTCTTCAATTGTTCTTCTTGTTGTCTAAACTTGTATAGTTATTCAGACATGGTGGATCTCAATTAAAGTTACATTTAACTGCATGTGTAATAAATTATGATACTTAATTGACACCCCCTGGACTGATTTGTTGCTAGATTTCTTTTGTTGTATAAGTGTTAAAAGATATATTAAGAATTTACCTACTACCTTCAACATAATTATACGTTCCACTAAAAAATATTAAGCAATGTAAATAATATGTTATTTTTTAAAAGTGAAAGCACTAGTCTTAACATTGTACTACAGTATTTTTATTATAAGAACAAACTTTTGCAAATTTGTTATGTTTAAATAAGTTTTAATTTGCATTTGAAGGTATTTCAAGATTGTTGCAGGCAATACAACATGAGTATTATGAAGTAGATATTATGGAAAGTAATTGGGATTGATTTTTAAAAATTCCAAGATTTCGGGATTCAATATTTTTCTTATTTTTTTTCAATATTATTTTTTAAGTAAGCATTTTATGTTCCATATACTTATGTATATTAAAATATTAATAAACGTAAGGACACAAAGTATATTATTTAATTGTAATTAAATACCAAAGCTGAAGTTTAATTCATATCAATTTTAAATTGATTAATCACTTTTAATTATCTCTTTTAACTCTTTTTGAAATTGCTTCTAAATACATATATGCAAGTATGTGAGTACATACATGAACAATATTTATCACTAGTGTACTTCCTACAAAGTTAAACATAAAAATCTTAATATGTATGTATGCGTATGTAAATACTAGTTCATACATATATATATAATTCTTCGGAACGTGTTCGAACGTGTGGTGACCCTATATAAAATTGTTTGTGTATTTGAGTGAGTTCCTATATACTCATAGAGGGTGCTTTGAATTTTTTGATGATTTTTATTTATTTAACTGCGTCAAGGAAGTTTTCTGCTTGGACAACTAAAATTTAAATATATAAATTTTAAAGGAAATATACATTAGATTAATTTATATTAATTACTTTTGATTATTAAGATTACTAACGTATTACCTTTCTTTTAAAAGCATAATTATCAGAAAAATTTTATATTTACCAAATATCTAAAAACGAAGCAAAAAAAAAATATATATTAAAATCAAAATAAATCGAAATTTTCAAAAACAGATATATAATAACCAGTGTTAGGCTGATGGCCGCAGTTAGACCACTCTACATAAAAGTAAAGGTTTGTCAATAGCTACTAACTGTAATAAAAAAGAAAAAACGGTTGGCACATACATTGTTTTTTATTTATGCAAGTATTAGTAACATCTTTAAGCTCTTATAGCTTCTTAAATTCTGAACCGATATGGATTGTGGACATCTGCAAACGAATGCCTTTGAAATGGTATATTCAGTCAAAACCAGCTGTATATTAGTTAACGTAAAAGCGATAACAAAAAGTGGCCATGCCTATTAATTACGAAACGAATTTTAAAATAACAAAAATTACAAGTACATAAATTAATTAACTTTAGCAAAATAATAATACCAAATATTAAAATTTGACCGAAAATTTCGCAACAAATGAAAAATAATTTCAAAAATCACACAAAACAAAAAATTGTACAGATAATCGGAATTTCATCATCAAATCGCACTTTTGATCAAAAATTCGCAAACAAACAGAAAATTAACCAAACACTTGAAAAATGGCCGAAAAGTAAGAAAAATTTAAGGAATTATAGTTTTGCAATACACCAAAAAGCTATATTTTGAATGCTAAAGTTAAACAAGATTAAAATAAAACAAAATGTTACCAAAAAGCACACATTCGGATGAAAACATTAAGGTTAAATACTTGAAGAAATCGAAATTTTCAAAGTTGAAAACTTCCCAAAATATTATTAAACCGAAAAAGACAAAAATGTTAAATAAAACGGGGAAAATGGGAGTATAAAATTTAAAAGCTTCACCATTTCCTTGTGCCAAAAGCCTTATATTCTTCCGTAAGAAGTCCAAGAAATATGACAAGTCTTTAGCACGTAGGATTTATGTAGCACAGCCGAATATAACTCTTTTACCTAATACAGAATAACTGATCGCAGAAAAGTATATATTTTCAAACTTTTATTAGTAATTTATTTACAAATGCATTTAAATTATTAAATGATAACCGAATTATATAAAATGATAAAAATGAGAACTAAATGCACTAAAATTTTTTGAGTAACTTACTTTTAAGGACTTTTATAGTTAAATCTAGGGTTTGGCTAGCATAGCTTATTAAAATGCCTGCCACGTAAGGCTAAAAAGAACTATGGTTTTTTTGAGGTGATATTCCAGAAAAACAGGCAATATATCTAATTTCAAAATTCTTTTAAACATAAAACTTCAGAAAATGAATTTCTTTAATCCCGGAATTCAACATTAATTGGAATATACTGTTTGGCACCTCTAGTAATTATCGAGCCCTAGCCGCTAAAATACCGTAACCTATAAAAATCCAATTTTCAGAGAGAAGGTTTTTTTCGGAATTATCGATTCAAATTTTAATGTAGCCTACCAATGATCATATACAAGTTATAGATATATTTAACGCTAATTATTCGTATGGTTTTTTTGCAGGTATGTTAACTTTTGTGGTCTAGATTTCTAACAGGTTAGATTGAAATATGACTGCGAAAGTAACGTAACCCGCGGAAAACAAATTGTGCATGAAAAAGTATTTTAAACTATTTATTAAAACGAATTGTAGAACTAAAATTTTTCATAATTAAGCGAATAATTTTACTCAAGCTCGTGTTCATATCATGCTAATGTGTAATATTTAACTTTATCAGAACTTTAAAATTTTTCGCATTAATGAAGATAAATTTGTGTTTTTAATTGAAAGAATCAGAGACCGCAAATAATAAATATTTTTCAAATTTCCACTTAAGAAATTAAAATGCAAGAGAAATGTTAAACGATTTAGAAGTACGCGGAATACCATTGTGAGCATTAATTTCTATTGAAAAATGACCTTAAATAATAGTTATTATATTTGAAGTTTTAAAGAATAATAAGTTTTTTTTCAAGTTTAATTTTTTCACGAAAAATAATAGGTATTTTATGAGTTTTATATATTGCATCGAAAGTATATAAACTTTTGACCCGTTTTATTTACTTTTTGTAAGCTAACAATCCCTAAAACTGATATTAACTAAGATCAGAGTTCGCAAATTTTGTATGCAAAAAGTAAAATTTAAGAAATAGCTATTATTTTCTAAGCGTAAAATAAAGCTTGAAAAATAATCATTAAGAAGAGTTTTTTTTGCTCCAATTATGCTATCGTGCGTAACCCTACGTCTTGAATATCCACAAAATTTGTTCGCACATGGAGAGCGAGCATCGGCAGTATAAATAAAAGCCATTTGTTCGTGGTCTTCTGTGTGGAGAATGAGTGTAGATGTTTCTGTTCAGTTTGGGCATAATTTCTTGTTTGCCATCGAAACTGTTTCCATGTTCTCAGCATTGTTTATGTACGTTTGTTTACAGTCGTGCGAATACACACATATTTTTTTATTATGGCTGTGTCTAGTTTGGACAACACAAAGAGACTAATACTACATTTATACCTACGCAAAATCTGATACTTCTGAGATTTTGAGCGAAATCTAGTTCATTTCTACCAGATTACCCATACAAAACAAAATCTACTTACGAACTAGATTTTGGCAAAATCTCTCAAAATCTTGCAATGCTGAATGATGCAACTATGTATTTTTTTGCTAATGTACTGAAATATACAGCGGTGAACAAGAAAATTTTGACATTTGTAACAAAAAAAAAAGCGCGGTAGAAACAAAATATTTGCAGCAACATTAAAAAATAATAAAAGTTTAAAATAAGTGGTTTCAATATGGATGAAACAATAATAAATAAAGTGTAAGTAATATTACATATGTAATTATGTGTATAAAAACAATTGTAGCACGAATTTAATTAAGTTTAGAGCCAATTTTTTATTCTTTCTTCAGTCAGCTGTTTTTGTTATGAAAATGAAATCCAATAATACGTCAAAATGCATTGGTGTAAATGGCAGAGATTTTCTTCGAGATTTGAGCTGAAATCTACTAGATTTTGCGTATGTGTAAATGTAGTATAACAACAGCGACGGTTTTCAAAAGCTAAATGCCAGTGCTAACAGCAATCTGTACGTTGGAATGATAAAATGTTTGCATGTTGGTTTCGTGATTAGAATCTGCTCATTTTTCATTTAAAAGTCTGAAAACCAAGTGGAAACTTATAAAAAATACTAAAAGTTTAGGATTTTTGTATAACTTTGAAGAATAAATATTTTTTTTTAGTTTAGTTATATAGAACTTTATTATTTTTCGTTTATATATTTATTTACAAAACGTACAATTTCTAAATAAAAAATTAAGCTAAAATTTTTTTTGAAATAACTTCAAGGGCTTATTTCTTTCTCTTCGTAGGGCCGCTGTAGGATTTTCTAAATCGTCTGGTTTCACGATTCATATATAGAGAATATTTCATATTCTGCAAGCATTGTAATTAAATCTTTCTTCTTAAATCTATCAATTTTGAACCTTTCCTAGTGAAACTTGTCAGATTTCTCTCAAATGATCTGCAAAATAACCAATTAGATACTACTAAATAACTAACCAGATAGGTCTACTAGACCTACTATCATACGCTTAACAATTTCTTTAAAATTGTCTGCCTCATGAAACCCTAAACAAATATTAATTACAAACTTGGAGTATTGTGAAGCTTTTACTTTCGTTTCTGTCAGTTTCTTTTTGAAGTTATTATCATCTTTCGAGAAATTACACAAATTGCCGATTAAAAAATTGCCGAAAAAAATTAATTTGTTTTTATATAATGAAACCTTTTCAATTATACCTTCATTTATATTTGACTTACTAATCCGAGGATACACTGTTTTGAAGTATTCAAAGCCTTCACCGTCTTTATATAGCTTTTAAAGAAGTTTTTAATGATGCCTAAGTCAATATGTAGTGAAGGCGGAGACTTTTCGTTTTTTGCACCAAGGAGCTGGCGATTATATTTTTTTGTACCAATTATTAAGGTTGTCATTTAATGTCAGTATGATGCTTTTTCCTATGCCTGCTATTCCAAACACTATAAACATTTTTAAAATTTGATTGTTGAAATCAGCTATGTTGCTATTTTTATTGATGAAAATTTAACGAAAATTTAACTTATATAAAAAATTATTTCAATTATTTTAAAATAACCTTTATATGTTTGCCATTATAATATATCATTGAAAAGAAAATATATGTATAGCTTGACCAATTTGTTTTAACTTTCTAATATGGGAAAGGATTATGGGAAAAATGCTACCAAACTAGCAAGTTGCCAAGAAATGGGATGGTATTCTGCATATGAGGAACTTGGACCTCATTTTGATCTCAGTACTTTTTTGGAGAGGAACTTGGCTTTATTTTCACATTAATGTTTTTGTGCGGATATAATAAAACTATTTACTAGAGATGAAACTATTTTTTCATAGTTGGAAAATCCCCAATAATTTAATGAATATTATATATGTACGTACATACCATATCACAAGATGCACCTAGTTATACGTGAAGTACAGTGTGACCACATGTAAAAAAATTTGCAGCTAAATTGGTTATAGAATAAAAACATTAAATGCTAAAATAGGAAAAATGTTGTATCATTTAAAGTTTTTTTTTCATAATTTTTCCCATAAGCTTCTTTAGAAGTATCGGAAAAATAAAATTCAAATGCGAAATAGAAACATTTTAATTATGTGAAGAATCTTTCGGAATTTTTTCTTTCCATTTAAAAACTTATATCTAGCTAATATTTTATCACAACTCATTTTTTTTTTTTTATAAAAATTCAATTTATTTTTTTAGGGTGGATAAGCTAGTCTCAATGCGCATTTCCCTAGTTGCTTAGGACAGCTCATCAGGAAACCTTTATCCCAACTTTAAAAAAAAAACTTAAACGTCTTATACTTAAAATTCTTTAGACCAGAAATAAAAACAATACAGATATGATTTGCTTCAGGTAGAAAAACTAAAAATAGTGTTGCCAATATTTCCACAAGTTATTGCATATTTATTATAAGAAGAATTTTATTTTGGCATTTTTCTATACATACACGTCAGCGGTTGCAGATGACTCTGTATTTATAAGTCTTAATAATAACCCCATGGTTGCATCTGAACAACTTCAGGCCCATATTCATGAGCTAGAGTACTAACTAAAAAACTGGAGGTTAAAATGTGTTCACCTACCGTTTTCTTTCAGAAGTCAAAATTATCCAACAATAACAAATACCACTGTACCAGCAGAGAAATACGTATACAAATTAGTTGTGCATCCTTGTATGTAATTTGACGGGCAGCAGAGACTAGAAGAAACTGAAAAATTGAGCCTGGCGAGGCTGCTCTCTCTATCCAATAATAGATAGCTTATTAAGATTTGAATTAGTTATTGCATTGGTTATAACTAATAAATTATATTTTAAAAATAAAATTTGTACACTTATTGCAAATTTCTTTTAGTAGAAAGTTTGAATAAATTAAAGTTAAAATAAACTTTTTATCCCAAACCCTTTTTTATAAACGTGCAATTTATATGTTGAGGATGGAGAAGCTAGTCTCGTATTACTCCAACTTTTTAGAAAAACTTAAACGTCAAAACTCTTTAGACCTGATGGGAAATCCAAAGAATACCAAGACAAAACATTCAAGTTTTAACAAAAAGCCGCCGCATCAAAATTATTTTTATTTTAATTTTCTCACTTGCGTTGCTATATTTGGTTGTTTGACACCAAAAACAAACAATACATGATTTTATATATATTTATTTAGTTTCTTATAAAGTTTGAATATAAAGTAAATAAAAGTATTACATAGCTTCTACCAAGTAGAAGGAGAAGTAAAGTTTGAATAACACGTTGAGTGCACGCGGTTTTGTAGCAACTTCCCCGTCAGGCCGCGAATCGCAATACTGGCAAATTAGAATTTACTCGATGGAAATTTTAAAACGTATTAGGGCCATTGTTTTTAGCATAATGGAAGCAGCATTGCAACCAGTGAAAAACGACAGAAGCTGCAGACAAAACCTGGCCGAGTTTCAGCATTGCGAAATATTGCAAATCGTGCTATGAAGAAAATGCGGAACAGAGTGGCAGAAAAATAGCACGAAATTTTACCAAACAGGTTTTAACATTTTGTGACACTTGCGAAGGACATTTTTATGTTTCAATAAATGTTCAATTTTTACCTTTATTATCATATTTTATACTGTCAATCACTGGTGACTGACGCGGCCTAAACGGAAAGGTCGGTGTCAGTCATCGGTGACTGACGTGGCACTCAACGTGTTAACGACACTGATATTGACACAAACTTAAAAACAAACAAATTTTAAAAGCAATAAATTAATATTTATACAAAAACAAAGTTTTTAATTAAAAAGTAATTTAATTAAGTTTTATTGTTTTTTTTCGTACTACAAATATTATTAATTATTAAGTAATTTTAATTTTTGTAGACATGAGTTCATTTTTCTTTCTATTCAGAAAGAGAATTATTTATTTAATATGGACAACCTTTTTGAAAACAAAGTTTTAATTTTATTAGACATCTAGCTGAATGGAATGCATTTTCTATGCCGCTACACACGTTATCAACATTCTTCGTGTCTTATCTACAAATTGTGTGTCTAAACATCTTCTACTTATACCAACATTTAAGACAAATGGAATACGAGAATAAGTTATTTCTCAATTTTTGAATTTTTCAAATTATAGTATATAGTGGTTGAAATTCAACCATTATTGCAATAATACAAAACCGCTCAGATAAAATGTCATATTTGTCTTCATTTCTAATAAAATGTATTACCGTACTTACTCCGTTCTTTAATAGTTGTAGCTATTAATGGGAGCTCTCCAAATAAATAATAGAAACGGTTTTGATGTTCATTTAAGAAACATAAATTTATTGCCTATATTAACAATATTAAAATTTTTTGATTAATTAAAGAAAAACTAAAAATAAAAAAAAATCATTTTATTCAAAATATTTAAAGTAGTTGTACGATTGGCATCTTTATCTAAGGAAAATTTCTTTACATACAATATTCTTCGTAAAAACTCTATTGTCATTTTCCATTTTCATTTGAAATTTTAGGCCGTCGAATGAACGAACTCTACTCGCAGCTACATATTATTGTCCATGAGGAAATACGGGTCGTCTCAAAACGACACCTACCTTTTCAAACGTTTGCCCCTATGACTTGTTAATGGTCATAGCAAATGCGGGTATAATTGGAAATTGGCTCCGCTGAAATTTAAATGGAATTTATTTTCAATTTGGAATGGAATTTATTTTCAATTTCAATTTATGCGGTGGCATTCCGCTTACGTTCAATGAATTTAAAAATTCAGACGGATATTCATTTACGTATTGACATCATTAGAAACTTTATCAAAACTGTAATAAACCTTCTCCTCCCCTGAAAGGCGATTAAGTATATCATTATTTATTGAAGCGCAGTCTTTATTGGTAGGAGCTAAAATCACGGAATTAAGAATTTGATCCGATAGTATATTCTCACGAATATTATCATAGATATCAGTAATTAAATTAACAAAACAACAAATTATTTGTTGTGGCAATTCAATAATGTCATCACCCATTACCAAGTTTATTTAGAAATTCGATAAATTCTACTTCTTCTGGTCTAGCTCTCATATTTTGTGTTAAGGTAACTTTGTGAAAAGATTTAAATTTGCTCCAACTAATGATGTCATTTTCAATTAAAGTAGATCGGGTCCCGTGTGGAACAACAGGTAGAATAGTTTTACCACCAAATGGTGTATTTTTTTAGTTGAATCAGTTGTTAGATCCCTTAAAAATGTATCGGTTACTTTGAATACATTTATTGGACACATTGATATTTCATCTATGATTATGAAATGTACTGAATTTTTATAACGAACGTAAGAGCTAGTTGGTGTAATATTATCAGTGGAAATATCTAGTATTGGAATAGGCAATTTAAAAGCACTGTGCAATGTTCTACCACCAATTAAAAGTGTTGAGGCAATACCACTGAAGGCAGATACAATGCAACCAAGATTCAATGCATGCATTCTATGTATAATTGTTATTTGAATAAATGTTTTACCGCAGCCCGCATGAGCAGTTAAACAAACAACATTAGAACCTGTATCGTGAAATTGCACTTCGCGTATAACGCTACCAATTATATTTTTATGATCTATATTTGCTCTTGCATATAGCTGTTGAAAAAATTCTTGCTCTTCTAATGGTTCAAACGTATCTTCGGGACGAATATCTGGTAAATGAGTTGGAATTGGTAGGCCTAATGATGCGAAACTTAAATTGTGAACATTTAAAATGCCTTCAAAATCTAAGAGCGTTCGATTATATGCAACACTCAAATTAAAATTTCTTGCAAAATCTTCACTTAAATATGTTCATTCTATAATCTCAATGCATTAGTTGGTAAATTAAGTGCACATATTGTCGCAAATAATTCCCTCATTTGTTTTGGTAACTGAAACTCTTTAGCTTCATCCAAACACTCTTTCCATTCGTTATCATCAGAAGCAATACCACGCGCACGGCACGTTTCGACAAATGTGTTATATAGAACATTCTTATATGTTTTTAGATCTTAAAAAGACTTCGGACCATGAATATGCAATAATAGAATTCTTAAATGAAAAAGTTCGATGTCTTTGGGCGAAACGACGTACATACGTGATATTATTTTATTGCCACCACGCAATCTTTTTTTCCATTTTTTATCCTTATGAAGCCAAACATAATGCACAGGAATTTCAGTATACAGAAATTGATGAGCTTCGGTATCGACTCTATTTAATTCAAAGTATTAGTTCTACTATTAATGGCAGTTTGTTCTTGACCTGGTCTAAATATCACAGTTTGCCTATTTGGTAAATGTATATCTAAGCGGATTACAGCATGAGACTGAAAATGCATTTCATACTCAAATATGCGTCATGCTGCTTCTGTGGATCCTACATAGCGTCCACTTACATAATTTTTCACTTCATCAACTGAAACGTTCTCATTTATTTCATTAGTGTCGTTCATTTCAATTCTTGCACTATCATAGCCTTTATACACATATTTATATATGTACTTCTTCTAACAGTTGTGCAAACTTCTACGTTAATATGGCAATCAAATTTTGCGAGGAGATATGGATTGTAAGGAACAACATATCTGTTATCGAGAGCTTTACCTCTAACATCGACTGTTCTGTTATTGTCTCGTCTCCTATAAACTGAGTAACCATTAACAGAATCTCTCATTCTTTCGCAAAAGTTTTTGTGGCCCATGCATCATGTGACGTTGTACATATGGATGCGTTTCATAATTAGGTATTTCACAGCACACAATAGTATCGATATCTTCGATGGAAACAATTTTGTCATTTTCTGATAAAGTAATTAAAACGAGTGCATGCGGTAAGCTTCGCTTTTGAAATTCTATTGTGTAAACCACTGCATCAACTTTTCCAAAAATTTCATTACTTACTATGCTTTTCATTAACTCTTTTAATTTAGCTTTGAATACTCGTACAATTATATCTGGTCTAAAATTTGAACAATCATTTCTATGAATGCTATTTATTATTTCTGGCCAATTAGGGTAACACGTCATTGTAACAAACAAACTTGGTTCCCCAAAATGCTGAACTATTGACATAGCATCCAAACAATTTTGGTACATATTACGTGGAGAACCAGTAAATGAAGATGGTTATACAATGCGACGTCCAATATTAGACACATCATCATTTCGATTTGTATTTAAATAATCGGTAAGACTGTTGTATAATTCACATGTTAAATTTTCTTGATTTTGTTTAATGAAGTGCAAGCGTGAACCCTCAATTCGCACATAAATATCAACAATCCACTGTAAAAACAATTTTTTGCTTTGTTAAAGGAAGCTGAATTCATCTCTAATAGCGAGTCGATAAGCAGCATATTGTAACATTGTCACTCGATTTCTGGGAACGGTAGCATTAGACGTGCTTGCTATGTTGTGATTTATATTTGGATGCCATCCTGTATCTCCGTTCGGAAACAAAAGTGGATAAGCCAATGGATCTAAAGAACTATCTAAAACAGATATGTTGCGAACGGTTCCACTTATTTTATTAAAAGCAACAATATTTCTTTTAAAAGGTGGTTCGCCGTCTGTGGTGCTAAAAATAACAGCAACATCTGTATGAATTGCATCATTGTATCTTCGAATATCTAAATCCTTATTAACTTTTATCACCATGCACACTTCTTTAAGCATTGACGTCTCTAGAGCAATATTCATGCATTGTCCTAAAAGAACGTACAAATGAATTAACGTGATCTAATTCAATTGCAATTTCCCTAATCAAGTGATTATCGCATCGTAAATTTGAGGCTTTGCGTAATCTGAAATTAACTGCGGTTTCGCCATCGTAAAAGTACAGTTGCGCATAGCACGGAGTTCTTCCGCATGCGGGTGTCATTGCACCGGCTCGGTGGTAAAACACATCATGAATTTTAAAATGGTAAACACCCTGCATGCAGTTTTGATCAATTTTAGCTTCAGAGCTGACCATTGCAAATGTTAAATTGTATGCTAGAACATTATCAAAAAAAATTCTTGGATCTGTGCTTTTCAGATGGATTATTTGAATTTAATGCATTAAATAAAGAATTGAAATAATTATTTTGGCTCAATGGCAATAGAGAAACTTTGCCTTTATGGTAACATGAACTGAAAGAATCAATATTATTTTAGGTAATTTCTGATGCGAAATGCTTAGCGTAACAGTCATTACAAATAAGATTCACTGCTCCACAATCAAAGCTAATAAAATTTCTCGGAACAATTATTAAAGCACATTTTAAATTATCCGTCAAAATGTCCAAGTTATTGTCTGGATTCTCCAAAAGGTGATCGCTATTAGTAGGCATATTATTGTCATCATTAATTACAACGTTATTATTGTTTCTTCTTCGCAAAAGATAATAATTCCTGTTTTGTACTCTCTCGGCTCTACCTGTTAGTGAACGACATCGAGGCATTTTGGAACAATTTCAATATATATGGCTGAAAAAATTTTTTTTTTGTTTAAATGAATGGTCAATGTAAGTCAATTTAACATAGAGCACGCAGATCAAAACAGAACGAAAATAAAACGCACAGAGAACAACTTACTACCCAACAGATGGGAACAGTGGAGAAGAGAATGAAAAAATTTAAAGTTTGATGAATTTTAAACACAATTTAAAAACTATATTCAAATATATGTAAAGACTCCAGGGTAAACCACTCTCTTAAACCACTTTCATAACTACTAAATACAAATTTAAATCGTTTTTAATATTTCTATTCCCTATTCTATGAGAAAGACCCCATATGTATGTATGAAAATGCTAGCCTAATAATATAAACATTCCATCACATTCCAATATTCCAGTATATTCAGTAATTTAAAGCGCAGAAAAATAATGAAAACTATGAACAAAAACAAAACGCACATAAAATAAACCAAAAATATAAAACTTACTTTGTGCTGTAGGTGAATTTAACTTTAATCAAAGTTATTAATAATTACAAAAATATATTATTTTTAAGCATCTATAGAAAAATAATATCGTACCATAATGTATTTAACTTTAATAAAACATACTCGTTATTTAAATAACCAAATTTTTAATTTTATTCCAAAGATGGAAATAAGAATAGAATGAACAAATAAAACAAGTTTTTACTTCTGAGTGTTTACGGAGTTGCCAAGCCAAATTTAATTTATTTAATTTTGAGTTTTTTGTTGTAATTTTTTAGCAAATTAAGAGAGAAAGAGAGATCATGGCTTTATGATTGGCTAATATTCTTAACTGTTTTTAACTATCTTAGACACAAAGTGTAGAAAAAAACTACATTCAGCACTTATAGGAGTAGTCTATCAAACAATCAAAATATCAAGCGAATACGTTGAGTTTAAGTTAGTTAAAATGGTTCTTAACTTTTTTCACTTGCCTATTTATATATAGATTATGCCTTATAACAGAAGGCATTCAATATAGTTCTACATTTAACAGCCTGTAATTTATTGTATGATAAGCGAGTGATTCGTTCAAAGAGTTTATATATTTTGTTTTTGCGTTCTATACACATTTTCTAGGCAAATGGATGGCTTGTCATAAAGAAACAGGATATAAATCTTAATATCGATCGATATGAAATGCCGTCGTTTACCCTCTGGTTTTTCCTGCGTTATTTTTTTTTTAACAAAGAGAATTGAACCTTTTACGTAAATGGTCCTGAAATAAGCTCATAAATATAGCTTTGTTTTAATAGTTAGATGATTTGATAAATCAATTTGTTATATGTGGTTATAATTTTAATGTTTATAATGAAAAAGTTAAAAAGCTTAATTTATTTTAATAAAGTGCTAAAAAAATTAAACATTTTTAGGTAAATTAAAATTGAAATTGCCAAAATGGAAATGGTAAGAGTGGTAACATATTTTATCCGTTCAGAAATAAGGATCAATATTTTAAAAAATTTAATTGCCTGTTGACATATCTCCAAAAATCAAAACTTGGAAGTTGTTGAAAAAACGTGCTTCTAAGAACTTCCTTTACCTGTATACAAAATTTCAGCGTCATATATCAAGCGGAGTGATTTGTATTAAGATGACGAAGAGTTAGCATACATACATAAGTATGAATGTATAGCAATATGTCAAAAATGTGTTTTTTATCTTCCAGATATTCGTACCAAACTATCTTTATTGTTCAAAGACAAATTGGGCTACCTCATGCACTTTGATTTTCCCGGTATGAATTCCGGGCTACATTTTTTAGGAGTTTGGCGGCAAATTAAAAAAAAAAACTAAGAAAAGAACGAGAGAAATTACCGTTTTTTCAAATAATTGTTTATATTACGAAAAAAAAACTATGTACTGAATCGTAAAGCGGAATATAGGAACCTTAGATACTTATGTCATAAATGATTATTAAACCGTTTTTGTGTCATTTATCTTTGGCTATTCCAAAGAAATTTATAAAGTCATAATACAACGAAACGATTAAGGCATTATAAAAACAAAATCGGAAAAGTTGAATAAAATTACCAACAAATTTTACTACTATATTTTTTCATTCACCTCCAAAGTTTCGGAGATATTCATGAATTATTTTAAAAAGTAAATAATTTTTTATGCAAGTTTTAACATTTAAATATATATTATTACCATGTTTTTCTTTTGGTAATTCCTTGTTTGATTTTTTTCTTTTATTTATTATTTATTTCAAAATAGCGACAACAGTTAAAATAAACTCCTTTACTAAAAAATAATACTAAAAAATTACGATTTTATTATGCATTAAAAATTTTATTTTAGTTACGATATTGAAGAATAAACAAAAACATATACTTGTGTAACAATACGTGGTGATAGAAATCCTAATAGGTTTCTGACAAGCTTGCTACATCTTTCATATATCATGATTTATCCAAAAAGTGTGAAGTGCTTCAATCAACTATTAAAAGAATGTACATACATACATAAAGGCACTATTAATATTGTTACGTTTATTACCACAATAAACGTGATTTTGAAGGGTTCGTTTAATTGTAAAAATTAAATTACACAGTCCTTAATGATTTTTACCAGTACACAACTTTATTAGGTACTTAACACTCTTTTTATAACTATGCTAAGTACTTATTTACACTGTACACTTAACACTTTTGTACGCACAGATATTCACTGTTTTAAATCTCAAAGTCAACTAACTCTTCTGCGGTGGACGGCGCCTTTATATACAGAACACGGCCGCTTCTTGAAATGTCCCGAACATACGCGAAATTGTTTTTATGGAATCGCAATTCATGGAATTTCTGCTGCGCAATTTGTTTTTACTTTGTGTTTCTGATATTGCGTATTTGTACATTTGTACAATAGGTCGTTTCACACACCTTTGACTATTACTTTGTAACAATATTTTACTTTTGTTTGTTCATTAATGTGTGCACTATACTTATATCTAAATAACAATGTACAACCAAAGAAAAATATAATCTGACAAAGGATACCGGCAGAAGGTTTCACAAAAAAATATACTAGTATCGTATTGTTTTGCAAGTTTGCTTTTTAATTTAGGGGGTGGGGTAAAGTCCAACACATTTTGAGCATTGTTATAGTGAATCGGAATAAAAAAGTTTGTAATCGTTTCTATCCTTATGTAAATCCCTATCTCTGACACTTCACTCTATGGGTCTTTTTCGTCCCTGCCTTAAAAAGGGCAAAAAACTCCTCTTAAACAGCAAAATAGTGCGCTGAAATGTGTGACGACTAAAAGTGCTCCCAGTTGGTTTCGGGTCACATGTAATTATAAGTCTTTCGTTTATCTAATTAAAATCCTAGCCTATATTAATAATATTAGGTTTAAATTTAACCAACACTAACAAGGTTGTGAAATAATTAGCAAGTATATGCGCATATATTGTGGCACCCAGTCAAACAACTATAAAAGCAATGTGTATACAGTACAACAGGCAGTCAGTCTGTGGCTAGCAATGCGGTAAGACCTTTTTAACAATTTTAGAAGATTATTCCATCCTAGTCTTTAACAGAATAGCAAATAGTAGGGCCAGGATTTTATTCGACTCAACTATTAGTGGCTTAATTATTGTAGAATTTTAGTCAACTTTATTAAGGTGCCTTACATGCCACCACCTGGTAGTAGAACTACTGCTGTTGTTTTGTTTGTCCAACAAAAGATGCTAGTGAGTAAGGTAACGCCCGGAGTTGAGTGAGCAGAGGAGACATCTCTTAGCTTCAGGCCAGAATATTATTCGCCCCGGCAAGAGAGTCAACCCCTATTCCTTATCCTAGACCAGCAGGATATATATATATATGTATGTATATATATATATATATATGTAAGTATATATATATATTTTTTTGTATAAGAGGAAAAAATCATCGAAAGAATCTGGCCTATAGGAAAAACCAGAAGTGCGAGACTTTAACACGCTAAAACAACCTCGTATCTTTTGTTCAGAATCCCTGTGGAACCACCGCAAAAGTATTTCCCCGCAGGGTGGGGAGGGTATAAAACTTAACTACTGTTAGCTTCGCCTACGCATCTCATCCTGCCAGCGAAGTTTTATAGGAACTAATTTAACAAATTAAAATACATGCTCCCAGTTGGATAGTGAGGCTAACATAAGCTGAACTATGTTACCTGAGCACACCGTACTTCGTATACTTTGTTCTAAATCCGAAATATGTGGACTAAATCTTCGACAGACAAAGAATCTTCCACATTTCAACATTTTCAACACAGTACGGGCAAAACGGAGAATTGTCAAGTCTATACTGATACAAGTACGATCTGAAACAGCCGTGTCCACTTAGAAACTGGGTTAGATAAAAATTTAGGTAACCATGTTTCCTACTGCACCATGTTTTAACATTTGTCCACCTACCCTTTGAAGCTGTGGACCACCGCGTTTGCCATTCCTCGATGCTAGCATTTCTGATTTCACTGACATTCTCCACAGAGCCCTCTGTGTCCGACTCGTATATTGCCTCTCTTGCTGGAATATAGACAAAAACCGCTTCGTCTGAAACTGTCGTATACGCACAACATACACGGAGTGCTACAAGCCTGTAAACAGAATCATTTTTTCGACTGTATGTCCTGCACCTGGTGGATCGCGACCAAATTGATGCTGCATACAGAATGGTATTGTTTACAACTCCCGCTAGAACCCTTCTTCTTAGACCCCTTGTGTTTGGCATTATTCGATATAGCGCATTACAAATATTACCAGCTTTAGCCTTCACGTACTCAAGATGATGCTTAAACGAGAAGCGATTATCTATGATGACTCCCAGTAATTTAATACAGTCCTTGGTCCTGAGTTCATAGTTCCCAACTTGGAGAATCATATACTCGATAACTTTACGGCTTGTTATTAATACCGCCTCGGTCTTATGTTGAGCCAATGTAAGACCCATTGAACTAAGCCATGACCCGACCACCTGAATACTGCTTTCCGAGACTATCTTAGCTTCGCCAATAGTTTTTGCCACAATTGTCAATGCTAGATCATCCGCAAAACCTGTCATTTCCACTCTTTTTGGAAGATTCAATCTTAAAACACCATCGTACATAACATTTCATAACAGTGGTCCAAGCACAGATCCTTGTGGAACGCCTCCTGTTACTTTATATTCTTTGTTTCCTTCATCGGTTTCATAGATAAACACCTTTTCCGGAAGTAATCCTTGGCAATTTCTACTAGATATGTTGGGATATTCAGCTGTCTTAGTGCATTAATGACATTCTCCCACTTCGCTGTATTGAAGGCGTTTTTGACATCCAAAGTTACAACCACACAGTACTCCTTGTTGCTATTCTTCCAACTTTTACCTTCAATTGCTTCCTTCTCTGTATTTACTACCCTTTTTTATTGCATCTATCGTTGATCTACGCTTTCTAAAACCGTATTGGGTATTAGAGAGGCCATTCGTTTCATTAATATGTGCTTCCAGTCTATGACATATAATGCTTTCCAGCAATTTCCCAAACGTGTCTATCATACACAGCGGTCGGTACGATGACGGATCGTCCAATTGTTTCTTATCCTTGGGTAAGAGCACTAGTATTTGTCTTTTCCAAACTGAAGGGAATGATCCATGTTTTAAGCAGGAATTGCAATAGTTGGTCAGAACTGCACTTTATAACCTCTTTAAGGATGAGGTTAGAAATACCGTCAAGTCCAGGGGCTTTTCCGTCCTTAAATTTAGAGACAGCCGATTGGATTTCCGGCAATGTAATTGTTTGAAAACTAAAATTTTCCGCAGAGATGCCTATATCCCAAGCCGTTTCATCTTGTTGTGCGAAGAGATGATTTATTATCTTCTCGAGACTTTTGGCATCTGTAGGTGAAGGCGTACTTTGACACTTCAGTTTCTATTTTATTTTTAGAATCTGATGGTGTAAATCATTGTCCGATCTACCACGACTTCTTGTGTATCGTCTTCTGGCTCGTTCGCCATCTCACCGTATTTCTGCTATTTCATTGTTCCACCAATACACAGGAGGTTTATTAACTCCGCGTTTTCTAACCATCATAGAGGCGTTACACGATTGTGTTATCCTAGATATAAGCTGCTTAGCCATGTTTTCGGGGGAACCAAACAGTTCTAAGTCCTCCATACTTACGCGAAATATTTCTCTATCCAAAGTGTTGCTTTTCCAGCCAACTAGTTTGCCCCTGGAGACTGATGTAGCTACAGGTATGGAGTTTTTCATGGTTATAATTATCGCACTCTGATCACTGTGCATATACTTATCACAGATATGCCAGGTAGTTCGATTGCAGGTATTGGAACTTACAAAAGTAATATCAATTATTGAACCTCTTCCGTTTCGGTTAAACGTCTGCTCGCCCTCAGAGTTCAACAATACCACATCAAGCAAAGCGAATGATTCCAGGAGTATTTTCCCCCTTTCATTGGATCTTGGACAGCCCCATTCCGTTGCCCATGCATTGAAGTCCCCGGCTATTAATAAAGGACTTTTCCCTATAGCGTCAGTTGTTAAGACGTCAATGATCCTTTTGAATTCATTTATATCATACCTCGGGGGGATATAGCAGCTATATATAAAAACTCCAGATACAGAAGCACGAACAAAGCCGCTTTCAGTTACCATTGTTTTATGCAACATTTTTCTGTTAACAGACCAATTTGCAGACAAACCAGTGGCATCACTTACCTAACTTTCAGAGTCAATATTTCTGTAAGCCTCACTAAGAAGCGCTATTTGCATATCTAGGTGTCGAACACTTTGTTTCAATAGTTCCTGAGCTACTTCACAATGGTTAAGATTTAGTTGCAATAACCTCATCTTCGTGTCTTCAGTTTTAGGAGCGCATCTCTGTACTTAGGACACCGAACTGATCCCGTAATGTGCCCGGTATTGGACGTAGTGTCCCTACATAGCCAGCAAACTCGATTTTTGGTGCAAGATTTTATCTTGTGGCCATTTTCTCCACAGCGAATGCAACTACCTGAGTAGTCATTCGGGCTTGTACACCTTACAGCCATATGACCAAATTCGAGACATTTGTAGCATCTTGTCAGTGTTACTTTTACACGAATTCGGCAAATCACCCATCCAATACGTATCTTCGCAGTCTTCATAAGAAGGCTGGCTACTGCTTCATTAACAGCAATGGTAGCAATTTGAGTATTTCCATATGCTCTCCTCATTGACTTAATTGCAGACGGTTGCACTGTACTAAGATCTTTGGTAACATTATTAATAGCTTCAGAAACATCTTCCTTTGCGGTGACCTCATCAATATCTTTAATTTCCAAAAGAACTTCATGTGTCAAGGCACGGACTTGAGCTACTGAGCCTGTGATAACTTCAATCGCCTTCCTAAAATCAGTGGTGTTTTTATGCGCTCTAAGAGTAACTCCCCTCTCTCAGTTTTCCTAATGCTCTTCACGTTCTGGCCAATAACGCTAAGTTTCGGATCACGCTTCACCTGCTTGAGTATATCTGCGTAGGATGTTTCTCCACAAGTTTTATTAACAAGAGCATCCGGACGAGCTTGTTTCTGTCTCTGCTTTGCCTTAGGTCTCACTTTTTTCGACTTAGACTTCGAAGATTTCGTATAGATTCTTCCGATATCATTATTAATAGCTCCTCTAGCAGATCCGGTTACTTTATTAACCGTCTTCTTAGGAGTGACTTCTTTCTTCACTTTCCTTTTATTCTCTTTCGGACTCTGAGTTTTAGCACCTCTCTTTTCTGCTGGTTTCGCTAGATTTTCCATATATATATATGCCATTGTGCAATATTTTTTGAAAACTTGAATTTTTCGCGCAGAGGATTGGGGATAAAAATAATTATGCATATTTTTATTTTTGTTTTTTTTTAGTTCCGAGTACCTTTGGATTGAGCCCAAACTTTTATTATATTACCCACACATCACTATTATTGTTCGTGTTTATATTTGAATAACAACAAAATCTGACTGTATGTTCCCAAATCGATTTCTTCGATACCTATTACGATTACCTTTCCAACGAGCCGCAATAGTCTCTAGATAAACTACGGATAAACTTGCCCGGAATACCCTAAAACCAAAGATCCAAAAAATATGTGAATTTTTTATTTATTGTTGATAATATTATACTAATGAAGATTTTTTGTGGGATGAAAAGTTTTTTTGTAGTGCTCCACAACTTGAAGCAAATACTGCTTATCCTCTTCGTCGTATGTCAATGCCTGATGAAAATCTGTAATTAATTTTATTGCTTTGTCTGCTGGGTCATTTACAACGGTTAAGTGTTGGCATATTCGTTTTGCGGTGCAGTATTCTTCCAAATTGATGGATCCAATTCAAAAAATGTCACATCGATTTGTAAACGATGGAAAAAATGCTTGGTGCGAGGAGTGACGGAAGAACTAACATCCTTATTTTCAAACAATTTCAGTTGTTGCAGCGTTAAGTTTAATCTTTTCGAAATAACTTCGTCATTTTCGTCATCATGATTGCCAAGAGCTTTAACCATTTTCCGCTTCAATTCAATAGATATCATTTCATCGAAATTCCAAGAGCAACTGCCTCCTCGGATAAATACCATAAGTGGTTTTTGATTTTAGACAATAAGACATTTGAAACATTTAGATCGAAATATGAAATAGCGTCTTTAATGAATTGTAAATCTTGGCGCGGTGCAGATACAGCGTTAACGCATCCAAACCAATACGAAACATTAATACGCGTCAAGAAAATGCAAATGTTTCGAATGCCTTTCAGTTAGGAGGATGTCATCTTGAATTGTTCGCGAAGAAAAAAAATCTTATAGCAGTATATAGTTTTGGACAGAAACCCTCCATGAATTGTTGCGCCAGGCAAAAGCAACTGCGTGAAATTTGGTACTTCCTTACCAAAAAAAATTTACGAAAGTTGCAACAATTCCTTATAACCAGCTCGCACATAATGAGATTTCAACGCCTCAAGGCAAAAGTTCTTATGCGTCTCTACTTCGGCTGCTGTTAAGTTTTTTTGCACTGCTTCATCCAATACTCTACTCTTGAAAGTATTGATATTCATATTTTTCCAGTTTTTTGAAAAACGATTAAAGAGAGTGACTTCTGATGCTGATGTTTTTCCGAAATTTAACTCAAACACAGCTTTAATAAGCAATTCGGTGGTATGATGGCGACACGGTAGAAAAAGTAAATCGCGACCGAATTTACGTTCAAGCAAATATGGTGAGCCTTTTCCAATACCAGTGTTTGTAGATGTTGTGTCAAAAACCACAATTTGCACTAAATTATCAATTTTCTATTTGCGTAGGTATTTTTCAATGCCTTCTTCTATATTTTCACTAGTTTCGCAATGCCAAGGAGTTTTTCTTCGTTCTCTGCGATTATAACGAGAGCCAATCGATCAGCTTTGTCCTTGCCTTTCCTATCTGGAAGCATTTTACCGTCCGAATGTAACACAAGTACTTCAGGAATCTGTGTTGTAGTTAAATAATATGTTAATTACCTTCAAGATATTTATTTATATTTAATTATTAACTATGTACCTTGAATTCATCTATGATCTGTTTCGCTTGTCTGCAGCGATATTCCTTTCGCAGTGTTTGAAACGATGTTCGGTTAAAGACGAAATCTTCCATTTTTATGTCTTTCAAGTCAGGATTTATTTCCTGCAACTTTCGCAAGACGGCTGCAATTGTAGCAGATGTTAAATGCATTGCATGGCGATCACTCATGTAGAATTTATCCATGCTTGCTAACATTCGATCATCAACGAAATTGATTTTTCCGCGAGATCCCTGGATTACTTGATGTTGGTCCTTCAGAAAATCAACTTCCGGAGCTGAATTGTCCATTTCTACGCCTTCGTGTACAATACTTTCTGAGGTATATGTATCAGACGCAAACTCATCTTTGATGAGTGATGACATACAACCTGGCCTCTTCAATAGCCATCGTTTCAAGTGCATCCGCTGCTGCGATATCAAATATATAACTTTCGATCTATTCACAGAATTCTTTCTTATCGTTTCTATATCTGTTCTGGGACAAATTTTTCCATTCGGCATAAAGTTGAATTTTTTCACGCAGTTGATTTCGGTCACTGTTGGAATATTTGCTTTTTGCCAAAATTCAAGAGTAGAATGTATTGTATTTTTTATGCTTGCCTTCACAGGGAGTTTTTGCACTCGGGGTTTATAAAAAAATAATTGAAGAACTTGCTTCATAGTAGGCAACTTTGCGCCTTTCAGTTCACTTTCGCATTTTCCCACCAAAAATATATCATTATCGGATTGTAGTTTCTTAGATGAGCTTGCCATTATAACTGTTTATTGTTTTATTTTATTTAATTTATCTTTACGTATTACTCACTGTCCACTTATTTCTCTTATCACTTTTACTTTAAAACTGCATTATTTTCACTATATTAGTATACATCAAATATTAAAACTCCTTAATAATTCACAACAACCCAATTAAACCGAAGATCGTATTGACACTGTATTTACACAGTAAAGCAACAAAAGTATCAAGTAATGTTCAACAGTTTAATGTTTTTATTAAAATTATAGCTGTTCTTGACCTTTTTTTAAATTTAATTTATTAAAATTGTCCAAGCTTGAAGGTCTTTTTAAAAAATTATATTTTTATTTTTCGATATTTCGCTACTCCATTGTGTAGCATCATCAGAAAATAAAAATAACAAACCAATTATATATTAATGAAAAAATTATTGTCACAAAAATTCAAAAATGTTCCAAAGTTAACATAAAACAAAAATAACATGAGGTTTTTTTAAATATTTTAACAATATGTAAATACAGTTAACGAAACTTAACATTAAAAATGTTGTTAAAATAAAAAACTTATTTAAATAATATAACACAATTCAAAAACCCCTAAAACATACTTATATTAACTATCTTATTCTATGAACTAAGTGTCTATAAATCTGTGCAACATTATCTGTGTCTGCCTTAAAATTAATTCTTTGTGTACTAGGTGTATTAACAATTTGTAACATTTCTAATATAAAACGACGCTTATAATTAATTTCTGTATTTAAAACCGATGCGTTTTCAAAGTGGATAATGATTTGATTCAAAACAATGAGAAGATAATGCTGTATTAAGGGAATGTCTGCAATTAAGATTTGATTTATGTCCAGCTATCCTAGTCTTCAGTTTATTTTTTGTTGTCCCTACATAAACCTTATTACAAGTCTCCTGATCATTTCCCTTACAAGGAATTTTATAAACTATATTTGCCTTATCCAATTTATGAATCCTATCTGTTTTACCAAACAATCTATTCAAAGTATTATAAACTTTGAAAGTCATTTTGTATTTCTCCTTATCAAAAAATTCAGCCTTATTTAACCGTTCTGATATTCTTGGTATATATGTAAACGTCTTGTATATCTTTGGCTCCAATACGTTGCTTATATTACGTTCTCTACTAACATTATACTGATTAATTAATTTATAAATCAGCTCTTTTGGAAAACTATTCTGGCCTACTATATTCTTAAAGGGAACACTACTGTGGCCTTGAAACGAGAGGATTATGATACTAGAATTAATAATATTGTAGGGGATATTACAAAATATAATTTGGTGAATAAGAATCCGACAAATAAGTTACAGAAGAGGAATAATGAAATAGTTGGGAAGCTTTTTAAGTTAAAAATTATTAATGGGATGGAGAGAAATAAGATGAAAACAAGTATTTTTATTGCACCTAGGTTGTATGGGCTTCCAAAAATTCATAAGGAAGGTTTTCCGCTAAGACCAATTTGTTCTTTCATTAATTCGCCTTCTTATGAATTGTGCAAATTGTGTTATACTGAAAAATATTACTAAGTTTTCAAAATATAATGTAAAGGACTCTCTAGAATTTCAAAATAAAATAAGACATCAGAGAATTGAAAATAACGAAAAGTTAGTTTCATTTGACGTAGTGTCTTAATTTCCCAGTATACCGGTGGACTTAGCAATGGACATAATTAAAGAAAAATGGAATATTATCAAAGAACACACGAAAATAGAAAAAAGTTTGTTTTCAGGTATGGTTAAATTTTGTATAGAGGTCAATGGGTAATATAATAACAATTTTGGGGTCAACCCGGAGGTACTCGGAACTAAAAAAAATAAAATAGGCATAATTATTTTTATCCCCAACCTCATATTTTTCAGTGCGAAAACTTTTGGATTTAACATTTTAAAATTTTTCTATATAACGCTATGGCCAGTCTAATATACATATGCCCAGTATTGGTTCTGGTACTTAATGACATCTCGATGATATATGTATACTACCGATTTCGTTGGCATAATTACCCAATTTAGCATAAGTTTGCTCGATGAATGCAAGTACTTTAATAATCCCTTTAATTCTTGAAATACATAGGATTTATATCAACACCTATTATATTAGATGTAGTTTCGGGAGCTAAGTTTTCTTGACGTATTGCCATCATTTGCATTGCCTGGTTCTTGTTTTGGTTGATATATAATCAACCCATATTTGAATAATTTATTTTGAACATGTTTCTCTTTTAATTTCCCTATATCTTTGTTGGTGTCGTTATTTCTTCGGATCCTAAAGATCCGAAGTCGAAATCATAGCATAAACCTTATTCTTGTATGTAGTTGTTATAAGCGAAAATTCATATGCTTTAGTACTTAGTTGGTTCTTGATTTAACTGACTTCATGTTGCTTGGCATATAATACAGCTGGTTGAAGCATTTGTGTCAGCAAAAGCCTGGGCAATTTTTCTATTTATCATTGAAAGCACTAATTAGTGGCTCAATTCAATAATCTGTCTATCTCCAATTTTAATGGCTGTAGTGTTAAAATTTTATCTTTAATATTACTTATTATATTCTTAACAGTGTCATGAGTTTCCCTTTTAAATTCATATTTTATAGGCCTGCAGTATTTAGTAGAGGACAGTGTCTGATTTTTTCAAATACTCCCATACTTTGTTTGCAGTGTACTCGTCGAAGGTTCTCAGTCTTCTAATTTCTTTATTAATCGTAATGGCACAAATGACCCTATGAACAGATCTGTCTCAGAAAAGTCTTCACATAAAAATTGTTTATATTGCTTCTGTCCAGAAGATCCATCGCATTTGCTTTTACAACAAAAAAAAGGTAATTTGCAGTTTCCATATTTCTTCAACTCACTTTCTTTACATGATTGTAGCAACCGCTCGGCTGTATGATCATGTAGAGCTTGCACACGCGAACTAAGCAGAGTATACTGATGTTTGGTTAACTTCAAATCCAGAAATAATACAAGCGCTTCCTCATTTGAAATTTGAGGATGCGTTTTGTTTTCACTGGACTAGCGAAAAAACTTTTTGAATTATATCCACTTTTGTTAGTTGTTTTTGTGATCACAATTGGTAAAGCAAACTATCTTTAATGTTTTCACATCCGATTTCATTTATATTCTTCAGTCTTCGTCTCTTCGATTCACCGCTACACTTATCTAGCAATTTTTGTGGTCTTCTACCACTGTTATTATTTGTAATTTCCGAAGTTATCTGGATAGTAAGTTTACCTTGTAACCAATTTGCAAAGCATATATAAAATATACTTTTTACTTGGTAACTTCTTTATAGCATTTATTTAAATTTCGTGAAAAAAGCAGACATTTTTGTGTATGTCCGATTGTGTTTCACTGCTTTAAGAATTTAAGTTCAATTTTCTTTCACTGTAGCGTCCTCATTTATTTATGTTTCTAAATTATTTTTCACTGAATTCCTTAGAGCTGAAACTCTCCATATTTTTATTAACCTAAAGCTAATGTATTTGTTAAAGGGATATAAAGTAAATCGACCAATATTTTAGAACCAATTTCAAAATATCGTCCATATATCCGCAATATAAAATTTTTAAAGCTATTCTAGGTAATCAAATTAAATTCTTAGTTTTCGAATAGAATTAAATCCTTGTTCGCCCCCACTCTCTCCCTCTCTCTCTCACTCTCCTTGTGTATTTTCTTTCAGGCAAACATAAAAATACCTTCGAAATGAATTTGCGTTCATAGCTATAATCTTCCCAGCAACCTGTCTACCTAACCTAATATTTAGAAATCAATTAACTATAAACAACTGCAGGAAAGCAATCAATATAATATGTTTTATTATTATTATTTGGATCGTTCCATACACAAGACTTAAGGTCTTATTTTTCAGTGTGGAACTGAGGAATATGTAATACAATCAAAGATTTAAAAGCAAACTGATTCTAATGAGAATAAAATGACGTTGAGAATTAAAATAAAAAGATTAAATAAATTAAAAGTTAAATAAATTAAATATTGTCATCACATATGAGATCAAGTTCATGGAAGATAATTATGACGAGAACAGAATTATTAAATATTTCTTAAATATACGTGCGTTACTTTGTATTTGACAGCTATAAGGGATCGAGTTCCAGAGAGTCACTGCAAATATGAAAAAATGCCATTCAGACATAAGAGTCTTGTGTCCAAAAGATCGTATTATTTTACCTCTACAGTTATTTGCGAAGGACAGTCTATCAAAAAGATATATAGGCTGGCGCGTCTTATGCATGAAAGCTAAGACTTTAAGTTAAGTTAATTCCACACAATTGGGATGAATACATTGAGATTCTTGAGCGTTTTTTCAAACCGTACACATAACGAATGATGTTATTAAAGGCGACGTTTAACTTTCTCTTACTTGCAGTGTCACAACTAGCAAAAAGTTCGCTCCCGTATAATAGAACAGGAAGTAGGTATGTTTGAGCAAGAAGAATTCTTATTTTAGTTGGGGTGTAGTCCTGAGAGGACCATAAGGTTCTCAACATAACGAAAATACGACCACTAGAAAAATTAATGTGATCAGTCCAAGTAAGAGAATTGTTGAAAATAATACCTAAATTCTTTGCAGTAGACACTATTTCTATTTCCTGATCATTGATATAAATTTTTAGGTATACAAGTAATTCGTGCCAATTTTCTTTGAATTACGATACATTTAGTTTTTTTTAGGGATTATTGCTAGACCATTAGCAGAGGCCCAAGTATGAATACGGTGTAGCTGTTGATTCAATGAACTTATACATGGAAAGGTAAGCACGTTGTTACAGCTGATATAAAGTTGAAAATCATCCGCATACATTCTAGCTTTACAATCAGTTAAAATGGAGGGAAGAACATGGAGAATAAGAGTGGACCGATTATAGAACCTTGCGGTACTCCTCTTGTAACAGGCAGTGCTCTTAATTTACTAGATAGTGTTTCTACATACTGATATCGATTACATAGATATGTCGATAATAACTGAGTGGCAGTTGAGGAGGAATTAAATAAGCAGCTAAGTTTGTGGCAGAGGATTTTATGATCAACAGTGTCAAAGGCTTTCGAATGATCTAAAAGCACAAGAAAACTAATTTTACCGTTATCAATTTCTTTACGGATTTCCTCATCGACGTCAATTAAAGCAGTGATACAGCTATGGTTTTGTCTAAATCCAGATTGACATGACGTCAGCAAATTATTACTATTTAAAAAGCGAATTAATGGATTGTGCATAAGTCTTTCGAATGATTTTGAAAGATACGGGGGTATGGCAATTGGCCTAAATTTGGAGCCTGCTTTGGGTATAGGAACAATTTTTGCAATTTTCCAGATAGAAGGAAATTGACTAGATGTGAAAATTTTATTGAAAATAAAGGTAATTATAGGAAGTAGTTTTGGCAAAAGTGTTTTTAAAGATTTTAGATTAATCTCATCTGCACCCACAGAGTTAGATTTAATGGACAATAAACTTTCAAGCACATCACATTGATACACGTTGGGGAATGAAAAAGCTGTTGCGCTATAGTTTCTTAACAGGTTGTAGTAATAACTGAGATCAGATTTTACCTTTGGAATATTCAAAAAACTTCAGTATTAGGAGCTTTGCCTGTACCAATTTCACGTATAATTTTCCATGTTTTTTTGGATGTAACCGCATGGGAAAACTTATCAGCATAAAACTCGGCCTTTTTAAGCATTTTATTAACTTTTCTTTTATGTTTTGCTACTTGCAATTTTTATTTATCATTATTTATTTGGAGTTTACCATATTCGGCTTTGAATATTAATATCTATTTTTGCTTCAATGTTATGTAAAAATAAGTTTTCCATTCTTCTTGTTTTGATGTTCGGGTAGAATGGCATTTACATAGTTTCTAAGGTAAATTTACTTGCAATTTTGGTAGACATTTTTTAAAAACATTTCTTGAGTATTTTTATTAAATAAAAAAAAGGGGTCTAATCACGGCATAGGATATCGAGTAAACTAACGTATCGAATAACATTTCTATACGTGTCGAGTAAGCTAATCATCGCATACGACATCTATCGGGTCGTAATTTTAAAGAAAATGTAATAGATTTTTACCATATGTTTAATGTAAACAAATGATAAAAAGAAAAACATTAAACAAATTGTGTGATAATAAATATTTTAATAAAATTAATGTGAAAAAGTAATGAATCCATCAATGCTATTTTATTTATCCTCATCGGACTCGGAGGAAGAAAGTGTTTCACGTAATAAAAAAGAAATTAGAGACAAAGGTGATCGTTTTTCCTTGCCGGCAGCTGCGAAAGACTCGTTTTCCTACTTTGTAATATTTTAGTGAGTGTTTTTTTATTTGTAGATTTAGGACTAGGTATAGACTGACAAAGAAGGCATTCAATTACGTGCTATTCACATAAACTTTATTGGACACATGTCTACAGCGGTGCCACCGATACTACAACTGGCGGCCACACTTTTGCTTTTGGCAAGTGGAAGTTTTCAGTACAGCGTGGTAAATGACTATTTGGTCGGTTTGGGACAGAGCACAATTTGGCAAAATATTTCTTGCTAGCTGAGGATGCGCACCTATGAATTCGTCCATAATTTTCTTTTGTCGTCCACGGATTTTATCCGCGTTTGTCCTATTCAATATTACTATATTTTTGCATACGATAGACACTAACGTATCCAATGACAGATCGAGCAATGTAACTTCTGCGATATCGAGTGCCATGATACCGAAATGAAAAATTACGATAGTTTTTACTCAATGTCTTATGCGGTGATTAGACACTAGTATTGTACAGGCGGGTGCAATAGTATATATATATTGGTTTAAAGAGGACACTTTCATGTTTTTCTGGATGGTGTTGGTTTTTTTAACTCTTTCGACTTTTAAAAGTTATACACTACTAAACTGCAAATTTTGCGAAATTATGGGGGTTTATAATTTATTACACAGCACCCTAACTACAAATTGTATGTAAAAACAACAGTTTACGCAACATAACATAACGCAGGTCGTTAGCAGTAATAGTTTTCGAGGAATCATAGTTTTCTTTGTTTTTAGCAGCTTGCCACTCCCTCTACTGCAACTATTTAACAAAAATTTTTTTGGCTACCTTGGTTTTGATATATTTCCTTTTTGATGGGGTAAAATTTTAAAGAGTCTATGCCAAGAAACAATACGGGTTTTGGCAGATGAAAATTTATTCTGAACCACCTTCCGTCGGATGGTGTAAGAACCTGGATGAAGTATTAAGCAATACATTCGTGACAAACAGAGGGTAAAGTGTACATCGACCGTGCTATATTATATACAAGCACATCTCTGGACTCCTTTACACCAGAACTAACGACGATCTGCCGAAACTCTTGAAGCTTGAGAATCAAACATACCACGCAAATTATGCTCACCGTAGTAATTCTAGTGGAAGCAGAAGTAACTTCTAAATTCTTTCACCATGTTGTCATCCTAATTTAAAACAATTTTCGCACAATCCGCAATTACCTCATCATTCACTTCCGGTGATCCACAAACTCCTCATGAAAAATTAATAATAATTTAATAACTCCCAACAGAGTATATACCAGATATACGCTTTGATTACCAGCCACAACTGCCGCCTATACCTCACAATCAACTCCAGAACCGATGGCTGTTGATGAAAGTTTGCGTACTAGAAGAATCGACATTATGAAAAGACTAAAAATTATAGCAATCAACCAACCACAAAGAAATTTGCACGTAATTTTCACATGACGCTGGATATCAACAATACAAGGCAAACCTCCAAAGTTTAGAAGAACAAGGAGAACAAACCAAGAATAATTACCTAGATTCCACCCAAGAACTGAGCCTCGCCAGGCTCAATGTGTCAGTTCTTTTTAGTCTCTGGTGGCCATCAAATTGTAATAAATTGCGTGCTAGAGTATTGGGATGTGCGACTAGTTTGTTCACGTATTTGGACGTGTATGTTTTAACTTCTTCGTGGATAGTGGGAACTTTGAGATCCCTATGTATGTTTTCATTTCTTATGTACCAGGGCGCGCAGACGATATGACGTAAAATCCTAGACTGTTTTCTACTGGATGTGTGATGCACAGGCAGTACCCCATAGCTGAATACCATATGACCATATTGGCTCTATAACGGATATGTATAAAAGTACTTTATACTCCAAAGCCAAAGTTGAGTTAGGACTTATTAGCCCATGCAGTTGATTTGTTCGAAGCTTTATGGACGTTATTTTTGCTTCAATGTGACGGGACCAAGTTAGGTGCCGATCTAGGTGGATACCTAAATATTTAACGTGCGTTTCCGCTGGAACCAAGGTATTAGTTATTGTGATTGGTGGACCATTTTGCCTTCTAAGGGAAAACGTTACATGAGCACATTTTGATGGATTTACCTTTATTCTCCACTGTTTTAGCCAGTCTACTAGCTTATCAATATGGTACTGTAGCTTTTCAGATGCATCCTTTGGATTATTACTGACACTTATAATTGCTGTGTCGTCTGCAAAGGTTGATGTGTATATATGTGGGCATGTCGGCATACCGCTGTATAGATGATATATAATAGCGGCCCTAGCACACTACCTTGAGGTACTCCTGCACTGATTTTCCCACATCTTGAAAGCTTGTCCTTTGACCTTACTTTAAAAGTTCTATCGGACAAATAGCTTTTTATAAGCTTGTGGGTGTTTTCAGGTAGAACTCGAACTATTTTAGTAAGTAGCCCATCATGGTAGACTTTATCAAATGCTTGGGAAATGTCTATAAATAAAGCTGAACAGTATTGCTTTCTTTCAAAAGCCGATCTAATAATGGTAACGATTCTATGGACTTGTTCAATCGTACTATGCCTTGCTCGAAAACCAAACTGATGATCTGGGATAACGTTTTGTTCATTTAGAAAAGGAGTTACACTCGAGACGAATAATTTTTCAAATATCTTTGACAAAACTGACAGTAGGCTAATAGACCTGTAGGATGTAATCTGGCTTGAGTCCTTTCCTGGTTTCGGGATCATAACATTTTCAGACATCCTCCAAGAGCATGGGAAGAAGCCGACGCGCAACATGGCATTAAATATATAAAGCAAAATTCTTAAAGCTGAATTAGGTAAGTTTTTTCTCATTGATCCTGTTATACGATCAGGTCCAAGTGATTTCTTCATATCCGTATTTTTAATTGTCGATTTTAAAGAAGACAACCGAAATTTGCTACGATCATTCACGGTGTCACTAATAAATGGAATAGTAAAATTACTTATATCATGTGGTGCGAAAACCTTCTCTAGGTGATTTGCGAAGGCAATTGCCTTTTCACTTGAGTTTTTAGCCCAAGTACGGTCTTCAAGTCTTAGTGGGGATTCGTAAGCAATAGGACATTGAAAGTGCTTTACAGCTTTCCACAGACTATAATCCGTGTTTTTCATTGGATCCAAGTTTTTTAAAAAGTTGTCGATAGCGAATTCGTGTTTATGTCTCAATTTACTGCGTAAGTTTTTTTGGCATAAGTTCATTTGCATTTTTATGTGTGGAGAACGACTATTTTGCCATTGTCTTCTTAGTCTTCTTTTCTCAATGACGAGCATCTGAATATCTGCTGTTGCCTGGTGCGATATTTTTTTAGCTGATGGCTTTGTTGGCATTGCAGCTATGGCTGTGGCAGTCGCGACGTCTGTAAAATGATCTACAGCTGCTTGAATATCAGCTGGATTTCTCAGTGGGATGTTCAAAGATAAGTGAGAGCTCACATACATTTTATATTTTAACCAATTCGTGTTTCTGTTCGGGTAGAAACTAAGGGTTTTAGGTGCAGTGGCAAAACTGTCGTGTAAAATAACAATTGTGGGTGAATGATCAGAAGATAGGTCATAGGATGAACTAACTAACAGTTGGTCGCGTTTGATGTTTTTTACTATAGCAAAATCTATAAGGTCTGGCAACTTATTAGGTGGGTTTACCGGCAGATACGACGTCCAGCTTGTTTGCTTGAACTGTATAATACAACTGCCTACCTCTAGGACTAAGGAGTCTGGAATCCCAATATGTGTGCTTTGTATTGTAATCACCAGCGGCAATAAATTTTTGTCCTAGCGTAGCAAAAAACCTGGCAAATTTATGGTGTTCGATTTTATGCCTAGGCGGACAATACACTGACGAGACTACAATTTTAAAATCAGTAGGATTTATAGTCGTGGCTTGCAAAAAGTCTTCGCTGAATTTAGGCAATGGAAAATGCCTTACGTTTTTTCGGACTATAATGGCGGTCCCACCACATGCTCTTTCGCTTGGGTGTTTTGTGTCATATATAAAAAACCCACCAATTCTAAAGCAGTTTTTTATAGTGAAGTGTGTTTCAGAAACTAATAGTATGTCAATATCATGTGCTAGCAGGAAGTGTTCTACTTCATATTTATGTTGGGAGATCCCGTTAGCATTCCAGAAGCATATTTTTAACTGGCTCAATTTTTGCTAAGCAGAACTTGCAGAAGAATGTTTTGGGTTCCCATCATTTCCTGAAACATACCCTGCATAGTTGTCATGAAATTATTCATTGTTTGTATTAAATTATCGATTGAGCTCGAATTGGTAGTGAGGGTATCTGTGCACCCTCTTTGAGGACGTGGGCATATGAATGTTTATGCGCATTAGAACTTTTGGGATTCGCATTAGATAAATTATTTCTCAATGTTTGTGCATATGAATAGTTTGGTTTAGTATCTGGCTGTGTAGCTTGTGTACTAGCAATAGGACCAGCATGAAGCCGAGGAAATTGGGAAGACCTATATTGCTCATATTTAGGTTTACGTACGACTTTCGAATTATTTTTTACATGTTGAAAGACTTTGCAGCCCCTGTAATTTGCTGTGTGGTTTTCACCACAGTTGCTGCATTTTTTGATTTTGGGGTCTGTTTTGGAAGAAGTGCATTCCAAACTCCGGTGCGCATCACCGCAAACAACGCATACGGATGGTAGCTTGCAGTAGGTTTTCGTGTGCCCGAATTCCTGGCAAATAGTACACTGACGGGGACCGCTACGTTTTAGAGGCTCTTCCACCGTTATTCTTCTGTTGAAAAGGTAACGCAAATTATATATTGGATGAACCGAGTTTTTTGATTTAAACTGCGATGCGTTAAATACGATTTCAATACGATGCATAGGTTGGGGAACTTTGTTCTTATTTAGAATATTGTGCACTGACCTTACGACATAAACTTCCACCTCTATGGCACGTGTTATTTCATCAGTGGGAACAGAACTGTCAATGCCCTTTACGATGACAATCAAACCTTTAGCACTTTTGAGTTGATACGTATAATAGCTCTTATTATCTGCATCGAGGCGACTTGCGATTAGGCGGTAATTCTTCTCAGTGTGCGCTTGGATCTTTGTTTCTTGAATTTGACCTCTTCGTATAGAAGCTACATAAAAGCTTTCCTTACCTACAAGCTGAGACAACATGTTAACAATTTCGTTAGATGTTTCTTCGCGCAAGTAAATAAGGGGAGGTTCTTGTTCCCTGACAGCGGGTTCAGCTTCATCATCCGCTGTAGCAAGTACTTTGGGAGCTTTTATATTGTTTAGCAATGCGCTCTTGCTGCGAAGACTTAGGACTGGCTTTCCTTTTGGTTATGGTTATATAACGATCCATACCTGTTTGCACTTTTTTTACGGGATTTTTTAAATTACCTCTTTCGTTTGTTTGTTGCACTCTTTTTGATATGGTACCTGAATTGTTTTTTGGTTGAATTGTAATTTCTTCTGGTGTTGTTATTTGCGAAGATAAGTTTATGTTTCCGGATAAAGAACGCGTTCGGTCAATTGGCCTGGCGGTTAAAAAAGCACTGTCATCTTTTTTTTTTATTATTTGTATTGTTCATTGCATTATTAGCATTTGTGTAAGTAAAAGAGTAATAAGCATTGTTGTTATTACCTTTTATATTTGTTTCATTAATATTTGGTGGGCTCATACACCCACTATCAATTGTTCAAACCGGTTTAACCATGCACTATTTGTTATTGTTTTTTTGCACCCAATATATTATATTGTTGTTATTTTTTGTTCTTTATTTCTTTGTTATTACTAACTGTTCACTGTTCAATTGAATACTTTAGAAAAATATATATATGTATATAGATTTGTTATGCGTTCGATATGACGTACGTCTGTACGCAAACACGGCTACTGTTGAACTGCTCCGTTAAATGATCTGAAATTTAATAATAAAAATTATTTAGGATGATGAGCTCATCATTGTCCTACAGAAAATGTACGACGAAGAGCTGCGAAACCCTTTAAATATAGTGGCTCAACAAAAGTTATATTCAACCACAATTCGTAAAACACCCCTAGCAAATAAGATTGTTTTTTATGCAAAATCCGTAGTGGGTGATCTGGAAAGTAAGGAACACGTCTTCCCTATTGTCATCATTAAAATCATTCAATGGCATTTGAGGAAACGAGACGCTGGAACAGCTCGATGCTGTTATTGATGCAAGTAGGAACATTTTGCAAATACAAAATGGTAAGACGAAACAACTTCCATCCCAGGCCCCTCTGAACTCAATAAAAATTCGGGACGAACACCTGACCAAAGTAGAGGCAATATTTAACTTCCCAGAACCTAAGACACTAAAAGAAATTCAGGTCCTTCCTGGCTACTACCGAAGTGACTATGCAAAATTGGCATAGCCCCTGACATCACTCCTAAAGGGGCAAGAAGGTAAAATTTCGAAACAAAAATCTTCTCTCGTTTTAATAAATCGAACTCTGAAAGCTAAATAAACATTTAATAATATAAACAACTTTTTGGTACCGTTTTACCAAAGACTTGTAACTCACAACTGACGCGATCAACTTTGCGCTAGGCGCAGTCCCTCACCGGTTCTTAACCCAATAGGAAAAACAACAGTAAGATGAAACAATGGGATATAAATATATACAAACCAGGCAAAGCACACCTTGTTGGGATGCCATTTCGAGAATACCACGAGAAACTGTAGCAACAAATAGCGTTGAAAGCTCTTTATATCACGTCAAAATTCCTATAAACGCGTTTCAAAATCATGCTCGATATCGCTTCTACGCCCAATTAGAAGTTCAGAATTGTGTTCCCTACTTATCACAGGCATACGATATCCCAAACTCAATTCGATGTAGACAACTTGATGCAAATTTAAAAAAAAAACAAATTCTATAACAACATCCGATCCAATTATAGCCATAATACAAGAAATATTTCTACAACGAAATTATAAAATTAGATTTTCAAATAAAGAAGTAAAAGATATTAAAAGTGAACAAGAGCAGGCAGAAATGATCTTAAAAGTTCATGTCAGTTCACAGAAATGCAAGGAAAATTAAACTACAAATTCTCGAATATAGCTATTTTCCCGCAATGAAAAGAAAAATTAAATATCTTATAAAAAATTTGTTTCGTGCAAAGAGAACAAATATGATCGCCAGTGGTCGAAGCGTAAATTCAAGCTGCACCTCTCCCGCAATTTTCAGGACACACAGTCCACCTGGACATATTGTTAACCGGAAAAGAGCTAGTAGTCACAGCCATCGGCAAATTTTCCAAATACACTATAGCAAAACCTAAAAAATCCAAAGCTGCTGAAGACACAGCAACCCTTAAGGGATATTCTTTATGCACTCATCCCAGAAACCCTCGTGATGGATAAAGAGAAGTCCTTTAACTCCGAATCCATAAAGTTTAGGTTCAAAAATGCATTAGCAGTAATAATCTTCCGAACGAAACGACAGCGTTTAATGTTTCAGAAAAAGGCTTAATGATTATCGCAGACTCCATGGACAATCAGCACGAACAGGAAATAATAGACAGGATATCTAAAATATATTTCAACGAACAGACTACCAACAATGTAATTAACAATTTTACTTTTGAAAGCAATTTTATTACCGAACAGATTAATAATATCACAAATCACATAAACAGTCCACAAATTCTCATTAGTAATTACAATAACAAATTTAGAGACGACACATGAAATAGAATTTAAACACTTAAAGGGGAAGTTCAATTTATCCAGCACATATACAGAATTAACAATGACATATCGCTTTTGAACAATCACGTCGAGAACATTGTAAGTTAGACGCTATTTTAACTGACTTCTTTGACAGCTATAGTAACATAAAAATTGTAGTAGTTTTCCAAAACACTAACATCATATTAACTCTACCAAATATCCATAATAAATCAATAGTGTTAAACCAAACAGAAATATTAACCGGCAACAACAACATTTATGATTGTAATCAGAAAAACCTGCCGTAAAAGAAGTTATTCAATTATATTTAAAAATTTTGAAGAAGTAATAACTCATGACTGCAGTAAATTAATAAATAAACCAAACAGAAACGTCTCTTATTAGATTTGAGAACTGCAAGATTAATGTATTAAACAAAACCTACATATATTAATTTTAATCCAAAGATATATGCTACACGTATTTTACCTAACTTCAGTACAAAGATTTAAAAAAGAATAATACAAATCTTAATTTGAAGTTGAAAATTTATATCTAAAAGAATTTCAGCATGAGAATAACCTTACGATACTAAGCAGTAAGATTAAAAATACACATAGTACATATAATTAGTCTAAGCACAACGTGGCAATGATAATTCTTTTTATAACACTTGTAATAATTTATAATCATAGCCAGATATGGTACAGAGTGTCAAAACCACAAGTAACTGCGTCATATCCCAAATAAAAAAAAATTATATTTTTTGCAAATTTCAATGACAAAAAAATCGATTGAGAACTATCGACTTAAGAGGGAAAGACTTATCGTTAACAATTAATAAAAATAAGTTAATAGCTAAAATCAAAATGCAACCTTGCAAATTTTGATAAGTTTATGCAAACGTTTGTAAAAGAAAATAATTTGCAAGTTTATTGCAACCGGAAAATGTTTTATTTAGAAATAATATTTTGCAATTCTGTGCAAGCGATTGTAACAACTATATAAAATTACAGATAATTGCAAATCAATCCACTTTTAGAATTAGGTTAATCAAATACAGATTTAAATATAAATTAAGTAAAAATGTTAGATTAGTTTGAGTTTAATTTTAACTTCAATAAAGTGCGGTCACCCTGGTCGTGAAAAACCATTTGTGTTTTTGTTTTGTATAACAATATAAATTATCTGGACCTGACAATAAAGATAAACAAAAATACCAACAAACTCGAATATGAAATATACAGAAAGCCTACGGCCACAGACACAATAATACATAATACTCCCAACCACCCACAGCAACACAATCACGCGGCGATCAGACAACTAATAACTAGACTAGAACGAACACCACTAACAAAAGAAGCCTACTACAAAGAATTAAATACGATATATACCATAGCAGCAAACAACGGTTACAAGAAAGACACGGTAGACAAAATCAACATTAACTTACACCGGACAATCAACATACAAAATAGCCAACTTTCTAAAGAAATACAACATAAATATATCATTCAAAACAAGAAACAACCTAGGACGAATATTACAAACCAACAGAAACAAAGACTACCAGCTAGATAAATAGGGGGTTTACAAACTGACGTGCACCTGTCATCACAGCTACATAGGACAAACAGGACGCAAAATAAATGCAAGATTTCGTGAACATATAAGATACTGTAACAAGAAGATGTGTAATCCCGGCTTGATACCAGAATCTAACTTCGCGAACCACATGTTCAACAACAAATGTAATCCAGCGCATATTAGAAAAACGGTACAACTACTACACACACAGCGAAAAGGACGACGACTAAACATCCTAAAAAGCATGGAAATAATAAACATAAGACATTTGATGGACGAATCATAAACGAACAAACAAACTCCGATTCATACGTTATATTCGATCCTCTCAAATTAATCTACAAGACAGACAAAAAAAAAAATAACGAACAAGATACTCCAAAAACAATAAAAACACATTACAAAAATAGTAAACAAAACACTATAAAGAATTAAAAACACATACCGTCCGCACCACAAATTCTGACGCAATAAAATAATAATCACAATCGTCTAATCTACAAAAACACCAGGTCCCAATTGCAGACAGCTGCGTGAAAAAAAATTAACTTTAACATCTACCTGTTATCCGAAAACACAAATTCTGATGCAATACAAAGCCATAAAACAGTCATCACTTACATCTACCGATCCGTACAAAACACCCGACTTACGAGCTTTACCTGCTACCTGCTCACATCTTACAGATGACACACAATAAAACACTAACGAATTGATGCAAACTTCTCAGAACGAAAAATGACACTGAAGATGGAACATAGCCGAAACCGGTTTGTCTCCAAACCAAACTTGACAAGGGATAACGGAAATCCGTTTCCGAAATTCTACATCAAAACACCCTGTCGGAATTGTCGTTGCTTTGAATTCTTTATTTAAACTGTTTTTAAAACTTAAGCTAACTTAATAATAATTGTCTTATTCTAGACTTAACTAATAAGTGAGAATATGCTTGTTCAGCAATTCCCACATTTAAGTTTGGCTGTGTGGACAAATAACTCAAACAAAGTGTTGAGTTTCAGTTACATACAGAAGGTATGTTAACTGCGACTAGTCAAACACACTACACCTCCCATTTTCATGAAAAGAATAATTAAATGAAACACATTTAATTATTCTTTTCGCGTACATATTTAAAAGTATTACGGATTAAAAAAAAATTATATAAATATATATTTTTTTGTTTTATTACTATTATAATTTTCTTTTTGAGTTTAACGTAATGTAATTTAATGCTTATATATTTATGCTTAAGTATTTTAATATAAAAAGTCATAAAAGAAATAAAAATAAGTATGTGTTAAGTAAAATGGCAAATTCATTTGCAGATGATATTGAGAGATATGTCGTAAAATTTTTAAATCAAAGAAAATTCTAATTCTAAAACATTTAACGTTTATAGGATTTAAGCTTATTTTTATGTACCCATGTTGTTGTACCATTGTCGTCAGATACTAAGACATTATTTCTGTCGTCCATTCTAACGACTGCAAAAGGTCCATTATATATTTGGTCTAGTTTGTGGCCTGTTTCGTTACTAACTAAGACTAAATCATTTTTCTTAATGTTTATTGGAAAAGATTTAACCTCTGAATGTTTCTTTCTTTATTGTTTCGCTTCTTCAAGAAAATCTGCTGCTCTTCTATGTGCAACTTCCGAATTTGACTTCCTTATTATAAGAGTCAATATTATACAATGGTTCTACACGATCCTTGTTTACGAAATCTAGCACCGGTGGTGTCTTCCCGAAGACTAGTTCAAAAGGACAATATTCGTGGACCACCGAGGGTGTGGTATTGCAGCAGTATACGAAAAAGTTTAGCCATGTATTCCAATCTGACTTATCGGTTGAGATATATGTTCTTAAATACTCGTTTAAGGTTCTATGGGATCTTTCGATAGTTTCCAGAATTATATGATGATATGGAGTAGAGTGTAGTTTTTCCACTTCCATAATAGTGCATAATTCATGCAAGAGTTGGTCCATGTACTCCGTTCCCATGTCAGTGAGTATTTTTTTTATTGGACCATATATCAGAAAAAAATCTTCGAATATTGCTTTTGCAATACTTTTTGCGGATTTGTTTTCTACTGGTACCGCTATCAAGTACTTCGTTAAGTCGCACATTATTGTTACCGCGTATTCATGACCCGAATCAGATTTTGGAAGTGGACCAACAGTGTCAATCACTACTAGATCGAACGCTTTTGTTGGGGTTGGCGTTATAATGAAGGGTTCTTTTGTTTTGATGGTTACTTTAGATTTTTGACATTTATCACAACGTTTAATGTAACGTGAGTTATCTCTTGTCATATTTCGCCAGTGATATTTCCTTCTTATTTTCTTGAGCAGACGTGTTATTTCCGGATGTCCACCCCATACTGGATCATCGTGGTATTATTATATTATTTTTTCTTTATCGGATTGTGACGTTATTTTTGTCAATGGAGGTACGAGTACTATATTCAATTTTTTCAATATTCGGTTACCGGTATCTTTAAATTCATGTATGTCCTTTGTGTGGAACAAATTATCTGCAATTGATAATTGTAAACTTGAAATATCCATCTTACTAGCTACTTTTTCAAGCTGTGGAAATAATTGGTCTAAATCAATTTTTCCATTAATAAGTGGGTTTCGTGATTCATATAGTTCATTTTTTCCATGTTGGATAATAAACTTATTATTTGAAAAGTACAATCTTGGTACTTTAGAGTGCTCCAGTGTTCTGATTGGTTCAAAAACATGTAACATTTCCGATAAAATAGCATTACTTCCCTTTGCGTTACCATCTGATCTTATTTCATTATTACGTGTTTGTAATCTTGTTGTGACCTTAAAGATTTTATTTATATTTGCTTTCTGAATTTCAGAGAATTCTATGCGGGACAAGGCGTCCGCTGCATAATTCTCTTTTCCCTGATGTAATCGACTTCAAAGTCGTATTCTTGTAAGTCAAGTCTTATGCGAGTCAGTTTGGATGATGGGTTTTTCATAGAAAAAAGGTATGTTAGAGGTCTATGATCAGTTCTAACTATGAATTTTTTACCATATACGTACGTCCTGAAATATTGGATTGCCCAGTGGATGGCGGCTAGCTCTTGTTCAATCGTCGATTTGTTACTTTCTCCTCTTGTAAAAGCCCTTGATGTATAAGCTATTGGTAATTGAACCCTTTGATATTCCTTACTTAGGACGGCACCACAGGTGTGCTTATTTGCATCAGTAGTTATGCAAATTTTTTTACCAAAATCCGGATATTGTAAGATTTTCGGGCTCAAGAGCTGATTTTTTAGGTATTGAAAAGCTTCTTCGCAATCCCTATACCATTGAAAAGGAACATTTTTTCTGTAATAATTGCAAAAGGCTACGAAGCGTTATCCTCGTCACCGTTCTTTGGCGTTGGGTAATTTTTTATTACAGAATATTTGCTGTCATCTGGCAATATGCCCTTGTCCGTGCACTTGTGTCCCAGAAATTTTATATCATTTCTGAAAACTGTGCATTTATCTGGGTTTAATTTTAAATTACATTTCCGACACATGCTAAAAAGGTCCTTTAGGTTTTGCAACATATGCTTAGTGGAACAACCTATAATGATTAAGGCGTCCATATACAAGAAGGCCTGGGCTGCTTTTAGCCCTGATGCCAACGACATCATTCTCTGGAAAGAATTTGGAGTTACCTTTATTCCATATGGCAATCTTTTAAAACGAAAAGCGCCTTGTTCTGCGGAGAAGGATGTTATATCCCTGGAGTTTTCCTCTAACTCAACCTGATGGAAACCCGATATTAAATCCAAACTTGAAAAGCATTTCGCACTACCCAATTGGTCCAAGATATCGTCTATACGGGGTAGAGGAAATTTGTCAGCAACTAGCTTTTTATTTATGGCCCTATAGGCAACTACCAGTCTCCAATGCTTTTCGTTCGTGCCCGGTAAGGTGTTTTTTGGGACCAATAATATTGGCCTATTGTAGTTAGAGACAGAGGGTTCAATTATATCATCTTCCAATAATATATGCACCTGTTTATTAACCTCTTCCTTGTGTGCGTGAGCAATTCTATAATTTTTAATGTATGTGGGTTCATCGTCATTTAGTTTCAGTTTCTGTTTATAAAAATTATTTACACTTACGTTTTCCGTTTCTAACCTAAAAATTTCTATAAATTCGAAACAAAGTGTACTGAGTTCATTACTGACAAATGGTGGAAAATTTTTTGCAAGTTTTTTTTCCTTTTTATTATTGACGTTGGTTCCCATCTGAACTATATTGTAATCATTAAGACTTTCTGTATTTATTTATTTTTTATACTGTATTTTATTTTATTGAATCTTTCTATTAAAAGAAATTCATAATAAGTATTCAAATCTTATTTCTAAATTATTATTTACTAGTTAGGACCAACGTAATAACTAATTTTTTGTATTCAAATCTTAAAAATCTATCTTCTATTGTGTAGAGAGAACCGCCTTGCCAGGCTCACCGATCTAGGTGGATACCTAAATATTTGACGTGCGTTTCCGCTGGAACCGTGGTATTAGTTATTGTGATTGGTGGACAATTTTGCCTTCTAAGGGAAAACGTTACGTGAGCACATTTTGATGGATTTACCTTTATTCTCCACTGTTTTAGCCAGTCTTCTAACTTATGAATATGAGACTGCAGCTTTTCAGATGCATCCTTTGGATCATTACTGACACTTATAATTGCAGTGTCGTCTGCAAAGGTTGATGTATACGTATGTGGGCTTGGCGGCATATCCGCTGTATAGATGATATATAACAGCGGCCCTAGCACACTACCTTGAGGTACTCCTGCACTGATTTTCCCACATCTTGAAAGCTGGTCCTTTGACCTTACTTTAAAAGTTCTATCGGACAAATAGCTTTTTATAAGCTTGTGGGTGTTTTCAGGTAGAACCCAAACTATTTTAGTAAGTAGCCCATCATGGCAGACTTTATCAAATGCTTGGGAAATGTCTATAAATAAAGCTGAACAGTATTGCTTTCTTTCAAAAGCCGATCTAATAATGGTAACGATTCTATGGACTTGTTCAATCGTACTATGCCTTGCTCGAAAACCAAACTGATGATCTGGGATAACGTTTTGTTCATTTAGAAAAGGAGTTACACTCGAGACGAATAATTTTTCAAATATCTTTGACAAAACTGACAGTAGGCTAATTGGCCTGTAGGATGCAATCTGGCTTGAGTCCTTTCCAAGTTTCGGGATCATAACAATTTCAGACATCTTCCAAGAGCATGGGAAGAAGCCGACGCGCAACATGGCATTAAATATGTAAAGTAAAATTCTTACAGCTGAATTAGGTAAGTTTCTTATCATTGATCCTGTTATACGATCAGGTCCAGGTGATTTCTTCATATCCGTTTTTTTAATTGTCGATTTTAAAGAAGACAACCGAAATTTCATAGGATCATTCACGATGTCGCTAATAATTGGAATAGTGGAATTACTTATATCATGTGGTGTGAAAACCTTCTCTAAGTGCTTTGCGAACGCATTTGCCTTTTCACTTGAATTTTTAGCCCAAGTACGGTCTTCAAGTCTTAGTGGGGATTCGTAAGCAATAGGACATTGTAAGTGCTTTACAGCTTTCCACAGACTATAATCCGTGTTTTTCATTGGATCCAAGTTTTTTAAAAAGTTGTCGATAGCGAGTTGGTGTTTCTGTCTCAATTTACTCCGTAAGTTTTTTTGGCATAAGTTCATTTGCATTTTTATGTGTGGAGAACGACTGTTTTGCCATTGTCTTCTTAGTCTTCTTTTCTCAATGACGAGCATCTGAATATCTGCTGTTGCCTGGTACGTTATTATTTTAGCTGATAGCTTTGTTGGCGTTGCAGCTATGGCTGCGGCAGTCACGACGTCTGTAAAATGGTCTACAGCTGCTTGAATATCAGCTGGATTTCTCAGTGGGATGTTCAAAGGTAAGTGAGAGCTCACATACATTTTATATTTTAACCAATTCGTGTTTCTGTTCGGGTAGAAACTAAGGGTTTTAGGTGCAGTGGCAAAACTGTCGTGTAAAATAACAATTGTGGGTGAATGATCAGAAGATAGGTCATAGGATGAACTAACTAACAGTTGGTCGCGTTTGATGTTTTTTACTATAGCAAAATCTATAAGGTCTGGCAACTTATTAGGTGGGTTTACCGGCAGATACGACGTCAAGTTTGTTTGTTTCAACTGTATAATACAACTCCCTACCTCTAGGACTAAGGAGTCTGGATCACCAATATGTGTGCTTTGCATTGTACTCGCCAGCGGCAATAAATTTTTGCCCTAGCGTAGCAAAGAACCTGGCAAATTCATGGTGTTCGATTTTATGCCTAGGCGGACAATACACTGATGAGACTGCAATTTTAAAATCAGTAAGATTTATGGTCGTGGCTTGCAAAAAGTCTTCGTTGAAATCAGGCAATGGAAAATGCCTTACGTTTTTTCGGACTATAATGGCAGTCCCACCACATGCCCTTTCGCTTGGGTGTTTGGTGTCATATATAAAATACCCATCAATTCTAAAGCAGTTTTTTATAGTGAAGTGTATTTCAGAGACTAATAGTATGTCTATATCATGTGCTAGCAGGAAGTGTTTTACTTCATATTTATGTTGGGAGAGCCCGTTAGCGTTCCAGAAGCATATTTTTAACTGGTTCATTTTTTGCCAAGCAAAACTTGCAGAAGCATGTTTTGGGTTCGCATCATTTCCTGAAACATACCCTGCATAGTTGTCATGAAATTATTCATTGTCTGTATTAAGTTCTCGATCGAGCTCGAATTGTTGGTGAGCACCCTCTTTTAAGACGTGGGCATATGAATGTTTATTCGCATTAGAACTTTTGGCATTCACATTAGGTAAATCATTTCTCAATGTTTGGGCATATGAAATGTTTGGCTTAGTGTGTGGCTGTGTAGCTTGTGTATTAGCAACAGAACCAGCATGAAGCCGAGGAAATTGGGAAGCTTTATATTGCTCATAATCAGGTTTGCGTACGACTTTCGCATTATCTCTTACATATTGAAATACTTTGCAGCCCCTGTAATTTGCTGTATGGTTTTCACCACAGTTGCTGCATTTTTTGACCTTGGGGTCTGTTTTGGAGGAAGTGCATTCCAAAGTCCGGTGCGCATCACCGCAGACAACGCATACGGATAGTAGCTTGCAGTAGGTTTTCGTGTGTCCGAATTCCTGGCAATTAGTACACTGACGGGGACCGCTACGTTTTAGAGGCTCTTCCGCCGTTATTTTTCTGTTCAAAAGGTAGCGCAAATTATATATTGGATGAACCGAGTTTTTTGATTTAAGTTGCGATGCATTAAACACGATTTCAACACGATGCATAGGTTGGGGAACTTTATTCTTATTTAGAATATTGTGCACTGACCTTACGACATAACCATCCACTTCTATGGCACTTTTTATCTCCTCAGTGGGAACAGAACTGTCTATGCCCTTTATAATGACGACCAAACCTTTAGCACTTTTTAGTTGATACGTATAATAGCTCTTATTATCTGCATCGAGACGACTTGCGATTAGGCGATAATTATTCTCAGTGTGGGCTTGGATCTTCGTTTCTTGTATCTGTCCTCCTCGTACAGAAGCCATATAGAAATTTTCTTTGCCTACGAGTTGGGACAGCAGATTTACAATGGCATTTGATGTTTGTTCGCGCAAGTAGATTGGTGGGGGTTTTTGTTCCCTTACAGTGGGTTCGGCATTTACATTATCCGGGGTAGCAAGGACAGAAAATCTATTTTCACTTACCGATGTTGCAGCTACTTGATGAGAACCTCTATATTGCTTGGCGGTTCGCTGTGGTTGTGAAGACTTAGGACTCGCCTTCCTCTTCGTTATGGTTATGTACCGATCCATACCAGTTTGCACGCGTTTAGATTCAGTACCTGGTTCTTTTTCTTGTGCGATTTTTTGTGTATTATTTGTTTCTTTAGTTTTATTTGTTGAATTCGTTGTTTCTGTAGCAGATATATTTATATTTGCTGATAATGAACGCGTTCGGTCAATTGGCCTGGCGGTTAAAAAAGCACTGTCATCTTTTTTTTTACTGTTTATATTGTTTATTGCATTAATAGCATTTGTGTAAGAAAAAGAGTAATAAGCATTGTTGTTATTACCTTTTGTATTTTTTTCGTTAATGTTTGGTGCGCTCATGCACTCACTATTAATTGTTTAAACAGGTTTTATCACACACTATATTATAATGCTTTTTATTTTTTGTTATTTATTTTGTTGTTGTTACTAACTGTTAACTGTGTCTCTGCACTTGTTCAATTTTTAAAATAAAAAAAGTCACCTTAAATGAATATAAATTATGCGCTTAAAGTGAAGTACGTCTTTACTCAAACGAAGTAGAAGAATTCTTATTTGGAGATTTTTTATGAATACACTTTTGTCTGTTGTATTTAAAAAACGAACCAATGGTTGAAATTTTGATGTAATTGTATTTGCTATATAAACACCATCCTGGATCATTTGTTGTGGAACAAGAAACACATCTTCCGAGGATTTTACATTAATTAATCGTATGACTTCTGATCGAGCTGGAAGAGTTATAGAATTTTCTTCTGGCGCATTTTTTAATGGAATTGCGATATTTGTATCGAAATGATCTAGTCTCAGTATGATGAAATCTTAATTTCGCTGATAGTCTAGCATGCAATTTTAGTTTCTTACGAAATCTATTCCTATAATTCCGTCTACTGGAACTGGAAAGTTATTCTCGACGACATGGAATTCATGCCGTATAAGAATATCTTCAACTATTAAGTCAGTATAGACTTTGCCTATTGTCGTTGTGAGTCCTTCACCAACACCGCTAAGGTTAGTGGTTGCATGCGTATCTATTTGTTGTTAAGAACTTTGTTTAGTTTTATAACTGACACATCGGCTCCTGTGTCAATAAGAAAGGTTGACTTACCACTAAAATGGGATGTTCTACAACTTAGATAGCTATAGAGGCCAATATTTATATTACATATTTTTTTAGTTATTTTACATTCAGGGGATTTTATTAGTTTTCCGAAGTATCTTCGGTGATATAACGCACATTGTGGTTGTATGATCTACCATTGCCACGACCTCTGCCGCGACTGGTGCCATTATAATTATTATTACGACTACCATTTTGATAATTTGTATAGCCTGGTTTGCTATTTTTGCCAATATTATTATTGTTATTATTAGCAGAATTAAAACGTCTTTGGCTACTTCCTCGACCTCGAGATATATTTATTTTTCTTTATTTTCCGTTTACGAAAAGAATCGAATTTGGCTGCCCATTAGCTTCATTGCAACTACTGACAAACTTTCCTATTACTTCATTCCTGTCATTATCATTAGTGGCATTTTTGCTGTGGCTCTTACTGCAGCTTGCGTTGAATATTTTGAAGCTGATGAGAAAGCCCATCACAAATGTATACGTTTTCGAGTGATTTTGTCAATATTTCAATTTCTGAGGCATAAGAGTTGGCATTTTTTCCAGCTTGCCGAACATTGAGAAGTTTCGCCGAAATTACCTTCACGGACTCGCCTTTCACAGAGTTTTTCTATTATAGCCTGAATAGTATTTTCAGATGATATTAAAGGGCTGTGCCCTTTAATTTTGTCTTTATCAGATTTGTCGCTACTGTTTCATGGGCCTCGTTTGTTGAGTCCACCAGATTTAGCGCATCAATGAAACGTGTGAGGTTTTCCGGTCCTCCGTCAAACTCAGGAATTAGTTTGGCGGCAGTACCAAGGAACTCTATCACCGTTTGAGGCATAGTAATTGTGCCTTTGGTTATATACACTATTTTTTCGTGGAGGGAAAAATGTATGTTTAAATCTATTCCTTTTCTTTCGTAAACTTGTAACAGATTTTCCCTAATGTCCGCGTAAAATGCTTCGGCGGCTATTTTGTGTGCCGAAGTCAATCGCAAGTAATTCACGTTTAGACGAACCCTTATTTTTTCTAGCGTTTCTATAAGTATATCTAAATGTTTCTGTATTGTCTCCCCTTTTGTGTCTCTGTCATTGTTTAGGCATTTGTAAGATCTATCAAAGGGTTCTTTTAGTATCCTTATTTTCTTTAAAATGCTCTGCCAGTCCATGCAATTAAAAAATTATTTTAGTCCGCACAATTCTTTTATTTAAAAAGTTTTGTAAATCTACATATCTATGTATTTTTAAACTTTGTGTATCTTTTTCTAAGACTTCTCTTATGCAATAGGTAAATTTTAAGTTGTTCGGATGCTACTTTCGGGTCTTTGTTAACACTTATAATTTCAGTGTCCTCTGAAAACGTAGACCTTACTTTGAATGTTCTATAGCTCTTCAGAAGCTTGTGAGCGTTTCCAGGTAGTAGTCAAGTTATTTTCGTAAGTAGCCCATCATGTCGGGCTTTATGAAACGCCTGAAAATTTCAATAAATAATTACGGTGACAATTCTGAAGACTTGCTCAATCGTACTATGGCTTGCTCGAAAACCAAACTGGTGATCTGGGATGTTATTTTGTTCATTAATGTAAGGTTTTAAAGATGAAACAAATAATTTTTCCAGCAACTTTGATAAAATTGACAGTAGGATAATGGGCAGGAATGACGTAATCTGAGTAAGGCCCTTACCTGGTTTATTGATCATAACAATTTCAGACATCTTCCAAGAGCATGGGAAAAACATGGCATTAAATACGAGTAGTAAAATTCTCACAGTATAATTAGGTAAATTTCTTATTATTGATCTTGTATTACGACCAGTTCAGAGTGATTTTTTCATATCTATAATTGTAATTTTGGACTTTCATAAAGATAGTGAAATTTTAATAAGTTTAATAACAGTGTCCCTGATATTTGGAATATTTAAACTTATTATGTTATGTAGTGTGAAAATCTTCTCTAAGTGATTTGCGAAGGCTTTTACCTTTTCTCTTGAAATTTTAGCCTATGTGCGGTTATCAAGACTAAGTGGGGATTCGTAGGCAATGGGACATTTTGAGTACCTTACAGCTTTCCACAGGCTGTAGTCCGTGGTTTTTCTTGGATCCAAATTTTTTAAATATATCTCTATAGCGGCATTCTGACTCTTCTATTTTCTCTGACGAGAGTTTGAATATCAGGCGACGATTGATATGAATTTCTTTTCTCTAGTCGTTTGCTTGTTATTGCACTGCTGCCGTTACTACATAATTCCGTAAATTGAACCACAGCTGCATGAATATCAGTCGGACTTCCCAGCGGGATGTTCGGCGGTAAGTGAGAGCTTACATACATAAATACGACGTCTAGCTTATCTGCTTTGACTGTATTGTATAGCTCTCTACCTCTTGGGCTAAGAAGTCTGGATCCCCAAATTGTGTGCTTTGCATTGTAATCGCCAGCTGCAATTAACTTTTGACCTAATGTGTCAAAAAACGTGGCGTATTGATGGTGTTCGATTTTGTGCCTGGGCGGACAGAATGAAACTGTAATTTTAAAATCAGTAAGATAAATAGTTTAGCTTGTATTAAATCTTCGCTGAATTCTGGCATTGAAATGTGGCCTGCGTTTTTGCGCACTATGACGGTGGTGCCACCACATGCCCTTCCACTCAGATGTGTTGTATCGTATGTGAAAAATCCATTGACTCAAAAGCAGTTTTTTATAGTGAAATGTGTTTAAGAGACCAAGTGTATGTCTATTTCTTGTGTTATCAGAAAATGTTCAACTTCATATTTATGTTGGGAGAGCCCGTTTGCGTTCCAGAAGCATATTTTCAACTGGTTCATTTTTTGCTAAGCAAAGCGTTCAGCATCTTGTTTTGGGTGCGCATCACTTCTTGAAACATGCCCTACATTGTTGTTATAAAGTTGTTCATTGTTTGAATTAGGTTTTCGATTGAACTCGAATTGTTTGTAAACGATATCTGTGGACCTTCTTTTAAGATGTGGGCGTAAGAGTGTTTTTGCGCGAACTGACCTTTTCCATCATGATTAGTATCTTTATTTTTAAGTGCTTGGACACACGAATAATTTGTTATAGTGCGTGGTACGTTACTAGGTTGTGCACTAGGTATAGTTTCAGCACGAAGCCTAGCAAATTGGGAAGCCTCTAATAGGTCCTATTCGGGTTTGTGTACGATTTTTAAATTATTTTCATCTGTACCAAGCCTTTACAGCTATAGCTAACAATGTAGTTTTCGCTGCAGTTGCTGCTTTTTTAAACTTAGGATGGATACGTTTTGGAAAAGGTACATTCCTAAGTTAAGTGGACGTCCCCGCACACACCGCTTACGGATGGTAGTTTACACTAAGTTTTGGTGCGCTGCACTTGAAACCCTTAATTTCTACCCGAATTCGTGTTTCTACTCATTGGTTAAAATATAATATGTATGTGAGGTCTCACTTATTTTTGAACATCACACTCAGAAATCCAGCTGATGTTAAAGCGGCTGTAGATCATTTTAAAGTCGTTAAAACTCGTCGTTTCACTTCACATGATATAAATAATTCCACGTTTCCAATTATTAGTGACACTGTGAATTATCCTAGGAAATGTAGGTTATCTTCTTTAAAATCGACAATTAAAAATATGGAAATAAAGAAATCACCCGCACCTGATCGTATTACAGGATCAATGATTAAAACTTACCTAATTCAGCTGTAAGAATTTTACTTTACATATTTAATGGCATTAATGTCGGCTTCTTCCCATGCTCTTGGAAGGTGTCTGATGTTGTTATGATCCCGAAATCAGAAAAGGATTGAAGCCAGATTACATCCTACAGGCCCATTAGCCTACACTCACTTATGTCAAAGATATTTGAAAAATTATTCGTCTCGAGTGTAACTCCTTTTCTAAATGAACACAACGTTATCCCAGATCATCAGTTTGGTTTTCGAGCAAGGCATAGTACGATTGAACAAGTCCATATGGTATTCTGCTGTGGGGTACTGACTGTGCTTCAAACATCCAGAAGTTACAGAGAAGACAGTCTAGGATTTTACGTCCCCTGGTACATAAGAAATGAAAACATACATAGGGATCTCAAAGTTCCCACTATCCACGAAGAAGTTAAAACAAATACGTGAACAAACTAGTCGCACATCCCAATACTCTAGCACGCAATTTATTGCAATTTGATGGCCACCAGAGACTAAAAAGAACTGACACATTGAGCCTGGCGAGGCGGCTCTCTCTACACAATAGAAGATAGATTTTTAAGATTTGAATACAAAAAATTAGTTTACGTTGGTACTAACTAGTAAATAATAATTAAGAAATAAGATTTGAATACTTATTGTGAATTTCTTTTAATAGACAGATTCAATAAAATAAAATACAGTATAAAAAAAAATGTAACGTTTTCCTTAAGAAGGCAAAATTGTCCACCAATCACAATAAATAATACCACCGTTCTAACGGAAACACAAGTTAAATATTTAGGTATCCACCTAGAATGGGCGTCTAACTTGGTCCCGTCACATTGATGCAAAAATAACGTCCATAAAGCTTCGAACAAATCAACTACATTGGATAATAAGTCCTAACTTAACCTTGGCTTTGATATATAAAGTCTTTTTATACAAATCCGTTATAAAGCCAATATAGTCATATGGTCCAGAAGTTACAGAGAAGACAGTCTATGATTTTACATCTAGAGGCTTAAAAGAACTGGCACATTGAATGTGGGGAGGCGGCTTTCTCTACACAATAGAAGATAGTTTATTGAGATTTGAATACAAAACATTAGTTGTTACATTGGTAATACTAAGTAAATAATAATTTAGAAATAAAATTTGAATATTTATTGTGAATTTCTTTTAGTAAAAAGATTCAATAAAAGAAAATTAAGTATAAAAAACAAAAAAAATCACATTTAACAAGTGTCTGCACGTGGACCTAAGCATGCTAGCGAGTGCTGGACATTCAAACAGAATGTGCGCTACCGACTCAGGAATCCAGATAAGGTACTTTGTTTATATCTAAGCACATTCTGGCTTTGCTGCCCAGAGCCTTTTTGAATCGTTCGACCCTGTCTATATGTTGTAGTCTCCCCCAACATTCCCTAATGATTGGTTCGGGTCCAGAGAAATCCACAGAAAATCCCCTTTTTCGCCAGTTCGCCTGCTCCTTCATTGCCACCTGTACCCACGTGTCCTTTAATCCATATCAACGATTCCACATTCACTGACACACATCTGCTTAGTTTTGGAACACATTTTAGTACTAGTTTGGGGTACACGTTCAATTGATTGTCAAGTGTCTTTTGATTACACTTGACAATCAGTCAACAATTGAACCTACCAAGCACCCGAGTCTTCAGCAAGTGATTCAACACATGCAGCAACCAAAGCAATTCTGCCTGGTAAGCGGACACATACTACAGGACAACTTCAGCTCAGCTAAATATACACCTGCAGTCTCGTGAACATGGTAATGTCTTTCTCCATGCACTCATTTTAGTTTACTACATTCATAAAAGTAAATATTTGTTAGTCTCATAACGTCAGAAATTTAGAGAGGTATTAAGAGTATAATTTGTATAAAAATTAAGTTCAACCAAAATGTCCGTTCGTACCGGCGGAATGGCTCAGATGTAGGAAATGATTTCCTTAATATAGCCAGCGTAGCATTCGAATTCCTACAAAAGCTTCCAAAAAATTTCTAAAATGTTAAACAATTTGAGCCTCGACTTCGGTCTGTTTATTTTAACAAAATCATTTTTATTTGCATTGTAAGCTATCTGTAAAATTATTTAAATATGATTGGATTAACATTTTTAAACAAACACCATCAAATTATAAAGTGTTAGGTTTATTTAAATTGTTTTTTTACTGCTTTAATTTCTTATAATAAACGATAAAAAGATTAATTATGTAAATGTTGAGTATTTATAAATATGTATCTAACTTTTTGTGTACCGATTGTGTCTTCGCTTCTTGTTATGGGATTGTCTTGTCAAGGTATCGTTGAGTCGTCAGTTTTTGTATTATGTATCGATTAGCCGTTCAGGCGTTAAATCAATTGATCGTCCGCCCCTTCGCCGACTGCTCTTTGTGTTTTTTGAAAATAAAAATTTTTCTTCTACCTATTTAAGTTGGCGGCATGTAGCACTCTAAGTAAATATACGTTCTTAAACAGCCTGTGTGGATACATGCATACATACAACTATTTGTTTGCGTTTTTATTATTACCCTTCCTTGGATTAAATACCTGTTTACTTATGTTTTTATGTAGAAAACTAATAACGCACACGATCAATGCGTTCAAAATGCGCGGGCATATACACATGTATGTACGTACTCGTATGCATGAGGCACAAACGTAAGCATAAACGTATGTATTTACATATTTATATGTAAATTATAAATTATATGGAAATTGTTGGTTTAATATATTTATGTTTGCTGAAATTTTGTATTCGGTGTCCAACTTCTCTTCCGCGTGAAACAAGGCTATACCAAGACATTACAATGGAAATTCTTACCACAAGCCCCGTATTCTGCACCCAATACTCAATTTCTGGCTATCACCTCATTTCGAAAATATGTATGGTAGGTTGTGGAAGTTTTCAGTTTGCAAGAAGTCTTTATTCTAATCTAAAAAGAAAATAATAACCGAGTCATCATTTTATGAAATCATAAATTAATCATATTCGAATATTTCTTGCGCGATGAAAATAATTATTTATGCACTCATATATTCCAGTCGAAAATTATTGTTTTTTTCGAATGAAAATGGTTTCTTAGTCGCGGGTTGCGACTATTCTGAAAGAGTCTATTTATGACTGGCTTTTCTAATCACTTACAACTCCTTTTCTATAAATATTACTGAACTAATTTTTCACTTTCATAATTTTTGGTACAGCATAAGCTAAGCATTTGTGGAATCATTTTCGATTTTGTTTTTTGTACGCACATCTTCCGCTTTAGTCGTATACGGTATTCTCAAAACGCACAGTTTGTTGCTTTTTGCCAGAAGAGTCTTCCAAAGGCTGAGTGGGAACGAACATACATATACGTATTGATGCTTGGATGTATTTATATACTCGTACTTAACTACACGTGTGTGAGTTCGAATGTGTTTTTATTAAACTTTGTGAAGTGATCAGGCAACTAAAAACAAATTGGAATAGAGGTGTGATGATTTTGCTCGCAGCTACAAATTACCGCCGCAGGTTGCCTTTTTTGCGGCTTCTTTTGGTGCTGTTGAAATCAAATCGAAATCCATTAAAAAACGTTGAACAATTTTAGATTGTTTTTAACAAAAATAACAAAAAAGAACAATTAAAAAAGGTTAATATGTACATATGTATATAAACACACAGTAGGCTTAAACAAGTAAGAGAGCTATATTCGGCAGTGCCGAATCTTACGTTATCTTATACGAGTATCTTATACCTTTCACAAAAGTATGAACTTTAAAGATGTACTACAGATTTTTTTGCAGTATATTGTTTGCGATATTTAATTTTGGACTCCGGTTTTAGACGTTTTATTATTATTATTTTTTTTTCGTTTTAATATAAGTATTTTTGATCGGTTAATGGATAAGATGTTTGTTCTAAATTATGTCTATTTAAATTTGCTCTACTTTTCTCTGAATGCTTATGAATTTTTTGATGAATTGTAGATAAAGTCGATTTTAGTACAACTTCTAATATTTGATAAAATTTTGAGTTTTCGGTGTAATTTCAGCTTTTGGGTAAATTTTGTCGTTAAATGTCAAGATATGGTAATTTTATTTTTTTGATTCCTTGTTTGTGAAAATGAAGATTTTTTTAGAACCTGGTAACATCGATTTTGTTAAAATTGTGACGACTTCCATAAAATACTTGATATTTAAAATATAGCGAATTTTGGTTTTTGTTGTATTTTTGCAATTATTTTGTTTTATTCCAGTTTTTTTGATTTTATTGTGAATTTTCGAACTTTCGGTAAATTAAAATATTGCCAAATTTAGAATTTTTCGTATAATTTTGACACAGTTTCGTTGTTCTTAAAATTTATTTTGATAATTTGTACTAGTTTGGGTACGTGACAAACGTTTTAATTTTTGTGACTTCGTTATTTTTTATTATTTTTAAATATTTTGGTGAATTTTTATTTTTTTGGAGAATTTTTTAAATTCTTCGCGAAACCACCACTGTGGTGAAATCTGTTTTTTTTAGATATATTTGTTAAACCATTTTGTTAACAGTTGTTTGTAATTTGTCGCGCTTTCAATGAAATCACAAAATGTTCGTGAAATTTATGTTTTTGTGGAAAATAATTAAAATTCGGGAATTTTGGATTTTAGGCGTTTTTGGTAAAATTTTGGTTTTTCGTTCAACTTTGATTTTTTGTCAAAAAACAAATTTTATTCCAGTTATTCGATTGTATGGTCAATTTTTGAACTATATTGTAGATTTGTGCTGAATTTTCGAATTGTGGTCAATTCTAAAGCTATCGTGAACTTTCGTGTTTTTAATATTTGAGATTAATTAACATTTTTGGTAAAATTTATAATATTTTTTATTTTAGTAAATTAAAATTTTTTGGTGTATTTTTACCTTGGGTGTGAATTCGCTATATAATTTTTGTACACTTCACAAAAATGAAAACAGTATAAACAGGTTTGTAATTTCTGCAATATTCATTTCCGAACGAACAAAGTATAGATATTATGGATCCTTATAGGTAGGGAAGTTCAATTAACGATGTCCGGATGTCCAATATTGCTTTGTTACTTTCACTCTTGCATGGAAAGGCTTATACATACGCCTATACAATTTGGGTATTCTGAATCGTTTGCAACTGTTTCCAATTAAAAGTATATTTTTAGGTTAATTACATTTTTATTTATTGTTGAACACATGGAGGTGCTGTAATTGATGTTTACCGTATATGTATTGTCTAAAATATGTGATTACCAAATGTATAGCGATTATTTCTTGTTCTTTAGTAGATATATTACTTTCGCCCTTGGTGAAGGTTTTTGGCGCGTATGCTACTGGTAAAATGTTTGCCTTCTTTTTCCTGTGTCTGTAGTTACAGAAATTTTTTTCGAAAAATTAGGACATTGCAGTAGTGTTGAGCTCATTAATGCGTTCTTTAGATAGTGCAATGCTATATCACAGTCATTATTCCATTCGAATTGCATGTACGTCCTGGATAATGTTGTAAGGTTAAAAGTTTTTTTTATAAATCTTCGATAGTAGCTACAAAAGGCAACGAATATCTTTTGCTTCGTCGGCATTTTTGGGTTTCGGATAATTTTCAATTATTAAATATTTACTATCATCTGGGAGGGTTCCGTTATCAGTACATATATGTACTGTGTTTTGTGAAAAAGCGACATTAGATACAAACAAGAAAAAATTTAGCTGTACCAAAGTATGTGGTATTCTATATTCCTAGTGCCGGTTCTGAATCCTTTATCCCTTATCATTGTTCATAAAAAGTATTAGTTGTGATTACTCTGATTATAAACGAAAAACATCGCTGTACTACAAAGTGTATTTAACTCAGTTTTGAATTCTTTTGAACATTTTTTAAAATGTCTGATGCATTTTTTAATTATGTCATAATGAGAGGTACTTTCGGTTATTATTTTTTGTTTTATTGTAACTATTGTGTTGTTTGGGTTTAGAATACGAATGAATGCTTTGTCTGTCTTGACTAGTGTATTTGCTATTAAATATGCAACTATGCTGCGTCATGTATTTGTTTTATGTATTTAAAGTTGGGCAAAATAACAAAAGTTAAGTTTATGGTTATACACATTTTTATTTATTGACTTGATTCTTAGAGGTTCGTTCGAGTTTTCCCATTCTGTTGCTCGGATACAGTTGCCGTTTTTTTCGTATACCATTATACCGGTGAATATTTCTGTTATAATTGTTTTTATACCGATTGTTATTATTATTATTCAGGCGATTTTTTTGTCTTCTGATAGTTATTCCTGCGATAGGAATTTCTATAATTTCCCTGATAATTTCGGTTTGATTTTTGTCTATAACAGTTGCTTCCGTACAACTATTTGCTAACGGTCTCAATCATATTGTTAAATTGCCCTGCTTCCTTTATAAATTTAACTTGATGTTGCAGTTTTTAGTAGTTACTTTTATGGCAACTTGAGTGGAGTATTTGCTAGCCAATGCGCATGCTAGTATTCTAGTCTATCCGATATATAATCCAATGATTTTGTAAAGTTTTATATTTCATTACAATAACACTTGCTGATTTATTGTTTTGTATTCATTACTTTTGCAGACATTTCATCTACAGTTTCGCCTTTAACAGTATTATTTAGTATATTTTTAATATCTATTATTGTTGATTCATTAGTTTTGTCTTCATTAGGGAGACTGCAATAGATTTGTGTGTCTTTTATTGAATAAACTAGATCTACGAGTAATGAGTCAACAAATGACCGTCGATTTTCAGGTTTGCCGTCGAAATCTGTAATCAGCTTTGAAGCTGTATTTCAGACATACTATACACTACTGTGTGCGTCGTTTTGTGTTCTCTTAATTCTTCTTCTAAGGTTATGTCAAATGTAAGCTTGTAGCTATTTTCAACATTTTATTCTTTAAATCAAAGAAAAGTACCTCTGCTGCAGTTTCGTGTGCTGCTTTAAGTTGATTATAATGTACATTAAGAAAAGCTCTAATTTTATCAAAGTGTTTAGGAAGGTAGTGAAAATGGTATTTTATTGTCTCTTCTTTAGTTGGCCTATCAATATTTTAGCCAAAGTCTTCTTTAATTAGCCTAACTTGGCTAATAATGTCTTGCACCTGCATTTGTTAGATTTTGTCCAAATCAGTTGCTCTACTCATATATATCTTTTCTAGTCTTTCATTATTTTAGTACATAAACTACCCAGCCACACACTAAACCAAACTATTCGTATGCAAAAACATTGAGAAATGATTTACCTAATGCGAATCCCAAAAGTTCTAATGCGCATAAACATTCATATCACCACGTCCTTGAAGAGGGTGCACAGACACCCCTCACTACCAATTCGAGCTCAATCGATTATTTAATACAATCAATGAATAATTTCATGACAACTCTGCAGGGTATGTTTCAGGAAATGATGCGAACCCAAAACATGCTTCAGCAAGTTCTGCTTAGCTAAAAATGAACCAGTTAAAAATATGCTTCTGGAACGCTAACGGGCTCTCCCAACATAAATATGACGTAGAACACGTCCTGCTAGCACATGGTATAGACATACTATTAGTTTCTGAAACACACTTCACTATAAAAAACTGCTTAAGAATTGATGGGTTTTTTATATATGACATCAAACATCCAAGCGAGTGGGCATGTGGTAGGACTGCCATTATAGTATGAAAAAACTTAAGGCATTTTCCATTGCCTGAATTCAGGGAAGACAGGAGTCTGGAGATCCAGACTCCTTAGTCCTAGAGGTAGGCAGTTGTATTATGCAGTTCAAGCAAACAAGCTGGATGGTGTATCTGCCGGTAAACCCACCTATTGGCCCACAGACTTTAATAAGTTGCCAGACCTCATTGATTTTGCTATAGTAAAAACATCAAACGCGACCAACTGTTCGTTAGTTCATCCTATGACCTATCTTCCTATCTTTGTCACTGCACCTAAAACCCTTAGTTTCTATCCGAACAGGAACATGTATTGAAAAATATAAAATGTATGTGAGCTCTCACTTATCTTGGAACATCTCACTGAGAAATCCAGCTGATATTCAAGCAGCTGTAGATCATTTTACAGACGTCGTGACTGCCGCAGCCATAGCTGCAACGCCAATAAAGCCATCAGCTAAAATAATAACGTACCAGGCAACATTAGATATTTAGATGCTCGTCATTGAGAAACCACTACTAAAAAGACAATGGCAAAATAGTCGTTCTCCACACATAAAAATGCAAATGAACTTATGCCAGAAAACTTACGCAGTAAATTGAGACAGAAGCACGAATTCGCCATCGACGATGCTGTAAAGCACTTCAATATCCTATTGCTTACGAATCCCCACTAAGACTTGAAGACCGTACTTGCGGTAAAAACTCAAGTGAAAAGGCAAATGCGTTCGCAAATCACTTAGATATGGTTTTCGCACCACATGATATAAGTAATTCCACTATTCCAATTATTAGTGATACCGTGAATAATCCTAGGAAATTTCGATTGTATTCTCTAAAATCGACAATTACAAATACGGATATGAAGAAATCACCTGGACCTGATCGTATAACAGGATCAATGATAAAAAACCTACCTAATTCTGCTATAAGGAATTTTACTTTACAAGCCAAGTTGCGCGTCGGCTTCTTCCCATGCTCTTGGAAGATGTCTGAAATTTTTATGATCCCGAAACCAGGAAAGGATTCCAGCCAGATTACATCCTACATGCCTATTAGCCTACTGTCAGTTTTGTCAAAGATATTTGAAAAATTATTCGTCTCGAGTGTAACCCCTTTTCTAAATGAACAAAACGTTATCCCAGATCATCAGTTTGGTTTTCGATCAAGGCATAGTACGATTGAACAAGTCCATAGAATCGTTACCATTATTAGATCGGCTTTTGAAAGAAAGCATACTACTCAGCTTTATTTATAGACATTCCCAAGCATTTGATAAAGTCTGCCATGATGGGCTATTTACTAAAATAGCTCGGGTTCTTCCTGAAAACACCCACAAGCTTATAAAAAGCTATTTGTCAGATGGAACTTTTAAAGTAAGTTCCAACGTTCAGCTTGCAAGAAATGGGAAAATCGGTGAAGGAGTACCTCAAGGTAGTGTGCTAGAGCCGCTATTATATATCATCTATACAGCGGATATGCCGACAAGCCCACATACATACACATCAACCTTTGCAGACCGACTGCAATTATAAGTGTCAGTAATTATCCAAAGGATGCATCTGAAAAACTGCAGTCACATATTCACAAGCTAGGAGAATGGCTAAAACAGTAGAGAATAAAGGTAAATCTGTCGAAATGTGCTCATGTAACGTTTTCCGTTAGAAGGCAAAATTGTCCACCACTCACAATAACTAATACCACGGTTCCAGCAGAAACGCGCGTTAAATATTTAGGTATCCACCTAGATCGCAGGCTAACTTGGTCCCGTCACATTGAGGCAAAAATAACGTCCATAAAGCTTCGAACAAATCAACTGCATTGGCTAATAAGTCCTAACTCAACTTTGGCTTTGGAATATAAAGTCCTTTTATACAAATCCTTTATAAAGCCAATATGGTCATATGGTATTCAGCTGTGGGGAACTGCCTGTGCATCAAGCATCCAGAAGTTACAGAGAAGACAGTCTAGGATTTTACGTCATATCGTATGCGCCCCCTGGTACCTAAGAAATGAAAACATACATACATAGGGATCTCAAAGATCCCACTATCCCAACACTCTAGCACACAATTTATTGCAATTCGACGGCCACTAGAGACTAAAAAGAACTGACACATTGAGCCTGGCGAGGCGACTAGAAGATAGATTTTTAAGATTTTAATACAAAAAATTAGTTATTACATTGGTAATAGCTAGTAAATAATAATTTAGAAATAAGAATTGAATACTTATTGTGAATTTCTTTTAGTAGAAAGATTTAATAAAATTAAATATAAGTATAAAAAAAAGTCTTTCATAATGAATAAGCAACTTTGATTGAAGGAGAAATAGTTAGTTTCCCCACGTTTTAAGAGAAAAAAATCTTCTTCTAGTTAAGTATAAATCGCTTTTAGGAATATTTTTCTTAGTCTTTCCTTTATTCATATCTACAAGCAAAGTTCAATTTGTAATGTTTCCTATCATTAAATTTGTGTCTATATATCTAATACTTTTCTATTATTTTATACAGCGGAAATGCCAACAAGCCCAAATACAGTTTGTAAATGACACTGCATTTGTAAAAGTTAGTATTGATCCGAAGGTTGCATCTCAACAACTGTAGTTGCACATTCATAACTAGAGCACCGGTTGAAAAAGTGAAAAATAAAGGAAAACCTATCGAAATTTTCTCACGTAAGGGGTTCCCTCAGAAGTCAAAATTGCCCACCTATAACAATAACAAATACCACGATTTCAGCGGAAAATACTCGTTAAATATTTGGGTCACGGCATAATGAGTTAAAAATAACGACCATAAATAATCAACTACACTTTCTAATTAGTTCTAATTCAACTTTGGCTTTGGAATACAATGTTCTTTTATAGAACTCCGTTATAAAGCCCAAGGCTTGAATACTTATTTAAAATTTTTTTTTAATATAATGCTTCAATAAATCAAAATACAGTTAAAAAAATTACTCTCTTACTTATACAGATGCTAATAATGCAATTAACAATTTAAATAATCATAATTATCCGCAAATAAAAACATATCTTCACAGGTAATAACAACGCTTGAATCAAATAAAATAACACAAATAAACGAGACGGGTGCTAAACCAAAAACTGTGCAACAAAAAACGATCCACGTAATATAATAAATTCAATACAAAACCTGCAATCAGATATGTCTACGTACATAACCTAAGTCTTCGCTCAAGATCGCAGGGCGAAGCAATATAAAAGTTCTGAAGTAGCTGCAAATTCGATAAATGAAAATAGATTCTCCATACTTGCTCCCCCAAATCTACTTATGCGAGCAAACTTCCAACGCGATTGTAAACATGCTGTACCAACATGTAGAAAAGGAACGTCGCCTTCACTCAACGGGGACAAACCCAAGAATCAAAGACCCAAGCACACGGCTAAAAGGTTATCGGCTTATCGCAAGTAGACACTGACAAAAAGAGTTTTTATACCTTTCAGCTAAAAACTGCAAGAGGTTTGATAGTAGTTATAAAGGGAATTGACAATTCTGTACCTATCGAGGAAATAAAAAGTGCTATAGAAGCAGAAGGATAAGAAGGTCAGTGCACAATATGGCAAACAAGGATAAAGTTCCAATACCAATGCAGCGTGTTGAGATTATATTTAACGCAAGTCACATAAAATTGCAAAAACTGATTACAAAGTAAAAAATCTGCATGTAAAAATGCGAAAATGGTACGAAAACCCGAATTTGAACATTATAAGGCTATTCAATTCTCCAGGCATCGCGCTGGTTCTATTGCTAGTACACAACCCAGTAACGTACCACACATTAGGCCAAACTATACTATATGTACAAACATTGAGCAATGATTTGCCTAGTGTTGAATTACTCTTTAATTGGCCATTTTGCTTATTTATTTGTTTAAAAAGCAAAGAGATAGAGATGAAGTTCTTGACTTCTTTAGTTTTTTCTTATTTTCAAAAGTTTAGTCTTAATACTACATAGTGTGCAAATTTAAGAAATAAGCTAGAATATTTTATAAAAAAGTAATATAAACAAATACTCAAACACATAAGATTGTATTAATTTGATAAAAATGTGAATTAATTTCAATGTGAAAACTTCATAGAAGTTATTAGAAAATATTGCATGTGAGTTTGTGTAGATTTCCAGTAGACCTCTTGGGATATAACTTTACTGCCTTCTTACGATTAAGTTGTCGATTTATCATAAACACTTTGCTCTTAAGCATTTTCATAAGAAATTAGATGCGTCTCGTAAACCTCAACCACTCGTAACCGCAATGAATTGTGTTTTTTTATTTAGTTTATTTAAAGCAGCAGTACAATGACGCGAGCAAAAATTCCACTGGAAATTTATGATACATACCAATTTTCACTTAAAGGAAAATGAAAACTGGGAACAAAATGTTCACTTTTTATCCACAATAGGGGTAAATATTATTTAAAAAAAACCCCCCGCCTACAAACATAATATGTATATATATTATTATTAAATATGTGTATGTAACTAGTTAATATATGTATACATGTATATAATTATTAACATATATTTTACCAACTTGTGGTTTATTTGGTAACTTGGTGGTATGTTCATAATTTGTAAAGTTTTTGGTAGAAAATTACAGACTCGAAATTTCAATATATAAAGTTACAAACATTACAAAAATGGTTAGCATTTAATTTCTAAAGGTTTTATGTCTGACAAAGGCGGCTCAGACACATTGTTACTATGGAATATGCTTCGGGTTGGTGATTTATCATTAAGAAGTGTTAGTACTATTAAAAATGGTTAAAATGAAACTTGTTTCAGTGGCTTTTCTAATTTAATTTTTCGCGAATGAAAAAGTTGTCAATTAGATTTAATGAAAATAAAAATAACGAGTGCCTTATATATGAACACTAAAGAAATTCAAATTAAATAGAAAACATAGTGTTTTGTAAAGAGGATCGAGTCATCAATGGAATAACACATATGGCAAATAACCTTCACGACTAAGCTGGCACATATGCACTGTTTTTTTTTTTAAATTTTGTATGCGTATTTTGCGTAAGATGATAGAATTTGTTGACATATGTATGTATGTAGACCTTCGACATCAAATACCACCATAAAAAGAAATATCTCTTGGAGTAATTGTGTAGTTTCACGGACTGTATGGCGGTGTTACATCCGTCTTGTTGAAGCACATGTTGGCCACATCAATAGCATCCAATTTCACCGGAATGAAATATCTTATCAGGTCGCTATATTATTAAAATTAAGATATTCTTTAATAACACGTTGTTCTATCGAGTAACACATAATTTGTAGTAAAGGCACTGTTAGGCACCAACTGTTTTTTTAGGGTTTTACTGCACAAATGGCGGCAAATTCATATCTTGCGTCATTTCAGTAAAACTAAAATTTATTTAAAACTAATAGTATTTTACCCCTTTCTAGATTGATAAAACTGCAGTAAATTATAAAGACAATATGGATTTGCTGTAGGGATGATTGTATGAAAAAACATTAAGAGTCTTATACTCGTATTAAGGAGATTTTCTTAGTAAAGCCTTTCTGTCACGTTGTTTTAATCCAAACACATATCTAACATAATTAATTACATTGATTTTTTGACTGTTAAAATAATAGTTACTGAACAGTTCATAGCTATAAAGTAGACTAGGGAATATAAGGTAAGCTTTGCTGAGTAGTTGCCTGATTCTCATTACTCTATAAAGTTGAGTTACCCAAATAGTCCTTAATTTTATATACAACTTCGCAACATTTGTATCAACGTGGCTTTATCAAGTTCAGTTGTTATTAAAAATTACTCCTGAATATTTTGCCCTCTGAATAGTCCTGATTTTCGTTTGTTTTTATTTCAAAATCAAAAGTAGCAAGTAAATTCTTTCTGTGAATAATCAACAATTTTGATTTTGTTGGATTCAGTCGAAAGTTGTTAGTAGTTTCCCAATTATATACATTATTTAGATTCCTGATTTAGGCTATCCGTATTCTGCTTTATAGCTTTAACAGTGTGATAATACTTTATGCAAAACAATTACATACAGATATGGTAAAATGTAGCGGTCTTAAGATCGATCCTTGAATTACGCCTTTCGAGAGTATTACAGGCAACGAGACCGCTGTGTGAGCACAAAGTTACTACTATCGATTTTCAAGATACGATGATAAAAAGCGTTGACAGTTGTGTTCCCACTGACGAAATAATAAGTAGCGTAGAAGAAAAAGTTTTGTCGTAAGATCTGTTCACAATATTTTAAATAAGAATAAATTTTCCGAACATATTCATCGTGCCCAAAATATTGAGCAATACTAACGCGAAAAGTTCCGACGCGCATAAACATTCATATGCCCATGTCTTAAAAAAGTGCACAGATATCCCTCACGAACATTTCGAATTAATGGATTCCTACATGTGGCGACAAACATCCAAGTGGAAGGGCATGTGCTGCCACTGCCATTATTATCCGTAAAACGTAAGGCATTTGACAATGATTGAATTCAGATAACAATTCTTGCAAGCCAAGACTTTAATACTAATTTTAAAATTTCATTTTCGTCAGTGTATTGCCCGCTTAGGCACATCATCAATTGTGCTGGTTCTTTGCTACGCTAGGGCAGTTATTGAAGCTGGCAACTACAAAGCAGTCAGCTGCAGTTGTAGTTTAAGCAAACAAGGTAGACGTCGTATATCCCACCTATTGACCCACAGACTTTAATAAGTTGCAGACCATTATAATTTTGCTATTGTGAAAAACATCAAACATGTTCAATAGTTAGCTAGTTTATCCTATGTCCTAACTTCTGATCATTAACCTGTAATTGTAATTGTACACAACTCTTCTATCACTGAAACAGAAGCCCTTGTTTTCTACTCAAATAAAAACACCAATTGGTTGAAATATAAAACCATCAGTTAAATGAAAATAGCAACAATCAAACATTGATATATAGATGATGCTCGTCACTGAGAAGAGAAGGCTTAGAAAGCAATGAGAAAATAGTCGTTCTCCACGTATACAAATGTTTATGAACTTATGCAAAAACCCCTAACGCAAAACACTAAGGCAGAAACAGGATTCCTCTATCTAGCCTGTGGAAAGCTGTTAGGCACTTACAATCGCCAATTCTCTACGAATCTCTACTAGGACTTGAAAACCGTCCGTGAAAAGGTAAATATATTCGCCAAGTACTTGGAGAAGGTTTTTACACCACACTAAATAAATAGTTCCACGATTCCAACTAGAATTGATACTTTTAAGGCTGCTATGAATTTCGGCTATCTTCTTTAAGATCCACAAATAAAATACAGATATAAGAAAATCGCACGGACGTGATCTTATTGCAGGATCAATGATAAGTAACATACCTAATTCTGCTGTGAAAATTATACTTTATATTTAATGCCATGTTGCAATTACGTAAACGAACTTGTAGTCCATCCCAACACTAGTATGCGATTTACTGCTTCGGCGGTATGCCGTTTTCAGTGTAATTTTTGGTTCCCGTGAGCTAGTAGCAGGTGAATCTCGTTTATCACTTAGACATTTGTACGGTTCGATCAGATAGCTTTTGTAAGGGTTGGTTAGCGGTAGTGATTACTGTTGTTTTGCTTCTTTCGTTTATCAAGTAGCCAACTTTAATTGGAAACATGTAGCATGTCGTGTGTTCTTGTATGAATTGGTATAAGTATTTTATTGCATCAGAATTTGTGTTTGCGGGATCCAGCTAAACTTTATTTTTTAATATACTATATATAGTGTTTTTTTCGATGGGATAAGTCGGTGATTACACTGTGATACAAAAGTTGAGAAAAAAATTATGCAGGGATTCTAATGTACCAATTCTATTTTGTTGGAGTCCATGGATGACGAAAATACCGTTGGTTTTTTAGGTCACTTCATAAAGTGATTTTATGACGGTAAATGTAGTGAAGAACGGGTTTTCTTAGATTTTCAGTTTTAAACAGTAACTTCTTTATTTCCCAACGGATTTCTTTTCGGTGGTTAAAAGCATCGAATATTATCTTTCAACCAAGATATATTTTTTGTAAATCGACTAACAAGTGGCTAAGTTACAGTCCTTGCAGTGTACAAAAAACGCATTAAAAAAGTATTCTTTTGTTTTCCTCAGGCTATAAGTTGCTTATGAGTTACCAAACACTATAGATATTTATAATTGCAAAACAAGGAAACTAAATTAGCTTTCCAAAATGGGTAATACCGGTTAGAGGTATTGTGTATTATTGTATCTACGGCCTTAGGTTTTCCATATATTTCGTATTCGAGTTTATTGGTATATATGTTTCTTTTTATTGTCAGGTCTAGGAAATTTATTTTGTTATGTTTTTCATTGTGAATTTGATGTTTTTGTGTTATTCGCTGAGGTATTCCGGTTTTGGTACTTGTTTATTTCCCATGATTGCTAGTAGTAGTGTTACAACCATTTTCGTATCGAAAATAGCTTGTTCGAACTCCTTTTTCTCAATATGCAAAACAACAACAGGAAAAAGGAGATTAAACATGCTATTGTCGACACGAAAATGGGTATAATACTACCACAAGTAAAAGAACAAGACCATGAGTTGTACATGTGCAAAGAAATAGGAAGAGAAGCCGAAACTGAAAGGGACAACGGAACATGGAATGCAAAACAATCAAAAGTCTTAAACAAAAACTGTTAAAAAACAACTTTACCAAAACAAAAGCTGACAACATTACAGTGTTCATCAGAAAGAAGAAATATACAAGAAACACTGAACAACTAATTAAGGAAACAAACTGTAGGAAAATTAAAGGGGACCCTACTGATGAACACCAAGCTAGCATTAAGGAAGCCATAAAGAAACGGACCAAAATAGTGAAATCAAACATTGCACATGCTCTGACTAAACAACACAAACCAGACACTCCTGTAGGACAAATAGTGAGCTACAAACCAGCACCGAGTGTTCTCAAAACATTTAAAAGAAGTATTAAAGAAGTGCCATACACATACAACACGACAGAATTAATAAAAAAACCAAATGCCATTATTATGCTCAATGTGTCAGTCTATTTGAATGTGTGTGTTTTGCGTCTTCCTGGATAGTAGGAACCTCTAGAGCTATATGGATATTTTAATTTCCTACATACCAGGGAAGATAGACAAAAACTCTAAGCGGCCTTGTTTGTAGTTTCTCGACTTTTGATGCATAAGCAGTACCCCAGATCTGTATGCCATATGACCATATTAATTTGTATTGTGACCGTAGTTGAGTACGGACGTACATCATATTTCGGGCATAATCAATGTTCGTAATTGGTGGGATTATTATTTGGTTATAGAATTGCATAATGTAACTTGGTCTCATACAATAATCTAAGCCGCAGCCAGTACGTAAACGCTATCGCCGACTCTAAAAAGTTTACGCAAAGAAAATATTTGGTGTGTGAATGAACTTTTTAAAAGCTTTTTCCAATTAATTGCTTTGCAAATTACCAATCAATAACGATTTTTGCCATAGCAGATTTGCTCAAGTGTAGCAAATTTTAGTTTCATATTGTTACAAAGTAATAGTCAAAGGTGTGTGAAACGACCTATTGTACAAATGTACAAATACGCAATAACATAAACACAAAGCTAAAATAAATTGCGTGTCAGAAATTCCATGAACCGCGATTCAATAAAATAATTTCTACAGCAAGCAAAAAGTAAACAAAAGATACACACACACACACAAACACATATACATATACAAGACTACTAAGCCAGCAACTGAAATAACTGATGCGCAATTTCGCGTATGTTCGGGACATTTCAAGAAGCGGCCGTGATCTGTATATAAAGGCGCCGTCCATTGCAGAAGAGTTAGTTGACTTTGAGATTTCAAAGAGTAAACATCTGTGTGTACAAAACAAGTGTTAAGTGTACAGTGTAAATTAGTACTAAAGAGTTGTAAAAAGAGTGTTAAGTCCCGAATAAAACTGTGTACTGATAAAATCATAAAAGAGTGTGTATTTTCATTATTGCAAGTAAACGAACCCTACAAAATAAACGTTTATTGTGGTAATAAACGTAACAATATATTTTGTTGCTATGTATTTGTAACACGTAGCATATTTGCTAGACTTGCTACAGTTGCAAGGTTCGCAAGGGTTGTTTGCAACCACGAGTGAGTTCCCTAAATAATAAAATAGATGATAGTGCTTTTTTAAATGGCAGGCGCTCAATATCACCAAACATAAATACTTTATCCCAACACGAAAATCAAACACAATTTAACAAAAATATTACAACAAATCGTACAAATATTTATAGATCCATATATAACCACAACCAAAAAGAAGGCCAGTCGTAAGTCTTCGCAAAAATACCGCACCGCTAAACAAAGTAAAACTTCTCAAGTAGATGCAATTCCGGAAACTTAAAATAGATTCTCTGTACATGCTACTGCGGATGATGAAACTGAATCGGCTGTAATGGAACAACAAGCTGCCTGTCCCAGCTGTAGGTAAGGAAAACTTTTATGTTGGTTTCTACGAAGAGGACAAATCCAAGAAACAATGATCCAAGCACATTCGAAAAAGTATTATCGGCTGATCATCCTCTTCAAATAAAAACGCGAATTGGTTGAAATATAAAATGTATGTAAAGTCTCACATATCTCTCAACATTCTACTGAAAAATCTTGCTGATATTCAAGCGGGTCTGGATCACTTTACGGCCACAGTCAGGAATTAAACACCAAAGCAGCGTTCACTTAAATGAAATGTATATCAATCATCGGCTAATATACAGACTCTCGTCAGAGTGTGTAAAATTTTCTCTAATTGATTTCCGAAGCCATCTAGCATTTCGGTTGAGCTTTTAGCTTATTATTCGTTGGGGATAGTATATTTTAAGTGCCTATAGCCTATATTCCGTGTTTTTCGTTCAATTCAAAATGATCAACTAACTCTATATAGTGGGTTCGTTTTTCTGCTGTCTGGGTCTTGATGTCATTGCCTTCTGAGCCATCTCTTTTCCCTGACAAGTGTCTGTATATCAGCCGTTAATTAGTATATATTTCTTTTATCTGATCGTTTCTTTGGAGTAGCACGTCTGCCTGCGGCCGCCGCGACTTCCGTAAAGTGATCCCCAGCTACTAAAGTATCACGTGAGTTTCTCAAGGATATTTTCTGAGCTAGGTGAGCTCACTACATTTTATATTTTAACCAACTCGTATTTTTATTGAGATAGGATGTAAGGATTTCAGGTGAATGGTCAGAAGACAGATCATAGCATGAACTGACTAATACGGGGTGTCCGCCAGGAAGGTACACTACTTTGTTTATAATTTTTTATTAAATGAAAGAGAATAGATCGTATGTTTATAAATGTTTTATTTAATGTCGGCAATCATGAATGGATTACAATATCAGATGAATATCCGCCTCTGTCAGCCTCACAAATGAGAGTCCTTTTGAATACATTTTTCATTACATTCTCACACATTTCACGCGGTATTTAATTAATTTCATTACGAATATTTTGTTTGAGTTGCTTCAGCGTTTCCGGATATCTCCACAAAAAGAAGTCCGGAGCAGTCAAATCAGGCGACCGTGGAGGCCAATCAAGATCACCATTCCTTGAAATAACTTGTTTTGGAAAGAGGTCACGCAGTAATTCCATTGTAATCCTGTAATTCAAGCCCAAAGCATTGGGTTGTGGCAATAAAAAGTTTTCAATCATATCACATCGCCCCCCATTGACAGTTACCGTTACGCCGTTTTCAGTTCCCAAGAAGTAAGGTCCAATGATTCCTCCTGACCAAATCGCACACCAGACTGTCACTTTTGGATGCAAAGGTGACTGATTAATAATTTGAGGGTTCTCCATTGTCCAGAGCCGACTATTCTGTTTATTCACATATCCATTCAAATGACAATGTGTCCCGTCACTCATTATGATATTTTCATGAAAATTGGGGTTGTCATGGGCGAGCTGTAGCATCCTATTGGCATATGTACGGCGGCGTAAATGGTCTTTTGGAAGAAGCTCTTGCGTCAACTGAATCTCAAATGGAAATTGAGGTTGATGGAATGTTTTGAACACTTTCTTCAACAGCAGTAATGTTTTTAGCCGATGTTGCCGTATGTTGTAGTCCATGCTTGTTCCTATTAGCTATAGTCCCTCTTTCTTCGAAATCATTCACTATACGATAAATAGTGCGTCTTGTTGGCACGTTGTTATAACAACTATGATTAAGATTTGAAAACTTATTGTAATTTCCTTGAAGAAAGGTAAAATAGTAATAATAATAAAAAACCTATAACAACGGAAACCCTCGTAAATTATTTGGATATTTGGATATCCCCCTTTATCTTCCAATTTTTTAAATAATCCTCCAGCTCTAGAATATGAGATTGTAGATGCTTCGATGCAATCTGCGGTTCCTTATTTACAGTTACAAGTGTCTTCTGCGAAGGTTGAGGTATATGCGTCTTTTGGCCTATCTGATGTGTAAACTATATACAGTAGCGGCCCTAATATACTAAGTTGAGCAACACACGCCGACAGTCTTCGAATTGACGCAAAGTTATACTTTCATCTTACTTCAGACTTTATATCTGTCAGGTAGCTTTTAAGGAGTTTGTGAGTACTTTCAGGAAGTAGTCGCGAGATTGCGATGCCCATCTTGCAAAACCTTATCAAACGTCTGGAAAATATCTATGAATAAGGACGGTTAATATTGTCTCAAAGGCCGTCCTAATAAGTGTAACAATTCTATGAAAATGCTCGATAGTACTACGCTTCGCATAAAATCCAAACTGATGTTCAAGGATAATCAAGGCAGAGTAGAAACAGTTTCTCAAAATAGCTTCGATAAAATTGGAATTAAGATAATTGGTCTATATGACATAATTTGATCAGCACATTTTCATGGTTTTATGATTTCGTTGTTTAAAAAAATATTTCAATAGGAAGTGAAGAAACCATTTCTTAGCATGGCGTTAGATGTAGACAGCAAAACACTGAGCGAAAGAAGGTAAGCTCCTTACCATATATCCAGCAATACGATCACGGCCGGGCGATTTTTTTACATCAATATTTTTAATTGCCAATTTATTCGCAGGTAACCGAAATTTTATAGTGTCATTCATGGTTTTATTGATAGGTGGTAAGTTGTTACAAATATTTCCATCATTTGATGTTAAAAACTTCTCCAATCGTAGGCGTCTCCCTTTTCACAGGCCCAAGTACGATTTTCAAGTCTCAGTGGTGATTAATAGGCAACATGACTTTTAAAATTCCTTACATCTTCATAAGTTTTAGTCTGTGTTAAATGTTGGATCAATTAAATTAAAATAGAACTAGAGTACTTTCAATTTGCAATATCCTCCCCTGGCTGCAGAATCTACGACTACTGTGAAGTGATCCATCGCGAATTGAATATCTGTCGAGTTGCTGTGAGGAATGAGAGCACACATACATTTTATATTTCTACCCTTTTGTGTTTTTGTTTAGATAGATCGTGATGTGCCCTTTTAAAGTAAAATAATTGTTGTTTAAGGTTAAAATTGTTGGTGAGTAACCAGGATGAAAGGTTGGTTACAAGAAGAACTTCTGATATTTCCATCAGCTATGATGTCTAGCTTGTTGACAAGCGTGCTATATAGTTGTCTTGCTCTAGATTAATAATATAATAAACAATACCTATGCTTGGCATTATAATTTCCTCCAATCTAGAAAAGTATCTGGTAAACTGATTGTGTTCCATTTTATGTCTAGGGGGAGAATATACGTATTTAAGGACGCGTATAAAATCATTTTTGAATTTTGGCATCAGAAAGGCTTTACGTTGTTCCGCACAATAATGGCAGTACCACCATATGTCTTACCACTCGAGTGTTTGGTGTCGTAGGTAAAAATCCATTAACTGCTTTCGTATTTGCATATGTAACGCAAGTAGAGCAGTTTTTTAGAGTTTTTGATATAACAGAATAATGTTTTGAATCCGCATCATTTCCAAAAACATGTTTAATCATGAAATTATTCTTTGTTTGCATTAGGTTTTCGATTGATGTCTAGGGACCTTTCTTTAAACCTTTGGTATATTTATGTTTTTGGGCATTGGGACTGTTTAAAGCCACAAAATGACCTGGAAATTGAGAACCGTTTTAAATTTTTACATTATACGAAAGGGTTATTTTATAATGTTGTCGGCAGTGTGCAGGCCGTGCATAAAGACTAAGAGAGAGGTCTGATTTTTTCATGTATTGCTTGCAATATGGTTTTCGCTGCAATTACTGTATTTTTAACTTTGTAATCGTCTCTGGAACGCAAGCATTCCGAAGATTTGTCGGTGTCGCCACAATTTCCGCGATATTATGGTTCTTTGTCTTTTAACGGGTCTTCAACTGTTATCCGACGAATGAGAATGAGATGGGGTAAACATAGTTTTTATTTTTTAAAGGAAATGCATTAGATACAATCTCATTGGCATTTTAGTCTTATTTATTATATTGTGGATGAATCTCACTACATATCCTTCAGGCTCTAAAGCGCTTTTTATAGTCTCTGGTGGAACAGATCTGTGTATGCCATTTTGTGACAATATTTGATCTCTTTGCGCTTTTCAATTGGTAAGTAACTCCTTTCTTCTGCGACAAGCCTACTTTCAAATAGCATATATTATTAATGTATGGGGGGATATCGAACCACACCACTTATTTTCTGGCCCCATTTCGCTCCTCAACTTGATATCAGGGAAGCGATCCGTAATCACAACCACCTTGCTATCAATTGAGTCTCGTGCTAGCCCTAGCCTTTACTCTTGACTAAAGTGATTTCAGACTGTCGACACTCTTCCTCATCACGGAGTCTTTTGTAATTGCTAGCATTTGTCTAAGGCATTCACATCTAACAAGTGTCTTCCCGTGTTCTTAAGCCTTAAGCTAGCCAGTGCTGGACCTTCACACACAATGTGCGCTACCGTCTCAGCCTCTTCCAGGCATAGTCTGCAAGTATCATCTTCTACGACTTTCATCTTAGCCAGATGGTACTTGTTTTCATGTCCTGTCACTAACGCAGTGATCCAGCTTAAAGTAGCCCTATTATACCTTAGCACCTTGCTGGCCTTCCTGCCGAGGGGCTCTTTGAGCATCATTCTAGCCTGTCTACATGTGGTATTCTCCCTCCACATATACAGGTGTAATGAGTTTACCCATTGAAGAACTTTAGCTCGCACTAGGCCATTCGCCAGGGCAACCCTGGGTTCTGGTACACAGAAATCCACATCAGATCCCCTTTTTTGCTAGTTCGTCTGCTGCTTCATTCCCAGCTATGCCTATGTGTCCCTTAACACACATCAACGTCACCTCATTCAACGAGGCACATCTGTTCAGTTTTAGAACACATTCCAGCACCAGTTTGGAATATACGTTCACTTGCCTCATGCGTTTTATAACTGACTGATTGTCAAGTGCAATGAGAACCCTTTTCCCATGTTCTCGGCTTCCAAGCAAGTGATCCAACGCATGCAGCAACCCAAGCAGTTCTGCCTGGTAAACTGATACGTACCTCCCCAGACACAGACTACAGGACAATTTCAGCTCAACTGAGAATATACCTGCTCCTGCCCTGCCACTCATAAGAGAACCATCAGTAAAAATGCTGATGTCGTTCTCCATACACTCATTGTGTATAATGCCTTCCGCAATGAGTGTCCGATGCAGCCTCTCGACTATATTTTCTTCTACTCATGCGTTCCATCGGCATCTGAGCAGCCCTAACCTCTTTCCCAACGAGGTCCAGGATACTCTTATGCCCTATGTTCGGCCCGAAGCTATGCCAAACCGCATCGCACCTCATTCGCAAAGCTGACAATGCGGCCGGTTACCTAATGAATAAGTCTAATGGCAGCTCCCAACATTGCCTGTGTTGGCGCCGTGCGCATTGCACCACTTATACCCATGCAGGCAACCCTATGAATCCCATCCAACTTACGCTTAATTGTACCCTGAGAGGCCTTCGGCCACCACACCTCGGATGAGTAAGTTATAATGGGTCTCACCATCATTGTGTAAATCCAGAATGCAGCCTTTGGCGAGATTCCCCACCTACGCCCACACACTCGTTTACATTGATGCATGATCCTTTTTGCTTTCCGGTCCTTTGTTTCGATGTGTTCATTCCAGGTAAGTTCCTTATCCAGGGTAACGCCCAGATAATTCACCTTCCTGGACACATTTACTTCCGAGCCGAAAAGCTTTAAGGCTTCAACCTCTACACCCTTCCTCTTAGGAGTGAAAAGCATAGCGTCGAATTTACTGGCATTTATGGTTAGACCCTGGTCACTGCACCATGTCTCAGTCACTATGAGAGCATATAACTGTTTCTGTGTATGTTGGTACTTTCGTTTTCTATACTTGTTTGTTCTCGACAAATTTTGTTGTTTGCAGTAACGATTGTGTGTTTCACTATTTACTCGTCAACGATAGTAGATATCGTTAATTTAATGTTTATTTAAATTGATATCAAGTGGCATCTCTGCAAAAAAATATGAAATAAACGAAAAGCACAAAGAAAAATGGAAAAAAACAAAGATTTTTTGGAAAAACTTGTTCATGCGTTTAGGTATTTTTGCAAAACTTAAGTAAAAAACATTTGAGACTTTTTCTACATGTAGTATAAACTTACTCAGTCCAATTATAAATACTCTCGAGAAATTTCTTTCCAACGGTAAAATTTTTTCTCGAGAAAAAATTTCCCCAATCATAAATTCCGCGGGAATGCAAGACAAGGGAGAGGGAAAATAGAATTTTCGAAATCAGCTGCTTTGCTTAGTGACATTTAATTTTTTACTTATTTACACACGTTCATCGGAGAATTTTCTTTTATTTCAATTAAAAAAAGAAAGCATAAAAAGAAAAACATTAAATAAACTGAATAGCATTGCCTTTCGGATGACTACGGAAAGTATGCCAGTTGAAGAAGATGAGCGACAACTGAGAAATCAAAGAACTGAAAGAAGGCAATTGCGAGATTTGTCTAATCCATTGGAATTGCCACAATCTTTGTAAGTATATGCAAAAAGATTTGTGTAGTTTTAAATTATGTCTTCTTCGCTTTAATGATAGGTTTCAAAAATATTACCGGGTAAATAAACCCGCTTTTCGTTACTTGTTGGAAGTGCTGACAAAGCATTCTCAATAGGCCAAAAAGCAATTTGCTATTCCACCGATAGTCAAGCTTAACGGATGCTTGCGTTTTTTTGCTGAAGGTGGATATCAAACTAGTATTGGAAAAGATTTCGACGTGCATTTAGCACAGTCTACCATTAGTATGGTATTAAAAGAAACTGTAGATATTTTTGAAACCAATCTCTGTCCAATTTGGATTAACGTGCCGATAACAGCAGAAGAAAAACGGGAAATTGCGCTGGCGTTTTATAAGAAGTACAAAATTCCTGGAGTTATCAGTGCATCGATGGAAGCCATGTTCAAATAATTGCTCCATCTGACCACAAACACCTTTTTTACAACCGATAAGGAAAATTTAGTTTACATGTTATGCTGGTAAGTATGGAATATTTTTGCTTTACTTTCCCCAGAAGAGCTTAATTAATTAAATAAATAGGCGCACTAAAAGAATGCAGAAAGTAAAGCAAAAAAATAAATGTTTGTAGACCTAAGTAATGTATTAAGTTGTTCTTGTTTGTAGTTTTGTGACGACCAGTTAAAAATTCGATATGTCGATCCTTCCCACCCTGGTGCATGCCATGATTCTTTTATATGGAGCAATAGCGACCTGCGAGCTCCCTTTGAGCAGAAATATTTGCAAGCGGAAACCAACTTTTGGCTTTTAGGTATGCTGAAAAATCGATGGAGGTGTCTCCTTGGCACAAGAGAATTGCACTACGCTCCGGAAAAAGCAGCCAAAATTTTAAATGTATGTTGTGCTCTACACAATATTTGCATCGAACTCGCTGATGTAGCCATGCCGGAATAGGAAGTAGTACCACCAGTATCGAACCAATACTTAGCTTCAGCTCAAGCTATGAGAGCTAACATTGGGCTTACACTTTCATAATTACAAATAATTTTCACTGAATACTTGTGTATTGTTTTTTTTTATTAGTTGTTTAATAAATAGTAAAGTAAAAGTTATATAACAAACAAAAATGATATAAAATTCATTTAAAATAAACATAAAAACAAAAAAAAAAGGAGACAAAATTAATTTTAAGATTATCGCAACTCACACCTGTTAGATACCTAATTGCAGCCCTCCTGTCGGTAAAGGTTCGAAAATCTCTATCAAATACTCAGTAATATAACAGCCAATTTGCGCTCATATAATCGCTGATGTCTCAGCTTGTCAAACTCAGTAATATAACAGCCAATTTGCGCTCATATAATCGCTGATGTCTCAGCTTGTCAAACTCTGAATTAATTGGGAATTCTGAAGGACATTTTGATCCACTGTTCCTCTATGAAGACACTACCTCCTATTCCTTTATCCCACTTGGAGCCATGTGTGTATTTCCAGGTGGTCTACTTGTGATCCTGTGCCCTCGCGAGAGCACGTAATTTCCAAGAGCAAGCCCAACCACTCAATCAGCGCAGAATCGGGGTAGTGTAATCTCTGAGACTAGGGTGATTCCAAGTCCCATTGATGCTGGAATGACCCTAAAGCCTAGGGTTCCTTTCATTTGTGGCGCTTAGCCGTACCGCCGTACTTAAGGCCAGCTTTCTTGCTAGTAAGTCAATTGGTAACGAGTTTAACATGGCGAAAAGCACATCTGTCGTCAGGATTGCCATACAACGCAGTACTTCCTCACAAAGAGACCGATAAGAAGTCTTATCCATAGTTTTCCACTAGACTAAACTCTACAAAATAGGACCGGTTTAATTACCGCTTCAAATAGCCAGTTCACGTTGATGGGATTGATACTCCATGTCGTTCCTATGGCCTTCTTACAGGCCATAGGAACGACTTGGGAGCTCTGATCTCAAAATTGTTGTACTTATTTTACTTTATTTATTTCACTTTATTTATTTTAATTTGTTTGTCACTGTATTATTTAAAATTGCAAAACATACATTTTACTTAAATTATGTCAACTTAAATTAAACTGCAACGCATGCATTGTTTTTAATAAAATTACAAAATACATACATACATTTAAATTAGTTTAAGTAATAAAATTCCATTTTATTAATTTGCATTTTAATTTAGGTCAACTTCTTATCTATTTTTATAAGTTTATACTTATTTCCGCATTATAAGCATTAAGTAATTTTAAATATTGTATAAAAAGATGAATAATAACACAAATAAATCGCATTGATTCTACAGTCTTCATACATAAATCACGTCTCCTTATTTTATAGTCTTTCAGTTCAAGTACTAGAAAGACATAGGAAAACAAAATAGTGTAAATTCAGACGAAACGTTTGAGTTTAATTCCACTAGATATCCTAATTGTACAATTGTGTTTTCAGAATAGCTGGCTATCCAGAATCACTCCCAGGTATTTTGCATTGCCCGAGAGGCTTAATGAAACCCCATTCCTTTTAGGAAGTTTTAAATTTGGGGATCTGGTATGTGCCCATAAATAATACGAGTACCGTTTTAGAAGGGTTGGCTTTCAGAGTATTTGAGATACTCCTGAGTAGTTTGTGAGCCATCTCCACTCTCAGGTGAGACCATGCTACAGCCACGGCTACGTCATCTGCGTACACGACCGTTTTGTAACCCATAGAGTGTAGTGTCCTGAGAAGCACCTTCACGGTAATGTTCCATAGAAGGGGGGATAATACATCACCTTGTGGATTATCTGTGTTGACTGATTTTACTAGACTGGTCGTGCCCATACTGTATGTTGGACGATGCCGACCACTCCCCCCAGAGCTTCATCAATGGAGGTCGGTTCCACATTATTTAAGGCACCTTCTATGTCGAGGAAATATTCACAATTATTAACCTCGAGTGGGTCCTCTAAATATTGCTTGGTATGCGATATCTTACCTCTTCTGCACTTACTTCGCGATTCTTTTATGGTAAGTGACCACCACGATGATTCGCTCCGAGTATGTAAGATTTGCTTCTCTGAAGGCGTCTGTTAGCTGATTGATGGCGCTGTCTGAATCCGCAGTCATTGTAATTGGCGGCGGTAGTTGAATAAGGTCGTTAAGTATGCGTCCTTGAACTACCCAGTTTGGTTTTCATCTACTTGTGAATGGCGTAGCCACCCTTCGTGCTCCGCCTATGGAGTACTTCAGGTAATGGTGGTCAGAGAATGAACAGTCAGTTGAAACTTTCCAGTTCTATACATATGTAGTGGGGAAACTGACCGCTTACCGAAATAATGACCAATATCTCCAGTCTGTTGGTGACAAAAAAGTTCGGTTCTAAGTTAAGGTTAAGTACAAAATCTGCAATAAATTCACCTATTGTATTGGTGTTTGTGCTGCCCCAGGAGGGATGGTGTGTATTTGAGTCTGCGCCAATGACAACAGTAGATGGGTACATTGACAGACTCGGTGTCACCCTTGTGCTCGCCACGGTAGATATGCAGCCTGACATTATCAAACCCATAAAAGAGTTTGCCTTGCGACGAAAGGATTGCTTGTTAAGGACACTGACAACATTCCGGTTCAAACCGCCGACAGCGCCTACATTGGCCACATTTAAGTTTTGGATGGGGAGATCAGGGTTGCCGCCCGAATGTATGCCAGGGTGGCCTCGGGATTGTGAGGCTCGGCCGGAAGGGTTACAACGGTCTGCAAGAAATCTGACAGTCTGAGATCACGTTAAGCCGCGCACCTGGCCACATTTATCCCAATTTATCGTTGCATTATTATCATATGTATAACTAAAAGAGTAATAAGTATTGTTGTTATTATCTTTTGTATTTTTTTTTTATTAATATTGGGTGCGCGCATGTACTGACTAACGATTGTTTAAACCGGTTTAAGCGTTGTTGTTTTTTTTTTGTTATTTATTTTTTTGTTTTGTTGTCTTTAAATAAGAATTTCTTCCAAAAAAATCAAATTTAAAATTAAAAAAAATTAATTCACCACAGAGGTGTTTATACACAAAGAAATTTAAATTTGCCAAACAATTTTAATTTCACCAAAATATTTAAAAATTATAAATTTTACCAAAAAGTATAATCTAAAAAAACACGACAGCTTTCCATAACTTGGGAATTGACCATAGTTTAAAAATTCACCAAAAACCACACTATAGTACAAAAAGTTTGAATTACAAAACTCACCATACAATAAAAAACCAGAATAAAAAAACCAATATGCACTAAATTTCGAATATTCATTACACAAACTGCAATTTCAACCAAGTTTTGTAATTTATCAAAAAGCCGAAGTAACGAGAGGTCAATATCAAAGAAAAAGGCACAATTTGAAAAACTCAATGTTTAACAAATATATCAAAAAATCAAATATCACAAAAAAATGTATCAAAATATTTAAAAATAATAAAAACTTTACATTTTGCCAAAATTTTAATTATCTAAAAAAATTTACCATATTTTGGGAAATCACCATAAAACTAAACTTTAGTTCAAAAATTGTTATTAAGTAATTTAATTGTTAGGCTAGAGTTCGTAATTTACTATTTCTGTTAAGATGATTTCAAAATGCAGCAAAAATTAAAAAAATTACCAAGCAATTTAAAAATCGTAAAAATTATATATTTTACCAATATCAAATTAAAAAAAAGCAATATAAATATTCTCATCCAGTAGCTGCATCGGTAAGTGAAAATAGATTTTCTGTACTTGCTACCCCGGATAATGAAAATGCCGAACCTACTGTAAGGGACCAAAAAGAGCTATTATACGTATCAACTAAAAAGTTCTAAAGGTTTAATTGTCATTATAAAGGGCATTGACAGTTCTGTTCCCACTGAGGAGATAAAAAGTGCCATAGAGGTGGAAGGTTATGTCGTAAGGTCAGTGAACAATATTCTAAATAAGAATAAAGTTCCCCAACCTATGCATCGTGTTGACATCGTATTTAACGCATCGCAACTTAAATCAAAAACTTGGTTCAACCTATATATAATTTGCGCTACATTTAAACAGAAGAATAACGTTGGAAGAGCCTCTAAAACGTAACGGTCACCGTCAGTGCACCAACTGCCAGGAATTCGAACACACGACAACCCACTGCAAGCTACCATCTGTATGCGTTGTTTGTGGTGATGCGCACCGGACTTTCGAATGCACTTATTCGAAAACAGACCCCAAAGTCAAAAAATGCAGCAACTCTGGTGAAAACAATGCAGCAAATTACAGGGGCTGCAAAGTATTTCCATATGTAAAAAATAATACGAAAATCGTACGTAAACCTGAATATGAGCAATATTGAGCTTCCCAATTTCCTCGGCTTCATGCTGGTTCTATTGCTAGTACACAAGCTACACAGCCACACACTAAGCCAAACTATTCATATGCCCAAACATTGAGAAATGATTTACCTAATGCGAATGCCAAAAGTTCTAATGCGCATAAACATTTATATGCCCACGTCTTAAAAGAGGGTACTCAGACACCCCTCACTAACAATTCGAGCTCGATCGAGAACTTAATATAGAAAATAAATAATTTAATGACAACTATGCAGGGTATGTTTCAGGAAATGATGCGAACCCAAAACAAGTCTGCCATGATGGGCTACTTACTAAAATAGCTAGGGTTCTTCCTGACAACACCCACAAGCTTGTAAAAAGCTATTTGTCAGATAGAACTTTTAAAGTAAGGTCAAAGGATCAGCTTTCAAGAAATGGGAAAATCAGTGCAGGAGTACCTCAAGGTAGTGTGCTAGGACCGCTATTATATATCATCTATACAACGGATATGCCGACAAACCCACATACATATACATCAACCTTTGCAGACGACACTGCAATTATGTGTCAGTAGTGATCCAAAGGATGCATCTGAAAAACTGCAGACCCATATTCATAAGCTAGAAGACTGGCTAAAACAGTGGAGAATAAAGGTAAATCCATCAATATGTGCTCATGTAACGTTTTCCCTTAGAAGGCAAAATTGTCCACCAATCACAATAACTAATACATACCATGGTTCCAGCGGAAACGCACGTCAAATATTTGTGGTATCCACCTAGATCGGCGCCTAACTTGGTCCCGTCACATTGAGGCAAAAATAACGTCCATAAAGCTTCGAACAAATCAACTACATTGGATAATAAGTCGTAACTTAACTTTGGCTTTGGAATATAAAGTCCTTTTATACAAATCCTTTATAAATCCAATATGGTCATATGGTATTCAGATGTGGGGTACTGCCTGTGCATCAAACATCCAGAAGTTACAGAGAAGAAAGTCTAGGAGTTTACGTCATACCGTATGCGCTCGTGGTACATAAGAAATGAAAACCTACATAGGGATCTCAAAGTTCCCACTATCCACGAAGAAGTTAAAACGTACACGTCCAAATATGTAAACAAACTAGTCCTATATCCCAACTCTCTTGCACGTAACTTATTGCAGTTTAATGGCCACCAGAGACTAAAAATAACTGACACATTGAGCCAGGAGAGGCGGCTCTCTCTACACAATAGTAAATAGTTTATTAAGATTTGATTACAAAAAATTAGTTATTACCTTGGTAATAACTAGTAAATAATAATTTAGAAATAAGATTCGAATACTTATTGTGGATTTCTTTTAATAGAAAGATTCAATAAAATTAAATAAAGTATAAAAAAAAAAAGAAAAAAGAAATTAAAAAAACCAACAAAAATCGAAATTTAAACACAGTTAACGAATTCACAAAACTTTTTCACAAAACCAAACTAAAGTCTAAAAATCAAGAAAAAATAAAGAACGAGATTACACCAAAAACTTACGAAAAATTTGATAAAATTTCCATTTAGTCTTTAATCTTTCTAATTAAAGAAATTTTCAATAGGTATTCAAATCTTATCTCTAAAATATTATTTATTCTTAATAAACTACGGTACGAAGCCCCGCTTAGGCTCATTATACCAGTTTTTGAGTCTCCGGTGCTTAAAATCGCTCTTGGTTAGGAAACACATTTAATTTGGTCACATATTTGGAAGTATGTTTTTGCTTCTTCCTGGGTAGTCAGACCTTCTGTAGATAAATTAATACATAAGCCGCCGAATCCTTGACGGTCTTCTTTGTAAATATCGGCTTTATAATGGATTTGTGTTCCAAATCCAAGGTTTAGTTAGGACTTATTAGCCAGTGTAGTTTGTTTGCAGTTTTAAGGCCAATATTTTTGCCTTAAATGCGGCGGGTGTCGATCTAGAATATTTAACGTGCGTTTACGCTAAAACAGTGTAGAACAATAGTAGGTAATTTTACTTCTGAAGGAGAACGTTACGTGGGCACATTTCGACGGACTTTCTATCATTCTACACATTCTTAACTAGTCCTCTAACTCATGACTGTGGAACTGAAATTGTTCAGATGCATCTTTCGGATATTATTCAAAACTTATAAAGGCAGTATCATCTGCATACGGTGGTGTATATTTATTTAAGCTTGTTGACATATCCGCTTTACAATAGCGGCCCTAGGACACCTGTAGAGTTTTATCTTTTTTTAAGTTAATCATTTGACCTTATTTCACATTTTCTATTTGTTAAATAACTCTTAAGAAGCTTGTTCAGGTAAAAATCAAGCTATTTTCGTACGTAGCCAATCGTGTCAGCCTTTTTCAAACGCCTGGAAAATCTCAATAAACTAGTTTGAAAAATATTGCTTACTTTCAATTGCAGAACTTACAACGGTGACAATCAGGTGAACTTTCTCAATTGTACGCTGGCTTCGTCGAAAAGCAAACTGATGGATCGGGATGTTTTGATTCGTAGGATAAAGCTTTAAACATTCGAATTGTTAGTAACCGTTATATGTAAACATTCTTTTAGGAACTGACTTTTCGCATCAGGATCGTTACGTTTTAATGGCTCTTCTACCATTATTCTTTTGTTGAGGAGGTATTGTAAGTTGTAAATTTGGTAAAGTTGCATTATATACAATCTCAACAATATGCATTGGTTGCGGAATCTTATTCTTGTTTAGAAGATTGTGCAGTGGTCATACGACGTAATCCTCCGCTTGTATGGTACTTTTTATTTCCTCAGTGGGAACAGAACTGTCAATGCCCTTTACAACAATTCCCAAAACTTTAGACTTCCGTATGTGCTTGTAGCTTTGGTTCTTGGATTTGTCCTCTTCGTGTAGCTACATAAATCTCTTCCTTACCTATAAGCTGGGACAATATGTTTTACAATGTAATTTGACGTTTGCAGGAGCTAGTAAATAGGTGGTGGGTTTTGTTCCCTGACAGCGGTTTCTGCGTCATCAACCGCGGGAGCAAGTACAGAGGACTTATTTTCACTCACAAGCATTGCAGCATTGCTGAGAAGACTTAGGGCTGTCCTTCCTTTTAGTTTTGGATAAGTAACTGTCCATACCTGATTGATTATTTTTGTACGAGTTTGAGTACCAATTTCGTTGTACTTTTTTTTTTGGTAATATTTTGTGCCATTTAATTCGATTCTGGTATGATTACCTGTGAATACATATTGTTACGTTTACTACCACAATAAACGTTAATTTGAAGGGTACGTTTAATTGCAAATATTAAAATACACACTCCTTTATGATTTTATCACTTCACAACTTTATTCGCCAATTAAGACTCAATTTACAACTCTTCAGTACTAATTTACACTGTTCGCTTAACACGCTTTTGTACACACAGATATTCACTCTATGAAATCTCAAAGTCAACTATATCTTCTGCGGAGCACGGCGCCTTTATATACAGATCACGGCCGCTTATTGAAATGTCCCGAACATACGCGAAATTGCCAATCATTTATGTCAGTAGCTGGCTTAGTAGTCCTGTATATGTGTATATATGTGCGTATTTGTACAATAGGTCGTTTCACACATCTTTGGCTATTACTTTGAAACAATATTTTTGTTTTCTTATAATCAGCCCGGCGTGACGATTAAGAAAGCACTATCATAATTTTTTTATTTAAATTGTTCGTTTCATTGTTACAATAAAATAGTAATAAGCATTAATATGATTCCCTTTTGTATTTTGTTTAATTAATGTTTGATACACCTCTTCACTTAATATCAGTTTAATTTTTTAACCATGCACTATTTGTTTTTGTTTACACACAATCTATATTAATATTATGTTGTTGTTTTTTTACTTTTTTCACTTGTGTGTCTTCACTTGTTTAATTGCATTTTTTAATAAAAAATAAAGAGAGTTGCTACGAATATTATTTTGCGCGAAATACAACGTACGATTTTACTCAACCGCGGCAAAATAATTGAAGAAATTTTATAGAAATCAATTAATTTGTTTTATTAATATTTAATAACGTATTGTAAATTAACTAGAAATATACAGAATTAAGAAAATGTTAATATTTTTTAGTTATGAAATTTTGAAGTTTATTGGAAAAGTAATAATTGCATGCTATAAAGTAAGATCTGCTATTCATTTTGGTTACGTCGCAAAATATACATACATAAAACCGTACATCCATTCATACATACGTACTCATATACATTAATTCATACTATGTAAGTATTATAGCGAAATGCAAAAAAAAAATATTAGTTAATATGAATTAAATTTCTTCCATAATAATTAAACTTATTAAGTTTATATATATATATATATAATTGTTGTATAATGTCCTACTTTTATTAAATGTTTACAGTACTTAGTCAAATGTTTGATTCAGTGTAGTCTAAAGACACATAGAATGCTGGTGACGTGCGGTGCAGAATGCCTAATAAGAAGTGTCTAATATTTTTACTTTTCCAGTATTCTAAAAATTATTGTATCGATAATACAAAATTTTTCTTTCTTAATCGAACGAATAAAACGACTTTAATCCCAAAAAATTTAAATAAATTCCATATAACAATATACCTTAATAAGCTTTTTTGAAAATCTTGTTTTGAGCTGCTCAATTTTATTTGAAACTTTAAAGTCGTTTGCTGCATATTCATTCAAACAGATTCGTGTTTATATCAATGGAAACGGTATTAATAATAAAATAATAAATACATAAAAAACATAACATAAAACATAAAAAACAGTTATAATTTAATTTTGTTATATCTAATTTTAATTTATTGGATCTTTCTACTAAAAGAAATTTACAATAAGTATTAAAATCTTACTTCTAAATTATTATCTACTAGTTATTACTAATGCCATAACTAATTTTTCGTATTCTTAATAAACTATCTACTATTGCGTAGACAGTGTCGCCTCGCCAAGCTCAATGTGCCAGTTCTTTTTAGTCTCTGGTGCCCATCAAATTGCAGTAAATTGTGTACAAGAGTGGTGGTATGAAAGTGGAAACTTTTAGATTCCTATTGATGTTTAAATTAATACGGTAAGACATAAGATCCTAGACCGTCTTCTTTGTAACTACTGGATGTTTGATTCACATGCAGTACCCCGCAGCTGGATGCCATATGTCCATATTGACTTTATAACTAAGGAATTTGTATAAAAGGAGTTTATTTTCCAAAGCCAAGTTTGGTTTAGGACTTAGTAGCCAATGGAGTTGATTTGTTCGACGCTTTAGGGACGTGCGTTTCCGCTGGAACCGTGGTATATGTTATTGGTGGACAATTTTGCAAATGAGCACGTTTTGATAGATTAGCCATTTCTCTTCACTGTCTTTGCCAGCGTTCTAGCTGGGACTGAAGTTATGCAGATGCTACCGTCTGCAAACGTTGACGTGTTTGTTTGTTGGTTTGTCGGCATATCCATTGTATAGATTATATACAATATCGGCCCTAGTACACTACCTTGAGGTACTCCTGCACCGATTTTCCCATTTCTTGAAAGCTGATCCTTTCACCTTACTTTAAACGTACTGTCTGAGAAATAGCTTTTTAGAAGCTTGTGGGTGTTTTCAGGAAGAACCTGACCCATCTTAGTGAGTACCCCATCATGGCAGGCTTTATCAAATGCTTGGTATTGCTTTCTTTCAAAAGCCGATCTAATAATGGTAACGGATCTATTGACTTTTTCAATAGTACTATGCTGTGCTCGAAACCCAAACTGATGATCTGGGATATGGTTTTGTTCATTTAGAAAAGGAGTTAAACTTGAGACGAATAACTTTTCAAATATCTTTGACAAAACTGAGAGTAGGCTAATGGGCCTGTAGGACGGAATCTGGCTGGAGTGCTTTCCTGGTTTCGGGATCATCACAATTTCAGATATCTTCCAAGAGCTTGGGAAGAAGCCGACGTGCAAAATGGCATTAAATATGTAAAGAAAAATTGTTACACCAGAATTAGGTAATTTTTTCATCATTGATCCTATAATACGATCAGGTCCGGGTATTTCCTCATATCCATATTTTTAATTGTCGATTTTAACATACAATATATTATGTTGTTTTTTATTTTTGTTATTAAATTCTTCGTTTTTTCTAACTGTTCATTTGTTTAATTAAATAAGGAGAAGGTCATTTTTTTGAATATTAATTATACAGTTAATATGACGTACGTCTGTACTCAAATACGATCACTAAGGAAGTTGTTAGGTTCTAATCTTATGAATTAATATGGTTGCGTTTATCCTTCTGAATTTTTCGCACGTTAAACTAATTCATTTTACACTATTACTTAATTTAATACTTATATAAAACACAACGGCTACTTCATTTTCTGGTTTCACTCAATACCAACTGTTAGCTTGACCAACCATATCTACATTTTCTAGAAACTTGTAGAAAACGAAAGCATCTAGAAGATACTTCTTTATCTACCAGTATGTTCTTTCTGCTATTTTTTTATTATGAAACTTGTTTTTGTAACTACTGTCTGCTTTGTTATTTATAGTGGTGATTTCTTTGCGTTGTTATTGTTTCCCCATAGTATTTAATACCTGGAATTCATATGTAAATGTTTATGATACTTGACTTACTTTTATGAGCTTATGGATTTTGAGTTTGTTGTTGTTAAATATTGGCGCTTTCAAAACAGTGGGTTACGCAAGTATTCGTATTCGACAATTCTCCAACTTTCTGTACAGCGAGTGCCACAAGTTCAATTCAACTTAAATTTTACAGGTAAGAATACTTGTTATCATTTATCTTCGTAATAGTATGCACAGTAAGCCAAATATATATTCGTATATGCTTAATATATAACTATTCAATATCTTCAAATATATTAAGGATTTAACTAATAGTGGTTTTACATTACCCGTAAATATAGCAAATTTGCTTTGAAATACTTTTCAAAATATACATCGTTTACACTGTGTTTTTGGATTATATGTCTATATTATATATATTTTGATAGTAAGGAAAAAAAATTTACTGGCAATTCTTTCATATATAGCGTAGTATATTTTTGATACAAAAAGGGGAAAAACATAATTACATCACTTAGTACTACTAGACTTTAAGTAGGTATCATAAAAATTTTGTGGAGAAGTAAATTATGTGTTGTATAGAAAAAGTAGCGAAAAATAACAAGATTTTGCAGGAAATCAAGTTTATACTAGATTTTGGTGTAATGGAAATGCAATATATAATGTAGATTTTTGGAACGAATGTCCGTCATCCCTTCCTAAGTTTGTTGAAAACCCGGTTTCGGGGTTTTTCGTTCTGAGAATTTTGTATCAATTCGATCCAAATTCAAATCACACTGCCAGAATATCAAATCAAGAAATAATATAAAACACCTATTCTATACTGAAACAATTTAAATGTTCAAAGACGTTTTCTTTGACCTTTTTATGTTTCCAGGGTGATAGTGTTTGTGTGACCGTGTTTGAATACAGACGTACGTCATATTAATTACATAATTAATATTCATATAAGGTGAACTTTTTTTATTTAAAAAATTTAATTGAAGAACTGCTAATAAAAATTCTGAATTCCTTAAGTTTGTGTTTTTCAATAATAAAGATATAAATAAATAAAAAATACAAAAAAAAAACATTTTAAAACTTTGTTTTCTTACAAAAATTATCATTTAAAAAAAATGTACTCAGGGGGTGCTTAGGTTTTGGCCGATGCTGTATGTGTGAACTTGTTAATACGAGAAAAATAAACTTTAATTTAAAAACTCTGTTTAAAACTCTCCATCGAAAAACACTTTCATAAAAAAAATTTCTAAAGTTGTGCTGTCACAACAGCAGCCAGAAGGTTTCTAATAAATACTTGGAACAATATCAACAACAACTATTGAAGAAGAATAAACACCCACAACAAGAGTAACATTATCAGCAGCATCATGAACCTTAAACGATACAAATTGATGAAAAAGAAATTGCAACAATATGGTAATAATGAAATGATTGGCAGGAATCAGTTTAATTAGAATCATCATATAATACAGGTATTTATAAAGAGAAATTAAATAAAAACGTAATGAAACTTACATAAATAAATTATTATAGCCGTAATAAAAAAATTAAAAAACATGAATACTACTGTTATAGTAGATAAAATATATAACACCATTTGCGTAATTTAGGGTGAAATTATATGATGATCAATTATTTGACTGTAAATATTTGACTGTGTTAATTTTCATTATATAAATTTAACAAAAAATTAAAATCACAAAAAAATACTAATTATTATTATATAATAATAAAATATTCTAAAAACTCACAAATCCTATAAAGATTTAAAATAACTAAGAAATAAAAACAAAATCTAGCAAAGCCAAGAAAATGCCATAAAACGTTACACACAGATCTAAAGAAAATTAATTGAAAATAACAAAAACAAAATATAATAAAATTAAGTTATTTACCAAGAATAAAAATCCAAAAAGTACGAGAAAACATTTTATTATTAAGAATTAAATTCTATTTTAAACTATCAATTCTACAACTACTGCGAAATATACGAGTCCCTCCAGCACTGTCCTGTTAACATTTTTACTTTATACTTTAGCTGCTGCGACACTTACAAGAGAAAAATTGTCTAGGTAGCAACCATTATTATTACTATTAGTCATAATGGGTGGCAAAGAATCAGAGGTCATACACCCAAATGCGAACGTTATCAATGAAGTAAAGGCAACGATTGAATATCCCATAGTATACCTTGGTATAATAATAGCCATTTTGGCTCTGCAAATATTGACGTCAATCTATCAGTTGCATGAAAGATAAATGAGATGAACTTATATGAGACGCCCTCTAGCTACCGATCTTGACAAGGTATAATAGAAACTGATACAATAATGAATGATTTTCGCAAATGAAATCCGTTGATGTATTTTAAATAGTTGCTAATATTTAGTTACATTTTGAAAAACACTCACTTTTATTTAAAAAAATACATAGAGTCAACCAGGCTGATAATCACTGGTTCTTTACCCGATCTTGGTTTCTCTGAACTGATCATGCTTCACCATCAAATGGAATGGGAAAATATCATATTGAAGGCACGAATTATTAGCGAAGAAATTTTGAAATCATATAAATGGGTCAATATAGATGGAGAAAAAAGGCCAGAAACCGTTAATAAACATATTAATATATGTATTAGTGAGATAATTTGAGCAATTAAGAGCTCTACTTAACGCTAATTACTACAGACTTACTTACACAGCCACACAAAACTGCAGCCGAGTCTTTCTACTTCAAAAAATAGGGGAAAAACTAACAACCGCATGCGCAAGAAAGGGAATCAAAATAGATTTACCCGATACTTTGCATGAAGAAATCTTTTTCACACCCTTACAGGAAACTATTTTTGAAATAGGAAAGAATATGCCACATACAGTCGTAGACAATAGAGCCTCACGGCTTATCCCCGATTTTGAAGGCACTGCAAAAAATTTCGCAATTGAACTGATGAATCCTCAACCTTCATATCGATACCAACCAGATATGAAGTTATAAGACTCGTTAACTCTTAAGAAGAGAATGTACTAATACCATAACAGACTCTAATGAGTAGTGTATATATTGCTAACACAATTACATCAAAATTCCAACCATTAGTCAAATTTATAAATACAACTGACCAAGATTTAGTCATTGAAAATACCCACCTAACCACGGAAAACTTAATGACTATAGAATTGTCCAAAGAAGTTCTGATCCAAAAAGAAAAACTTCTGAAGAAAAACTTTCCTGAATTTGTAAACTCCGAACTTGAAAACCTGAATTCATGGATGTTTTTCCTCTTGAATCGGATAAAATAACGGCTAATAATTTTTATAACCAAAAGCTCAAATTACATGATAAACAACCAGTTTATATTAAGAATTATCGAATACCCCATTCTCATAAAGATGAAGTCAATACAGAAGTTGACAAACTCATCAATGATGTCATGGTAGAGCCAACGATTTCGGAATATAATAGTCCAATTCTACTAGAGCTTAAGAAAACTTCACCCGGCACTAGCCAGGAAAGATGGAGGTTAGTAGTTGTTTACAGAGGAATCAACGAAAGACTGTTAGCTGACAAAATTTCTCTACCCGGAAGAGATGACATCTTGGATCAAAAAGATAACCTTATGGAATAAAAATTGCACCCAACTCATACCAACGAATGCTGAACTTAGGTTTCTATGGGCTGTAGCCAACACAAACTTTTGTTTAAATTGATGATTTAATAGTAATTGGAGGCTCTACGAAACATATGCTGTTCTCACCCAAGAAAAACAAGGTATTGAATTGCCAATAGCATATGTATCCAAATCATTTACAAAGGGTCAAAGCAAAAAATCCACGATTGAGCAGGAACTTACTGCAATACGGTATTTCAGACCATATGTATATGGTAAAGACAACACACAATCCGAAAATTGGTTAGTTTAAAAGTATATGAGGCCCAAGAGCACCGTAGATGCCACAATTGCATTTTACTTAGGATAAATTAATTATCCTTAAAGGAAAGAAAAAACTTTCCGAATATAAGTTGCATGACTCGGTTATTAATGGAAAGGCGACCTCTATCCAAAGCTTGAAAAAATAGCTGATAACATTAGTCTGACAACACTACGACTTTCACTAAGTGATCGTATATTTAATATCCCGCAAATACATATATAAACATTTAAAAATTAAAGTTAAAAAGATTGACCCTAGTGCTCGTTCCAATGGAGGTCAGTCGGAATCACCCGTATGATAAAAAAATAAGACTTCTTTATTATTGAAAAGGGTACGGTATGGATACGGAATACATGAACTAAATTTTGCAAGAGCTTTGTACTCTCATGAAGACAAAAAAAATAAATTCTACACCTTATCACCATGAGACTGTTGGTACTGTGGAAAGATCACATAGAATTTTTAACGAATACCTAGAAGCTTATGTGTCAGAGCATAAATTTGATTGGGACGTGGGGCTAAAATTTTTGGCGTATTATTGTAATACAACTCCATCAACAGCTCATTAATGCTGCCCATTTTATATAATTTTTTAAAAAATACCACCGTCCCTGGAACTCACAAATAACACCGGCATAGAATTATAGTACAATGCTGAATCTTGCGAAAAAGATATCATATGCAGACTCCAGATTGCGAACCGAAGAGCTGCTAGCCTAATAGCGTATGCAAAATTAAAAAGGCAACATGACTCTACAGATAAAGCTAATGCCGTCCATGTAACTACATACAATTGGGTGCTAGTCCGCAACGAGGCTGGAAATAAATTGGACCCAGTAAATAAGGGCACGTACAAAGCAATAGCTCTTGTTGCAAGAAATAAAGTTGAACTAAGGGACACCAGAGGAAATAAAATTAAAGTCCATAAGAATCGACTCAGGAAGTAGAAGTAGACGTCCGACTATTGAACACTTAATAATAAATTTTTTTTGATTTTACTGCAACATTGTTATTTTGATTTGCATTTATAATCAATGATGATGATAATGATCCAGAAGCCGTTTGTGGCTTATTATGATTACTTTATTGTATTATAATTTTCTATTTGAACGTTTTTATCTATTTTATTCTTTTTATTTAACTTGTACACCCTCAGTTTTTTATACATTCAACACTGATGTCTTCAAATAAATGTACATGTTAAGACAATTGTATTAGACAACTTCATTAAAGTAAAATTTTTTTAATTTCCAGTTACTTGTACTTAAATATTTTTATACATTCTTTTAAAATATTGTTTATTTCAAAATATTATATTATTAAAAGTAATTATTATTAGTATTATTAATATTAAAATAAAAAACGTATACAAACGTAAAAAACAATATTTTATTCATTAAAAGGGAAAAGAAAGGCATAGCCATAAAAACCCCCTTAAAAGAATGTATTATGCTGACTGAGGTTTTTCCCACACTTCGCTAACATCATATGTGTTGCTGTACGTTGTTTTATTTGAAGTAGTTTAAGTTTTAAAAATACATTGTAAAATTAATATAACAGACGCTAAGTGGAGTATACGCGCAATCGGCAACTGTTAGTTAGTTCAGCCTATGACCTATCTTCTGATCATTCACCTACAATTGTTATTTTACACGACAGTTTTGTTACTGCACCCTAATTTTCTACTTAAATAAAAACACAAATTGGTTGACATATAAAAGTTATGTGATATCTCACTTACTTTCGAACATCCCGCTAAGAAATCAAGCTGTTGAATATCAGCAGCTGTGGATCATTTTAGAGACGTCGACTTTTAGTAGAAAAATTCAATAAACTAAAAATTAGTTTAAAAAAAGTATTTGTTGGAAGACCTTCCCCAGGTGACTAGCGACTAGTCCACCTTCTCACTGGAGTTTTTCACACATGTACAATTTTCAAATTACTATCAAGCTACCTATCTTTTTATGGGAACAGAACTTTATAACAATATCGAAGCAGATCACTAATTTTATGGGGCAGTCTTGGACTCTTGGCCAATTAAAACCGTAGTTTCTTTAGAGTTTAACCCCTCCGCCTCTTGCGAGGCACCGTAACTCATCCATGTAATGGAGAAAATAATGTCCGTTCACTCACACAGAGCTCCGCATATGCACGGATAAGTCTGCATTAAAACTGGAGATCGACTGGTATTCAGAGTGTTAACTTCTCTCCGCTTTGCAGAGACAGGGACATGTTACCGACCGCCACCACGTGGAAGTATATGCCACAACTTCTTGCAGTGCACGTAGTTATCGCAAGTCGACTTGCGATGAGCCGATAATTCTTTTCCGTATATTCGGATTTGTCTCTATCCAATAGAGGCGACATAGAAATTTTCCATTCCTACGAGTTGGCAGAGCATGCTTTAAACGGCATCGGACGTTTGTTCGCGCAAGCGGGTTGTGCAGTTTCATCATCCAATAAACAAGTATTTTCTCACGCAAATATTTTCATATACTTATTTTCACAACCAAATATAAACAGTATTCTTACTAGATTAGACATACATTTTAATGTATGTATGTATATAATGCATATACAAAGAAACAGCACTATATAGAAAATATCTGCACTATATAGAAACTTCATTATACAGAAATTATAAATTTGTCCACCTTTATTTATTTTAAATAAAGCTGGTATTTTAGTTTGGATTACACTCTTCCATTTTTCTTCTTCTTTCTTCTCAGCATATTCCTGTTCGTTTAGTAAATGAATTCATTATAAAAACTAATAAAAATATATTGAAACTTTTTAAAATTGCGATAAACGACTATAATATAGTTATTTATTAAAATGTACCTATTTTTACATCTACTAAAAGTTTTTAAACAGTTGTTATTGAATTTGTAGAATTAAAGAAAAAATTGCAAAGGTATTATGTAAATAATCCCACTATGCATGATACATTGATACATTAAAAAAAGGAGATAAATAATTTTTGTTTCATGAGAAATATTTTGCAACATACGTCAGATATTAGACTGATCTGACCGCACTTTAGTTCAAAAACCTAAATAATCAATATGAACACATCCAATAAAAATAAGTGCGGGTCTAATGTTTATATATTTACTCAAGGTATGTATGTGTTTAAATATGTACACCCTCATTAATATTTTGTATTTTCAGTGATTATAAATCGTTAAGGGGCTACCACAACTGTACAATATTAGTATCTTTATGATTTTCTGTTAACTAGCCGCAAAAACATAAATATATTAACATGCACATCTACATAAGTACATATGTATGTATTAATACGTGAGTATTTACAAAATATACAGGATTGTGTACAAAAGAGATATTTTACCTTTCTTTATATTAACTGACTGATCGTTCATCATATAGAAAATATTATAAGTTACGTGCTATCATAAGTATACACACACTCAAATCCAAACACGCTTACTCCTTTAGAGTTGTACGCGATGATATTATACCAACAATGCAAAGACAAGAAACCATGTCATTAAATTCACACCAAGTATCATAAGAACAAGACCAACCAACATCAACATATAATCATCATACCTCGGCAACACCATCAAGAGGTGCAATAATACAACAAACAAGAGACTTATAAATAAATGTGTATTTATACTCTATGAAGGAACAAATAATAATTTTGCTTGCCGCATCATCAGGCAACAACAAGACAAAACGATCAGCACATAATTGGCCATTTTAGTCGGCAACTAACACCATAGTGTTTTATTGATGTTGCATTCTTGAATCCGAGCAGCCGGCAGCGTTAGTCAGTAACTTTGGCGATTACCATCGTTATTCAGAAAATTGTTACAAGTCAAAAGACGTTTCGTCGCCACTCAAAAACGCTTCCGCAGTCATGCGATTCTTTCATCTCCACATCGTTGTTCTCTATATACATATGTATGTGTGTAATTCAGTATCTGATATCCCAGTTAATAATTCATATGGATTGCTTCGGATAAAACTTAATGGACTTTAAAATTATATTGAATAAATGCATTTTTACCTGACGATACATATAATAGTGATAATTACAGTAGAAACTTTGAAGTGGAAACTCGGTAAATAAAATCCTTAGTGTCGTTGAAGAATGGCAGGGAAAGCCTTCTTATAATGCTTTGACTTTGAGCAGTGCTGAAAATAACAGATTCCATGGAAATCATTGCTGCCTGTATTTGCCTTTCAAGGTTTCACAAATTTTTGTAAGGGTATGGTTTCACGGTGTATACTGATCATCAGCCCTTGCAAGAGCAACTAGCAGGAATTTGAAATTTGGTTCCGTTCTGTCATGTCTCTGGTGGCTTTAGGATACTTATAGTTTGCGTAAGTAATACAATTTAATTTTTTTCTTATATGTAAATTTGCGTTTTTCCTTAACCGCCCATACACCTATGATTTGTTCGTGTTGGACTTCTTGTTACAAGTTATAAAATTGAAAATTTTAAACTCTTGTAATTTCTTCTGTGTTAACGGACTTGTGCACTTTTTTAGTTTTTTAACTAACTACGAACCGCCAAAGTATCGTAGACATATGTAAAATTTGTTAAAATTGTATGTGGGCAAATAGCCCTCAATTTGCTTCTTCTTTTACTTTGCCTCTTTTTTTTGTTCCGCGTGGGTAGATAATTGGTTCGGGAACAAATTGCACGCACATACGTTTTTTTTAACTTTCTTCTTGTTTTATGGAATCTTTCTATTTAAATAAATTTAAAATATGTATTCAAATCTTATCTCTAAATTATTATTTATTAGGTATTACCAATGTAATAACTAGTTTATTGTATTCTAATCCTAATAATAACAGACTATTCACTATTGCGAGAACCGTCTCGCTAAGCTCAATGTGTCTCTTTTCATCAGTCTCTGGAGTCCATGAAATTGCAGTAAATCGCGCGTTAGAGTGTTAGGATGGATGGAGTTTGCTTACGTATTTGGACGAGTATCTTTTTGCTACCGCGAGGCGCTTACGATAAGTCGTAAAACCTTAGACTATCTTCTTTTTAACATCTGATTATTAGATGCGCAAGCAGTATCCCACAGTTGAATGCCATATGTCGATATTGGTTTTATTATGGACTTGTATAAAAGCACTTTGTAATCCAAAGCCAGGGTTAAGTTTGAATTTATTAGCCAATGTAGTTGATTGGTTCGAAGCTTTATGGCCGTTATTTTTGCCTCAACTTAGGCGTCGATCTGGGTGGATACCCAAATACTTATCGTGCGTTTCCGCTGGAACCGTGGTATTTGTTTTGTTATTGGTAGGCAATTTTGCATTCTGTGGCAAAAGGTTACGTGTACACTTGTCAATGGGCTTACTTTTACTTTCCACTTTTTAAATTAGTCCTCTAGATTATGAATGTGCGACTGAAGTTGTTGAAATGCAACTTTCGGATCATTATTAACACAAATGCAGTGCCATCTGCAAACGTTGACGTATATGTAGATATAAAAGTGGCCCTAGTATACTACCCCTTTTCTACAAAATTGATCATCTGACCTTACGTTAAACGTTTTATTTGTTAAATAGCTCTTCAGTATTCTGTGAGATTTTACAGGTAGAATTCTAGTTATTTTCGTAAGTAGCCCATTATGCCAGACTTTATTAAACGCTTGGGAAATGTCAATAAATAAAGCTGAACAATATCGCTAATTTTCAAATGCAGATCTAAAAATTGTGACGATTCTGTGGACTTTCTCAACTGTACTATGATTTGTTCGGCTTGACACGGCTTTAAACATGAAACGAATGATGTTCCAAATAATTTTGATAAAATTGACAGCAGGCTAACGGGCCTGTACGACGTAATCTGACTTAAGTTCTTGCTTGGTTTAGGAATCATTACAATCCGCAACATTGCATTAAATACGAACAGTAAAATTCTCAGAGCATAATTAGGTAAATACCTTATTATTGATCAGGGATGGGCGATTTTCTCATATCTAGAGTTTTAATTGTCGATTTTAATAACGATAGCCGCAATTTCATAGGAACTATCATAGTGTCACCGATATTTTCAATAGTGAAACTACTTATGTCATGTGGTGTGAAAACCTTTTCTAAGTGATCTGCGAAGGCATTTTCATTCTCAGTTGAGCTCTTAGTACATGTGCGGTTTTCAAGTCTTAATGGGAATTCGTAGGCAATAGAACATTTTAAGTGCCTTACGGATTTTCACAGGCTACAGTTAGTGTTTTTTCTTGTATTCAAATGTATTAAACATATATTTATGGCGGAGTCTTGTTACTGTCTTCGTTTAATGCGTAAAGTTCTTCGACATAAGTTCAATTGGGTCTTGACGTCAGGAGAACGACTATATTGCCATCGCCTTCTCCCTTCGTTGACCAGAGTCTGTATCAGCCGATGATTGATATAAATTTCTATTAACTGATCGTTTATTTGTTGTTGCATTTCTTACTGCGGTCGACGCTGGTAAAGTAATCCACAGCTGCTAGTATATCAGCTGGATTTCCTAATGGGATGATTTTAAGTAAGTAAGAGCTTGCATTCATTTTATATTTCAACCAATTAGTGTTTTTATTTGGACAGGAAAAAAGGGTTTCATGTGCAGTGTCAATACTCACCTGTGAAATAACGATTGTAGGTGAATCGTCTGAAAATAGATCATAGGACGAACTGACTACTAATTGATCACGTTTAATATTTTTTACGACGGCAAAATCAATTAAATCTGTCAGCTTACTAAAGTCTGTTGGCTAATAGGCAGGTTTATCCCCAAATACGACGTCTAGCTTAATTGCTTGAACTGCATTGCCCTTAAAGGTGTGTTTTTCATTGTAGTCGCAGGCTGTGAACTTTTGTCTAAGTGGAGCAAAGAACATGGAAAACTGATAGTGTTCGATTTTGTGCCTGGGCGAACAGTACACAGATGAGACTGCAATTTTGAATCAGTAAGATTTATAGATGTAGCTTGTATAAAATCCTCACTGAATTCTGGCATTGAAAAGTGCCTTACTTCTTTGCGCACTATGACGGCGGTGCCACCACATGCCTTTTCACTCGGATGTTTAGTTTAGAATGTGAAAAATCCATTCTTTTAAAGCAGTTTTTTATAGTGAAATGTGTTTCAGAGACCAGGAGTATGTCTATTTCTGGTGTTTGCAGAAAATGTTCAACTTCATATTTATGTTGGGAGCATCCATATGCGTTCCAGAAGAATGTCTTTGAAGTGAGTGAATGTCTTTACACTCATTTTTTACCACAAATATCTGCAAACTGCTGAATAAAATGTTCCACTTTTATCATACAAAATGAAAACACACGATTTGAAGAGTTGACATATATGAACATTTATTTAAAAAAGTTTAGAAGAATATTCCATTTTTGGGGAATGTTATTCCATTGACAACTAACCGCCACGGCGTTTTTGTGTCTGATTCCGAAAAACTGTTTAAATTTTATGAGACAATGAAAAGGGTAACAATCATATTATATATTATTGTAAGATGCCTTTTGAATTGATGTATGTTATTGCATACAGCATACAACATACGTATATTAAAAAGTTTGTTTGTTTTCCATCTAAACAATTATGTAAGATGCACATCCTAAGTTGTGTTTCAGAATTTAATAAGGGTTTTAAATTTCTTACTTTTCTTAAGCTTATACTTTACGCTATACCTCTATTAGATACTTGTGCTAAAATATTTGATTCATTCTTGATTGTTTTCTTTAAGTAGTTTTCATATCTGAAAGCAATAAAATTGTCCACCGGTGCATATTGCAATACGACCTTGTTTAAGCGGATTAGAGAATATACGGTATGCGTATATTTTCTAATACGCTTTGTTATATGTAATCCTTATTGCAATATGCAATTTGCCAATATGCTAGTACCGACATCGTCTAATATATTTTTAAGTCCAGTTGTACCACTGTACAACAATAGAAGTAAGTAGGTGGCTTTGCACCTTTTAAATACTTCAAGAGTTCTGGGCACTCTGTTGAGCTCCGGAGGAAAAATATTTTCGAAACGCCACCACTCTTTTGGGAAATCCTGATGATTTGGTAATTATTTAATCAAAATACATTTCCTCTTCTTGTGTACACAATTTTAGTTTTATGTTTAGGCATACAACATGCATGTAATCTAAGGGAAATTGGATGACATATTCTCTAGCAGCATATTCCAAAATCAAAGGTGTCTGGTGCAAATTTATTTTGTTAAATACGATTATATCAAAAAGAATTAAACGCATTGTAAAACGCATTTTTGGAGCGACGAGGCTCCAGGAATCCGCAACCCCCCATTGAAACATCAAAACCCATTGCATTGCCCCAGGGTAACTGTTTGGTGTGACTTATCCACGCATGATATAATTAGACCCTTTTTTTCGAAAATTCTCGAGGGCAGGCGCTGAATATCAACGGTGAAAATTATCGACGCATGATTACGGAATTCTTTTTGCCAAACCTGCAAAGCTCATCCATCGTACTCTTCACACACGTGGTTTCAACAGGATGGGGCGATTGCACACAGAGCCAGAGCTTCGATGAATTTCCCCCAAAAACTGATCAGTCGCTTTCGGGACATCCCATGGCCACCGAGGTCGCCCGATCTAACTCCCATGAATTTTTTTTATGGGGCTATTTCAAAAAGAGGGTTTATAATGACAATCTCCAATCCCTTGTGGCTTTAAAGGAAAATATTCTTGGAGAAATCAGCTCAATTGGACCAAGTTTACTGTAGCGTGTGGCGCAGAATACAAGGCTCCGTTTTGACATCTGTATAAAATACTCTTTAAAAAATAAAATCCGCATTTCCATTATATTGTTCAATGCTCTTAATAAAACTTTGTGTCAATTATAATATTTGTTATATAAGTTTGAAAATAATCTGCTACCAGACTTCAGTGCTCAGGCTTAAATCTATTTTTAAATGACTCGTTAGTACGAAGTTCCTAACATATTTAAGGAAAAATAATTATGTTTCGAAAATATTCTCCTTTCTGAGCACAGGGTAACCAGAGGTGAAGACTTTGACACATAAAAAATAAAAAACTCAGTTTATTTTACTATGGGCTCTGTTAGAAAGAGACTAATATAGTATTTTGTGACGAAATACAACAACAAATACAGGAAAACACGGCAAGAAAATCAAAATAAAAACAAAAATCTAAAAACAAAACTAAGGCTCTGAGGGAACGAGACGGATAGAGAAAAAGATCACTATACTGTCGTTTCACCTCTGTTTACTACTTTGTGTTTCTGAGAACATTTAGTACAACTGTAATCTACAGAATGAAATTGTCAATTTTGAATTTCACAACACTTAATGTTAAAAGATAAATCTCAATCAGGGTTGGTTAGGGTTAAGTAAGCCTCAAGTAAATACACTGGCGTATAATTTGCCACACTCATAATAAACTCATCATAATTAACCATAGAAATTTTTTTTGAACTTTTAAAGAATAGAGGGCAATTTTAGAATTATATAATAAGTTTGTGGTTTGATTCGTAATGTTTGCACATCACACGGCAGGCTATCGTCAAACACTTTTAATTTTATTAGTAATTCATTTATAGGATTATAGGAAATATAATGTTCTGTGGACCAATCACATAGAAAAGATCTAAAGTCATCAACACAATTAGTTTTTTTTCAGTCTGACGGACGACTTGACTCAGTTTCATTATCACAATTGTGACCAATATCATCATCAGTACTTGCACATATTACCACATTTTGTATGGTTTTCTTGGTAGCACCCGTTGTTGTAGGACTTTTGAAAGGATAATCCTTGACGCAACATATTAATTTTAAAAGCTTTTATAAAGCTTAATAAATTGTTTATTTATTTTTCACAAATATACATGTTTCTTTTACTCTTTAATTTAATTTTATTGATTCTTTCTAAAAGAAAATTTCAATAAGTAATAAAATTTTATATCTAAAATATTATTTACTAATTAATATGATTGTAGAAACCATCTATTATTGAAACCAATCTCGTCAGCCTTAATGTGTTTATTTTAATTCTTTCTCAACGCCTGTTTTCAATAAATTGCGTACAAGAGTGATGGGATGGACCACTAGTTTACATATTTGGAACTGTCTATTTTTGCTTCTTTCTGGATAGTGGGAACTTCTAGATCGCTATGGATATATTCATTTTCATTGCAACTTTATTTGGGTGAAATTTTTCATATACTTTCCTTAAGCTTTCTAAAAAAACTACAATAAGTATTTCAAACCTTGTCTCTAAAATATTATTTATTATTACCAATTCAGATCTCGCTAGCTTAGTCTCTGGTGTCCGTCAAATTTCAATAACTTGAGTATAAGACCACTAGTTTGTTTGCGTACTTGTACGTGTACGTTTCCTGGATATGATTACCTCCCTCTTGGGCTAAGGAGTCTGATGCCCTAATATGTAGCATTTGCATTGTAATCGACAGCTACAATAAACTTTTGCCCTGGTGTAGAAAAGGATCTGGCAACTTGATGTTGATCGGTTTTGTGCCTATGTGGACAATAGTAAGTCTAGACCGGAAATTTCACATCCATAAGATTTATTGCGGTCGATTGTAATAAATCTTTCCTGAATTCTGGCATTCAAAAGGGCGTTATGTTGTTGCGCACTCTCGGATGTTTAGTGTCGTACATAAAAAATCGAATAACTCTAAAGCAGTTTTTATAGTAAAGTGTATTTCAGAGACTAAAATCAATTTTTTTCCATACTGTATTGTATTGAATCTTTCTATTAAGAGAAATTCACAATAAGTATTCAAATCTTATTTCTAAATTATTATTTACTAGTTAGTACCAACGTAATAACTAATTTTTTGTATTAAAATCTTAAAAATCTATCTTCTATTGTGTAGAGAGAGCCGCCTCGCCAGGCTCAATGTGTCAGTTCTTTTTAGTCTCTGGTGGCCGTCAAATTGCAATAAATTGTTGGGATGTGCGACTAGTTTGTTCACGAATTTGGACGTGTAAGTTTTAATTTATTCCTGGACAGTGAGATCCCTATGGATGTTTTCATTTCTTAAGTACCAGGGGGCACACGCGATATGACGTAAAATCCTAGACTGTCTTCTCTGTAACTTCTGGATGTTTAATGCATAGGCAGTACCCCACAGCTGAATACCATATGACCATATTGGCTTTATAACGGATTTGTATAAAAGGACTTTATACTCCAAAGCCAAAGTTGAGTTAGGACTTATTAGTCAATGCAGTTGATTTGTTCGAAGCTTTATGGACGTTATTTTTGCCTCAATGTGACGGGACCAAGTTAGGCGCCGATCTAGGTGGATACCTAAATATTTAACGTGCGTTTCCGCTGGAACCGTGGTATTAGTTATTGTGATTAGTGGACAATTTTGCCTTCTTAGGGAAAACGTTACATGAGCACATTTTGATGGATTTACCTTTATTCTCCACTGTTTTATCCAGTCTTCTAGCTTATCAATATGAGACTGCAGCTATTCAGAAGCATCCTTTGGATCATTACTGACACTTATAATTGCAGTGGCGTCTGCAAAGGTTGATGTATATGTATGTTTGCCGGCATATCCGCTGTATAGATGATATATAATAGCGGCCCTAGCACACTACCTTGAGGTATTCCTGCACTGATTTTCCCACATCTTGAAAGCTGGTCCTTTGACCTTACTTTAAAAGTTCTATCGGATAAATAGCTTTTTATAAGCTTGTGGGTGTTTTCAGGTAGAACCGGAGCTATTTTAGTTAGTAGCCTATCATGGCAGACTTTTTCAAATGCTGGGGAAATGTCTATAAATAAAGCTGAACAGTATTGCTTTCTTTCAAAAGCCGATCTAATAATGGTAACGATTCTATGGACTTGTTCAATCGTACTATGCCTTGCTCGAAAACCAAACTGATGATCTGGGATAACGTTTTGTTCATTTAGAAAAGGAGTTACACTCGAGACAAATAATTTTTCAAATATCATTGACAAAACTGACAGTAGGCTAATAGGTCTGTAGGATGTAATCTGGCTTGAGTCCTTTCCAGGTTTCGAGATCATAACAATTTCAGACATCTTCCAAGAGCATGGGAAGAAGCCGACGCACAACATGGCATTAAATATGTAAAGTAAAATTCTTACAGCTGCATTAGGTAAGTTTTTTATCATTGATCCTGTTATACGATCAGGTCCAGGTGATTTCTTCATATCCGTATTTTTAATTGTCGATTTTAAAGAAGACAACCGAAATTTCATAGGATCATTCACGATGTCGCTAATAATTGGAATAGTGGATTTACTTATATCATGTGGGGCGAAAACCTTCTCTAAGTGCTTTGCGAACGCATTTGCCTTTTCACTTGAGTTTTTAGCCCAAGTACGGTCTTCAAGTCTTAGTGGGGATTCGTAAGCAATAGGACATTGAAAGTGCTTTACAGCTTTCCACAGACTATAATTCGTGTTTTTCATTGGATCCAAGTTTTTTAAAAAGTTGGCGATAGCGAATTGGCGTTTCTGTCCCAATTTACTGCGTAAGTTTTTTTTGGCATAAGTTCATTTGCATTTTTATGTGTGGAGAACGACTACTTTGACATTGTCTTCTTAGTCTTCTTTTCTCAATGAGGAATATCTGAATATCTGCTGTTGCCTGGTACGGCAGTCACGACGTCTGTAAAATGATCTACAGCTGCTTGAATATCAACTGAATTTCTCAGTGGGATGTTCAAAGATAAGTGAGAGCTCACATGCATTTTATATTTTATCCAATTCGTGTTTCTGTTCGGGTAGAAACTAAGGGTTTTAGGTGTAGTGACAAAACTGTCGTATAAAATAACAATTGTAGATCAGAAGATAGGTCATAGGATGAAATAACTAAGAGTTGATCGTGTTTGATGCTTTTTACTATCGCAAAATCAATAAGGTTTGGCAACTTATTAAAGTCTGTGGGCCAATAGGTGGGTTTACCGGCAGATACGACGTCCAGCTTGTTCGCTTGAACTGTATAATACAACTGCCTACCTCTAGGGCTAAGCAGTCTGGATCCCCACTATATGTGCTTTGCATAGTAATCACCAGCGGTAATAAATTTTTGTCCTAGCGTAGCAAAGAATCTGGCAAATTGATGGTGTTCAATTGTATGCCTAGGCGGGCAATACACTGATGAGACTACAATTTTAAAATCTGTAAGATTTATGGTCGTGGCTTGCAAAAAGTCTTCTCTAATTCAGGCAATGGAAAATGCCTGACGTTTTTTCGGACTATAATGGCAGTCCCACCACATGCCCTTTCGCTTGGGTGTTTGGTGTCATATATAAAAAACCCATAAATTCTAAAGCAGTTTTTTATAGTGAAGTGAGTTTCAGAAATTAACAGTATGTCTATATCATGTGCTAGCAGGAAGTGTTCTACTTCATATTTATGGTTGGAGAGCCCGTTAGCGTTCCAGAAGCATAATTTTAACCCTAGAACGTCATCCTTATTTTGTGTACATTAATGTCATCCTTCGTCATTTCGGCTACGACTTATTTTAAGTGAATATAAAACACGTCATGAGCAAAGTTATGAACCAAAATAACTTTTTTATTTATATTTAATAATTTTTTTTACTATTATTTAAAGAAAATCAATTATTTATTGTTTAATATTCAACAGAAAATGAGATCAAAACAAAAAGAAAAAACAGATTTTAATTTGAAAATAAAATCTCGCGTCGTCATTTTGACGAAGGATGACGGTGCAGGGTTAACTGCTTAATTTTTTGCCAAGCAAAACTTGCAGAAGCATGTTTTGAGTTCGCATCATTTCCTGAAACATACCCTGCATATTTGTCATGAAATTATTCATTGTCTGTATTAAGTTCTCGATCGAGCTCGAATTGTTGGTGAGAGGTGTCTGAGCACCCTCTTTTAAGACGTGGGCATATGAATGTTTATACGCATAAGAAGTTTTGGCATTCGCATTAGGTAAATAATTTCTCAATGTTTGGGCATATGAAAAGTTTGGCTTAGTGTGTGGCTGTGTTGGTTGGTAACATGGTAGCCTGCTGCACGTAGGCTGTCAAGTAAGGTCTGAATGACCCCGTTTTGACAAGACCATACCACTCGCCAGGTAAATGGTGTCTTAGAGCCTATGCTCGCACTAAGACTAGGGAGCTAGATCCATCCCGTAGCCGTGAGATATCTTAAAATATTGTTGAAACGGCACCTAGATATCTCACTGAGATCCTCCAGTATGTAGTCTCCAAGAAATTTGTGTCTCCTGACAGCCAGCGCAGGGCATTCGCAGAGAAGGTGAAAAACCGTCTCCTCTGTCTCTATGTCCTTACAACTGCAACTGTGTAGCTTGTGTACTAGCAATATAACCAGCATATTCAGGTTTACGTACGACTTTCGCACTATTTTTTACAAATTGAAATACTTTGCAGCCCCTCTAATTTGCTGTATGGTTTTCACCACAGTTACTGCATTTTTTGACCTTGGGGTCTGTGTTGGAAGAAGTGCATTCCAAAGTCCGGTGCGCATCACCGCAAACAACGCATACAGATGATAGGTAGGTTTTCGTGTGTCCGAATTCCTGGCAGTTGGTACACTGACGGGACCGTTCCGTTTTAGAGGCTCTTCCACCGTTATTCTTCTGTTTAAAAGGTAGCGCAAATTATATATTGGATGAACCGAGTTTTTTAATTTAAGCTGAGATGCGTTAAATACGATTTCAACATGATGCATAGGTTGGGGAACTTTATTCTTATTTAGAATATTATGCACTGACCTCAGTGGGAACAGAACTGTCAATGCGCTTTACGATGACAATCAAACCTTTAGCACTTTTGAGTCGATACGTATAATAGCTCTTATTATCTGCATCGAGGCGACTTGCGATTAGACGATAATTCTTCTCAGTGTGAGCTTGGATCTGTGTTTCTTGAATTTGACCTCTTCGTATAGAAGCTACATAAAAGCTTTCCTTACCTACAAGCTGAGACAACGTGTTAACAATTTCATTAGATATTTACTCGCGCATGTAAATCGGGGGAGGTTTTTGTTCCCTGATAGCGGGTTCAGCTTCATCATCCGCTGTAGCAAGTACAGAGAATCTGTTTTCGCTTACCGACATTACAGCACTTTGGGAGATTTTGTATAGTTTAGCAATGAGCTCTTGCTGCGAAGACTTAGGACTGGGCTTCCTTTTGGTTATGATTATATAACGAGCCATACCTGTTTGCACTTTTTTTACGGGGTTTTTTAAATTACCTGTTTCGTTGGTTTGTTGTACTATTTTTGATATGGTACCTGAATTGTTTTTTGATTGAATTGTAGTTTCTTCTGCTGTTATTACTTGCGAAGATAAGTTTATATTTCCGGATAAGGACACGTTCGGTCAATTAGCCTGGCGCTTAAAAAAGCACTGTCATCTTTTTTTTATTATTTGTATTGTTCATTTCATTATTAGCATTTGTGTAAGAAAAAGAGTAATAAGCATTGTTGTTATTACCTATTATATTTTTTTCATTAATATTTGGTGCGCTCATACACTCACTATCAATTGTTCAAACCGGTTTAACCATGCACTATATGTTATTTTTTTTTACACACAGTATATTATATTGTTTTTATTTTTTGTTATTTCTTTGTTATTACTAACTGTTCACTGTTCAATTGAATTCTTAAAAAATATATATATTTGTTATGCGTTAAATATGACGTACGTCTGTACTCAAACACGGTGATGGGATAGCCCTTTTACGTTCCAGAAGCATATTTTCATGATGCGTAGTTGCAACAAAAGTGCTCAGTGTCGCTATAAAATTTAGATTTAGCTCGAATAATTCTTAAACTTTGCCTGATCACCTTCTTTTAAGTCGTGGGCATATGAATATGTTTGCGAGTTAGAATTTTTCGCTTCACGATCAGGTGATTGTTCATCATTTTTCAGTGCTAACGCATACGAGTAAATTGGATGTGCACTAGTAACAGAACCAGAACGAGTCCTAAGAAATTAGAAAGCCTTATATTGTTTAAATTCGGGGTTTCGTGCTATTTTTGATTTTTATATGTTGGAAGACTTTACATCCCCTATAATTTTCAGTGTGGTCTTCACGGCAGTTGCTGCAAGTTTTGATCTGTTGTAGATGTAATGCACTCCACTTTACCTTCCACATTTCCTCTGTAGGAACAGATCTGTACATGCATTTTATGCTAATTATCAAACCTTTAGAATTGGTGAGTGTAGTAGCTCTAATGTTCTACGTCAAGTCAACTTTCGATGATCCGATAATTTTTTACTGTGTGGGCTTGTCTCTTATAATATAATTATACTTGCTGATAATGACGTGGTCGGTCAATTGGCCTGACGGCCAAAAAAGCACTATCATCTTTTTTATTATTTAAATTGTTGTTGAATTATTAGCTTCTGCACTAAAAGAGTAATAGGCATCTACATTGTTCCCTTTTATATGTTTCTGATCAAAGTTTGGTACACGCATTCGTTGACTATCAGTGAAATTGTTTAAACTGGTTTAAATGACCATTCACTATTTGTTACTGATTACAACACGCAATATATTTTATATTGTTGGTTATTTGTTGTTATTTATTTCATTATTGTTTTCTAACTCTTCCCTGTGTCTTTTCACATGTTCAATTAATTTTTTAATGAAAAAGCCAAGTATTACGAATATCAGTTATGCGCTAAATATGATGTATGTGTGGCTAAATCATTTTACAACTGCGTCCTTCTAGGACTAGGGAGTCTAGAGCGCAAATATGAGAGCTTTGGAATGTAATCACCAGCTGTAGTAAACTTTTGTCTTAGCGAACAACTTGCCAAATTGAATGTGTTCGATTTTGTGCCTGGGCGGGCAATAACCAGGCGAACCTGAAATTTTAGAATCAGTATAGACATAGTTTGTAAAAATTCTTCACTGAATTCAAGCATTGGGAAATGCCATACACTTTTTCGAATTATGGTGGCAGTTCCACCATATGCCGAATTAAAAAACGTTTCTTTCTAGTTGCAGTTCAAATTGTTTCTGTTTTATTCACTGCTTAAGGTTATCAATCTACTCTCAAAGCTCTCACATAGCTACAAACATATACATCTAACAATACACATAAAAATACATATAACTACATACTCTAAGTTGCTGGTGTCCGTTGTCGCTGACGCTGCTATTCCTGGGATTCGTTGTTTTGTATTTGTGCAGCTGCACAAGAAATTACATCGTCATTAATTCTGGTGCGAGAGCAGTGTACAAGCAGTTGCACACTACATTCATTCCTTAACTCCCCCCTTTGTTAGATCAATCGTCTCGATTCAAGAATTAGTAGTGGCTGATCCTTTCCAAATTCTACTTTGCTTTTTATATTTCGTTTACATTTCCAACCAAACTTATTATTGCTATTAAGCTACGATATATTATATTGCCTGTTTTCGCTTCATACTTAAGTTCCGTTATCTGATGGACATTTTGATATTCTGTATTTTATTAAATCTTTTTAAAATAAAATTAAAATAAGTATTAAAATCTTATCTTTAAAATATTATTAATTAATTATTAGTAATGTAATAACTAATCTACTGTATTCAAATCTTAATATACTATCTATTATTGGGTTGTGTTAGCCACCTCGGAAAGCTCAATATGTCAGTCTTTTTTAATCTCTGGTGCCCGCGAAATTGTAATAATTTGCGAAAAAGAGTGTTAGGGTGGCCCTCTGGTTTGTTTACGTATTTTAACTAGTATGTTTTTAATTCGTCTAGGATAGTGGAAACTTCTGGATCTCTATGGATGTTTTCATTTCTTATATATTAGGGGCGCATACAATAAGCCCTAAAATCTTAGACTGTCTTCTTTGTAGCTTCTGAATATATGATGCGCAAGAAGTACCCCACAGCTAAATGCCATATGACCATATTGCCTTTATAACGCTTTTTTATAAGAGGACTTTGTATTCCAAAGCCAAGGATGAGTGAGGTATTCGCAGTTTCATGGCAGTTATTTTTGCTTCAATACGACGAAGCCAAGTTAGGCGTCGATCAAGGTGAATACCAATATATTTCACGTGGGTTTCCAGTGGAACATGCGCACATTTCGATGGATTTACCTGTATCCTCCAGGTTCTTAGCCAATATTCTAGCTCAAGAACATGAGACTGAAGTTGTTCGGATGCTACTTTCGGGTCTTTGTTAACACTTATAAATGCAGTGTCGTCTGCAAACGTCGACGTATATGTATTTGCGCTTGTTAGCATATCTGCTGTATAAATGATGTTAAATAGCGGCCCTAGTATACTGCCTTGAGGTACTCCTGCAGAGATTTTCCCTTTTTTTGAAAATGTATCTTTTGACCTTACTTTAAATGTTCTATGCGCAAAATAGCCCTTTAGAATCTTGTAAGAGTCTCCAGGTAGTACTCGAGTTGTTTTCGTAAGTGGCCCATCATGCCAGACTTTATCCAACGCCTTGGGAAATATCAATAAATAAAACTGAAAAATATTGCTTGTTTTCAAAGGCAGATCTAATATTGGTGACAATTCTGTGGACATGCTCAATAGTACTATGCCTCTCACGAAAGCCAATGATGGTCCAGGATGCTGTTATGTTCATTAAGGTAAGGTTTCAAAGATGAAACGAATAATTTTTCAAACAACTTTGATAAAATTGACAGTAGGCTGATTGGTGTGTATAAAGTAATCTGAGTAAGGTCTTTACCTGGTTCACGGATCATAACGATTTCAGACATCTTCCACGAGCATGGTAAGAAGCCAACTCGTAACATGGCATTAAATACGAATAGTAAAATTCTCACAGCATAATTAGGTAAATTCCTTATCATTGATCCTGTAATGCAGTCAGGTCCGGGTGAATTTTTCATATCTATATTTTTAATTATGGACTTTAATAAAGGCAGCCGAAATTATATAGGATTAAAGACAGTGCCACTTATATTTGGAATAGTGAAGCTAATTATGTCGCGTGGTGTAAAAACCTTTTCTAAGTGATTTACGAAGGCATTTACCTTTTCTGTTGAGTCTTTATCCCATGTGCGCTTATCAAGTCGATTCGTAGGAAATAGGACATTTTAAATGCCTTACGGCTTTCCACAGGCTATATTCCGTGTTATTTGTGGAATTCCAGTTTTTTTAATATATCTCTATAGCGGAGTCGTGTTTCTTTCTCCGTTCTTTGACATATGTTCATTTGGGTCTTAATATCAGGAGAACGACTATGTTGCCATTGCTTTCTGATCCTTTTCTTTTCACTGACGAGAGTTTGTATATCAGGCTATGATTGGTATAAATTTCTTTTCTCTGATCGTTTGCTTGGTGTTGCATTTCTGACTGCTGCCGTCACGACGTCCGTAAATTAATCCACACCTGCTTGAAGATCAGCCGGATTTTTCAGTGGGATGTTTAGGGGTAAGTGGGAGCTCACATATATTTTATATTTTAACCAATTCGTGTACTTATTTGGATACGAAATAAGACTTTCATTTGCAGTGACAATACTGTCCTGTAAAATAATAGTTGTAGGTGAATGGTCAGATGATAGATCATAGGACAAACTGACAAATGATTTATCACGTCTAATATTATTTACAACTGCAAAATCAATGAGATCTGGCCGATTATTAAGATCTGTTGACCAATATGTGGGTTTACCTCCATATACGACGTATAGCTTATTTGCTTTAACTGTACACATGATTGGTGCCAATTCTATTACTTTTCATTGAAAATTACTGATATATATGGCAGTGCATTTATCCTTCAAACAAATCTGAATATGTAATATCGCTTAGGGATAAAATTACAATTTCTTATATATAAGCTTGTGTTTGGTTAACATTACGGATAGGTTAAATATAGATTGATTGATATATTTCTTTAGGAAAATAAGAAATTTTAACGAATATTTTAAAATTGTCATTCTGAGGCACAATTGCAATTTTGGTTTCACTAAAAAGTTATATTGAGGTTTATATTATCTTCATCTGTAATTATATGTATAATAATTATATCGATTCCTTGATTCTAATAATGTTAGTTTTAATATACATATGTAAGTTAACATGCTCAACGTTAACACAGAATATTCTGCTTACGCTATGTCTACGAATAACGGATGTTTAGAGCATAAACAGAATATTCTGAACTAACCTGAAAAGCACACGAGGTATAGTATCAGCAAAAAGCAAGCAGTAATATTTGTATTTAAGTTATTAATTTTGATATGTTAACGCAGTCTATAGGTAGAACTCAAAGCAAATAAGCACAAATAAAATTAGTTGGCGCCCAACGTGGGGCAAACTCAAAAAGTAAATAGTGAAAACCTAAAATTTAAAACGAAACTTTATAGACTCTAAACTAAAAATAAATAGTGCAAACTAGAGGCTAAATATAAACGTTACAAACTAAAAACTGAATCGTGCAAAGTAAAAAATAAAATTAAATGGTGAAAACTTAAAATTTAAAACTAAATTACAAAAACGGTGCAAACTTAAAATTTAAAATATAAATGGTGAAAACTGTTATTTAATAAGTGGAAAGAGAGGAACCTAAATTCTTTTGAGAAGGAAAAAGCCGTATCGAAGCGTTCAAAAGTCACCAGAGCTTCGAAATAGTCTGGGCCGCGAAAAGAGGATCAGTCATCCAGGGTAACAACATCAGCGGAGGAGCCATTATAGCAGAGATTGAAGCAGGATATTATTTGTAAATATGTTATATTTGTAAGTAGAGCGCTAATTTAAGAAAAATAGAATCGAATTTAGAAAAACAATTTTCCATATAAATAAAACCTCTTATCCATATTTGTAAATCTTTACACGAAGTCAGATAGTTTTTATATATTAAGCTGTTTCTGGTTTTTATTGATGTCTAGTAGCGAATCTCAGGAACTATTAGAACAAGTCGTAGAAGAAGTTAATAAAATAAAAGTCGAGAGGAAAGTGAACCAAAATAGTTTAGGAAAGGGCAACTGGTGGGAAGACGAAACTATGGCTTTGTCACAAGATTGCATTAAAGCAATGGTGGACGTTGCCATCAACACCGCCCTAAGATCACAAAAGCAAGCTTTTGAGAAACAACTCGAGGAAATCAATATACGGTTTAACAAATGCGTAATCGGGCACGCGGAAGTAGAAACTTATCAAGAAATTAATATAGAACCGGGGATACAATGCGATGTGTCCTTAGATATAGTAAAATCTCTGCCGCATTTCGAAGGCAAACAGGAAACTTATGTTTCCTGGAGACAGGCAGCGCATACTGCCTATAAAATATTCGACACCTACGAAGGTTCCTCTAGGCATTTCCAAGCCGTGGTCATCATTAGAAATAAAATCAAAGGACCGGCCGATATGATTCTCTCTTCTTTTAATACGGTTTTAAACTTCAGGGCAATCATTTCTCGCCTTGATTTCCCATATTCAGACAAGCGTCCGATCTATCTAATCGAGCAAGAGCTTTCCATTCTTCGCCAGGAAAATGTGACTCTTTTACAATTGTATGACTAAGTCAAAAGAAAATTTACACTAGTTACAAATAAGACTATAATTAGTTATGACAGGGACACCGCGGCATCTATTAACGAGAAATACAGAATGAACGCACTCCGTGTATTCAGGAGCGAGGAAGGGAGTTAGTGATGTACTTTTTTCGGCTATGCTTAGAGATTCACCCTCGGCACAAGCGTAGGAGGTCGAAGCTAATCACCAGCGGTATCTCTTTGCAAGCAACTATGCAAGGAGTTTTGAGGAAAAACAAAGAGATGAACCATAATTACAAAACAGAGCGATTGGTATCGGGAACCAAACGCTTAAAAACTTCCATTACTTAAAACGTTAAGGCTTTCGCAACAGGGCACCTCAAAAAGAGGAACCGATTCAACCAATGGTGATACGTAGCTCGATGAGTTTTGAACAATCAGCAAAACTCCAACCAGGAAATAATGCCCCCCTCTAGGTCAGCACTATGAAGGTAGGACACCTTTGCCGTACGACGAAATACCGGAAGACCATTATTACCATAATCGGAACTTCGGACAGACAGTAAAACGTCAGAACGAGGGTTCAGCTAGACTTAGAACCCCTAAACAATGGAGAATACACCATATTTCCCAACAAATCCCCTAAGATGAACTGGAAAGCAGATTTTGTAAATCACGAGGTCGGCAATTTTTTTGACAATAGTATAATAAGACTTTCTAGGTCACCCTATAACAACCCAATTTGGGTTGTCGAACGCAAATCGGTTCCGAAAGAATAACATTTTTAAAGTGTGCAAATGTCAATTTCACACAAGTGGAGGACATAATAGTACCCCATACAGTTACTGAAAAATTTCAAAAATTATGAAGAAACTCTTAGGAGTTTTTGCAAACCCTAATGAATCATTGCCGCTCAATACAAACATTATTGCCACTATCCACTCTGAAAATAACGAAGCGGTTTACTCGAAATATTTCCCCTACCCGATGGGTGTAGCAGATTTTTTAAATTACGGGGTCCGCAATTTGTTAGACAGTAGTATAAAGACTTTTTAGGTCACCCTATAACAACCCAATTTGGGTTGTCGACAAGAATGGTAAGGACGAGCATGGAAAGTTTAAGAAATGGCTCGTAATAGATTTTAGAAAACTGAATCAGAAAACTACTGACGGCAAATATCCTATCCCGGATATTACTGTTATCTTATCAAACTTAGGTATGGCAAGATACTTCACAACGCTTGACTTCAAGTCAGGTTTTCACCATATTTTGCTCGCGGAGAAGGATAGGGAGAAAACAGCTTTCTCGTTCGAGAATGGGAAGAATGAATTCTATAGGCTTCCCTTATTTTCCACCGCGCCATTGATGACGTATTTAGAAAGCAGATTGGAAAGTCATGCTATGTTTACGTAGGCGACGTAATTATTTTTTCGGAAAACGAGGACGACCATGTCAATCACATTACATGGGTTTTAAATAGGTTATATGAAGCAAACATGAAAGTTTCCCGTGAGAAGTTGCACTTTTTAAAGAAAGTGTTAAATATCTCGGCTTCATCGTCTCGAGAGGCGGTATAAAAACTAGCCCCGATAAAGTAAAAGCTATTCAAAATTACGAACAACCTACAACACTGTTTAATGTCAGGTCCTTTTTAGGACTAGTTAGTTACTATAGATGTTTTATTAAGGATTTCGCTTTCATAGTGAAACCACTTACCGATATTTTAAAGGTGAAAATCGTAAAGTTAGCGCCCATCAGTCAAAAGAGATTCAAGTAAACTTAGACCAGAACCAGGTTGTCAGAGGATGTCATGTTGCTATACCCAGGTTCAAACGACGGATGCTTCTTCGATAGGATTAAGAGCGGCGCTACCGCAATGCGTCAGACCTCACAATGATTTCCAGGACTCTGAATGAAAGGGAACTGTGTCTCGCGACCAACGAACGCGAGTTGCCAGCCATAATATGGGCTTTACAGCAGCTTAGAAACTACCTATATGGCGTAAAAAATTTGATCATTTATACATACCATCAACCACTTACATTTGCAGTCTCGGACAGAAACCCTAACGCTAAAATAAAACGCTGGAAATTTTTTATAGATACACATAATAGGAACATTTTTCATAAGCCTAGCAAAGAAAATTATGTCGCTGACGCCTTGTCGCGTCCAAATATACATGCCTTAGAACAAGAAACTTTTTCTGATGTTGCTACGATTCACAGTGAGGTATCGTTTACGTACACAATTGAATCAACAGATAAGCCTCTTAACGCTTTCGTAATCAGATAGTCTTAGAAGAAGCAAGTTTTGCGCAAAAAAAACCTTTATACTCTTCTCGGAATAAACTCGTCACCTTATCGAGTTTAATGATAGGAATAAGATTGATGACGCGATACACTGTGATTTGCGAACACTACCTGGCATCCAATATAAACTAGTCAGGAGCTTTCCAGCAACAAAATTTTGGTACTGTAAAAAAATGTTTTCGACAGAAACGAACAGACCGAGTTAGTTAGTATCGAACATAGTCGTACCCACAGGGCGGCTCAAGAAAACGTAAAACAGATTCTTGACGCCTACTACTTTCCAAAAATGACTAAATTAGCGAATGAAATTGTAACAAATTGTAAGATCTGTACAAAAGTCAAATATGATAGGCATCCACGCAAACAGGAGATGTCTGAAACCCCAACACCAAATAATGCTGGGGAAATGCTACATATCGATATATTCTCTACAGATAAAAATTACTTTCTAACATGTGTGGATAAATTCTCTGTGGTCCCGCCAACACCATCTCGTACAATCATAGATTTAAAAATTCCAATCATACAGTTAATGAACTTTTTCCCAGAGACAAGGGGCCTTCGCTAAAATCTGAAACTATAACGTCAATGTTGAAAAATCAATGCGCCGTAGAGGTCGCTAACGCGGCTCCGCTCCATAGTACTTCGAATGCCCAGGTCAAGGGCTTTCATAGCACGCTCACTGAAATTGCAAGGTGTCTCAAGCTCGAAAAGAAAATTGAGAATACAGTTGAGCTCATAATGTTGGATACGGCTAAATACAACAGAACTATTCATTCAACGACAAACAAAAGGCCTGTAGACGTTATCCATAGTACACCGCCCGAAATAAGAGACAAAATCATAAAAGCTAAACGAGATCGAATGAATAGAAAGAATACCTCAAGGCGAAATAGGATTTTTGACGTTGGGGAAAAGGTGCTAGTAAAAAATAATAGGATATTAGGGAACAAGTTAACTCCTTTGTGCACGAAGCAGACTTAGGAACCACGGTTCTTATTGAATTGAACAAATTTCTTTCATTGGTACTGGGTTAGGTTAATTTTGCCATCTATAATTGTTGGTTTGCTGAATTGGACGTTGAAACGTAAATTATTTAAATGTTGATTATAATTACTTTTTAAAACCTAGTACTCTGTTCGAATTTGCGAAAAGTGTTGAGCAACATTAATTATTTCGTTTGAAAAATTTGACAATACTGCGGTTTCGAAGAAAAATTTCGTTTTTATGGCCTTTAAGTATGCAACATTCAATTATGTAAACAAAAAACATGTTTATATGTATGTACATACATATTTATGTACAGATGTGTTTGATGAGTTCACAAATATATTATTCGAAAGAATCGGGAGAAAAAGTAACCAAAAAATTAAACAAATGGAAAACATAACAATATTATTATTATGCCTTTTATTGAAATTTTTTGCACGTTAAATATCTCTTTAATATGATGATTTGTATGTATTGCCAGCTGCTCTTTATAAAATTTCTTCGAACATCGCACACATGCAGACCCATTGGAGTTACTTTGGCGTGACCATATACAAAGGAGTCCGAATAGCGTCTATTTACTGATTCAAAATTTTTTTTAATACAAAATTTTCACCTCAAATACATTCACTTCTTTGATTTCAGTAACACAATAAGCATGACTGGAAATCCATATAAAAAACTGGTCTGATATAAAAGAGCTAATTTTCCCTGGATAGGTTTTTATTACATACAATTTTTGTATAATGCACCTACTCGTACTATCTTATACGCCTTCTTTACAAATAATCTTGCAAAAGGAACTTCTGTACCATCTAATAGAGCTTCAATATTTTACTCTCCGGGAAGAAAGACTATTTAAAATTTCTCGAGTCATTACCACAGAGCAACCAGAGGTGTAAACTTTGACGTTAGAAAATTGCTAGAATCAGCTTTTTAGCCGGCGGAAGTCCCTGAAGAAAGAGATAAATATAACATTTGAAAATAATTGGAATAGCCATCAAAACAAAAAACCAAAAAAATTAAGTAATGAAAATCAAACTTATCTTTTAATATTTGCAGCATAAGTTATCCTCTAATTTTATTTAAAATTAATCTAAACTTTTCAACTCTTATTTTTGCCTTTGTGGGTACGTTTTTTATGAATGGTCGGAAAAATTATTTCAAATAAAGAAGAAAAATCTATCAAAGGAGAATAGGAGCGGTCAATCATTTAAGAAAGAGACAAATAGAGAATGAGTACACTATATTCCCGTGACGCCTCTGTTTACTTTGTGTCATTACGTATAGAAATTGCTTCACATTTAGACGTATAATTTTCACTCCATACTCACAGGGAGATTTTTTTTATAATAAGGATATATATGTTATCCAAACCACAAAGCTGTTTACTGTTAATTAATTAAATGGACATAATACACGTTGTAAGGTTCTAAAACTTTTTTAATTTTGTGTGTTGATAGATAAAAATTACCGGGCGCATTTTTTAATTATGTTATTTAATCAAAAGTGTTTCTGATAGATTTGATATTTCAGAAACATTTCTTCGTAATACCGCAACAATATTTTTTTTTACTTAAATTTTATACCATTGAATCTTTCTACTAAAAGAAATTTACAATAGGTATTCAAATCTTATTTCTAAATTATTATTTACCAGTTATTACAAATGTAATAATTAATTTTTCGTATGCAAATCTTAATAAACTATCTACTATAATGTAGAGAGAGCCGCCTCGCCAGGCTCAATGTGTCAGTTCTTTTTAGTCTCTGGTAGCCGTCAAATTGCAATAAATTGCGTGCAAGAGTGTTGGGATGTGCGACGAGTTTTTTACGTATTTGGACGTGTATGTTTTAACTTCTTCCTGAACAGTGGGAACTTTTAGATCCCTATGGATGTTTTCATTTCTTATGTACCAGGGGGTGCATACGATAAGACGTAAAATCCTGGACTGTCTTCTTTGTACCCTCTGGTTGTTTGATGTACAGGCAGTACCCCACAGCTGAATACCATACGACCATATTGGCTTTATAACGAATTTGTATAAAAGATCTTTATATATCAAAGCCAAGGTTGAGTTAGAACTTATTATCCAATGTAGTTGATTTGCTCGAAGCTTTATAGACGTTATTTTTGCCTCAATGTGACGGGACCAAGTTGATGGACAATTTTGCTTTCTTAGGGATAACGTTACATGACAATATTTCAATGGATTTACCTTTATTTTCCAATGTTTAGCCAATCTTCTAGTTCATGAATATGGGAATGAAGTTGTGCAGATGCTACCGTCGCGTCGGAACTTTATTAACACATATATTTACAATACCGTCTGCAAACGTTGACGTATATGTATGTGGGCTTGTCGGCATACCCGCTGTATAGATGATATACAACAGCGGCCCTAGCACACTACCTTGAGGTACTCCTTCACTGATTTTCACATTTCTGGAAAGCTGATCCTTTGACCTTACTTTAAAAGTTCTAGCTGACAAATAGCTTTTTAGAAGCTTGCGGAGGTTTTTAGGAAGAACCCGAGCTATTTTAGTAAGTAGCTCATCATGGCATACTTTATCAAATGCTTGGGAAATGTCTATACATAAAGCTGAACAGTATTGCTTTCTCTCAAATGCCGACCTAATAATAGTAAATATTTTATGTACTTTTTCAATAGTACTATGCCTTTGCACTCGAAAACCAAACTGATGATCTGGGATAACGTTTTGTTCATTTATAAAAGGTGTTACACTCGAGACGAATAATTTTTCAAATATATTTGACAAAACTGAGAGTAGGCTAATGGGCCTGTATGATGTAATCTAGCTTGAGTCCTTTCCTGGTTTCCGGATCATAACAATTTCAGTCATCTTCCAAGAGCATGAGAAGAAGCCGACGTACAACAAGGCATTAAATGTGTAAAGTAAAATTCTCACAGCTGAATTAGGTAAGTTTTTTATCATTGATATTTTTATTTGTCGATTTTAAAGAAGACAACCGAAATTTCCTAGGATCATTCACGGTGTCACTAATATTTGGAATTACTTACATATATCATGTGGTGCGAAAACCTTCTCTAAGTGTTTTGGGAACGCATTTGCCCTTTCTCATGGGTTTTTAGCCCAAGTACGGTCTTCAAGTCTTAGTGGGGATTCGTAAGCAATAGGACATTGTAGGTGCTTTACAGCTTACGTGTTTCTGCCTCAATTTACTGCGTAAGTATTTTGGCATACTAAGTTCATTTGCATATTTATGTGTGGAGAACGACTATTTTGCCATTGTATTCTTAGTCTTAGTACGATACTATTTAAGCTAAGATAAGTGAGAGCTCACACACATTTTATATTTGAATCAATTCGGATTTCTATTTGGGTAGAAATTAAGGGTTTCAGGTGCAGTGTCAAAACTGTGGTGTAAAATAACAATTGTAGGTGAATGATCAGTAGATAGGTCATAGGATAAACTAACTAACAGTTGATCGTGTTTAATGTTTTTTACAAAATCAATAAGGTTTGGCAACTTATTAAAGTCTGTGGGTGAATAGGTTGGTTTACCGGCAGATACGACGTCCAGCTTGTTTGCTTGAACTGTATAATACAACTGCCTACCTCTAGGACTAAGGATCTTGGGACCCCAATATGTGTGCTTTGTAATCGCCAGCAGCGATAAACTTTTGTCCTAGTGTAGCAAAAAAGCTGTCAAATTGATGGTGTTTGATTTTATGCCTAGGCGGGCAATACACTGAAGATACTGCAATTTTAAAATCAGAAAGATTTATATTCAGACTATAATGGCAGTCCCACCACATGCCCTTTCGCATGGGTGTTTGGTGTCATATATAAAAAACCCATAAATTCTCAAGCAATTTATCGTAGTGAAATGTGTTTGAGAGACCAATAGTATGACTATTTCCTTTGATAGCAGAAAATCATTTATGCGCATGTTTTCAATTGGTTCATTTGTTGCTAAGCAAAATTTGCAAAATCATATTTTGGGTGCGCATCATTTCTTGAAACATACCCTGCATAGTTGTCATTAAAGTTCATTGTTTTTATAAGATTTTCAATTGAGTCTCTGCACTGTCTTTTAAGGCGTGTGCATATGAATGTTTTTGCGCATTACCCTTTAAGTTAACAATAGATAAATCATTTCTCAATGTTTGCGCATACATATAGTTTGACCTATTGTGTGGTACTTTACTGGGTTGTGTACTAGCTAGAGAATCAGCACGGAGCCTGAGGAATTGGGAGGCTTTATATTGTTTAAATTTTGGCTTTCGCGGTATTTTCGCCTTCTTTACATGCTTTTTTACAGCGCCTATAATTTGCAGTCTGTTTTTTCTACAGTTGCTGTATTTGTTTTTACTTTGAAAGAAGTGCATTCCGAAGTTTGGTGGGCATCGTCGCATACTAAGGATAACTTGCAGTATGTTTTAGTGTGCCCGAATTCTTGGCAATCACTACACTGACGGGGACCATTACGTTTTAATTGCTCTTCTACAATACAATCTCAAGACGATGCACTGGTTGGGAACCTTATGTGTGTTAAGCATATTGTCCACTGACCTTACGTCATACCCATCTGCTTCTATAGCACTTTTTGTTTCCTAGCTAGGAACCGAATTATCAATGACCTCTATAACTATTATCAAACCTTATGCACTTTTTAGCTAGTAGGTATAATATTTCTTTTTTTTTAGCGTCATGTCTACAGTATTGGTAAAAACTTCGTTTGAGTAAAGACGTACTTCACTTTAAGCGCATAATTTATATTCATTTAAGGTAATTTTTTTTTTATTTTAAAAATTGAACAAGTGCAGAGACACAGTTAACAGTTTGTAACAACAACAAAATAAATAACAAAAAATAAAAAGCTATATAATATAGTGTGTGATAAAAAAGACAATAACAAAGTGCATGGTTAAACCTGTTTAAACAATTGATAGTGAGTGCATGAACCAACCAAACATTAACGAAAAAATATAAAAGGTAATAACAACAATGCTTATTACTCTTTTTCTTACACAAATGCTTATAATGCAATGAACAATACAAATAATAAAAAAAAAAGATGACAGTGCTTTTTTAACCGCCAGGCCAATTGACCGAACGAGTTCTTTATCAGCAAATATAAATATATCTGCTACAGAAACAACGAATTCAACAAATAAAACTAAAGAATCAAATAATACACAAAAAATAGCACAAGAAAAAGAACCAGGTACTGTATCTAAACGCGTGCAAACTGGTATGGATCGGTACATAACCATAACGAAGGAGGGCGAGTCCTAAGTCTTCACAACAAGAGCGAACCGCCAAGCAATGTAAAGGTTCTCATCAAGTAGCTGCAACATGGGTAAGTGAAAATAGATTTTCTGTCCTTGCTACCCCGGATAATAAAAATGCCGAACCCACTGTAAGGGAACAAAAACCCCTACCAATCTACTTGCGCGAACAAATATCATATGCCACTGTAAATATGCTGTCCCAACTCGTAGGCAAAGAAAATTTCTATGTGGCTTCTGTACGAAGAGGACAGATACACGAAACGAAGATCCAAGCCCACACTGAGAAGAATTATCGCCTAATCGCAAGTCGTCTCGATGCAGATAATAAAAGCTATTATACGTATCAACTAAAAAGTGCTAAAGGTTTGAATGCCATTATAAAGGGCATTGACAGTTCTGTTCCCACTGAGGAGATAAAAAGTGCCATAGAGGTGGAAGGTTATGTCGTACGGTCGGTGCACAATATTTAAATAAGAATAAAGTTCCCCAACCTATGCATCGTGTTGAAATCGTGTTTAGTGCATCGCAGCTTAAATCAAAAAACTCGGTTCATCCTATATATAATTTGCGCTACCTTTTAAACAGCAGAATAACGGTAGAAGAGCCTCTAAAACATAATGGTCCCCGTCAGTGTACCAACTGCCAGGAATTCGGACACACGAAAACCTACTGCAAGCTACCATCTGTATGCGTTGTTTGCGGTAATACGCATCGGACTTTGGAATGCACTTCTTCCAAAACAGACCCCAAGGACAAAAAATGCAGCAACTGTGGTGAAAACCATACAGCAAATTACAGGGGCTGCAAAGTATTTCAATATGTAAAAGATAATGCGAAAGTCGTACGTAAACCTGAATATGAGCAATATAAAGCTTCCCAATTTCCTCGGCTTCATGCTGGTTCTATTGCTAGTACACAAGCTACACAGCCACACACTAAGACAAACTTTTCATATGCCCAAACATTGAGAAATGATTTACCTAATGCGAATGCCAAAAGTTCTAATGCGTATAAACATTCATAGGCCCACGTCTTAAAAGAGGGTGCTCAGACACCCCTCACCAACAATTCGAGCTCGATCGAGAACTTAATACAGACAATGAATAATTTCATGACAACTATGCAGGGTATGTTTCAGGAAATGATGCGAACCCAAAACATGCTTCTGCAAGTTTTGCTTGGCAAAAAATGAACCAGTTAAAAATATGCTTCTGGAACGCTAACGGGCTGTCTCAACATAAATATGAAGTAGAACACTTCCTGCTAGCACATGATATACACATGCTATCTCTGAAACACACTTTACTATTAAAAACTGCTTTCGAATTAATGGGTATTTTATATATGACACCAAACACCCAAGCGAAAGGGTATGTGGTGGGACTGCCATTATAGTCCGAAAAATCCTGACTCCTTAGTCTCAGAGGTAGGCAGTTGTATTATACAGTTGAAGCAAACAAGCTTGACGTCGTATCTGCCGGTAAACCCACCTATTTACCCACAGACTTTAATAAGTTGCCAGACCTTATTGATTTTGCTATAGTAAAAAACATCAAACGCGATCAACTCTTAGTTAATTCATCCTATGACCTATCTTCTGATCATTCACCTACAATTGTTATTTTACACGACAGTTTTGCCACTGCACCTAAAACCCTTAGTTTCTACACGAACAGAAACACGAATTGGTTAAAATTTAAAATGTATGTGAGCTCTCACTTACCTTTGAACATCCCACTGAGAAATCCAGCTGATATTCAAGCAGCTGTAGACAATTTTACAGACGTCGTGACTACCGCAGCCATAGCTGCAACGCCAACAAAGTCATCAGCCAAAATAATAACGTACCATGCAACAGCAGATATTCAGATGCTCGTCATTGAGAAAAGAAGACAATGGCATAAAAATGCAAATGAACTTATGCCAAAAAAAGCTTACGCAGTAAATTGAGACTAAACACCAATTCGCTATCGACAACTTTTTAAAAAACTTGGATCCAATGAAAAACACGAATTATAGTCTGTGGAAAGCTGTAAAGCACTTACAATGTCCTATTGCTTACGAACCCCACTAAGACTTGAAGACCGTACTTGGGCTAAAAACTCAAGTGAAAAGGCAAATACGTTCGCAAAGCACTTAGAGAAGGTTTTCGCACCACATCATATAAGTAATTACACTATTCCAATTATTAGCGACATCGTGAATGATCCTATGAAATTTCGGTTGTCTTCTTTAAAATTGACAATTAAAAATACGGATATGAAGAAATCACCTGGACCTGATCGTATAACAGGATCAATGATAAAAAACTTACCTAATTCAGCTGTGAGAATTTTACTTTACATATTAAATGCCATGTTGCGCGTCGGCTTCTTCCCATGCTCTTGGAAGAAGTCTGAAATTGTTATGATCCCGAAAGCTGGAAAGGACTCAAGCCAGATTACATCCTGCAGGCCAATTAGCCTACTGTCAGTTTTGTCAAAGATATTTGAAAAATTATTCGTCTCGAGTGTAACTCCTTTTCTAAATGAACAAAACGTTATCCCAGATCATCAGTTTAGTTTTCGAGCAAGGCATAGTAAGATTGAATCGTTACCATTATTAAATCGGCTTTTGAAAGAAAGCAATACTGTTCAGCTTTATTTATAGACATTTCCCTAGCATTTGATAAAGTCTGCCATGATGGGCTACTTACTAAAATAGCTCGGGTTCTACCTGAAAACACCCACAAGCTTATAAAAAGCTATTTGTCCGATAGAACTTTTAAAGTAAGGTCAAAGGACCAGCTTTCAAGATGTGGGAAAATCAGTGCAGGAGTACCTCAGGGTAGTGTGCTAGGGCCGCTATTATATATCATCTATACAGCGGATATGTCGACAAGCCCACATACATATACATCAACCTTTGCAGACGACACAAAAATTATAAGTATCAGTAATGAAACAAAGGATGCATCTGAAAAACTGCAGTCCCATATTCATAAGCTAGAAGACTGGCTAAAACAGTGGAGAATAAAGGTAAATCCATCAAAATGTGCTCATGTAACGTTTTCCCTTAGAAAGCAAAATTGTCCACCAAACACAATAACTAATACCACGGTTCCAGCGGAAACGCACGTTAAATATTTAGGTATCCACCTAGATCGGCGCCTAACTTGGTCCCGTCACATTGAGGCAAAATTAACGTCCATAAAGCTTCGAACAAATCAACTGCATTGGCTAATAAGTCCTAACTCAACTTTGGCTTTGGAATATAAAGTCCTTTTATACAAATCCGTTATAAAGCCAATATGGTCATATGGTATTCAGCTGTGGGTTACTGCCTGTGCATCAAACATCCAGAAGTTACAGAGAAGACAGTCTAGGATTTTACGTCATATCGTATGCGCCCCCTGGTACATAAGAAATGAAAACATACATAGGGATCTCAAAGTTCCCACTATCCACGAAGAAGTTAAAACGTACACGTCCAAATACGTAAACAAACTAGTCGCACATCCCTACACTCTAGCTCGCAATTTATTGCAATTTGATGGCCACCAGAGACTAAAAAGAACTGACACATTGAGCCTGGCGAGGCGGCTCTCTCTACACAATAGAAGATAGATTTTTAAGATTTGAATACAAAAAATTACTTATTACGTTGGTACTAATTAGTAAATAATAATTTAGAAAAAAGATTTGAACACTTATTGTGAATTTTTTGTAATAGAAAGATTCAATAAAATAAAATACAGTATAAAAAAAATGACTACTTGCTATGAGCCGATAATTTTTTCGGTATGTTCGTGGTACTTTGTTTCCTGGATTTACAATTGCATTGGAAGTTTGCTCGCGCAAGTAGATTGGTGGAGGTTTTGCTCCCTGTCCGTCTTTGATGTATGATCTTGTTGCGAAGACTTAGGACTGGCCTTCCTTTTGGTTACAGTTATGTATCTATATATATCTGTTTACCGTTTTTGTACTGGATTTTTTATATCACCTGTATCGTTTTTTTGTTGTACTGATTTTGGTATAGCACCGATTTTTGATTCAGGCGTTGAAGATATGTTTATATTGGTGGTTAATGAACGCGTTCAGTCAATTGGCCTGGTGTTTAAAAAGGCACTGTCATATTTTATTTATTATTTATTTTGTTCATTGCATTATCATCATCTATATAACTAGAAATGTAATAAGGATCGTTGTTATTTTCTTTTATACTTTTTTCATGAATGTTTGGTACATTCATGTACTGACTACCACTGCAATTTTTTAATCATGTACTTTTTGTTTTTATATAAATTAAAACTACTTCTTTTTCAATTATATTGATTTTTATTGACAACGATCTTATTCGTTCAACGTCTACTTTTTATCTATCACGCTAAGCTAAAACCCAAGCATAGTATGCGTTTCGATGTTGGGTACCGTTGGTAATACCGTCAGCTAAACAATTTGTTTGTAGCTATGTGGGTGCATATGTCAATCGTTTTACAGGTCTTGTGATTATTACAAAAGTTAAGTGCTTCGCTGTTGCTATGTGGTTTTGTCGAAATATTTTTATTATCATCATAAAAATAATGATGTGGGAATATTAAAATGCGTATGTTTGTAGCGCAGAAGCAGCAGATCATATAAGGGGCACCCATCGTAATAAATTACAAAATAGGCTATGGTGATGGTTGGTACTATTTAACTTATACAACACATAATATGTATATGATGTTGTTGTTCTTGTTGTTGTATATTCTTTGGTTTTTTTTCCAGTTGTTCACTTGTGTCTCTTTACACCTTTAAATGTATTTGTTAATATTATTTATGCACGAATAATTAGATACGTCTGTAATCAACCACGAAGAAGCACATTATTTACAGCGCATCTTTGAAAGTCACTTGACTTGAAACCCAAAGCTATTTCTTTTAACTTTAAATCCTTTGTGAAGTGAAAGGTGGCGCAGGAAAAGTTTCTGTTTACAAAATCATCAATCCAGATATCACATCTTATAGATGCCGTTCCACTTTTCAATTGACATTCTGAAATCTTCTTTTAATTTTGATCTATTTGATTCTGCAATGTCGCCGTGATTTTTTGCTGGCTCGGGTTTATATCCGGTACGTCTAAATATTTAGAATTTTTTAAAATCTTCCCCATCCACAATTGAAAATGGACGACAGGCATCTACAACCCTTTGTGAACACGTTAACAAAATAGTTACTTTATTAACATTCAGACGTGTGCAGTCAAAACAACAGGGTAACCAGAGGTGAAGACTTTGACACATAAAAAACTCAGTTTTTTTTACTATGGGCTCTGTTAGAAAGAGACAAATATAGCATTTTGTGACGAAATACAGGAAAAAATACAGCAAAACACGGCAAGAAAATCAAAATAAAAACAAAAATCTAAAAACAAAACTTAGGCTCTGAGGGAACGAGACGAATAGAGAAAAAGATCACTATACTGTCGTTTCACCTCTGTTTACTACTTTGTGGTCAAAATGTACGGACGTGTTTTTAATAGCAGATGTATGTAATAGGTGATTGTGTTTTGCCGTCGGAAGTTTGAAAAGGAAAATAAATATTAATAATAGGTGATTGTATTTTGCCGTCGAAACTTAAAAATAAAAAATAAATAAATAAATAATTATTGGTAATAGGTAACTATGTTTTACCGTGAAAAATTTGAAGAAGAAAAATAAATAAATATTCGTAATAGTGAATGAGTGTTAACAATACTCCCAATAAGGGGAGCGGCACCAGTAGCAGAAATCCTTACTTTGTTTTGAGCCATGCTTCTGTAAGCAATGAAAACATTAAAGTCTCCGAACTAAATAGAAACTATTTCACTTTGAAACCGAATAATAATTTAAATTTAAGTGCAAGTGCGCCCAATCTAAATAAGGGTGTTGAGTCAAACGCCCTTACTCTAGCTGATAAGAAGATCCCTGAGAAAATTTCTTCCTCGAAACCACCGGTTTTAAATAAGGTAGCAAAAACAATAAGAGTGCAGCAATCTCTGAGATCAGCGAAAAAGTCCTGATATGCATGGACCGCTATATTACGATAACAAAACGTAAGTCCAGTCATAGAGCCACCAACCTAGAACCACATCCAAAGCAGCCAAAAAATATCTATGATAACGAAAACCGTTTTGCACTTCTCGCGAATAACAAAACTGAGGATGATACACCTGCAAAGAAGAGCTTTAAACCTCTGCCACAATATTGGCAAAGATCAATTCCTCGATTACTTCAACACGCTGGGTCCAAAATTTATTTCAGGTGATTATAATGCAAAACACACATTCTGGGGATCACGCCTCGTTACCCCGAGAGGAAGGCAGCTTTTGGATGCAATATGATCTAAATAAAATTCCAGATGTAATAGATTTCGCCGTGATGAGGAATATTAGACGTGAAGAGCTTCGCATGTTTCCTTCACTGAATCTGTCTTTCGATCACACACCAACATACCTAACGTTACTTTCTGATACAGATCTATTAGAGCAAAATTACCAACATTAGCCTAATGCGCGGACAAAGTGGTTGAAATACAAAAAGTTTGTAAGCTCGCATCTGCCGGTGAATATCTCATTGAAGTGTGAACAGGAAATTGAATCTGGCATCCATCACTTTACCAACATATTAAGTGAAGCTGCTAGAGTATCGACATCTTCTGCTCCTCTGGCAAAGAAACGAACATTTCACTGTACTAATAACATAGAAGGTCTATTACAGCAGAAAAGGAATCTAAGACGCCAATGGCAAGAGTTCCGCTCTCCAGGTCTCAAGTCTCAACTTAACCAGTGCAATAGGCTTCTGCGTGCTGTTCTGAAGAAGCAAAGAGTCGAACCTACGAAAATATTTAGAAAATGTAGACGCAACAAGGGAGTCAAACAACAGCTTATGGAAGGCGGTAAAGAAAATGCGGCGACCTACTACGTATGAATCCCCCCTACGACTACAAAACGGTGACTGGGCAAAAAGCGCGGACAATGTCTTTAAGCGAAACATGACTGGTTCAAATATTGCTCCTGTTATTATTGACGATGAAGTTCGAGGTCCAACCAAGTTCCGGCTACCAGCAGTGATTGCCGTCTTTAAAAGTCTAAAGCCACACAAATCTCCTGGTTGTGACAATATAACAGCTACAATGATTAAAAATTTGCCTATTTCTGCTTATTCGTTCAACGTCTACTTTTTATCTATCACGCTAAGCTAAAACCCAAGCATAGTATGCGTTTCGATGTTGGGTACCGTTGGTAATACCGTCAGCTAAACAATTTGTTTGTAGCTATGTGGGTGCATATGTCAATCGTTTTACAGGTCTTGTGATTATTACAAAAGTTAAGTGCTTCGCTGTTGCTATGTGGTTTTGTCGAAATATTTTTATTATCATCATAAAAATAATGATGTGGGAATATTAAAATGCGTATGTTTGTAGCGCAGAAGCAGCAGATCATATAAGGGGCACCCATCGTAATAAATTACAAAATAGGCTATGGTGATGGTTGGTACTATTTAACTTATACAACACATAATATGTATATGATGTTGTTGTTCTTGTTGTTGTATATTCTTTGGTTTTTTTTCCAGTTGTTCACTTGTGTCTCTTTACACCTTTAAATGTATTTGTTAATATTATTTATGCACGAATAATTAGATACGTCTGTAATCAACCACGAAGAAGCACATTATTTACAGCGCATCTTTGAAAGTCACTTGACTTGAAACCCAAAGCTATTTCTTTTAACTTTAAATCCTTTGTGAAGTGAAAGGTGGCGCAGGAAAAGTTTCTGTTTACAAAATCATCAATCCAGATATCACATCTTATAGATGCCGTTCCACTTTTCAATTGACATTCTGAAATCTTCTTTTAATTTTGATCTATTTGATTCTGCAATGTCGCCGTGATTTTTTGCTGGCTCGGGTTTATATCCGGTACGTCTAAATATTTAGAATTTTTTAAAATCTTCCCCATCCACAATTGAAAATGGACGACAGGCATCTACAACCCTTTGTGAACACGTTAACAAAATAGTTACTTTATTAACATTCAGACGTGTGCAGTCAAAACAACAGGGTAACCAGAGGTGAAGACTTTGACACATAAAAAACTCAGTTTTTTTTACTATGGGCTCTGTTAGAAAGAGACAAATATAGCATTTTGTGACGAAATACAGGAAAAAATACAGCAAAACACGGCAAGAAAATCAAAATAAAAACAAAAATCTAAAAACAAAACTTAGGCTCTGAGGGAACGAGACGAATAGAGAAAAAGATCACTATACTGTCGTTTCACCTCTGTTTACTACTTTGTGGTCAAAATGTACGGACGTGTTTTTAATAGCAGATGTATGTAATAGGTGATTGTGTTTTGCCGTCGGAAGTTTGAAAAGGAAAATAAATATTAATAATAGGTGATTGTATTTTGCCGTCGAAACTTAAAAATAAAAAATAAATAAATAAATAATTATTGGTAATAGGTAACTATGTTTTACCGTGAAAAATTTGAAGAAGAAAAATAAATAAATATTCGTAATAGTGAATGAGTGTTAACAATACTCCCAATAAGGGGAGCGGCACCAGTAGCAGAAATCCTTACTTTGTTTTGAGCCATGCTTCTGTAAGCAATGAAAACATTAAAGTCTCCGAACTAAATAGAAACTATTTCACTTTGAAACCGAATAATAATTTAAATTTAAGTGCAAGTGCGCCCAATCTAAATAAGGGTGTTGAGTCAAACGCCCTTACTCTAGCTGATAAGAAGATCCCTGAGAAAATTTCTTCCTCGAAACCACCGGTTTTAAATAAGGTAGCAAAAACAATAAGAGTGCAGCAATCTCTGAGATCAGCGAAAAAGTCCTGATATGCATGGACCGCTATATTACGATAACAAAACGTAAGTCCAGTCATAGAGCCACCAACCTAGAACCACATCCAAAGCAGCCAAAAAATATCTATGATAACGAAAACCGTTTTGCACTTCTCGCGAATAACAAAACTGAGGATGATACACCTGCAAAGAAGAGCTTTAAACCTCTGCCACAATATTGGCAAAGATCAATTCCTCGATTACTTCAACACGCTGGGTCCAAAATTTATTTCAGGTGATTATAATGCAAAACACACATTCTGGGGATCACGCCTCGTTACCCCGAGAGGAAGGCAGCTTTTGGATGCAATATGATCTAAATAAAATTCCAGATGTAATAGATTTCGCCGTGATGAGGAATATTAGACGTGAAGAGCTTCGCATGTTTCCTTCACTGAATCTGTCTTTCGATCACACACCAACATACCTAACGTTACTTTCTGATACAGATCTATTAGAGCAAAATTACCAACATTAGCCTAATGCGCGGACAAAGTGGTTGAAATACAAAAAGTTTGTAAGCTCGCATCTGCCGGTGAATATCTCATTGAAGTGTGAACAGGAAATTGAATCTGGCATCCATCACTTTACCAACATATTAAGTGAAGCTGCTAGAGTATCGACATCTTCTGCTCCTCTGGCAAAGAAACGAACATTTCACTGTACTAATAACATAGAAGGTCTATTACAGCAGAAAAGGAATCTAAGACGCCAATGGCAAGAGTTCCGCTCTCCAGGTCTCAAGTCTCAACTTAACCAGTGCAATAGGCTTCTGCGTGCTGTTCTGAAGAAGCAAAGAGTCGAACCTACGAAAATATTTAGAAAATGTAGACGCAACAAGGGAGTCAAACAACAGCTTATGGAAGGCGGTAAAGAAAATGCGGCGACCTACTACGTATGAATCCCCCCTACGACTACAAAACGGTGACTGGGCAAAAAGCGCGGACAATGTCTTTAAGCGAAACATGACTGGTTCAAATATTGCTCCTGTTATTATTGACGATGAAGTTCGAGGTCCAACCAAGTTCCGGCTACCAGCAGTGATTGCCGTCTTTAAAAGTCTAAAGCCACACAAATCTCCTGGTTGTGACAATATAACAGCTACAATGATTAAAAATTTGCCTATTTCTGCTGTGCGTTTTATTTTGCTTATTTTTAACTCTATGTTGCGAATAAGTTACTTTCCTGCATCTTGAAAATTATAAGATTTAGTAATGATACCCAAACCAGGCAAGGACGTCACCCAAGTATCATCATATTGTCCAATAAGTTTACTGCCAATACTTTCTAAGATGTTCGAGAAATTGCTGGTAGATAGTTTAGTAACTCATATTGACGCCAACGTTGTAGTTCCTGACCATCAGTTTGGCTTTAGGCGGAAAGATAGTACCACCCAACAAGTGCACAGAATAACTAATCTGATTAGACGTGCTTTTGAGAACAAACAGTACTGTTCCGCGCTATTTATTGATATATCTCAAGCCTTCGACAAGGTCTAGCACGAAGGACTTTTACACGGTTGTTACCTTTGAACGTCCATAAATTGCTAAAAAGTTATTTGTGGAATAGGTACTTCCAAATAAAAAGAAAAGCTGCCACCTCTTGCCGCAGAAAAATAAATGCTGGTGTACCTCAAGGAAGTATCCTAGGACCGTTCCTATACTTATTGTTCACTGCTGATATGCCTACGAGTACAGTTACTCATCACAATTGAAGGAGTTACAGTGCCGGAACACAATAGTGAAATATCTTGGTATTCACTTGGATCGTCGCCTTACGTGGGCCCACCAGATAGCAGAACATCCTAACCGTCTTGCGAGAGACTTACTTATATTCGAGGAGCACAGGCGTCTCAAAAGGGTTCAAACAATTGATCTGATATGTTCAATTATTTTATTATGAGCACTTACAATTGTGGGTTGCAATGGCAATAGAAACTTTTTTTTTTAGGTTATGATTTGAATACTTATTGTGAATTCCGAAACGAAAGATTCAATAAATAAAAAATTGTTATTGCTTACTTTTTAAAGGCAAACTGCCATTTTGTTTAACATAACATTTTTGCGATATTTTAATTTCCACAAATCAAAATTCCCTCAGGAAGATTTCGATTGTATATTCCAATTTGGCAAAAAAAACATCACATACTTTGCTTCTGCTAGTTTTGTTCTTTCGTACACGATATACTCCGTTTTCCACAATTTTTATTATTTCGGTATTCATTATGTAAAATTTTTTTTTTAACTTTTAATTATATTTTATTTAATTTTTTAAAAGAAAATTGCAATAAGTATTAAAATCTTATATCCAAAATATTATTATTTAATTATTACTAATGTAAACACTAATATATTGTATTCAAATCTTAATATACTGCATACAATTAGGTTAGGAAGTGCCGTTTCGCCAAGCTCAATGTGTCAGTTTCCTTGAGTCTCTGGTGCCCACGCTACAGCGTCGGGAAGAACTACTAGTTTGCTTACGTATTGGAACGAGTATGTCTTCGCTTCTTCCTGGTTAGTGGGAACTTCTAGATCTTTGTCCATATTCTTATATATCAGGGGAGGCAAACGATGAGTCGTAAAATCTTAGACTATCTTCCTTGTAACTTCTGAATGTTTGATACGCAACTAGTACCCCTTAGCTGAATGCCATATGACCATGTTGGCTTTATAACGGTTTTGTAGAAAATAACTTTGTATTCCAAAGCCCAGCTTGAGTAAGGACCGGCTAACCACTGTTGTTGAGTTGTTCAAAGTTTTATGGCCATTATTTTAACCTCAATATGACGGGACCGAGTTAGGCGTTGACACGTGGGTTTCCACTAGAACAGTGTATTTGTTACTGTCGTTTAATTTTCCCTTCTGAGGAAAAACATTAAATGAGCATATTTCGATTTTCCACGTTTTTAGCCAATGTTCTGGGTAATCAATAAGAGGCTCAAGTTGTTCGGATATATCTTTCGCTCCTTTGTTCCTATAAATGCAGTGTCATCAGCAAATGTTGAGGTATACGTGTTTGGTAAACCTTAAGGTATTCCTATAGAGATTTTCTCTTTTTTTAATTGGACTTTTGTCCTTAGATTAAATGCACTATCCGTCAGATAACTCTTTAGAACCTTGCGAGCTCTTTAGAACCTTGCGAGTGCTTCCAGGTAGTATTCGAGTTATTTTCGTAAGCAGCCCATCATGCCATACTTTATTAAATGCCTGGGAAATGTCAATAAATAGATTTGTTGATATAATTTACTTTGATCTTATTGATTTATTACATTTCTTTTCAAAGTATGTACCAACTCAGATTTGGGCTTCCAAGGTCATTGGAATATTTTTAAATAAAACAATTAAACATTTTTCTCCATTTATTTCCCGACGTTTCGTTGGATAATCCCAACTTCTTCAGAGGTATTTTATTAAAATCTGACAATACAGAAGAAATGTTTTTCGTTTACATATATTTTGTTTGTTTTGTTAAGGTAAAGTTAATAAACAACAAACCAATAGATAAATATATAATATACACGTAATAACAATCTTACATTTAATTAATATGCTCTTTTGCTTTGAATTGTAAACGTATTTTAAATGTTCTTTTTTATAAACATTAAAACCTAAAAACACATATATACGAAACCGCGGTTTTTAACATGCACTTAACTTGTATTGTAAACAATAAACCCGATTCTGATTTATGTAAACAGTACAGAATAATTTTAACTTAAATTATTTTTATATTCTTTTCCATTCAATGACTCGTTCCCCTTTTGTTGTATCCTCAGGCTCACAAAAGTGTACCTTTTTTTTATTTTATTTTCTCTGTTAAGTATTTTAACATTTGTCAAGTCAGCTGTATGTCTGTATTCAATGCAATGTTGAGCGAATGCTGTTGTTTGTTTTTGTTTTTAAATGTCTGCTTCATGTTCACTTGTTCTTGTGCTTAAACTTCTTTTTGTTGTTCCAATGTATACTTTCCCACAACAGTCTGTTTGATTACCTAAACATTTATTTTGGTAGACAACATTACTTTGCTCCTTCTTGTCTATTTTGTATTTTGTGTTTGTAAATAAAGTTTTGATTGTTTAGTTGACCTATGTATGTGCTATTGAAATGTTGTCATCATCATGTTTTTCTATTTTCACTTCTTCCTTCCCCGTATTTTGCTTTCCGGACTAACGGGTTAATTAATTTCTCTAGATAGCTATTTTTGTGAAATATTTCTTTTAATTTGTGTATATTATACGATAAACATTTTTCGTTGCTGATTTTAATAACTTTTTTGATTAAATTTACCGCTGTGTTGGCCTTTTATTGCATTGGTTACGTTGCTAGTGATTTTGTATACCAATTTGTTGTCCTCTTTGTGAATCTTCATGTCCAGAAATGCTATTGCTATTGTTTATTGCCAAATGAATGGGTATGTTGATAAAAAATGAGACAACGTCGAGTGATATCAGGGTCTCACCATCCTCCAAAGATATATCTTCCAATTTCTTCTTTAGTTCCAGTGAGTTTTGTATGATGTATTCGTCCAATACGATATTCTGCATAATGTTTCCAATTTATTTTGAGAAATTGTAGCATGGCAGTTCTATTGATGACGATATTGGACGTAGAGGCATATTTGGCTTATGTATTTTGTGTAAACCGTATAGTCTTGGGGCTGTGGCAGAAATCGAAGTTAGTCTTATTTATTCCTGTTTCGTGATATAGCTTTGTTTAAATAAGTCCAAGACTATTTTGTTATTAGCACGTAGTAGTTTTTGCGTCGGATCAGTTCTTAGTGTTTTATATGTTGATTTGTCGTCAATACCTTCCTGGTAATCATCCTTTAAAAGAATAACGGTCTTATTAACCTTATACGATTTCGTGATGACCACTTTATCTTTGTTTCTTTCCACAAACGTTTTCGTTTCTTTAAATGCCCTAAGGATAAATTTTTCCTTCAAACTATTTTCGGCGGTTCTTTTGATGGTCAAAATTCCATTAGTAATTTTTGATCTGGTTATTTCTTTCTCTTTTTCATCGGTTATCGTCTGTACCCATTCTTCAGTATCCACTCCCTCCGGGGGCATATATCATCATGGTGAACCCTGCCACCTTGATGCATTGCCACTGGGGGAAAAGAGGGTACCAGTTCCTCAGACTTGTCAGGAGCCTGAAACTGGAAGCAGGTACGACTTCTATGTACGACCAGTAGCGACATAAACTGTTATTTGTTGACAGCAGGAGATTAGGTAGCTCTAAACCCCTCAGCAAGGGGTGGGGCCGGGGGCCTGGCAAACCTCTACCCTAATTTACAACCTATGGGATGGCATAGGTGCTATTCCGGTAGTGCCTATGCGGTCGCATAGGGGCGCTGGTCTGGCCGCTTATTGTCACACCCGTGGTTGGACTACCGTGAGATAGAGCCACTGTTGGCAGGTGCTCACGCAAATCTAATCATAATTTGTTCAATATCCTGGGTGTTTTTGCTACAGGTTGGTTGCTGCCTTGGGTACGTGTTGTGTTGCTGGTTTGTGAGTTGGGATGAAATAAGGTAAGTGAAAACACTTTCATTTTCCTGATTGTATTGGTGTTGCCATGCCACCGGTGGCAAACGTAGGCCGAAGGGCGATGCGTCCGACGCCACTGCGGATGATGTTCGTGGTCCGCCGCCGGTTGCTGTGCCGAAGGTACGCCACACCGACTGCGAGATGACGAACACCGAGGATGCAGAGAGATCTGATTGCAAGCGGTTTAAGCCTGGATCGCCCATGGCTAAATGCGCTGCTGCTGCTTCTGCTGTTGTTGTGGGTGGCTTTGTTTCCCGTGTTATGGGTGGTCCTGTTGGTGCCAAGGGTGACGTTGGTGCTCCTGGTGTTGCTGGTGCTGCTGATGTGGCCGTTACAGCTGATGTTGCTGGTGCCGTAACTGACACCAGTGTCATGTCTGTCGGCTCTGCGAGCGGAGCTGCCTCGCAGAGGAAGCCCCGCAACGTAAGAGGGCTGCGGCGGTTGAAAGCGACAGGTCGGACGTGCCTGTCGCGGAGATGAATGAAGTGTCCAACGGACTGACAGACCTGGTCCTCGAGATAGGAGTCAACCTGGCGCTCGCGAAGAAGGTGATGGAGTACTCATCGAAGTACGAGACGTTTCTGATGTGGCTCATGTTGGAGAATGAGCGACTACTAGGGCGCCTTGACGAGTCAGGGCCCCAGGTGCCGCCGACGTTCGCTGTGCCGAGGGCTCCGGTTCCAGTGAGGACATCGGCCCCGGCGACTGCTGTTACGGTTAGTACTGCACCGCCTCCTCCCAAGCCGGTGGCGACATGGTCAGTGGCTGTCCGGGGAAAGAGCGGGGCTTCCTCTAAGAAAGTCATGGACAAGGTCGTGACGGAAGTGGGCCCCACTCTTGGAGTTCATGTCCACGAGTTGCGGCGAGATGGCGGAGCGGTACTGAGGACCCCCTCTGTCGCAGGGAGGGAAAAAGTAGCTGCGAACAAGAAGTTCGGCGAGGTAGGTCTTGAGATTTCCGTAAAGGACAAACTCGGTCCTAAGGTCGTTGTACAGCGAGTTCATCCAGAGATCACCCCGGATAAATTCATTACGGAGCTGTACGAGATGAACCTCAAGCAGAGAATGTCCCTAGAGGCATTCCGGAAAGGCGTGCGTCTCGTGACCGGCCATGGAAGCCCACAGGTGGACCAGTGAACGTGGTCCTGGAGGGAAGTGGCGACGCCATGGACACTAGCAGGTGCTACATCAAGTGGTTTTCCTTTGGGGTACGACAACACGATGCCGTACCTAGCTGCTTCAGGTTTATGGGCTTCGACCACATGGTGCGCGATTGCCGGATGAAGGAGGAGGTATGCCGCTTATGTGGCCTACGCGGACATGTGGCTTCAAGGTGCGCCAACGACATCAGGTACAGGAACTTTGCGTTTAATGGACTCCCAGCAGACCACATGATGATGTCTGCTTCCTGCCCTGTATACAGCGCGATAGTTGCTCGGGCGAACGCACGGCATTAATATGGATACGGACGTTAAATTTTTACAGCTTAACTGTCAACGGTCATATGCGGTGATCTGCGAGCTTGGGCAGGCGATATGCAACCTGGGTGTGACTCTTGCCCTTGTGCAGGAGCCATATTCCACGGGTGGTCAAGTTAGGGGTTTGCCAGGGGGTATGCGAGTCTTTACTGACAGTGGGGTGACTCTGCTGTGATTTTAAATGACCGGGACCTAGACTGTACGTCAGTTAGTAGTAGCCAATGGAGGGTCTGCGTGTCAGTGGAGGGCGCGTTTGGGAGGATGTTCGTGGCTAGCATCTTCTGTAGGTATGGGGGATCCTTGGAACTGTATTTAATGCATATAGATTCGGTGCTACTCCTTGCGAGTAGCTATCCTTGGTTTAGACGCAAACGCCTGCTCTCGCATGTGGTTCAGCAAGATGGCCAGGACCGCTCCTGTCCATCCGAACTACGTGCGAGGAGTTATGCTTAGCGAATGGCTAGTCGCAAAGTGCGTCATGGTAGTCAATGAGCCGAGCGACTTATATACCTTTGACGGTCCCATTGGAGTTAGATACATTGACTTGACAGCCGCAAACGGGGCGGCGATGACGGCGTTTGACTTTAGGTGGAAGGCGTGTGAGGACTGGGAGGTGAGTGATCATAACCTAATCGAGGTTATAATTTCTCCGCAAAGACGTACTCCGGTGACTGAGCTCCCTCGATCTTGGAGGGATCGCGACGTCGACTGGGACGTTTACGCGGACTACTTTAGGGCGGTCGCCTCAGAGGTACCATTAGAAGACTTTAGGGCACTGACTATAGATGACCAGGTCAGCAGGTTAGATAGCTGGATGTGCATAGTTAGTGATGCACTCCTTGGTAGACGTCGCAAGATCAAGCCAAGCACGGTCAAGTTGTTGACCAGGGAGCTGAATATGATGCGGAGGCGCGTCAGGAGTCTCAGGAAGTTATTCCAAAGAGCCAGGCGGGCCAATTCTGAAGATCTAGCTCAGCGTAGAGCAGACTACTCAGCTGGCTTCAGAACGTGCAAGGACAGCATAGTTAAGGTGAAAAAGGACGAATGGAGGAGTTTCGTACGGGACAATAGAGACGATCCCGTATCTGCAGGGGTCGAAGTAGGCAGGTGGACCTAGCTTCCCTTCGGGTTGGAGATAACACGTCGCTAACCTGGAGGGAGTGCGTCGAAACATTGTTGGGCGCCTTCTTTCCGACTGCGGAGATGGTTGACCACTCTCCTCTCATTAGGGAGATGGTTGCTTCTCCGGTCCTGGAAAGGTCAGAGGTCTCGGACAGTACCTGTCGTGTTAGAAGTAGAAAATCGCCAGGTATTGATGGTATGACTGGAGAGATGTGTAAAAGCATCTGGAAGGCCATACCGGAATACCTGGAGTCAGTCTTTGGGAAGTGTTTGAGCCTGGGTGATTTCCCTGAAGCTTGAAATCTTGCCACAGTTGTCGTTCTCCTGAAGTCTCCCGATAGAGTGAGGAGTGATCCTCGATCTTACCGGTGCATCAGTCTCCTCCCAGTGCTTGGAAAAGTACTGGAGAGGATAATGGTGTCACGACTGAAGGAGGATGCCAATGAGGCTACTTCTGAGTACCAGGACGGCTTTAGGGAGGGGAGGTGCGTCGAGGACGCATGGCTTCATGTCAGGCGCTGCGTTAGCAACTCGACTGATAAATACGTTTTTGGCATATTCGTAGATTTTAAGGGTGCGTTTGACTATCTCTCATGGGGTAGGGTTCTCGAGAGGCTGCGAGTTGTAGGCTGTCGAGAGCTTTCCCTATGGAATAGTTACTTCGACGGCAGGAAAGATTGTGTTGTTGGTGCCAGCGACACGGTGTGGAGGGGCGTTGTACGTGGGTGTCCGCAGGGCTCCATCTGTGGTCCATTTTTATGGAACCTCATGATGGACCCACTGTTGGCACAGCTCACTCTCAGTTGGATCGTTGCCGTAAACGGACGTATTAATACGAGTGCGCATAGCGAATTTTTAATTGTGAGTTTTATATAGTGACAGTGCGGAAGAGTGGGACAAAGTTGTGCCTAACGAGTATAGCGTTAGAGTGAGACGGAATTTTGATAAAGTGCAAGTGTTGTGACGTCACTTTTGAGACACCTTTGAAGGGTGCTCCAAAGTACGTGTTTCAAAAACTTGTATCTCTGGCCAAAAGTGAGGTTAGAAAAGACAATCCGTGTATTGCGCCTCATTTGGTGGTATTAGTTATACCTAGTGTCATAGTGAAGTGGTACCAAAGTTGTACAAGACATTCGGGTTGTGACTGCGGTAACCTGGTTCAGGTTCCTGCTGCACATTATTACCAGTGCTGTCTACTGGTATTCCTGTGTTGCTGCTACAGGTTGGTTGCTGACTTGGGTACGTGCTGTTGCTGGTTTGTGAGTTAGGTGAAAGATAAGGTAAGTGAAGACTTTCCATTTTCCTTGTTGTATTGGTGTTGCCATGCCACCCGCTGGCAAACGTAGGTCGAAGGCGAAGGGCGATGCGTCTGACGCCACTGCGGACGATGTTCGTGGTCCGCCGCCGGTTGGTGTACCGAAGGTACGCCACACAGACAGCGAGATGTCGAGCACGGAGGATGCCGAGAGGTCGGACGCCAAGCGGCATAAGCCTGGTTCGCCCATGGCTAAGCGGGCGTGGTATAGTTGGTGATAAGGGCAACGCTGGTGCTCCGGGTGTTGCTGCTGTTGCTGGTGTTGCTGGTATTGCTGGTGTTTCTGGTGCTACTGGAGCTGCTGGTGCCGTAATGGACACCAGCGTCATGTCTGTCGGCTCTGTGACCGGAGCTGCCTCGCAGAGGAAGCCCCGGCAACGTAAGAGGGCTGCGGCGGTTGAAGGCGACAGGTCGGATTTGACTGTCGCGGAGATGAAGGAGGTGTCCGACGGACTGACGGACCTGGTCCTCGATGGATGAGTTGGCCTGGGGATCGCGAAGAAGGTGATCGATTACTCGTCGAGGTACGAGTCACTACTGATGCGGCTCATGTTGGAAAATGAGCGACTACGGGGGCGCCTTGACGTCTCAGGGCCACAGGTGCTGCCGACGTTCGCTGTGCCGAGGGCTCCAGTTCCAGTGAGGACATCGGCCCCGGCGACTGCTGTTGCGGCTAGGACTGCACCACCTCCTCCCAAGCCGGTGGAGACGTGGTCAGTAGTTGTCCGGGGAAAGAGCGGGGCTTCCTCCAAGGAAGTCGTCGATAAGGTAGTGACGGAAGTGGGCCCCACTCTTGGAGTTCGTGTCCACGAGTTGCGGCCCCTTCGGGATGGTGGAGCAGTATCGAGGACCCCCTCTGTCGCAGAGACGGAGAAAGTAGCTGCCAACAAGAGGTAGGGCTTGAGGTTTCCGTAAAGGACAAACTCGGTCCTAAGGTCGTTGTGCAGCGCGTTCATGCGGAGATCACCCCGGATGAATTCATAACGGAGCTGTACGAGATGAACCTCAAGAAGAGAATGTCCCCAGAGGCATTCCGGAAAGGCGTGCGTCTCGTGACCGGCCCATGGAGGCTCACAGGCGGACCAGTAAACGTGGTCCTGGAGGGAAGTGGCGATGCCATGCAGCATCTGCTGGACACTGGCAGGTGCTATATAAAGTGGTTCTCCTTTGGGGTACGGCAACACGATGCCATACCTGGCTGCTTCAGGTGCTTTGGATTCGACCACATGGTGCGCGATTGCCGGATGAAGGAGGAGGTATGCCGCTGATGTGGCCTACACGGACACGTAGCCACAAGGTGCGCCAACGACATCAGGTGCAGGAATTGCGCGTTTAAGGGACTACCAGCAGACCATTTGATGATGTCTGCTTCCTGCCCTGTATGCAGCGCAATAGTTGCTCGGGCGAACGCACGCCAGTAATATGGAAACGGACGTAAAATTCTTACAGCTTAACTGTCAGCGGTCATATGCGGTGATCTGCGAGCTCGGGCAGGCGATATGCAAACTGGGTGCGACTCTTGCCCTTGTGCAGGAGCCGTATTTCACGGGTGGCCAAGTTAGTGGTTTGCCGGGGTATGCGAGTCTTTACTGACAGTGGGGGTGACTGTGCTGTAATTGTAAATGACCGGGACCTAGACTGTACGTTAGTTAGTAGTAGCCAATGGAGGGTCTGCGTGTCAGTGGAGGGCGCGTTTGGGAGGATGTTCGTGGCTAGCATCTACTGTAGGTATGGGGGATCCTTGGAACCGTATTTAAGGTATATAGATTCGGTGCTACTCCCCTCGAGTAGCTATCCTTGGTTTAGACGCAAACGCATGCTCTCGCATGTGGTTCAGCAAGATGACCAGGACCGCTCCTGCCCATCCGAACTACGTGCGAGGAGTTATGCTTAGCGAATGGCTAGTCGCAAAGTGCGTCATGGTAGTCAATGAGCCGAGCGACTTATATACCTCTGACGGACCCATGGTAGTTAGCGACATCGACGTGACAGCCGCAAACGGGGCGGCGATGACGGCGTTTGACTTTAGGTGGAAGCTGAGCGAGGACTGGGGGGTGTGTGATCATAACCTAATCGAGGTTATGATTTCTCCACAAGGACGTACTCCGGTGACTGAGCTCCCTCGATCTTGGAGGGATCGCGACGTCGACTGGGACGTTTACGCGGACTACTTTAGGGCGGTGGCCTCAGAGGTACCATTAGATGACTTTAGGGCACTGACTATAGATGACCAGGTCAGCAGACTAGATAGCTGGATGTGCATACTTAGTGATGCAGTCCTTGGTAGACGTCGAAGAACAAGCCAAGCACGGTCAAGTGGTGGACCAGGGAGCTGGATACGATGCGGAGGCGCGTCAGGAGTCTCAGGAAGTTATTCCAGAGAGCCAGGCTGGCCAATTCTGAAGATCTAGCTCAGCGTAGAGCAGACTACTCAGCTGGCCTCAGAACGTACAAGGACAGTATAGTTAGGGTGAAAGAGGACGAATGGAGGAGCTTCGTACGGGACAATAGAGACGATCCCTGGGATAGGGTTTACCGTATCTGCAGGAGTCGAGGTAGGTACGTGGACCTAGCATCCCTTCGGGTTGGCGATAACTCGTCTCTAAGCTGGAGGGAGTGCGTTGAAACATTGCTGGGGGCCTTCTTTCCGGCAGCGGAGATGGTTGACCACTCTCCTCTCATTATGGAGATGGTTGCTTCTCCGGTCCTGGAAAGGTCAGATGTCTCGGACAGTATCTGTCGGGTTAGAAGTTGAAAATCGCCAGGCATTGATGGTATGAAGGCCATACCGGAATACCTGGAGTCAGTCTTTGGGAAGTGTTTGAGCCAGGGTTATTTTCCTGAGGGTTGGAAGATTGCCAGAGTTGGCGTTCTCCTGAAGTCTCCCTATAGAGTGAGGAGTGATCCTGGATCTTATGGGGGCATCAGTCTCCTCCCAGTGCTTGGAAAAGTACTGGAGAGGATAATGGTGTCACGACTGAAGGAGGATGCCAATGAGGCTACTTCCGAGTACCAGTACGGCTTCAGGGAGGGGAGGTGTATCGAGGACGCGCGGCTGCATGTCAGGGGCTGCGTTAGCAACTCGACTGGTAAGTACGTTCTTGGCATATTCGTCGATTTCAAGGGTGCGTTTGACTATCTCTCATGGGGTAGAGTTCTCGATAGGCTGCGCGTTGTAGGCTGTCGGGAGATTTTTCTATGTAATAGTTACTTCGACGGCAGGAAAGCTTGTGCTGTCGGTGCCAGCGACACGGTGTGGAGGGGCGTTGTACGTGGGTGTCCGCAGGGCTCCATCTGTGGTCCAATTATATGGAACCTCATGATGGACCCACTGCTGGCACAGCTCGGCCGTTCCTGTAAATTGTGTGCGTATGCGGATGACCTGTTCATCCTGATTGAAGGCCAGTCTCGTGCTGATCTAGAAACCAAGGGTGAGCGGGCCATGCACGACGTTATTGAGTGGGGCGAACGTGTAGGTGTTGGGGTGGCAATGGACAAGACCGTGACAATGCTGCTGAAAGGCAGATTGTCGCACGGTCGTCCTCCACTCATTCGGTCTGGCGGCATTAGTCTCAGATATGTGACTCAGGTCAAGTATCTGGGAATAGTGATGACTGAGAGGATGAACTTTTTAGCTCATCTTACTCACGTAAAGGACAAGCTGACTGCCGTTGTAGGTAAGGTCAGACGCATCCTTAGAAGCGATTAGGGCCTCAGCAGGTGTGCTGTCCGTAAAATATACGATGGGCTATTTGTCGCATGAGCGACATATGGTGCGTCGGTGTGGTATGAGACTGTCATGTCTGTAGCGGGTCGTAAGAAGATATTGACGTGCCAGAGGGTTGCTATGCTCGCTTGCATGCCGGTTTGTCGAACGGTCTCGACGCATGCTCTCCAGGTCCTGCTTGGTGTGGCCCCCCTTGACTTGGTGGCGATACGCCGTGCAATCGCTTTCAAGGTTAAGAGGGGTTTACCACTTCTTGGGCATGACTTGCTTTCCGCTGCTGATTTGGCAGAAGAGAATAGCTGCATCAAGACACTTTTAGACGAGTGTCTGGTTGCTAGGTGGAGGACAAGATGGACGAACAATGACCATGGGAGGGTAACGTATGAATTGATACATGACGCCGACTTCGTACGACAACGCCCAGACTTCTGCTTCGGCATGAGCCCGGGATTTTTACTGACGGGGCATGGTTCTCTCAATGCATTTGAGAGGCCTGTCCGAAACTGCTGACTGTGGGTGTGTACTGAGTACTGGAGGCACGTACTGACAGCGTGTCCCGACTATGATGACCTTAGAGAGCTAAATGGTATGGGCATTACCCGCAGGGCTACTGACCATATCGGGGGCTGGGACTTAGAAGACAGTAGGACTTTTAGTAGGTTGGGTGAATACGCCAGGAGGGTATTCAATAGGAGGTGAACTGGACGCTAGCGGAGGTGATCCCTGGGTTATCTGCTTGCGGATGCGGCTGCTGCCAAGCGCACGGTCCATCCATGCGGCGTCGTCGGTCCCCGGCATGTAGGTATGCATATGACGGTTGCAGAAGCTAACTACTGCTGCTGTCCGTGCTACCTCGTCCGTCTTCGTCTTTCATTGCCGTATTGTAGCTGCTACTGCTGTTGCTCCTGTATGCTTCTCTCGTCGTTGTTGTTGCTGGGTCACTATGTGACATTGACTTGCCCGTGAGGACAACAGCGTTTATTGTCATCATCTGTCACTTTGTTGTGCGTATTGTCTTTGCTGGGTCACTCATTGTGACCAATGAGTCGCCCGTGTGGGCGGCTGTTAATTGTCTGTGTGTACTTGTTGTCCCCTTGTCCATCCATGTTGATGTTTTTTTTTTTGTTGTGGCGGGCTACCAGTCCCGGATCATTTTGGGGTCCAACTGGAAGTAGCTTCGGCTACGAGGTCTGACCGGAGACTAAATACTGGTACCACGTGTGTCAGGAGCCGATGGAACTTCGGTTCCATCCTGGCAATGGTGCGGCCCTACGGGGAGCTTCGTGGTGGTTGTGGTTTAAACCCAAATCGCGGGTAGAGCGCAAGCTCGATGTGGAGTTGCGGTGCCGTGACCCATAGATCGGTAGGAGTTTGAGGTAGGCTCCGCTCCTCACCAAGGGGGAGGCCATGTCCAAATGCATGGTTTCGAATTGGTACTCATGTGTAGTGCGTGGGGGCGTTGGTGGACGCATTGTATTCATCCGGTGCTGGGAGCACTGTGGGGTGATGCCGTAGTGGCAGGTACCCACACTTATCTGGAATGGCAAATTTTTCTCCCATCACGCGGTGGAAAGAGGTCTCGCAGTAATTCCATTGTAATCCTCGCTGTATGCGATGTGGCACCGTCTTGTTGAAACCACATGTTAGTCAAGCCCAAAGAATGCAGTTTTGGCGTTAAAAAGTTTTCAATCATATCACGATATCGCTCCCCATTACCAGTTACCGTTACGCCGTTTTCCCTTTCAAAGAAGTTAGGTCCAATGATTCCTCCTGACCCAATTGCGCACCAGACTGTTACTTTTAATGGATGCAAAGGTGACTAATGAATAATTTGAGGGTTTTCCATTTCCAAGAACCGACTATTCTGTTTATTCACATATCCATTCAAATGAAAATGTGCCTCGTCGCGCATTATGATTTTTTCATGAAAATCGGGGTTGTCATGGGCGAGCTGTAGCAGCATATTGCCATATGTACGGCGGCGTAGATGGTCTTCTGGAAGAAGATCTTGTGTCAACTGAATCTTAAATGGAAACAAATGTAATTCTTTGTGCAAAATCGTGGCCAAAGTTGTTTTTTGAAGACCAAGCTCCTGAGCACGGTGTCGAATTGAGGTTGATGAATTGTTTTGAACATTTTCTTGAACAGCAGTAATGTTTTCAGCCGATCTTACAATGTATGTGGTCCATGCTTGGGCCTATCAGCTACAGTTTCTCTTTCTTCGAAATTATTCACTCACGATAAATAGTGCGACTTGTTGGCATATTGTTTCTCCCGAAAATTTCACGTAACTTTTTCATCGTCACCGTAATCGATGATTGATTTTGATAAAATGTTTTAACGATTAAAACAAGTTGATTTGCCGAATATTTTTCCATAACAAATTTGCTACGTCTCTACTTCACGACTGCCAAATATGAACTGTCGAGACTAATATTTACCAAAATGACGGCAAAACACAGTAGTATGCTTTGGCGGCCACCCTGTATATAAATGTGACTTTAATAAAGCCGAAATTTCGTCGTGTGGCGTGAAAACCTTTTCTAAGTGTTTTGCGAAGACACTTAACTTTTCTATTGAGTATGAAATCTTAGTGGGGATTCGTAGGCAATAGGATATTTTAAGCGCTTGAAAACTTTCTACAGGCTAAAGTCCGTAGTTTTTGTAGCATTTAAAGTTTTTAATTATATCTATATGGCGGAGTCGCGTTTCTGTCTCAGTTTATTGCATAAAGTTCATTGATATATGTTCATTTAAATGTTGATGTCAGAAGAACGACTACGTTCCCGTTACCTTCTGAGCCTTCTCTTTTCTCTGACAACAGTTTGTATATCAGGCGATGATTGATATAAACTTCTTTTCTCTGATCGTTTGCTTGGTATTGCATTTCTGACTGCTGCCGTCACGACGTCCGTTAATTGATACACAGCTGCGTGAATATCAGCAGGATTTTAGACTGTGATATTTGGAGGTAAGTGGGAGCTCATATAGATTTTATATTTCAACCAATTCGTGTACTTACTTCAACTTATTTAAATTTATTGGCCAATGGGTGAGGTCACCAGATACGATGTTTAGCTTATTTGCTTTAACTGTATTGTATAGCTGTCTCTCTCATAGGCTATGAAGTCTGGAGACCCAAAAAATATTGCCAGCTTCGATTTTGTTCCTGGGTGGACAGTACACTTATAAGACTGTAATTTTGAAATCAGCCACCACATGCCCTTCCACTCAGATGTTTAGTATCGTTTGTGAAAAATCCATTGACTCTAAAACAGTTTTTTAGAGTAAAATGTGTTTTAGAGACAAAGAGTATGTATATTTTCTGTACTTGCAGAAAATGTTCAACTTCATATTTGTGTTGGGAAAGCCCGTTCGAGTTCCAGATGCGTATTTTTAGCTGGTTTGTTTTTGGCTAAGCAAAACTTACTGAAACATGTTTGAATGCGCATCATTTCTTGAAACATACTCTGCATTTTTGTCATACAGTTGTTCATTGTCTGTATTAGGATTTCGATTGAACTCGAGATGTTTACAAACGATATCTGTGAACCCTTTTTTAAGATGACTTTTCGCATCACGATTAGCATAAGCTAAGCACTTGGGCATACAAATAATTGGGCTTAGTATGTGGTACGTTACTAAATTGTGTACTAGCTATTGATTCAGCACGAAACCTCGCAAATCGAGAAAGCGTATATCAGACATATTTGGGCTTGCGTACGATTTTTGCTTTTATTTTTACGTGTTGGAAGACTTTACAGCCCCTATAGTGTGCAGTTTGATTTTCAACGCAGTTGCTGCCTTTTTTTTAACTTGGGGTTAGTTTTCGAAAAACTGCACTCTGAAGTTCGGGGGACGTTTCGCGCCAAGGTCACACGGATGGTAGTTTGCAGTAAGTTCTGGTTCTTCTGTTGATTACGTATCGTTAGTTTTAAATTGGCTGCACGGAGTTTTTAGATTTTATTTAAGTTGTACTAAATACCATCTCAACTCAATGCATAGGTTTGGGAACGTTATTCTTGTTATTGCACTGACCTTACGACGTAACCTTCCGCTACTATAACACTTTTTATTTTCTCAGTGGGAACGGAACTGTCAATGCCCTTTACAACAATACACAAACTTTTAGCACCTTTTCAATTCAGCTTACGGTGAGGCGATAACTTTTTCCGTATTTGCGCATGTTAACAATGACATTCGACGTTTGCTCGCGCAAGTAAATCGGCGGAGGTGTTTATTCCTTAACAGTGGGTTGAGCATATTTGTCATCAGGGGTAGCAAGTATGGAGAATATCTTTCACTTACCGGCTTAGCAGCTACTTCAGGACTTTTATGTTGCTTCGCTGTGCGATCTTGTTGCGGAAACTTAGGACAGGTCTTCCTTTTCAATGGAGTTATATATCGATCCATACCTGTTTACGATTTTTACACGGGATTTGTTATATTATGTGTTCTATTATGTGTTACGTTGGTTTGTTGCATTGGCTTTGGTAAAGCACCTGCCTCGTGGTTATTACCTGCGCTGGTATATTTATATTTTTATTACTTATTTTGTTCATTGCATTGTTAGCGTCTGTATAACTAAAAGAGTAATAAGCATTGTTGTTATTCCCTTTTGTATTTTTATCATGAATGTTTGTTACACTCACATACTATCAGTGGAATTTTGAAACCGGTTTAAAGAACCCTGCGCTATTTGTTCTCGTTTTAAACTCAGAATATTTAATATGTTGTTCTTAATTTCTTTTAATCATGGTATGATCTTTAATATTTAATGTGTACCAAAAACACCCTATGAATTGAAAAAAATAAATAAAACTTTATTGGCATTCTTTGCACTGAGAAACCAACACACAATAAATGGCGCAGTCGGCAAAAGCAAAAAAAATAATAAAAAAAGTTAAATATGTAAAATTGTGAAAAAAAACAATAATGGCGAACAGAAAAGGAAAAAAGAACACAAATTTATTTTTGACAAATTTGTGGGAATCGTGCAACCCAAGAAGTGTAAGGTCAAAAGTTCAAAACCCCGTGGAAGACCTCCAAGGGCTATTCGCTACATAATAAAAGATAAAATGGATTATGTAAAAAAATTGACGAATTAAAACTTTACGGGAATTTGGTAGATAACTGCAGGGTGTTTTGGCAAAACTTTAAAATTTTTGCTACAGCAATAGAAATGCAAAATAAACCGGAGGCTGTCAAAGTGGAAATATTTTTAAATGCCATCGGATCCGACGGAGTGGAGGTTTTTAATTCGCTAAATCTAAGTGAAAGTGCAAGGCAGAAATATGCAGAAATGACGCAAGCTTTTGAACAATTTTGTAAACTAAAATACAATGAGGTGTACGAAAGTTTTCTGTTTCATAACAGACCACAAAACCATGGCGAGCCGTTGATAATTTTTTAATGGACATAAAAAAGAGTGTTAAACGTTGCGGTTTCGCTGACGAAAACAGGATGTTGAGGGACAGAATAGTCCTTCGAATTTTGATAAAAGTTTGCAAAAAAGGCTGCTGGACACACTAAACCTCAGTTTAGAAGTGGAATTGATGGCGCGATCAGCAGAGGCTAGTAATCAACAAGTACAAAAACTGCAGGGTAATGGTGAGACATTGATTGATATGGTGCTAGCAGAAACTTATTGGCAAGAAAAAAGGACAGTCAACATGCAAAAACAGCAAAGATATGAAGTACAAAGTAGAGATGACAAAAATAACAACAACACAAAACAGAAACAATGGTATGGTAATTTTAACTGTAAATTTTGTGGAAACAAACATGAAAAATGGAAATGTTCCGCATATGGTAAATCATACAATAACTGTAAAAGAAAAAATCATTTTGCAAAAGTATGTAAGAAACAAATAGTTCGAGAGATCAGGAATGACCGCAGTGATTCAAGTGTTTCTGGTTTGTATGTTGACTCAATAAGTAATAACAGTCTTAGTCAGACTTGGTGCGAATATGTTAAAATTCAATCAAAAACTATTTCATTTAACGGCCCTTTGCACAATGTATGGTTAAAATTTAATATGAACTTTAACCGCAAGTTAGACTAATTGGCATTTCACAATGTTCGGTTTACTTTTATCTGACACCATTTAACCAAACAGTTGTTGTTAAATATAACCAACAAAAATTTACCGGTTAAAATATTTATAGGTATACATAATGGACAGAAATATTCATACACATTTACATTTTTGCAATATTTTTAACTTTAAAAATGCAAATAAAAGAAAAAAACAATTCTTCATCGTAGAAACTACTTATCTTTATCAGATGAGGAATTTAGGCAAAGGTATAGACTTTCAAAATCTGCAACAAAATATATTATCAGTCTCGTAAGCAACGAAGTTAAGTCCATAACAACTAGGTATGTATGCACATTCCATATATTTCCAGTTATTAATAGTAATCATTCTAATTTTTCAATAATTTGAAGAAATCGTGCTTTATCTCCTACACAAAAGATTCTATTAACCTTACGATGAAAACAAATTTCAAAATCTTATAGTTTTTTTTTTTACTAATTTTTTATAATTCACAGGTTAACAAATGTAACAAAAAACAAAAAATTATATTAATCAAAAAGAACTTAAATATAGTCAACAATAAAAAAAGTCGATGCTTTTAGTCCTAATTTTTACATACATATGTCGCCTTTTTTTCAATCATTTTTTTTTTATAAACAAACCAATACCATTGCCATACTTTTTATCAAATTGTTTTGTCAAGTAACCGTACGATGGTGAAACGTAAAATGCTAATCCTGGGTTAAATAGTGCTCGTTAAAAAAGAGTTTAAAGAGGGGGAAAGGGTATGGGTTAAAGAAGGCAGATATTGGCTGCCAGCTACACATGGAACACCTCGATCATATATTGTCGAAAGACGAGGTCGTCGATTTCGTAGAAACTCTCTTTTTCTGAGATCTCAAACATACATATGTATAACATATATACATGTATAAACATATATGTGTGCATATAATTTAATATATATAATTTATAATTTAATATTAATATTATAGCTTTAAAAATACTTGAAAGATACTACTCATAAGTATTTTCTAAAGAGGGAGATGTAGAGATTGAATTAGTATTTACTTTTATATTTATAGTAATCGGTAACACAGAATATAAACAGAATACCCAACAATGACGTTTAAAAAAAGCTGTTCTCATGATTGATTACCCCGTTTATTTAGACGAATAAGAAAATTACACTATATGTTCGCAACAATGAGTTAGTAGAAAAAGCTGTACTAAAACATTGTGAACATATGAGAGCAAAAAAATAAACAAAAGTCATGTATAAAAATTGTTAAAAAGTTTGATTTTTTTTAAAGAAGTGATAAATAATGAACAGTACATAAATTTTTGTTGTTTATTTCTAATACCTTTGTTGCAGAAATGGTAAGTATCATATGCAAAAAAAGAAAAGTATATATTGAGTTGTTATACCTTTTTTATTTGTTTTTTCAGGCTGAGGAGTAGTTGGCGAACATAGGGAATCTAAACAAAACTGGTGAATACATAATGCTGCGAGCCATAATTTTTTGTCCTAACTCTTTCCAGGAGTATATGTCTGTACTAATGTGTATGTGAAAAGAACAAATTCAAAGGTTTTAAAACATGTTTTTCGTCATTAAAGTCTGATGGAGCCCGAGTGTAATTACATGGGGAAAGTGGTTAGGAATACTTCATCCTTCTTGGAACAACTGTAAGTATATTAACTAAAGTGAAAAACATAGAAATACATAATTGCTACAATTTTGAAATATTTTTTGTCTTATGATCATATTGTGTGCAGACCAGATGTGGAAGCAAGGCAGCTTACATGTAAAAAAAAGGATCTTTTATTTATGGGATCAATTGTAAGTATAAAAACTAATGTAAAAATAAAAAAAATATATTTCCAACTACAAAATGTTTTTTTGTCCTTTGCAGGAAAACATGCTTTAATCACAGATAGCTGCAAATGTAGACAAATGCAAAATAAAAATTCGATGTGGCCAGACCAAGTGGCAAAGAAATCAACTTCCAAAAGGTCATTAACTGTAGTATTTAATAAATATAAAACTCCTTTTATAATTTTTAAATTACTAGTCTTAAAAATGGTTATTGGTTTTTCCATTCCGTAGGTTTTAAATGAATATTTAGATAACTGTTTGTAGGAAACTGCAATTTCATAATTAAAATTTTTGTATATGGTCTTCAACAAATTTAAAATGTTCTTAATTTGTACAATTGTAATAATTTATTTTTTACGATAATTAATATTTTGCCAACAATTTTATATAAATTTTCTATCAATCATTTTTAAGAATCAATTACACACACTTATTGTTTTTAGCATGTAGGAATTGTTTTGGTTTTTACCTATCTAAAAATAAAAAAATATTTATAAAAGGGAGACTAAAAAACGTATTGTTAGAAATAAGTTCAATTTCAGTTGTTGATTACTTATCTGAAAAGATTATAAATCCTGGCTTTTCCTGCTGCTATATTCTTTTTTTGAATACCCCTTACAGGCATCGTTTTAAACAGCTTTTTTTCTTTTTTTAAGTTTTGGTGGCCCTGAGAAGGGCCGATTTGAACTTCGTTTTCTTCTTTTTAATTTTATTGGTGGAACTATCAACGAGTTTTAAACTGCTTTTTCTCTTTTTTAGATTTTGTGTTGGCCATTTTAAGCAACTTTTACCCTTTTTTAATTTTTTTGGTGACGCTGAAAACATATAATTAGAATAATTATTGAAAATTAAAACAAAACATATTAATACTTTATATTACTTAAACAATTTTATTTTCGTTTAAATTTCTTTTCTTATTTCACTTGTATTACAAATATGAAAAGATTTTTTGAGTTTTGATTTAATTGAAAAGAATTTCATTGTATTAAGGAACGACTAACCCTTTCGTTGAGCACGTTCCATCAATCTATAACATTGTTTTTTCCATTGAAGTGCAGTTGAAATATGTTTAAGACTTGTCACAAAACAATCACTTAAAACACAATTAGACTTTTTCTTTTGGTTGTATCGACTTCGTGTCACAACCAATTGTAATTCAACCGAACTTATTTAAGTCGTCTCCCGTGGCAAAACTCACAAACATAACACAATTACACTTAATTAATAATTGGGGAAAACTTACCTGGTCGGGTCTCTCGCGATCTTGTGGAATCTCTCCCCTTTTGGACAACCCATTATATATCGGAGGCTCCTAAAAACAATAACATTTAATTAAGATCTTTATTTTAGCCAATGCGTAAAATTTATGCATACTTACATTGTTGTTAAGTTCTGCTACTTCCTTTGTATACTTCTGTATATTTATTCGCCTGGTTGATTTTGTGCACTTATTAAGGGTTGGGACAAGTTTGTAAATAACTACTTTTTTATTAAAATCAATAATTTCTTCACATTTTTCACAAATTTACACCACAAGATAATAAATCATCATAAAATTATTCATTTTAAATATACTTTATTCGACTCAACTACTAGTAGCTTCATTATTTTAGAGTTTTACTCACCTTACTTAAGCTAGTCTCTCGCGCCACCAATGGGTAACAAAAGTGCTGGTGTTTTCGTGTCAGGCCAGAATTTAATTCGCCCTGACAAGAGAAGCCAGTGAGTAAGGTGACGCTATACTACTTGGGTCAGAATGTGATTCGCCCCAATTTATGTAGGCGAGTAGTGGATAGGCACTCCTCAGGCAGTTGAGCCAAAATTGTATTCGCCCCAAGCGGGTGCGGTCGGAGTTAAGTGAGCAGAGGAGACATCTCCTAGCTTCTGGCCAATATTTTATTCGCCCCGACTACATACCCACTCCATTTTCCTTCACCTAGAGTAGCAGCCAGACGAAGAGAGTTCGTCCGAATGAAAGGTACGGAGCTTCTGGTATTGTCAAATCATGCCAGAATATTATTCGCCCCGATAAGAGAAGCCAGAGCGAGAAGTGCCCCTGTATCATTTGGCCAGAATTTTATTCGTCCTTATGGATTTAGACACACCTTGAGCAAACAAGGTCTCCGACGGCCAACGGCTCAGCCAGAACTTTATTCGCCTCAATCGAGAGAAAATTTCTCTTAACTTTTGGCCTATCGTGTATTCCGTGTTATGATATTTTTAGTTATTTAAGTTGATCAATAAATATTATAATGTTTATTGAAAAAATTAAAATAAGCTCTCTCGTCTCTCACTCTTGGAAAACAAAATAAATATTTTCTTGTAACGAACTCTGGGAGCAGCGAGTTTTATAACTTTTAAATATTTTTTCAAGCTATTTTAAAAATGTGTGAAAACATATACTTAAGTGCTGTTTCATTAAGACTTTATCTATTCAACGTTTTCATATATTTTTGCTAACGGCACTTAAAAAAGAAGAGTGAGTTAATGACAGTTAGTTGTTAGTGAGTAAACAATATCATTAGTATGTATATATTGCTGTTAAAGAACAATACCATTGTAAATGTGAGTGGATAGTGAAAGTGAGTTAACTCAAATTTTCCTGAGCTATAATCAACATGCAGATCACCTTTACTTACAGAATGATCTAAATGCATTTTGCTCCTGGTGTGATCTTAATTTAATGGAATTAAATCATAAAAAGTGTAAATATATGTGCTTCTACCGCGGTCAACATTTAAGAATTAACTATGTTTTAAACGGCCACCAGCTAGATAAATTAACTATTATTTCTGAAATTACACACAACATGTATTTTCAACCATCGCAAAAGCTCGTAGTTTCGCTGGGCTAAGGAGTTTTTTGACCCGTATATAACGAAACAATTGTATACATCGTTAGTAAAACCTATTCTTGAATATGGCTCGATAATTTGGGATCCGACATATATGGTTCACATCAATAATATTGATGTTAAAAAACAGTTTTTGTTATTTTGCCCACGTATAATGAATAATTTCATGACAACTATGCAGGGTATGTTTCAGGAAATGATGCGAACCCAAAACATGCTTCTGCAAGTTTTGCTTGGCGAAAAATGAACCAGTTAAAAATATGCTTCTGGAACGCTAACGGGCTCTCCCAACATAAATATGAAGTAGAACAGTTCCTGCTAGCACATGATAGACATACTATTAGTCTCTGAAACACACTTCACTATAAAAAACTGCTTTAGAATTGATGGGTATTTTATATATGACACCAAACACCCAAGCGAAAGGGCATGTGGTGGGACTGCCATTATAGTCCGAAAAAACGTAAGGCATTTTCCATTGCCTGAATTCAGAGAGGAGTTTTTGCAAGCCACGACCATAAATCTTACAGATTTTAAAATTGTAGTCTCATCAGTGTATTGCCCGCCTAGGCATAAAATCGAACACCATGAATTTGCCAGGTTCTTTGCTACGCTAGGGCAAAAATTTATTGACGCTGGCGATTACAATGCAAAGCACACATATTAGGGATCCAGACTCCTTAGTCCTAGAGGTAGGCGGTTGTATTATACAGTTGAAGCAAACAAGCTTGACGTCGTATCTGCCGGTAAACCCACCTATTGGCCCACAGACTTTAATAAGTTGCCAGACCTTATTGATTTTGCTATAGTAAAAAACATCAAACGCGATCAACTCGTAGTTAATTCATCCTATGACCTATCTTCTGATCATTCACCTACAATTGTTATTTTACACGACAGTTTTGTCACTGCACCTAAGACCCTTAGTTTCTACCCGAACAGAAACACGAATTGGTTAAAATATAAAATGTATGTGAGCTCTCACTTACCTTTGAACATCCCACTGAGAAATCCAGCTGATATTCAAGCAGCTGTAGACCATTTTACAGACGTCGTGACTGCCGCAGCCATAGCTGCAACGCCAACAAAGCCATCAGCTAAAATAATAACGTACCAGGCAACAGCAGATATTCAGATGCTCGTCATTGAGAAAAGAAGACGAAGAAGACAATGGCAAAATAGCCGTTCTCCACACATAGAAATGCAAATAAACTTATGCCAAAAAAAACTTACGCAGTAAATTGAGACAGAAACACCAATTCGCTATCGACAACTTTTTAAAAAACTTGGATCCAATGAAAAACACGGATTATAGTTTGTGGAAAGCTGTAAAGCACTTACAATATCCTATTGCTTAGTAATCCCCACTAAGACTTGGAGACCGTACTTGGGCTAAAAACTCAAGTGAAAAGGCAAATGCGTTCGCAAAGCACTTAGAGAAGGTTTTCGCACCACATGATATAAGTAATTCCACTATTCCAATTATTAGCGACATCGTGAATGATCCTATGAAATTTCGGGTGTCTTCTTTAAAATCGACAATTAAAAATACGGATATGAAGAAATCACCTGGACCTGATCGTATAACAGGATCAATGATAAAAAAACTTACCAAATTCAGCTGTAAGAATTTTACTTTACATATTTAATGCCATGTTGCGCGTCAGCTTCTTCCCAGAAGAAGTGTGAAATTGTTATGATCCCGAAACCTGGAATTGACTCAAGCCAGATTACATCCTACAGGCCAATTAGCCTGCTGTCAGTTTTGTCAAAGATATTTGAAAAATTATTCGTCTCGAGTGTAACTCCTTTTCTAATTGAACAAAACGTTATCCCAGATCATCAGTTTGGTTTTCGAGCAAGGCATAGTACGATTGAACAAGTCCATAGAATCGTTACCATTATTAGATCGGCTTTTGAAAGAATGCAATACTGTTCAGCTTTATTTATAGATATTTCCCAAGCATTTGATAAAGTCTGCCATGATGGCCTACTTACTAAAATAGTTCGGGTTCTACCTGAAAACACCCACAAGCTTATAAAAAGCTATTTGTCCGGTAGAACTTTTAAAGTAAGGTTAAAGGACCAGCTTTCAAGATGTGGGAAAATCGGTGCAGGAGTATCTAAAGGTAGTGTGCTAGGGCCGCTATTATATATCATCTATACAGCGGATATGCCGACAAGCCCACATACATATACATCAACCTTTGCAGACGACACTGCAATTATAAGTGTAAGTAACGATCCAAAGGATGCATCTGAAAAGCTGCAGTGCCATATTCATAAGCTAGAAGACTGGTTAAAACAGTGGAGAATAAAGGTAAATCCATCAAAATGTGCTCATGTAACGTTTTCCCTTAGAAGGCAAAATTGTCCACCAATCACAATAACTAATACCACGGCTCCAGCGGAAATGCACGTTAAATATTTAGGTATCCACCTAGATCGGCGCCTAACTTGGTCCCGTCATATTGAGGCAAAAATAACGTCCATAAAGCTTCGAACAAACCAACTGCATTGGCTAATAAGTCCTAACTCAACTTTGGCTTTGGAATATAAAGTCCTTTTATACAAATCCGTTATAAAGCCAATATGGTCATATGGTATTCAGCTGTGGGGTACTACCTGTGCATCAAACATCCAGAAGTTACAGAGAAGACAGTTAGGATTTTACGTCATATCGTATGCGCCCCCTGGTACATAAGAAATGAAAACATATATAGGGATCTCAAAGTTCCCACTATCTACGAAGAAGTTAAAACATACACGTCCAAATACGTGAACAAACTAGTCGCACATCCCAACACTCTAGCACGCAATTTATTGCAATTTGATGGCCACCAGAGACTAAAAAGAACTTACACATTGAGCCTGGCGAGGCGGCTCTCTATACACAATGGAAGATAGATTTTTAAGATTTGAATACAATAAATTAGTTATTACGTTGGTACTAACTAGTAAATAATAATTTAGAAATAAGATTTGAATACTTATTGTGAATTTCTTTTAATAGAAAGATTCAGTAAAATAAAATACAGTAAAAAAAAAAATTTTGCCTACGTAGTCTACATTTTGATCCATTAAACTTGCCACCTCTTACCAGTAGACTAGCTCTCATTAAGCTACCTACTTTAAAAAGTCGCCGAACAATGCTAAATGTTACTTTTGTTTTAAACCTGTTAAAAGAAATGTATGTTCTGAATTTTTGATTAGTAATATCTTTTTTAATGTTCCTTAACGATTTACACCCCATTACCGCCCTTTATATGTAAAAGTATTCAGAGAACATTAAGAATTTAAAACCAATTTAATAAATTTTATAAGCACGTTGATTATTCGCTAAATGTATATATTGTAAAAACTAATTTAATTGAATTTTTAAACAACTAATTGTGATAATTTATAGTCTGTAAGGATCTTGAATCCATAGACATTATTAAATAAATAAATAACCGCTGTTGATGATCCGTTCTTGTTCAAACAACGTTGTCTAAACAGTTGTTCGCACAACGCTGTTCCGCCATTACACAAACAACAAAACACACAGGCAAAATAAAATATATGTATGTATGCGCTGATAGTTAAACACCACTACATAAACTATGCTGAGAGTAAAGAAACTCTCTCCATGACAAACAAAAAATTATGTTCACACTGAACTGGAATATATACACATATTCTCCATACATAAGACCACGAACACATTTTTCCCATTATTCTGACCAGGATTCTCTGTGTGCAAATTAAAAAAAATTTCCATATTTCATCTAAAATAAACTACGTTTCCTAGAAAACTATTATCGATAACGGGTTGCAGTTTTTTTTATATACAATTTGTATTTAGGATGCTATGTAATAAATTTTAAACCTCCATATTTTCGTAAAATTGGAATTTTAGTAGTGTATAACTTTTGAATATGAAACGCGATCAAAAAACCGAAACCATTCAGAGAAAGATAAAAGTGTCTTCTTGAAGCCTATGCCTATGACAAATTGAACAGGTTTTTACTGACACAAATGCTTCATCCAGCTGTATTATATGCAAATCAACATCAAGTAAGTTAAACCAAGAACCGACAAATTACTGATGCACATGAATTTTGGATAATCATCGCTACATGCAAGAAGATAGTTTATGGAACACATACTGAAAATCAGCTTTGATTTGAACTGCGGATTTTCAGAATCCGTAAGAAATAACGACACTAACAACGAACTTAGGAAATTAAAAATTAAACATCTTCGAGATGAATTTCTCAAACACGTGTTGATTATAGATCAACCAAAACTGGGATCAGGCAATACAAATGATGGTAATACCGCAAGAAGACTCTTTTTAGGTCCCGAAACTACATCTAATATAACATAACAGGTAATGATATAAATATTATTTTAAGATCAAGCCAGGAATTCCAGGAAGGGCGAAATTAGGATTACAAATTTTACAGAGAACATAATACCAAAAAATCTCATAAAGCACTACAAATGAAGATTTATTTAATATATTATTGGAAACGTCAGATCCCTTCAGCTCTAACATTCGAAATCAATGGCAATTTGATCATTCCGATTGGATCATAAGGGATTGCTGCATGTCGGAACTAATACAGAACTGAATATGAAATATTTACAAGCCATATTCCACCCAAATGAATAATAGTTATAGTTTACATTTTCAAAAACTCACTTTGTTGTTTTTATAAAGTTGAGATAATTTCCATTATAAGGAATTTTTTTTTCAAAAACAACAAAAATAAAAAAAACCCATATTTCTATACAAAATGAGCCAATAAAAAATCTAAAGTTCAAACTTAACCTTAAATTTCTTAACAACAACTGTACGGATTTTAATGAAAAAGCTTAAAATGTTATCTGTACATTAAAAAAAGAATTACAAAAAAGTCTTAATTAGATCAAAAGTTACAGAGTTTTGGCCAATGAAAAACGATTCTGAACCACTGTGCGTCGTGGTCCAAAGTAAACGTACATATTGGCCAACAAACTTCAACAACCTGCCAAACCTTCCTTACCGATTTTGTCATTGTAAACAACATTAGACTACTCATAACTAATTCAACTGTGAGAATTTTAGTATTCATATTTAATACCATGTTCTGTGGTGGCGTCTTCCTATGCTCTGGAATGACGTTTTAAAATTTTTATGATCCCTAAACCAAGAAATTACTCCAGTCAGATTACGTCATAAAGCCCCATTAACCTACTCTCAATTTTGTGAAAGTAATTTGAAAAGTTATTCATCGCGAGTTTAACTCTTCTTAATGAATAAAACATTATCCGAGACAATTAGTTTGGTTTTCGTGCGAGGCATAGTACTATTGAGCAAGTCCACAGAACCGTTAGCATTATTAGAGTGGCATTTGAAAATACTCAAAGTATTCAGAGTGTTCCCAAACGTGCGATAAAGTCCGGCATGACGGGTTACTCACGAAAATAAATTAAATTCTTCCTAAGAATTCTCACAAGCTTCTTAGAGCTATTTAAGGTAAAATCAAAGGATCCGTTTTCTAAAAATTGTTATATGTGTTAATAATAATTCAGTCGTATAATCGAGAGCTAGAGGAATAGCGAAAAAAGCATAGGACAAATGTAAATCCATCGAAATGTGCTCATGTAACGTTTTCCCCCAGAAGTCGAAATTGACCACCAATAACAGTAACAAATACGAGTGTTCTAGCGGAAATACACGTTTCGAAACAGCCATAAAACTCACACAAATCAACTACACTGGTTAATAGACCATAACTTAACCTTCTGTAGAATATGAAAAGTTGTTTTGTTCTGTGTTGGTCAATCTTAATTAATTCTTTATTCATATTCTTCAACTTATGAGAAGTTCACTTTTTTTGTTTTGCTTAAATTTGCGAAACTTCCCTAACTTACAATTGCATACATTTGTTTGTCATTTTGTCACATAAGCAGAATTATAAAAAAATGTTCAATTGAAATAGTTCAATGTACTTGCCGGTTATAAAATATATTTGTTAGTTTATTTAAGATATTGGGTTACATCAAAAAGAATTTTTAAAGTTGAATGAATTGCCAAAACGTGTCATAAGCTTAATTTAGCGATTAATCCAAAAGAGTAAATTCATGAAAAGGTTTTAAATAAGTTTCATTTTCATGTTGGTGTATGATGTTTTATAGGTACACCACACTTCGCTTTGGAATACAAAGTAATTTTATACAATTTCGTTGTGCATTAAACATCCAGAAGTTAGTAAATGTAGTAAATTAGAAATAAAAACGTTCCACTATCCAGGCAGATCCAAAAAAGCATACACATCCAAATACGTAAACAAACAAGTCGGGCATCCCAACACTCTAATAACAATTTATTGCAATTTGGCGGGTACCAAAGACTAAAGGAATTTGACACGCGGGGTGACTTTCTAAACACATGTTGCTTTATAGTAATGGTAGATTAAATGCAACCTTTAAAATGTTGACAATATATTTAGTTCCCAAATGCATCAGTCTTGTTGTCGATGCGAAAAGAGAAGCACACCACGAATTCAAAAATATTTAGTTGCAACGCATACATAAAGTAATTTAAAAGTAACTAAACAATGGGGATTAACACCGTATTATTGCTGCATTAGTACAAGTAAATATACGTTTAGTAATTCTATGTTTATTTCTATGATTAACAATAAATCAGTGTGATTGCTTTAAAAGCTTCTAAAGTTATTACAACATTTTTGGGGGAGCCTATCTGTTTTATTTTATAATTTACTTTAGTACAATAATAATTGTTTTACTAATATATGAAATCAGATTACATCTTTTTAAAAGTTTTAGACAATTACCCACAAATACACGTACATTCTTAAATATGTGCAAATTCCCTGCAACAAAATGACGAAACTACTCGTTGTGCGTACCCTACTAGTGTTATTTTTAATGTAATCATTTACCTGTGATTTATTTCTGAAAGAAGAAGGGAATAACTGAAGCAAATACAAATAAAGTTATAACCGCTTTTGAAATTCCCCTTAATTTGATACAATTTTAAAAAAATGTTTATAAATTTCAAGATGCAGCTGGTACAAGGCATTATAAAGCATTCGCTCAAGCTGTACTTAATATGATTTCAATCCCAACAAGGAATGCCTGTATGGAACATGTATTATCTGTCACGAATTTCAGAAAAAGTAAACTTCGCATTATTCAATATGACCTTTCAGAGAAAACATTTTTATTATATTTGTCAAAAATTTTAGCCAACGAATTATTAAAAATGATATCTACTAGTATATGTTTAAAACAAAAATTAATCAAAAGCAGGGTTTTTTGATATGAGTTTTCCAGGGGATTTTATTTTTACAATGGATTTTTGGAGAATTTTTTTAAGTACCTATTAGCCCTGCATATTTTTTTTATACTTTATTTAATTTTATTTAATCTTTCTATTAAAAGAAATTCACAATAAGTATTCAAATCTTATTTCTAAATTATTATTTACTAGTTATTACCAATGTAATAACTAATTTTTTGTATTCAAATCTTAATAAACTATTTACTATTGTGTAGAGAGAGCCGCCTCTCCTGGCTCAATGTGTCAGTTCTTTTTAGTCTCTGGTGGCCATCAAATTGCAATAAATTACGTGCAAGAGAGTTGGGATATAGGACTAGTTTGTTTACGTATTTGGACGTGTATGTTTTATACTTCCTCCTGGATAGTGGGAACTTTTAGATGCCTATGGATGTTTTAATTTTTTATGTGCCAGGGGGCGCATACGATATGACGTAAAATCCTAGACTGTCTTCCGTGTAACTTCTGGATGTTTGATGTACCCCACAGCTGAATACCATATGTAGTTGATTTGTTCGAAGCTTTATAGACCTTATTTTTGCCTCAATGTGATGGGACCGAGTTACGCGCCGATCAAGGTTGGATACCTAAATATTTATCGTGCGTTTCCCCTGGAACCGTGGTATTCGTTATTGTGATTGGTGGACACTTTTGCCTTCTAAGGGAAAACGTTACATGAGCACATTTCAATGGATTTACCTTTATTCTCCACTGTTTTAACCAGTCTTCTAGCTTATGAATATGGGACTGCAGTTTTTCAGATGTATCTTTTGGATCATTATAATTGCAGTGTCGTCTGGAAAGGTTGATGTATATGTATGTGGGTTTGTCAGCATATCCGTTGTATAGATGATATATAATAGCGGCCCTAGCCCACTACCTTGAGGTACTCCTGTACTGATTTTCCCATTTCTTGAAAGCTGATCCTTTGATCTTACTTTAAAAGTTCTATCTGACAAATAGCTTTTTTATAAGCTTGTGGGTGTTTTCAGGTAGAACCCGAGCTATTTTAGTAAGTAGCCCATCATGGCAGACTTTATCCAATGCTTGGGAAATGTCTATAAATAAAGCTGAACAGTATTGCTTTCTTTCAAAAGCCGATCTAATAATGGTAACGATTCTATGGACTTGTTCAATCGTACTATGCCTTGCTCGATAACCAAACTGATGATCTGGGATAACGTTTTGTTCATTTAGAAAAGGTGTTACACTCGAGACGAATAATTTTTCAAATATATTTGACAAAACTGACAGTAGGCTAATGGGCCTGTAGGATGTAATCTGGCTTGAGTCCTTTCCTGGTTTCGGGATCATAACAATTTCAGTCATCTTCCAAGAGCATGGAATGAAGCCGACGCGCAATGTGGTATTAAATATGTAAAGTAAAAATTTTACAGCCGAATTAGGTAAGTTTTTTATCATTGATCCTACGATCAGTTCCACGTGATTTCTTCATATCCGTATTTTTAATTCACGGTGTCACTAATAATTGATGATAAAAAACAAAAGCACAACAAATGTCAGTGGAGAAGGAAAGTGAATCAACTCGAACACTTCTCTAATAGCATGGTCATACAGTAATACAGGGTGTCTGCCGGGAAAGTATACTACTTTGTTTTGCTGCCATTTTGGTAAATATTAGTCTTGACAGTTCATATTTGGCAGGCGTGAAGTAGAGACGTGGCAAATTTATTATGGAAAAATATTCGGTAAACCAACGTGTTTTAATCGTTAAAACATTTTATCAAAATCAATCATCGATTACTGCGACGATGAGAAAGTTACGTGAAATTTACGGGAGAAACATCGTGCCAATAAGTCGCACTATTTATCGTGAGTTTATGATTTCGAAGAAAGAGGGACTGTAGCTGATAGGCCCAAGCATGGACCACAACATTACTGCTGTTCAAGAAAGTGTTGAAAACAATCCATCATCCTCAATTCAATACCGTGCTCAGGAGCTTGGTCTTCAAAGAAGAACTTTGGCCACAATTTTGCACAAAGAAAGTGAAAACGGCGTAACGGTAACTGGTAATGGGGAGCGATATCATGACATGATTGAAAACTTTTTAACGCCACAACTGCATTCTTTGGGCTTGACTAACATGTGGTTTCAACAAGAAGGTGCCACATCGCATTAAGCCGGGATGACAATGGGATTACTGCGAGACCTCTTTCTATAACAAGTTATTTTAGGGAATGGTGATGTTGATTGGTCGCCTGATTTTACTGCTCCGGACTTCTTTTTGTGCGGATATCTGAAAAGCATAAAATAATCGTGATGAAATTAATGAAATACCGCGTGAAATGTGTGAAAATGTAATGAAAAATGTGTTCAAAAGGGCTGGCATTTGTGAGGCTAACAGACGCGGACATTTATCTGATATTGTATTCCATATATACTTGCAGACATTTAATAAAACATTTATCAATATACTATCCATTCTCTGTCATTTAATCAAAATTTATAAACAAAGTAGTATACCTTCCTGGCGGACACCCTGTATGAAGCACTTGGTTCGCTCTCTGCACCACTATTTCGAACCCAAGTGTTCAAACGATTTTCCTTTTTTTAAAGAAATTTTGACATTTAAAAACCAAAGCTCTGAAGACATCCTTCTACACTTTAAAAGACTTTTCATTATTTCTTTTTTCCTCATTTTTATTTAAATATATATGTAAATATACATACACTTTTTATTTGTTTCATATTTTTATTTATTCTTTTTCACACATTAATTTTTTTTTTCATTGCTTATATTTTTTTCCGCTACTTAAGATGAATTTTGATGGTCGTGCGAACATGGTATAATTCGTACATATCCAAGTTTGTCTTATACCTATATCAACTTGAAGCTACACATACATTATGTATACTCTAACATCTCCTAATATATAGTTTGTAATTCACACAACGGTTAACATATAATTTATATTATAATACTATTTACTGTGATTTTGTCCTATGTACCCCATCACCATGAATCAATATATCGTAAAAATAGTGGTAATGCTTATTTCGTCAAATGTTAGACTAATCTGACTGCACCTTTAGTTAGTAAATTCTGTTTAGAATAAACAGCAAAACATACATATGGACTTGTCATCTTATTACTTTATTTACATAAGTACCTATATACGTATGTATACGAAATCTCCGTAACTTTTTTTTTTGTGGACATTTGTATCAGAATACTTTTATCAAACTTATTATTTTGTCATACTACTCAATCCACAAATAATAACCATCCAATAACTGCCAAATGTACCGCAAAATTTGTTTATGTTTATTTTTACTAAATATGTTTCGCCATTTACGTTACACTTTGTATATATGGAGCCTGACATCAGTAAAGATGCCGGAGTCTACCTCTTATCAATTTGCCTTGGTTTATTCGGTGACTTAAATATATAAAATGAAGGAACATTCTCTCTGGCGGTTGTATATAAATATGGTCCAGCTTCGGTTCTCATCTTAATTTTATTTGGCTTTTAAATTCAACCCTTAAATGTATGTAGAGACATTCACATGTAGTAGGCTTTGAGCAAAAGCGAGACAAATAATTTCGTTTGCCATGCATATATGTACATATTTTGAACAATAGTAGATGGCCAAGTGGGAGGAGTTAACAGGGAAAAAAATTTTTAGCTGCCGCAGAAGACCCATGGTTCGTTATTTACAAATGTGTATATATTACGATAGAAAACTAAATAGAAGCTATTATAAATATAAAACTACATACATATATATATATGAGTTGAATATATGCCTTTTGTTATAAAAGGGGGAAAACTTTTAATTTCCATTTTCACTTTATTGTAACGCAATTTTGTTTTCTCAATTGAAATTGCGCTCAGTCTTACTTTACAAATATAAACTTATACTGTTACATAATCTAAACATTAAAAATTAGAAAATCAAAAGTGTTAACGATAGAGAAAGAGAGATATACATATTAGTACATAGGGGCTCAATTTTTTATTATTAATTATTATATCGCACACTAAACAGAAAACACTCACAATTCCAAACAACCAAAATATTTAGGGGAGGCAAAAAACTGTTCTTACTAATATGGTTGTAATTTTACAATCGTACAGAAAGTTTTCTTAGAAGAAAATAACAGGTAATATTGGACTTTAACTAACCCCCCGCTTCAGCAATCAAGTACAAGAAACTCGCGCAAACACACCTTTTTACTAACACAACCACACTTGTGCAACCTCCAACTCAGCTTACGATGAATTATTAATGCAAGTGATTTCTCGGCAATTAATGCAAGTAAACTAACAAAATGCAAAGCATTATAGCCCAGTACTGAGTTTTCATTTTTATTAAATTATACTAGTAATTATTGCAATCGAATTTAGTATTATACATTACCTTTTTTTATTTAAAACCTTAATCGGTTTTATTTAAAATTTTTTTTTTTAATAAAATTGTTCCGTACTTTACTGTTTGTACTATAAAGATATGTTAAGTTATACCATGTAAAATGGAATAATTTCAATTTTTCATTTTATTCTTAAATTTTTCCTACATAAAAGGGATCCATTACCCCAGCCTCCAACACACATTTCATGCTCAAGAACGAAAAGCGTATATGTGTGTATGTACATATGTATGTATGTATGCATGTATGTATGTATGTATGTATGTATGTATGTATGTATGTATGTATGTATATACATGCACAAATAAAAATTAAAAAAATTCAATAAGTGTTTAAAATTATGAATATTATTACAATAGAAACTTTTTTAAATTATCAAATAAATGTTCTTTAATCGATTTTTAAAAAACAGGGACTCGTTGAATAATTCTAATAGTTTCTGAAGACTTCTTGTATTCCAACCTACTCATGTGTCTCGTAGTTTCGAAACGACAACTCACTGTTCTTAAATTTCCTAAATTCCTTGTATTGAAAATGGTTTCAATTCTCAAGAATATAACAGCGTGAAGACTAAGAATATGTACATATTAAAAAAGTCATTCAAAGTCTCAAATTATGTATTTTGGAGTAAACCCGGTTTTGACTATGTGCCATTTTCAGTGTCACTTCGTTCTAAGGAACGAAACCGGTCTGTCCCCAAACCAAACTTGACAAGGAATGAAGGTAATTCGTTCCGAAAATCTACATAATTTTAATATTAGTATGCGAATCATACTTATTTTTCATCGTCTATATACACTGAGTGAAGGAGAGTCAAAGTCAACAACCTTATAAGTATTGTTAAAGCCATGTTTAGACTATAAAATTTATTATTCGATTTTGTTGAAGCAAAATACAACAAAATACGAACCGTATTTAAAAAAAAGAGAATACCGTATTGTAGAATCAAGTAGAATAGTGAATAAAAGGAACAGCTTATGGCAAACCCAATATACATACATACATATCTAATTTTTATATAGTTTTCTTTAAAATTTGATCTAAAAATATATATTTCTTTTTCCTTGATAATAAAGATATTAAATATTAGCTTGTTTAAACTCCGAATTAAAAAACAAAACCTTTAATAATATTTTATCACTGAACTCCTTTATTCACGCGTTTCCTCTTTTACTCCATTACACAGAATCCTCCAACATCTAGTTATTAACTTTTTAAAACAATTATGTCGGACTAAGGGTCATTTCAATGATAAAAATGCATGTCATTGAATACATACACTTTTATCAAGTAGGAATAAAAGTGACAAAATGAATATTTATTTATATCGAAAGAGATAAAGAGAAAGAGAGCAAGTAAATAATGGGAATTAAGAGTAGGGTTTACAGGATTTAATTATATATTAGTTGAAAATCGGTTCGTTTACACTTGCATGCAGTTTTCTTCAAAATTTGTCCGAATAATATTTTTTTTGCTTTTCTATACGTGTGGTTGCAAATGTGTACATTTAAATACAGCCTTGATCTAACGTAGTAACTTGATTTTATGAGCCATTAGACTGCCAAATTTTCTATTCCTATTATCGAGAAGTTTCATACGATATTTTATCTTTACTCTACAACACTTGTACAGGGTGTCTGGTGGCAAATGTATATTTTTAAATACGATTATTAAAAAAAAACAGTGTGGAGGGAGGGTGGTGCCGTTGGAATTATCGATTGTGCGGATTTGTCAGTCGCAATGTCGCAGTGGTCGAGTAAGCATCGCGCGTTCGCTGTGGAAAGCAGCTTACGTGAAAATCCCGACTTTCAGTACGGAAAAGAGCAGCCTCACAGGGACTTCCAAGAGCGAATATTGACGAAATTTTAAAAAAGGTTCTTACGTTCCATGCTTTTAAAATTCAAATCGTTCCAGAACTTTGATTCACGTAAAAATTTTTGTGAAACGATGTTGGAGCGTTTTTGCACTGTAAGTCCCATTTTTTGGAGCGACAAGCCTCATTTTCACTTAAAAGGCCACGTCAACATGCAAAACTGCTGCTACTGGTCTTCAATAATCCGCAATTTTCGATTGAAACATCAAAACCCATTGCATTGCCCCAAGTTAACTGTTTGGTGTGCCTTATCCACGCATGAGATAATTGGACAATTTTTTTCGAAAATTCTCGAGGTCAGGTGACGAATGTCAACGGTGAAAATTATCGACGCATGATTACGGAATTCTTTTTGCCAAACCTGCAAGCTCATCCATCGTTCTGGATTCAGAACTATAAAAATGGCACTGAAGATGGCAACTAGCCGAAACCGGTTTGTCACCAAACCAAAATTGACAAGGGATGACGGAAAATCGTTCCAAACATAAATATTAGTTTGACCGACATAGTCAGCAATACTTATCGCTAAAGGAATAAGTGCCCTACTAGAACATTTTAAACAATTTAATTGGAGTATATCTAAATTAGTATGTTTTTAAGCTTTTAGAAAACATTTTGTTTTTGCGCGAAAATCAATTTTTTTGTCAACCGTACGGTTACATATAAAAGGAATTAATATACATGAAAACAACTGCATTGGCAATAGTGTTCTCTGATGAAAAAAAGGTTCCTGTGCGTCAAAACCAAATTAACGAAAACTGATAATTCTTGCTTTTGAAATTTACATGTTTTTTAAAATGTATATCTTTAATTATGTCTAAACTCTCCGACGAAGAAATGGGGTTGTATCATCGCTAACAATAAATATATCGCAAGTAAAGCCATCTGGTGTCAAACATTGAGAACGTTGTCAACACATCGGTGAACAAGTGGTTGCAGTAGCTAAATTCCCTTATGATCGATCCACTAACTTTTAACGACACTCGCAAAATTTTAAGACAATTTGTGCTGTTTGCAGCAAAGAATGTGTGATATACTAGCTATTCGCTAAGGGTAGTAGACATCGTTAATTTGTTTTTGTTCAAATTGATATCAAGTGGCATATCTATCAGAAAAATTTTTTCTTTCTATTAAACGAAATTCACGATAAGTATTCAAATCTTATTTCTAAATTATTATTTACTAGTTATTACCAATGTAATAAATAATTTTTTGTATTCAAAACTTAATAATCTATCTTCTATTGTGTAGAGAGGCCCGCCTCGCCAGGCTCAATGTGTCAGTTCTTTTTAGTCTCTGGTGGCCATAAAATTGCAATAAATTACGTGCAAGAGAGTTGGGATATAGGACTAGTTAGTTTACGTATTTGGACGTGTATGTTTTATACTTCCTCCTGAATAGTGGGAACTTTTAGATGCCTATGGATGTTTTCATTTCTTATGTACCAGGGAGCAGATACGATAAGACGTAAAATCCTAGACTGTCTTCTCTGTAACTTTGGAATGATTGATGCACAGGCAGTGCCCCACAGCTGAATGCTATATGATCAAAATGGCTTTATAAGTGATTTGTATAAAAGGACTTTATATTCCAAAGCCAAACTTCTGTTAGGACTTATTAGCCAATGTAGTTGATTCCTTCGAAGCTTTATGGACACGACCAAGTTAGGCGTCGATCTTGGTAGATACATAATTATTTAATATAGATATATAGAGATATAGGGCATAAACGGTTTTTCTGGGTTTTTTTTGTTGCTATTTTTACTCTTGCGGGGAAGCGCTTATATCCAAATCAATAAAATTCACATATTCTAAATCCTATGAATTGTGCTATGAAGTCCGTCAGATAACCTACGGACCTAAATGTTGGAGCGAATTGAAAAATTTTTATAAAAACCTCACAATTTCAACAACTAAGAACAAAACTTAGATTTCTTAAAAAAACTCCAATTTCCCAAAAAAAAAATCAGAAATTTTGACAAAATTAAAAATTCACTACAAAATCAATAATAAAAAAATTCAATGAAAGCCCGACATTAAAAAAAAACACCAAAAAACCCAATTTCACCAAATTTTTAATATTCATTACAAAAGTTTAAAATTCATACATTCACCAAAAAGCCGACAAATCACAATAGTGTTATATTTTATGTCAAAAATCAACATTTTAACAAGTATATAAAAACAAAAATCAAAAATTCACCACAAGTGAAAAAATCAAAATTCACCAAAATATTTATTTCATTATTCTCAAAAATTCAAACAAAAAACTAATTGAACAATTCACTACAAAATAAAACTATAGTTAAAAATTTGTCAATTACAAAAATTTTACAATTTCCCCAAAAATATAAATTATAAAAACTCAAAGAAAATATTTCACGAATTTCGAAAATTTTCCAGTATTTCAAAAATTCACATTTTGTATTTTCGCCAAAAAGCAGCAAGTTCACAAAAAAATATATATTTTATGAAAAAAAGTCTTTATTTTACAAAATCGATCTTCAAACAAACATATAAGAACAAAAATCAAAAATGCACCACATTCGTTCCCTAAAATATTGGAGAAACATCCAAAAAATAAAAATGCATTAAGATATTTAAAAATTTAAAAATCTAAATAACTCTCAAAAAAAAACGTTTTACCGGATTTTAGATATACCAAAATCCGAAAACTCACCACAAAATCAAACTATAGTTCACAAATATAAAAATTATAGCTGTTCTTGACCTTTTTTAAATTTAATTTATTTAAAATTGTCCAAGCTTGAAGGTCTTTTTTTTAAAAAATTATATTTTTATTCTTCGATATTTCGCTACTCCATTGTGTAGCATCATCAGGAAATAAAAATAACGAACCAATTATATATTAATGAAAAAATATTGTCACAAAAAATTCAAAAATTTTCCAAAGTTAACATAAAACAAAAATAACATGAGGTTTTTTTTTAAATATTTTTAAAAAATGTAAATACAGTTAACGAAACTTAACATTAATTCAAAAACCCCTAAAAACATACTTATATTAACCATCTTATTCTATGAACTAAGTGTCTATAAATCTGTGCAACATTATACGTGTCCGCCATAAAATTAATTCTTTGTGTACTAGGTGTATTAACAATTTGTAACATTTCTAATATAAAACGACGCTTATAATTAATTTCTGTATTTAAAACCGATGCGTTTTCAAAGTGGATAATGATTTGATTCAAAACAATGAGAAGATAATGCTATATTAAGGGAATGTCTGCAATTAAGATTTGATTTATGTCCAGCTATCCTAGTCTTCAGTTTATTTTTTGTTGTCCCTACATAAACCTTATCACAAGTCTCCTGATCATTTCCCTTACAAGGAATTTTATAAACTATATTTGCCTTATCCAATTTATGAATCCTATCTTTGGTTTTACCAAACAATCTATTCAAAGTATTATAAACTTTGAAAGTCATTTTGTATTTCTCCTTATCAAAAAAAAAATTCAGCCTTATTTAACCGCTCTGATATTCCTGGTATATATGTAAATGTCTTGTATATCTTTGGCTCCAATACGTTGCTTATATTACGTTCTCTCCTAACATTATACTGATTAATTAATTTATAAATCAGCTCCTTTCGAAAACTATTCTCGTCTAATATATTCTTAATCTTATCTTTATTCTTTCTATGAAATTCTCTATCACTTATAGTAAGCACTCTATTAATAAAATTCTTAGCTGTGTTTATAATAATAGCTTTATTGTGCTTTGAATAATAGTTAATAATTCAAATCTTAATTGCAGACATTCCCTTAATACAGCATTATCTTCTCATTGTTTTGAATCAAATCATTATCCTAACTTTGAAAACGCATCGGTTTTAAATACAGAAATTAATTATAAGCGTCGTTTTATATTAGAAAAGTTACAAATTGTTAATACACCTAATACACAAAGAATTAATTTTAAGGCGGACACGGATAATGTTGCACAGATTTATAGACACTTAGTTCATAGAATAAGATAGTTAATACAAGTATGTTTTTAGGGGTTTTTGAATTAATGTTAAGTTTCGTTAACTGTATTTACATTTTTTTAAATATTTAAAAAAAACCTCATGTTATTTTTGTTTTATGTTAACTTTGGAAAATTTTTGAATTTTTGTGACAATATTTTTTCATTAATATATAATTGGTTCGTTATTTTTATTTCCTGATGATGCTACACAATGGAGTAGCGAAATATCGAAGAATAAAAATATAATTTTTAAAAAAAAAGACCTTCAAGCTTGGACAATTTTAAATAAATTAAATTTAAAAAAAGGTCAAGAACAGCTATAATTTTTATATTTTTGAACTATAGTTTGATTTTGTGGTGAGTTTTCGGATTTTGGTATATCTAAAATCCGGTAAAACGTTTTTTTTTGAGAGTTATTTAGATTTTTAAATTTTTAAATATCTTAATGCATTTTTATTTTTTGGATGTTTCTCCAATATTTTAGGGAACGAATGTGGTGCATTTTTGATTTTTGTTCTTATATGTTTGTTTGAAGATCGATTTTGTAAAATAAAGACTTTTTTTCATAAAATATATATTTTTTTGTGATCTTGCTGCTTTTTGGCGAAAATACAAAATGTGAATTTTTGAAATTTTGGAAAATTTTCGAAATTCGTGAAATATTTTCTTTGAGTTTTTATAATTTATATTTTTGGCGAAATTGTAAATTTTTTGTAATTGACAAATTTTTAACTATAGTTTTATTTTGTAGTGAATTGTTCAATTAGTTTTTTGTTTGAATTTTTGAGAATAATGAAATAAATATTTTGGTGAATTTTGATTTTTTCACTTGTGGTGAATTTTTGTTTTTATATACTTGTTAAAATGTTGATTTTTGACATAAAATATAACACTATTGTGATTTGTCGGCTTTTTGGTGAATATATGAATTTTAAATTTTTGTAATGAATATTAAAAATTTGGTGAAATTGGGTTTTTTGGTGTTTTTTTTTAATGTCGGGCTTTCATTGAATTTTTTTATTATTGATTTTGTAGTGAATTTTTAATTTTGTCAAAATTTCTGATTTTTTTTTGGGAAATTGGAGTTTTTTTAAGAAATCTAAGTTTTGTTCTTAGTTGTTGAAGTTGTGAGGTTTTTATAAAAAATTTTTAATTCGCTCCAACATTTAGGTCCGTAGGTTATCTAACGGACTTCATAGCACAATTCATAGGATTTAGAATATGTGAATTTTATTGATTTGGATATAAGCGCTTCCCCGCAAGAGTAAAAATAGCAACAAAAAAAACCCAGAAAAACCGTTTATGCCCTATATCTCTATATATCTATATTAAATAATTATGTATCTACCAAGATCGACGCCTAACTTGGTCACGTCCATAAAGCTTCGAAGAAATCAACTACATTGGCTAATAAGTCCTAACAGAAGTTTGGCTTTGGAATATAAACTCCTTTTATACAAATCACTTATAAAGCCATTTTGATCATATGGCATTCAGCTGTGGGGCACTGCTTGTGCATCAAACATTTCAAAGTTACAGAGAAGATAGTCTAGGATTTTATGTCTTATCGTATGTGCTCCCTGGTACATAAGAAATGAAAACATCCATAGGCATCTAAAAGTTCCCACTATTCATGAGGAAGTATAAAACATACACGTCCAAATACGTAAACAAACTAGTCCTATATCCCAACTCTCTTGCACGTAATTTATTGCAATTTGATGGCCACCAGAGACTAAAAAGAACTGACACATTGAGCCTGGCGAGGCGGGTCTCTCTACACAATAGAAGATAGATTATTAAGATTTGAATACAAAAAATTATTTATTACATTGGTAATAACTAGTAAATAATAATTTAGAAATAAGATTTGAATACTTATCGTGAATTTCGTTTAATAGAAAGATTCAATAAGTTAAAATTAAGCACAAAAAAAATTTTTCTGATAGATATGCCACTTGATATCAATTTGAACAAAAACAAATTAACGATGTCTACTACCCTTAGCGAATAGCTAGTATATCACACATTCTTTGCTGCAAACAGCACAAATTGTCTTAAAATTTTGCGAGTGTCGTTAAAAGTTAGTGGATCGATCATAAGGGAATTTAGCTACTGCAACCACTTGTTCACCGATGTGTTGACAACGTTCTCAATGTTTGACACCAGATGGCTTTACTTGCGATATATTTATTGTTAGCGATGATACAACCCCATTTCTTCGTCGGAGAGTTTAGACATAATTAAAGACATCATACTTCTACAATTATTCTACGATTTATCTTCTGACCGTTTAAGGCCGTGATTTACTTTCCTACACAATCGCGCGATCAGCCAAATGTGAGATGTGTGCTAAAAAACTATGGTTGTGTGGACTAAAAATGCAACTGTGTGACAGATTTTTTTTGGCAAGTCGTGCGATTTGGAAAAATTTATGAAAATTTTCATAAAATTATAGTTTCCATGCGATCAGGGTAGTACTTATTGTCAACCAGCTAAGTATTTTGTTTTTGCATCATTTTTGTATCATAGTGTGGCACCTACAACGCCATTTTGAAGCGATTTTTTAAAGTCGGCCAGACTTCTGTAAAAATTTTCTTGTGAAAAAAACACGAATTGGTTACAATGTAAAATGTATGTTATCCCAGTATATTTGCTGAGGTAACCAGCTGGTATATATATATATATATATATATATATATATATATATATATTCTTGTCAGGGGAAGACAAGGCAATGGATAAATTGTCGTTCTCTAGATATAAAGATCCAAATGACATTATGCCAAAGAACGCTACGTGATTAACTGAGTAGAAACATGAGTCCGCTGTCAAGAGTTATTTAAAAAATTTTGATCTCACAAAAATTACGAAATATAGCCCGCGAAAAGCTGTAAGCTCAAATGTCCTATTACGTAAGAATATCCGCTACAACTTTAAAATTGCATCTAGGCCAAGAACCCTATTGAAACGGTAAATGCATTCGGCAATCAATTAGAGATGTTTTTCACATACATTACATACATAAATGTAATGGTATGATAATATATACTATCGCTATTAAATGAAACACCGATCTTTTGTGTAAAATATTGTAATTCATTTGCTTTTTATTAAATAGGAAATAAGCTTTTAGAAAGTTATTGGTTTTTTTTATTTTTATTAAATAACAAATATGTAGTTTTTCAAAAAAAGATTAATGGGCCTTCACGTTTATCAAATAAGAAATATGATTTAAAAAAAAAGAGTTGTTGATTTTTGCAACTTGTATTTCAACTTTCTGCGACTTTGCGACTTAACAACTTTACTCGACGACCGAACACTGAATACTGCTGATTGCTGCTTCTGCTTTGCGTGATGTTCTTGATGAAAGTACGATTAACCCTTTGAGGTCTTACATAAATAGTTCCACCATTCCAATTGCAAGTGAAGCTGTAAATAATCCAATTCGGCTATCTTTCGTAAAGTCGACAATTAAAAATATATATTGAGAAAATCAAGGAAAAGAAACTTACCTAATTCACCTGTGAGATCATTTTATTATTTTTTTATTTTATTTAATACCATTTGCTTCTTCCCATGCTCTTGGAAGATGTCTGAACTAAACCAGATTACATCATAGATGCCCATTAGCCAAAAATATTTGTAAAATTATTTGTCTCTTCATTAACTCTTTATCTTAATAACCAAAACATTATCCCGGACCATCAGTTTGTTTTTCGTGCGAAGCATAGTACTATTTAGCAAGTCCACAGAATCATTACCGCTATTATATCGGCATTTGAAAGTAAGTACTACTGTTCAGCTTCCTTTATTGATATATCCAGGCGTTCGATAAAATCTGGCAGGATGGGCTAAACACAAAAACAACTCAAATCCTTTCTGAAAACTTCGAGATGAAATCAAAGGATCAGTTTTCTAAAATTGGTAAGATTTCTGCAGGAATCCCTCACCGTAGAACACTAAGGCCGCCATTATAAACCATCTATACAGCGAATATGCCAACAAGCCCACATACATAAACGTCAATGTTTGCAGATGACACTGCGAAAGCATACGTTAAGTATTGGTTATTCACTTATATACGCGCCTAAATTGGTTCCGCTATATTGAGTCAAAAATAACGGCTATAAAACTTAGAAAACCCAAAATATTTTTAATTATTGTTTTTTCCTTAACAATTTATTAGCCTGATTTAACTTTCGATCAGATTTCTGTCGGAAATATCGGCAGAAAACTTCGAATTTTCAATGATATAGTATATCTGTCAGAATTCGTGTCCATGACTTTATAATTTTTGGGTTAAAACTCTGACAATCCGTAACCGATTCGAACTTTTTTTTCGATGTTTCTAAGTATATATGTACATATGTTTAGCCCTCATTGTTGCAATATACATGTACGAGTAGATATGTAACATAGATACTTATGTCTATACACAGAGAATTATTTGCGGAAAGTAAACAAATTGATTACAATCTCTTTACAAAAAAGGGAAGGAAGATCTAAGGGTGCAATATGAAGAAATGCTCATATTAAAATGTACGTGTAATGCAAGTAATATGGGCACTTATAACAACACAATAATAGCCTTTTTGTTTATACTCTATGATTTGTATGTTTGCACTTATAAATAATAACCATGAAAAGCTAATGAGCCATGTGTTACTTTTGTACTATACACTTCTGGATATGTTTATATTTCAAAATAAGAATTGGTCACGTGGCAAAGATTTATTGTTAAAAATGTACAAGAAAAAAAATTACACTCATTAACTATTCGAACATGATGTATAAAGGCATTAAAATCACTAACTTACATTTCCTAGTTAAAGTCTTTTAAACGCTGATTATTAAATATTAAACTTTTAGTCAAAACTTTAATCAATACGTGCATATGTATACGGTGATTAAAAAAACAAGTAGAACTTAGAAGCTATTGTTGAAAATTTAATCATAGACCGATTATATTCTTATCTACTAAGGACTATTTGCTGATTTATATATAAATTGTACGTCCAGGGCTATGTTTGCCTATTTTACTCCTTAGTTAAAAGTTATAATAATTAAAAGCTTTAGTAGTTATTCGACAGGTACAATAGTTGATTATTTATTTATTAGGAAGCATTAAACAGTTATAGGCAATTAAAAGTTATCGTTATACATAAAATTTGATTATTAAATATATTTACGTCTTACGTAGCGGAATACTGTATTTGTATAAATTTGTCAATTTATACAGAAAATTATTATATATTGGTGTATCATAATCTTCTGTGTCCAATATTTTGATTAGTTTTACGAAAATCTTGAACCGAAGTGTCATATTTAATAGCTTAACATGATCTCTATTACATATTATTACATTGCAATAAATTACTAAAATGTAATATCTTACATCAAGCCTAGCCTTTAAGACACTAAAATGGTTGAGTCACTTGCAATCCAACCATCAACGTATTAATTTATCTATTTTTAACTTACCTTTAAACCATTTATTCAATTCTTACATCGTTCAACCTATTGTTATAATCAAGATTGTTAAATAAAAGTATATACTTAACACTATATAACTAAAAGAATCTTACTAATTAAAAAAGGGGATCTATAAGTTTGCGCACACCCACCCGCATACTCACACACCATTATAGGCACACACTTGGCCTTGCACACTCAATAGTCGCAAAGGATATAGAAATTGGTGTACAAACCCAAAATATATAGTCCACCAGCAACTTCAAAGTCTAAGCACCTTCAAAGTCTAAGCACCTTCGTTGTTAAATAGCACCACTTGGCATTACTTATCAATTTTAGCACATAGAGAATGGTACAAGAATAAATAAAAAAAATTGAAAAAAAGACAGATTTTGTTAAACAAAAAAAAAAAAAGAAGAAGAGAAAATAAAGCATCCTGATATTCCATCAGTTATGTCAATGCGTCCGCGACGCTGAAAAGAATAATCTATATACATATATAAAAGTGAAACTCTGTCTGTGTGTGTGTTAGATATAGACTCCGAAACCGTAAAGCCGATCGGACTCAAACTTTGGCAAGTTGTTGTACACATTCCAGGGAGTGTTTATGGGTGGTAATTTTTTTTAAAGTGGGCGGGGTTACACCCATCTACATATACATAAAAATGAAATACGCCCATACAAAATAAATATAAATTTTTCAGCTACTTGCACTTGACCGCTTTTTCTGAAACTTTGCACACATATTGAACTCTCATGATTATACAATTTCGTAAATAGAAAAGTGGGCAGTGCCACGCCCATAAAAAATAAGTTATCATTTTTAGCTACTTGCACTGGACCGATTTTTCTGAAACTTTGCACACATATTGAGCTCATTAGCAACGCGCGCCGGGCTTGGCTAGTGTAGTTATAAAATTAAAAATCATGTTATCTCGTATAAAATAGAGAAAAACGCAAATAAAGTATATATATATATGTATGTACATATATATACTAGAGGTCTGCATCGAATAAGTTTTATATTTTTTTTATCACGTAAAAATAAAACACTTAAACATGCACAGCAAACATTTATTTTTTGTGAGCCTTGAAGGTAGTAACTACTAAACTAATAGAAATATTTCTAAAGTAAGAGATCAATGCTAAGAAATTTATAAAATAAGATAATATAATATGTTTTAAAAATTATACCAACTCGAATAGTCACAAAAAAAGTTAAAAATGTAATTAATTGCATACATACTACGAAAGAATAATTAAACAAATAATATTAAACTAGTTTGAATTGTTTAGGTGCACATGAAACCATTTTTTTAAACATGTATTTGTATTTTATTGAATCTTTTCTTTTAAAGTAAAATTTACAATAAGTACTTAAATTTTATATCTAAAATATTAATTATTACCAATGTGATAACTAATTCACTGCATTCAGATTCTAATAACTATCTCCTATTGGGTTAGAGAGGGCCATCTTGCCAGGCTCAATGTGTCTGTTTTTTCAGTCTCTGGTGCCCATTAAATTGGAGTAAATCGGCCGCCAGCGTGTTTTGATGAACCACTAATTTGTTTCCGTGATTGGACGAATATGTGTTTCTTTCCTCTTGGAAAGTGGGAACTTCCTAGATCTCTATGGATATGTTCATTTCTTATATATCAAGGTTTTGTGTAAGAGGACTTTGTGTTCCAAAGCAAAGCTTGAGTGAAGACCTATTAACCAGTGTAGTTGAAATGTTCTGATATAGCGGGACCAAGTTAGGCGTCTATCTAGGTGGATACAAAAATATTTAACGTGTGTTTCCGCTGGAACAGTGGTATTTGTTGTCGTTATTGGGGCACAATTGTGTATCCTGAGGGAAAACGATACGTGATCACATTTCGATTTACCTTAATTCTCAACTTATTTAACCAGTCCTCTAGCTTGTGAATGTAAGTATATAGTTTTTCAGATTCAACCTTTGGATCATTACTGACTCCTATAACTGCAGTATCGTCTGCAAACGTTGATGTATATGTACATATATGGGCTTGTTGGCATATCCGCTATATAGATGTATTTAATAGCGGCCCTAGTTTACTACCTTGGGGGACTTCTGCGGATTTTCTACTATTTTTAGGAAACTGATCTTTTGACCTTACTTTAAACTTTCTGTTGTGGGAATTTTCAGGTAGACCTCGAGTTATTTTCGTAAGTGGACCATCATGCCAGACTTTATCAATCGCTTTGGAAATGTGAATAAATAAAGCTGAACTGTTATGCTTATTTTAAAATGCAGTTCTAATGACGGTGACAATTCTATGAACTTGCTCAATAGTACCATTACTAGTACGAAAACTAAACTGATGGTCGGAGACAATGTTTTGTTCATTAAGAAATGGAGTTAAAGCAGAGACGAATAATTTTTCAAATAACTTTGACAAAATTGAGAGTACGCTAATGGGCCTGTAGGACGTAATCTGGCTCGAGTCCGTTCCTGGTTTAGGGATCATAACAATTTCGGACATTTTCCAAGAGCTTGGGTAGAAGTCAACGCGCCACATAGCATTTAATATAAGTAGAAAAATTCTCACAACTGAATTAGGAAAATTTCTTATCATCGATCCTGTAATACGATTATGTCTCAAATCTATAAAATATAGTGATCGATTTTAATGAAGATAACCGAAATTTCATAGGATCATTTACAGAGTCAGTAATATTTGGAAAAGTTAAGCTATTTATATCACAAGTTTTAAGTGATATAAATAAATTGCGAATGCATTTACCTTATCAACAGAGTTTTTGGCCTCGGTGCGGTTTTTAAGTCTTAGAGGAGACTCATAGGAAACTGGACATTTAAAGAGCCTTACAGCTTTCCAGAGGCTGTTATCCGTGTTATTTGTTGAATTCACATTTTTTAAATAACTCTCGGTAGTGGATTTAAGATTCTGCCGCAGTTTATTGCGTAAGATTCTCTGGCATAAGTTCAGTTGGACATTTATATCCGGAGAGCAATTGTTTTGCCATTACCTTCTCTTCTCCATGACAATAATCTGAACATCAGCTGATGTCTGGTGCCATTTTCTTCTAACTCTTGGGTTTACAAATATTTCATTAACACTAAAGCAGTTTTTTAGAGTGAAGTGCATTTCAGAGACTAAAAGTAAGTTTATTTGATGTGTTAGCACGAAATGTTCCACTTCATATTTATGTTGGGAGAGCTCGTTAGCGTTCCAGAAGCATATTTCCAACTTGTTAATTTTTTACTTAGCAAAATTTGCAGCAGCATGTTTTTGGTTCGCATCATTTCCTGAAACATACCTTGCATAGTTGTCATAAAATGTTCCATTGTTTGTATTAGAATTTCAATTTAGCTCGAATTATTCGCAATAGGTACCTCTGCACCCTCTTTTAAGATGTGGGCATAAAAATATTTTTTGGAGTTAGAACTTCTCGCTTCACGATTGCCATAAGGTAATTGTGCATCATTTTTCAGTGCTTGGGCATAGGAGTAGTTAGCTTTGGTATGTGGCTACATACTAGTAATAGAATCAGCATGTAGGGTGGGAAATTGGGAAGTCTATATTGTTCAAGGACGGGATTTCGGTGTACGTCCAAATTCCTGGCAGTTGATGCATTGACGGAGACCATTACGTTTCAGTGACTCTTCTAAAGTTATTAATTATACTCTTAATATCATCAAATATTGTCGCTGACAAATTGAACGGGCTCAATGTGTCTGTTTTGTAGTTTCTGGTGCCTATCAAATTGTAATAAATTTCGCGCCAGACATTCGCGATGGAGGTCTAGTGAAAACAATTGATATCTTTGTCGAACTAAACGTTTAATATTTTCTTCATGTAGTACTTGCGGTACATGAAGTTTCCAGCTCCTATCATGTGCTTAAAACCAACACAGCTGAGTACATATGAACACGATGCACTTCCTATGCGGTACCTATAAATAGAAGAACATATACACGTAATGTCCCGTCAATTTTGTTGTTCTCAAAACTGAGTACTTAATTTTGCTCTGATATTTTGAGTAAGTGTTCATACCTTGCCGCTACACGTGTGCTTCACGTATACAAATGCAAATTGTGCAGAGCTCTAATAAATACATAACGCTATAGATCAAGAAGAAACGATTTAAAATTTTAAAAACAAAAACAGAAGACATACGTATCCCGTTTTGAAAACTTTCAAATTGGCAAAGTGATCATTACACTACGTCTTGACTAGCCATAAATGTTCGCACATAGAGAGATCCTCTCCAAAATAACGAGCGAAAATGTTTTCCAGGTATTCTGTTTAAAGAAATTGTATGGATCTTCACAATCAGTTTGTATGGCATGACAAAGTTGTGCGAACTCTGTTTAAACATGAAGCGACTATGAACATCGGCGTTCATGACTAGCCATTTTAATGTGTGAGCTGCAAAATATGCGATGTCTGAACAGATTTAGTCAAGACTTCATGTTACGAGAAAGAAATTTCAAGATACGAAACAAAAATATTTGCAACCAAAATGTAAACTTCACTAAAATAGGAGCGGAACTTGCATATACATACACAACTACATACACACGTACATAAATGCTGAATTAACAATTAAGTATTACTAAAATATTGTAAACAAACAATAATATTTTCCCTAAGAATTGATCCAAATAATATTTAAGCTGAATTAACAATTACGTATTATAAAAATATTGTAAAACAAATTAAAAGATCAGAAATAAATTGGCAATTAACTGAAAAGGTTGTTATTTTTTTGTTATTAAATCTTAAAGATAACATATTTGGCGCAGTCGTATCGTGCAGTTGCGGAATCGGTCCGGTGGCAATAAACTAAAACAGTGAAAAAGGGGAAAGAATATCCCCATAAATAAAGAATAGTGAACAATTGTTAAAAAAAGGGGAGAGAATATCCTCATAAATAAAGAATAGTGGACAATTTTTGAAAAAAAAGAATATCCTCACATATAACTAGTATTGACAATTTTTTTGAAAAAGGGGAAAGAATATCCTCATAAATAAAGAATAGTTTTTAGAAAAAAGGGCAGAGAATATCCTCATAAATAAAGAATAGTGAACAATTTTTTTGAAAAAAGGGGAAAGAATATCCTCTGCGAATAAAAGAATAAAAATCAAACATCTGTTCAAAAAATAATATAAAAACGGTGAAAGAATATCACCGTCAAGATAAACAAAGGGGAAGGAATATCCCTATTCAAATCATCAAACTCAGCATAGGACACTGAAGTTGAAGTCAACCGTGCCGAAACCGTTGGATTTCAATCCATTTACAACTGGAACCTACTCAGGCTTTCAAGAAAACCAATATATTTCTCAATGCAATTCTACTCCTGTTTTTATTGTAAGCTCTAAAAAATAAGTTATCGTAATGCAATAATTATTTACTAAATTTTTAAAAGAAAAGCAAAAACTGTAGCTTTATGAAATTTACAAAATCAAAAAGCCTTGAAACTATACCAGAAAATTTACATTGTCAATCTCAATATTCAAGTTTAAAATTTTTACCAATAAATATGCAACATCAGAAATAAATTGGCAATTAACTGAAAAGGTTGTTATTTTTTTGTTATTAAATCTTAAAGATAACATATTTCGCGTTCTAACGTGCTTAGTGGATCATAACACAGCAACATTTTCAAAATAAAAATTAATGGCAGAATTTATAAATTTTCTTCATCGAACAAAATAAAAATATACATGCATGGAATTCAATGAAAGAAATAAAACATTTAAAGCAAATATTCTATATGTTCTATATAAAAAATAACATTCAATCATATACATACTACTTTGGGAAAAAATAGTAAGACTTTGTTCATTATTTTTAAATTTCTTTATTTATTCTGCCAAATCTATTTCGTCCCCCTCAAAGTAATCCCCCCAGTTGTTAAAGCCAATTTCCGGAATAGCCTTTAATGCGCGTAGCGATTCACTAAATCAGGCCAATACGGTGGTTGTGGAACGATATTGATTGAATTTATGGCGAAAAACTCACGAAGAATCAACGCGGTATGCGACGGTGCACCACACCACACCTCGATGATCGAAGAAAACTGTCAACAAGACCTTTTTTTTTTGACTTGCTTTGACGTGGTTTTTTCGGCTTCGGCTCACCTTTGGCACGATATTCGGCCGATTGATCGTCTATTTCTGGGTCGTAAGCGTAGATCTAAGACTCGTCGCCAGTTATAATACGTTTAATAACATGCTGGTAGTCGCAAAGCATTGTTTGACAGACAAGAAAATTGAATGATTTTGGAACCAATCGTGATTTCACTTTTCTTAGGTCCAAATGATGTTTTAAAATGGTTTTCACGGATCCCTCCGATATTCCAACGATATCAGTCTCAAGGTCTCTGACTGTTAATCGTCGATTCTCGAACACCAATTTCTTGATTTTATTGACGTGTTGATGATCATCAGTTGATGTTGATGGCCGTCCTGGACGTGGTTCGTCGTCAACGCGTTCTCGGCCCTCTTTGAATAATTCGTACCAATCAAAAACACTTGCTCGCGACATACAATTATCACTGAAGGCGTTTTGCAACATTCTGAACGTTTCCGCACACAAAATTTAATGAAACTTTTTTGTTGAATAATTTCACTCAGTGTAAAAATCGCCGAATGCACTTGTTGTACTTCAGAAAGACAAGCGTATACTAAACACTAATGATTACTTTGATGTGATATTTGGCACAGATGTCATAACAATGTAGAAAAAAAAATTTCAACGAATGGATTTCCGCGCGAAATTTAAATTGAAAAGTCTTACTATTTTTTGCCCACAGTAGTATGTACAAGTAAAATAATGTTACCGCATATAATACGAATCTTTTTCCCCAGTTAGTACGAGGAATTAAATAAATTTAACATGGAAATGGTTGACCATATTCCGTAATTGTGACAAACAAAAATTCTTTCATATAACTAACACAATTTATACTTAAAGAATAATTCTTCCGTAGATTCTTGGAACGAATTTCCGTCATCACTTGTCAAGTTTGGTTTGGATACAAACCGGTTTCGGCTATGTACCATCTTCAGTGTCATTTGTCGTTCTGAGAAGTTTGCATCAATTCATTAGTGGTTTATTATTAGTCAGGTATCTATTTGTCATGTGAGCTCGTTGGTATCTGTAAGGTGTGAACAGGTAGCAGGTAAATCTCGTAAGTCGGATGTTTTGTACGAATTGGTAGATTTAAGTGATGTTTTATTGCTTTGTATTGCATCAGATGCCAGGTAGATATTTCATTTGGTTTTTTTCACGTAATCACCTGTAATGTGGACCTGGCAGCAGGCCGGGTGGTGTACGTTGGTTTTAATTGTTTATAGTGTTTTTATTGGGGTTGAAAGAAGTCAGTGATTGTTGAATTATAAATTTGTTTCTTATTTTTGTAATGTGTTTTTATTGTTTTTGGAGCGTCTTGTTCGTTATTTTTGTTGTGTGTTTTGTAGATTAAATTTAGAGGTTCGAATATAACGTCTTAATCGGAGTTTTCTTGTTCGTTTATGATGTGTCCGTCAAATGTTTTATGTTTGTATATTTCTATGTTTAGTCGTCGTCCTTTGCACTGTGTGTGTAGTAGTTGTGCAGTTTTTGTAATATGCGGTTGATTACATTTGTTGTTGAACATGTGGTTATCGAAGTTAGATTCTGGTGTCGAGCCGGCATTACGCGTCTTTCTGTTATAGTTTCTTATATGTTAACGAAATCTTGTTATTATTTTGCGTCCTGTTTGTCCTATGTATATGTATGTATATTTCATTCAGAAAACAAAAAAAGAGACAGAAAATCAGTATTTTGAATGTCAACTAAGGAATACATACAGATGTATATGTATAACAAAACACAACCTAACCTGCCACGACAAAATAAAACTAAAATACTATTTCTTTTATAACGAAATAAATCCTAGCGTAATAATAATTAAAACTAAAGAAAGTTTCTTCATTAATTTTTACCAATAAATATGCAACATCAGAAATAAATTGGCAATTAACTGAAAAGGTTGTTATTTTTTTGTTATTAAATCTTAAAGATAACATATTTCGCGTTCTAACGTGCTTAGTGGATCATAACACAGCAACATTTTCAAAATAAAAATTAATGGCAGAATTTAAAATTTTCTTCATCGAACAAAATTAAAATATACATGCATGGAATTCAATGAAAGAAATAAAACATTTAAAGCAAATATTCTATATGTTCTATATAAAAAATAACATTCAATCATATACATACTACTTTGGGAAAAAATAGTAAGACTTTGTTCATTATTTTTAAATTTCTTTATTTATTCTGCCAAATCTATTTCGTCCCCCTCAAAGTAATCCCCCCAGTTGTTAAAGCCAATTTCCGGAATAGCCTTTAATGCGCGTAGCGATTCACTAAATCAGGCCAATACGGTGGTTGTGGAACGATATTGATTGAATTTATTGCGAAAAACTCACGAAGAATCAACGCGGTATGCGACGGTGCACCACACCACACCTCGATGATCGAAGAAAACTGTCAACAAGACCTTTTTTTTTTGACTTGCTTTGACGTGGTTTTTTCGGCTTCGGCTCACCTTTGGCACGATATTCGGCCGATTGATCGTCTATTTCTGGGTCGTAAGCGTAGATCTAAGACTCGTCGCCAGTTATAATAAGTTTAATAACATGCTGGTAGTCGCAAAGCATTGTTTGACAGACAAGAAAATTGAATGATTTTGGAACCAATCGTGATTTCACTTTTCTTAGGTCCAAATGATGTTTTAAAATGGTTTTCACGGATCCCTCCGATATTCCAACGATATCAGTCTCAATGTCTCTGACTGTTAATCGTCGATTCTCGAACACCAATTTCTTGATTTTATTGACGTGTTGATGATCATCAGTTGATGTTGATGGCCGTCCTGGACGTGGTTCGTCGTCAACGCGTTCTCAGCCCTCTTTGAATAATGCGTACCAATCAAAAACACTTGCTCGCGACATACAATTATCACTGAAGGCGTTTTGCAACATTCTGAACGTTTCCGCACACAAAATTTAATGAAACTTTTTTGTTGAATAATTTCACTCAGTGTAAATATCGCCGAATGCACTTGTTGTACTTCAGAAAGACAAGCGTATACTAAACACTAATGATTACTTTGATGTGATATTTGGCACAGATGTCATAACAATGTAGAAAAAAAAATTTCAACGAATGGATTTCCGCGCGAAATTTAAATTGAAAAGTCTTACTATATTTTGCCCACAGTAGTATGTACAAGTAAAATAATGTTACCGCATATAATACGAATCTTTTTCCCCAGTTAATACGAGGAATTAAATAAATTTAACATGGAAATGGTTGACCATATTCCGTAATTGTGACAAACAAAAATTCTTTCATATAACTAACACAATTTATACTTAAAGAATAATTCTTCCGTAGATTCTTGGAACGAATTTCCGTCATCACTTGTCAAGTTTGGTTTGGATACAAACCGGTTTCGGCTATGTACCATCTTCAGTGTCATTTGTCGTTCTGAGAAGTTTGCATCAATTCATTAGTGGTTTATTATTAGTCAGGTATCTATTTGTCATAAATCTCGTAAGTCGGATGTTTTGTACGAATTGGTAGATTTAAGTGATGTTTTATTGCTTTGTATTGCATCAGATGCCAGGTAGATATTTCATTTGGTTTTTTTCACGTAATCACCTGTAATGTGGACCTGGCAGCAGGCCGGGTGATGTACGTTGGTTTTAATTGTTTATAGTGTTTTTATTGGGGTTGAAAGAAGTCAGTGATTGTTGAATTATAAATTTGTTTCTTATTTTTGTAATGTGTTTTTATTGTTTTTGGAGCGTCTTGTTCGTTATTTTTGTTGTGTGTTTTGTAGATTAAATTTAGAGGTTCGAATATAACGTCTTAATCGGAGTTTTCTTGTTCGTTTATGATGTGTCCGTCAAATGTTTTATGTTTGTATATTTCTATGTTTAGTCGTCGTCCTTTGCACTGTGTGTGTAGTAGTTGTGCAGTTTTTGTAATATGCGGTTGATTACATTTGTTGTTGAACATGTGGTTATCGAAGTTAGATTCTGGTGTCGAGCCGGCATTACGCGTCTTTCTGTTATAGTTTCTTATATGTTAACGAAATCTTGTTATTATTTTGCGTCCTGTTTGTCCTATGTATATGTATGTATATTTCATTCAGAAAACAAAAAAAGAGACAGAAAATCAGTATTTTGAATGTCAACTAAGGAATACATACAGATGTATATGTATAACAAAACACAACCTAACCTGCAACGACAAAATAAAACTAAAATACTATTTCTTTTATAACGAAATAAATCCTACCGTAATAATAATTAAAACTAAAGAAAGTTTCTTCATTAAACAAATTCAAAAACTAAAAAACAAGGTCCACCCTTTATATATGATAAACTTTCGTTTAAATTAAAATTCTATTACAAATTATTCACATTAGATTCTTGTCATTTCAATTTAACTAGCCCAAAATTAAACTCGTTGTTAACCCGCTTCACAACACATATGTAAATTGAAAATGATCACTTTCACGGAGAACACCTCAATGGATGCCAATTCAATAAAGCAGAAAAAGTTTCTCTTTGATTACGATAATATAATATTATTCTGCGCGAATTTCGGAAAATCTGATATTAAATGTCAAACTGATTAAGTTTTGGAGACAATGTTAGAAGAACTCGAGAATAGGCGGAAAAAGCTACAAGACTTGTGAAACGCTTATAACATTTCATGGATATCAAAATGTTATTATTATTATTATTATTATACATGTAGATTTCATATTTTAGATCTACTCAAGCTAGCAAAGTCATAAGAAACCCAAAGTATAGTCTTATTTCGCAAATCCATCAAGTAGGATAAAACCTCTTTCGTAAAACTTCCTGCTTGCGCCATTGACATATTCAAAGGTAGTTATTCAGGATGGTTAACATTTCTCGACCACTTCACTACCGCACGTATCGAAAATGATGAAAAGCTCAAAAACTTTTTTACTTAAACCAGCAAGTAGAAGGGTGCACATTATGCAGTAGAAGGGTGCACATTATGCAGTGAAAATAACGACCACGCATATAATCCCGGTTCGACAATAAGGGCGCGCTCACTGCGAACAAACTTAAAGTTCTCCTTAATATCCGAGTCCCAACTTTCTAAAATAATGAATCTATTTAAAAGATACATTCCACAGCAACAGACTGTTTAACAGCGTTCCAGGCACTTAACCCTTAAATGCCTGAATTTGAAATACGATTTGAACTGCGGCAATAATTTTTGTTCTAGTATAATTATCCGCTGAAAATTACGAATTTGATTTCAAATTTGAAAAAAAATGCTCCTGTACAGCTCCAGGACCTGAACATTTCATCATTATCAGGGTTCTGTTTTTTTTCGGTGTTAACTCTTCGATACAATATAAAGGCGTTTGTTATGGTCATATCAAGCAGATGATAAAATATTCTGGTGGCTATGTCCTGCGTTTTGATCTTCAGTCCATTGCGGCCCATATAGGAGTCCATTAAGTCTATGCCTCCCATATGGGCATTATACTCACGGATGATCGTTGGGCAATCAATTTCTTCGTAGGTTTTTTGCTTCCGGTTGTAACGTCCAATTTTAGAAGACTGATTGACTAAACTGCTTCTGTTGAAAGGTTTTGTACCAACGTAAGTTGAACAAAGCTTAACATTTTTAGTATCTTTCCACAATACTGTAGCAATATCGACACCATAGGCGGAACCAACGAATTCTGTAGAATAACCTCTTGGTGCTTTCTTGAGTTCATCAGCTTTGTCTGTCGGAAGTTTAGAGTTTGGAATACGACTTGCTCTCACAGTTCCAAGACTATAAATTCCACGTGCTCTTAGGTACACCATAAGGGGCAGGGGCGTATACAAATTATCGAAATATATAATGTGGTTTTTAAAATTTGGGACTGTCTGCGACAACCTAACAATAGTTTGTAGAAAGGAGACACTTCATAAAAATTACAGTGTTTTAAAGCAATTGTTTACCTTATAACAACGTTTCCTGTTGAGCCAATATCTGGTGTGTCGTTCAAAACATCATCCTCGTTTTTAGCGCCAGTATATATTTCGAACCTATACGAATAGCCTTGGGTGTCGCACAACACAAAGAACTTTACACCCCACGGGTGCGGCTTGTCTGGTAAGTATTGGCGTATGTGATGAACCATTTTAGTAGCGCACTGTTGGACTCATCAATAAAAGAAATATATTTTTTTATTTGTTCAAATCTATTCTTAGACATACAGTCTGGTATGTGCCGAAACCCATATTCGCCCCAGTGTGCCTGAATATTGGGGTAACGAAATAAAGACATAAATATGAGTACCCCAATATATTGCCGAACGCCACATGAATCGAGTTTAAACTGTGTGCTGATATTTTCCTTTACTGCAGCTCGATTTGTTTCTAAACTGATGAGATCAAGTAGCTCATCAGTGAAGAAATAAGAAAAATAATTTACTGTAGTTTTTAATTTTAACACAGCTGCATAAACGTTTTACGCCATATAATGCTCTTGAACTCCGAAGAGTCTTTTATAATATCCGACAAGGCTAAAATATACATATGTAAGTCGTATACATATTTGTTTTACAGATACAGACGATTGTATGTACTTACAACGGCCTGTGAACCCGCCTGATGATGGTACTGCTTGCGGTCCCGAAACTTCAAAAATTGGTAATGGTGATCGTGATCTTTTGTGGGCTTTCAACGAAGTTGTCACCGTTTGTTTTTCAAATTTTGAAGTAATATCTTCCGACTCAGCACTGATAGTGTTCAAACTACAATTACTTGCGTTAATTGATAAGCTTATTGTATTTGTAAGCAACGAGGAGTCCAATACTTTCAAGCAGTCGTCTGTCATATCATCATCTTCCGGCATAATTTCATAGCAATTATAATCAGGATCCTCGACACTATCATCCAAGTCTTCAAAATCATCATCATCATCATCTGTTATTGAGGCCAGAAAATCTTCAATTTCTTTGTCACTCAATGAAGAAAGTTAAATTTTTCTTCGTGTACGGGACAACCGATTTTCTATTTTTTCTGCTGACATCTTTTATAACGACAATGCCTTATTTTCTGTTAATGATTTGTTAAAAGACAATGTGCAATATCGATTATTTCTTACTCCGGTGAAAATACGTTACAAAAAATTTTGTTCACTTAACTCACTAAGACCGTCTACAGACGGTGTTCACATAAATCGCTATTGAAATAAAATCATTGTTTTATTTACACTAATAGCTATATTATGCTAAGATAAACATTTGAAATACCGCAAAAATTCTGCTTTTAATTCAATCACTGGAAGTTATTATTTTTTTATTTTAATTCTTACTTGAAACACAATTAATTTCTCAACCACTTTGTAATAAAACTCTGACTAGAATGATTTTTTCTGTCAATCTACTTAACTCATCACATTTCAACAGGTGCCGTTATTCTAGGAACTGTATACACACTTAAACTATTCAGATCGCATGAGCATTAAGTATGCTGATTTTACTTAAAAGCGTTTTTTCTGATGACCGTCTGTAGACGGTCTTAGTTGCTTAAGGGTTAATGTAAAAGTAGATGGATGAGAACAAATTCTCATCTAGTTAGTATCCACGAAATTACCTGATGAAACAACAGTTTGGTCAGCGAATTTTTGCACGGTCAGTGTCTATGAATCTGTGAATGATGTGCTTTCATATGGCACCCGCTTACAGCGTGACACTGCCTAGTTTCCAAGCTATACATAATCCCATATATTTGCCCATTTCGGATGAAGCCAATTTTCTGGAAAACTGGTAAGGGAATTTTTGCACTCAATACTCAAAAACGTTGAGCCAAACAAAAAAATAACAGGAGAGGATAATAACTTGATTAACGCGTGAAACTGTAGTTTCGGAGCTCGGTGCAAAGCTATTTTCCCCTTGCTATGTTACAATTACACACAAATGAAGCAGAGGTGAAGCCTTAGCGCTTCACAACGTCTAACTTTTCAGAGACGTTCATGCATTTGAATCTGATACATTTTCGCAAGGAATGATCCTAGCGGCAAATACGGAATTGGTAGTTGTAATACTTCATTTTTGGCGCCGCTGGTTTTGAACTGGGTTTTCGGTTTTCTATTCACATCTTCGGCCGTGGTCTGTCATACTGGGTGTGAAAGACAAGAACATTAAATGATGTAGTATTAATGATATAGGATAATAATGAAGTGCCGATAAGAAAACTTTGATTGTGGCATAACCTTTTGAAATGGGATTTGAAGCTTAAAGGGTCCGGCAAAATCGACTCCAATATCATAGAAAGGACGACATTAATTTCTTTTTCTTAATTTATTTTTGTATTTTAAAAAATAAAGGTTTTTTTGATTGGAACAAGTTATAAAAATCAATGCAAATTTTCCAACAGCTGTAGAAGCACTAATTTAAGCCATCGTCATTTTGAATGGCTTCGGCAGCAAGAGTTGATACGCTACTGCATTAAAAATGAATCAGTCGGTTTCATAACCTGTATGCAAGCATTCTTTTGTTTTAACTATTTATCGAGCATTTGTTGTCAAACAGGTAATTTTGATTAAGTTACAACTATCACAAGCGTAAATTGACGTATTGGCGTACAGGGTGTACGCCGGGAAGGTATAATAAATTGTTTTGCCGCCATTTTGGTAAACATTAGTCTTGGCAGCTCATATTTGGCAGTCGTGAAGTAGAGACGTATCCCTTTCGCCCCTACTAGTGTCATATGTCCCAGCAACGTTCGCTACGCTATAACTTTTGTTTACCTTTTATATTTTAATATCTAATGTGTCCCAATAAAGTTGAAGTGTTATCTGTGGTGTAATTAAAAACAACTGTGTTAAATTATAGTGGTATATTATTTATGTGTATTTTTTATATATATAAGAGCACGTGTTTCTCGCTGATCGTCGCATAATTTGTTAAATACTGCCGCAGATTTTGTGTTTCTTTTTGCAAATCTATTTAATTACAAAAGGTAAATAATGAAACATTGTTTTTAATACTATAAAGCGACATAAAGTGCAAGTTGTAAAGTGGTAGAAAACTTTTTTTTGTTATTGGGACATATTATCCCAATAAGATTTTCAAGTGGGATGTGTAATCCCAATATAGCATTTCGAACACAAATTTTAATTTCAGCTTTGCTAGATGTCAAGGAAAGGAATGACGACTGACCAAATGCTAGAGATGTTGTTAGAGGACGATGAAAGTGAAAATGATGGCACTGACATCAGTCCATCAGATGACGAAGATGAAGATAATATACCTGACTCTAGCTATAATTCCAGTGACGCTGATGATGCTGTTGCACTTGATACTGTTGTTGCTGAAGGTATGTATATTGCTCCTGATGCTGCTGTTTCTCTCGATATTACTGCTGTTGCTCTATTCAATGAGATTGCTCCTGATGCTACTGCTACTCTCCGTACTACTGATGTTGCCGCAGATGACGAAATTGCTCCTGATGCAACTACTAAGCTTCTAACTTGTAAGTGGTCTGTATATAACAACACATTTATTTCCAAGTTCACAGTGCCTACAGACAGAGATCCAGAAGTGTTATTAGATCTTATGAGTATGATGTCTTCAGAAAATTTTTCCCGAAGAGCTTGTACATTCGCATTGCCGAATGTACTAATAAGAGGCTTACGAAGCTGAACAAGGTGAAAAGTTCAAAACGAAATTTGACAGACGAGTATGAGATAATGTCTTTCTTGGGAGTATCATTAATTATGCACTACAACCATGTTCCGGATATAGCTGATTCTTGGAGCCAAAACCTTTCCTTGGGTAATGAGATTTATAAAGAGCATGTCCCGCGATCGATATATTCACCTTTCCTCCAAGATATATTTCAATGACGTTGATAAACCAAGTGAGACTCCGAAAGATTATTACATGTCCGAAGTCCTAGCTTGTGTGAAGAAAACGTTTGCGCAAGCGCGGAGTGAAAGCCCTTTTCAATCTGTGAATGAGTGTATGACGAAGTTCAAAGGCCGTTCCGTGCTAAAACAGTACATGGCAATGAAGCCTATCAAACGTGGCGTAAAAATGTGGATGCGGTGTGATGCTAAAACTGGGTATACTTATGATTTAAATATTTATACCGGGAAAGAAACACACCAAATTACCACCGGAACTCTTGGCGAAAGACTGATACACAATCCGGTATCTAAAATTCGCAATAAGTATGTTGCTGTTATTTTCGACAGATTTTTTACGTCAGTATCTCTGCTTGAGAACATTCCATTTCTAGCTTTTGGAACATATATCAAAAACCGAAAAGAAACTCCAAATTTTGGAGGACGATTGGATCGCGGGCAATCACAATTTCAAACAAGCGTTAATGACTTATCAGCTACGAGATGGATGTGCATGTCAAATTGCCACAGGCCAGATTTAGTTGAAGTGCTAAAAAAGCAAAAAGATGGCACAAGAAAGCATGTGGATTGCACCTTGATTATCAGCGATTATAATCGTATGATGGGAGGTGTGGATCTCGCTGATCAAAAAACTGCAATATACGATATGAACAGGAAGTTCAGAAGGTGGTGGAAGAATGTTTACTTTAAGATCTTTCTGTTGTGAACGCTTGGAAAGTATATATGGAGCACTATCACCGTAAGATGTCATTAATTCAGTTTATGGTGCCATTGGCTGAAGCACTTATTGCGGAGGGAACGAAACACAAAGGACTAAAAACCCGTCGAACAGGTGGTAGGCCTTCTAAGCGCCCGAAAAAGGAGCTCTTGAATATCGGCGCACAGTGGCAGAAAATCGTTTTTCATTGGCTAAAATTCTGTAACTTTTGAACCGATTAAAAAATATTGAAGTAATTTAAATGGATAGATATTTAGTTCAGCATGACTCAGTTTTAATTACATTAAGATTGATTGAGGACTTCTAGGTCAAAGTTGAACTTTTGATTTTTTTTAACTTTTGGAGTGAAATATGGGTTTATTTGTTTCTTGATTTATTTTTTTTATTTACATATTAAAAAATTGAATATTTGGAACTTAATATTAATTATAATTATTTTTTGTGATAATCAAATTTTTTTAATGTTACACTCAAAAAAATTTTAAAAAAATAGTAAAATTTATTATTTTTTGCTGTCAAATTTGATCAATTTAAAAAACATTTGAAAAATAAAAAACTGCAATAGATTTTAATAGTATTTGTAACAATGGTAGGTTCTATTTATTATTATTTTTTACAAATGCTATGTTTTTCGTACTTAAATAACAATGAAAGGCAATTACAATTATTATTCATTTGATACAAATATTGATTGCAAATATTCTATATTTTGTTCTGTGCTATTTCTATTCTTTAGTAGTATTTTTTTGGCTTCTTCATCTAAGTCCAGTTGTTCCACTTTCTATTGATTTCGAATATTGGAGATGAACGGATCTGACGTTGCCAATAATATATTAAATATATCTTCATTTGTGGAATTTCGTGAAATTTTTCTAGTATTGTGCTCTCTATAAAATCTGTAATCCTTGTTCCTTTTTTCCTGATCCTCCTCTGATAGATCTCCCAGTGGCACCAATTCATATTTATCCAATTTTGCGATATTCATCTTGAACATGTTTCTTTTTTGAACTTCTTAACTCTTTGTTGGTTTCATTGTTTCTTATGTATCCTGAAGACCCGAAATCCAAATCATAACTGATTTTTAGTATATGTTCCGTAAGTCGTATACTTGCATGTAGTGGCGATAATCCAAATTCATATGCATCGGGATTATCCAATGATTTTGTTGGAACTTGGTTTAATTGTGTTGATGCTGCTTGGCATATAATGCAGCTGGATGCAGCCTTCGTGTTAGTCAAAGCCTGACCTACTTTTCCATCTATCATTGTAAGGACTAATTGGTAGCTTACTTCAATTTGCTGCCCATCTAACCTTAATTGTAATGGCTGTAGTGTTGCAATTTGGGCCTTGATATCACTAATTTTTGTTAATGGCATCATGAGTTTCTTTTTTGAATTCCAATTTGATTGGCCTGCAGTATTTCGTAGAAGATGGTGTCTCATTATTTCAAATATCCATTGTTTGCGTTGTACCAGTACAAATGATACCATGAACATATCTGAGTCCGAAATATTTTCACACACAACTTGTTTGTATTGTTTTTGTCCCGAAGAACCATCACATCCCCATCTGCAAAAAAGAATTAACTTTGTGTTACCCTATATCTTTAATGCATTTCCTGGTATTGATTGTAGCAAGCGTTCGGCTGTGTGATCAAGTAGAGATTGTAGTTGTACCTCTGCCGAAATTGGTGTGATTGTAATAGTGTCCTTTGATAGCAAACAGTCCATTTTAGCAGCGGTTATGTGATGATATGCTAGATAGATATTTGAGCCCTTTTCAATCGCACGCAAACTGAGCTTAATATATTGCTGTTTTGGTAATTTCAAATACAAAAATAAGGCTAATGCCTCCTCATTTGTGTACTGTTTTGCATCGCTCGGAGTTGGTATACTTTTAAGAATTCGTTTAGTTCTTACTGAACTAGCTTTAATAATTTTTTCAATGATATTTGTTAATTTGTTCTGTGATCGTAATTGATGTAGGAGAGATTCTTTTATATTTGTACAACCAATTGTATCATTAACAGCTTTAAGTTTCCGGCTCTTAGATCTATCGCTGCAGTTGTCCAATGATTTGCGTGGTCTTCCAACCTTATCTTGCTTTGCTGTTTCTGCAGCGGCAGTAATTTGGCCTTCTAACCACTTTTCATTTTTTATATAAAACTTTTGTTTACTGTAGCTAACTTCTTTATAGCGTTTTTTAGTACTTTTACAAAATTAGATAATTGCTTTTGTATTTCGATGAAACACGAATTTAAGTTTAATTTTATTTTAACGTAACTAAAAACATCTTCCTGGTTTTTATTTCTAAAATACTCTTCGGCAAGTACTTTATAACTGAAGCTCTCCATATTTTTTTGGAATATTTTTATTTGTGTCTGTTATGTCTTATCACTCAATAATACACAAAAAATAGCACAAGAAGAAGAACCAGGTACTGCAACTAAACGCGTGCAAACTGGTATGGATCGGTACATATTCATAACTCTTCACAATAAGAGCGAACCGCCAAGCAATAAGGTTCTCATAAAGTAGCTGCAACATCTGTAAATGAAAATAGATTTTCTGTCCTTGCTATCCCGGATAATGAAAATGCCGAACCCACTGTAAGGGAACAAAAACCCCACCAATCTACTTGCGCAAACAAACATCAAATGCGATTGTAAAGATGCTGTCCCAACTCGTAGGTACAGAAAATTTCTATATGGCTTCTGTACGAAGAGGATAGATATAAAAAACGAAGATCCAAGCCCACACTGAGAAGAATTATCGCCTAATCGCAAGTCGTCTCGATGCAGATAATAAGAGCTATTATACGTATCAACTAAAAAGTGCTAAAGGTTTGATTGTCATTATAAAGGGCATTGACAGTTCTGTTCCCACTGAGGAGTGCCACAGAGGTTGAAGGTTATGCCGTAAGGTCAGTGCACAATATTCTAAATGAGAATAAAGTTCCCCGACCTATGCATCGTGTTGAAATCGTATTTAACGCATCGCGGCTTAAATCAAAAAAATCGGTTCATCCTATATATAATTTGCGCTACCTTTTAAAGAGAAGAATAACAGTGGAAGAGCCTCTAAAACGCAACGGTCCCCGTCAGTGTACCAACTGCCAGGAATTCGGACACACGAAAACCTACTGCAAGCTACCATCTGTATGCGTTGTTTGCGGTGATGCGCACCGGACTTTGGAATGCACTTCTTCCAAAACATCGTGTTGAAATCGTGTTTAATGCATCGCAACTTAAATCGAAAAATTCGGTTCATCCAATATATAATTTGCGCTACCTTTTGAACAGAAGAATAACGGTGGAAGAGCCTCTAAAACGTAACGGTCCCCGTCAGTGTACTAATTGCCAGGAATTCGGACACACGAAAACCTACTGCAAGCTACCATCCGTATGCGTTGTTTACGGTGATGCGCACCGGACTTTGGAATGCACTTCTTCCAAAACAGACCCCAAGGTCAGCAGCAACTGTGGTGAAAACCATACAGCAAATTACAGCGGCTGCAAAGTATTTCAATATGTAAAAGATAATGCAAAAGTCGTACGTAAACCTGAATATGAGCAATATAAAGCTTCCCAATTTCCTCGGCTTCATGCTGGTTCTATTGCTAGTACACAAGCTACACAGCCACACACTAAGCCAAACTTTTCATATGCCCAAACATTGAGAAATGATTTACCTAATGCGAACGCCAAAAGTTCTAATGCGCATAAACATTCATATGCCCACGTCTTAAAAGAGGGCGCTCATACACCACTCACCAACAATTCGAGCTCGATCGAGAACTTAATACAGACAATGAATAATTTCATGACAACTATGCAGGGTATGTTTCAGGAAATGATGCGAACCCAAAACATGCTTCTGCAAGTTTTGCTTAGCAAAAAATGAACCAGTTAAAAATATGCTCCTGGAACGCGAACGGGCTCTGCCAACATAAATATGAAGTAGAACACTTCCTGATAGCACATGATATAGACATACTATTAGTCTCTGAAACACACTGCACCATAAAAAACTGTTTAAGAATTGATGGATTTTTTATATATGACACCAAACACCCAAGCGAATGGGCATGTGGTGGGACTGCCATTATAGTCCGAAAAAACGTAAGGCATTTCCAATTGCCTGAATTCAGGGAGGACTTTTTGCAAGCCACGACTATAAATCTTACAAATTTTAAAATTTTAGTCTCGTCAGTGTATTGCCCGCCTAGGCATAAACCATGAATTTGCCGGATTCATTGCTACGCTAGGGCAAAAATTTATGGCGCTGGCGATTACAATGCAAAGCACACATATGGGGATATGGGGATCCAGCCTCCTTAGCCCTAGAGGTAGGCAGTTGTATTATACAGTTCAAGCGAACAAGCTGGACGTCGTATCTGCCGGTAACCCCACCTATTGGCCCACAGACTTTAATAAGTTGCCAGACCTTAGTGATTTTGTTATAGCAAAAAACATCAAACGCAACCAACTGTTAGTTAGTTCATCCTATGACCTATCTTCTGATCACTCACATACAAATGTTATTTTACACGACAGTTTTGTTACTGCACCTAAAAACCTTAGTTTCTACCCAAACAGAAACACGAATTGGTTAAAATATAAAATGTATGTGAGCTCTCACTTATCTTTAAACATGCCACTGAGAAATCCAGCTGATATTCAAGCAGGTGTAGAACATTTTACAGACGTCGTGACTGCCGCAGTCATAGCTGCAACGCCAACAAAGCCATCAGCTAAAATGATATCGTACCAGGCAATAGGAGATATTCAGATGCTCGTCATTGAGAAAAGAAAACTAAGAAGACAATGGCAAAATAGTCGTTCTTTACACATAAAAATGCAAATGAACTTATGCCAAAAAAACTTACGGAGTAAATTGAGACAGAAACACCAATTCGCTATTGACAACTTTTTAAAAAACTCGGATCCAATGAAAAACACGGATTATAGTCTGTGGAAAGCTGTAAAGCACCTACAATGTCCTATTGCTTACGAATCCCCACTAAGACTTGAAGACCGTACTTGGGCTAAAAACTCAAGTGAAAAGGCAAATGCGTTCGCAAATCACTTAGAGAAGGTTTTCGCACCACATGATATAAGTAATTCCACTATTCCACTTATTAGTGACACCGTGAATGATCCTATGAAATTTCGGTTGTCTTCTTTAAAATCTGGACCTGATCGTATAACAGGATCAATGATAAAAAACTTACCTAATTCAGCTGTAAGAATTTTGCTTTACATATTTAATGTCATGTTGCGCGCGGCTTCTTCCCATGCTCTTGGAAAGTGTCTGAAATTGTTATGATCCCGAAACCTACAAAGGACTCAAGCCAGATTACATCCTACAGGCCTATTAGCCTACTGTCAGTTTTGTCAAAGATATTTGAAAAATTATTCGTCTCGAGTGTAACACCTTTTCTAAATGAACAAAGCGTTATCCCAGATCATCAGTTTGGTTTTCGAGCAAGGCATAGTACGATTGAACAAGTCCATAGAATCGTTACCATTATTAGATCGGCTTTTGAAAGAATGCAATACTGTTCAGCTTTATTTATAGATATTTCCCAAGCATTTGATAAAGTCTGCCATGATGGGCTACTTACTGAAATAGCTCGAGTTCTTCCTGCAAACACCCACAAGCTTATAAAAAGCTTTTTGTCAGATAGAACATTTAAAGTAAGGTCAAAGGATCAGCTTTCAAGAAATGGGAAAATCAGTGCAGGAGTACATCCAGGAAGTGTGCTAGGGCCGCTATTATATATCATCTATACAGCGGATATGCCGACAGGCCCGCATAAATATACATCAACCTTTGCAGACGACACTGCAATTATAAGTGTCAGTAATGATCCAAAGGATGCTTCTAAAAAGTTGCAGTCCAATATTCATAAGCTAGACGACTGGCTAAAACAGTGGAGAATAAAGTTAAGTCCATCAAAATGTGCTCATGTAACGTTTTCCCTTAGAAGTCAAAATTGTCCACCAATCACAATAACTAATACCACGGTTACAGCGGAAACGCACGTTAAATATTTAGGTATCCACCTAGATCGGCGCCTAACTTGGTCCCGTCACATTGAGGCAAAAATAACGTCCATAAAGCTTCGAATAAATCAACTGCATTGGATAATAAGTCCTAACTCAACTTTGGCTTTGGAATATAAAGTCCTTTTATACAAATCCGTTATAAAGCCAATATGGTCATATGGTATTCAGCTGTGGGATACTGCCTGTGCATCAAACATCCAGAAGTTACAGAGAAGACAGTCTAGGATTTTACGTCATATCGTATGCGCCCCCTGCTACATAAGAAATGAAAGCATACATAGGGATCTCAAAGCTCCCACTATCCACGAAGAAGTTAAAACGTACACGTCCAAAAACGTAAACAAATTAGTCGCACATCCCAACACTCTAGCACGCAATTTATTGCAATTTGACGGCCACCAGAGACTAAAAAGAACTGACACATTGAGCCTGGCGAGGCGGCTCTCTCTACACAATAGAAGATAGATTTTTAAGATTTGAATACAAAAAATTAGTTATTACATTGGTAATAACTTGTAAATAATAATTTAGAAATAAGATTTGAATACTTATTGTGAATTTCTTTTCATAGCAAGATTCAATAAAATAAAGTATAAAAAAAAATCTTTTATCACTTGCAACTATACGTCCGTACACGTAGAGGATTAACTTATTATTGAGTAATCCCTTATCGAATCCGTAGTTTTATACATTTTTAGATACATGTTATTCACACATTGATCTTCTATTTCATAGCACGTGGTACTTAAATTGAACAAAACTGCACTTGTTAACCAGACTTTTATATCAGGTAAAACTTATTAGTATCTCGCCAATATGGGGTTGTTTTATCTTTAGTGGTTTAATGTCGCGAATATTATTATAAAATTGTTTACGACTTTGGTTGACCCTAACAGTTGATAACAGGTATATTAGAAAGAGATCATATGTTTACTGTAGAACCTATTGTGATTTTTTTATGACTTATTTTTTTGCTGATCATAACAAAGCCATAAAACCCTTTCGCAGGTATTATATTTAATTATTTTAGTTTTACGTAGTCTAAAGTAAAAAAACATAAACCTTTAAGCGAAAAAGTGAAAATTTAATACACCATTGTATACGAGTAATTATAGGGCTGTTTAAATTATCGTAATTTGCTTTTTTTAGAGTAATTTCATTAAAATTAATAAGGTGTTCTACCCGCGGGTCGTGGTGGGTGGAAAAGTATATATAGGGTTAAAGAAGACACTTTCACCTTTCTTCGGGTGGTATATGTTTCTTGGTCCCTAGAAGTTCTATTCCACTAAAGTTTAAATTTTTAGAAAAATATAGTAGTTTCATAAATATTTCATAACACCCCTAATATTAAACGCTAGAGCGGTAACCACTTTCAACAACTAAAGTCTATAATCCTACCAACATTATACCTTGCAAGTAGTAACCATTTGTTTTTGACAAAAAAACAAATAAAAAACACCTTGTTCTGAAATTTTTTGGCTACCTTAATATGCATATATTAGCTTCAAAAAGGCGTACTAATTTTAAAAATCGGTGACAAAAAAATTCTACTTTTGGCCAACGAAAAACGATTTTCAGACACTGTGCGGCGATCATTTGCCCATTGAAACACTTCCCGACGTCGTTGCGTGAGATGCATGTCTTCTTTAAGAGGGAAACACGAACAAAATTCGTATGCTCGGGATGTAATAATACTCTATGCCCCTCATGCTTTGCATCAATCCGTGATTCCGTGAATTCCTGATTTTTCTTTATTTTTTAATAAAATTTTATATTGAAATAAAAAATCTAAATTGTTCAATTTTTATAAAGCTTAGTTTTATTGGGGCATATTGTCCCACCGTAAAAGCTTATTGGGACTATATGTCCCAGGATAACGGTAAGGATCCTAGACATCTCGTATATCACCAACATCTTAAGTTTTTGCTTTTTAGATGAATTGTTTGTCAAAATTTTAAAAAAAAGTACTAGACTTCGTGAAAAAAACTCCGGGTGGAAGGGTTATTATGGAAAAATATTTGGTTAATCGTTAAAACATTTTATCAAAATCAATCATCGATTACTGTGACGATGAGAAAGTTACGTATAATTAAACTAAGAGAGAATTTTGTAATGGGAGAGAACGGTTATCACGTACATATATACGTTTATTTATGAATGAAATTATTGTTGTTGTTGTATGAAAATAATAAAAATACTGGTTTAGTGCGAATCTAAATCCACACAAAACCATAAATGTGAAAAAAGGTCAATTTTTTTGTTACACAACAGTGTTAACAAAATATTCGGGAATTTGAATTGTAATACTCATATTATGCTTATTGCATCTTCTTTTGAAAACAACAGCTGAAGCACAACAATTTTTTTTTGCATTAATAATTATAGTATAGCAAATTAAAATGCATAATGTAAACAGCACTATACTTATCAATAAAATAATACTTTTTAGAAACTCCTTTGCCTTGGACAATATTTATAATCCAAATGTAAATGTTTCACGAAAATTTTCTTTAAAATTTTTTCCAAATAGAGTAAGTTAAATTGTAGGAGTATATCCCTGCATTTACAGATGTTCAGTTTTAAAATGTCTTGGAAAAAATGGATTAAACAAAATGAAAATATACCACGAGATTTATATAAACTGATTACTTTTATTCGATTTTTGTTTTAATTTTGGTTTAATTTTTATCGCAGTAACCATATTTTATAATAACACAGTTGTCAATAAGGATCAATTTTTAGGGAAACAGTAGTTTAAAATGATTACTTTAATAAGATTGGTGTTTTAATGAAATTGTTTTTAAATACACATAAAATAACGTAAATCTCTAATAATTATTGTACCACAATCCAGAATATTTCTACTAGAAAACGCTCCCTAACTGTTTGACATTTTATTTTACAAACGCGTATAAAAATCAGTCATTCGAAATTGAATGCGGTGGGATGTAAGTGCGAGAAATGTGGTAATTTAATTTTATAACGTAATTTAAAAATTGTTATTCATTAATTAAGATGCACGACAAAACATAGTATAATTCTTTTAAATGTATAGTAAGTTGTCACCCTTATTTACCCCTGGTGAAGAAAGTAATAACTAACGTTTAAAATATGTTCTAATTTTATAACGTGTATTTTAAGGTAAAGTAAAAAATATAAAAGAAAAACAATTAAAACAGGTCCATTCGTTCATTTTTCCAGTATGTCCAGTAAATTGTACTTCATGAAACTATGACAAAATACCTTTTGTCATTGCTAATAAATGTAAGCAAATAAATTTTTCAACACTCAACTTTTTTAAATACAAAATTTACATTTCTTTTTCAAAAAGCTAAAATTTTAAACTGCATGCGATATTCATTAGTTACTTTTTTAGTTATGCGAATGATAATATTACAATTAACAATATAAATAATAAAAAACAGATGACAGTGCTTTTTTAACCGCCAATCAAATTGACCGAACGCGCTCATTAGCCGCAAATGCAAAAATATTTGCCCCAGAAAGAACGAACTTATCAAATAAAAATCAAAAAAGAAAAATTACAGGTGCTATACCAAAAATATTACAACAAGAAAAATATAAAGGTTCTCATCAAGTAGCTGCAATATCGGTAAGTAAAAATAGATTTTCTGTACTTGCTACCCCGGATAATAAAGATGACGAACCTACTGTAAGGGAACAAAAACCCCCGCCAGTTGAGTTGCGCGAACAATCATCAAATGATATTGTAAATATGCTGCCCCAACTTGTAGGTAAAGAAAATTTCTATGTGGCTTTTGTACGAAGAGGACAACTACCAGAAACAAAGATCCAAATCTACACTGAGAAGAATTACCGCCTCATTACAATTCGACTCGATGCAGAAAAAGAGCGCGTTATTACGTAAGAATTAAAAAAATCTAAATGTTTGATATTCACCGCAAAGGGCATCGAGAGTTATGTTCCCACTGAGGAAATAAGAAATGTCATAGAAGTAGAAGGTTATGCTATAAGGTTAGTGCACATTATCCTAAATAAAAATAAAGTTTCTCAACCTATGCATCGTATTTAACGCATCTAAACTAAAATCAAAAACTCGATTCATCATATATATATAACTTGCGCTAACTTTTTAACAGAAGAATAACGGTAGAAGAGCCTCTGTAACGTAATGGTCCCAATCAGAATACCAACTGCCAGGAAATCGGACACACGAAAACTTACTGCAAGCTAATATCCGTATGCGTTGTTTGTGGCGATGCGCACGGGACTTCTTCCAAAACAGACTTCAAACAGACAGCAAATTATAGGTGCTGTAAATTCTTCCAACACGTAAAAAATAGTGTGAATGCCGTATGTAAGCCCGAATATGAGAAATATAGGGCTTCCCAATTTCCTCGGCTTCATGCTAGTTCTAATGCTAGTACTCATGATACTCATACCCAAAAGTTCTAACGCATTTAAACATTCATATGACCACGTCTTAAGATAGGGTACACAGACACCTCTCTCCAACAATTCCAGCTCAATCGAGAATCAAATACAGCAGTGATTAATTTCATGACAACTGTATGTTTCAGGAAATGATGCGAACCTGTTAAACATATTTTTCCGGAGCGATAACAGACTCTTCCTACATAAATATTAAGTAGAACACTTCCTGCTAACACAAGGTATATACACACTTCGCTATGAACTTTTAATATATGACACTAAACACCCAAGCTAAAGAGCACTGCCATTATATTCCGGAATTACTTAACGCATTATCCCATACCGGAATTCAAAACCGACGTTTTGCAGCCTCGTGAGTGTATTACCCGCCTAGGCATAAAATCGAATATGGCCAAATTTGTCAGGGTCTTTGCTGCACTATAACAAATTGTTATTTTACACGACAGTTGTGTCATTGTACGTAAATTCCTAATTTTCTACTCAAACTAAAACTGGAATTGGTTGAAATATAAAAAGCTCTCACTTATCTTTGAATAGCCCAGCTAAAATGTAAGCAGCTGTAGATCGCCGTCGTGACTGCTGCAAAATGCAAAAAATCATAGGCAATAAATTAAGATAGAAACATGAATTTGCTATCGACAGCTTTTTAAAAAACTTGGTTCCAATGATAAACATGGATTATATATATCTGTCAAGCACTTACAATGTCCTATTGCTTACGAATCCCACTAAGAATTGAAGACCGTACTTGGGCTAAAAACCCAAGTGAAAAGGCAAATGCGTTCGCAAATCACTTAGAGAAGGTTCTCGCACTACATGATATAAGTAACTCCACTATTCCAATTATTAGTGAAACCGTGAATGATCCTAATATCCAAAAACAACGGTCATAAAACCTAGAACAAATCAACAAACGCTGGTTAATAGACCTTTATTTAATCCTGACTTTGGAATACAAAGTCCTTTCATATGATCAATATGGTCACATGAAAGACAGTCTAGGATTTTGCATCTTATCTTATGCGACCCCTGGTATATAAGAAATGAAAATATGAACTGACACATCGCGACTGACGAGGCGGGTCTCTCTACACAATAGTAGATAGGTTGCTAAGACTTGGATACATAATATTGGTAATGTATAGTAAATAATATTTTACAAATAAGATTTGAATACTTATTGTAAATTTCTTTTAGTAGAAATATTAAATAAATTTAAATTAAATAAAAAAATTAATATTCCACATTTGCAAATTATACTTGATTTTAGTGGTAAAACGTTATTCAACAAAAGCTCTCAGTTTGTGCTCTTACGTAGTAGACCTAAGTCAATCAAACTCAAGCCACTAAAGACCAGTACATATTTGTAAAAATTGAGTAAACAAACGGACGGAAAATAAATCAAATTTAAACAAAAATCCTTTGCTTGTATTTTTTGTTATTCTCTTTATTACAGTATTTATTTCACTCTTTCAAGCCTAAATTAAAAAAGGCGAAAAAGTGTCCTAAGTGCTCAAAACATAATTATCTTATTTTATAATTTTATGTAGTTCATTATATTACTGAGAACATACTTGTTTTTTTTACAATATGCTTGCTTGACATCAATAAAATTTAATATTGTTATTTATCATTATAATTATCAATAAGAGAACTTAATGACTAATAATTGCATTTACAATACATTACATGTCTTTTGAACATTTATCATTGATCCCAAGGGACATTTGAAAACTTCTGACGCACTTCCTCCTTGTGCTACAAGCCATCCCAAACTGCAAAAGTAAATTCATAGAGAAGATAAAAATAAAAAGATTATATTGAGAAGTTTTAATCATATTATTTATTTGTTTAAAGTCTATGAATAGACTAATTACAGAAGAATATAAATATACATATATATGCATATACATACAAATCAGGTAATAATAAGTTTTAATTGTTTACAGAAATGTTACTTTTTATAAAATTATAATTCATAGAAAAATCGACATAAGAATAAAGTTTATTGAAATCTCTGCAGCATCTAATGAAGGCATAGTTTGTTCTAAATGATTTAACGGAAAGCAGAGAATAGTAGCGTGTAGAGCGCTGTGGAACACAAAAAGATATATTTGCAGTTAAAAAATTGGAGCAGGTTTTACCATTAGCGGAAATCACTCTTCGTTGCATATTTGCAATTTTTGCACACTTGGTATGATTTTCTGCCACAAAGCGTGAGTGTCCTTTTTAAGCGTTTAGCAAATTTATTACAGAGTTGCATAACTTTGTAACTTTGCCGCATGCAATAAGCTAAGCCGCAGTCAGTATATAAACGCTAACGCCGCCTCTAAAATGTTTACGCAAAGAACGTTTTTGGTGTGTGCATAAACTTTCTCAAAATGTTTATCAATTAATGGAGTTTTGTTTGATATTTTAATTCTTACTATTTTAGCAAATATTTTTTTAACAGTTTTAGCTTCAATTTTAATTCTTCACAGGCAATTGTTGAGACGGTTCTACCGCCGTGAAACTTTGTTAGCGCAGGTGTCTAGTTCTTTTGATTTAATAATAATAAAATGAAATAAACAGTTGTTTTAGAATTGCAAATTACCAATCTGCAACGATTTTTGCCATAGCATATTTGCTCAAGTGTAGCAAATCTTAGTTTCATACATTTTGTTGTTATGGTATTGCTAAATGTAGCATATTTGCTAGACCTGCTACATTTGCAAGGTTTACTAGGGTTGTCTGCAAACAAGAGTGAGTTCCCCTATTAATTATATTTAAAATGAGCATAACATTTAGCATAGTTCTGCGACTAATTAAGGATGGTGGCTTAATAAGAGCAAGTCTAGCCTTATAGAAGGAAGACGCAATGGATCCAGTGAAGTCTGCGTAGGCAAAATAATAAAAATTGTTTTTGAACGGATTCAATTGCGTTAATATAAATATTGTATGATGGATCCCATATCATTGACCCATATTCCAGAACAGGACGAACTAGAGATGTAAACAGTTGTTTTGATGTAAACAGTCTTTTGTAAGCAGACATCTTGCTTTACTTACAATTAACGTAATATGTTGTATAAAATTAACTTCAGGATCAAGTAAAATCCCAAGGTCTGTAAAAGTACTAACATTTTCCAGCTCAAATTAACGTAAAAAGTATTTAACGTTCAAACGGCTCCTTCGGAAGAAACACATATACTTTCATTTTTTAAATTCAATTGCAATAAGTTCAGATCACACCATGAGTATAAGGAAGCTAAATCATTCTGAAGATATACATGATTGTTATAGTCATTGTAGCTCAAAAATATTTTAACATCATTGGCGTACAATAGTATGGACGAATTCTTTATCACATTAGGTAAATCATAGATAAACAAGGAGAATAGCAGTGGTCCAAGATGGCTTCCTTGAGGAACACCAGATGTAACGGCAATAGGCTTAGATGTAAAAATTTTAAAAAGATATGAATTGTTCTAACCTAAGCAATTTTGTGTAAACCCCATGTAGTGTAGTTTTCTCATAAGTAATTTATGGTCCACCTTGTCAAACGCCTTACTGAAATCAGTATAAATTACATCTGTCTGTTTTTTATTGACAAAACCCTGATGAACTAAAGGAATTTTAGAAGGTTAGTAACAGTTGAACAACCTTTACGGAAACCATGTTGACCAGGAGATAATAATGATGACACATGATGACAAAAATGATCAGTAATAAGTTTCTCTAAAAGTTTTGGTATGATACTTAATTTGGCAATTCCTCTATAATTTCTGATGTCAGTTTTGCTCCAAGATTTAAACAATGGGATGATAAAAGAATCCTTCCAAATGTCTGGAAATATACAAAACTTGATTGATTGAAATGAAAAGTAGAATGAGAGGGAACACCAAGGCTTCAGCAAAATTAATAAGAAAACAGCACAGTACATTATCAGGTCCACTTTTATACGAAAATTTTACCCTTTTCAAGCTAATAAGAACTGAAGATTCGTCCAAATATGGCATTAAAATAGGTTGATTTCCAGAGTTCGAGAAAAAATGTGGATTCGAAAAAAACATTTGACCTTCAGTGTATGTAGATGAAAAGAAATCAGCGAATAAATTACGTATCTCCTCATCATCAGCCGCTTAGTGTTCATTTAACGTCATTGAAGGTGGGAAGGAAGTGGATTTTCTCTTTAAGTTTACAAATTTGTAAAAAGATCTCGGGTTCGTTCTGAAATTGTCTTTGATTTTGGCAAGGTAGCTAATACAACATTCTTGATTTAATTTATTATATTCAGCGCGAACAGCAGAGTATTTAGCAAAGTCCAAGGATGATCCTGATCTTTTATACATCTTGCAATATATATTTGTTCGATTTTTAATATAAGAAAGGCGTTTAGAATTCCATGGGGGACCCGAAGAACTACTAACGATTTGTTTTGGAATGCACAAGTTCATGGTACAGTATATCCTGTCAGAAAATTTCATAACGATATGATTTATGGCATCGGCATTGTTGTCAGCGTTTGAAAAAGACAGCAAATTTATCCAGTTTGCACTAAAAAGCAATTCGTTAATTCTGCAATATTCATCTTTTTTAAAGCAAAAGCTTCTGAAATTAGATCCGTTAGCAGCATTAAAAATTATTTTTAAAATAAATATATTTTTCGTAAACGGGCTATCTTTAGCATATTCATTCGACATCTATTGATATAAAAGGATAACTTTGCCAAACATTTTAAGCGAAATACAATGTGAAGTCAAGGTCAAATAAAATTTAAAAATTGAATCCGAGATATCTTTCAATTTACACGATAAGAACATTTATTCTTGTTTATTTTAGATAAAAAATAACAGTTCTTCAGATTATTATTTTTTATTATTTACATAAATTCATATTTATTACTGTACATTTAATTCTCATATCTAAATCTGCGAAGCCAGTCGTTTACCTTTTTAAATAATACACGAAAAGTTTTACATTACGTTCTATTACTTTTTCTACTTTACTTAACACTTAATTACAGCATAATTTAAATACTGCACTTTGACTTTTAGTTTGACCACCCAAATCTTTTTATAGTAGTCATCTATTTTCTTGAAACGTACAGAATACTCCAGTAGATATTTCTTCAGTTATAAACATCTTTTCTGCTGTTTTTTTTATTACGATGTTTGTCTAATAACTACTGTCTGCTTTTTTACTTATGACATTGGTCCTTTGCTTTATTGTTTCCACAGTACTCAATTCCTCGAATACGTCTGTACATGTTATGTTATATTGTTGTTGTGATTGTATTCAATTTCTGGTAACTTGTAACAGCTCAGGACCTTCTATACAGTGGGTGCCATAAGTGTTCGTACCCTTAAATTCTGGAACTTTATGTACAGTGAATGGCGCAAGTATTCATACCATTCAATTCTCACAGGCAAGAAGACTTTTTAACTGTCGCGCGCCGTCCTGCGTTAGCTGCTCCAAGTGTACAGCTTTTATGTTGACTTTCGGCTATTGAACTTTGGCCAATACGCAATTATACGCAATAGCTCCAACCACCCACAAAAGCACAAACACGCTGCGATCATTCAACTAATAACTAGACTTGAGCAAACACTACTAAAACAAAATCTGCCAAGAACTTAATGCGATAAATACCATAGCAGCAAACAACGGTTACAATTAAAACACAGTAGACAAAGTCAAAAAACAATTTCCTAGCAACCGAGGACACAATAACGAGAACAAAGGAAAACAAGGACAACTATAACTTGAACTGGAAAATCAACATTCAAAATAGCCAGCCTTTTCAAGAATACAACATAAATACATCATTCAAAACGAGAAAAAACCTATGACGAATATGACAGGACCAACACAAACAAAGAGGGGGTTTACTAACTGACGTGCACATACAAAACAATGTTGCGGGAACACATAAGAGACTATAACAAGAGGATATGTAATCCCGGCTCGACAACAAATGAAATCCAGCCCATGTAAGAAACTGGTACAGCTTCTACACACACGCGAAAGACGACGAAAACATGGAAATATATAAACAAAAAACTTGACGGACGCTTCATAAACGAAAAAACTATTATATTCGAACCTCTAGAATTAATCTACAAAACACATAACAAAAGCAATGTACAAGATACACAAAGGGACAAAACAATTACAATACCAAAATTTCCGTAATCCATTGTCAAGTTTGGTTTGGAGACAAACCGGTTTCGGCTATGTGCCACCTTTAGTGTCATTTGTCGTTCTGAGAAGTTCGCATCAATTCGTTAGTGTTTTTTTGTTTGTCAGCTATCTATTTATCATGTGAGCTCGTAGGCATCTGTAAGGTGTGAACAGGTAAATCTCGTAAGTCGGATGTTTTGTACGAATTGGTAGATTTAAGTGATGACTGTTTTATTGCTTTGTATTGAATCAGATGCCAGGTAGATGTTGTAGGCAGAATTTGGTTATTTTTCACGTAGTCACCTGTAATGTGGACCTGGTAGCAGGTGATGAACGTTGTTTTTTATTGTTTATAGTGTTTTTTTTTGGGTTTAAAGAAGTCAGTGATTATTCAATTATTATTTTGTTTATTAATTTTGTAATATGTTTTTATTGTTTTTCTTGTATCTTGTTTGTTATTTTTGTGTGTTTTATAGATACATTTCAGAGGCTCGAATATAACGTCGGAATCGGAGTTTGTTTGTTCGTTTATGATGTGTCCGTCAAATGCCTTATGTTTTTATATTTCCATGTTTTCTAAGAAGTTCAGTCGTCGTGTCATAATCCAATAATCACTGACTTCTCCTAACCCCAACAAAAAAAAAACACTATAAATACTAAAAACCAACGCTTACCTTCATCCGCAAACACCGATTCGAATGCAATAAAATAGTAATCACAACCGTGTACCAAGCCATACAAAAACACCCTGCATGTTACGTTTTCCCACTTACAGTTGGATACGTAAACAAAAAAAAACTCTCTGGTAAATGACCTGCCATCCGCAAACACAAATTCTGACCAAATATAAAGCAACAAAACAGTCAGCATTATCGTCTACCAACACTCGACCTTTACCAGCTATCTGTTCACACCTTACAGATGCCTACGACTTACATGAAAAATAGATACCTGGACAGCTATAAAACACTAACGAATTGATGCAAGCTTCTAAGAACGAGCATTGACAATAATGGCGCATTGCCGAATCTAGATTGTCCCTAAACCAAACTTGACAAAGGTTGACGGAAATTCCTTCCAAAGATATCTACATCTTATAGAATATGCAATAATCCAGTAGATACTTCATTAGCTATAAACATCTTCTTTTCTGCTATTTTTATTACTTATATTGTTGGTTTTTTTGCGTTGTTATCTTTTCTCTACAATATTCTACTCCTGGAATTTGCCTGTACATGTTGATGTTATATCGTTGTTGTTCTGTGCATTCAATTTCCTGGTAACATGTATGAGTTTATGAGTGCTGTATTTGTTGTTGTTACAGGTCATTTTCTGTAGAGTGGCATCCACAATTAGTCGTGCCATTCAATTCTGGAACTTTCTGCACAGTGAGGCCCACAAATATTCGTACCATTCAATTCTTACTAATGCTAATTTTATAATGATGCGTGTAAGTGTGGTGTAGAGTAAATATACGCTTTAGTTGTTTCGAAAACGTTCGACTTTTGTATCCTTCTTCTACACATTTTCCGGTGCAGTATGCTTGACTTATTGGGTTCAAACTTCATTATAATATTCATTCATTAGTGTTGTGTAGTATATTCATTTAATGTGTAGATTTTACAACGAACTTGTGATGTTGTTGTTTCGATTTTTGCTGTTGTTATTTTCCGGTGCATTGTTCTTTGCAATATTTAAATTTCTCATATTGTTGTTTTGTTTTTTTTTTTGTTAACATTGATGTTGTTGACGAAAAAACAAGTTTTCATGGATTTGATTTTAACATTCGTTATATGTAATTATTTAAGACGTTGTTTCTGTAATTGGGCGTGTAAGCAAAGTGTAGATTATATGTCTGAACTATGTTTCGGTTCTTGTTGAGGTGTAAGGAATCGTCTATGTTATTTGTGGAGTTCATATTTTTCTGACCGTGGTTAAGTAATCATTACCAAAAGGAAGGCCAGTCCAAAGTCTTCACAACAAGATGGCACAGCAAAGCGGTATAAAAGTACTGAAGTAACTGCATAGCCGGTAAGTGAAAAAAGATTCCCCATACTTGCTTCCCCTAATAATGAAGCTGCTCAACCTGCTATCTGGAAACAAAAGCCCCCACCGATTAATTTGCAAGAGCCATTGTCAACATGCTGTCCCAACACGTAGGAAAGGAAAATTTCTACGTCGCCTCCATCGACGGAGGCAAATTCAAGAAACAAAGATCCAAGCACATACGAAAAAAAAATCATCGGCTCATCGTAAGCCGACTTGAATCAGAAAATAAAAGTAATTATACGTATCAATTAAAAAGTGCTAAAGGTTTGAGAATTATTGTAATGTGCATAGAGTTTCGCTCGTACTGAGGATATAAAAAGTGCCACAGAAGCGGAATGTTACGTCGTAAGGTCATCTCCTAAACAAGAATAGAATTCCCTAACCAACCTACTTAACAAAAGAATAACGGTGGAAGAGACATTAAAACGTAATACTCCCTGCTAGTGCACCAATTGCCAGGAATTCGGGCACACCAAAACTTACTGAAAACTACCATCCGTATGCGTTGTGCGCGGGGACACCCACTCAACTTCGGACTGCACTTTTTCCAAACTGATCTCAAGTTAAAAAAATGCAGCAACTCCGACGAAAATCACACTGCAAACTATAGGGGATGTAAAGTCTTACAACACGCAAAAAATAATTCAAAAATCGTACGCAAACCCGAATATAGCCGATATAGAGCTTCATAATTTTCTAGGCTTTGCGCTGAATACATAGCTGGTACACAACTTAATAACGTACCACACACTAAACCAAATTATTCCTATGCCCAAGCTCTGAAAATTAATGCACACTTAGCTAACGCTAATCGTGATGGAAAAAGTCAGAAAACACTCTTACGTCCACATCTTAAAAGAGGGTCCACAGGTATTGTTTACAAACAATTCGAGTTCAGCCGAAAACCTACATATATATATATGAGGTTGAACATTTTCTACCCACACAGGAAATAGACATACTCTTGGTGTCTGAAACACCAACAAACACTTTATCTAATGAAGTCTTTCATTTATGAACTGGCAACGATGATGTTAGTGGATGTAGTAGTAGTAGTGTTAAAAATGATAAAGATTTTGCTTCTGTAAATACTCAACAACAGCACCAAAGAGATGACAGTAATGATCTCAGTAGTGCAACGACATCAACAGCTCCTATACAACACAAACAATCGCAACATCACCAGCACCCAAAATATATTAGTAATAATTCCTTAGCATTTAAACAATTAAACAAAAACAATCATCAACATGATCACTTCTAATTCTTCATCAACTGCAAGGGTGGGCAATCGCACATATTTAACACCGACCATTACAACTAATGATGATGCGACGCCTGAGGTAATCAGTGCCTCAATGACTGGTGGTAATGATGAGATGTAGAGTCTCGATTCTAGATGCCCTTTGTTTGATTTATTTCGAGACTGAGGTGCAATTAATTTAAATGTATAATCAGTCAATAGTCATTAAATAAGTTACGAATTATAACTTAATATTTGACGTGGACAGTTAAGTTTTAAGTCTTAACTTTAATGCTGGCCAATTATAACATTGCAATTTTTGGTTCATTTATTTATTAGTGATTATGATTGAGTATACACTTACGTCATATTAAGCGCATAATATATTTTTTTTAAGAATTCAACTGAACAAGAGCAGCGGCACAGTGAACAGTTCGTAGAAACAAAGAAATAACAAAAAATTAAACAATAACAAATAGTGCATGGATAAACCGGTTTAAACAATTAATAGTGAGACATGAGCGTACAAAATATTCATTAAAAAAATATAAAAGGTAATAACAACATTGCTTATTACTCTTTTAGTTATACAAATGGTAATAGTGCAATGAACCAGGCCAATTGACCGATTGAGTTTATTATCCGCAAATATAAATATATCTGCCCCATAAACAACCAACTCATCAAATAAAAATCAACAAATAAACATTACAAGTGCTACACAGAAAATAGAACAAGAAGATAAAGAAAAGAGTACTGTATGTAAACGCGTCTAAACTGTTATGGGTCGGACATAATCATAATCAAGAGGAAGCCCAGTCATAAGTCTTCGCCACAAGAGCAAACCGCCAAACAATACAAACGTTCTCATCAAGTAACTACAATATCGGTAAGTGAAAATAGATTATCTGTACTTGCTACCCCGGATAATGTAAGGAAACAAAAACCTCACCAATTTACTTGGGCGAACAAACATCAAATGCGATTGTAAAGATGCTGCCCAACTCGTAGATAAAGAAAATTTCTATGCGGCTTCTGTACGAAGAGGACAAATAAAAAACAACGATCCAAGTCCACACGGCGAAGAACTATCGCCTCATCGCTAGCCCAGAAAATAAAAGCTATAATACGTATCAACTAAAAGGTGCTAAAGGTTTGAATGTGATCATAAGGGTATTCACAGTTCTGTTCCCACTGAGGAAATAAACAGTGACATAGACTTGGAAGGTTATGTCGTAAGGTCAGTGTCCAGTAGTCTAAATAAGAATAAAGTTTCCTCTAACCTATGTATCGTGTTGAAATCCTATTTAAACCATCTAAGCTAAAATCAAAAAACTCCGTTCATCATATATACAATTTGCGCTACCGGTGGCAGAGCCTCTGAAATGTAATGATCCCCGTCAGTGTACTAACTGCCGGGAATTCGGACACATGATGAAAACTTATTGCAAACTACCATCCATCCCTATGCGTTGTTTGCTGTGATGCGCACCGAACTTTGGAATTCACTTCCAAAACAGATGCTAAGGTCAAAAAATACAGCAACTGTGGTGAAAACCACGCAGCATGTTACAGGGGCTGCGAGGTCTACCAACACGTAAAAAATAATGCAAAAGTCTTACGTAGGTCTTCCCAGTTTCTTCCGCGTCATGCTGGTTCTATTTCTAGTACATAAGCTACACAGCCAAATACTAATTCCAACTATTCGTATGTTCAAACATTGAGAAATGACTTACCTGATGCGAATGCCAAAAGTTCTAATGCGCATAAACATTCATATGCCCACGTCATTAAACATTTCGAGCTCAATCGATAATTTAAAACAAACAATGAATAATTTCATGACAACTATGCAGGGTATGTTTCAGGAAATGATGCGAACCCAAAACGTGCTTCTGCAAGTTTTGTATAGCAAAAAATGAACCAGTTAAAGATATGCTTTCTCTCCTAGTATAATTATAAAATAAAATACTTCCAGCTAGCACACTATATTGACTAACTTTAAGTCTCTGAAACACACTTCACTACTTCACTACGAAAAACTGCTTTAGAATTGATAGGTTTTTTATATATGATACCAAACACCCAAGCGAAAGGGTGGTGGGACTGCCATTATAGTCCGGAAAAACGTAAGGTATTTTCCATTGCCTGAATTCAGGAAAGACTTTTTGCCAGCACGACTATAAATCGTATCGATCTTGAAATTGCAGTCTCGAGTGAATTGCCCGCCTAGGCATAAAATCGAACACCATGAATTTACAAGGTTCTTTGCTACGCTAGGACAAAAATTTATTGCCGCTGGTGATTAAAATGCAAAGCACATATATTGGAGATCCAGACTCCTTAGTCCGAGAAGTAGGCAGTTGTATTATACAGTTCAAGCAAACAAGCTGGACGTCGTATCAGCCGGTAAACCCACCTATTGGCCCACTTTAATAATTTACTATACCTTATTGATTTTGGTATAGTAAAAAACATTAAACGCGATCAACTGTTAGTTAGTTCATCCTATAAACTACCTTATGATCGTTTACCTACAATTGTTTTTTTACACGACAGTCCTGTCACTGCACCTGAAACCCTTAATTTTTACCCAAAGGGAAACACGAGTTGGTTTAAATATAAAATATATGTGAGCTCCCACTTATCTTTGAACATCCGACTGAGAAATCGAGCTGATTTTCCAGCAGTTCATTTTGCAGACGTGAATGCCGCGGCCATAGCTGCAACGCCAACAAAGCCATCAGCTAAAATAAAATCGTACCAGACAACAGCGGATATACAGATGCTCGTCATTTAGAATAGAAAGCTAAGAAGACAATGGCAAAATAGTCGTTGCCCACACATACAAATGCGAATGAACTTATGCCAAAAAACCTACTCCAATAAATTGAGACAAACACACGGATTCGTTATCTACAGCTTTTTGAAAAACTTCTATTCAAAGAAAAACACGAATTATAACCTTGGAAAGCTGGAAAGCACTTACAATTTCCTATTGCTTACAAACGCCCACTAAGACTTGAAGTGAAAAGGCAAATGGGTTCGCAAATCAGAGGAGGTTTTCGCACCACATCATATAAATAGTTCCACTATTCCAATTATTAAAGACACCGTGAATGATCCAAGGAAGTTTTGGTTATCTTCTTTAAAACCGGCAATAAAAAATACGGATATCAAGAAATCAGCCAAGCCTGATCGTATTATAGGATTAATGATTAAAAACTTACCTAATTCTTCTGTGAGTATTTTACTTTACATATTTAATACCATGTTGCGCGTCGGCTTCTTCCTATGATCTTGGAAGGCATTTGAAATTGTTATAATCCCGAAATCAGAAAAGGATCAAGCCAGATTACATCCTACAGGCCCATCAGCCTATTCTTAGATTTGTCAAAGATATTTGAATAATTAATCATCTCGAGTCTAACTCCTTTTCTAAATGAACAAAACGTTATCCCAGATCATCAGTTTGGTTTTCGAGCAAAGCATAGTACTATTGAATAAGTCCATAGAAAGACGCACGTTAGATATTTAGGTATCCACCTACATCGGCGTTTAACTTGGTCCCGTCACATTGATGCAAAAATTACGTCCATAAAGCTTCGAACAAATCAACTACATTGGCTAATACATCCTTACTCACCTTTGGCTTTGCAGTATAAACTTCTTCTATACAAATCCGATATAAAGCCAATATATCATATGAAGTCATATGTCATTCAGCTGTTGGGTAGTGCCTCTGCATCAAACATTTAGAAGTTTAAGAGATTAGACAGTCTAGGATTTTACGTCTTATCGTATGCGCCCCCTGGTGTATACGAAATGAAAACATCTATAAGCATATAAAAGTTCCCACTACCTAGGAAAAAGTTAAAACATACACGTCCAAATACGGCAACAAAATAGTCCTAAATCCCAACACTCTTGCACACAATTTATTGCAATTTGTAGGGCACCAGAGACTAAAAAGAATTGACAAATTGAATCTTTCAGGCGGCTCTATCTACACAGTAGAAGATAGTTTATTAAGATTTGAATACGAAAAATTCGTTATTACTTTGGTACTAACTAGTAAGTAATAATTTTGAGTACTTGTTGTAAATTAATTTCAGTAGAAAGATTCAACAAAATAAAGTTGACTATAAAGAAAAGATGAAGTTCCATCTGTGTCTTACATCGTGAACTAGATTTAGCTCATTTTTCTCGTACTCTTTAACATAGATTTGAAGCTTATTTTATATGTCACCTGATTTGTTAAACAATTTGACAAATTTCCATTTTTTTTCTGTTTTTCAGGTAAACTAGGACCACTTTCGACTTTTTTACAGCCTTAACGGACATTCCGACCTCGGCAACACAGCGGCTAATATTTCACCCAATGAATGATTTTTCGCAACATATTCTAGTAAACTATTATTTGCCGCCGCATTGGTACTACCTGGAACGAAATCAAATTCTTCTTTGTGCACATTTGTGTCAGATTATTAATCAGTCCTAATATCCTTGACATTAGGACTTTGCAACCTTAGCGTTTTAAATATATCCACACTTCAGAGGGCATCTGCATGAAAATATATTTCATATTTTGAATACATTCACACTATAAAAAACTGTTTTACGGTCAATGGATTTTTAACATACGACACTAAATATCTCAGTGGAAGGGCATTTGCCACTATAGTGTGCAAAAACGTAAGGCATTTTCCGATGCCACAATAGACCTTACTGACTCCAAAATTACAATCTCAAAAATCGAACACCAACAATTCGCCACATTTTTGACGTACTAGGACAAAAGTTTATTGCAGCCGGCGATTGTAATGCAAATCACACATATTGCGGAACCAGACTTTTTAGTTCTAGAGGAAGACATATATGCAATACAGTTAAAGCAAATAAGCTAGACGTCGTATCTGGAGGTAAACCCACCTTTTGGCCAACAGACTTTAATAAGCTGCCAGATCTTATTGATTTTGCCATTATAAAAACTACTAGACATGATCTATCCTCCGACCATTCACCTACAATTGCTATTTTACAAGACAGTATTGTCACTGCACGTGAAAGCCTTATTTCCTATTCAAATAGGTGCACGAATTGGTTGAAATATAAAAGGTATGAGAACTCTCATATGCCTCCGAATATCCCACTGAAAAATCCGGCTGATATTCAAGTAGCTGTGGATCAATTTACGGATGTCGTGACGGCAGCAGTCACAAATGCAACACAAAGCAAAGGATGAGAGAATAGAAATGCATGGCAATCATTGCCTGATATACAAACTTCCGTCAGTGAAAAGAGAAGGCTGAGAAGCAATGGCAACATAGTTGTTCTCCTGATACCAAGACCAAAGTGAACATTTATCAAAGACCTTTACGCATGAAACTGAGACAAAAAAACACGACTCCGCTAAAGAGATATAGTTAAAAAAATTGGATCCCACAAAAAACACGGAATATAGCCTGTGGAAAGCCATAAGGCACTTAAAATGTCCTATTGGCTACGAATCCCAAGTAAGACTTGAAAACCGCACATGGGCTAAAAACTCAACAGAAAAAATAAATGCCTTCGTAAATAACTTAGAAAATGTTTTCCCACCACGCGACATAATTAGCTTCACTATTCCAAATATCAGTGACACTGTCATTAATCTTACATAATTTCGGCTGCCTTTATTAAAGTCCACAATTAAAAATATGGATATGATAAAATCTACCAGATCTGATCGTATTGCAGGATCAATGATAAGAATTTTATCTAATTACACTGCGAGAAATTTACTATTCGTATTTAATGCCATGTTACGAGGTGATAGCTTCCCATGCTCTTAAAATATGTCTGAAATCATTATCCCTAAACTAGGTAAAGATCTTACTCAGATTAAGTCATATTACGCCATTAGCTGTCAATTTCATCACAGTTGTTTGAAAAGCTATACGTTTCATCTTTAAAACTTGACCTTAATGAACTAATGTCCGGACCATCAATTTAATTTTCGTGCGAAGCACAGTACTATTGAGCACGTCCTCAGAATTGTCATCATTATTAGATCTTTGAAAATAAGCAACTTTGTTCAGCTTTATTTATTGACATTTCCCAGGCGTTTGGTAAAGTCTGGCATGATGAGATACGTACTAAAATAGCTCGATTACTACCTGGAACGTTTTCCGTGTAAAGTTTTCCCTCAGAAGAAATAATAGTTCACCAATAACAATACCAAATACCACCGTTCTAGTGGAAACTCACGTGAAATATTCGGGTATCGTCCTTGATCGACGCCTAATTTGGACTCGTCATATTGATGCAATAATAACTGCCATAAAACTGCTAACAACTCATTTACACTGGTAAATAGGTCATCACTTAACCTTGGCTTAGGAATACAAAGTCCTCTTATACAAAACTGTTATAAAGCAAATATGGTCATATGGCATTTAGCTGTGGGGTACTGCTTGCCCATCAAACATTCCGAAGTTACAAAGTAGGCATTTTATGGGGTGTCGTATGCATCCCCTGGTATATAAGATATGAAAATATTTATAGATATCTAGAAGTTCCCACTCTCCAGGAAGAAGTAAAAACATACACGTCAAAATACGTAAACAAACTAAAGGTTCATACCAACTATTAAAATTTGGCGGGCTAAAAAAGACGACACATTGAGCCTAGCGAGACGGCTCACCCAACCCAATTATATATATAATAGTATATTAAGATTTTAGTATATTAACATTTGAATAGACTAGAATAGTTATTACATTGCAATGGAGACGGCGCAGAATTTACGAGTTTGGACAACATGTTCACAAGAGCATTGGACGTTAGTTCAAGTAAAATGGAGGAGGTTTTTATTCCCTTACAGCGGGTTTGGCATCTACATCATCAGGGGAAGCAAATATGGGGAATCTATTTTCACTTACCGGCTTTGCAGTTATTTGATATTCAAACTATAGATATGAGAAAATCAGCCGGACCTGATCGTATTGCAGGATCCATAATAAGAAATTTACCTAATTATGCTGTGATAATTTTACTATTCATATTTTGTGCCATGTTACGAGTTGGCTTTTCCATGCTTTTGGAAGATGTCTGAAAGTGGTATAATCCCTAAACGGCTACATAGGGGTAGTGCGTCAGTGGGATCCACTGACTCATTACACCAATCGGCAGAAAAGTTACTCTGGCATCGCTGCAAGGTGTGGTAGTGTGTAGGTGTAGGACTATAAGAGGCGTTAAAGAAAGAGCGATTAATTATCGAAGAGCGTGTTTCCTTTATCAAGGGTCCAGAAATAGAAATATTCTGTGACAGAACCTCCTGGACCGGCGAATTATACACCAGCAGAGAAGCATCGTTTCAAGATTTCAATATAATAGATTAGTTATTACATTGGTAATAATTAAGAAATAATCTCGTACAGAGATTAACGACCTCTTGCGAGGCTTCATTGTCCATCCTTATAGGAATCTCACGGACCAACACCATAGAAGTACCATTAAATATTGACCCGTTTATACCTCGCGAGGCAGTATTATCCATTTCTTCCGGATTCCTCCCAATTAAATCCGCACATTCTTCAGAGATAAACCTCTCTGCTTCTTGTGAGGCTTCCTCATAGAGAGCTCCATATGCACGGGTAAGTCTGTATTAAAACTGGAGATTTCAAATCGGTAACGATTTTGAAATCACGCCGACGATTTGATGCTGTTCTGCGAATCACGTGATTTTACGGTTTTCGGCGTGGTTTTATTTTTTCGAAAACACGAGAAAACAGATGACTATTTACGGGACCTATTAAAACAAAGTTCATAAAGCATAAATACAAATGAAAACAAATGTTAGTATAAATAAAATTAATCCAAAAATAACGAATTGCCACTGTTTTCATCGATGAAATTTGCTTAGATTTTGCACTTTTAATTTCTAAATTTGCACAAAAATTACTCAGTTATTTACTATTATTGTATTTTTTAACAACAATAATTAAATTTTGTATTAAATAAAAACATGATACTATAAATTCCATATATCTTACATGGTATTTTACGACTGTGTCACTTTGGCAACCTCACAATTATCTTCGAAAAAACAAACCAGCTGACTGCTGAAGAGAAAAAGTAAATCACGAATATTGGTAAACAAAGCAAAACAACTTTTTACAAAACAAACAGTGTCCTTAGAAAATTGTTAATATATATGTTTTTGTGTATATAAAACCTTATTTTATTACTTAAATAAATAAAAAACACATCATATCAAATATATAATATAATTTTTATTTGATTATAAATGCAAAACATAGAAAAAAACTTCAAGTGATTTGAAATCTTCGGACTGTTAGCTCACCGGATTTAAATCACGAGATTCCAAAAAAATTTGTGCACAGAACACCTTTTCGTGATTTGAAATCACTTTTACACAAAAGTGATTTTCAGAACATGCCTGCATATGTTGTTCTTTAATTGGCTAATTATGGTAAGACTTTTCTTGAACAAAGGTGCAAATAAAAACAATCGGTTCCATCTTTTTGCTCAACGTATTGGCGGCTTTAAGGGAATTATATTTATAGATTCTAGCAAAGAATTATTTATTAAATACATGATATCCCATGCCAACTGGATCGTCCGATTAAGAGCATTTCGCCTTTAAAAATTAAAAACACAATAAAGTATTTAAATAATACAAAATCACCTGGCTACGATTTCATTAATCCTAGAATCGTGAAAGCTTTACCTAGAAAAGGTATTATATTTTTAACCACAATATTTAATTCAATACTTAGACTAAATCATTTTCCTTCCCAATGGAAATACGCAAAAATTATATTGATTCTTAAGCCAAATAAATCTGAACATGTCGTAGCGTCTTACAGACCAATTAGCTTGTTACCTGTGTTTTCTTAAATATTCGAGAGAATCCTGTTAAAAAGACTACTACCCTATTTAGAAAGTAGAAATATAATTCCGGATCATCAGGTTGGGTTTAGACATGAACATGGCACTCCGGAACAATGTCATCGGATTGTTCAAGAAATTACTGATGCCTTGGAAAAGAAATTTTATTGTTCGGCTGTGTTTTTAGACGTCAGTCAAGCATTCGATAAAGTCTGGCACATTGGTACAAATTAAAGCATCTTCTTCCAGCTCATGTAAAAGCTAAAAGAGAACATTTGGACATTAAAACAAAAAAAATGTATTGGTTATTAGGGCCAAAATCAGAACTCAGCCCAGAGGATAAGCTCATTTTATACAAGACAGTACTTAAACCTGTTTCGACTTTTGGTCTTCAGCTGTGGGGACCAACTAGTAATTCTATTTTAGAAATACTCCAGAGATATCAAACAAAAACGCTAAGATTAATAGTTAACGCGCCATGGTTTGTAAATAATAAGATAATACATAATGATCTCAAAGTATGCACAGTAAAAGATGAAATAAATGCATGTAGTGAGAGATACTTGAACAGAATTAGCAATCATCCAAATTTGTTAGCTATTGCACTTTTAGATGACAGTAATGAAGTAAAAAGACTTAAAAGATATCCTGTTCTTGATCTGCCTTTTAGAAACTAGATATACTTTCTGGTATCATCACTATATTGCAATATATCATCACTCATTGCAATAAAGTATTGTTGTTACCTTTGTCCTCTTTGGTGGTTATAGGTAAGCTTTTAAAAGTATACCCATCTTTTACTATATTCATCTTTTTCTCTTTGTCAAATTAAATTCTATTTTATATCTCGTTTCATGTTGGGCTAAAAGTGTTGTTCTTTGCTTACGTCTACTTCCTGTTCTGAAATTCTGGTACCCAGTAGTCTTTTTGTGCTTCCAATGTACGCACTATTACACATCTCTTTATTATTTCGTAAACAACATTATCTATTGCCGTTTAATGCACTTTTGTTCGCGCAAATTATATTTTAATTTTGGCTGTAAAAAAAAAAAACAAATTTTCTTTTGTTTTGTTTTAGCAACTTTTATTTTATTGACCTGTTCCTCGAGAAGCAATACAATACTAATTTTTAATTATGTTTACAATCAAGCTTAAACTATTATCTCTATTTGTTAATTTACGATTTTCATAATAATTTTTAACATTGTTTGCTTAGCAATAATTTATAATAATTTTATATTAAGTGTGTTAATTCTTGCTATTCTGAGAATTGCGACGGCAAACAAATTTCGGTACACTGAATTTATTTCAACAAACAGGAAATTGGTATTGTTTCTGAAAGGTTCTAGCGTTGATTAGTTTAAACACATAAATTTGAACTAGCACTAAATTATCACACTACTTTTCCTTACTAGCACTTGTAACTTGAAGGAAGTTGATCAATAGTAAACACACTTGTTATGCTTACCAAACAACTGATATATTCCTCATTTAATTTTCCTTTTATATACAATTTATTAATAGTGAAATTATTCATAAGTCTTAGCTAAATCGGCAAATGTAAAATATGCTTATGTAAATTTACCATTAAAATGCAATAGGTTATTGAACTCAAACTACTGTGTAAGTAAATATGAATTTAAATTATTATAACATTTATTAAATTACAAAATCACTAAAAATACCTGTTAATGCCAAAAGGCCTTTCATAGCCGTTGACATTAATTATAACGAGGGACGAAAATTTCACCCTTGTAACTAGTATATATATGCAGGCTGATTGTTGCCTAATCTGCCTGTCTATTTCGCCCATAACGTCTAAGTGTGCCTGTCATATTGGCAAAACTGTCAAAATTGCTGTTTCCGGTTTGGTAAACTGAAAAAAGCTTCCTTGTTCTTCTAGCCGCCGAATAGAAAGGTAACCACAGCATTACTCAATTCTTTGTCCAAACTACTAAGTTCATTGTTTTATTTTTTCTTCACTGCTTTCTGTGATTTCCTACTGGGTTTGGAGACTTCCGAGCAAACAAAATAGAAAACATAAATTTTATATTGTTTCATCGATTGGCTCAGAGTCTAATTGATACAATCATTTTCCAGCCAGATTTCATCCCTGTATTCCGACAGAAACATTTAGTCCTTCGAACCGGATTGGAAAATCATCAACATCAATACTCTGAGAGTTCAACTTTGGATTGCGTGTGGTTATTATACAATTCCAAATTCATTTACTCTACAAAAGGTACGTTCTGTTTTTTGCTTGTTATCTAATTTAGTAAGTAAAGTGCATTTCCACAACGTGCTAATAATTTTTCAAAATAAGTATATAAAACCTAAAAAATGCATATGTACAAAAACCATAAGTTAGTGTTAAGCGGCTCTTTAATATACTAAACATAGAGACTTAACCTTTAACATGAAATATCTCTTTATCAAAATTTAATTCTGCAATACTCTTAAAACATATTACTTAGTAATCTGTTTTGTTGGTACGCTCTTCTCATTTTTTCCATTCATCCAATCGTTGTTACGAAAGTGTTACCGTAGTGCTATAAGACTTACACACCCAAAATAAAATTAAAATTTTATATCCTCCACCACCTTTTTTTAAATTCGATGGTTATCAACACCGGCGTGCCGTGTAATGCGCTTAGGTCGTTAGTTGTTAAATAAACGAATCAAATTTGTTTTTTGGTTTTCGGATTTTAGCACTCAAGAAGCTTAAAAAGTGCTCCGCGGTAACATTGTTTCATATAAATAAAAAACTTGGAATATTTGTTAAGCAACTGGAAGTATTGAGCGACAAAAGGGATTTTGCATGCCATACACAATAGGTTGGTTCGCATCCGTATCCATTTAAAATTATATGTATTCAAAAAGTGAATTCAAATAAATTTTCTACATAGCTAAACTAATTTTTACATTGGGGACGAGTTACGATTATTTGAATCCTACTGGAATAGCGAATAAATAATAAGGATCAAATTAAAATCTGTTTAATTTCCTTGTTTTTTCTCTTCATTAGAAATCTTGTCGCCTTGGGTTGCGTTTACAGAATTAGTGTGTGTAAAATATTTTATTCATCATCTCTTAGTAAGAATTTATTTTCTGTTACTTCATGTTTGGGTGATATAAGTATACGAAATCACCGTATATTCAATGGAATAAAAGTTCTCTTTCCAATAAACGAAAGGGTGAATGAACTTAAAAAATAATTCGAATCGAACAGCTGATCTGCATTCCAGCAATTTAAACTTGTGAAATCTTTTTTGGATGAGGCACTTAAATATATGCATTCATCAGTATTTTGTAATCTAGGGTTTGAAACCAATGATTTTCAATGCATCGAAATTATTTTTCTTAATTTACTTTCTTGACTTAATTTATAAATTTTTTTCTTTTCTGATAGTTTTACCGATTCTTTTCTTTTGCGTTCTTTCGCATTCGATCTTGTATTTATAATACCACTCTAATTCCCACTACAACTTTTAGAACTTTCGAGTGCATTTTGTCTCGGGTTTTTCTTTTTTTTCCGGAGTTTGAATTTTAAAGAAAAGTCCAATAATGTCTTTGGATCAGTTTATACGCCTAGCCGATAGCATAGTCGAATTCGAAGCCGACCTTAATGATAATAATTTCCCGATGACTTCAGTTCATGCGCTTGAAGTGCATAGGTATGAACTAAAGACAATTTGGAGTCGAGTCAAGGCAGCCTACGAAAAGTTTCTAGGAGAGGCTGATGATGGCGACGATCCAATGGACCTCGAATCAGTCAAACTTAAGTATAAAAGTACTTATACTACATATTGTAGTTGTTCGGTCAAATTATCCGAAATCGTTGAATCCCTCAAATTACAGGTCACTTCTAGTCCAGACGTCACTTCTAGTCCAGACGTTGGCGCGCGTCAGGTTGATACTTCTTCTAAGAATTTACCGGCTACTAATTCTCATTCATACGATACACGTAGCCTACCTTTGCCTCCTATAGAGATTGAACCCTTTAATGGTGAATATGCGTCCTGGCCCACTTTTCGTGATATTTTCACCGTCGTCGTTTTCAATTCAAAGGCCAGTAATATAGAGAAGTTATTTTATTTAACTCAAAAAACAAATGGTGAGGCCAAGGAAATTGTCCAAAAGAGTCCCTTTACCAATCAAGGGTTTGACCTAGCGTGGAAAAACCTGTGTTCGCGCTACAAGAACCGCAGAGTCTTGGTCAATGGCCAGTTGAAAATCCTTTTCAACCTTCAGGTCATACATTCAGAAACGGGCAAGGCATTGAAGCAATTACAGCGAGAAATAAACTCGTGTATTTTCATTTTGACTCTGTACAACATCGACGTGGCAAGTTGGGATCCGATTTTTGTTTTTATTTGCACAAATCGACTATCTGAGGACACGCTTACGTTGTGGGAACAGGAGTTAAAGGATAAGACGGCTATTCCGATTATTGGTCTGATCTTGATGCATTCCTTACCAGTCGTTACGGAACGCTAGAGTCCGTATCTGAAATTCGAGGTTCGAAATATTCGCAGGATTATGAATCAAAACCAAAAAAATCCTCCTTTTCAAAGGCCAACAAAAGGATTCATAGTTTTCAAACGAACGTAGTGGGTCCTAAGTGCCAGCTGTGCCCTAAGGAACACCATGCCATTCGCCTCTGCCTTAAATTTCTTGAAATGAATCACCAACAAAGTCTCAGCGAAATTAAAAAGGAAGGGTTATGTTTCAACTGCTTTTCCAAAACACACACGGTAAAAAATTGTAGTAGTAGAAATAATTGTTTTAAGTGTCAGAAAAAGCATAATACCCTCTTGCATAGGGATGAAGAGCCCTCGAACTCAGCTTCACATGGCGCGAACGACCATAAAAATTCGAAACTGAATCCGAATTCTGCTCCATATTCTCTCCCAAATCCTAACTTTATAGAGTCCACTACCACTCAGGATCAGGCAACGTTCAATCTTGTTTTGCTACCAATTCAAAATGCGTTTTATTGGGAACTGCCTGGGTCAATATTTGTTATTCAGGAGTTAAATATAAGGCCCGCGCCTTGATTAATTAAAGTACCTACCTCCTTTGAATTCTCAAAAGTTTACTATTTACCACATCATGCGGTAGTAAAACCCGATAGTACTACCACGAAAGTGCGGGTGGTATTTAATGCTTCCGCTCTTTCATCCAATGGACTAAGCCTAAATTCATTACTTCACACCGGACCAGTTCTTCAAAATGATATAACAATTCTAATGTTAAAATGGCGATTTTTCCGATTTGTTTTTAATGCGGACATACAGCAGATGTACAGACAGATTTTAGTGAGTCCCAAGCATACTCCTTACCAGCGAATTTTATTTCGAAGTAATCCAAATAATCCGATTTGCGATTACGAGCTGAAAACAGTAACGTTCGGTGTCAATTGCGCACCATATCTAGCTATTCGGACCTTACTACAGTTAGCCAATGATGTCGAAACTATTTATCCTATAGCAAGTTCCATACTTCGAAGTTCTATGTATGTTGATGATGTAATTGCCGGATCTCACACAAAACATGAGGCCATAAAAGCGAAAACTGAGCTTGTCCATGCTCTAAATTCTGCGGGATTTTCACTAAGAAAGTGGACGTCCAATTCCAAAGATATCTTAGCGGATATTCCATCCGGCCATCTTCTAAATGAAGACTTCCTGAAGTTTACGGATAGCAGTTCAGCGAAAACATTGGGCATCAGATGGAATGCACGCTTGGATATATTCTACTTCTCTGCTAATCCATGGATAGAGAATTCACCCTATACTAAAAGAGAAGTTCTATCCAACATTGCCAAACTCTTTGATCCTGCTGGTTGGTTGGCACCATGTGTGGTACAAGCGAAAATCTTGATGCATCAAATATGGGTGGATCGTACCGATTGGGATGAAATTCTAGCTCCAAATACACTTTCACAATGGAAAGCTTTTCAATCCAATTTTTCAGTGATCAATACCATTCGAATTCCTCGATGGGTTGATTTTTGTCCAAATGCCGATGTCCAATTCCATGGATTCTGTGATGTTTCTGAGAAAGCATACGCAGCGGCATTATATGTACACATAGCATATGCTGGCTCCGTTTCTACCCATTTATTATTGTCAAAAACTAAAGTCGCTCCTATAAAAACACTCTCTATTCCGAGATTAGAATTATGCGGGGCGGTTCTCCTAGCCGATAACCTGGATAACCTTATACCACAATTAGATGTCGAAAAGTACGTTGTATATTGTTGGACGGATTCAACGATAGTGTTATCATGGCTTGCAAAACCACCCTGTAGCTGGTTGACCTTTGTGGCGAACCGAGTCTCAAAAATATCTCAGGTTCTAAATTATTCACAATGGAATCATGTTAGCTCGGAAATGAATCCTGCAGATCTCGCCAGTCGCGGTGTTTGTCCAAAGGAACTAATAGACAATGAGCTTTGGTGGTTTGGCCGCAATGGCTTAGGAGTTCCAAATCACATTGGCCCTGTTCTACCTTATCCGATCTTCCTAATACTAACCTCGAAATTAAACCAATTAAGGTATATTTCTCATATTTTGCGGATTTCGAGGATTTACTAGATAGATTTTCCTCATTTCATAAAGCGCTGCGCGTAATGGCATACGTTTACAGGTTTCTCCACCGCACTCAGCATCGTTACAAACTAGATTTTTCTCAGAACACCTATATATTATCTAGCTCTGAACTTACTCTGGTTAAGTGCAAGCTTATATCTGTCTCTCAAAAGGTATGGTATCTCAATGAGTACCAAGCTCTTTATGCCAGGCAAACCATACCAAAATCCAGCACTATATTGAATTTAAACCCATTTTTGGACTCTGAAGGGATAATGCGTTCTTGTGGTCGACTGCAATCTTCACCTGGACTTACGTATAATGAAAAAAATTCAATCATCATCCCTTACAATTCCCAATATTCAGGGCTTTTGGTTCAATTTGTTCACGACGTGAGTCTACATGGGGGAAATCAACTAGTCCTGAGATTACTGAGAACACAATTCTGGATTCCGAAGGCAAAAAACTTAATAAAAGCAACTATCAACAAATGTAAGATTTGCCTTATTTACAAGAAAAGATGTCAAAAGCAAATAATGGCGGCACTTCCTGCAGAAAGAACTGAAATAACGCGACCATTTACCCATACTGGTTTAGATTTTACTGGTCCATTCGACGTAAAAACTTATTCTGGACGTTCTTGTCGCATTTCAAAAGGATACGTGTGCGTTTTGTGTGCTTCGCGATCAAAGCCATACACTTGGAAGCTACTTCTGATTTGTCCACACAATCGTTTTTAGCAGCGTTTAGTCGTTCCGTCTCACGCCGAGGTTGTCCACTTCATCTGCATTCCGATAACGGGTCAAACTTCGTTGGTGCCTATAAATTCTTAGCCAGAGAATTTCTTACCACTTCCAAACAGCGTATACAAAGTAATTACGCTTACCAAAATATTTCCTGGCACTTTATTCCACCAGGGGCCCCTCACATGGGCGGATTATGGGAAGCTGGGTTCAAAAGTTTCAAGGCCCACTTCCGAAAGATAGCTGCAAATATACCTATGAGGAACTTTCAACTCTATTATCCAAGGTTGAGTCCTGTTTGAATTCCAGACCTATTTCCCCTATCTCGACGGATCCTACCGATCTTTGTGCGTTGACGCCAGGACACTTTCTCATAGGTTCGCCAATAATTGCTCCAGTGGATCCTGAGATAAAGAACTCATCGATGTCCATGATAAATCTATGGCAAAGACTAAAATTAAGTCAGCAGAACTTCTGTTCAAGATGGAAAAACGAATATTTAAGAGAAATGAATAAGAGAGTTAAATGGCAACGACCAGAAGAGAATATTAAAGAGGGAGCTATGGTAGTGATCAAAGACGAAAACCTCCCCCCAAATTGTTGGCGACTTGGCCGAGTTGTAAAAATTTATACGGGTGGTGATAGTTGCGTAAGAGTCGCCGATGTTCTTACTCAGCGTGGCTTGATTACCAGGCTTATAGTCAAACTCATACTGTTACCCGTTTCATTTTAGGGTTCCTTTAAAGTATATTTTTTACAGCATATCTCCTTTTTTCCAGCACAAGATGCCAAAAATTTCCACTGTATCTACATCTCTTTCTTTGTTACCGCCCCCATCCGCTCCGTGCCTGCAGAAAATTCCTGGCCATGAATATGTCCAATCGTATTCGTGCGGTACGAGAGAACCAATATTGTCCTAACTGTTTGGCACACGAACATTCACAGGGGAAATGTTTCTCTAAACATGGATAAGCATGTCCACCCTAAGCTGGTGAAAGGTCTTTTAACGTACCGTTCTGAATCCCGCTCAAGATCTATGTCGCCGCAATCAAGACCATCTACATCGTCCAAAAATCGTGGTTTGCCAGCCGCTAAGCCGACAACCGTATTATCGCCAGCAACAAGTACGAAAGCATCTTCTTTGACGTCTATACTATACCAAAATACGCTAGTCCTTCTACCTACCGTACTGGTGAAAGTGGGTTCCACCACGTCACACGCGCGATGCTTATTAGATTCAGGATCACCGATAAGTCGAGTTTCGAAAGCGTTAATTGATAAACTGCACTTAACTGCTTACACCCTACGCGATTAGACAATATGTCCGATGATACTAAAGTCAAGATTTGATTCCACTTCCAATATCGAGGGTACCTTCAGGGTAGACCATCGTATAGCAATCCGAACCCCTTCGCAGTCTCATCCTGAATCCTACAAAAAACACTTTAAGGATTTATTTTTAGCGGACTCCCATTTTCATAAGTCTGCTGCAATAGATATCGTCATTGGGGTTGATTTATATCCTAAGATCATATTCCAGGGAGTTTTCTCGAGAACTGGATTTCCAACAGCTTAAAGCACCTTATTTGGATGGACAATTTATGGTCCATGCAGTCTGTAGATTTCCGAATAATGCACTTTAACTTTCTATCTATAACATATGGTCAGTAACAAGCAAATAACAAAAAGAAATCCTGTAGTTTAAGTTTACTCATAAATTTTAATTTCTGAGATTATTTGAATTAAAATCTTATTATTATAATTAATTTCTATTGTATACATACACCACATATAAAGAATTCCTTGTAGTCAATTAAGAACAAAAATGAATTATACTTACTCCTAAGATTACCTTTTTAAATCTGTTTATAATTTCTTCTGAACAGCATTTTTGACAGGACCAAAATTGACATCTGTTTTTCATTGCACATACTGCAAGGGGGCCGGCAATGTTAATGCCAAAAGGCCTTTCATAGCCGTTGACATTAATTATAACGAGGGACGAAAATTTCACCCTTGTAACTAGTATATATATGTAGGCTGATTGTTGCCTAATCTGCCTGTCTATTTCGCCCATAACGTCTAAGTGTGCCTGTCATATTGGCAAAACTGTCAAAATTGCTGTTTCCGGTTTGGTAAACTGAAAAAAGCTTCCTTGTTCTTCTAGCCGCCGAATAGAAAGGTAACCACAGCATTACTCAATTCTTTGTCCAAACTACTAATTTCATTGTTTTATTTTTTCTTCACTGCTTTCTGTGATTTCCTACTGGGTTTGGAGACTTCCGAGCAAACAAAATAGAAAACATAAATTTTATTTTGTTTCATCGATTGGCTCAGAGTCTAATTGATACAATCATTTTCCAGCCAGATTTCATCCCTTTCATTCCGACAGAAACAATACCTGGTAAGCAATTACCAAAAGTTCTTCAGTTCAATGTGTGTTCTTAACAGGCTTAACAGTTGAGAACTTTGTTTTATCATAACCTTACTTTGTGCTTGTTATGCTATTTATAAATTCGTCAATAGTGTCTGTCTTTATATATGGATGTAGGTGTTTGTGTTGGAATTGCTTATGTAAGTCGCGTGTGCCTTAGTGCTTTGTTAAATCTCCGTGTTAATATTGTGCTCTCAATCTTTGCCATATATTTTAGTGTTTTGCTTTCCGTCAATATAGGAACATATGGCATACTGTTTGAAAAATTATGCGCTTTATATATATAATTTTATCTTATTGGGCTATTCAGTAAAATAGGTCCAGTTTTACCTGAAAATTCCTGCAAGCTTCTAAAGAGATAGAAAGTTTAAAGTAAGGTCAAGGATCAACTTCAAGAAAATGAGAAGAACTTTGCTGGAGTACCTTTAGAGAGTATACTCGAGCCACAATTATATATAACCTATACAGCAGATATACTAACAATCACACATACGTATGCGTCATTTGCAGACGACATTGCATTTTTATAATTGTTAATAAAGATTCGAAGGCAGCATGCGAACAATTTCACATTCACGAGCTAGACGACTGGCTAAAGCAGTTGAGAATAAGGTTAAGTCTATTGAAATGTGCTTAGGTAACGTTTTCCATCCAGAGAAAATTATCCACTAATAACAATAACAAATACCACTGTTCCAGCGGAAACTCACGTTAAGTATTTGGGTAGCTTTGTCCTGCCATATTGACGCAAAATAATTGTAATAAAACTCAGAACTAATCAAATACACTGGTTAATAGTTCAAATAGAGAACATGCGGATTAGTGTTGGGGTTATTAGCTCTTTGAAGTGAGTTCAGTTCACTTGACTGAACTACTTTGGTCAGTTAATGCAATAGCTCACTTGCTCACTTTGTGTCAGTAACTCAGTGAAATTTTTCTTAAAGTATCAGTATCTCAGTTGTGTACTTTTTGTCAATAGCTTAGCGGAGTTGTTATATGGCTCTTTGTGTGAGATGTTTGTAGTAGAAATACTACAATGTGATGTATAAAAATATTACAACAATATTCAAATCTTAATTCTAAATTATTATGTACTAGTTATTACCATAACTAAATTTTCGTATTCAAAACTTAATAACCTCTCTTCTATTGTGTAGAGAGAGCCGCCTCGCCAGAATCAATGTGTCAGTTCTTTTTAGTCTCTGATGCCCATCAAATTGCGTGCAGGAGTATTAGAATGTACGACTTGTTTGATTACGTATTTGATCGTGTACGTTTTAACTTCTTCCTGGATAGTGGGAACTTTGAGATCCCTATGGATGTTTTCATTTCTTATATACCAGGGGGCGTTTACGATAAGTCGTAAAATCCTAGACTGCCTTCTTTGTAACTTCTGAATATTAGATGCGGAAGCAGTACCCCACAGGTGGATGCCATATGTCCATATTGGTTTTATTATGGATTTGTTTAAAAGCACTTTGTAATCCAAAGCCAGGGTTGAGTGAGAACTTATTAGCCAATGTAGGTGATTTTTTTGAAGCTTTATGGCCGTTATTTTTGCCTCAATGTGACGGCACCACGTTAGGCGTCCACCTAGGTGAATACCCAAATATTTAACATGCGTTTTCGCTGGAACCGTGGTATTTGTTATTGTTATTGGTTGGCAATTTTGCCTTCTTAGGGAAAACGTTACATGAGCACATTTCGAAAGATTTGCCTTTACTCTCCACTGTTTTAGCCAGTCTTCTAGCTCATGAATATGGCGCTGAAGTTGTGCAGGTGCTACCGTCGGATCTTTATTAACACTTATAATATCTTGATTTGATATTCCGACAGGGTGTTTTGATGTAGAATTTTGGAACGAATTTCCGTCATCCGTTGTCAAGTTTGGTTTGGAGACAAACCGGTTTCGGCTATGTGCCATCTTCAGTGTCATTTTTCGTCCTCAGAACGAAACCAAACTTGACAAGGGATGACGGAAATTCGTTCCAAAATTCTACTTATAATATCAGTGTCGTCTGCAAACGTTGACGTATATGTGTGTCGGCATATCCGCTGTATAGGTGATAAAAAATAGCGGCCCTACAATTACAACTTTTACTGTTTTCAAAGGTTGTCCATATTAAATAAATAATTCTCTTTCTGAATAGAAAGAAAAACGAACTCATGCCTAAAAATTAAAATTATTTAATAATTAATAATATTTGTAGTTCGAAAAAAACAATAAAACTTACTTTGAAAAACCTTTGCAATAATATTAGCTTTTTATACATATTATACATATATAGTTGCGCCATCTACTGTTAAAATTTCAGGTTCTTATTGCTTGCATTTCATTGCTTTTGTTAATTTCCAAAACTTTTTGCTACCTGCTGGCAACTTTTGCAGAAATTGATACCAGCTGTTATTTCTATCTTTATCAATATGAAAATTAATAAGTGCTGTCAGCTGTTGTAGTATACTGAGTATTTGATTTCTTTCTGAACTGATATTACACCTTTGCAATTTTCTACAATATCTATTTCTTTGGCCAATTAAATACAGACTTAAATTTGAAATTTTTCTTTGCCATACTTGTTTTTCAATGCTTCCTGGAGAATAAATGTAATTTTTTTCTAAGACAGATTCTATGTTTATTTCTGTAACAATCATCGAGTGTAAGTTGCTATTCTTTAACTCTTCATCTACAACTTTGCTTATCATCTTCCAGTTTACCATTCTGTACAGAGGGAGCTTGATTGTGGTTTAAATTACTGAATCATATATTGTGCAAATCATAGGTACGTGGTCTGACTTAAGTAATTCTGGGCACATTTCAATTTGCGAAAAATATGTAATTGAATTTGACATCATTATAGGACTCTTCGAGGTGCATAACCAAATAGTCCGGACTATTGAGATTAAAAGGAAAATTACTCTCTGAATGTGCCAAAGTTGTCCGAAATTGCAGGAACGCAAAAAACCACAATTGGACATCTTTAAATACTAATGGTACCTACTTGCTCATATCAATTTTATTTTAGTAATTTTATACGTTTAAAAAGCATAATATTTTAAAAGCAAAACATTTGCATCATTGGCAGCAATAATGATCTATAAAAGCGTTTTTTTTTATTAAATAAAGTGATAAATAAGCATAAATGTATGTACTTACAACTTCAAGTTTATTGGAGAAATTTTCCGTTTTGCTTTTTATTAAATTTAAACTAAAAACTTTCTTCCTTTGTTTAACAATTTTTGGATTTCTAAATATAAATAAAAAACAGCTGATAATTTAATTCTAGTCCGAACTTACTTAAAGTTCGTACGACTTTGTACAGGAAATGAAAAAGTTCACTCTCTCATTTTCGCTCAAAATTGCACAAAAATTTTTATCTGGAACGCGTTTGGACTAATTCGGACTGTTTTGATATGCACCTGGAACAAACCTTATGTCTAGCACAGAAGATTGCCTAGCTGTCGTGTTTTGGCTGAACCTAGTGGAAGTGGTGGGACCAAATATGTAATAATGCGATCCAAGTTGATGATCAAAAGAACAATTGCCTTCTGAGTTATTTTGCGCATATCCCCAAGATGTTTGTTGTGCAATTAGATCGCCAAAAATAAAGAATTCAAACGCCGTATAATTGATTTTGTTCAGGTCATTTCCGAAATTTGGTGAATATCTTGGACAGTAGACAGACGTTAATCTATTTGTTTTATTATTAATTTTGATTAAAACCCATAAGTTTACGAAAGCTAAAGTTGAGTATTGCGATATTCTGTCATGTGGAATAGTATTTTTAACGACTACGAGAACGCCTCCACCGTGTGAGTTCCGATCTTCTCTATGGACCTTATAATTTGCAATTTTAAATCTGTGATTTGCTTTAAGAAACGTTTCGTTTATAAGTACTACATCGATTTGTTTTTTCTGAATGAAATTTTCTAGCTCCAGCTTTGTTGCGGGGTTAGTTATACCTGGGCATTCCAGTGCATAACTTTAAGGTAATATTTTGATTGATTAAATGACATGTCGTAGCATGTTTCCAGGTATCCTCATTTTGTCGTACTTGGTTTTGCATTTTTCTAATGCATCAAGGGCTTCAAAATATATGTCTAAAATTTGTTCAGTAGAAATATTGTTGATTTCGTCACTGCGACAATATCCACTGGCTACTGCTGCATTAGAAATTTTTTCCCTGTAATCTCCCCTACCTTTAGTATTATTGTGACAAACAACTGTTTCCAAAGATGGTATGACGATATTTTTGCGAGAATTAAATCTTGTCGGACGTTTGTTGTTGGAGACTTTATGCCGAGTCTCCATGTACTCCGTCCGTAAGGTACACTAGGCGTCATCAGCTCGATGGTTAAAAATTTGTAGGCCTTTTTTCTTATGCAGTTGAAACACTTGTAGATGATGGGGTCGTCTAATGAAGTTTTGTTAAGTTGGCAATTTGCATAATCATGTGTTCATGCTGTACCTCGGTGACAATTTGCGGATCCATGAATGTACATAGCACATTTTGTGCATTGCGTAGGTCCTCTTGGTCGACGTAGAGGATTTCTCCAATCTACAACGACATTATAATCATATTTTATTTTGATTATTTCACGTTTTGTTATATGTTCTTTGAAGAATTCCAACACATACAGAGCATTATCCGCATTTGATCTAGACGTTTGTATCTCCTTTATATTGGCAAGTTATATGTTAAAATTGTACTTGAATTCCTCTATGATGAGTTTGGGATCAATTTTTGGTAATCCAAGCAGCATCAGCTTAAACATTTTGTTGTCTCTCGCGGGATGAGAGTAGAATTGCGAATTTTTAACTTCTTTATAGAGTCCTCAAGCTCAGATAGCATATTTGGAATTACTTTTGTTCCAATAGAAACCTTTTTATATTTGCAAGCTTTATCTAGGAGTTTCATGACAGATGTAAGGCTATGACAACTATCTACAATAATTGGTGGCGCCTTTACAAGGTTCTCTTTACTCTCCACGCTTTCATTACTGGATATGTCATCCTCAAGGTCAGATAAAGCCTGAAATCTATTGTCAGACTTTGGTTTTTTTAATCTAGGATTATTTCCCCAGAATTGTTTCCGCTTTGAAGTCATTTCAAAAAAAATTATTAAAAATTTATTTATTAATATAAGAGGTTTTTAGTCGTAAAGAACTTTTTATTTTATTTTAATACACAATGCAAACATTTATATATTATTTTGTTGTATTATTTTGTTTATAGAGAATAACAGTATATCACAACTGAAGTAAGCAACATGGCAATAAATATATATAGGTAAAGTAAAATTCTCACGACTGAATTAGGTAAGTTTGTTATCATTGATTAGGTCCTGATGATTTTCTCGTATCCGGATTTTTAATTGTCGATTTTAAAGAAGATAAACGAAATTTTATGGTATAACTAATAATTGGAATAGTGAAAGTATTTATAACATATGGTCCGAAAACCTTCTCTAAGTGATTCGTGAACACTTTTACGTTTTCCTTAAGTGTTTAGCCCAAGTACGGTCTTTAGGACTTAGTGGGGATTCGTAACCAATAGGACATTGTAAATGCTATACTGCTTTCTAGAGGCTATAAGCAGTGTTTTCATTAGATCCAAGTTTTTCAAAAAGCTGTCGATATAGAATTCGTGTTTCTGGCCAAATTTATTGCGTAAGGTTTTTTGGCATAAGTTCATTTGCATTTTTATGTGTGGACAACGACTATTTTGCCATTTCTTTTTTAGCCTTCTCTTCGCAGTGACAAGTGTATGTATATCTGCTATTGACTGGTAAGATTTTATTTTAGCTGATGGCTTTGTTGGCGTTGCAGCTCTAGCAGCAGCAGTCACAACATCTGTAAAATGATCTGCAGCTGCTCGAATATCAGCTGGATGTCTCAGTGGGATGTTAAAGATAAGTGAGAGCTCACATATATTTTAGGTGCAGTAACTGTCATGTAAAATAACAATTGTAGGTGAATGATAAGAAGATACGTCATAGGATGAACTAACTAACAGTTGATCACGTTTGATGTTTTTTATTATAGCAAAATCAATAAGGTCCGGCAACATATGGGCCAATAGGTGGATTTACCGCCTGATACGACGTCTAGCTTGTTGCCTCAACTGTATAATACAACTACCTACCTCTAGGACTAAGAAGTCTGGATCCCCAACATGCATGCTTTGTATTGTAATCGCTAGCGGCAATAAACTTTTGTCATAGTGTAGCAAAGAACCTGGCAATTGATGGTGTTCGATTTTATGCCAAGGCGTGCAATAAACTGACGAGACTGGAATTGTAAAATAAGTAAGATTTTGAGGCGTGGCTTGCAAAACATCTTCCCTGATTTCACACAATAGAAAATACCTTACGGTTTTCGGACTATAATGGCAGTCCCACCACATGCCCTTTCGTTTGCGTGTTTGGTGTTGTTTTGACGTGTAATCGAATACACGTATAAATTGCAAAAATAATGTACCGAAAATTGTATTGCTGTCGAAATAATATAAAACAATTTCTTTCTTTGAGAACAGTTATTTCTCAGTTATAAATTATTGATAACAGTGTGACACTTGAATATATTAAAATACAATGCTAAATACACTTCTAGAAATTTGTTACAAAGCGATTTGCAATAGTATGTCTAGTGGTAAATATAAACAAATAAATGTTATGATAAGTTGATTATGTTGTAACTGAACATGTGTCATATATATAAACCCATCAATACTTCCAACCCCCCACAGCAACACACGCACGCGGCGATCAGACAACTAATAACTAGACTAGAACGAACACCGCTAACAAAAGAAGCCTACAACAAAGAATTAAATACGATATATACTATAGCAACAAACAACGGTTACAAGAAAGACACGGTAGACAAAATCAAGAAAGAATTTCAAAAATTCAGAGAACACAACAGCGAGAACGAAAAAAAAACATGGACAACTTTAACTTACACCGGAAAATCAACATATAAAATAGCCAACTTTCTCAAGAAGTACAACATAAATATAGCATTCAAAACAAGAAACAACCTAGGACGAATATTACAAACCAACACAAATAAAGACGACCAGCTAGAAAAACAGGGGGTTTGCAAACTGACGTGCACCTCTCAACACAACTACATAGGACAAACAGGCCGAAAAATAAAAACAAGTTTTCGTGAACATATAAGAGACTATAACAAGAAGTTGCGTAATCCCGGCTCGACACCAGAATCTAACTTCGCGAACCACATGTTCAACAACAAATGTAATCCAGCTCATATTAGGAAAACGGTACAACTACTACACACACAGCAAAAGGGACGACGACTAAACATCCTAGAAAACATGGAAATATATAAACATAAGACATTTGACGGACGCATCATAAACGAACAAACAAACTCAGATTCAGACGTTATATTCGAACCTTTAAAATTAATCTACAAGACACACAACAAAAATTACGGACAAGAAACTCCAAAAACAATAAAAACACATTACAAAAATAATAAACAAATTCATAATCCAATAATCACTGACTTCTTTCAACCCCAACAAAAAACACTATAAAGAATTAAAAACAAAGCCCGCACCACAAATTATGATGCAATAAAATAGTAGTCACAATAGTCTAATCTATACAAAAACACCAGGTCCCAATTACAGACAGCTACGTGAAAAAAAAATTACCTATAACATCTACCTGCCATCCGAAAACACAAATCCTGATGCAATACGAAGCCATAAAATGCAGTCATCACTTACATCTACCAATCCATACAAAACACCCGACATACAAGCGTTACCTGGTACCTGCTCACACCTTACAGATGCTCACGCTTTACAGAGCTCACATGACAAATAGATATCTGACAAACAATAAAACACTAACGAATTGATGCAAACTTCTCAGAACGAAAAATGACACTGAAGATGGCACATAGCCGAAACCGGTTTGTCTCCAAACCAATTTTGACAAGGGATGACGGAAATTCGTTCCAAAATTCTACTTATAAAATTGCTTAATTTTACGATCCACAGCGTAGCAGCTGGTTTTTCTTACGATTCAGTTTTTGGTTGGAATACCTTTCTTCGATTCGTGCGTAACTGAATACGGAAACGTAATTGAATTGCAGAATGGAAGTGAATTGCAGCGCTAGTATATTGCCTTAAAAGACTCCTGCGGAGATTATCCCTTTTTTAGAGTTGCTCATTTAACCTAATTTTAAAGGTTCTATCTATCTTAATAGCTCTTCGAAATGCGGGAAATTCCAGGTAGGACTCGAGTTATCTTTGTAAGTAGTCCATCATACCAGGCTTTTTCAAACGCTTGAGAAATATCAGTAGAAAAAGTTGAACAATATTGCTTATTTTCAAATGCCGATTTAATAATGGTGATAATTCGATGCACTTGCTCTGTAGTACGATGACTTGTTTGAAAACCAAACTCAAGGTCCGGAATAATGTTTTGGTCATTAGGGTGTTTTAGCTCGAGACAATTAATTTTTCATATAATTTGCATAGAACTGAGACTACGCTAGTGGTTCTGTAGGACGAAATCTGACTTGAGTCCTTTCCTGGATTAGGGATCTTGACAATATCAGACATCTTCCAAGAGCACGGGGAAAAGCCAACTCACAACACGCATTAAATGTTATGCACATAATTCGCACAGCAGGATCATGTAAGGTTCTATATTTTTATTTGGAGACTTTAATGCAGGTGGCAGGAATTTCATAGGATCATTCAGTGTAGCACTTATAAATTGGAGTAGTGGAACTATTTATGACATGCGGAGTAAAACTCTTTTCTAATTGATTAGCGAAAACACATACCTCTTCAATTGAGTTTTTAGTCTATGTGCGGTTTTCAAGTCTCAAGACGTTTTAAGTACCTGAAAGCTTTCCACGATCTATAGTCTGTGTTTCCTGTTGGGTACAAATTTTTTAAAAAGCTCTTGGTAGCGGACTCGTTTTTCTTTCTCATTATAGTATGTAAAGTTCGTTCACATAAGTTCATTTGCGTCTGGATGTAATAATCGAAGACATGTGAAACGACCCATTATACAAATATATATATACGCAATGTCTTAAACATAAAGCAAAAATAATTGCGTACCGGAAAATCCACGAACCGCGATTCAACGTAGAAACAAAAACAACTTCTACAGAACAAAAAAGTAAAAAAAAGATACACACACACAAACACATATAAGGTATACTTTGTTTGTTTATAATTTTTGATTAAATGAAAGAGAATGGATCGTATATTGATAAATGTTTTATTTATTGTCGGCAATTATGTATGGAATACAATATCAGAAAAATGTCCGCCTCTGTTAGCCTCACAAATGCGAGCCCTTTTGAACACATTTTTCATTACATGCTCACACATTTCACGCGGTATTTCATTAATTTCATCACGAATATTTTGTTTGAGTTGCTCCAGCGTTCCTGGTTTGGTTGCATAAACCTTGCTTTTCAGATATCCCCACAAAAAGAAGACCGCAGCAACATCACCATTCCTTGAAATAACTTGTTGTAGAAAGAGGTCTCGCAGTAATTCCATTGTAATCCTGGCTGTATGCGATGTGGCACCGTCTTGCTGAAACCACATGTTAGTCAAGCCCAAAGAATGCAGTTGTGGCGTTAATCTCAATCATATCACGATATCGCTCCCCATTACCAGTTACCGTTACGCCGTTTTCCGTTTCAAAGAAGTAAGGTCCAACGATTCCTCCTGACCAAGTTGCACACCAGACTGTCATTTTTAAAGGATGCAAAGCTGACTGATGAATAATTTGAGGGTTTTCCATTGCCCAGAACCGACTATTCTGTTTATTCACATATCCATTCAAATGAAAATGTGCCTTGCCGCTCATTATGATTTTTTTTTAGGAAAATAGGGGTTGTCATGAGCGAGCTGTAGCATCCTATTGGCATATGCACGGCGGCGTAAATAGTCTTCTGGAAGAAGCTCTTGTGTAAACTGAACCTTAAATGGAAACAAATGTAATTCTTTGTGCAAAATTGTGGCCAAAGTTGTTCTTTTAAGACCAAGCCCCAGAGAACGATGTCCATGCTTGGGCATATCACCTACAGTCCCTCTTTCTTCGAAATCATTCACTACACGATAAATAGTGCGTCTTTTTGGCACGTTGTTTCTTCCAAAAATTTCGCGTAACTTCCTAATCGTCATAGTAAGCGGTGATTGGTTTTGATAAAATGTTTTAACGATTAAAACACGTTGGTTTACCGAATTTTTTCCATAATAAATTTGCCACGTCTCTACTTCCCGACTGCCAAATATGAACTATCAAGACTAATGTTTACCTAAATGGTGGCAAAACAAAGTAGTATACTTTCCAGGCGGACACCCTGTATGAACAAGAATGACAATTATCCAAGTCGGATTGTAATATTGACTGTTGAAATGGATCCACGTAATTGAAAAGGATAGATAATTTTTTAAAATTTTTATTGTGTTAAACATCTTTCTTTAATTCTAATAAAACTTAGATATACACATAGAATTTACAACTTACATGTGTTCGAATTCAGGCGCATCTATGTTAATACCAGTATATTCTGATTCGGCACACAACTCTTGAGCAGATACTATAAAGAATATTTCTGTTGGAGTTAAATTTAATCCTGGTAGTCTAGCCATCCCCTTAATTGGTCCGGTTAAGGAAAGCATTGAATGATAGGATATTTGCATTCCACCCGAATGTATTAATATATCCATTCGACTATAATTGGAAAATATGTTAACAGATTTGGGCACACATCGCATTGCCTTCTCTTCAAATGATTTAGTTATTGAACGTAGTATTTCCTTAGCAACTGCAACACCAACTGAAGCATAATGCAAATAGGGCGGAAGCCGTTCATCGAAGTACGGTACAAGGATAACCGATAAAGGTACAACTAGTTTTGCAGAAAGAGAAGAAATAAAACATTTTTATACATACATATACATACATATGGAAGAAAATGAATTTATTTGCACTTCAGACCAGAACTAAAACTTTATTGACAAATAATTTCATTTTGTACAATATTTTCTCAGACTTAATACAATTTTGCTTACTATTTAAAATTAATAAAATTGTGCGAGAAACTTTACTAAATATTTAGTACTAATAAAAATAAAAAATATTCTTATTCGATAACATAAACCAGGTCGTAATTTAATTCTTTTATTTGTGTCTAAATTGGGTTTGAAGAATTTGTTGTGTTTGTTGTTAAGCATGTCGGATGTGTTTTTGTTAAATATTTGGGTTATTGCATTTGTTGTTAAGTGTGCAGAAAATATTTGGGTTATTGACTTTGTGTGAACCGTATGGTATGTGTTAAATACGAAACATAATTGTGGTATTCACCATATGTGTTAACTCCTCGTTTTTTAAATATTAGCGTCCCGCTATTTATTAGATTTTATGGATCATTTATTTTTATCTCGGGAAAATTTGTCATAGTTGGGATTTGGAGAACTCCCCTGTTATTTTTGTATTTTGAATAAAGTTGAAAGGAAATGTTTATGGAAAACCCTATGAAAACCATTAAGAAGTTAGAGCTAATAAAAATTAGGCCCTTATAGAAATGTCTTTTATGTGTTTAATATTGCCTAGATGAAGGTGATGGAGATATTGCAGGTCTGACCAGACTTCGTCTTCAGTCACATTTTTCATTATTGGTGGGAGTATTTGAAAAGATGTTGCCTGCGAATTCGAATAGCAGACGTTATTTACTGTGATAGTTTCGTTAGAAAAGGTTATAATAAAAGTGCCATTAAGCTCTTGGGAGCTATTACTGTAAGTTAAATGTCCTATAAAATTAGTTACAAAAAGCGTCCGCCACATGTTGTTTTTCTATCTGGTATTCGCATGATGCTGTTTCGCCCTCGAGTATCCTCACAATACAGCTGTCATTACCTAATTTTTCTATTTGATTTTGTTTGCATATTGTAACGCCGTCGATTTCCAAACATTTTCCAACTATGCTATACTTTTCCTCTTGGGAAATTAGTACGTTTTTAAATTTAAGAAAAATTCGCGTTTCTTTTTTAATTGTTGAACGTAGAACAACGTTATTAAAAAGGGTATCTTCAGTTTGCGGAATGGAAATATTGTGTAACAAAAGTGAGTCCTTTATAACCATTGAAGGTTCTGCGAATTGCAAAGCTTCAAGCTCATTTTTGTAAGGAAGTGTATTCGTTTGTGACAGGATATTCAGAATATCGCCGTTGTTGAGCAAATGCGAATGTACTATACCTATTTTGGCCAACTGACTTGCCATTACTATCTGGGCTATTTATTCCTTTATTAATCCGAATTTGTTGAAAAGTGTTTGCGCGTGGCTTAGTATGTTATCATTATTGGACTCTGCAACTATTTTATTGTAATTATCTAAAAGCCTATTTTTAGTTTTAATTACGTATTGGTTTACAGAATACTGCCTATTGTTGTTTTCAATAACATCACTAGTTTTTTCCAAAATTTTGTGCCAATCAGTAGCGTCAGGAGTTCCCGCTATCCATTTCTACGCGGATCCTATCCATCTATTGAGCGTTTATTTTTTGACGAGTTTTTCATCCTGAGTTGATGCAGTAGAATTTCTATTTGCTCGACTTTGTGTTCCATCTGTAGTTATAGTGATTCAGTTTTCTTAGATTGAAGGTGAATTATGGGTCTGATTTCTGCAACAGCCTGCTCGTACTCCTTTAGATCGATTGTGTGGATTATCCTGTAGTTTCCTTTGCTTATTTTTCCAGTACCCTGTTTAATCGTGACTAGTGGACTGTTGTATTCGTAAATATTAACCATTGCGTGGGTCCAGTCGATCAGAAGCCTGTAAAAAAAATATTGGTTTTTTAGATGGGACTTGGGAATTCTTTTATTATCGGTTGTTATAATTGTGACGATATTGTCCTTTCCAACAATTTACTTTATAAAGATAGGTTTATCTTTGCCTTTTATTTGTTTGTTTTTCTTGAAGACAATGTCACCTTGGCTGGATGTTCTAGGCTTTTGCCTCTATACAGTTTAACTTTTTGGTTCCTAGCAATTTCATTGCGTAAGTCGTTATTTACCACTGCTTTAAAATCGCTTAATTGTTGGTAGTTAATCCTTTCAGTTCGTACGAAAAATATTTCCGCTAGTTTCCTCTTAGTGACAGAATGAACCATATTGTTGTATCTATCGACTGTTATGTTCATTAGTTCTTTGAGTGTAAAATCCGGAAATTCTTCTTTCAGACATCTGAGCATTTCAACAATTGTTCAATGGACCCTTTCAATAGCTCCATTTACCTCACTCTTTTGAGGTGGTGCAAAATATGTCTTGATTCCTAATCCTTCGATGTAATTTAACACTATCGGGCTTATAGAACTGCTTTCGTTGTCCATTGCTATTGTGTTTGGAGCGGAAAAGAAATGTAGTAATTTAATGATTTTATCTCTTATGTGTAAAACTGATTTACTCTATGTGAAAAAATTTTGTAAATTTTGAAAATTTATCCACGCAGGTTATAAACTTTTCGCCCCTGATTTCCAATATATCCATATGTAAAATTTCTGTAGGGTATGAAGGAATTGGAGTAGGTTGCAATTCTGGATTTGGAGGGTGCCGGTCGTATTTATTGTTCCTACAAACTTCGCAGGACTTTGTAAAGTCTTTAACTAACTTGGCCATTTTTGGAAAATAGTATTTTTCCAAAGTTTGCTCCTTGTTCTCCGCAAAATTTCTGTGTGTGCGCTTATGTTCGCTTTGAATGATATTAAGTTGTTCCTTCGGATCAACTATATCCTGTACCAATCTCTGTGTAATTCTGATTTTAAATTTAGAAAAGTGTTCCGTGTATACATTTTGCAATATTGTAAGCTTTTCTTCTGGAATTTTTATACTGTTTGGGTTTAATTTACTTTTTAAAGCCTGAATAAGCCTTTTTTCGTTTAGGTTTTCAAGTCTTACGTAATGCCGTTGAAAATTGTCATGAGGAACTTCCATATAGTTTGACTTCATTCCGTTCATAAATATTATTTGGTTCCTGAAAAAATTTATCTGAGATTCACAATAGTGTATTAGCAGTGCACCATCCTCTTCAGCGCTATGTTGAGAGCAATCCTCAGTTGCTGAGAGTGTATTTACTTCCGTTCGCAAGCGTGAGAGAGTATCAGCAACAACATTTGTTTTGCCTGGCTTATATATCAGTTTATAATTATACTCCTCTATCCTGGCCTTCCACGTTTTGTGTGTTTCATTATTGTTTGCATTGCTTAATGCAAAAGTTAGCGGCTGATGATCGCTGAGAATTTTTACTTCCCTAACTCCATATAAGTAAGAATGAAGTTTGTCAAGAGACCAAACTATAGCCAATATCTCCTTTTCTATCGTGGAGTAGTTTTTCTCGGTTTTATTCAATGGTCTGGATAGATATATAATCGGTCCATCTTTTCCAAGCTCTCCTTGCGAGAGAACAGATCCTATTGCATAATTGGAGGCGTCAGTAGTCAAAATAAAGGCCTTCTCAAAGTTAGGGTATGCTAAAATTCCCGATGACATCAGTAGTTCATTTAAATTCCTAACCGATCTTATGGCATTATCATCCAAGCTAATTATTAAATCTGCATAGATTAAATCAACAACTGAAACTTGTCACGTTAATCTTTATTTTACTTATGGCAATTTTAATTATTATTATGTGCTTAAAAATAATGTACATATGTGTATATACCAAACAGAGTACAAAAGAGGAATTCCATTTGCACAGTGGGGCGAGTACTTAACACCCCTTAACGCCCAGATGGAGAAAAGAATTGAGTAGCTTTCCTACTGCGTTTTAAACGACGTGGTGTTGCTAGAGCAGGCGAAGATAATTGTGGTGAGCTTAATGAAATGCTTGTTGATACGTTTGGCGGCGGGGTTTGAGCTGGTGATGACGGCATCGAAATTTCAACAACGCTTCCCTCTTCTCCATTTATGTCGGCAGTTAATTCGGTCGTCGCATTATGGCAATCCTTTGGAAATTCCAGCTCACAACTAATGGCAGAAGTTCGACTGCGCATCTGGTCTAAATGACGTTTTACTACACGATTATCTTCAAGACGGACTTTATAAGATAATGGTCCAGTTTGTATTTCTATGTCGGCGGGTATCCACTTTGGACCTGATGCGTAATTGCGAATCCAAACGAGATCTCCTTCTTTAAATGATTCCTTAGAAGGTAAATTTTTGACAGTGTTTGACAATTCATGTGGATGAACCTTGGCAAAATAACTTTTAAGCTGACGATTAAATAGAAGTTCAGCGGGTGAACAACCTGTCGTAGCATGTGTGCTTATGTATTGACTGAATACATAACGAACAAGATCCAATTCGATATTTGAATTAGGTGGCATTTTCTTTAAATAATCCTTAGTTGTTTGAACCATTCGTTCAACTTGACCATTTGATGGCGGATGAAAAGGAGCACACCTGACATGCCGTATCAAATTGATTTCCGTAAAATTTTGGAACTCAGCCGACGTAAAAGCTGTTCCATTGCCAGAGACGATGACGTCAGGTAGGTCATGAGTTGCAAACAGTGCACACAGTGATCTTATTGCACATTGCGATGACGTGGATTTGACGATGTGTACTTCCAACCATTTGGAATACGAATCAACCACTAAAAAAACAAGTTGCGGTTTGTTTTGCTACATCTTTGGCGTTGACAACTTCAGTGTTGGCCAATTCAATCATTAGAACTTCATCTTCTTTGGTTTCTAACTGCCGTTCTGCTAACGGCTTAAACAGTCGGCATTGCCCATAATTTTGCCTTGTATGTAGACGAGATCAAAATCATAAGCGTTCAAAAAAATGTAGCGGCGAAGCATTACAGTCGATAATATAGCTGGAGTTGGCTTTGATGTGCGAAAAATTCCCAAAAGTGGACGGTGATCAGTAACCAAAATAAATTTTCTACCATGTGGATAGTCGTGAAATTTTTTAACACCTGATACAACAGCGGTTGCCACTCGATCGGATTGCGCATAATTTCGTTCTGATTTCGACAAGGTTCTCGAATAAAAGGCAATAGGCCGCTCAGAGCCATCAGACAACCTGTGGCTTAACACAGCACCGATGCCATAAGGTGAGGCATCACAAACGAGTATAAGTGGTAGATTTTCATAATAATGTATGAGTACACTGTCGGATGTAATTAAATTTTTCAAATTATGAAAGGCTGCCTCATGCTCTTTTTCCCAAATCCATTGGCGGTTTTTATCTAAAAGGCGATGCAGAGGTTCTGCTATTGTTGCCTTATTTGGCAAAAACGAATGATAAAAATTTAAAAGCCCAAGAAAAGCTTGAAGCTGTTTTTTGTCTGTGGGTGCGGGCGCATTTTTAATAGATTTTATTTTTTCTAATGATGGCCTTATACCAAGACTATAAATTTTAAACCCTAAAAAATTTATCGAATTTACACCGAATTGGCACTTATCCCTTCTCAGCCGAAGGCCGGCTTTATCACAACGCTTCAATACATTCTCTAAACGCTCAGCGCGTTCCGATTCTGTTTTACCCATTACCACTACATCATCAAAATAAGGTAAGACACCAGGAATGCTTCTCAAAAGTGTTTCAATAAAGTTTTTAAAATTACCTGGGGCTGCAGAGATGCCAAATTGAAGCCGATTAACTTTAAATGCACCTTTATGTGTTATGATAGTCTGCATCAAAGCAGATTTTTTGTCGACTTCACGCTGCTGATATGCTTGAGCAACGTCCAGTTTTGAAAAAATTTTCCCACCATCTATTGATGAAAGTAGGGAGCTAATTGGAGGAATTTGAAAATTATGTGGTAACAGAGCCTTGTTTAGTGTTGACTTATAGTCACCACAAATTCTAATAGTACCATCACTTTTAGGAACTGGCACAATTGGTGTTGCCCAATCTGAATACTCAACGGGTTCTAGAATGCCCTAATTACACAACCTGTCAAGCTCAGCTTCTACTTTACCTCGAAGTGCCATTGGAACACGATGAGCGGGGAGTATAATTGGTTGGGCGTTTTCTATTAAACGCAACGAAACCGGTTTACCAATAAATTTGCCAAGCTCTTTAGAAAAAAGATGATCAACCTTTGCCAAAACAGATTTAATAGAATTTGATTCCCCAATGATGTGGACACCCTGAATGCTTATACCAAGTGGATCGAACCAGTTGCATCCTAATATATTGGTTTGAGTGCCATTGACTACTATAAGGGGTAAGGCTTTGTCTAATATTTTGTTGTACCAAATATCTACATCGACAACACCTCTAACAGGTACCGCATTATTATGTTGGAAATCTGTCAATTTTAAGGTACACTCATGTAGCACCGGCTGTGTTGTTGGCCACAATCTACTGAAAGCCTTCGACGACACTATTGTATAGTCCGAGCCTGAATCGATTTCAAACTTACATTGCTGTCCATTAATAGTTATAATTGTTGAACGCTTACGGGACTCTGATCCCAAAATGTGATTGATTGATTGTAATTTCGACTTATTAAAATTTCTCTGGTTTTTGTTCGTTCTGAAGTAACAGCGCTTTGTTTTGAAAACCGGCAGACACGCTGTAAATATCCCTTGATGCCGCAATCTAAACAGATTGTTTCTTTATGTATGCACTGTGAGCGGGGATGATTTCCTCCGTAGCCGTTACATGATTGGGTATCACTTAAGCTGCGTTGATTTTGTTTTTTTCTGTGCTGCAGATTATGATGCTGGTTACGCTTACCTATTTGATGAATTTGTCCTGGCTGGCGAATTTCCATTACATTCCTTAACGATGCTTCAGCAGTTGTAGCCCGATCTATGACCTTTTGCAACTGCAAGTCGGATTCAGCAAGCAAACTCCGCTGCAGAGCCTCATCACGCAAACCACACACCAAACGATCACGTAGCAAACGATCTAAAGCATTGCCAAAATTGCAGTCCACAGCGAATCTTCGTAAAGCAGCAACATCCTCCGCAAAACTCTCATTTGGCAGTTGGGCGCGTTTGTGGAATTTAAAAAAAGACGAAATTTCCAATGAACGTGAAGAAAAATGATTCGACAGTAACGTTTTAATTTCATTAATATCAAGCTCACTCACCTTTTTTGGCGAAGCCAATGACGACAGGAGATCATACAACGGTGCGCCTGCCAACGTAAAGAAAATTGCCTTATGACGATCATCCTTTACGTCATTATCTAGAAGAAAAAGCTCGAATGTTGCGTAATACGTTGACCAATTTTCAGGATGGTTGATGTTCCATTGTTCCCATAGAAGCCATTGCGCGTTTTGGATGTACCTGACTAGATAAATGAGCAGGAATTGGCGTGCGGAATTTGACGCAATATTTTCTTGCAATGCACCGTGAGCAGGTGATACTTTCTCAGTCTTCGGCGGTATTGACTCTTTCCGTCACTTGATGATGATGATTTATGGATTTACCTCTATTCTCCACTGTTTTAGCCAGTCTTCTAGTTTATGAATATGGGACTGCAGCTTTTCAGAAGCATCCCTTGGATCATTACTGACACTTATAATTGCAGTGTCGTCTGCAAAGGTTGATGTATATGTATGTGGGCTTGTCGCCATATCCGCTGTATAGATGATATATAATAGTGGCCCTAGCACACTACCTTGAGGTACTCCTGCACTGATTTTCCCACATCTTGAAAGCTGGTCCTTTGACCTTACTTTAAAAGTTTTATCGGATAAATAGCTTTTTATAAGCTTGTGGGTGTTTTCAGGTAGAACCCGAGCTATTTTAGTCAGTAGCCTATCATAGCAGACTTTTTCAAATGCTGGGGAAATGTCTATAAATAAAGCTGAACAGTATTGCTTTCTTTCAAAAGCCGATCTAATAATGGTAACGATTCTATGGACTTGTTCAATCGTACTATGCCTTGCTCGAAAACCAAACTGATGATCTGGGATAACGTTTTGTTCATTTAGAAAAGGAGTTACACTCGAGACAAATAATTTTTCAAATATCATTGACAAAACTGACAGTAGGCTATTAGGTCTGTAGGATGTAATCTGGCTTGAGTCCTTTCCAGCTTTCGGGATCATAACAATTTCAGACATCTTCCAAGAGCATGGGAAGAAGCCGACGCGCAACATGGCATTAAATATGTAAAGTAAAATTCTTACAGCTGCATTAGGTAAGTTTTTTTATCATTGATCCTGTTATACGATCAGGTCCAGGTGATTTCTTCATATCCGTATTTTTAATTGTCGATTTTAAAGAAGACAACCGAAATTTCATAGGATCATTCACGATGTCGCTAATAATTGGAATAATGGATTTACTTATATCATGTGGCGCGAAAACCTTCTCTAAGTGCTTTGCGAACGCATTTGCCTTTTCACTTGAGTTTTTAGCCCAAGTACGGTCTTCAAGTCTTAGTGGGGATTCGTAAGCAGGACATTGTAAGTGCTTTACAGCTTTCCACAGACTATAATCCGTGTTTTTCATTGCATCCAAGTTTTTTATAAAGTTGTCGATAGCGAATTCGTGTTTCTGTCTCAATTTACTGCGTAAGTTTTTTTTTTTGGCATAAGTTCATTTGGATTTTTATGTTTGGAGAACAACTATTTTGCCTAAGACTAAGAATTCTTTTCTCAATGACGAGCATCTGAATATCTGTTGTTGCTTGGTACGATATTATTTTAGCTGATGGCTTTGTTGGCGTTGCAGCTATGGCTGCGGCAGTCACGACTTCTGTAAAATGATCTACAGCTGCTTGAATATCAGCTGGATTTCTCAGTGGGATGTTCAAAGATAAATGAGAGCTCACATGCATTTTGTGTTTTAACCAATTCGTGTTTCTGTTCGGGTAGAAACTAAGGGTTTTAGATGCAGTGACAAAACTGTCGTGTAAAATAACAATTGTAGGTGAATGATAAGAAGTTACGTCATAGGATGAACAAACTAAGAGTTGATCACGTTTGATGTTTTTTACTACAGCAAAATCAATAAGGTCTGGCAACTTATTAAAGTCTGTGGGTTTACCGGCAGATACGACGTCCAGCTTGTTTGCTTGAACTGTGAAATACAACTGCCTGCCCCTAGCACTAAGGAGTCTGGATCCCCAATATATATGCTTTGCATTGTAATCACCAGCGGCAATAAATTTTTGCCCTAGCGTAGCAAAGAACCTGGCAAATTCATGGTGTTCGATTTTATGCCTAGGCGGGCAATACACTGATGAGACTACAATTTTAAAATCTGTAAGATTTATGGTCGTGGCTTGCAAAGTCTTCCCTGAAAATGCTTTACGTTTTTTCGGACTATAATGGCAGTCCCACCACATGCCTTTCGCTAGGGTGTTTGGTGTCATATATAAAATACCCATCAATTCTTTAATAGTAAAGTGTGTTTTTAATAGTAAAGTGTGTTTCAGAGACTAATAGCATGTCTGTATCATGTGCTAGCAGGAAGTTTTCTACTTCATATTTATGTTGGGAGTGCCCGTTAGCGTTCCAGAAGCATATTTTTAACTGGTTCATTTTTTGCCAAGCAAAACTTGCAGAAGCATGTTTTGGGTTCGCATCATTTCCTGAAACATACCCTGCATAGTTGTCATGAAATTATTCATTGTCTGTATTAAGTTCTAAATCGAGCTCGAATTGTTGGTGAGGGGTGTCTGAGCACCCTCTTTTAAGACGTGGGCAATGAATGTTTATGCGCATTAGAACTTTTGGGATTCGCATTAGGTAAATCATTTTTCAATGTTTGGGCATATGAATAGTTTGGCCTAGTGTGTGGCTGTGTTTCTTGTGTACTAGCAATAGAACCAGCATGAAGCCGAGGAAATTGGGAAGAAATATATTGCTCATATTCAGGTTTACGTACGACTTTCGCATTATTTTTTACATATTGAAATACTTTGCAACCTCTGTAATTTGCTGTATGGTTTTCACCACAGTTGCTGCATTTTTTGACCTTGGGGTCTGTTTTGGAAGAAGTGCATTCCAAGGTCCGTTGCGCATCACCGCAAACAACGCATACAGATGGTAGCTTGTAGTAGGTTTTCGTGTGTCCGAATTCCTGGCAGTTGGTACACTGACGGGGACCGTTACGTTATTCTTATGTTTAAAAGGTAGCGCAAATTATATATAGGATGAACCGAGCTTTTGGATTTAAGCTGAGATGCGTTTAATACGATTTCAACACGATGCAGAGGTTGGGGAACTTTATTCTTATTTAAAATATTGTACACTGACCTTACGACATAACCTTCCACCTCTATGGCACTTTTTATTTCCTCAGTGGGAACAGAACTGTCAATGCCCTTTACGATGACAATCAAACCTTTATCAATTTTTAGTTGATACGTATAATAGCTCTTATTATCTGCATCGAGTCGACTTGCGATTAGGCGATAATTCTTCTCAGTGTGAGTTTGGATATTTGTTTCTTGAATTTGACCTCTTCGTATAGAAGCTACATAAAAGCTTATCTTACCTACAAGCTGAGACAACATGTTAACAATTTCGTTAGATGTTTGCTCGCGCAAGTAAATCGGCGAAAGTTTTTGCTCCTTGACAGCGGGTTCAGCTTCATCATCCGCTGTAGTAATGCACTCACTATCAATTGTTTAAACAGGTTTAACCATGCACTTTGTTATTGTCTTTTTTATCACACACTATATTATATTGCTTTTTATTTTTTGTTATTTATTTTGTTGTTGTTACTGTTAACTGTGTCTCTGCACGGAATAAAAAAAAAAATAAACGGGAAAGGTGATATGCCAAAACCGTATAAGAAAAAAGGATACAACTAAAATAGTACAAAAACTTGCAAACAGGTATGGATAACGAAAAGGAAGGCCAGTCCTAAGTCTTCGTAACAAGATCGCACAGCGAAACAATATAAAAGTTCTGATGTAGCTGAAAAGCCGGTAAGTGAAAATAGATTCTCCATACTTGCCATCTCTAATGATGAAGATGCTCACCCCGCTGTCAGGGAACAAAGACCTCTACCGATTTACTTGCGTGAGCAAACGTCCAATGTTATTGTAAACATGCTGTCCCAAGTCGTAGGAAAAGAAAGTTTCTAAGTCGCCTCCATTCGACAGGGACAAATCCAGGAAACAAAGATCCAGGCGCATACTGAAAAACACAATCGGCTCATTGCAAGTAGACTTGACGCATAAAAAAGGAGTTTGGTAGTAGTTATAAAGGGCATTGATAGTTTCGTTCCTACCGAGGAAATAAAAAGTGCTATAGAAGCAAAAGGGTATAACGTATGGTCAGTACACAATATGCTAAGCAATGATAAAGTTCCCCGACGAATGCATCGTGTGGAGATTGTATTTAATGCAACTCAGATAAAATCTAAAAACTCCATCCACCAAAATTACAACTTACGATACCTACTTGCAGAAGAATAAGGATAGAAAACCCATTATAACGTAATGGTCCCTGACAGTGCACTAATTGCCTAGAACACACTAAAACATACCGCAAGTTGCCTCCAGTATGCGTGATTTGCGGCGATGCCCACCGAACTTTGGAATGCACTTCTTCCAAAACAGATTCCAAAGTGGAAAATGCAGCAACTGCGGAGAAAACCACACTGCAAATTACAAGGGCTGTAGTGTCTTCCAACATGTGAAAAAAGGGAATATAGCGCGCGAGCCTAAATTTGAACGATATAAAGCCTCCCAATTACCCAGTCTCCACGCTGGTTCTCTTGCTAGTACACAACCCAGTAAATTACCACACAATTGACCAAACAGTTGAAAATTAATTGAAAATCTTATATTAACAATGAAGACTTTTATGACAACTATGGACTCAAAATGTGCTTTTGCAAATTTTGCTTAACAAAAAATTAACCAGTTAAAAATATGCTATGTTAAATAAGCATTATGTAGAACATTTTCTGCTAATATGGAAAATAGATATACTTTTAGTCTCTCAAACACCTTTCACTACAAAAAATTGCTTTAGAAATAATTTGTATTTTACATATGATACCAAACATCCAAGCGGCAGGGCATGTGGTGGCACCGCCGTCATAATGCGCAAAAACGTAAGGCACATTCCCCAATGACAGAATTCAGCGAAGACTTTTTGCAAGCTACCACTATAAAAATTACTGACTTTAAATTTGCAGTCTCATTTGTATATTGCACCCCTAAACAAAATATTTAACACGATAAGTTTGACAAGTTTTTTGCTACATTGGGACAAAATTTTTTTTCAGCAGGCGATTACAATCCTAATCACATCTATTGGGGCTCAAGACTTATTAGCCCTAGAGGGAGGCAGATGTATAACACAGTAGAACACATAATAAGCTAGGCGTCGTAGCTAGAAGAAAACCTACTTATTGGCCAACAGACTTTAATTAGCTGACAGACCTTATAGATTTTGCCATTATAAAAAATATAAGACGAGATCAAATAGTAGTCCTAGGATGAGGATTTGTCTTCTGACCATTCACCTATAATCGTTATTTTACATGACATTTTCTCAACTGCACGTCGAGGAAAAACACGAATTGGTTAAAATATAAAATTTATATAAGCTTTTACCGATATCAGAACATTGCTCAGAGAAATTCAGCTGATATTCAAAAAGCTGTGGATAATTTTACAGACATTGGGACTGTAGCAGCTGGAGTTGCAACACCAACAAAACCATCAGTAAAGATAAATTTGTACCAGTCATCAGCTGATATACAAATTCTTGTCAGGGAGAAGGGAAGGCTTAGAAGGTAATTAAATTAAGTATACGTAAAATATTCAGACAGAAACATTGTTCTGCTATCGAGAGCTTTTAAAAAACTTGGATCCAACGATAGACACGGATCATAGCCAGTGAAAAGCTGTGAAGTACTTACAATGTCCTGCTGCCTGAGTTTTTAGCTCGTACCTGAGCTAAAAACTCAGATGAAAAAGTAAACGCCTTCAGAAATCACTTGGAAAAAGTATTCACACCACAATATAAATAGCTTCATTACACGTTAAATATTTGGGTATCTATTTAGATCGACGACTTACTTAGTCCCACCACACTAAGGCACAAATAACGGCCATAAAACTTAAGAAAAATCAATTACACTGGTCAATAGGTCCTAACTCAACACTAGCTTTGGAATACAAAGTTTTATATTATAGAAAACCATTATAAAGCCAATAGGGTCATATATCGTTCAGCTTTGGGGTACTGCTTGCGCATAAAACATCTAGAAGTTAAAAAGAAAGTCTAGGATTTTACGACTTATCGCTTGCACCCCTTGGTGTATGCGAAATATAAGGCCCCGATTATGATTTACAACACACAAGTGTTGTGTTGTATTCGCTACAACACAACATTAATATATTTTTTGATTATGATAAACAACATCTAGGTGTTATGTATGTCAGAGAGTTGCATTTATTTAGTACCACATATTTCCGTTAAAATACATTGCTGAGCGCCAAAAATAAGTTTTGAAGAAAGCCATTTTAAAGACACAATAAAAAGAAAATATTTTAAATATATCAATAAAACAATAAGAATCATGGATATTAACGTTGACTTATATTTTGATGATGATAACAATGAGACTAAAAAAACCCACATTCGCAAAAGAATTCGAGACAGTTCAAATCCATTGGAACTACCAAACTGAGTAAGTAAACTTTATCTGAAATTAACAGTTAATTATAATTTACATACATATGTATATTTTTACAGTTTTATTAAATTTTTCCGCATTAATAAGGATGGGTTTTTGTTTTTGCTGCAGGAGCTAAACAGTTTTCTCAAACCGTCAACCCGGTGTTCTGCCATTCCGCCGATTTTAAAACTGTGCTGCGCACTTAGATTTTTTGCTGATGGAAGCTACCAAAAAAGTAGCGGCAATGATTTTAATATTGGGGTTTCACAACCAACCGTTTGCTGCATTTTAAACGACATCATAAACTTTTTTGAAAGCAAAATATGTAAAAACTGGATTAGTGCTAAAATGACGGAAAATGAAAAAAAACAAGAACAAAGCGTCCTTTTTCTCAAAATCAAAGCTTCCGGGTGTTATTGGCTGCATAGATGGAACACACGTACGCATTGTAGCCCCACCAAAGGAGTTGCAGCATTTGTACTTGAACAGAAAAGGATACCACAGCTTAAATGTCATGATTGTAAGGATGATAATTTCTAATTGAATTTATAAATTTATTATGTGTTTCTATAGTTGTACGACTATGAAATGAAATTTTTAAAATTGCTGACCGTTCATCTTCTATTTTGTTTTTTGAGCCCTTGCGGCTTGTTGATGATTGCTGAGTCGTAGATTTTACTACTGGTGCAGGCTCCTCAGTATCAACTGTTGATTCCGCACCATCGGAATCTTCTTCCGTTTGTAAGCCCATTGCAGATCCACCTGGGTTTACTTTTACTGCATTGAAACAAGTTCCACGGTGCTCTGCTCTAGCGGACATAAACTTATTTCTGCGGATGGACCGCCACCAGTAGCTTGGAAATTTTTTTTATTTGCCGCCAATTTTCTTTTTAAATTTGCTTTGTAGTGAGTCCATACCTATAATAAAATAACAAATTTTAGATAAAACATTAAAAATTCGTTAATCCACGTAATACGAACTCTTTGCCATTCTTTTGTGGTTCTAATTGGCGGACCCAAGCTATTAATTTGCATTGTTAAGTAATCCCATTTCTCTTTAAACTGCATTTTATTGCTTCCAAATTGCAGCTTTCCCCGGCCAATATCTGTATTTAGTTGCATAAATTCTACCAGCTTCTCCATCTGCTTTTTGTTTGTTATTTTTCTAAAAAATATTTATAATTATGGTTACAAACGCCAAACAAAACAAATTAAAAACTTACAATTTTTTTTTCATTTTAATTGCTCAACTTGTCGCGACAACTAGACAACAGCTAATGAGCGGTTGTAAGATTTTGATGTGTGTTACAACAGATACAAACACGTGTTGTAAACGATAATCAGAGTAAATTGACATACACAACTTATAATACAACACTGAACATAAGTGTTGTAAACCATAATCACAATTTAAAATTTACAATATCAAAATAACAACTGTTGTGAACCATAATCGGGGCCTAAATATCCATAGATATCTAGAAGTTCCTACTATACAGCAGGAAGTAAAAAGAAACTTTTGCAAATACATAAGCAAATTAGTGGTCCATCCGAAGGCAGTTTACTGCAATTTGATGGTCACCAGAGACTAAAAAAAACTCGCACATTGAGAGCCTGGCAGGAAAGCTCTCCCTACTACTTTAATTTTAAGATTTGAATACAATAAATTAGTTATTACATTGGTGGTAATTAATATAAGATTTGAATACTTAGTGTGAATTTTCTTAGATAGATTCAATAAAATAAAAAACCTAAAGCTAAAAAGAATGCAATTTGTTCGGAAGAAAAGTTTTTTTCCCCGTTAGTTTAATTTTTATTTAAGCTTTTGGTTTTTAGTTTTATTTTACAGTTATTTTATTTCGGTAATAATACATTTTTTTTTTGGTTTTGTTTTTCTTTGCTTTAATCGGAATATTTTGTTCCGCGTAATACGAACAATGACTCTCTTTTGTATGAGAAAATGTTTTCATTGTCCCTGCTCGGGCGCCATTGTAACGATGTGTTTTCACAGCTGGAGGAGAGGTTCGTTACAAGAAAATATTTATTTGCACCAATTGGGGCAAATAAGATTCTGGCCCAAGTGGTATAGTGTCACGCAAGGCGTATTTACTAGGTGGCAGCGCTACGACAACAATACAACAACAACAGGCAACTTTGTTTGTGTAAAATGAATGATTATTGTCAAAAACATGTGACAACAAAAACTTAAATATGCCTTGGTATTGGGCATTTAAGAAAAACAATTTTATATGTGGAAAAAAATATGCTGACGAATCAATGGCTAAGAGCCACTTTGGAGATGGAGGCGAAGAAATGTCTGATGAAATAACTTTACACTTTGTCTGCCATTCAAGCAGAAGGTGTAAAACCAACTCTAGCAGAATTGGAAAGTTTTGAAGAACAACCAGAAGGTAAATTTTTACTGTTAATGAAAATAGAAATATAAGATTTTTGTTATTTATTTTATAGATGTAAATGTGGAAATCGTGACTGGAGCTAAAGATGACCCCACTGCAGGTCATTCATTCTCAGTGATTAGGAGAACTTGCAGGCAAAAATTATTGCTATAGATGGTGGCATGATCACAGTTATGCCGAAGCATCAGGATTTGAAGGTATCAATTTGTTGCATTCAAATATTTCGCAGGGCTCTTATGTTTTTTATTATGTGTATTTGTTAATAGGACCCTTTTGAATTTAAAGCGAATGAGTTGCGTCTTAGCTTCTCGTTATGAAGGTGAAACAGGTTTAATAATACGTGTTGAACATACACGAGTAGTTCTTGTATCGACAAACCATGAATTAGAAGTTCTACCTAGAGATTTGCAGCTTTGCTCAGATGTCGCTACTGGCGTTGATTGTCTAGGTCAATTTCAGTGGGGTGACTTGGTCCAACTTGAGTAAGTTATATGTACTTATTCTTTTGGAATTGAAAAACTAAAAAAATTTATGTAACGCACAAAATGTAGGTGTTATTGTTCGCTTCGAACGAGAAAATTTTCATGTTTTGGGAATGCATGGTAAGGTGGTAAATGCAAACTTACCGCTCTACACAAAATTCGAGAAAACAGAAACACTATTGCTCTCGATGCTGAACAAAATCAAATAAGACGGCGCGATATTGTTAAAGTAATGGAAGGTCCCCATGCGGTAGGAATAAACACCATGATGGTTGCAATGAATTGTATAATATGTGTGCAATAAACCACCAATCGGTGACTTGTGCAAAACAGATATCGAGGTAAAAATCCATACACATAATGACGCATATTTAGTGGGCCAAACTGGTACTATTCGCAATGTTAATGATGGAATTTGTTCAGTTTTTCTGCAAAAGGAAGACCGAAGTGTCTCAATAGAAAGTGTACACTTGGCGCCAGTTGGAGATGAGTATAAAGTTATTTACGGCGATGAATGTGAATCCATTGGCAAGGTCGTCCCTAGTTCGGGTAAGGACACTAGCATCTGCAATCTAAATGGGGAATGAAAATGATACCAACAGCTTATCTATGTAAAATGAAATCAAGTGACTGAATTCTTCATTTTATCGGCAACAAAAATGTTTTTGTATAACATGACGTAGCTTAATGGTAACAATACTATCAACCAACTTTTTCTAAACACAGGTTGGATGGAAGCCCACATATGTATAAAAAAAACTTTATTAAATATTTAATTGTAAAAGCCTCATTTTTTCTTTTTATTCATAAAAAATATGGTATGTTTTTATATACATAATTATTTTTATACCATGGAATATGTAATATGTTGAACCCTGTACCAATTGGAAACTGTTTATATATTTGTTGACTGGTAAGAATGACAGTTTTACATCCTTGTTAAGTGGACTTATTTTTAGATGTGTTTGCGAATAAGATTCTCCAAATGGACGGCATCGATAGCAAATTTGCGAATGCCTTCAGAAAGTTTATCGGTAGCCCTGGCGTCCTCGTTAAGCATCCATCTAAAAATAGGTTCATCAATGCTAATCTCTAAATTTGCTTTAGCTGCTTGTTCCGAATTTAATTCTAGTTTAATTCTGGTACGACTTCATTATCATCGTTTTTGAGTTCTTTAAGAAGGACCAAGTAAATCACAGCCTGCCAGTGCTTTAATTTGACCAATATTCCTAATTGATTCACCCATGACGATAGTTTGATGACCAAATTTTTAAATTAAATTTGATATGATGCGATTCTAGAATTTTTGCAGCTTGTATTCCCTCCCATGTAGACACAAAGTAAAATGTAGATGCCAATTTAATAAGAATTTTTTTATTACTTTTGTAAACAAAACCAAACATTTTGACATTCACAAATGTAAACAAAGAAAAATAAATGTTAGCAAAAAATAATCACCTGCAATAGTGATGCCACCTAGTTAAATGTGCCTTGGTGTCACGTATACACACATTAATACTATTAATATCAGCTGATCATTTAGTAGTCATGGTAGTTGTTACCGCCACTACTATTGGTATTGAAAAATATTGTTAACTTCTCGTAGAACATTATTTGCTTTCTAAACACAGATTATTTTAAACGTCAAAATTAGTTGTATGTGTTGGTTTGAGTGGTTTTATACCTTTTTTTATATAGATTGTAAAATCTTTAGAATTCCACGCGGATTATAAAAGGCTGAAAACCGGCCATTTTGTGAGTTATCTAGCTGATGAAAACGGTGCCCACACCAAGAAGAATTTTAACGCACAAAAGTTAACATAATACTTGAATTTAATTAAATAAAATTTGAATTACTGTTTACTTGGTTGGTCCACTTTTTTAATTTTTCCAGGAAACTTTTCCAACTTTTTTGGTCCTAAAACCATTTTCGGAATATTGCAAACAATAAACAGCGAAAAATATCAAAACTAACCCAGCCGGTCTCAGCATCGAACATCATTTCATTTTTATTAATATAGATTAAAAACGCACATTTTTTTGTCTGGGGCAGATCTCGATGTTGTTCCTCCTCAGGCACTGCGAGCGAAAACCCCATCGTCGTTTTGACTTCCCAGTGCTCCAATATCAACAAAACCAATATTGTAAATGACTTCGCATACCAATATTAAGGTCATCCCAAATATAATATGCCTCCATTCCTGTTTTTACGAAAACTTTTTTACATACAAAATATTTTATAAGAATATTTTTCGGCACTTCTAGATTTTGCTAACTTGTACCATTGCTTTTCCATTCATGCGGATTAGGTTGAGCAACGTAATGTAGCAACCCCAGTTTCATAATTATTTTTCCACTACGCTTGATACACACATCTTGTAAGTCTATGCCACAAGAATTGTGAATTTCAATATTGAGATAGGTACCTGTAAAAGCGTTTAAATATATAAATCTTTGTCTTATATCTGATTTTCTCACAACCACTTATGTTAGAGTTATACCTATAAGTGTTTCCTTATCAATAACTTTTCAGTTTTTCTTCAAGTTGGTGGCTAAGTTGTGCAAAACCGGCTTTAAGAAAGCCAAGGTGTTTTCTGGCAATATTTACAGGCCGCACCCAATCGTATAAATTGAAAATCGATGTTTATAATTTTAGTAATGTGTACAGAGCGCAAAATTTTGTATCCATATTTATCGATTTTCTTTATATATTCCAAATAATTTTAAATGATATTGACACCGGTTATTCTCGTCGCAATTGTACTTCAAAGGACGAATTTACGCAACGAATGTTCGAAGACGTATTCGTTATACTATACTAAATTGATCGATCGTTCCAGTTGTTGTTATGTCAATACTGTTAGGGTTAAAGCTCGACATCATTAGAAGAAATATAACTAGTAATAGAAACTTGAATATCGAACAATATACCGAGTTATATGATCATTTATGAAACAATGTGCAATTAGAGCTAATTGAAATATTCAGTGACCCAGTTAGGTTTATTAGAAATGCTACATAAAGGTGTAGTGAAATATCGAGTATAAATAATAAAATTGCCTTACAATAAATTTTATTAAAGACCTCAAACTTGTGAACTAATAAATTACTATATATGCAAAATGTCATAAAAACGAAGCAGACTATCCAGGTATTAATGAAAATTGCAGTGCTCTAAAACAAAAACTTATTACAATAATCTTCAAAAGTTTATTAAAAAATACACTAATAATTGTAATGTTTGAATTATACAAAATATAAAAAACATAAATTTCATAAATTATGCGACTATGTTAAATATAGAAAACGGAAACAGCTGAATAAATGAAAATAATTAAAGATAAAAATAAAGTATACTTTAAGAGAACTAAAGTCGGCTTTATCTAAAAGTCGACTTTATCTCATTCATAGACACGCTAAAGCATACTTTTGCGTTAAAGTCGACTTTAAATTTAAAACTAGCTGAAGCTGTGTTTAACTCATTTAACAATAACATCAGCTGTTCTTCACCAATTAAAAAAATACGTAAAAAAGTGAAAATGTTTAAATTCCAAGATATTAGCAGAGATTTTGCAATTATTGATGATATTGAGGAAAACTTTCATGAAAGGACACCTAAAGTATATAAAGGGAGGTGTAATCCTTTCGAGCTTGCTGATGAGGAGTTTTTTTTCGCGTTACAGGTTTGATAAAATCCCAACTCGTTTTTTAATAAACTTGTTGAATATTGTTGAACCTAAAAACAATCGAGGGCTACCCATTCCAATTAGCCTACAAGTTTTAACAACCTTGCGGTTTCTGGGAAGAAATGCCCACCAAAGTGACATTGGTAAGTAATTCCAGTATACAGTATACAAATTTTTCAAAACTGTAATTTTTTAGTTTAATTCCATTTATGTAAACATTTGTCTAAGAGAAGAAATATCACAGTTCTTTTTGCTAAGCCCTCTATAACGATACATATAAATTTGGAACTCTAGATGTTCGAAGGTCAGATTTGACAGTATTGGATAATATACAAATGTATTGAATAGTATAACATTCAACAATTAAGAATATACCACTTGGTGTAATACAGAGAACAGCAGTTAAAAAGAATTGTTTTATCGGTTGAAGCATTTTAAGGAAAAATCAGAGAAAATTTTCATTACAACAAACCGGAAGCTTCAAGCTGTATTTTATTCTTTTGAAAAGAAAATTACAATAAAGTATTATTTTTTAATTATTACCAATGTAATAACTAACAGTGGATTCAAATCTTAATATACTATTATAAGGTTGGGTTAGCCATCTCGCCAATCTGAATGTGTCAGTATTTTTTAGTCCCTGGTGGCCGCAAAATTGTAATAATTTGCAAAGAGTGTTAGGGTGGACCTTTACATCTTCCTGGATAGTGGGAACTTTTAGATCTCTATGGATATTTTCATTTCTTATATATCAGGAGGCGCAAACAATACGTCGTAAAATCCTAGACTGTCTTTTTTGTAAGTTCTGAATGTTTGATGGGCAAGCAGTACCCCACAGCTGAATGCCATATGTCCATAATGGTTTTATAACGGTTTTGTATAAGAGGCCTTGGAGTTCCAAAGCCAAGGTTGAGTGAGGAACTATTAACCAGTATAGTTGCGTTGTTTGTAGTTTTATTTTTGCCTCAATATGACGAGGCCAAGTTAGGCGTCGATCAAGGTGGATATCGAAATATTTCACGTGGGTTTCCACTGGAACAGTGGAATTTGGGCTTGTTGGCATATTTGCTGTATAAATGATGTATAATAGCGGCCCTGTATACTGCTTTGAGGTACTCCTGCAGAGATTTTCCCTTTTTTGAAAATTGATCTTTTGACCTCACTTTAAATATTGTCTCCGTCAGATTGCCCTGGAGAAGCTTGTGAGAGTCTCCAGGTAGCACTCAAGTTATTTTCATAAGTAGCCCATCATGCCAGACGTTATCAAACGAAAGGGAAATGTCAATAAATAAAGCTGAACAATATTTCTTATTGTCAAATGCAGATCTAATAACAGTGACAATTCTGTGGACTTGCTTAATAGGACTATGGTGCGCACGAAAACCAAACTGATGGTCCGGGAGTATGTTTTTTTCATTAAGGTAAGGTTTTAAAGACGAAACGAATAATTTTTCAAACAACTTTGATAAAATTGACAGTATGCTAATGGGCCTGTATGACGTAATCTGAGTAAGGTCTTTACATGGTTTAGGGATCATAACGATTTCAGACATCTTCCACGAACATGGGAAGAAGCCAAGTCGTAACATGGCATTAAATACGAATAGCAAAATTCTCACAGCATAATTAGGTAAATTTCTTATCATTGATCCTGCAATACAATCAGGTCCGGGTGATTTTTTCATATCTATATTTTTAATTGTGGACTTTAATAAATATAGCAGAAATTTCATAAGATTAATGACAGTGTCAGATATGTGGAATAGTGAAGCTAATTGTGTCATGTGGTGTAAAACCCTTTTCTAAGTGGTTTGCGAGGGCATTTACTTTTTCTATTGAGTTTTTAGCTCATGTGCGGTTTCAAGCCTTTGTGGAGATTCGTAGGCAATAGGACATTTTAAGTGCCTTACAGCTTTCCACAGGCTATAGTCCGTGTTTCTTGTGGGATTCAAATTTTTTAAATATATCTCTATAGCGGAGTCGTGTTTCTGTCTCATTTTAATGCGTAAAGTATGTTTATTTGTGTCTTGATGTTAAGAGAACGACTATGTTGCCATTGCCTTTGGAATATTTTCTTTTCTCTGGGGAGATTTTGTATATGAGGCATTCATTGGCATTAATTTCTTTGCCTGACCATTTGCGTGGTGTTGTATTTCTGATTGCTGCCGCCACGACGTCCCTGAATTGATTTATAGTTTCTTGAATATCAGCGGGACGTTCGGACGTAAGCGAGAACTTACATACATTTTAAATTTTAACCAATTCGTGTACCTATTTGGATAGGAAATACTGTTTTCATGTGCAATGAAAATACTGCCCTGTAAAATAACAATTGTAGGTGAATGGTCGGAGGATAGATTATAGGACGAACTGACGAATACATTACATCAGGTCTAATATTTTTTATAATGGCAATGTTGAGATATTTCACAGCGTAAGTAAAACGGTCCAAACTTAAATTCAAATTCAGTTTTTTTTAAAGAGCTTAAATATCTAAAACAAAGTTAAATTAATTATAATAAAATTATCATACAAAATTCTTACTCCTCAACTACTGCAGCCTTTGTGTATTTATTGGCGAATGATAGAGTATGTGCGGGTAAAAGAAGACATGACGAGTAAAAATATTAAATAGTTACTGCTCCCGTATTTGTTTATTGACCAATTAGAACTCACCAAACAACGAACATCTGATCGCGGTCAGTTTGGGGAAAATGGGAAGACGGCAGGTTACTTTAGTTAATAGCAAAATCAATAAGATCTGGCAGCTTATTAAAGTATGTTGGCCAATAGGTGGGTTTACCTGCAGAAACGACGTCTAGCTTATTTGCTTTAACTGTATTGTGTCTCCCTATTGGGCTAAGAAGTCCGGAGACACAAAAGGTGTGATTTGCATTATAATCGCCGGCTGCAATAAACTTCTGTCCTAGTGAAGAACTTGGCGATTTCATGGTGTTCGATTTTGTGCCTGTGCGGATAGTATCCTGATGAGACTGTAATTTTGAAATCAGTTAGATTTATAGTGGTCGCTTGTACAAAGTCTTCGCTGAATTCTGGCTTTGGAAAATGCCTTACGTTCTTACGCGCTATGACGGCGGTGCCACCACTTGCCCTTCCACTCGTATGCTTAGAGTCGTATGCATTTCAGAGACCAAGAGTATGTCTATTTTCTGTGTTAGCAGAAAAGGGTCAACTTTATATTCATGTTGGGAGAGCCCGATTGCATTCCAAAAGCATATTTTTAACTGGTCCATTTTTTGCTAAGCAAAACATGCACTTGCGCATCACTTCTTGAAACATACCCTGCATTGTTGTCATAAAGTTGTTTATTTTTTGAATTAGGTTTTCGATTGAACTCGAATTGTTTGTAAACGATATCTGTGAACCCTTTTTCAAGATGTGGGAATAAGAGTGTTTTTGCACGAACTGACTTTTCGCATCACGATTAGCATTAGCTGAGTGTGCATCATTTTTCAGTGCTGGGGAATACGAATAATTAGGTTTAGTGTGTGGTACGTTACCAGGTTGTGTACTAGCTATAGATTCGGCACGAAGTCTAGGAAATTGGGAAGCCTTATATAAGTCATATTGTGGTTTGCGTACGATTTTTGACGTGTTGGAAGACTTTACAGCCCCTATAGTTTGCAGTGTGATTTTCGCCGAAGTTGCTGCATTATTTTTTACGTGTTGGAAGATTTTACAGCCCCTATAGTTTGTAGTGTGATTTTCGCCGCAATTGCTGCATCTTTCTTACTTGGGATCAGTTTCGGAATAAGTGCACTCTGAAGTTCGGTGGGTGTTCCCGCAATTTGCAATAAGTGTACCCGAATTCCTGGTAATTGATGCACTGGCGGGGACTATTACGTTTTAATGGCGCTTCTACCGTTATTCTTCTGTTAAGTAGGTAACGTAAGTTGCAAATTGGGTGGACGGAGTTTTTCGATTTCATATAAGTTGCATCAAATACAATCGCAACTCGATGCATAGGTTGGCGAACTATATTTTTGTTTAGGAGATTGTGCACTGACCTTACGATGTAACCTTTCGCTTCTACGGCACTTTTTATTTCCTCAGTGGGAACGGAACTGTCTATGCCCTTTACAATAATGCTCAAACCTTTAGCACTTTTTAATTGATACGTATAATAGCTTTGCTTTTCTGATTCAAGTCGGCTTACGATGAGCCGATAATTTTTTTCCGTATGTGCTTGGATTTTCGTTTCTTGGACTTGCCTCCGTCGAATGGTGGCGACGTAGGCAGCGGGTTCCCTGACGGCGGGTTGATCATCGTCGTCATTAGAGGTAGAATGTATGGAGAATCCATTTTCACTTACCGGCTTTTCAGCTACATCAGAACTTTTATATTGTTTCGCTGTACGATCTTGTTGCGAAGACTCAAGACTGGCCTTTCTTTTGGTTAGGATTATATATCGATCCATATTTGTTTGCATTTTTGTACGGGATTTTTGTATTATCTGTTTCGTTGCACTGATATTGACATGATTATACTGGCGGATAATGAACGCGTTGGTCTGGTGGTTAAAAAAGCAATGTCATCTTTTTTTTATTATATAATTTGTTCATTGTATTATTAGCATCTGTATAACTAAGAGTAATAAGCATTGTTGTCATTACGTTTTATATTGTGATCATTAATGTTTGGTGCATTCATAAACTATCAATGGAATGTTTTTAACGGTTTAAATAACCATGCACTATTTCTTGTTGTTTATTTCCGTTTTTATTTCTTTGGTTTTTTTGTATCTTGTTTAATGGAATTTTTTGATAAAAAAAAAGTTTCGTACTATAGTTAACCACGGTCACAACTGTGACAAGTGAGCTATATTCGTCTGTACGAAATCCATTAAAAGTGACAATCTGGTGTGCAATTTGGTCAGGAGGAATCATTGGACCTTATTTCTTTGAAGGACGTAACGATAATTGTCAATGGGGAGCGATATCGTGATATGATTGAAAACTTTTTAACGCCACAGCTGCATGCTTTGGGCTTAAATTACATGTGGTTTCAACAAGACGGTGCCACATCGCATACAGCCAGGAGTACAATGGAATTACTGCGAGACCTCTTTCCAAAACAAGTTATTTCCAGGAATGGTGATATTGATTGGCCTCCACGGTCGCCTGATTTGACTGCTCAGGACTTTTTTTGTGGAGATATCTGGAAAGCAAAGTTTATGCAAACAAACCATTAGTGATGAAATTAATGAAATACCGCGTGAAATGTGTGAGAATGTAATGAAAAATGTGTTCAAAATGGCTTGAATTTGTGAGGGTAACAGAGGCGGCATTTATCTGATATTGTATTCCATACATAATTGCCGATATTAAATAAAACATTTATCAATATACGATCCATTCTCTTTTATTTAATCAAAAATTATAAACAAACAAAGTAGTATACTCTCCCGGCGGACACCCTGCACTTTCGCAAATATACTGGACACCCTGTGACAAAATATGTTTCGTTTGAATCTATTTTGTACTATTTGTGAAGCTCATGGTATGGCAAAATTATATTGATCTCGCATTTACTGTGTAAAAAGAACAGCAAATGATAAATTCTTTGTCATGCCCTAAACTACATACGAATTTCCCATCACATTTTTCGGTAACTTGCACACACGTTCATTGTAAGAGCGAACAATGATGATGTTTTTTTTATAAATGGTCCTTGTGAGTAGTTAACTAGAGCAGCGTTATGAGTAATGGAAAAACAGGTAGCGCGTTAGCTGCTATGCGAAATACTATTCTTTTTAACACTAATCGTAAAAAATTAGACCGATTATGGAGAAAATTAACCACAAATATTTTTGAGTTGTTAACTCGACAAAATAAAACGCCTTGCATCCTCTAGGGGCAGTATTAGTTGGTTTATAAGTCGTTAATAAATCAAAAATATTTTTGACGAACAAAGCAGAAAGTTGGTACTACATGTGGAAAATGCCTTCCGTGTTTTTTACTTAACATTTCCAAAAATTCAAAACGCTTGAAAATTTTGTGGTATTCGTAGTAGTATTTGTTCAAGACAGCTCAGTGTTTCAAAAGTCGAAAACTTCAACATGTTGCTCAATTTTCAAGCGAAGCAATGGTTACAAAAGTAAATATAGAACACTAGAGACCAACAATGCAATACATCCACGCTCATATCTTCATTAAAGCAAAGGTTAGTCCGCGCCATCTTAGGAGGGTTTTATAGACATTCCTATATACTCCTCAACTGTAACGTGGTTACGACGATGATCAAAACCTTGCTCTATATCGACGCAAAGATGACAAACATCAATATTAACCAATAAGATTATCTGTAGTGAAAACTGATGCCAACATGAAAACTGATGAAACATAGTGTAGCGGGAAGCTAGTAATGCTCCCCAAACGGGTTTACCACGGATAATTTGGTCAAAGTAAATGCAAACAAGGAAATATGTATTTCCCGAAATCGACATCAATATGTGCTATCCGCAGTAGAACAACAATATTGACCAACACTTCTAGAAATAAAGAGGATAGTTTCGGATTTGAATCCGACTTATGGAAATCCGATTTATAGAGCACATTCTAAAGGCATCGTATGAGAAGACTCTCAGGGAAGAAAAGAAAAAAAATCAAAGCGGAATTTTAAAAAAGAAGATCTAATCATTGATGTAGCAAAAGTTGGAGTCGGCATCACGAATGATGACAACACGGCTAGGAGATTCGCCGATCCAAATAACAGCAGAGGACTTAGATTCAATAAATAAATTTAAGGTCATACAGCGGATAATTATGATAAAGACGCTTCAAAATTTGGCAAATATGCGAATCTGACTAATTCTTTGTATCCATGGAGGGCTACGGTTCTCACAGTTCGCAAGGTTTCAATGCATAGGGAGCAGATTATAATGCACCGCATACTAACGACTGTTATAAGAAGCAGCTCGGAAAAACAAGGAGTATAGGTATTATAGGCAGCATTACACGAGGAAGTGATCACGAGAATGTACCAATGAAGATGTGTTTAAAATTCTGCTTATCTGAACAGGCTTGCACATTTCATAATTGAAAATTCAATTCTTTTATATTTAGTTCTTAATTCTTTAGTTCTTAAATTAATAGACTATATACCAAAGTACTCTAAGTCAAACGGTCGCTGACTATGTCAATTAGCATTATTATAAGGACCTGAACAAGCGGCATAATGCTTCAAAAAAATTATAATGATTCTGTACCAAATAGAGATGTTTCTGATATTGTTGATATTGTAACTCAGTATAATTTGCAGAACAATTTTTGCTCAAATAATAGTCAAAAATGTTTGATATTAATATTCTTAGCAGAGCGATCACCAGATTGCGAAAAATATTAATAATAAAAAATCTTATGGATTTGATTCCATCACAAATTTGTATATTAGGAAACTGGCAGTAAAACCACATGCATATCTTACAATAATATTTTACAAGTGCATTATTAACTCTTGTTTTCCTAATTATTGGAAAATATTAAAAACTTCCTAAGGGGTCAATTTTTGCCCCTCATCATTTATTATTTCTTTAATATTTTATATTTCTTTAATATTTTCCTCATTTTAGCAGTAATTATGTAGGCCTATTTTTTTGCTGATGACTCATTGATTTATTACCACATGGAATTTCCACAAACTACTTTACGACTGGTTTCAGATCATTTAGCTGTTGTGAAAAATTAATACGATCTTTGGGGAATAACTCTGAATGCTTAAAAATGCGAAGCTATATGTATAGGGAATACTTCTGGAAAATGTCGAAGGTTTGCAGTTCCAAAGTAAACTTTAACTCGATGGCGTTCAAATTCCATATAGAGGAAAAATAAAAAATCTCGGTATAACATTTCATAAACTTCTTAAATTTAATAATCATGCCAAAATCGTGCTAACGTAATTACTCAGACCCCTTTCAGACTAGCAATGTTTTCTTTGACAAAGTTTCTTGAATTCTCTTTTAAACTTTGTCTTGTGTTCAGACAGGATAATTTTACTTTGACAAAGTCTGTTTCTTTTGTTTGTATGTTTGTCAAATATAAAGAGTAGCCATATTAATTCGGTTTACGAACTAAAAACACAAAAGGAATTTGCGAGTACAACAAGTTTTGTACCAACCCCCTCTCTCCTTTCCATTCTCCTCGGCAAACTCAAGACTTTGCTAAGAAAACTTTGCTGGTGTGAAAGGGGTCTCAATAACAAAAGATTCTCAAAATATTTTAAAATTCTAATGTATAGTACAAGACATGTATAATACCGGTACTTTTGTACGGTTTTCCAATTTGGTTAAATATCTCCCCGAGAATAATAACGAGTTTAAAATTTTAGATAGAAAATTTTAAAGTCGCAGTAATGGAAAACCTATTGTTTATTCGGGATCTAATATAGCACCTTATGGTCTTTATGATTGCGATATATTGAGCAGGTTTTTAACTAGATTAAAAGTTTTACGAGAAGAAAAATATGTTAAATATTTTTAATGATCAGTTGGTCGAATACAAATTGTTTATCACTAATAAGTTACTTCAATGAATATCAGGAACACAGAGACTCATTATACTATTTTAACTTTATGTAAATATACGCATATGGATTCAAATATTTTGTTTTTTTGTTTGAGTTTTTAATTTTAATACAGTTCTAAAATAATTTTAAATAAATTTAGTTCAAGATATATTCTCTGAAGCCGCAGTAGCAGGAGCGTGGAAAAGAGTTTTACTTTGTCAGGGATTATTGTACACTAGTAGTGGTAATTTATTTGATCAATATGCTTCATCGTAACAAAAATAACACTACTTCAGCTCGCAACAACAATAATACTACTTTTATTAATAATAACAGTCAACATTTTGTCAATTATCCCTAGTACATCAAAGGTTGTACACGTCAGTTCTGCTGAGACAAATTTAAGTGAATTAAACTAAAAAAAGTCGCTACAAACAATCGTTAATCCCATTGCTCCTCACAAATTTAAATTTATACCACCCAAAAGATATGTGCTTTCTATCCCGTTTTGCTTCTAATACAACAATTGAAGATATAAATTACTTCATTCAAAGAAAATGAAATTCAAACTTGGATATCAAAACGTACAATATTTCGTACTCTAAATTGAAGATGATCACATCGTTTAAAACAACTGTTTGATTTTATTTATTTGAGACATTAATTTTTTTTAACTTTAATTATAATATTTTATTTAATCTTTTCTTCTGTCATAACTAATTTACTGTGTTAAAATTCTAATAAACTCTCTACTATTAGGTTTAAAAGTCCCGTCTCTCTAGGCTCAATGTGTCTGTTTTTTCAGTCTCTGGTGCTCATGAAATTACAGTAAATCGCGTGCTAGGGTTTTGAGATGAACCACTAGTTATACAAAATAACATAAAGTAATAACATAAAAACACGTAAACATAGCAATTAAATTCAGTATTACGTTATATTAAGTACATAGGCAAATAATAACTTGAATAAAAAAGTATAACTACTTCTTTTGCCACATACATTTTGTATTTTTTTTACATAATTTATTAACTCTTTTGCTTTATTTGTGTGCAAAAAAGTTTGAAAATCTTTGCAAATTTCATCAAAGCTTAATCTTATTAGAATTTCAGCCTTTATTAAATCGAAAGACATTCTATGTCTAATTGGAGTTAGGAAAAGATATAATCTAAACACTTGCAAATATATGTAGTTGTAATTTTATTGTGTTCAGAATGCAATTTTTCTGTACAAAAAACTAATTTCATTATAAAAGAATATAAAATATGAAAAAACTGGACTGATTGCATTTTTCCTGGAAACTGGACTAGACATAAAAAACTGGAAAATCCAGGCGAATCCAGGCCATCTGGCAAGGCTAGTTAGGACCTATTAATCCGTGTAGTTGAATTGAATGACGGGACCAAGTGAGGCTTCTATCTAGGTGGATACCTAAATATTTAACGTGTGTCTCCGCTGGAACAGTGGTATTTGTTATCCTTATTGGGTGGAGTGAGGGAAAACATTACGTGAGCACCTTTCGAAGGATTTACCTTAAACCTCCACTTATTCAACCAGTCCTCTAGCTAATTAATGTTAGATGATTATATCCGTTGGATCATTACTGATACATATAAGTGCAGTATCGTCTGCAGACGTTCTATCAGCCAAATAGCTACTAAGAACCTTGAGGGAGTTTACAGGAAGAACTCGAGTTATTTTCGTGAGTAGCCCATAATGCCAACTTTATCAAACTCCTGGGAAATGTCAATAAAGTAAGCTGCGCGGTATTTCTTATTTTCGAATGAAGATCTAATAGCAGTGACAATTCTATGAACTTGCTCAATAGTACTATGCTTCGTACAGAAACCAAACTGAAGCTCCGGGATGTTCTGTTCATTAAGATAAGGAGTTAGTACAGAGACGAATAACTTTTCAAATAACTTGGACAAAATTTAGAGTAGGCTAATAGGCCTCTCTGATGTAATCTGGCTTGAGGCATGTCCTGGTTTTGGCCATGAAGAGCATGTGAAGATGCCAACGCGCAACGTGGAATTAAATATAAATAGTAAACTTCCCAGAGCTAAATTAGGTAAGTTTCTTATCATTGACCCTGTAATAAGATTTGGGTGACTTTCTCATATCCATATTTTTAATTATCGATCTAATGAAGGTAGCCGAAATTGAATATTAGTTGGATTACTCAAAGGAATGATCTGAGATAAGTGAGAACTTACATACATTAAATTGTTGCGTTTATATCAAAATAAACGTTAATTCGTAGGGATCGTTTGATAGCTGGAATTAAAATACACAGTCCTTAATGATTCGGCAATTAACCGAGTAACTATTCACTACTTATTTATACTGTAAACTTAACACTTTTGTGTACACACAGCTGTTCGCTCTATGAAATCTTAAAGTCAACTCTCTCTTTGCGGTGGATTGCGCCTTTATATACGTGATATTGCGGATCATTTATTTAATTTGCTGCCTTAGTAGTCTTGTATATAAGTTCGTGTGTTTGTGTATCTTCTGTTTACTGTTTAGTTCTGTATTAGTTGTTTTTGTTTCTACATTAAATCGCGGTTCGGGGAATTTTACTCTAACTTGTTGTTTTTGCTTTATGTTTATAACATTGCGTATTTGTGCAATAAGTCGATTCACACCAATTTCTTGCTGACAATTATTTTTTTATGATTTAACTAAACATCTTCGATTATTACTTCGTAACAATATTTTATTCAATTCTTGTTTTTATTTGTGTAAAAGTAATGGCTTCAGATGTAGTGGAAAAACTGTCGTGTAAATTAATGATTGTGAGTGAATGATCAGAACATAAGTCGTATGATGAACTGACTAAAATTTGCTTGCGTCTGATGTTTTTTACAATAGCAAAATCGATAAGGTCTGGCAGCTGGTTAAAGCCTGTTGGCCAGTAGGTGGGTTTACCTCCAGATACGACATCAAGCTTATTGGACTGAACTATCTTATACAGCTGTCTCCCTCTAGAGGTAATGAGTCTAGGCCCCCCACTAGGCGTGCTTTGCACAGTAGTCTCCAGCTGCAAAAAACTTTTGTCATAAAGTAGCAAAGGACCTGGCAAATTGATCGTCTTGAATCTTATGTTTAGATGGGAAATACACAGAAGAGACTGCAATTTTAAAGTCAGCAAGATTTTAGCATAAAAATTCGTCGCTAAATTCTGGTATGGGAAAATGCCTTATGGTTTTGCGCACTAAAACGGCAGTGCCGCCATATGCTCTTCCACTTGGGTGTTTAGTGTCGTATAGAAAAAATTCATTACTCTAAAGTATATCTTTTTCCTGTGTTAGCAGGAAACGTTCCACTTCATATTTATTGTGGGTAGAGCCTTTTGTCGTTTCAGAAGCATATTTTCAACCCGTTCATTTTTTACTTAGCAAAATTTGCAGCACCATGTTTTAGGTTCGCATTAATTCTTGAAACATACTCTGCTCAGTTATCATAAAACTGTTCATGGTTTGTATAAGATTTTCAATTAAGCTCGAATTATTCGCACCCTCTTTTAAAACGTGGGCATATGAATATTTTTTCGAGTTAGAACTTGTCGCATCACGATACCATTAGGTAATTGTGCATCATTTTTCAGTGGTTGCACATACGATTAGTTCGGTTTAGTATATGGCTGCGTGCTAATAATAGAACCAGCATGAAGGGAGGGAAATTTGAAAGCCTTACACTGTTGAAATTCGGGTTTTCGTAGTATTCGAATCTTTACATGTTAGAAGACTATAATTTGCAGTGTGATTTTAACCGCAGTTGCTACATTTTTTGACCTTTGAGTCTGTTTTTGAGAAAGTGCATTCTAAAGTTCGGTGGGCGTCGCAGCAAACAACGCAAACTGATGGTAACATGCAGTAAGTTCTAATATGACCATATTCCAGGCAGTTGGTGCACTGACGAGGACTATTACATTTCAGTGACTATTCTACAGTTAGTCCTATGTTGAGAAGGTAAGGTAACTTGTAGAGTGGGCGGAGTTTTTTGGATTTTATATGAGTCGCTGCGTTGAATACAATCTCAACACGATGCATTGGGAAGCTTTATTATTGCTTAGCATATTGTGTACTGGCCTTACGTTATACCCTTCTGCTTCTACAGCGCTTTTTATTTCCTCAATAGGAACATAACTGTCAATGCCCTTTATAACAACTACCAAACTTTTGGCATTTTTTAGCTGGTAGGCATAATAACTTTTTTTCGGCGTTAAGTCTTCTTTCAATGAGCCTTTAATTCTTCTTCTTGTGTGCTTGAATCTTGGTTTCTTGTACTTCTACTCTCCGTATAGAAGCAACATAAAAGTTTTCCGTTACTACCAGTTGGGACAACAAGTTTACAATCCAATTTGAAGTTTGCTCGCGTAATCTGTTTTCACTTCCCGAAGTGTCGTTTATCGAACTCATTGTTCTACTTCGTTTGAGTAAAGACGTACTTCACTTTAAGCGCATAATTTATATTCATTTAAGGTGACTTTTTTTATTTTAAAAATTGAACAAGTGCAGAGACACAGTTAACAGTTAGTAACAACAACAAAATAAATAACAAAAAATAAAAAGCATTATAATATAGTGTGTGATAAAAAAATACAATAACAAAGTGCATGGTTAAACCTGTTTAAACAATTAATAGTGAGTGCATGAGCGCACCAAACATTAACGAAAAAAATACAAAAGGTAATAACAACAATGCTTATTACTCTTTTTCTTACACAAATGCTAATAATGCAATAAACAATATAAACAATAAAAAAAAAAGATGACAGTGCTTCTTTAACCGCCAGGCCAATTGACCGAACGCGTTCATTATCAGCAAATATAAATATATCTGCTACAGAAAAACAAAAAATAAAACTAATGAAACAAATAATACACAAAAAATCGCACAAGAAAAAGAACCAGATACTGTATCTAAACGCGTGCAAACTGGTATGGATCGGTACATAACCATAACGAAGAGTAAGGCGAGTCCTAAGTCTTCACAACCAGAGCGAACCGCCAAGCAATATAATGGTTCTCATCAAGTAGCTGCAACATCGGTAAGTGAAAATAGATTTTCTGTCCTTGCTACCCCGGACAATGAAAATGCCGAACCCACTGTAAGGGAACAAAAACCCCCACCAATCTACTTGCGCGAACAAACATCAAATGCAATTGTAAATATGATGTCCCAACTCGTAGGCAAAGAAAATTTCTATGTGGCTTCTGTACGAAGAGGACAGATACAAGAAACGAAGATCCAAGCCCACACTGAGAAGAATTATCGCCTAATCTCAAGTCGTCTCGATGCAGATAATAAGAGCTATTATACGTATCAACTAAAAAGTGCTAAAGGTTTGATCGTCATTATAAAGGGCATAGACAGTTCTGTTCCCACTGAGGAGATAAAAAGTGCCATAGAGGTGGAAGGTTATATCGTAAGGTCAGTGCACAATATTCTAAATAAGAATAAAGTTCCCCAACCTATGCATCGTGTTGAAATCGTGTTTAATGCATCGCAACTTAAATCGAAAAATTCGGTTCATCCAATATATAATTTGCGCTACCTTTTGAACAGAAGAATAACGGTGGAAGAGCCTCTAAAACGTAACGGTCCCCGTCAGTGTACTAATTGCCAGGAATTCGGACACACGAAAACCTACTGCAAGCTACCATCCGTATGCGTTGTTTACGGTGATGCGCACCGGACTTTGGAATGCACTTCTTCCAAAACAGACCCCAAGGTCAGCAGCAACTGTGGTGAAAACCATACAGCAAATTACAGGGGCTGCAAAGTATTTCAATATGTAAAAGATAATGCGAAAGTCGTACGCAAACCTGATTATGAGCAATATAAAGCTTCCCAATTTCCTCGGCTTCATGCTGGTTCTGTTGCTAGTACACAAGCTACACAGCCATACACTAAGCCAAACTTTTCATATGCCCAAACATTGAGAAATGATTTACCTAATGTGAATGCCCACGTCTTAAAAGAGGGTGCTCAGACACCCCTCACCAGCAATTCGGGCTCGATCGAGAACTTAATACAGACAATGAATAATTTCATGACAACTATGCAGGGTATGTTTCAGGAAATGATGCGAACCCAAGACATGCTTCTGCAAGTTTTGCTTGGCAAAACATGAACCAGTTAAAAATATGCTTCTGGAACGCTAACGGGCTCTCCCAACATAAATATGAAGTAGAACACTTCCTGCTAGCACATGATATAGACATACTATTAGTCTCTGAAACACACTTCACTATAAAAAACTGATTTAGAACTGATGGGTATTTTATATATGACACCAAACACCCAAGCGAAAGGGCATGTGGTGGGACTGCCCTTATAGTTCGAAAAAACGTAAGGCATATTCCATTGCCTGAATTCAGGGAGGCCACAACCATAAATCTTACAGATTTTAAAATTGTAGTCTCATCAGTGTATTGCCCGCCTAGGCATAAAATCGAACACCATGAATTTGCCAGGTTCTTTGCTACGCTAGGGCAAAAATTGATTGCCGCTGGCGATTACAATGCAAAGCACACATATTGGGGATCCTGACTCCTTAGTCCTAGAGGTAGGCAGTTGTATTATACAGTTGAAGCAAACAAGCTTGACGTCGTATCTGCCGGTAAACCCACCTATTGGCCCACAGACTTTAATAAGTTGCCAGACCTTATTGATTTTGCTATAGTAAAAAACATCAAACGCGATCAACTCTTAGTTAATTCATCCTATGACCTATCTTCTGATCATTCACCTACAATTGTTATTTTACACGACAGTTTTGCCACTGCACCTAAAACCCTTAGTTTCTACACGAACAGAAACACGAATTGATTAAAATTTAAAATGTATGTGAGCTCTCACTTACCTTTGAACATCCCACTGAGAAATCCAGCTGATATTCAAGCAGCTGTAGACCATTTTACAGACGTCGTGATTACCGCAACGCCAACAAAGTCATCAGCCAAAATAATAACGTCATTGAGAAAAGAAGACAATGGCAAAATAGTCATTCCCCACGCATAAAAATGCAAATGAACTTATGCCAAAAAAACTTACGGAGTAAATTGAGACAGAAACACCAACTCGCTATCGACAACTTTTTAAAAAACTTGGATCCAATGAAAAACACGGATTATAGTCTGTGGAAAGCTGTAAAGCACTTACAATGTCCTATTGCTTACGAATCCCCTCTAAGACTTGCAGACCGTACTTGGGCTAAAAACTCAAGTGAAAAGGCAAATGCGTTCGCAAAGCACTTAGAGAAGGTTTTCGTACCACATGATACAGGTAATTCCACTATTCCAATTATTAGCGACATCGTGAATGATCCTATGAAATTTCGGTTGTCTTCTTTAAAATCGACAATTAAAAATACGGATATGAAGAAATCACCTGGACCTGATCGTATAACAGGATCAATGATAAGAAACTTGTTATTTATTGCCATTTGATGGCCACCAGAGACTAAAAAGAACTGACACATTGAGCCTGGCAAGGCGACTCTCTCTACACAATAGAAGATAGATTTTTAAGATTTGAATACAAAAAATTAGTTATTACGTTGGTACTAACTAGTAAATAATAATTTAGAAATAAGATTTGAATACTTATTGTGATTTTCTTTTAATAGAAAGATTCAATAAAATACAGTATAAAAAAAACTTCCCGATGTTGTAGCTACTTTAGCACTTTGGTAGTGTTTCGTGCCTTCCTGCTGGGAATACTTAGGACTGGATTTTCCTTTGATCCATACCTGTTTGTATGGTATTTTTTTATATTACCTGTTACGTTGGTTTGTTATACCATATTTGCTATAGCACCTGTAATGTTTTGTTGTTTAAATTTAGTTTCTTCTGGTGTTGTTATCTCCGAAGATATGTATGTTCAAATTTGCAGACAATGAGTGCGACCGCCTGGCGGTTAAAAGAGCACTGTCATCTTTTTTATTATTTATATAGTTTGTTGCATTATTAGCTTTTGTATAACTAAAAGAGTAATATGTGAGAACAAACGCTTTTTTTGCCCTTTGGTGCAAATTTAAATAAACTAAAGACCTTCTCAAACATTTTACTTTATTTTCACTTCAAAATTTAATTGTACACACTTCTATGTTCCTTTACTATGATAGACAGATTGACTAGTGGTTTACAAAATATTTCGTCTTTGTATATTTTAGCACACAAGAAAAACCATCGCTCCTTTTGACTAAATTTAAATGCGTGTCGCGATGAGCGGTACTTTATTATTTATGTTTGTTAGAATGTACATATATACAGGACGCACATATTTGTGTTTGGTTGTGATATACATATAACATTACTAATTTCTTAAGCAAAAACAGAATACCCAGTAGGAAATTAACTGTAGGTTCTGAACAGGTAATAAGGATTGTTATTATTCCCTTTTATATTTTTTTCATTAGTGTTTAGTGCGCTCGTGCACTGACTATTAATTGTTTAAACCGGTTTAACCGTGCACTTTTTGTTATTGTTTTTAAAATACAATGTTATGTTGTTTTTTACTTCTTTGTTTTTACCAACGGTAAACTGCGTCTCTGCACTTGTTAAATTGAATTTTTTAAATAAAAAAGTCACCTTATATGAATATTAGTTATGAGCTTAATATGACGTATGTACATCTGTACTTAAACACGGTCACTTGGTTAATGACATTAATTAACAAATTTTTTTGGCCTGATAATACTCTTCTGAAAGATATCTAACCGACAATGTATCAAAGAGGATAATATCGTAAGAGTGCCGAAAACCATATCAAATTTTCTTAAAAAGTAGATTACAAAAAGTATTGCCTGTAATAAGTATTCAAATCTTAATACACTATTAACATATCGACTGTATACTCAGATGTGATAAGTATAATGACGGCACTAGTATACGGTGATACAGCGATTTTTTCTCTTATAAACCAATAGACCAATTTTGACTTTTAAACGTTTTATCTGTTAAATAGCTCTTCAGATAAGCTTGTGCCAGTTTTCAGGTAATAAACAAGGCTGAACAATATTGCTTATTTTCATATGTTTGAAATACGTTTTTTTTTTTTTTTTTTTGGTATTGTATCGTGGCATATAAGTAGAAATTATATGTTTACGTGCTCATAGTTCGGGTTGAGAACCACCTCACCGGCTCGGACAACATCCACATGCTTTTTTAACTGTTTTCTTTAGGGGTCTTTGGGAATTCTCAAAAAGTACTATTTTAGAGATCTAGCAGCGTAACACACACTCATATATATATACTTACTGCCCCTCGTTGTCAAAAATTTGCAACCAGACGGTTTATTGCTATTTCTGAGGGTCCAACCACATATTAAAAAAACGACGATATGCACGCTGAGTCAAAACAATGGATCGTTGATTTGAAAAATAAAGCTCAGCAATTTGGGCACGTTGTTCAATTGAGTACTGCTCCATTTTAAATTCCCCAAGTCTTCTTTACAAAACACTGAAAAGAAAACATTATAATAAAAAGGTTATAAGCAAATCAAACCTCTTCGGTAAATTTGGGCCACCCTGTACTATGTCTGGCTCAAAATCCAAACTGATGGCCGGGATGATATTTTGACCAGTGAGATGAGGCTTTAGACACGAAATAAATAACTTTTCAAACAATATTGATCAAATTGACAGTAGGCTAAGGAGCCTGTAATCTGGTTTAAGTCTCCCCCTGGTTTAGGAAGCATAACAATTTCCGAAATCATCCAAGAGCATGGGAAGAAACTAATTCACAACATTGCGTTTGTAAATTGTAAAACTTTCACAGTACAACTAAGTAAATACCTTATCTTTCTCTTTATCTTTTTTAATACGATTTGGGCCGGGAGATTTTCTCATATCAAGAGTTTGAATTGTTGATTTTAATAACTATAGCCGAAGGTTCATAGGATCAATCACAGGGTCACTGATATTTGGAATATTGAAACTATTTACGTCATGTGGTGTGAAAATCTCTTCTAAGTGATTTGCGAGGGCATTTACATTTTCAATTTAGTTTTTAGTCCATGTTGATAGCAGTTCATAATTCCTGTTCTTCTGAAGAACTTTGTTTAAATAAAAATTCTTAATCAAATTCGTTAGTAAATATAAGTCTAAAATTTATTCATTGAAATATTTATTACCTACTCCTATATTCCTCCTTGCCAAACTAATGACCAACTTGTTTATACTAAACATTTAAAACGAATAGTGTCTACTGTATTAATATGTAAGTCCGGTGATTAAATTTTGTTTTTGGTGGCTTTAATATACCCAACCTTTCCTAAATTTTTTTTACCGGGATCGTTTTAATGCTATTGAGTGGATGGATATCTTCTTAAATAAACTGCATAATTTATGTTATTTAAAGTCAATTTTAAAAACTTTTTCTCTAGTTTTTACAAATAATACAATTTAACGTTCCCTAATGAGTACTGCACCCGTGGTTGTACCGAGAAATCGTAATCACTACACTTTTGTCTTAATACTCGTATTTCTTTTTGACGTTCAACCGTAAAAGCCAACCAAAACGATCAAGTCCTCTGCTTTCAAAAAGATAATTATGACGATTTAAATCACCATCTACTCGTATACGATACAAACTGACTGGATTTGTTATTCAACTCATATGTCCCTTCAAATTATATTGACTCATACACTTTTATAAAATATATATAGGATTGTGTCCCACAAATTCAAGTTTATACCAAAACTGTAACCGTTTGGAAATTAAAACGATAGTGTCTTTTAAAAAATATAAAAAGAAATGCTTTAAAAGTTATAAATATTTGGGCTTACTCTGTGACTACTTAAAATGTGCTGTTTCACGTGTTAATTACAATTCAATTTTTTTATACTTAATTTAAATTTATTGAATCTTTCTACTGAACGAAATTTACAATAAGTACTTAATCTTATTTCTAAATTACTACTTACTTAGTACCAATGTAATAACTAATTTTTTGTATTCAAATCCTAAAAATGTATCTTCTATTGTGTAGAGAGAGCTGCCTCGCCAGGCTCAATGTGTCAGTTCCTTTTAGTCTATGGTGCTCAAATTGCAATAAATTGCGATCAAAAATGTTGGGATGTGCCACTAGTTTCTTTATTTTGGACGTGTATGTTTTAACTTCTTTCTGGATAGTAGGAACTTCTAGATCCCTATGAATGTTTTCATTTCAGTACACAGGGGGTGCATACGATAAGACGTAAAGTCATGGATTGTCTTCTCTTTAATGTCTTTATTTTAGATGCACAGACAGTACCCCACAGCTGAATGCCATACTGGCTTAATAGCGGATTTGTGTAAAAGACCTTTAATAAATTAGGACTTATTAGCCGATGTGATTGATTTGTTTGTGTGTACAAAAGAAGTGTTAAGTGTACAGTGTCAATTAGTATTAAAGAGTTGTATATAAGAGTTTTAAGCACCGAATAAAACAGTGTACTGATAAAATCATAAAAGAGTGTGTATTTTAATTTTTACAATTAAACGAACCCTTCAAAATAACATTTATTGTGGTAATAAACGTAACAATATTATATGTGCATATATATTTATTGAATGCTTATTTCGAAAATTTGTCAAATAAGTTCTTAATAAAAATTTTTTATTTTTTATGAATACAGGCGTAAATATTTAGTAATAAAAATTTAAACAAATACAAAAAAAAACCCCTGCAAAACACATCAACTTACATTTATTTTCGTATGTAAATAGTGCCCGGATTCGTATGAAAATATTAGTGCCCAAGTTAGGGTTAAATCTATTCCTTTCTCCTGCTCTACAGTAGCCCGGCGCACTGCACAAATAGGAATGCCTTTAGAACGTACTATTATTGAAAAGTTGAAAAATTGCTAATTCTTTTTAATTTGTCTAGATGAAAGTACCGGCATTAACTACGTTTGTGAACTTGTAATTTGTATTCGTTGGGTAGATGCCAATTACAAAGTTTTTGAAACAACGTCCACCCTTGAAAGTTTTTATGGAAATGTAACAGGCAAGTTTTTGTTCGACATCGTTAGTGAAAAACTATTTTCAATTGTAGACACAAAGAAGTTTGCAGCCGTTTGTACAGATGGTGCTAGCGTAATGACCGGTAGATGTGAGGGCTTTGTCGGACAACTACAAAAACATTGATTCTCATTTCAAAATTTTCACTGTATAATCCATCAGGTAGCACTTGAACAAACTTTCTTTCAGAACATTCTACTATGAAAGCAGCAGAGCGCATAATTAGTAGAATACGTGGCGGACATAATTCCTTCACTCATTGTAATGTTTTTAAAAACTAGAAAAGCTGCATATTGTGACCTTAAAATTTTCACTGAAGTTCGATGGCTTAGCCGAGGTGATTGCCTGAATAGACTGTTTGACATAAGGAAAGAGGTGGTAGAGTTTTTAGAGGTAGAAAGTATAGATATGTGCGAAGTACAATTATTAAAAGATTACGAATTCACCTTAGATTTAGCTTTTTTGTCAGATATAACAAACTTTTTAAATGAGTTTAATTTAAAACTTCCAGGAAAAGATAAAAGTATACTTGATATGTCTGAAATTCTTTTGTATTTCAAAACAAAATTATTTTTGCTGCTAACAGAAATTCGACCTGATGATTTTTGTAGTTTTACCAAAACTTCTCTTATTTATAACAAGCAAGTTTATGCTAAAAAATTTGACCATGTATCATTATTAGAAACCTTTTTTTATAATTTTCAAGGCCGCTTTAATGATTTTAAATGCATGCAGCCTTTGCTTGATGTATTCAAAAACCCTTTAAAGTTGTAACATAAGCAAGTTCGATTTACAGATTCAATTAGTGCTAATAATACTTAGATCTGAGGTAAAAGCTTTCGATAAAATTAATACTCTTGAGTTTTGGCAAAATTTAGATAGTGCAATATGTCCCCACCTCAAAAAATGTATTTAAAATATTTATCTTGGTTTCCATCTACTTAGTTACGTGAAAAATTTTTTTCAGACATGAAAACCATTTGTTCCAAGAATGACCTCGTCGAATTTAAAGAATATTTTACTAATTCGCAATTGTCATCCAACTATTAACATGGAAAGTTTAATTTAAAAATTATATTAAGGAATGGCACATGGTCAAACTTTTTAGTATCATTTTTCATGCTATATAAGTCTTCAAATTGAATTTTAGTTAGTAGCAAAAAAAATTTAAGAAATTTTCGGCCGTATAATGTATGTTTTTTATTTTCTTTAAAATTTAACTTACATTCATTTAATAAGTTGGTCATATCTGACAAAAATTCTAAATCTAAATTTTTTCCTTTTTTATTTTAAGTGTTTGACATTATGTTTGCTTGGTTAGCTCTCTCACCAATACATCTTCATTCTTATTTTTACATATCACTGATTTAGAATGTCATAAAAAGTTGTTCTACTAAACGAAAGGCAAACGTAAATGATTACTTAAATTAGAAATCCCGTAGCACTATAACGATTAGTAACTTATTTGCCGAATCGACTACGTGTTCGGATATTCAGTATAAAAATAGGTTATAACCTTATCCAATAACTGAAAATTAAATACAACAGTTTTGTTCGATCACAACACCACAGATCATATCAGCCATAAAGAGCTTAAAAATGTAATTTAAAAGAGGATCTGATGATATACCTAGTTGCCTTAAAGTTTTGTGCAAATACACTTGCTGTTCCATTATAAATAATATGTAACAATTCAATTTTTTCCATATTTAAAGGATTTATACACAATTCCACATTTTAAATCTCGCAAAAAATTGAGCGTTACAAACTGCAGAGCTATCGCCAAGATTAGTGTAATTCTTCAGCTTTTAGAAAAATGCCTTACGGATAATCCTTGTCATCAAATATAATCAATTTTAAAAATCTTTAACATCATACTACACTAGTAAACGTGAATTTAATATTATGAAATTAACTGATGTCATTTAAACGGACTTTTGTATAACATTTGACAAAGTAAAATCGGACTCACGGAACGAACTCTAAACTGGATAACGTCATACCAATAACCGTGTTCAACCATTTTCTATTGTATTCCTTTTTATTATTTCATTTATAATTTCTCCTATATATATATATATATATATATATATATATATATATATATGTATATATATATATATATATATATATATATATATATAGATATTGAATTTGCCGCAGAATAGCGGGTTTCCTTTTTTTTTATGGACGTTGGTACATATATATTAAGTTAATTTTAATTAATGTTTTTTCAGCTTAATAAGAACAGTGAATAAAACCACTACTTATGTTGAATTAAACCCGTAATTTAACCTAGCATTTTTATTTATATTTCCAAAATTAGCGTAAGGCGGCCCAGACCCTAACATATGGTCCTTCGAAAAAGCCCTACAGGAAAGAATTAGTGCGAAGCTCCCAAATTACGAAATGTCAACAATTGTCTCAACCCACAACAACAGGTATACCAAGAGTCACTTGGCAGAGATACTCATCAAACGAATTCTTAAGCTTACGGCAAAGTAATAAAAAAGAAACTCTATTGTGCACTACGTGTCATCGGAGCAGTCAACAGCTAAAAGGTTAACAGTGCATCGCAGAAACTAGAACATAATCAATAAAAAGTCTACAAGGCTGAGTATATCGGACAATATTGGGTCATAAACAGGAAAGAATGAGGTATGTACTGTGTTTATTAGTTATTTTGTGCGAATATACCTTTCTCTTCAACTCAAACGTCGAAATAGTGAAAAACTAAAAACAAAAAAAATTAGTTTAAAAAGTGTGTTTAAAATACATGAGATATTACCTATTACATTTCAAAAATTTCCCTAATTTTACCATCTCTAAAAATCCCACTAAATTCATACCACTAAAATATGGAATTATCGAAAAGTGTCATCATTAAATTTCAACAATAAAACTACGTACAAAAAAGAGACAACTACGTCTACATATAGAAGAAAAAGAAATTATACCGCCAAATGTTCTATTCAGTTTGTTCCTATTAGCACAGATTATCTCAAGTACGACCACAAGAAAAGACATTAAATCCTATAAAAATTAAAACTATTTATTAAATAAAAAGTGAAATTAAACTGGAATTAAAAAAAAATTGAACAACGTCAAATAATTAACAATAAAGACAATACAAACCCTTTAGAAAAAGAACGTAAGACAAACAAAAATCAGTGCAAATTTCACAAACAAAAGTTCAAAGCAACAAAATCAAAAATAAGCGGTCCGTGTTAAATACTTATAGAAGTAGAAAATATAAGCTGCAAATTAAAATAGTGTAGAAAGAAAAGGAACAATAAAACAATATTACACAAGTAACAACATTTTCAACATATGTATATTTTTAACAACAAAAAATACAAGGTAACGTATTATACAAAAAAAAAAACTACCACTAATTTACAACAAAAACAACGCAAGATTTAAAAATCATATTCAACTACAGGCGTGACGTCATCAAATTGTCTCAAAATACAGTGGCCAGAGGTTCCCTACCAAAAAAACTTTCAAGTGCTTAAACGGTGAGTTTTGTTTATTCGTATTTTTTTTTCGATTTCTGGTGGAAAACTCATAAACAAAATTGAAAATAAAAAAAGTAAAGTCAAATTAAACAAATTTTATTTTCCCTTAAATTTTTTCCTGCAACGCTTATTAGTAGCAAATTTTTCATTGAAAACTAAATAGGTTTTAAATCCAAAGGTGGTAAAATAAAATCAAATAAAGAAATTTAAAAAAAGGTAGAATTCAAATAAATACATTTAACAAAAATCAAATAATTAAACGAAAAATAAAGAAAGAAGCAGGAAAACAGTTCACTATAGAGTTTCGATCCAAACAGTGTAAAACTATTAAGTTTTCTTCAGTTTCAACTGACAAAACATCTATTTCTTCAAGACAGCGAGTCTTTAAAAAAAAACCTGGTAAAGGTATGAATACAAAATGGCAGCTCAAAAAAGAAGGTGCACATTCGATTTAAAACAATTATCAAACTTATGCACAAACTTTGAGAGAACTTATCATTCAGAATGTTCAACTATATTCCTAGAAGACAAACAAGAAGAACTCGAAAAAAGATGGACGAAATTAGTAGAGTCTTATGAAGAATACATGTTACTGGAAGATAAAGACCAAGGTGAAGACATCAAAAATGAGATTTCGATAAAATTTGAGGAAGCATTTAATAACTACCAAAACTTAAAAACTCTTATTCTGGAAAAAAGCTATCAACTGAACCATCTACAAATGCGACTACAAGTCTAAGACCAGCACTTAAGTTGCCCGCGTGCGAAATTCAAACTTTCGAAGGCGGTTACTCCAAGTGGCCAGCGTTTCGAGACATGTTTCAGGCAGTAATCGGAAAGGATCAGCCATAAGCACCATCTCAAAAATTATACTATTTAAGGAGCAAAGTGAGGGGAGAAGCATACCAAGCAATAAAAGATTTTGACTTGGTCGATGATAATTTCGTACTAGCTTGGGATAAATTAAAAAATAGATTTGAAAATACAAGGCTTTTAGTACGAGATCAAATAAAAAAAATTCATGCGATCATTCCAGCTTCAAACGAAACGGTGAAATCTCTCAGATATGTTCAAAACACAGTTAACGACTGTTTGTCAATTTTGAAAAATTATAGAATCGAATTGCATGATTATGACCCATTTTTAATTCACATCGTGATTTCAAAACTTTCCGAAGAAACTGTGAAGGAATGGGAAAAGTCCTTAAAGAATCATAGAGAACTTCCCACATGTACTCAATTGAACGAGTTTTTATCAGAAAGAATTGAAATTTTGGAAACAATGATGGATAGGAAGAAACCTTTACATAAAGAAGCAAACGCATCAAGATCCCAAACGTTTCACACACAAAGTGAGCAAAATTTCAGTTGCAGGATATGCAGACAAAACCACCCACTAAGAGTATGTAAATCCTTTAGAAGTATGTCAACAAATGATTGTAACAAATTCGTGTTTGTAAACAAATATTGCGTAAATTGTCTATCACCTACACACTTTAAGTCAAAGTGCACCAGTACAAATTCGTGTTCCATATGTCATAGAAAACATCACACTATGCTACACGATTAAAAACCACTAACTTCTCCCGAAGAAAGCTCAAACAAAGACAATTTCCTGTCAAATCTACAAAATAGTAATAAACATGCAAACGTAAACACTCACGCGTTTAACACCCAGGTTGAAACATCGTTTTTTATTTTAACCGCCGAAATCGTACTACATTGCTGCCAACAGCGCTTATTCAAATAGAAAGCTGCGGGGAACTCTATACAATACGAGCCTTATTAGATGCAGGTGCAGAGAGAAGCTTTATTACTACACGAATACAACAAAATCTTGGGTTGCCACTTGAGAAGTACCATAGTCAAATATCAGGCTTCGGCGGTACTATTGTAGGTAGCGCTAAGGGAAAGTGTATAGTAATAGTAAAATCTAGAGTTTCCAGCTTCAGATTAAAAATCTTGACAATCGTAGCACCTAAAATAGCTAATCTTCTACCATCTCAGCCAATTGAAATACAAAATTATAAGAATTTAACACTTGCCGACCCGCATTTTTTCCAACCTGCTAGTATTGATATGATAATAGGCAGTGATTTTTTTCAATTCATAAACTTAGATGGTGTGCTCCGAAATATCTCGGGTCACCTGGAAGCGAGAGAATCACACTTTGGTTGGTATTTATCAGGCCCTGACGATTCAGATAGCGTAAACACATTTTCTACTACCGTTTCCCCCTCGGAAGATACCCTCCTGAAAAACGAAATAAAAAGATTTTGGGAAGTTGAAGAAGTCGAAAATAATCGCACAGCTACAGAAGCAGGTATAATTTGCGAGAATTTTTATCAGGCGACCACTGCTCGTTATGTCGTACGTTTACCATTTAAAGAAGAATTTTCCGACATCCTATATCTAGGCAATTCAGCAAATAGTGCCTTAGCTCAATACCATAGTATGGAAAAAGCCCTTAAAAGAAACCCTGATTTAAAAGAGAAATACAACGAAGTTCTCCAAGAATACATAAACTTGGGTCACATGGAACCAGTATATCGCCTCGAATCCAAAAGTTCCAAACAATTGTCCTATTTTCTTCCACATCACGGGGTTATTCGACCCGACAGTACATCAACAAAAGTACGAGTAGTCTTCAACGCGTCAAAGAAGACAAATAGTGGCTTTTCGTTAAATGACGTTTTACACCAGACACCAACTCTTCAGCCTGACTTGATGCAGATAGTACTTAGTTGGCGCTATTACAGATACGTTTTCACTGGCGACAATGAAAAAATATTCCGCCAAATAATGATTCATGGAGCTGACAGACCTTACCATCAAATTTAATTCCGTAAGGTAACGGATAATTCTATTAGAACATTCCAAATGAAAACGGTTACTTTTGGAGTAAACTGTGTTTTTGGCAATCAGAACTTTACAGCAACTTGCCGATGACTGTAAAAATGTCTTTCCAAAAGCGTCTAACATTTTAAAAAATGAAATTTATGTAGATGACATTTTGTCAGAGGGACACAATCTTAAGGAGGCAAAGCTGAAGCAAATTGAAGTGATAAAGGCATTAAATTCAGCAGGCTTCCCCATGAAGAAAATTACTGCCAATGACAGTTTTTTACTAAATAACTTGGCCCCGGAGGATCTTCTGGATGAAGATTTTTTAAAGTTAGATGATTCCAGTATCACTAAAACCTTGGACATACGCTGGAATGCGGTGTCTGACACTTTCTACTATGCTACAGAAGACAGTAGAATAGTATCTAATCCAACGAAAAGACATATTTTATCAAAAATAGCAAAATTATTAGACCCTATGGGTTGGCTGAGTCCAATTGTGGTAATAGCTAAAATTCTGATGCAAGACCTATGGGAGTTAAAAATGGATTGGGATGAGCCGGTCCCATCCATAGTAACTACAAAATGGAACTCATTTCTAGAAGATTTACCACAAATTTCTTTACTAAGAATTCCTAGATGGGTACAATTTTCACCTACTCGTCAGATACAAATACACGGATTCTGCGACTCATCAGAAAGGGCTTATTGTAGTGCCGTCTACATGCGGACTGCATCCTTCGATGATACATTTACGTGCGATTTGCTTATTGCAAAAACTAGAATTGCCCCTATAAAGAAGATAACAATTCATAAACTCGAACTGTGCGGAGCACTCTTACTCGCAAAACTGATTAAAAGGCTATTGGAAACCGTGAAGTTCCACTATGAACTGTACCTATGGACAGACTCCGCGATCGTCCTTGGACGGCTACAATAATCGCCACACAGTCTCAAGACGTTCGTAGCAAACCGTGTCACAGAAGTACTTAGTCTTGCCGATAACACTCACTGGAAACATGTAAAAACAGGGGACAACCCAGCGGATCTTGGTACCCGAGGTTGTCCCCCACAAGAGTTAGTCGACAACAAACTTTGGTGGCACGGACCCACCTGGTTAATACAGCACCCAAAACTTTGGCCGAAACCACGAGTCTTCGATTCAACAGATTTTGAAACTAAAAGGGTCTCTACTTATCATCTGAGAACCACCGTAGTTAACAGCAACAGCAGAAATTTAGCTCCTCACGAGGAAAACTGGTGTACTGATATATTGGAACGATTTGCCTCTTTTTCTCGAGCACTAAGGGTGATTAGCTATTGCTTTCGTTTCTATAATTGTATCAGAAAGAGTCCATTTAACACTAAACAGTACATTACATATGAAGAAATAAGGTTTACAAAAACCCGTGTCATTGCCATGTCCCAATCAAACTATTTTTCTGAGGAATACGAGTGTCTAAAGGCTAATCGACCAATTAACAAGAAAAGCCGACTTCTTACGTTGACTCCATATTTAGACAAAGATGGTTTTTTGCGTGTTGGAGGAAGATTGAACAACTCTGGATTAAGCTATGATGAACGTCACCCAGTGATAATCCCTGACAAATCCCAGTTTTCCAATCTATTTGTCAAATATACACATGCGATTTTGCACCACGCAGAACATCACATTATGCTAAGAGCTATAAGACAGGGATTCTACATTCCTCGCTTAAAAAATTGAGAGCGAAAATGTATTCGAAATTGCCGGGTTTATATTATTTATAAGCATAAAGTACAGCAACAAATAATGGCCGAACTACCTCCTGAAAGATTCAACTTTTCATTACCGTTTATATACACCGGTGTCGATTTAGCCGGTCCCTTTGGTTTGAAATCATCCAACGTGCGAAACGCTAGGATTATCAAAGGTTACGCAGTAGTGTTTGTATGCTTCTCTACGAAAGCAGTCCATTTAGAAGCGTGTTCAGATCTTTCGGCAGATGCTTTTATGGCTTGCTTTGATCGATTTACAGGACGTAGAGGTCTCCCTAAGGTAATGTTCTCCGACAATGGTCGAAACTTCTTGGGAGCAAGCTTAGCCCTATCCAAAATGCATAATCAATTCTTAAAAGCTTCTGAAAAGGCGCTGGTGGAAAAATATAGTATTCACGGATTCAAATGGTCCTTCATCCCACCTTACGCGCCCCATATGGGCGGCCTTTGGGAGGCAGCAGTTAAAAATATGAAGTCATATCTTAAGAAAATATCGAATAACCTCAAATTTACGTACGTACGGTGTTAAACTCTAGACCGCTGTCGCCATTAACAGAAAGTCCATCCGAACCCCATCCTTTAACCTCAGGGCATTTCCTGAAAGGTGCACCACTCATTGCTCGACCTGAAGCTGCTGACGAGCCACCGGTGGAAAACTTAAGTTTTATCAATCGATAGAATCGATTAAAAGCTAGTCAACACATATTCGCCCGTCGATGGAAAAATGAATACATCGTCGAAATACAACGAAGAGTTAAATGGAAAACTGAACAACATAATATTCAACCCAACGGTTTTGTCATAGTCAAAGACGATTCTTTACCACCCACGGAGTGGCGTCTAGGACGTGTTACTAAAGTTATATATGGAAAGGATAATAAGGTACGAGTTGTAGAATTAAAAACACAAAACGGAATTATAACGCGCGCGATTACACAACTAAGTCTTTTACCTACCCACACTATTTAAAACAAGCTTTTCACGAATAAAACTAATCCACCTATTTAGTAGTAAACCACCAATTTAAAATTACAGAGAAAGTCGCTGAACAAAATTTCGATCGTCCCCATGACGTGAGCGTTCAACCTCTACCTAAAAGGAATGTACAGTTACCCTCTGAAGTAGCAAATAGAGAACCCTTACTATCGCCCACAAGATATTCACCAATACTTTTGGGCCAACAAATCCCTCCCCTGGTCAGAGTAAATTTGATTTATCGAGGCAATCCAATGTGGTAACATTTCTTCTCGATCCAACTTCGGAGGTGTCATTCTTATTAAAAGGTATAGCCAATTGGTTTCCTGACTATATGCCGGACTACTATATGGGAGATGACGCATATGCTACTTTTGAAGTATCACCAACCTTCGAACCTCGAAAAAGCTACGCCCCAATAGCACGATGGCGACTCTTAGTAAAGAACGCTCGCATAATGGTACCGCCATCTATGGAGAATCGTCAACTAACGGATCACTTTCGAACAATCAAGCCCCAAGCTCATCCCTATTTTGTAACCTGCCGTGAAGTCGACGGCGTAATCGGCCGACAAACCTTGAACGCCATTCTTTGGAAAGGAAGAACGGTGCAGACTGACGACAGGCTTCCCAAAGCACAACTCCCAATTTTTGGCTGGGTCATTGCTGGAGAATGGCATGGCTGCTATTGTCACTAAGATGCCCGGGAGTATGTTGAACCGTGTTCAACAATTTTCTATTGTATTCTTTTTTTTTTATGGCATTTATAATTTCTCCTTCATTATATATATATATATATATAGAGATATTGAATTTGCCGCAGAATAGCGGGTTTCCTTTTTTTCTTATGTACGTTGGTACATATATATTAAGTTAATTTTAAGTAATGTTTTTTTCAGTTTAACAAGAACAGTGAATAAAACCACTACTTATGTTTAAATAAACCCGTAATTTAACCTAGCATTTTTATTTATATTTCCAAGATTAGGGTAAGGCGGCCCAAACCCTAACAACCAATTTAAAGTCTAAAAATATTTTGAAACGTTTTAATGTATGCAGACGACGTCAAGATTTTGTTTAGTTATTTTGGAATTTTGGACACCAGCTGCAATAAGTTACTGAGTTCCTGGATCTTAGTGTCCTATTATTTGGCACCCACATTATGACTACCAAAACAATTGTATAGAATTTGTTCAAAACCAGTATTTTTTATTTCGTTACTATATGGAATCCTAATGTTAACATTGTGTCGCATGCCTGAATAAAAAAGTCGGTTTGTTCAGAATTTCTGGTGGGCAATACAACTTGAATGTGCCAATTAGAACAACACGCAATTTTCTTCCTCTATGTAATAAGCGTTATCAAACAAATTATGTGAATGATGATCCGTAAACAATTTATTATTAATTTATTATTAATACAAAGTTCGTTTTCTTTATTCGACAAAGTTAGGTAAATATAATTGATTAAAAAACAATATTTTTAGCTAATTTTCTAATCCCAACTCATTTTCTTAAAAATAATGCAACTTATTGTTGGGGATGGTTCATCTTGTCTCTATGCGCATTTCGCTGGTTGCTCAGACCAGGTCATTAGGAAACCTTCACCCAACTTTTTGGAAAAAGGTCTTACGCTCATACCAAATGAGAAATCTACACAAAAACAATAAAGTTTTTACATAACTTATAATATTGTTTTGTTGAACTTGTAAAATGTTTTTATATGCACTCGTATGCCGATAATTAAAAGATATTTATCCATAGACCGAAATTAAATAAATAAAATTAAAAATAGTTGAGATATAAAATTAAAAATATTAAGATATTACCTTATATTCTTAAATTCTCTTTATTACCGCATTCATTTGTAAATTATAACGTTTTTAAAAAATTGGTGCAATAAAATTCAACATTAATATTAAATTCTTTTCAAATAAAATACAAACCTATGGAATGACTAAGTGTATCGTAAAATATTTTGGCTACAATAGGGAACGCCCACCTACAAGAAGAAAATAAATGTATTACACAACTTCGAAGAACAATTTTATATATATTAAGACGTACGCATCGTGGAAATCCATGTTCATATCAACAACATTAGACACCGCTTTATTTCTTTGGTAGATCTTTAGAATATTTTCAAACCAATTGTCAGATGTTATTTCTATAGACTCTAAACTTTTTATCATTGCAGTTATATTTAAAAAACCATTCCAAGTCTCAGATTGTATTTTTAAAGCGGATAGTTTTACAAGAGCTGCACCTTTAAGAGATGGAGCACGTTTTAGGTGTGCTTTTAGCGATTTAAATATAATGTCCGTCTAAGAATCAAGTATTAAAATTATACTTCATTACCAAGTTTATTTTGAAATTTGTATATACTTACGCGCCTAATGATATCCTTTATATCATCCGCTGAATGTTGAGCTATAAATAATGCAGATGTTATATCCGGCAAAGCCCACATTGTAGCTCGTGTACATACTGATGGATTTGGCCGACCTTTAGGTAGAATGCCAAGAGCAAACAACACCAGCATTGAGTTATGGGCTACGCGAGAAGGATACTTTGTTAACAATTCTTCCACGGCCTTGAGATAATCAGAACTTCTAACAACAATTGGACCGCTCCAGTTGCTTGGAATAAGTGACGCCCAGTTTAACTAAATTCCAAAATAACGTGATATAAAGAAAAAGACGTTTTGTTAATGGTAAATTTTGTAAAATATTTCTAAATCATATTTTATATTTCTCTTTTATGAAATTTAATATTTAATACTGGGATTAGCTTTTAATTTTTTTTTACAAATTGTGTATTTGCGACTAGTTCCATCAACTTTGTACAACAAAAAATCATTTTCAAAATCATAAGGTTCAGACAATGGATTCCAGCAGAGGTTTACGTCTGACATATATTTTAGGAGCGGTTAAAGTCCCCTTCCATTTTGCATAAAGACCTTGTGAATGGGCATATGACATCTAGTAGTCCTTATAATTTATGTGTTCAGGAGTTTTATGTAAAATATTGTGAGGAACGTTTTAACCTTTTATCTCTAAGCACTTGCTCCTTTCTTAAAATGGAACTAAATTGTTAATATTTATTCTCTTGTTGTACACGTAAAACATGTATTGCTTTAAAAATTATTATATTTAATATGTTATTAGAATTTTCTTTGACCACACAAATAATTTTATTTTATTATATAAATAATTTTCTTTTATTAACATCTAAACAATTTCTTTTATCAAGTCAGATGCCTTGAGGTACTCCTGCAGAGATCTTTCTATTTTTAGAAAATTGATCTGTTGACCTTACCTTAAATGATCTATCAGTCAGATAGCTCTTCACAAGCTTATCGGAGTTTCCAGGTTGAACTCGAGTTATATTCGTAAGTAGCCCATTATGCCAGACTTTTACAAGCGCCTGGGAAATATCAATAAATAAAGCTAAACAATAATGGTTACTTTCAAATGCAGATTCTGTGAACTTGCTCAGTTGTACTATGGCTTGCTCGAAAACAAAACTCATTTTCAGTGATAACGTGGCTTGCTCGAAAATAAACTGATGGTCCAGGATAATATTTTGATCAGTAAGATACGGTTTTAAATACGAAACGAATAATTTTTCAAACAATTTTGATCAAATTGACAGTAAGTTAATGGGCATGTATGACGTAATCTGACTTAAGTCCTTCCACGGTTTAGGGATCACAATAATTTCAGACATCTTCCAAGAGCATGGAAAGAAGCCAATACGCAGCATTGCTTTAAATACCAACAGTAAAATTCTTATAGCATAATTAAGTAAGTACCTTATCATTGATCCTCTAATGCGATCAGGTGCGGGTGATTTTCTCATATCTTTATTTGTAATTGTCGACTTTACTGAAGATAATCGCAATTTCATGTGATTAACCACAGTGTCACTGATATTTGGAATAGTAAAAGTCGAGTCTTAGAAGCCAATAGTACACTTTAAGTCCCTTAGAGCTCTCCACAGGCTTTAGTCCGTGTTTTTTGTTGGATCCAAATATCTTTAATAAATATTTATAGCTTTTCTAATATAATTTTCAAATGTAAATTTGTTTTCACATATTTTGAAACCTTTTTTTAAATTTAACTTATTTTTATATACAAGTTTTTGTTTATGAAATTTAAAACTTTTTTCTTAGTATTATGGAAAATTGTTTCATACTTTATTGAAGTTTTTGTAACATAATTTATTTCCTGATGATGCTAAACAAAGGCGTAGCGAAAAACCTAGTGTAAATAATAAAATTGTGTTACAAAAAAATGTAGTAAAGACCTCTAGCTTGCGAACTCAATAATAATTTTTTTATAGTGTTATTACGTAGTTTATTTATTTATTTACATTTCATCTACAGAATTATATTCTTACAGATTACTAAAATAATTAATTGTACTATTTATATAGCAAAAGCTTGAACATATAAGTAACATTAAAATTTAAGAGAGGAGTAAAACTATTACATATATAAGCATCTTTGAATTGGTTCAATCTTTGCATAGTTATTTCTAAGAAAGCTCTCTTCAAACATACGATTATATCTAAGATCTCTAGGAGGGCAATATAAGGCAGAATAATTTTTTATTTCTGGGCAGTCAATGTTATGAGATAAAACGTTATAGACCAATAATAATGAAGAACAAGTTCTACGGTCGGCTAACGATTGAAGGTCTAATAACTTTCTTCTTGATTCATAAGAAGGTAGTTTATAGGGCCAATTTAACTTTAAAGCAGTCTTAGTAAAGATTTTGTGAATGCGTTCAATGCGTTGAGGTTGTCCCAAATGATAGGGAGTCCAGACGATAGAACAATACTTCAAAATACTGTGAACCAAAGATATGTACAAAGATTTAAGCGTATAAGCATCCTTAAAGTCTTTAGAATTCCTTCTAATGAACCCGAGCATGCAATAAGCTCTAGAAACGATATAATCTATATAATTGGAAAAACTTAATTTAGAGTCAAAGATTATACCTAAATCTTTGACTTCAGCTACACATTTAAGCGGAAGGCCACCGATAGAGTAATTAAACTTAATTGGAGCTACAATATGAGTATATGATACTACACAACATTTTGAAATATTAAGCTGTATGTCATTATTAGAACACCACCCGAACAATTTGTGTAGATCGGCTTGTAATTTCTGACAGTCATTAAGATTTGAGATACAGGAGTACAGTTTTACATCAGCGAATAGCAAACAATTTGAATATTGAAAGGCTAATGGTAAATCATTGATAAAAATAATAAATAGCAAAGGACCAATGCGTTCCCTGTGGAATACCAAAATATTAGTCTATTAAAGACAAGGATGAAGTATTTCCAATTTTTACTTTAAGTTTTCTATTTGTTAAGAAACTCTTAAAGAATAACAATAGTTTATTTGAGAGGCCAAGTGAAGAAAGCTTACGCAATAAATGATAATGGCTAACTGTATCAAAAACTTTAGCAAAAGCAGTGTATATAACACCACATTGACACATGCGCTCTATAGTATTTATAATGTCACGGGTTATCACTAGCAGATTCGTAGAAGTAGATCTATTTGGCATAAAACCATGTTGCCGATGCGAAATAAAACTTTTAGCAATGTCAAAAAGTTTATCTTTTAAAATTTTATCGAAAATTTTTGCAATTGGACTCTGCTTAACTTTAGGTCTATAATTAGTTATTAGGCTACGATCTCCTGATTTAAAAATTGGTACAATACAACAGAGTTTCCAGCAATCTAAAAATTTACCATGCTTGAGACACATATTAAAAATATGGATGGATAAATACCAACTGAACATTTAGTATCATTGTTTAAGGCATTTATAGCTTTGGATGAGGTAACATCTACTGTTATAACAAAATTAATTTCATTCATATTGTTTGTAAACATATGAGAAATTGAAATATTACGAACAGGTCTAATAAAAGTGCTCTGAAAATAGTTAGAAAAAAGTTCGCACGTATGTAAAGTATTAGGTTCATTCGAGTACTTTTTTAGTAGAGTTTAGTAACTGAGTAAATTTTTCAATTTACTCTCCCAAAATAAATTTTGTCCAAAAAGTACGCGAATGGAAATTTAGTAAAATTTATCCAACAGCTGATTGAAAATGAATGCAGTGTTGTAAAAAATGTATTCCTTTCACTACTCGACTCTTTTTGTTGTTAGTAGTCCGTACAGCACAATTTATTGTCTACAATTCTTACGAAAAAAAACGTAACTTGTGTTGCTTTATAAGGTTTTTGTTTTTATTTTATTTATATTGTAAGATTTTCCTGATTAAATTTGTTAAATAGTTCATTATTACTAGTTTTTGTTATTGATTAGTATGAATATCCAATTACTATATTCCGAAGTATTCATCACTTCTACCAGAGAGGCAGCTAAATTGCAAGATACTTTAATAAAGTCGTTAGCCAAGATTAAATCCAGAATCCTACCGATATCGTTTTTGAAATAATTTTGTTGATGTAAATTATTTAACAGAAAAAAACTGGTTACATATTCATCTATATCAGTAATTATGTTGTAAGGGACAAAAACATTATTTTCCATATTCCAATTGATATTTGGTAAATTGAAATCTCCAAATACTAAAACATACTGGTTTATATTCAAGCAATCAATTAGCTTTTGAATGTTTTCCAAATGATAACGATAGGTTTCAAGTGTACTAATTGGTGGAATATAAGGATTTACAATACAGATGGTGTAATTATTTGCAAAGCATAATTGCTCAATAACATTAGTAAAATTAAGAGAAATAAACTCTGACTTTAAATCAGCTCTCACAGCTATTAAAACGCCACCACCTTTATTTTTCACAGTTAGTATAAGGCAACGGTCATGCCGATAGACAGTGTAATAATTATGAAAATACTCTTCACTATTTATTTTATCATTAAGCCATGTCTCAGTTAAATTAATAATGTCATATTCGCGCGACTTAAATAATTTTTGTTTTCGGTTAAGTTTTTAAAAAAGCACTAAATCAAACCTTTTTGGAGGAAGGAAGAACAATAACTGACTTTATTAATTCTTTTATAATTACAATCAGACTTAAAAATAATATATAATTATGTCTATTCAGCATATTAATACAATTTTGCAAAACTGTTGAACTAAATTACAATAAATTGGTAACATGTTTAACTTCTCAGAATTCCGTCTGAAAATTTATTTTAAGTTTTTTATTTATTTAAATTTTAACAAACAGGTTTACATTTTATTTTGTGTTTCCCACACTTGCCAAAAACTCATCAATACTATTTGTTTTTATATGTTTGTTTGTATTTGTAATTGCATATGTTACTTCTCCCCCCTATAGAGTAGAATTCTGCTATTTAGTTTTATTTTATATGTTTATGTTTAGTTATTATTATCAGAATTAAAATTAATATTATTACTATAATTGCAAAATTACATCCATATGTTATTTTCGTATGATGTCTTAATTCTCTGATATTTTTTACATTGTATTTATTTTCTTTCTCTATTTGTTCAAATGTTATTTTTTTGTAAAGTTTTTTTTTAGTAATCTATTGGTTTCTATTAGTTCTAATTCTTTTGTAGTTTTTAAAATATTGGAAAAATAGTAATCTTTAATTCTTATTGAACAGATATTGAAATTCATTAAATAATTTCCATTTAAAATTATCTTTTCTAGATTACAAGTTTGATTGATACTTATGTTTAATGCATTCTTAATTATGATCTTATCTATATCTAATTGTATTATTTCTAAATCTTTGTTTTCAATTAGTTGACAGTTGTTTTTTACTAAACAATGCCTGCTTAATTTTAATACTTTTAAATTTTTATTTTCTTCGAACTTATATGTACTATTTTCAAACTCAAAAGTTTGTTCTATATTAGAATCTATTTCATAATTGTGATCATTAGGTAGTGGAACTATGAATCTTAACCTAATTGTTACAAATATTATAGGTATTTTTATTCCAAAAACAAGATATGAATTATTTAAAAATGTGGTCCCAAATTGAATGTACTTTAATTTATTATAATCAATTTCGTATTTTTTTATTAACAAATAATGTAATATACTTGGATGTATAATACCATGTTTTGAAGAAATTATATTATCCTGTAATTGTTCAATCTTATTTCTTAATAACTGTATATTAAGTAATTGCTCTAAGTATATGATTTTATTATTTTCTACTTCTAAAAACTTATTAATAGAATTTAATTCTTTTTCTATATTTTCTCTATCATTTTTTATGACCATCTTTAGATTATTTAGAGTTATATTATTATTTTCAATTTCATTAATATTTAAAAGATATTTTTGTATGTTCTGTCTGTCTTCATCATCCATAGTGCCAAATATGTCCTCCTACACCGTTAATCAGTCCACGTCTATGTCTATTGATTTGGGTTTTAGAGTTAATAATTTATTTCTAGCATCTAATAATTCTAACTGAAGCAGTTCCTTATTTTTTATTTTCATCAGTGCAATATTTTCTGTTATACTGTCCAGAATATTTTCTATATCATCCAAGTTTATTATATGTTTCTTTAACTATGTCCTGGTTTCCTATACATAGATCTATAAATCCTTTTTGTTCTGTCAGACGCTTAGTTGCAATGGTTCCGTTAGTTTGTGGTGTCAACAAGATTATCATCAATATTGTCCATATCTATAAATTTCAAAGGTCTTTTAATATTGCAAGGGTGTATGTTTGTCAAATTACCTTTTTTGTATTTTAGTTGTTCCTTATGTCTAACTGCCTTATAATTTTTTATGAATCCCCCCTGTCGCGTTTCCCTATAGTCTTCTCTTTTAAAATTGAGTTTATCAATTTTCTTCCTTTTAAATTCTTCTAAATTGTTTCTGACTGTTTCTAAATCTATCTTTCCATCCTGTACGTCTTTTGGTGTACTTTTTATACTTGAATGATATCTTTCGTTATAGATTCTTATTGCTCGTTCAATTAACTGTGTTATAGGTAAGCCCTTATTAATTTGATATAGGATTTTAAACTTTTCTGCTATAGTGTTATACAAGCTCTCTATATCCGCGTTACCGGTGTGACTATTCGGATTAGTCAAATGCAATTCGATTCCTTGTTCTATTAGAAACTCTTTTATTCTCAGTGTCTTAAATTCGTTATCAGCTATTATCTTCTTTGGCCTACCAATCCTAGTAATGTGTTCCTCTAGTTTATCAATTATGGTAAGGTGATTTCTATCACTAAGTTGATATGCCACTCCAAATTTGGAAAACTTGTTTATTGCTGTCAGAAAATGGAAACCCTTAATCACATAGGTATCTATATGTACCACTTGATTATTTTCTGAAGGAATTTCTGTAAAGTGAAATTTATTTTTAATTGGACGTCTATCATACTTAACGCTTTGACATAGGACATTGATTAATCACCATTTGAATCAGTTCCATCAACCTTGGGTAATAAAGTTTATTTTTTATGTTATTGTAAGTCTAAATGATTCCCGAATGAACACTTTCCCTCACATGGTAAAATGATATCTGCTTAATGGCTTCGACTTCTTTATCTATGTCCTGTGCTCTTTTTGTACACTTAATAAACTCTATCTGATTATCATTTGAATACATTTCAATAAGTTTTTCCTGTACTTTATTGTAACTGTCGTCTGAAATTTTCGCATAGATCCCGATCTTTCCTTTTGTAATGAATCTTCTAAATATGTTTCCCATTTCTTCAAAATCACTTTCGGCAATATATATTATTCTTTTTCCATGTAATACTTTAAATTCTTCCGTTTTATGATTTGTTAGGATAATTTGCATTTTATATTTATTCACTATTTCTTCTTTAATTGGAAAATAGTCTCCTAAGTCTTCCTCCGCTGAATGCACTGTTGCCATAGTCTCATCGTCCTTTATATTATTAACCAAAAATTTTAAAGTATCGATATTCTTATTATTCACTTTTTCCGAAGCAGTATCCTCATATTTTCCTTGCCTTTTAAATATTCAATGTCGCATTGGAATTCATTCCGAGGCCGTTTCATAAAAAAATACAATTATTTACTTCTTCTCTTCGGGTATTATTTGCTTGAGTTCCTTCCTGGCTTTGCCTATCTGAGATTAAGCAATTTTTGCCAATCTGAGGATTAGGGTGTCCTGCCAACTGAAGTCAACTCATTTTTGATTCGATATTGTCAACTTCCATAGGTTCGCCCTCACCTTGCCTAAATGTATTCTGGCGATATTGACCTGGCTGTGCGAACCTTTGGAAATTACCTGACATATTATTATTCTGGGTTCTATATCGTCCCGAGTTATTTATCGGTTTGTTATCATAGTTATTGTTAATATTATTGTTGTAATTATTATTATAATTATTATTTTAATTGTGTTGAAAATTAAAATGGCCTTGCGCCTTAGTCTGATAATTTTGATTTTTAGTATAATTATAGTCATTGTTATTATATTTATTTGCTTGTTTAGATGTACTGGGAAAAGTTCCCCGAAACTTTCTAAATTCCTGCCTAATGAAGCTGTCCTCATACCTTCTTTTCATCATTATATCTATTATGGTCCCTAGATCCCTTTCTTCGTATATTTTATCTAACAATACCCTTGCGTCATTTCCTTTGCTATGTTGGTCAATAAACTGTCTTAATTCATCACTTTTATATTTTAGGTTTTGTAATTCTACAACTAGTTCACTTACATTATTTACTCTTAGCTCGTTTATCTTCCTATAAATTTGGTGCGGTTCCACGTCCGGTCTGTACCTTAGTTTCAATGTCTTCTTTATTATATGCCAATTATCAGGTTGCTGTACGTTTATCACGACGTTCTTTGCTTCTCCTTGGATATTTCTCTAGAAAATAGCTTTTGTAGCTTCCTTCTTTAGTTCTTCCTCACCTATCGTAGATAACAAATACTCAACACACGTATACACTGGTAAATACGCTACGTTTTTATAAATTATGTCCAACTGGTTAGGTTGCTGTGGCTGATGTTGTTGCATTGGTTGCAATAGTTGATGTTGCTGTTGCAACTCCATATATGCCACTCTCAAACGATCTAGTTGGTGATATTTTCTGGTAAGTTCTCCTGCCAAATTTATATGACTTGAGCCTGTTCTTCCATGGTTGATCTTGATTGGTCAAAGCGTCGTGCTTTGCTCTGCTTTGATGTTCTGTTTAACCGACTAATGTTTGTTATTTATATTTATCTGGTCCTGTTCATTTTTTTTTTTTTTTTTTTGTTAAGTGCGCTTTTTTCTTTGTTCTACTTCGTTTGAGTAAAGACGTACTTCACTTTAAGCGCATAATTTATATTCATTTAAGGTGACTTTTTTTATTTTAAAAATTGAACAAGTGCAGAGACACTGTTAACAGTTAGTAACAACAACAAAATAAATAACAAAAAATAAAAAGCATTATAATATAGTGTGTGATAAAAAAATACAATAACAAAGTGCATGGTTAAACCTGTTTAAACAATTAATAGTGAGTGCATGAGCGCACCAAACATTAACGAAAAAAATACAAAAGGTAATAACAACAATGCTTATTACTCTTTTTCTTACACAAATGCTAATAATGCAATAAACAATATAAACAATAAAAAAAAAGATGACAGTGCTTTTTTAACCGCCAGGCCAATTGACCGAACGCGTTCATTATCAGCAAATATAAATATATCTGCTACAGAAACGAATTCAACAAATAAAACTAAAGAAACAAATAATACACAAAAAATCGCACAAGAAAAAGAACCAGGTACTGAATCTAAACGCGTGCAAACTGGTATGGATCGGTACATAACCATAACGAAGAGGAAGGCGAGTCCTAAGTCTTCACAACCAGAGCGAACCGCCAAGGAATATAAAGGTTCTCATCAAGTAGCTGCAACATCGGTAAGTGAAAATAGATTTTCTGTCCTTGCTACCCCGGATATTGAAAATGCCGAACCCACTGTAAGGGAACAAAAACCCCCATCAATCTACTTGCGCGAACAAACATCAAATGCAATTGTAAATATGATGTCCCAACTCGTAGGCAAAGAAAATTTCTATGTGGCTTCTGTACGAAGAGGACAGATACAAGAAACGAAGATCCAAGCCCACACTGAGAAGAATTACCGCCTAATCTCAAGTCGTCTCGATGCAGATAATAAGAGCTATTATACGTATCAACTAAAAAGTGCTAAAGGTTTGATCGTCATTATAAAGGGCATAGACAGTTCTGTTCCCACTGAGGAGATAAAAAGTGCCATAGAAGTGGAAGGTTATGTCGTAAGGTCAGTGCACAATATTCTAAATAAGAATAAAGTTCCCCAACCTATGCATCGTGTTGAAATCGTGTTTAATGCACCGCAACTTAAATCAAAAAACTCGGTTCATCCAATATATAATTTGCGCTACCTTTTGAACAGAAGAATAACGGTGGAAGAGCCTCTAAAACGAATTCGGACACACGAAAACCTACTGCAAGCTACCATCCGTATGCGTTGTCTGCGGTGATGCGCACCGGACTTTGGAATGCACTTCCTCCAAAACAGACCCCAAGGTTAAAAAATGCAGCAACTGTGGTGAAAACCATACAGCAAATTACAGGGGCTGCAAAGTATTTCAATATGTAAAAGATAATGCGAAAGTCGTACGCAAACCTGATTATGAGCAATATAAAGCTTCCCAATTTCCTCGGCTTCATGCTGGTTCTGTTGCTAGTACACAAGCTACACATCCACACACTAAGCCAAACATTTCATATGCTCAAACATTGAGAAACGATTTACCTAATGTGAATGCCAAAAGTTCTAATGCGAATAAACATTCATATGCCCACGTCTTAAAAGAGGGTGCTCAGACACCCCTCACCAACAATTCGAGCTCGATCGAGAACTTAATACAGACAATGAATAATTTCATGACAACTATGCAGGGTATGTTCCAGGAAATGATGCGAACCCAAAACATGCTTCTGCAAGTTTTGCTTGGCAAAAAATGAACCAGTTAAAAATATGCTTCTGGAACGCTAACGGGCTCTCCCAACATAAATATGAAGTAGAACACTTCCTGCTAGCACATGATATAGACAAACTATTAGTCTCTGAAACACACTTCACTATAAAAAACTGCTTTAGAATTGATGGGTATTTTATATATGACACCAAACACCCAAGCGAAAGGGCATGTGGTGGGACTGCCATTATAGTACGAAAAAACGTAAGGCATTTTCCATTGCCTGAATTCAACGAAGACTTTTTGCAAGCCACGACCATAAATCTTACTGATGTTAAAATTGTAGTATCATCAGTGTATTGCCCGCCTTGGCATAAAATCGAACACCATGAATTTGCCAGGTTCTGTGCTACGCTAGGGCAAAAATTTATTGCCGCTGGCGATTACAATGCAAAGCACACTAATTGGGGATCCAGACTCCTTAGTCCTAGAGGTAGGCAGTTGTGTTATACAGTTGAAACAAACAAGCTTGACGTCGTATCTGCCGGTAAACCCACCTATTGGCCCACAGACTTTAATAAGTTGCCAGACCTTATTGATTTTGCTATAGTAAAAAACATCAAACGCGATCAACTCTTAGTTAATTCATCCTATGACCTATCTTCTGATCATTCAGCTACAATTGTTATTTTACACGACAGTTTTGTCACTGCACCTAAAACCCTTAGTTTCTACCCGAACAGAAACACGAATTGGTTAAAATATAAAATGTATGTGAGCTCTCACTTACCTTTGAACATCCCACTGAGAAATCCAGGTGATATTCAAGCAGCTGTAGACCATTTTACAGACGTCGTGACTGCCGCAGCCATAGCTGCAACGCCAACAAAGCTATCAGCTAAAATAATAACGTACCAGGCAACAGCAGATATTCAGATGCTCGTCATTGAGAAAAGAAGACTAAGAAGACAATGGCAAAACATTCGTTCTCCACACATAAAAATGCAAATGAACTTATGTCAAAAAAAACTTACGGAGTAAATTGAGACAGAAACACCAACTCGCTATCGACAACTTTTTAAAAAACTTGGATCCAATGAAAAACACGGATTATAGTCTGTGGAAAGCTGTAAAGCACTTACAATGTCCTATTGCTTACGAATCCCCACTAAGACTTGAAGACCGTACTTGGGCTAAAAACTCAAGTGAAAAGGCAAATGCGTTCGCAAAGCACTTAGAGAAGGTTTTCGCACCACATGATATAAGTAATTCCACTATTCCAATTATTAGCGACATCGTGAATGATCCTATGAAATTTCGGTTGTCTTCTTTAAAAGCGACAATTAAAAATACGGATATGAAGAAATCACCTGGACCTGATCGTATAACAGGATCAATGATAAGAAACTTACCTAATTCAGCTGTAAGAATTTTACTTTACATATTTAATACCATGTTGCGCGTCGACTTCTTCCCATGCTCTTGGAAGATGTCTGAAATCGTTATGATCCCGAAACCTGGAAAGGACTCGAGCCAGATTACATCGTACAGGCCAATTAGCCTACTGTCAGTTGTGTCAAAGACATTTGAAAAATTATTAGTCTCGAGTGTAACTCCTTTTCTAAATGAACAAAACGTTATCCCAGATCATCAGTTTGGTTTTCGAGCAAGGCATAGTACTATTGACCAAGTCCATAGAATCGTTACCATTATTAGATCGGCTTTTGAAAGAAAGCAATACTGTTCAGCTTTATTTATAGACATTTCCCAAGCATTTGATAAAGTCTGCCATGATGGGCTACTTACTAAAATAGTTCGGGTTCTACCTGAAAACACCCACAAGCTTATAAAAATTTATTTGTCCGATAGAACTTTTAAAGTAAGGTCAAAGGACCAGCTTTCAATATGTGGGAAAATCAGTGCAGGAGTACCTCAAGGTAGTGTGCTAGGGCCGCTGTTGTATATCATCTATACAGCGGATATGCCGACAAGCCCACATACGTATACATCAACCTTTGCAGACGACACTGCAATTATAAGTGTCAGTAATGATCCAAAGGATGCATCTGAAAAGCTGCAGTCTCATATTCATAAGTTAGAAGACTGGCTAAAACAGTGGAGAATAAAGGTAAATCCATTAAAATGTGCTCATGTAACGTTTTCCCTTAGAAGGCAAAATTGTCCACCAATCACAATAACTAATACCACGGTTCCAGCGGAAACGCACGTCAAATATTTAGGTATCCACCTAGATCGGCGCCTAACTTGGACCCGTCACATTGAAGCAAAAATAACGTCCATAAAGCTTCGAACAAATAAACTGCATTGGCTAATAAGTCCTAACTCAACTTTGGCTTTGGAATATAAAGTCCTATTATACAAATCCGTTATAAAGCCAATATGGTCATATGGTATTCAGCTGTGGGGTACTGCCTGTGCATCAAACATCCAGAAGTTACAGAGAAGACAGTCTAGGATTTTACGTCATATCGTATGCGCCCCCTGGTACATAAGAAATGAAAACATACATAGGGATCTCAAAGCTCCCACTATCCACGAAGAAGTTAAAACATACACGTTCAAATACGTGAACAAACTAGTCGCACATCCCAACACTCTAGCACGCAATTTATTGCAATTTGATGGCCACCAGAGACTAAAAAGAACTGACACATTGAGCCTGGCAAGGCGGCTCTCTCTACACAATAGAAGATAGATTTTAAAGATTTGAATACAAAAAATTAGTTATTACGTTGGTACTAACTAGTAAATAATAATTTAGAAATAAGATTTGAATACTTATTGTGAATTTCTTTTAATAGAAAGATTCAATAAAATAAAATACAGTATAAAAAAAAGTGCAGGATACTCAGAGTTTTTATCACTTTGCTACTTTTAATTAATGGTACCATATGATACCGAATAAATGTTCACTAAACTGATAACTTTTCTCAGTTGTGTCCAAGTTTCTTTTTGGATAGGTGTTTACTTTTAATTAATGGTTCACTTCGCCGAGTATATGTTTTTGTTTTATTATTATTATTATATTAATAAAGTTATATATATATATATATATATATATATATATATGTAAATATATATATATATATATATATATATATATATATATATATACTCCTGGTCACGTATGTTTCGTTTCACTGGATCCTTTTTATTTTACAAAGATCCTACCGACTGCGCCACTTAAATAATCTTTGATTTCGATTAAGTTTTTTAAAAAAGCACTAAATCAAACATTTTGGAAGAAGGAAGAACAATAACTGACTTTATTAATTCTTTTATAATTACAATCAGACTTAAAAATAATATATAATTATGTCTATTCAGCATATTAATACAATTTTGCAATACTTATGAACTAAATTACAATAAATTGGTAACATGTTTAACTTCTCAGAATTCCGTCTGTAAATTTATTTTAAGTTTTTTATTTATTTAAATTTAAACAAACAGGAAATAGGTTTTGGTTTACATTTTATTTTGTGTTTCCCACACTTGCCAAAAACTTTGTTTTTATATGTTTGTTTGTATTTGTAATTACATATGTTACTCGCGCTGACATAAATAAAACGAAGTCACGAGTCTTAGTTCTCATACCGCCAACATTTTGATAATAAACATTGTACTGAGAATGTAAAATTTTAGAGATAGTTTGTTTTGTTGTAAAATCGTTGTTTGAAGAATGCTGAGGTACAGTGGATATGAGATGAGAATTATTCAGTTTTTTGAAACATATCCTTCTCTTTGCGGAAGTACACCGGTAGGATTACGTCTATCATTATATATAAATTCACGAACAAGAGTGTTAACAGGCCAAAAGCCAGGATACATTATATTCTCAAAAAGTTCGCAAGGAACAGTAAATTTATACGACGAAATAGCCCTTGGTTGAGAAAATGTAAACTTATGTATCAAGATATCAGCGTTATGATTAGTCTTAGATTTCAGATAGTAGTCCACATCTTCAGGTGATGTACCACTTACCAAGCGAGAAACAAAAATAAATTTTTTAGGCGGAATAGCTTGTATCGGCTTAGTACGAGGTTGATGATCTGAAGTTAAATTTTCTGATGTTTGAGTTCAGTGAGGTATTGATGGTGATTTTGCATTAGAGAAGTGGTTTTCGGTGGTTATTGATGATGAATGAATGGTTTGGGAGATGTTTCGTTAGATGATATAGATGGAAAGATAAAAACATCATTGCCAATGGCAGAATTAGGGGGAATAGCCAGCGAAGAATTTGGTAATCCAGGAGTTGGCAGAGATATGCTTGACGTTTTCTTATTAGTGGAAGTGGATTTATCGGCGTAAACAAATTGATTTAACTTTTGAAATTTGGTAAATAGTTCTCCAAAAATTGAAAGTTTCGACTGAGCTGATAAAAACTCCTTATTGAGTTGATCAAAAACATCCTTATAATTTTTAAAAAACTTGTAGAAACCAATTTTAATATTTATGCAGCGAGAACAGGTCCAATGCAGCGATTTCTCACGATCAGCAAGCGCATCAGCATAACGCGCTTTAAGCCCACAACACTTTATATGGTAACTGCCTAGGCATAGCCAACAGGACACCATGCGATCGTCACCGCTAACATTGCAGTTTCCTTGCAAACAATCCATTATTATAAGTATTTTTAAAAATAATAGGTAATTTATTTTACTAATGGAAATTTGATTAGATAAATGATGCAAAACGAGGTATAGGTGTAGTACTAAAAATAGGTTCAGTTATGTTTACACTTTTTGTTGTTGTTCAATTGTAAATTTTTAAACTGATTTGTAATTAAGAGCAATATATATGTATATAAATATTCATTTGTGAAGTCTTTATGTCTATATTTTTTTTTATTTAGTAATTTAAAAGATTTTAAATTTTAATATGTTAATAAATGAACACCAACACAAATTATAATGCAGAAAATGCAGCACAGATTTTGTAATAAAATTATGTAATAATATTTATATTTAGGTAGGTATACTTTAGAAAACGGTTTTCCTTTTATATATTGTAAGGCGTTCCTCTTCTATTTTCAGCCTCTTCTTCTGATAAATAGAGATATCTTTTATGTATCCCTTAATGGACTTGGAGTGACTGCATCGCTCTTGTAGTACTTCGGTTTGCGTCCTTAATAATGTGATCCGTTCCTTTTCAGCAGTATTGGAATTGGATGTGGACCTAACCGTTGTTGAATCATGATTCAGGTTTGATTCGGATGAAGTCATTACTAAATTTTCCGAAGTAGCATTGGGAGTTTCTTTTTCAATTGGGTACGCCAATAACAGTACTTCTTCTCCGAATCCTAATTCATCACCGATCAGGTTTACTTGTTTTTCAAATTCCAATAAATTAGCAACAGCTTCTTCCAATGGCGACAACAGAACCTGCTTATAAACTCCTCCTTCTGTTGCTCTAGATTCAGCATTGTTGTTTACCAGCTTTTTTTTCACTTTAAATTTCAAGTCCTTTTATTGAAATTTTTGTTTATTTATATTTTTGTTTGAAATACATATGATAATTTAATAAATTTTTCTGTTGAAGAAACCTTTCCTATTGTAATATAAATGTTGAGAATTCTTGTTAGGCCCTATCATTTTGAAGTGCGTCCCGTCTACACAGCTTTTGATTCCAGGAAATCCAGTTCGCCCATAAAAAAATTCTCTTACATTCTGTTATTTTATCATCCGACATTTTAAATTTCACCCAAGTTTTACAAATCGTGGTACTCATCGCATCCAAAACTTCAGTCAAAATTTTACTAACTGTAGGTTGAGTTATTGATAAGTTGAAGTCATTTCCAACGCTTAGCTGATATGACCCTTGTACAAAGAATCTTAAAGCGGTTGTCAATTTTATTGTTGGTGTTATTTCTTCCAATACATATTTGAAGGCAGTTTTGTTGAGCCTAAATGTATCCACAAACCTGAAAATATATATAATTACGTATATTTATATTTGAAAATGTTTGAATTAAAATATATTTTCTTACACAGAATCGGGAATTGAGAAGATGTCAACTTGCTGTCGCAACATCCTTCGATGTGTATTCATTTTAATTATTTCTTTATCTTCACTTGAACTTGAAAAATAAAATTCAGTGCTTGTGTTTTTTTATTTGTCGTTTAAAATTTTTCTATTAAAAGAAAAAAACTTTTCAAAAATTTGCGATACTATAAGCAAAAATAAAGTAACATTTTTTACTTGTTTTTGATAACTTCTTGTCTTCGTTTCGATATGTTTCAAGAATGCCAAATTTGAAACGAAGCGACGATAAAAACGACAACGACATAGAAACAACAATAAGAACGCCAACGGGAATATGGCCGAATATCAGACAAATGTCCGCCTCTGTTAGCCCTGTGGACCACATTTTTCATTACATTCTCACATATTCCACGCGGTATTTTATTAATTTCATCACGAATATTTTGTTTTAGTTGCTCCAGCGTTTCTGGATTGTTTGCATAAACCTTGCTTTTCAGATATCCCCACAAAAAGTAGTCCGGAGCAGTCAAATCCACTTGTTGTGGAAAGAGGTCTCGCAGTAATTCCATTGTAATCCTGGGTGTATGCGATGTGGTCCCGTATTGTTGAAAACGCATGTTAGTCAATCCCAAAGCATGCAGTTGTGGCGTTAAAAAGTTTTCAATCATATCACGATATCGCTCCCCAATGACAGTTACCGTTACGAAGTTTTCAGTTTCAAAGAAGTAAGGTCCAATGATTCCTCCTGATCAAATTGCAGCTGTAGCATCTTATTGGTATATGTACGGCGGCGTAAATGGTTTTCTAGAAGAAGCTCTTGTGTCAACTGAATCTTAAATGGAAACAAGCTGCTGACTACGGCGTCGAATTGAGGTTGATGGATTGTTTTGAAAACTTTCTTGAACAGCAGTAATATTTTCAGTATGTTGTGGTCCATGCTTGGGCCTATCAGCTACAGTCCCTCTTTCTTCGAAATCGTTCACTACACGATAAATAGTGCGTCTTTTTGGCACGCTGTTTCTTCGAAAAATTTCACGTAACTTTCTCATCGTCATAGTAATTTTAATAAAATGTTTTAATAATTAAAACACGTTGGTTTACCGAATATTTTTTCATAATAAATTTGCCACGTCTCTACTTCACGGCGGCCAAACATGAACTATCAAGACTAATGTTTACCAAAATGGCGCCAAACCAAAGTATTATACCTTCCCGGCAGACACCCTGTATTTAAGTCTTTGGCAGACAGGTAATAGTTGGGCTATAATTTTATTCGACTCAACTACTTGTAGCTTAATTATTTTGGAGTGCTCTTCAACTTAATTAAGCTAGTCTCTCGCACCTCAAACTACTATTTAAGTTGAACAATACATATCATAACGTTTATTGAAAACATTAAAATAAGCTGTCGTCTCCCTCTTGGAATACAAAAACAAATAAATATTTTCTTGCAAAGAACCCTAGGAGCTGCGAGCTCTACTCCAGCTAACTGTAAAAACACGTCGTTACAAAATATAACGTTTAAGGTAAGGTCAAAGAATACATTTTCTAAAAAAGGGGAAATCTTACAGGGGTCCTTCAATGTAGTAAACTAGAGCTGCAATTATATCTCATCTATACAGCAGTTGTTCCAACAAGCGCAAATATATATACGTCAACGTTTGCATTTATAAGTGTTAATAATGGTCCGAATGCTGCTTGCCAACAACTTTAAACGCACACTCATGAGCTAGAGGGCTAATTGAAAAAGTAAGGAATAAAGTTTAACACGTCGAAATGTGTATATGTTACCTTTTCCCTCAAATACCACTGTGTCATCGAAAACGCACGTTACATATATAAAGCTTCGAACAAATTAACTCCACTTTTTAATAAGTTCTAACTCAACCCTGGCTTTGGATAACGAAGCGCTTTTATAGAAATTCATAATAAAACCAATATAGACATATGGCATTTAGCTGTGGAGTACTGCTTGCGAAGATACAAAGAATACATTCTAGAATTTTACGACTTATCATATGCGCATACATACAGGGATCTAGAAGTTCCCACTATCCAGGAAGTAGCAAAAACATACTCGTCGAAATACGTAAGCAAATTAGTGATCCATCCTAACACTCTAGCGTGCAATTTACTGAAATTTCATGGGCACCAGAGACTAAAAAAAATGACACGGCTCTCGCAATAGCACATAGTATTTTATCATTAAGATTTGAATACAATAAACTAGTTTTTATATTTTATAGCTTTGAGCAGGAAAGAAGTTAAGCAAATAGGTCAAAGGGCTTTAGGCGCCTTTTCGCCTACATTTCGTATGAAAGAACCCGACCTGTATTCGGTTTTTGCTTTTTCCAGGCTTGTCCTAAATATGTTAGTTACTTTTGGTTTCACTTCATTGTACTCTTCGCAATTTGCGTATCTATACTACTGACCAGGCTCCAGTGGCAATATAAAAGAGTTAACGGGCTGTTCTTCACAAAGGGCTCTTCACTCTATCAGGGAACGTTACTTTACATCGAATTAGCAGCTGTGTTCAATGGCTAGCGTTATGATGTTTTCTAAGTTGCTAATTTTATGACGCAGGATAACATAAAAACAGTATATGTGTTAATAATTCGTTCTTAAAATTATTCACAGGTGATAATATTACACAAAAAGGCGTAAAATTCAAATAACATATTCTCCGAATTTTGCACAGGCTATCTTAATGCCAGCAAAAGGAGGGTGAGTTGTTTTTAATAATTAATGATTAAACTTAAAATACTCTTATCATAATAGGAGTAATTTCAACAAGTATGCAGGAAACCTAATAATATAATAATTCAACGACTATTGATTCCAAATATTCAGGTGACTAATAACCCTACAAATATGACTTCCGATGCCATGAGCAAGTTTACAACGTGGTTTGTGTTACTTATAATGTTGTAATCTCTTATAGTAGTTTTAATAAACATGTGTAATTAAAATTTATAATAAGGTTGTAATTAAGTATGCTATGGAATTATAGTTTTTCGTTTAACACAACGGATAATATATTTAGGCAATAAATATAGTGATTCGGTCCCCAAACAAAAAATCTTAGCTAAAGACAATTCCAGAAAAAAATATCACGCCCCTGGATAACGCACATTTATTTTTTGTGATCATAACATCTGATCTAGATCTCTGATATTTCGGATCCTTTTGACCTAACAAGAAAAACTATATAATCCTGGCATTTAAAATATTGTTACAAAGTAATAGTCAAAGGTGTGTGAAACGACCTATTGTACAAATGTACAAATACGCAATATCACAAACACAAAGCAAAAACATATTGCGCAGCAGAAATTCCAAAAACCGCGATTCAATAAAAACAATTTCTATAGCAAGCAAAAAGTAAACAAAAGATACACACACACACAAACACATATACAAGACTACTAAGCCAGTAACTGAAATAACAAATGCGCAATTTCGCGTATGTTCGGGACATTTCAAGAAGCGGCCGTGATCTGTATATAAAGGCGCCGTCCAACGCAGAAGAGTTAGTTGACTTTGAGATTTTATTAAGTGAACATCTGTGTGTACAAAAGAAGTATTAAGTGTACAGTGTCAATTAGTACAGTTGTAAATAGAGTCTTAATTGCCGAATAAAGTTGTGTACTGATAAGATTATAAGGACTGTGTAATTTAATTTTTACAATTAAACGAACCCTTTAAAATCACGTTTATTGAGGTAATAAATGTAACAACTGGTGTCAGAAGTGAAATTGCAATAAAAAAACATTAAAAATAAAAAGTAAGTAAAATAAAATGAAGTTTGACGAGCTGAAAGTAGATCAGCTAAAAAAAGAGCTGAGCAAGTTTGATCTGCCAACGGCGGGCAATAAGGCAGAACTGCAAAAGAGGCTAATAGGGGAATGCAAGCGACGTGGTATTGACATCGGCTTACATGAATTCGAGGAAAAAGAGGAGCTCGAGATATATACCCCTGCCACAACCACTAATATGGACTTCACCGTAATGTTTGCCGCTATGATGGAGAAATTTCAAGAAGCTTCTAAGACTAACAGCGAAAGGCTCTTAGCTGAGGTTAAAGCCAACAACGAAGGCCAAGAGGAGAAATTTCAAGAAGTTTCTAAGATCAACAGCGAAAGACTCTTAGCTGAGGTAGAAGAAAAATTTCAAGAAGCTTCTAAGAACAGCGAAAGACTCTTAGCTGAGGTCAGAGCCAACAACGAGAGACTAGAGGAAAGACTCTCAGCTGAGGTCAGAGCCAAAAACGAGACACTGCAGGAAATTTCAGAAGTTATAGGCAAACGAGTTGAAGCTATAGAACTGAAAGTCAGTGAGCTTGATGAAAAATTCTCTGGCATAACGGGAAATGTTGAAGAAAAACTCTCCGGCTTAACGAGAAGTTTTGACGAAAAACTCTACGGCATAAAGACCAATGTTGACGCAGAACTTCATGAGTTAAAGAACAAGATGAGCGATCTACATATTCGAGAAGGACCGGCAAGAATAATATCGGAGCCTGCCAGCAAGATAAAGGCCCCAAGCTTTGATGGTAGCGCACCTTTTAATGTCTTCAAGTTCCAGTTCGAAACGGTGGCTAGCAAAAATGAATGGGACTGTGAAGAAAAAGCTATAGAACTAATTCTTGCGTTAAAGGGAACAGCAGCAGCAATCCTTGAAAGCTTACCAGCTGGCTGCAGAAATAGCTACGAAGACATAATGGTTGCCTTGCAACGTAAGTACGGTGGCGAACATAAGTGAGAACTGTACAGGATGGAACTACGGGGCAGAGTCCAGAAGCCGAATGAAACGCTGCAAGATTTTGCGATGGAAATTGAACACTTGGTGCAGCTGACTTACCCAGGTGAGAACCATCCATTCCTGGACCAGTTCAAGATAGAAGCATTTGTAAATGGCATACGGGATCCAGATGTTAGATATGCAGTTTGCGCTATGCAGAAGTCGTTCTTTGCGGAAACCTTTTCGTACGCGCTGGCCCAGGAGACCGCAAAAGTTATATCGAAGCCACAAGTCTACAAGGTGCGGCAACTTGAGGCTAATACGCCAACCTGCGGAGACAAAAGGAGCGAGATAGAAGAGGTGATCAAGCAAATATTAGAGGAAAAAAGCAAATCTCGCGCAAAATGCTTTAATCGCGCTAAGGTCGGCCACTTCCAGCGCAACTGCAGATTAGCAAAGAAAAGATCAAGATCTGCTTCGCCACCGAGGGAAAACAAACGGGCTAATAACACCAAAACGCATTCGTCACCGTTAGACTAGATCGAGCTAGCGCTGAGGGGCAAGAGCTAGCTCCTACAACCGATGGCCCCACAATCTCCATTTCTATCATGCAGCAAAATAACAGCAACCTTACTGCTTGTGGTCTTATCAACGGAAAGAAACAGGTCCTCACCATAGACACAGGAGCATCGCAGTCTATAATAAGGCCCGATTTGGTAAAAGGAGCAGTAGAACCGCTAAATAATATACGACTACGCACTGCTACTGGGGATTCAGCTACTGTCTATGGAAGAGCCAGGGCAAGACTTACTATCGCAAACATCAGCGTCGACCATGTGTTTGTTGTCGCCGACATATTGGATGAAGTTATTATTGGTGCAGACTTCATGATATCCCACGGGATTGATCTGCGCATGGGACAGCAAATAATGGTATGGCGCAATGTCGAGATACCCCTGGATGTTGGATATGAGAGCAGGACCACAGTAATGAAGCTGTTTGCCGTTGAACGCCAGAAATTACCACCTCAGGCAGAAACTATAGAATGGGCACGTGTGGAGGAAGATTGTGTGGATAACCGGTTGTGGGTTGTAGAACCAAAAGAAATAAAAGCCGAAATCATAACAGCTAGATTCCTTGTGAAAGCCTGCGACGATGGACGAGTTCCTGTAAGAGTACTTAATCTATCCAAAAGCGAAAAGACCATTGACAGAAAATTTGAGATCGGTCAATGTGAGCCGGTAGGAGCCATAATTAATTGTGCGGCGAATTCAGTATGCCCCAAAACAACAGCCAAAGAACGAGATTTAGTGGCAGAACAGGTGGAAAAATGGGTAGCAGGCCTGACATCTCCTGACAGAAACAAAGCTAAGCAGTTGCTTAGAAAACATGCCTCTGTCTTCGCCCTGAGTAATAAAAGCCAAGGTAGAACCTCAGTTGTGAAACACGAAATCAACACCGGCGAAGTGAGGCCTATAAAACAAGCACCCAGGAATATTCCCCTAGCAAAACGAAACGAGGTCAAAGAACTGGTCAACGAAATGGAGCGGAATGGAGTCATTGAGCCATCTTCTAGTCCGTGGAGCTCGCCAATAGTTTTGGTGAAGAAGAAAGACGGCAGCACCAGGTTTTGCGTTGATTACCGGAAACTCAATGACGTCACAAAGAAAGATAGTTATCCGCTGCCCAGAATTAACGATACCTTAGACACGTTGGCCGGAACCCACGGAATCTTCATGAGCTTCGTAGTTTTCTGGGGCTTTGCACATACTATAGGAGATTTGTGCCGAACTTTGCGCAAGTGGCTGCTAGCTTGCATGAGTTGAGCAGAAAGTCGCGAACATACCATTGGAGTGAGGCAGCAGAAGAAGCGTTCCGGAGGCTCAAGGTACTTTTGTGTACAGCACCAATCCTCGCCTATCCAATCGCTGAGCAGAAATTCATATTGGACACGGATGCGAGCGGCTATGGAATAGGGGGAGTCCTTTCCCAGGTGGTTAATGGTGTGGAAAAGGTCATTGGCTACTACAGCAGAGTATTGTCCAAGCCCGAGCGAAATTACTGTGTTACACGACGGGAGCTTTTGGCAGTGCTGGAGTGTGTCAAACATTACCACAAATACTTATATGGTCAACACTTCACCTTGAGGACAGACCATTCCGCATTACGCTGGCTGCTGCAATTTAAGAACCCCGAAGGGCAGCTCGCACGCTGGATTGAACGTCTGCAAAGCTATGATTTTAGTATCGAGCACAGGAAAGGCGGAAAACACAATAATGCTGATGCCCTTTCAAGACGGCCATGCAGCGTAGAGTGCAAGCACTGCACAAAAGTCGAGAAAAAGGAATGTGTCATTGACGTGCGGCTGACCCAAATTAACTCAGGAGAAGACTGGTGTAAGGAACAGAATGACGACCCCATTTTGGCAAAGATTATGTTGGCTAAGCAGGAAAACAAAAGACCGACCCGCAATGAAATATCGGCAGAAAGTCCATTAGCAAAAGCGTACTGGGCCCAGTGGAATAGCCTAAAATTAATAGATGGCTGCTTATATAGATCTTGGGAAAGTGCAGATGGCAAATTTACAACGGACTTAATTGTCGTGCCCACTTCCAAGATAAAGGAGGTAATGAAGCGGTTCCATAACGGTCCTAGTGGCGGCCACCTGGGCATTACAAAAACTCTGGAAAAGATAAAACAGCGATTTTACTGGGTTGGATGCCAGCAGTCTGTAGCCGATTGGATAGCTAATTGCGAACAGTGTATTGCGGCAAAGGGTCCAACAAGAAGAAGTCGCGGCAAGCTTCAGCAATACAACGTGGGTGCCCTTTTCGAGCGGATAGCTATCGATGTAGCAGGTCCATTCCCTGTCAGTGACGCTGGTAACCGGTATGTACTAGTGGTAATAGATTATTTCAGCAAATGGCCCGAGGTGTATGCCATTCCAAACCAAGAATCTAAAACGGTGGTAGACGCATTTGTCAACAATCGGGTGTGTCGATACGGTGTTCCGATAGAATTGCATTCTGACCAGGGACGAAATTTTGAATCCGCCATATTTAAAGAAATGTGCGACTTATATGGCATCAAAAAGACAAGAACGACACCGCTACATCCACAGTCTGATGGCATGGTAGAAAGATTCAACCGTACGCTGGAGGAATATCTCAGAAAAGTGGTTAGTACACACCAAAAGGATTGGGATGAGCAATATACCTAAGCTGTTACTGGCTTACCGGTCAGCTGTTCACGATTCCACCTCACGTAGTCCAGCGAAAATCCTGTTTGGAACGGAACTGAAACTGCCAGCGGATTTAGAGTTCGGTGTTAAACCTAAACCTGAGTGCGAAGACAATGGATACACTCTTCAGGCACAAAAAGATCTTCACGAGCTTCATGAGTTTGTCCGTAACCGCATTAAAATGTCCAGTGATAAGATGAAAGCCAGGTATGATGGAGCAGCAAACACGGAGGGATTTGCCGAAGGACAAATGGTTCTATTGTTTAACCCAAAATGCAAGAAAGGATTATCCCCTAAATTACAAACCCACTGGGAGGGACCATACAAGGTGGTTAAGAGGCTAAATGACGTAGTTTACCGGATACAGAAGTGCCATAGCCCGAGGTCCAAAATGAAGGTGGTTCACCTTGAACGACTAGCCAAATATGGAACGGGCGATGTTGAGCCTGTTCGGGACGAAAAGGCTTAAGTGGGCGGCAGTGTTACAAAGTAATAGTCAAAGGTGTGTGAAACGACCTATTGTACAAATGTACAAATACGCAATATCACAAACACAAAGCAAAAACAAATTGCGCAGCAGAAATTCCAAAAACCGCGATTCAATAAAAACAATTTCTATAGCAAGCAAAAAGTAAACAAAAGATACACACAAACACATATACAAGACTACTAAGCCAGCAACTGAAATAACAAATGCGCAATTTCGCGTATGTTCGGGACATTTCAAGAAGCGGCCGTGATCTGTATATAAAGGCGCCGTCCACCGCAGAAGAGTTAGTTGACTTTGAGATTTTATTAAGTGAACATCTGTGTGTACAAAAGAAGTATTAAGTGTACAGTGTCAATTAGTACAGTTGTAAATAGAGTCTTAATTGCCGAATAAAGTTGTGTACTGATAAGATTATAAGGACTGTGTAATTTAATTTTTACGATTAAACGAACCCTTTAAAATCACGTTTATTGAGGTAATAAACGTAACAATATTATATTCGCCTTTAAAATGTTTATTCTTTGCTACTCCCAAAATCCGAACCTATTGTTTAGGTGTCGCCATTTAAAGTCCGATCATTCTACATAGCATATTGATGTTAATGGTTTGAAAATAGCTTTTAATTTCACGACCTCTATTATATCGTATCCTTATCTTCTAATATGTAAATGACAAGGAGCTTCTACATATATTAGGCTATTAATATTTTAACACCTGTTCGGCAGTTTAAACAATACGCTGATTTGAAAAATACATACATGTATGAAAAAATATATAAATTTTTTCTCTTGAAAATTTCATAAAAAACTTAATTAACAAAGAAAAAAATCTAGTTGTTATAAATAGTCGCCAACCTAGGTATATTGCGAATAAAGTAAGACATATATCGTGAAAATCGATGCACAAATTTTGATTTTATTTTCAATTAAATGAAGGTATCCCACTCTGACAAAATTGTGTACTGCTTTATCAGTATTTCGTAGATTTAAGTATAACAATCTAAAGTAAATGTCTTACGATGTTTGGAATGAAATAATACACTAATAACCTGAGCATATATTTTTGATATTTTATGGTAAAAAACACACACACCATAGGATGGAGAGAGATACGTGTCCTATAACGATGCCCATCTCTCTCATTTATAAACTGGCATTTTGTATAAAAAACAAGAGAAAAACTTTTGAAATTGGTAAAATTTTGTTTTTGTTTTCCATGTAAAGTTTCACTACGTCGACGCGTATTCTAGAATAGATACTTTTTTTAAACTTAAATTTCTTTATATTGAATCTTTTTTTTTTAAAGAAAATTGACAATAAGTATTTAAATCTTATCTCTATAATATTATTTATTAATTATTACTAATGCAATGTTAACTAATATACTGTATTCAAATTAATAAACTACGTAATATGGGTTAGGGAGTGCCATCTCGCCACGTTCAATGTGTCTGTTTTTTTCAGTCTCTCGTGCCAAAGAAATTGCAGTAAATCGCGAGCTTGTTTGTTTTCATAATTGAACGAGTATGTTTTTGTTTTTTCTTGGAGGTGGGAACTACTACATCTCCATTGATATTTTCATTTTACATATACCAAGGGATGCAAACGATAAGTCGTAAAATCCTAGACTGTCTTCTTTGTAGCTTTTATATGTTTGCTGCACAAGCAGTACCCCCAGCTGAATGTCATATGACCATATTGATTTTATAATGGGTTTGTATAAAAGCAATTTGTAATCCAAAGCCAGGTACATACCCAAATATTCAACGTGTGTTTCCGGTGGAACAGTAGTATATGTTATGATTATTGGGGTACCATTTTGCCTCCTGAGGGGAAACGTTGCGTCAGCACATTTCGCAGGCTTTACCTTATTCCTTTAATTTTTTAACCAGTCCTCTAGCTCTTGAATATGGGATTGCAGTTTTTAGATTCAACCTTTGGATCATTATTGACAATTTTAATATCGTCTCCAAACGTTGACGTATAAGTGTTTGAACTTGGTGGAATATCCCCTTTACTTTGAGGGACCCCTGCAGAGATTCTGCCGTTTTTGGAAACTGAAGCTTTGACCTTTCTTTAAACGTTCTATCAGCCAAATAGCTCTTAAGAAGCTTGTGGGTTTTTCATGTTATCATGTCCAATTTTACCAAACGCTTGGGAAATGTCAATAAATAAAGCTGAACAGTATTGCTTATTTTCAAATGCAGATCTAATAACGGTGACAATTTTATGAACTTGCTCAATAGTAGTATGCCTCGCACGAAAACCAAACTGAAGGTCCGCGATAATGTTTTGTTCATTAATATAAAGAGTTAAACCAGAAACGAATAATTTTTCAAATAATTTTGATAAAATTAAATCCTTTCCTGTGTTATGGATTATAACAATTTCAGGCGTCTTCTAAGAGAAAAAATAAGAAGGTTCTCACAGCTGAATTACATAAGTGTTTTATCATTGATCCTGTAAGACGATCATGTCAGGATGATTTTCTCATATCTATATTCTTAATTATTGACTTCAATGAAGATAACCGAAATTTGATAGGATGATTTACAGCGTCACTAATGTTTGGAATAGTGAAGCTATTTATAGCAGGTGATGTGAAACCCTTTTTTCTAAACAATTTGCGAATGTATTTACCTTATCAATAGAGATTTTGGCCCAGCTGCGGTTTTCAAGTCTTAGCGCCTTGCAGCTTTTCAGACGCTATAATCCGTGTTATGTAGTATCTCGGACCCAAATTTTTTTAAATATCTTTCAGTAGTGGACTAATTTTGTTTGGACCTTTATGTCTGGAGAGCGACTATTTTTTTTTTTATACTGTATTTTATTTTATTGAATCTTTCTATTAAAAGAAATTCTTATACTTATTGATTCAAATCTTATTTCTAAATTATTATTTACTAGTTAGTACCAACGTAATAACTAATTTTTTGTATTCAAATCTTAAAAATCTGTCTTCTATTGTGTAGAGAGAGCCGCCTTGCCAGGCTCAATGTGTCAGTTCTTTTTAGTCTCTGGTGGCCATCAAATTGCAATAAATTGCGTGCTAGAATGTTGGGATGTGCGACTAGTTTGTTCACGTATTTGGACGTGTACGTTTTAACTTCTTCGTGGATAGTGGGAACTTTTAAATCCCTATGTATGTTTTCATTTCTTATGTACCAGGGGGCGCATACGATATGACGTAAAATCCTAGACTGTCTTCTCTGTAACTTCTGGATGTTTGATGCACAGGCAGTACCCCACAGCTGAATACCATATGACCATATTGGCTTTATAACGGATTTGTATAAAAGGACTTTATATTCCAAAGCCAAAGTTGAGTTAGGACTTATTATCCAATGCAGTTGATTTATTCGAAGCTTTATGGACGTTATTTTTGCCTCAATGTGACGGGACCAAGTTAGGCGCCGATCTAGGTGGATACCTAAATATTTAACGTGCGTTTCCGCTAAAACCGTGGTATTAGTTATTGTAATTGGTGGACAATTTTGCCTTCTAAGGGAAAACGTTACATGAGCACATTTTGATGGATTTACCTTTATTCTCCACTGTTTTAGCCAGTCTTCTAGCTTATGAATATGGGACTGCAGCTTTTCAGATGCATCCTTGGGATCATTACTGACACTTATAATTGCAGTGACGTCTGCAAAGGTTGATGTATATGTATGTGGGCTTGTCGGCATATCCGCTGTATAGATGATATATAATAGCGGCCCTAGCACACTACCTTGAGGTACTCCTGCACTGATTTTCCCACATCTTGAAAGCTGGTCCTTTGACCTTACTTTACAAGTTCTATCGAACAAATAGCTTTTTATAAGCTTGTGGGTGTTTTCAGGTAGAAATTTTAGTAAGTAGCCCATCATGGCAGACTTTATCAAATGCTTGGGAAATGTCTATAAATAAAGCTGAACAGTATTGCTTTCTTTCGAAAGCCGATCTAATAATGGTAACGATTCTATGGACTTGTTCAATCGTACTATGCCTTGCTCGAAAACAAAACTGATGATCTGGAATAACGTTTTGTTCATTTGGAAAAGGAGTTACACTCGAGACGAATAATTTTTCAAATATCTTTGACAAAACTGACAGTAGGCTAATTGGCCTGTAGGATGTAATCTGGCTTGAGTCCTTTCCAGGTTTCGGGATCATAACAATTTCAGACATCTTCCAAGAGCATGGGAAGAAGCCGACGCGCAACATGGCATTAAATATGTAAAGTAAAATTCTTACAGCTGAATAAGGTACGTTTTTTATCATTGATCCTGTTATACGATCAGGTCCAGGTGATTTCTTCATATCCGTATTTTTAATTGCCGATTTTAAAGAAGACAACCGAAATTTCATAGGATCATTCACGATGTCGCTAATAATTGGAATAGTGGAATTACTTATATCATGTGGTGCGAAAACCTTCTCTAAGTGCTTTGCGAACGCATTTGCCTTTTCACTTGAGTTTTTAGCCCAAGTACGGTCTTCAAGTCTTAGTGGGGATTCGTAAGCAATATGACATTGTAAGTGCTTTACAGCTTTCCACAGACTATAATCCGTGTTTTTCATTGGATCCAAGTTTTTTAAAAAGTTGTCAATAGCGAGTTGGTGTTTCTGTCTCAATTTTCTCCGTAAGTTTTTTTGGAATAAGTTCATTTGCATTTTTATGTGTGGAGAACGACTATTTTGCCATTGTCTTCTTAGTCTTCTTTTCTCAATGACGAGCATCTGAATATCTGCTATTGCCTGGTACGTGATTATTTTAGCTGATGGCTTTGTTGGCGTTGCAGCTATGGCTGCGGCAGTCACGACGTCTGTAAAATGGTCTACAGTTGCTTGAATATCAGCTGGATTTCTCAGTGGGATGTTCAAAGGTAAGTGAGAGCTCACATACATTATATATTTTAACCAATTCGTGTTTCTGTTCGGGTAGAAACTAAGGGTTTTAGGTGCAGTCACAAAACGGTCGTGTAAAATAACAATTGTAGGTGAATGATCAGAAGATAGGTCATAGGATGAATTAACTAAGAGTTGATCGCGTTTGATGTTTTTTACTATAGCAAAATTAATAAGGTCTGGCAACTTATTAAAGCCTGTGGGCCAATAGGTGGGTTTATCGGCAGATACGACGTCAATGTCGTACGGTTGTTTGTTTCAACTGTATAATACAACTGCCTACCACTAGGACTAAGAAGTCTGGATCCCAAATATGTGTGCTTTCCAAAGAACGCAAAGAACCTGGCAAATTCATGGTGTTCGATTTTATGCCTAGGCGGGCAATACACTGAGGAGACTACAATTTTAAAATCTGTAAGATTTATAGTCATGGCTTGCAAAAAGTCCTGCCTGAATTCAGGCAATGAAAAATGCCTTACGTTTTTTCGGACTATAGTGGCAGTCCCACCACATGCCCTTTCGCTTGGGTGTTCGGTGTCATATATAAAATACCCATAAATTCTAAAGCAGTTTTTTATAGCGAAGTGTGTTTCAGAGACTAATAGTATGTCTATATCATGTGCTATCAGGAAGTGTTCTACTTCATATTTATGTTGGCGTTCCAGAAGCATATTTTTAACTGGTTCATTTTATGCCAAGCAAAACTTGCAGAAGCATGTTTTGGGTTCGCATCATTTCCTGAAGCATAGTTGTCATGAAATTATTCATTGTCTGTATTAAGTTCTTGATCGAGCTCGAATTGTTTGTGAGGGGTGTCTGAGTACCCTCTTTTAAGACGTGGGCATATGAATGTTTATGCGCATTAGAACTTTTGACATTCGCATTAGGTAAATCATTTCTCAATGTTTGGGCATATGAAAAGTTTGGCTTAGTGTGTGGCTGTGTAGCTTGTGCACTAGCAACAGAACCAGCATGAAGCCGAGGAAATTGGGAAGCTTGTATTGCTCATATTCAGGTTTACGTACGACCTTCGCATTATCTTTTACATATTGAAATACTTTGCAGCCCCTGTAATTTGCTGTATGGTTTTCACCACAGTTGCTGCATTTTTTGACCTTGGTGTCTATTTTGTACATTCCAAAGTCCGGTGCGTATTACCGCAAACAACGCATACAGATGGTAGCTTGCAGTAGGTTTTCGTGTGTCCGAATTCCTGGCAGTTGGTACACTGACGGGGACCGTTACGTTTTAGAGGCTCTTCCACCGTTATTCTTCTGTTTAAAAGGTAGCGCAAATTATATATAGGATGAACCGAGTTTTTTGATTTAAGCTGCGATGCATTAAACACGATTTCAACACGATGCATAGGTTGGGAACTTTATAGGTTGGGGAACTTTATTCTTATTTAGAATATTGTGCACTGACCGTACGACATAACCTTCCACCTCTATGGCACTTTTTATCTCCTCAGTGGGAATAGAACTGTCAATGCCCTTTATAATGACAATCAAACCTTTAGCACTTTTTAGTTGATACGTATAATAGCCCTTATTATCTGCATCGAGACGACTTGCGATTAGGCGATAATTCTTCTCAGTATGGGCTTGGATCTTCGTTTCGTGTATCTGTCCTCTTCGTACAGAAGCCACATAGAAATTTTCTTTGCCTACGAGTTGGGACAGCAGTGGGTTCGGCATTTTCATTATCCGGGGAAGCAAGGACAGAAAATCTATTTTCACTTACCGATGTTTCAGCTACTTGATGAGAACCTTTATATTGCTTGGCGGTTCGCTCTTGTTGTGAAGACTTAGGACTCGCCTTCCTCTTCGTTATGGTTATGTACCGATCCATACCAGTTTGCACGCGTTTAGATACAGTACCTGGTTCTTTTTCTTGTGATATTTTTTGTGTATTATTTGTTTCCTTCGTTTTATTTGTTGAATTCGTTGTTGTCGCAGATGTATTTATATTTGCTGATAATGAACGCGTTCGGTCAATTGGCCTGGCGGTTAAAAAAGCGCTGTCATCTTTTTTTTATTATTTATATTGTTTATTGCATTATTAGCATTTGTGTAAGAAAAAGAGTAATAAGCATTGTTGTTATTACCTTTTTTTATTTTTTTCGTTAATGTTTGGTGCGCTCATGCACTCACTATTAATTGTTTAAACAGGTTTAACCATGCACTTTGTTATTGTCTATTTTGTTACACACTATATTATAATGCTTTTTATTTTTTGTTATTTATTTTGTTGTTCTTACTAACTGTTAACTGTGTCTCTGCACTTGTTCAATTTTTAAAATAAAAAAGTCACCTTAAATGAATATAAATTATGCGCTTAAAGTGAAGTACGTCTTTACTCAAACGAAGTAGAACAAATACTGAGCGACTATTTTGCCATTGCTTTCTCCTTGACAAGGATCTGAATATCACATGCACATCTAGCTGCTTCAGTTACGGTGTTTGTAAAAAATCCACAGCTTCTTGAAAGTCAGAGACCTGAAAGTGGTGGTGTTCGATTTTGTGCCTGGGCAGACAGTACACAGATGAGACTACAATATGAAATCATATATACCGGTAGCTTGCATAAAAACTTCACTAAATTCTAGCATTGGAAAGCGCCTTACTTTTTTGCGCACTACGACGGCGGTGCCACCACATGCCTATCCACTCGGATGTTTAGTATCTTATGTGGAAAATCCATTAACTCTAAAGTAGTTTTTTATAGTGAAATGTGTTTCAGAGACCAAGACTATGTCTATTTTCTGTGTTTGCGGAAAATGTTTAACTTAATATTTATGTTGGGAGAGCCCGTTTGCATTCCAGAAGCATATTTTTAACTAGTTCATTTTTTGCAGAAAGATGTTTTGGGTACGCATCATTTCTTGAAACATACCCTGCATTGTTGTCATAAAGTTGTTCATTGTTTATACTAAGTTATCGATTGAATTCGAATTGTTTGTAAACGGTATCTGTGTACCCTCTTTAGCTCGATTAGCTTTAGGTAATTGTGCATCAGTTTTCAGTGCTTGGGCATACGTGTAATTTCTTGTAGTGTGTGGTATGTTGCTAGGTTGTGTACCAGCTATAGATTCCGCACGAAGCCTAGGAAATTGGGAAGCCTTATATTGTTCATGTTCAGGCTTACGTATTGGAAGACCTTACAGTCCCTGTAGTTGGCTGTATGGTTTTCACCGCGGTTGCTGCATTTTTTAATCTTGGGATCACTTTTGGAAGATTTGCATTCCGAGGTTGGGTGTGCGTCGCCGCAAACAACATAAACGGATGGTAGCTAGCAGTTAGTTTTTGTGTGCCCGAATTCTTGGCAATTAGTGTACTGACAAGATGAAACGCAAGTTGTAGATAGGATGTACGAATTCTTTGATTTTAGCTGAGTCGCGTTAAATGCAATCTGCATTGGTTGGGGAAATTTATTCTTATTTAGCAGATTGTTCGCTGTCCTAACGACGTAAACTTTTTATTTCCTCAGTGGAAACAGAACTGTCAACTTCTTTTATAACAATATTTAAGCATTTGGCACTTTTTAATTGGTAGCTGTAGTAGCTATTATTTTCTGATTCAAGTCGGCTTACGATTAGCCGATAATTCTTTTCCGTATGTGCTTGAATCTTTGCTTCTTGAATTGGGCCTCTTCGTATAAAAGCTACATAAAAGCTTTTCTTACCTACAAGCTGAGACAACATGTTAACAATTTCATTAAATGTTTGTCCGGGGGGTGGTTTTTGTTTCCTGACAGCGAGTTCAGCTTCATCACCCGCTGCAGCAAGTACAGAGAATCTGTTATCACTACATATTATTACAGCAGGCATTACTGCTACTTGTGAGCTTTTCTATTGTTTAGCAGTGCGCTCTTGCTGCGAAGACTTAGGACTGGCCTTCCTTTGGTTATAGTTGGTTATAGAAAAAGTCTGGTTTTATAGTTCTATAACGATCCATACCTGTTTGCACTTTTTGTACAGGATTTTATTAACTGTTTCGTTGGTTTGCTGTATTATGTTTGATATAGTACCTGTAATGTTTTTTTTTTTTTTAATTTTGATTTTTTCTGGTGTTGTTACTTGCGAAGGTAAATTTACCTATTTCCGGATAAAGAGCGCGTTCGGTCAATTGGCCTGGTGGTTAAGAAAGCTCTTTTTATATTTTTTTTATTATTTTATTTGTTCATTGCGTTATTAGCATTTGTATAACTAAAGGAGTAATAAGCATTGTTGTTATTCTCTTTTATATTTTTTTCATGCATATTTGGCACACTCATACACTGACTATCACTGGAATTTTGTAAATCATGCACTTTTTGTTTTTATTTAAAACACACAATATACATATATGTTATGTTGCTGTGTTTGTATATTCTTTGTTTTTTCCCCTAACTGTTCACATGTATCTCTTCACTTGCTCAATTGTATTTTTCTTACATTATTTAAGCGCGAAATAATATGTACGTTCGTGCTAAGCCGCGATCACATAAGCATAATATGGCGGGACCAAGTTAGGCGTCTATCCAGGTGGATCGTAAATATTCACCGTGTGCTTCCGCTGGAACAATGGTATTTGTTATCGTATCGAAGGAAAACGTTACGTGAGTACATTTAGAAGGATTTACCTTAATCCTCCTCGGATTTACCCAGTCCACTAGCTCATGAATGTGGAGCTCCAGATTTTACGATGCAACCTTCATTATCTGACATTATAAATGTAGTATCGTCCGCAAACGTTGATGTATATATACGGGCTTGTTGAAATATCCGTTGTATAGGTAATGTATAATATCGGTCTTAGTATACTGTTTTGAGGGACTTCTGCATAGATTCTGCCCTTTTTAGAAAACTGATCTTCTGACCTAATTTAAACGTTCTATCTGTCAAATAGCTCTTAAGACGCTTTTGGGAGTTTACAGGAAGAACTCGAGTTATTTTCATGAGTAGTCTCATCATGCCACACTTTATCAAACGCCTGGGATATGTCAAAAAATAAAGCTGAACAGAATTGCTTATTTTCAAATCCAGTTCTAATGGCGGAGAACTTGCTCAAAACTCGTAGTACCATGCTCGCACGAAAACCAAACTTGTCGGGGATAATGTTTTGTTCATTAAGATAAGGAGTTAAAGCAGAGACAAATAATTTTTTAAATAACTTTGACAAAATTGAGAGTAGGCTAATGGACCTGTACGATATAGTCTGGATTGAGTCTTTTCCTGGTTTCGGGATCATAACAATTTCAGACATCTTCCAAAAGCATGGGAAGAAGCCAACATTGCATTAAATATAAATAGTAAAAGTCTTATCATTGACCCTGTAATACGATCTGGTCTGGGTGATTTTCTTATATTCTTAATTATCGATTTTAATGAAGACATCCGAAATTTCATAGGATCTATAGTGCCAACCCTTACCCATATGTTTGACCTGTTATACAATCATGCGCATGTGTATATTCATTATTATTATGTAGCACGTATGTAAGTAATATTGAAAAATAAAGGCATTCGCTATTTAACCTTGAAAACAACACATTGTATTTGATTTTAAGAACGCAACTATTAAATGGCGATCCTGCCAGTGTTTTTCCATTAATTAAAACAAATATGAACATAAAAATACTATGTATAATTATCTATTTTTATAAAAATATTAGAAAAGCCTTTCAGTTTTAGCAAATTAAAAGAAATAGTAGACAGTGGACAAGAATTTGGTGATAAAATTCGATTATTATCCAAAGAAATTTTCAAAATACGTCTCAAATCTCTGCGAATGAGCAAACAGTCATATTTTCCAGTGAGTGGATTATTTTATGTGTGGAAGTGGTAGATGAAAAAAAATATACATATGTATATAAAAAAAATTAAAAAAAACATTAACTATAAAAAGAAAAACATTTAAAAAAATAATAAAAAAAAATTGTTATGGAAAAATATATATAAAAAAATAAACACATAAAGCAATAACGTTTAAAAAGAAAAATTTTTACAGTTACACAAAAGTGAAAGAACATAGAGCACAAACGAAACATTTTTCTTATATAACAAAATACGCACTAAAAATCCGCTACGTAGTCGGAAAAAATTATTAAAGACACAAAAATATAAAAAAAGTACAGTAGTGTCAAAAGAAACACAAGATTTCGTGATCACAAAAAGCTAAGTTGAGCTAACATAGGAACAAAATGAGAAAAAAACGAACTCAACTAATAAAATAACACACGGAAGTATTAAATAAAGAAAACACAAAGCATTACTATGTATAAAAAATGTATTCCCTTCTTTTTCTTTTGTATAAGGAACACAGTAAAAAAAAGAAATTGATATTTTTTTTGATAAAAATATAATATTTATTGTCCTTTTTAGGAATTTATGGTATTACACTTTGAAACAGCGATTCGATAATGAATAATGAATCTTCTTACTCATAATACTTGCTTTTATATAAATGTTAATTGAAATTATACAATAACAACAAAAATACTTGACAAGATCATGCATGCTCAAACATGTTTAGTTTTGTCTTTTTTTCTTACTTACGGTGTGCGTAAGTGAGTAAGCAAAAAGAATATAGCATGTATGTTTGTATTTATATTATATTATTCTTTAAAAATAGGTAAGCTTCTGCATGCCCAATCATGATAATTATCTTGCACTTAGTAACATCTCAAATTACTAAAGCAAGCTTTTACATGTTTGATCATGTCGTTTGGTTTGTTGTCAAAGTACTTACATACATAAATGAAAGAGTTATAAAATTATTTCTGCAAGCCCAATTACGGCAGTTAGCAACTATAAAGATAATATTAATACTTCTTTATACATAATTACTTTGAAAATGCCACTTAGTAACAAAATAAAGATTAATAATATGACTACCAATGAATATTATTAGTGTGTATGTCACTCCTCCCCTCTCTAGAAGAGTCAATGTCCTCATTGACGTTTTTGGGCTTACAAATTTTACTTATTAATATTGCTCTTTTTTTTTTATTTAATACATAGGCATATAATTGTTAATATTAATATTATAATAAATAAACACAATAATAGTTCGTTTTATCATTAATTTTTCTCTGTGTTTCTTTAAATTTGGGAATGAAACATTTTCTTTTATTAAAAGATTCTAATACTTTTTGTTTAACAATAATTTCAAAATCATTTATTTTGACTTTATAATTATTAATGTGGATAATATTATTTCCTTTTAATTTTTCATTAAGTTTTTTTTACAATTTTGTTTTATTTCTGTTACATTTCAATTTTGGTTAGTTATTATATTTGGTTCGTATGAGTCTAAGTATTTTTCATAGTGACAATTTGTTTTGTAGTTATTTTCATAAATGGTTCGTACAAGAATTTCTTACTGGCTCCACTTTCTTATCTACCAATTAGTAACTGAAATTATTAGCAGGTACATAATTCATATATTCGCCTAAATTTAGTTTAGTTTAGGGACAATTTTTAATTTTATTTTCTTTTTATTTTTCAAGCTGAGCTGGAATTGAAAGTACGAAATGAATTAATTTTCTTCTGTTCAAATGAATGTTCTTATTATTTGTTATATACCTTTTTTCTCCTTTTAAATTCTATTTCTACATTTAACAATATAGTGTTCATGATCATCTTCTGTTTGCACGATTGCAGCTTTTTTGAAAGGATTGTTAATTTTTTCTAGTCGTTTTCTTGAATTTTCTGATTTTAAGTAGTTAGTATCTATAGGTTGTTCCTTTCTAGTTTTATTAATATTATTAATTCTACGTTATTTTACCGTTTGAGGGTCAATGTTAGGCCTTAATCTATTAAAGAATATATTATAAGGAGTTTCGCCAGTGGTAGAATGGACTATACTGTGATTGTAGGTAAATATTGTTTGTTCTATTTTTAAATAATTAAGCTCTTTGGCGCCTGATGTATTAATAATTCTCAGTTTTTCGTTCAATGTCTTGTGTAGTCTTTCTATATCACCTATTCCTATTTTTCCAGTAGTGATCTCCAATTCTATACCCAACTCTTGACACCATTTTCTTATATTAATATTATTAATGCCTTGATCTTGATCTACCTTCAAAAGCTTGGACGGTCCCATTGTGTTAAATACTTTTAAAAGAGCCCTTTTTGTTTCGATCCAATTTAAGGATTTTATCGGTTCTGCTGTTGCAAATTTTGAATATAAGTCAATACAAGTCAAGTAATATTCTTTGTCCCATTGCCAAAAATCTATCACATATTTTTCTCTAGTTTCATATACTGGGGGTGTAAGTTTGAATGGCAATTTATTATTTATGTGGTCAGATTTACACCGATTACAAAGTTCGCATTCGTTTATTATATTAGAAATCTCTTTTACATAACTTGGAAAGTAATACTTTGTTTTAAATTTTTTTATTACTTTTTTCTATACCCTGATGTAGTCCACTGAGATGGATCTCTAAAATTATTGTTTTGAAATCAGGATAATCTATTATATCCTCTAGCAATTTAGTTGGTCTTGCTATTTTGTTCCTTTTACCAGATATTATCTGACTATAAATATTCTGAAATTCAATAAAATCATTATCATTCGGTATGTAAAGGGTTATAACTCCATTTACTACGTACGTTTTTACCATATCTTTTATCGCTTCCATATCTAAATGCTTGTAAATGATTGTGGTAACATTATTTGAGAATATTTTCTCTGTAGATACTTTGTTTTCATTTCCCCTCAAAATTCTTAAGTGATTTTTAAAAATGTTTACTGGCTTTTCGGTTATTGGAATATATGATGAATTGTCTTCATCTGCAGAATGCGTGGTTGCAGCAACTGAAGAAATTTCATTTGCTTCGTCTGTTGACACGTTTGAATCGTTAAAGTTACATATTTCGTTTCGCATACGAGAAAGGGCATCTGCAACGTTGTTCTCTTTTCCGGGGATATGTTGTATATCAAAATCGAACTCATTCAATTTAATTTTCCATCTCTGCAACTTTTGGTTTGGTTCTTTAAGATTATGTAACCATTGCAGCGGTTTGTGATCGCTATTGATCAGAAATTTCCTGCCATATAGGTAAGGGCGGAAGTATTTTGTTGCCCATACCATGGCCAACAACTCTTTTTCTGTTGCGGAATAATTTAGTTCATGCTCGTTAAGAGTACGACTTCCGAAGCAGATTCGATGACCTTTTTGGCTTAAAACGGCTCCAAGGGCCGTATTAGAAGCGTCTGTTGTTAAAACAAACGTTTTTTCATAATCTGGGTATCCCAGTATTGGTTCATTAGTTATTAATAATTTAATGGTTTCGACAGCATTTATGTAGTCTCTATTTGTTGAATCTTTTCTGTTACCTTTTTTAAGACACTGTGTTAAAGGCTTAGTAATATTTGAGAAGTTCCGAATAAACTTCCTGTAAAATCCCGCTAAACCAAGGAACTGCTTTATTTCTTTTTCCGTTTTAGGAATAGGGTAATTTGTAATAGCTTTCACTTCGTCGGGATTAGGTTTTACACCTTCGGGTGTTATAATGTGGCCTAAAAAAGTGGTTTCCCTCTTCATAAACTCACTCTTGTCTAACTGGACCTTTAAGTTAGCTTCTAATAGCCTTCCAAAAACCCTTTCCATTGAATTAATATGTTCCTGAAAGGAGGTACTGAAAATTATTATATCGTCCAAGTATACTAAACAATCTTTTCCTATTAGATCTCCCAAAATTGTATTCATCAACCTCTGGAAGGTTGCGGGTGCGTTCTTAAGCCCAAATGGCATCCTTTAAAACTCATAATGTCCGTTTTGTGTGGAAAAGGCCGTTTTATGTCTGTCCAAAGGATCCATTTCAATTTGATGGAATCCTTTAGTGAGGTCAAGAGTTGTGAAATATAAACACCTACCCAATTTATCTAGTGTGTCGTCAATGATGGGAATTGGGTATTTATCGTTAATAGTTATATTGTTCAATTTTCGGTAATCCACAACTATGCGCCATTTTTGTGCGTTAGATGCATCTTTTTTCTTCCGAACAACCCATATTGGCGCAGAGTATGGTGATTGACTGTGGCATATTATATTCTGGTCCAACATATCTTGTATCTCTTTATTAACTTCTTCTTTATGTATCTGGGGGTACCGATATGTTTTGCAATATATTGGGTCTTCATGAATTGTATTAATTTTATGTTTCACAACGTTCGTAAAGGTTATCCTATCTCCCTCTCTATAAAAAATTTCATCATACTTTTTCAACAATGTTCCTCTCCACTCAAGTGGTCCAATCTAAATTTCGAAATCTTCTCAGGCCCGTTCATGTAATTTATGAATTCACTAAGTTCTAATCTTTCCTCATTGTCTCTTTTGTGTTCTGAGCTTCTATTTCTGTCAAAAATATTTTCGTTATTTTCAATTTCCTCTTGTCTTACATCTAAAAAGGGATGGACAAATTTTTCATTCGAAATATGCTTATTATCTCCGCCCTTCTTTTGGATATTTAAAATATCTTCCTTAATTTCCTTCTCCTTCTGATTTCCATACAAAAATACTTTCAAATCATCGTTTTTTATTTCATTTCCTTTTTGATTTTCATTCAAAAAGAATTTTGAAATATCTTTTTCTATCTTATTTTCTTTTTGATTTTCATTCAAAAAGATATATTTAATGTTATTTAAGATAACATATCCCAGTGGGATATTTAGTTCAGCATTCAATTTTTTTAAACTATCGAACCCCAAAAGACCATCATAAGTGTTACAAAATTCGCACAAGTAAAATATCAATTTAGTGTTCTTCATTGAACTAAAAACTTCTTGTATTTCGTTAAGAATTACGTTCCCAGTAGCCGTTTTAATACAAATAGGTTCAACTCTATTTGATGGAATTGGAAAAGTATGTGGTCGAATCAAACTGACTGACGAACCCGTATCAATCAGAAATTTATAGAAATAATTATTTATTTTCATCATGATAGTTGGGAGAAATTCGAGGCTGTGCAATGAAAATTTTCTTCTTCCATTGGAATTGGGGCCCCATATTTTCTTATTCTAGATTGGTTCGAGTCGTATTCTCTTAATCGTTTATTATTGTGGTTAAGGTTCTGAGAATAAAAGTTCTGGTTTCTATTAGGGTAGTTATTATTAGCAAGAATCTGAGGATTCTGGTTTCTATTAGGGTAGTTATTATTAGGAAAACCCTGAGGATAAAAATCTTGGTTTGTGTTGGAATTTCGAAAACCTTTCTGAGAATGATAGCTTGTATGCTGATAACTAGGAAACTGTCTATTTGTTGCAATATTTCTCTGAGTAATATCTGACTTAAAAGATGTGTGAACATTACTTTCTTCCAACTCATTTGCTTCTTTAGAAACTTTCATGGCTGATTTAAAATCACTTACCAGATTAGCATTAAGTAGTGCCAACAAGTGAACCGGTAATTGTTTTTTAAGTATTTTTAAACTATAAAAGTTTGTTTCAGTCTTATAAAATATTTTTCTATCTGCTGTTTCATTACATAATCTTATTGCATCATTTATTCTACATATTAGATTGTTAATATCATTAATTAATTTTTGTATATTACCTCTAAATTTAATATCATTTATACTTAAAATTAATTCTGGTATTGGTTTGTGCTCACCAAATTCGTCTATTAGCAGGGTTTTCAGTGAGGTCCAATCTTCTGGTTGTTCTCGCCTTACCAAATTCAGTGCCTTACCCTCCAATGTACGTAGTATGCAATTAAAAAGAAGAATTCTGTCGTCTTGTGGCATCAACGATATGTTAGGTAATATGTTCTCAACACTGCTCACATATACACTTAGTCTGTCTCTTTCACCAGTGAATGGATGAATTAATTTTATGTTTTGAATTACAAAATTTCTTTGCTCCATTCTGAAATTTGTATTATTGCTGTTGTTATTATTGTTCATTATTTCACTTCGTCTATTTAAGGCTTCTAATCCTTCAAGGATTTCTTCCATAAATTTTTTTTTGTGTAATTAATTAATATCACTATAGATCTTTATTATATTATTATTTACGCGTTTAGGTTCTTTAAACAGGATCTTTTTCATAGATCCTACCGACTGCGCCAGAAATGTATTCCCTTCTTTTTCTTTTTTATAAGGAACACAGTAAAAAAAGAAATTGATATTTTTTTTGATAAAAATATAATATTTATTGTCCTTTTTAGGAATTTATGGTATTACACTTTGAAACAGCGATTCGATAATGAATAATGAATCTTCTTACTCATAATACTTGCTTTTATATAAATGTTAATTGAAATTATACAATAACAACAAAAATACTTGACAAGATCATGCATGCTCAAACATGTTTAGTTTTGTCTTTTTTTCTTACTTACGGTGTGCGTAAGTGAGTAAGCAAAAAGAATATAGCATGTATGTTTGTATTTATATTATATTATTCTTTAAAAATAGGTAAGCTTCTGCATGCCCAATCATGATAATTATCTTGCACTTAGTAACATCTCAAATTACTAAAGCAAGCTTTTACATGTTTGATCATGTCGTTTGGTTTGTTGTCAAGGTACTTACATACATAAATGAAAGAGTTATAAAATTATACCTGCAAGCCCAATTACGGCAGTTAGCAACTATAAAGATAATATTAATACTTCTTTATACATAATTACTTTGAAAATGCCACTTAGTAACAAAATAAAGATTAATAATATGACTACCAATGAATATTATTAGTGTGTATGTCACTTATAATTAAACATACAAACGAAACAGTTTTTACAAAACACAACGAAAAAAACACAAAAACAAAAAAAGAATTTTACAAAGCACAATCAGCGTTGTCATAGTACTAAAAAAAATGTTACTTTGTTAATTTAACTTATACGCAAAGTATTAATAAAGCGTACAAAAGAAAATTAAGACACAAGAAGAAAAAACAACATTATAGCAAAACAAAATGGCCTGTTCGGAAATGCATCACAGCGCTGCAGTCGATGCGAAGTACGTTCGGAAATACAACAACTGGCAACAGTGCAAATGTCATGTGTTATAAAATGCATCACTGATATATACGATGCGCAAAAAAACGTTAAACGTCCATCACAAAAATGCGGTATATGAGTAAGTATTTGGAATGTAATATATTTGGTATTTAGTTTTTAAATTTAATTTTTAGTATCGAAGTCGATACAAACTCCCTAAAGCTCCTGGTAAGAGTTCGTTTGGTCATGGAGGGGGAGTTTTGCCAAGGGAGAAAAAAAAATCATTTCTTTGGGGTAAAGTTTTGGAGCAAATGAAAGAAAGTTCACCAAATATTAATTTCTTCAAGGAACAAGTAAATCGGAAATTCCTAAACCTACAGAAGAATAAAGTTAAGGAAACTGGAAAAAACGCTACGTCTTGGGCATTTTTTTTTTTACTTCGACGAAATTTATGGCACCAGGCATTCCATCAACCCTCCAACAAGTCACCTTATTTCCACACTACACGATAGTGAAGACGCAGAAAGCCGCTGTGATGTATCAACTGAAAGCTCTCCTGAACCGCCGCACAGTGGCACATTTGGCGAGAAGGCGGTCAAAAATCCGTAACTTTTGATTGGATCGGAATTTTGATATGCGTTTTTTTCTGTTTGGTAGGTGGGATTTTAAACTTTACTTTTTGATAAAAAGCATAAAAGTCGACCGACAAAAAAAGTTACGAGTGGTTTAATATTCGTTACCATTATTAATTAAATTTGAGTATAAAAGAGGAGTGTTGAAACATTAAAAAAAATTTTTTTTTATATGTCCTATTCTTATTGTTACAAATTATATTTATTAATAGTTTTGTAAACTAAATCTTGTCAGGAAATGCCAAATTTTGGCCACCGTAATATTTTTAAGCTTAAAAGCAACAAGGGCCAAAGGTTGGTTTTTTTAAACAGCCTTTTGAAATAAAAAATTTTTAAAAAGTTAGAATTTTCTTAATAACGAAAAGTTTTAATGAAAAAATCCTATTTTATTTTGCCTAATTGCATTCATTTACTTTATTGCATTTTCGTTTATTTATAAGGGAACGGAAATGCAAGAAAACAATTCCTAAGAAAAAGTCTGGTTTTAATAATTTGTTACGTTTTATTTAGGTTTATTAACGGAACGGAAATGCAAGAAAACAATTCTAAAGAAAAAGTCTGGTTTTAATAATTTGTTACATTTTATTTAGGTTTATTAATTTTGCGCAGTTGCATTTATTTACTTTATTGCATTTTCGTTTATTTATATGGGAACGGAAGTGCAAGAAAACAATTCTTAAGAAAAAGTCTGGTTTTAATAATTTATTACGTTTTATTTAGGTTTGTTAATTTTGCGTAGTTGGATTTATTTACTTTATTGCATTTTCGGATATTTATATGGGAACGGAAGTGCAAGAAAACAATTCTTAAGAAAAAGTCGGGTTTTAATAATTTGTTACGTTTTATTTAGGTTTATTAATTTTGCCTAGTTGCATTTATTTACTTTATTGCATTTTCGTTTATTTATATGGGAACGGAAGTGTCTTGCACTAGGTTTATTAATTTTGCGTAGTTGCATTTATTTACTTTATTGCATTTTCATTTATTTATATGGGAACGGAAATGCAAGAAAACAATTCTTAAGAAGAAGTCTGGTTTTAATAAGTTGTTACGTTTTATTTAGGTTTATTAATTTTGCGTAGTTGCATTTATTTACTTTATTGCATTTTCGTTTATTTATATGGGAACGGAAATGCAAGAAAACAATTCTTAAGAAAAAGTCTGGTTATAATAATTTGTTACGTTTTATTTAGGTTTATTAATTTTGCGTTGTTGCATTTATTTACTTTATTGCATTTTCGTTTATTTATATGGCAACGGAAATGCAAGAAAACAATTCTTAAGAAAAAGTCTGGTTTTAATAGTTTATTTAGGTTTATTAGTTTTGCATAGTTGCATTTATTTACTTTATTGCATTTTCGTTTATTTATATGGGAACGGAAATTCAAGAAAAAGTCGGGTTTTAATAAGTTGTTACGTTTTATTTAGGTTTATTAATTTTGAGTTGTTGCATTTATTTACTTTATTGCATTTTTGTTTATTTATATGGGAACGGAAGTACAAGAAAACAATTCTTAAGAAAAAGTCTGGTTTCAATAATTTGTTACGTTTTATTTAGGTTTATTAATTTTGCGTAGTTGCATTTATTTACTTTATTGCATTTTCGTTTATTTATATGGGATCGGAAGTGCAAGAAAACAATTCTTAAGAAGAAGTGTGGTTTTAATAATTTGTTACGTTTCATTTAGGTTTATTAATTTTGCGTAGTTGCATTTATTTACTTTATTGCATTTTCGATTATTTATATGGGAACGGAAATGCAAGAAAACAATTCTTAGGAAAAAGTCTGGTTTTAATAATTTGTTACGTTTTATTTAGGTTTATTAATTTTGTGCAGTTGCATTTATTTACATTATTGCATTTTCGTTTATTTATATGGGAACGGAAGTACAAGAAAACAATTCTTAAGAAAAAGTCGGATTTTAATAATTTGTTACGTTTTATTTAGGTTTATTAATTTTGCGTAGTTGCATTTATTTACATTATTGCATTTTCGTTTATTTATATGAGAACGGAAATGCAAGAAAACATTTCTTAAGAAAAAGTCTGGTTTTAATAATTTATTACGTTTTATTTAGGTTTATTAATTTTGCGTAGTTGCATTTATTTACTTTATTGCATTTTCGTTTATTTATATGGGAACGGAAGTACAAGAAAACCATTCTTAAGAAAAAGTCTGGTTTTAATAATTTGTTACGTTTTGTTTAGGTTTATTAATTTTGCGTAGTTGATTTATTTATTTACTTTATTGCATTTTCGGATATTTATATGAGAACGGAAGTGCAAGAAAACAATTCTTAAGAAAAAGTCGGGATTTAATAATTTGTTACGTTTTATTTAGGTTTATTAATTTTGCGTAGTTGCATTTATTTACTTTATTGCATTTTCGGATATTTATATGGGAACGGAAGTGCAAGAAAACAATTCTTAAGAAAAAGTCTGGTTTTAATAATTTGTTACGTTTTATTTAGGTTTATTAATTTTGTGCAGTTGCATTTATTTACTTTATTGCATTTTCGTTTATTTATATGGGAACGGAAGTGCAAGAAAACAATTCTTAAGAAAAAGTCGGATTTTAATAATTTGTTACGTTTTATTTAAGTTTATTAATTTTGCGTAGTTGCATTTATTTACATTATTGCATCTTCGTTTATTTATATGGGAACGGAAATGCAAGAAAACATTTCTTAAGAAAAAGTCTGGTTTTAATAATTTGTTACGTTTTATATAGGTTTATTAATTTTGTGCAGTTGCATTTATTTACTTTATTGCATTTTCGTTTATTTATACGGGAACGGAAGTGCAAGAAAACAATTCTTAAGAAAAAGTCTGGTTTTAATAATTTGTTACGTTTTATTTAGGTTTATTAATTTTGCGTTGTTGCATTTATTTACTTTATTGCATTTTCGTTTATTTATATGGAAACGGAAATGCAAGAAAACATTTCTTAAGAAAAAGTCTGGTTTTAATAATTTGTTACGTTTTATTTAGGTTTATTAATCTTGTGCAGTTGCATTTATTTACTTTATTGCATTTTCGGATATTTATATGGGAACGGAAGTGCAAGAAAACAATTCTTAAGAAAAAGTCGGGTTTTAATAATTTGTTACGTTTTATTTAGGTTTATTAATTTTGCCTAGTTGCATTTATTTACTTTATTGCATTTTCGTTTATTTATATGGGAACCGAAGTGTCTTGCACTAGGTTTATTAATTTTGCGTAGTTGCATTTATTTACTTTATTGCATTTTCATTTATTTATATGGGAACGGAAATGCAAGAAAACAATTCTTAAGAAGAAGTCTGGTTTTAATAATTTGTTACGTTTTATTTAGGTTTATTAATTTTGCGTAGTTGCATTTATTTACTTTATTGCATTTTCGTTTATTTATATGGGAACGGAAATGCAAGAAAACATTTCTTAAGAAAAAGTCTGGTTTTAATAATTTGTTACATTTTATTTAGGTTTATTAATTTTGCGTAGTTGCATTTATTTACTTTATTGCATTTTCGTTTATTTATATGGGAACGGAAGTGCAAGAAAACAATTCTTAAGAAAAAGTCGGGATTTAATAATTTGTTACGTTTTATTTAGGTTTATTAATTTTGCGTAGTTGCATTTATTTACTTTATTGCATTTTCGGATATTTATATGAGAACGGAAGTGCAAGAAAACAATTCTTAAGAAAAAGTCTGGTTTTAATAATTTGTTACGTTTTATTTAGGTTTATTAATTTTGTGCAGTTGCATTTATTTACTTTATTGCATTTTCGGATATTTATATGAGAACGGAAGTGCAAGAAAACAATTCTTAAGAAAAAGTCTGGTTTTAATAATTTGTTACGTTTTATTTAGGTTTATTAATTTTGCGTAGTTGCATTTATTTACTTTATTGCATTTTCGTTTATTTATATGGGAACGGAAGTGCAAGAAAACAATTCTTAAGAAAAAGTCGGGATTTAATAATTTGTTACGTTTTATTTAAGTTTATTAATTTTGCGTAGTTGCATTTATTTACATTATTGCATTTTCGTTTATTTATATGGGAACGGAAGTGCAAGAAAACAATTCTTAAGAAAAAGTCTGGTTTTAATAATTTGTTACGTTTTATTTAGGTTTATTAATTTTGCGTAGTTGCATTTATTTACTTTATTGCATTTTCGTTTATTTATATGGAAACGGAAATGCAAGAAAACATTTCTTAAGAAAAAGTCTGGTTTTAATAATTTGTTACCTTTTATTTAGGTTTATTAATTTTGTGCAGTTGCATTTATTTACTTTATTGCATTTTCGGATATTTATATGGGAACGGAAGTGCAAGAAAACAATTCTTTAGAAAAAGGCGGGTTTTAATAATTTGTTACGTTTTATTTAGGTTTATTAATTTTGCCTAGTTGCATTTATTTACTTTATTGCATTTTCGTTTATTTATATGGGAACGCAAGTGTCTTGCACTAGGTTTATTAATTTTGCGTAGTTGCATTTATTTACTTTATTGCATTTTCATTTATTTATATGGGAACGGAAATGCAAGAAAACAATTCTTAAGAAGAAGTCTGGTTTTAATAATTTGTTACGTTTTATTTAGGTTTATTAATTTTGCGTAGTTGCATTTATTTACTTTATTGCATTTTCGTTTATTTATATGGGAACGGAAGTGCAAGAAAACAATTCTTAAGAAAAAGTCGGGTTTTAATAATTTGTTACGTTTTATTTAGGTTTATTAATTTTGCGTAGTTGCATTTATTTACTTTATTGCATTTTCGTTTATTTATATGGGAACGGAAATGCAAGAAAACAATTCTTAAGAAAAAGTCTGGTTTTAATAATTTGTTACGTTTTATTTAGGTTTATTAATTTTGCGTTGTTGCATTTATTTACTTTATTGCATTTTCGTTTATTTATATGGCAACGGAAATGCAAGAAACAATTCTTAAGAAAAAGTCTGGTTTTAATAGTTTATTTAGGTTTATTAATTTTGCATAGTTGCATTTATTTACTTTATGGCATTTTCGTTTATTTATATGGGAACGGAAGTACAAGAAAACCATTCTTAAGAAAAAGTCGGGTTTTAATAATTTGTTACGTTTTATTTAGGTTTATTAATTTTGCCTAGTTGCATTTATTTACTTTATTGCATTTTCGTTTATTTATATGGGAACGGAAGTGTCTTGCACTAGGTTTATTAATTTTGCGTAGTTGCATTTATTTACTTTATTGCATTTTCGTTTATTTATATGGGAACGGAAGTGCAAGAAAACAATTCTTAAGAAAAAGTCTGGTTTTAATAGTTTATTTAGGTTTATTAATTTTGCATAGTTGCATTTATTTACTTTATTGCATTTTCGTTTATTTATATGGGAACGGAAGTACAAGAAAACCATTCTTAAGAAAAAGTCGGGTTTTAATAATTTGTTACGTTTTATTTAGGTTTATTAATTTTGCGTAGTTGCATTTATTTACTTTATTGCATTTTCGTTTATTTATATGGGAACGGAAGTACAAGAAAACCATTCGTAAGAAAAATTCTGGTTTTAATAATTTGTTACGTTTTATTTAGGTTTATTAATTTTGCGTAGTTGCATTTATTTACTTTATTGCATTTTCGGATATTTATATGGGAACGGAAGTGCAAGAAAACAATTCTTAAGAAAAAGTCTGGTTTTAATAATTTGTTACGTTTTATTTAGGTTTATTAATTTTGTGCAGTTGCATTTATTTACTTTATTGCATTTTCGTTTATTTATATGGGAACGGAAGTGCAAGAAAACAATTCTTAAGAAAAAGTCGGATTTTAATAATTTGTTACGTTTTATTTAAGTTTATTAATTTTGCGTAGTTGAATTTATTTACTTTATTGCATTTTCGGATATTTATATGAGAACGGAAGTGCAAGAAAACAATTCTTAAGAAAAAGTCGGGTTTTAATAATTTGTTACGTTTTATTTAGGTTTATTAATTTTGCGTAGTTGCATTTATTTACTTTATTGCATTTTCGTTTATTTATATGGGAACGGAAATGCAAGAAAACAATTCATAAGAAAAAGTCTGGTTTTAATAATTTGTTACGTTTTATTTAGGTTTATTAATTTTGCGTTGTTGCATTTATTTATTTTATTGCATTTTCGTTTATTTATATGGCAACGGAAATGCAAGAAAACAATTCTTAAGAAAAAGTCTGGTTTTAATAGTTTATTTAGGTTTATTAATTTTGCATAGTTGCATTTATTTACTTTATTGCATTTTCGTTTATTTATATGGGAACGGAAGTACAAGAAAACCATTCTTAAGAAAAAGTCTGGTTTTAATAATTTGTTACGTTTTATTTAGGTTTATTAATTTTGCGTAGTTGCATTTATTTACTTTATTGCATTTTCGTTTATTTATATGGGAACGGAAATGCAAGAAAACAATTCTTAAGAAAAAGTCTGGTTTTAATAATTTGTTACGCTTTATTTAGGTTTATTAATTTTGCGTTGTTGCATTTATTTACTTTATTGCATTTTCGTTTATTTATATGGGAACGGAAGTGCAAGAAAACAATTCTTAAGAAAAAGTCTGGTTTTAATAATTTGTTACGTTTTATTTAGGTTTATTAATTTTGCGTAGTTGCATTTATTTACTTTATTGCATTTTCGTTTATTTATATGGGATCGGAAGTGCAAGAAAACAATTCTTAAGAAAAAGTGTGGTTTTAATAATTTGTTACGTTTTATTTAGGTTTATTAATTTTGTGCAGTTGCATTTATTTATTTTATTGCATTTTCGTTTATATGGGAACGGAAGTGCAAGAAAACAATTCTTTAGAAAAAGTCGGGTTTTAATAATTTGTTACGTTTTATTTAGGTTTATTAATTTTGCGTAGTTGCATTTATTTACATTATTGCATTTTCGTTTATTTATATGAGAACGGAAATGCAAGAAAACATTTCTTAAGAAAAAGTCTGGTTTTAATAATTTGTTACGTTTTATTTAGGTTTATTAATTTTGCGTAGTTGCATTTATTTACTTTATTGCATTTTCGTTTATTTATATGGGAAGGGAAGTACAAGAAAACCATTCTTAAGAAAAAGTCTGGTTTTAATTATTTGTTACGTTTTATTTAGGTTTATTAATTTTGCGTAGTTGAATTTATTTACTTTATTGCATTTTCGGACATTTATATGAGAACGGAAGTGCAAGAAAACAATTCTTAAGAAAAAGTCGGGATTTAATAATTTGTTAGGTTTTATTTAGGTTTATTAATTTTGCGTAGTTGCATTTATTTACTTTATTGCATTTTCGTTTATTTATATGGGAACGGAAATGCAAGAAAACAATTCTTAAGAAAAAGTCTGGTTTTAATAATTTGTTACGTTTTATTTAGGTTTATTAATTTTGCGTAGTTGCATTTATTTACTTCATTGCATTTTCGTTTATTTATAAGGGAACGGAAATGCAAGAAAACATTTCTTAAGAAAAAGTCTTGTTTTAATAATCTGTTACGTTTTCTTTAGGTTTATTAAAATTGCGTAGTTGCATTTATTTACTTTATTGCATTTTCATTTATTTATATGGGAACGGAAATGCAAGAAAACAATTCTTAAGAAGAAGTCTGGTTTTAATAATTTGTTACGTTTTATTTAGGTTTATTAATTTTGCGTAGTTGCATTTATTTACTTTATTGCATTTTCGTTTATTTATATAGGAACGGAAGTGCAAGAAAACAATTCTTAAGAAAAATTCGGGTTTTAATAATTTGTTACGTTTTATTTAGGTTTATTAATTTTGCGTTGTTGGACTTATTTACTTTATTGCATTTTCGTTTATTTATATGGCAACGGAAATGCAAGAAAACAATTATTAAGAAAAAGTCTGGTTTTAATAGTTTATTTAGGTTTATTAATTTTGCATAGTTGCATTTATTTACTTTATTGCATTTTCGGATATTTATATGGGAACGGAAGTGCAAGAAAACAATTCTTAAGAAAAAGTCGGGTTTTAATAATTTGTTACGTTTTATTTAGGTTTATTAATTTTGCCTAGTTGCATTTATTTACTTTATTGCATTTTCGTTTATTTATATGGGAACGGAAGTGTCTTGCACTAGGTTTATTAATTTTGCGTAGTTGCATTTATTTACTTTATTGCATTTTCATTTATTTATATGGGAACGGAAATGCAAGAAAACAATTCTTAAGAAGAAGTCTGGTTTTAATAATTTGTTACGTTTTATTTAGGTTTATTAATTTTGCGTAGTTGGATTTATTTACTTTATTGCATTTTCGTTTATTTATATGGGAACGGAAGTGCAAGAAAACAATTCTTAAGAAAAAGTCGGGTTTTAATAATTTGTTACGTTTTATTTAGGTTTATTAATTTTGCGTAGTTGCATTTATTTACTTTATTGCATTTTCGTTTATTTATATGGGAACGGAAATGCAAGAAAACAATTCTTAAGAAAAAGTCTGGTTTTAATAATTTGTTACGTTTTATTTAGGTTTATTAATTTTGCGTAGTTGCATTTATTTACTTTATTGCATTTTCGTTTATTTATATGGGAACGGAAATGCAAGAAAACAATTCTTAAGAAAAAGTCTGGTTTTAATAATTTGTTACGTTTTATTTAGGTTTATTAATTTTGCGTTGTTGCATTTATTTACTTTATTGCATTTTCGTTTATTTATATGGCAACGGAAATGCAAGAAAACAATTCTTAAGAAAAAGTCTGGTTTTAATAGTTTATTTAGGTTTATTAATTTTGCATAGTTGCATTTATTTACTTTATTGCATTTTCGTTTATTTATATGGGAACGGAAGTACAAGAAAACCATTCTTAAGAAAAAGTCTGGTTTTAATAATTTGTTACGTTTTATTTAGGTTTATTAATTTTGCGTAGTTGCATTTATTTACTTTATTGCATTTTCGTTTATTTATATGGGAACGGAAATGCAAGAAAACAATTCTTAAGAAAAAGTCTGGTTTTAATAATTTGTTACGTTTTATTTAGGTTTATTAATTTTGCGTTGTTGCATTTATTTACTTTATTGCATTTTTGTTTATTTATATGGGAACGGAAGTGCAAGAAAACAATTCTTAAGAAAAAGTCTGGTTTTAATAATTTGTTACGTTTTATTTAGGTTTATTAATTTTGCGTAGTTGCATTTATTTACTTTATTGCATTTTCGTTTATTTATATGGGATCGGAAGTGCAAGAAAACAATTCTTAAGAAAAAGTGTGGTTTTAATAATTTGTTACGTTTTATTTAGGTTTATTAATTTTGTGCAGTTGCATTTATTTATTTTATTGCATTTTCGTTTATATGGGAACGGAAGTGCAAGAAAACAATTCTTAAGAAAAAGTCGGGTTTTAATAATTTGTTACTTTTTATTTAGGTTTATTAATTTTGCGTAGTTGCATTTATTTACGTTATTGCATTTTCGTTTATTTATATGAGAACGGAAATGCAAGAAAACATTTCTTAAGAAAAAGTCTGGTTTTAATAATTTGTTACGTTTTATTTAGGTTTATTAATTTTGCGTAGTTGCATTTATTTACTTTATTGCATTTTCGTTTATTTATATGGGAAGGGAAGTACAAGAAAACCATTCTTAAGAAAAAGTCTGGTTTTAATTATTTGTTACGTTTTATTTAGGTTTATTAATTTTGCGTAGTTGAATTTATTTACTTTATTGCATTTTCGGACATTTATATGAGAACGGAAGTGCAAGAAAACAATTCTTAAGAAAAAGTCGGGATTTAATAATTTGTTACGTTTTATTTAGGTTTATTAATTTTGCGTAGTTGCATTTATTTACTTCATTGCATTTTCGTTTATTTATAAGGGAACGGAAGTGCAAGAAAACAATTCTTAAGAAAAAGTCTGGTTTTAATAATTTGTTACGTTTTATTTAGGTTTATTAATTTTGCGTAGTTGCATTTATTTACTTTATTGCATTTTCGTTTATTTATATGGGAACGGAAATGCAAGAAAACAATTCCTAAGAAAAAGTCTGGTTTTAATAATTTGTTACGTTTTATTTAGGTTTATTAATTTTGCGTAGTTGCATTTATTTACTTCATTGCATTTTCGTTTATTTATAAGGGAACGGAAATGCAAGAAAACATTTCTTAAGAAAAAGTCTTGTTTTAATAATCTGTTACGTTTTCTTTAGGTTTATTAAAATTGCGTAGTTGCATTTATTTACTTTATTGCATTTTCATTTATTTATATGGGAACGGAAATGCAAGAAAACAATTCTTAAGAAGAAGTCTGGTTTTAATAATTTGTTACGTTTTATTTAGGTTTATTAATTTTGCGTAGTTGCATTTATTTACTTTATTGCATTTTCGTTTATTTATATGGGAACGGAAGTGTCTTGCACTAGGTTTATTAATTTTGCGTAGTTGCATTTATTTACTTTATTGCATTTTCATTTATTTATATGGGAACGGAAATGCAAGAAAACAATTCTTAAGAAGAAGTCTGGTTTTAATAATTTGTTACGTTTTATTTAGGTTTATTAATTTTGCGTAGTTGGATTTATTTACTTTATTGCATTTTCGTTTATTTATATGGGAACGGAAGTGCAAGAAAACAATTCTTAAGAAAAAGTCGGGTTTTAATAATTTGTTACGTTTTATTTAGGTTTATTAATTTTGCGTAGTTGCATTTATTTACTTTATTGCATTTTCGTTTATTTATATGGGAACGGAAATGCAAGAAAACAATTCTTAAGAAAAAGTCTGGTTTTAATAATTTGTTACGTTTTATTTAGGTTTATTAATTTTGCGTAGTTGCATTTATTTACTTTATTGCATTTTCGTTTATTTATATGGGAACGGAAATGCAAGAAAACAATTCTTAAGAAAAAGTCTGGTTTTAATAATTTGTTACGTTTTATTTAGGTTTATTAATTTTGCGTTGTTGCATTTATTTACTTTATTGCATTTTCGTTTATTTATATGGCAACGGAAATGCAAGAAAACAATTCTTAAGAAAAAGTCTGGTTTTAATAGTTTATTTAGGTTTATTAATTTTGCATAGTTGCATTTATTTACTTTATTGCATTTTCGTTTATTTATATGGGAACGGAAGTACAAGAAAACCATTCTTAAGAAAAAGTCTGGTTTTAATAATTTGTTACGTTTTATTTAGGTTTATTAATTTTGCGTAGTTGCATTTATTTACTTTATTGCATTTTCGTTTATTTATATGGGAACGGAAATGCAAGAAAACAATTCTTAAGAAAAAGTCTGGTTTTAATAATTTGTTACGTTTTATTTAGGTTTATTAATTTTGCGTTGTTGCATTTATTTACTTTATTGCATTTTTGTTTATTTATATGGGAACGGAAGTGCAAGAAAACAATTCTTAAGAAAAAGTCTGGTTTTAATAATTTGTTACGTTTTATTTAGGTTTATTAATTTTGCGTAGTTGCATTTATTTACTTTATTGCATTTTCGTTTATTTATATGGGATCGGAAGTGCAAGAAAACAATTCTTAAGAAAAAGTGTGGTTTTAATAATTTGTTACGTTTTATTTAGGTTTATTAATTTTGTGCAGTTGCATTTATTTATTTTATTGCATTTTCGTTTATATGGGAACGGAAGTGCAAGAAAACAATTCTTAAGAAAAAGTCGGGTTTTAATAATTTGTTACGTTTTATTTAGGTTTATTAATTTTGCGTAGTTGCATTTATTTACGTTATTGCATTTTCGTTTATTTATATGAGAACGGAAATGCAAGAAAACATTTCTTAAGAAAAAGTCTGGTTTTAATAATTTGTTACGTTTTATTTAGGTTTATTAATTTTGCGTAGTTGCATTTATTTACTTTATTGCATTTTCGTTTATTTATATGGGAAGGGAAGTACAAGAAAACCATTCTTAAGAAAAAGTCTGGTTTTAATTATTTGTTACGTTTTATTTAGGTTTATTAATTTTGCGTAGTTGAATTTATTTACTTTATTGCATTTTCGGACATTTATATGAGAACGGAAGTGCAAGAAAACAATTCTTAAGAAAAAGTCGGGATTTAATAATTTGTTACGTTTTATTTAGGTTTATTAATTTTGCGTAGTTGCATTTATTTACTTCATTGCATTTTCGTTTATTTATAAGGGAACGGAAGTGCAAGAAAACAATTCTTAAGAAAAAGTCTGGTTTTAATAATTTGTTACGTTTTATTTAGGTTTATTAATTTTGCGTAGTTGCATTTATTTACTTTATTGCATTTTCGTTTATTTATATGGGAACGGAAATGCAAGAAAACAATTCCTAAGAAAAAGTCTGGTTTTAATAATTTGTTACGTTTTATTTAGGTTTATTAATTTTGCGTAGTTGCATTTATTTACTTCATTGCATTTTCGTTTATTTATAAGGGAACGGAAATGCAAGAAAACATTTCTTAAGAAAAAGTCTTGTTTTAATAATCTGTTACGTTTTCTTTAGGTTTATTAAAATTGCGTAGTTGCATTTATTTACTTTATTGCATTTTCATTTATTTATATGGGAACGGAAATGCAAGAAAACAATTCTTAAGAAGAAGTCTGGTTTTAATAATTTGTTACGTTTTATTTAGGTTTATTAATTTTGCGTAGTTGCATTTATTTACTTTATTGCATTTTCGTTTATTTATATAGGAACGGAAGTGCAAGAAAACAATTCTTAAGAAAAATTCGGGTTTTAATAATTTGTTACGTTTTATTTAGGTTTATTAATTTTGCGTTGTTGGACTTATTTACTTTATTGCATTTTCGTTTATTTATATGGCAACGGAAATGCAAGAAAACAATTATTAAGAAAAAGTCTGGTTTTAATAGTTTATTTAGGTTTATTAATTTTGCATAGTTGCATTTATTTACTTTATTGCATTTTCGGATATTTATATGGGAACGGAAGTGCAAGAAAACAATTCTTAAGAAAAAGTCGGGTTTTAATAATTTTTTACGTTTTATTTAGGTTTATTAATTTTGCCTAGTTGCATTTATTTACTTTATTGCATTTTCGTTTATTTATATGGGAACGGAAGTGTCTTGCACTAGGTTTATTAATTTTGCGTAGTTGCATTTATTTACTTTATTGCATTTTCATTTATTTATATGGGAACGGAAATGCAAGAAAACAATTCTTAAGAAGAAGTCTAGTTTTAATAATTTGTTACGTTTTATTTAGGTTTATTAATTTTGCGTAGTTGGATTTATTTACTTTATTGCATTTTCGTTTATTTATATGGGAACGGAAGTGCAAGAAAACAATTCTTAAGAAAAAGTCGGGTTTTAATAATTTGTTACGTTTTATTTAGGTTTATTAATTTTGCGTAGTTGCATTTATTTACTTTATTGCATTTTCGTTTATTTATATGGGAACGGAAATGCAAGAAAACAATTCTTAAGAAAAAGTCTGGTTTTAATAATTTGTTACGTTTTATTTAGGTTTATTAATTTTGCGTTGTTGCATTTATTTACTTTATTGCATTTTCGTTTATTTATATGGCAACGGAAATGCAAGAAAACAATTCTTAAGAAAAAGTCTGGTTTTAATAGTTTATTTAGGTTTATTAATTTTGCATAGTTGCATTTATTTACTTTATTGCATTTTCGTTTATTTATATGGGAACGGAAATGCAAGAAAAAGTCGGGTTTTAATAATTTGTTACGTTTTATTTAGGTTTATTAATTTTGAGTTGTTGCATTTATTTACTTTATTGCATTTTTGTTTATTTATATGGGAACGGAAGTGCAAGAAAACAATTCTTAAGAAAAAGTCTGGTTTTAATAATTTGTTACGTTTTATTTAGGTTTATTAATTTTGCGTTGTTGCATTTATTTACTTTATTGCATTTTCGTTTATTTATATGGCAACGGAAATGCAAGAAAACAATTCTTAAGAAAAAGTCTGGTTTTAATAGTTTATTTAGGTTTATTAATTTTGCATAGTTGCATTTATTTACTTTATTGCATTTTCGTTTATTTATATGGGAACGGAAATGCAAGAAAAAGTCGGGTTTTAATAATTTGTTACGTTTTATTTAGGTTTATTAATTTTGCGTAGTTGCATTTATTTACTTTATTGCATTTTCGTTTATTTATATGGGATCGGAAGTGCAAGAGAACAATTCTTAAGAAAAAGTGTGGTTTTAATAATTTGTTACGTTTCATTTAGGTTTATTAATTTTGCGTAGTTGCATTTATTTACTTTATTGCATTTTCGATTATTTATATGGGAACGGAAATGCAAGAAAACAATTCTTAGGAAAAAGTCGGGTTTTAATAATTTGTTACGTTTTATTTAGGTTTATTAATTTTGCGTAGTTGCATTTATTTACTTTATTGCATTTTCGTTTATTTATATGGGATCGGAAGTGCAAGAGAACAATTCTTAAGAAAAAGTGTGGTTTTAATAATTTGTTACGTTTCATTTAGGTTTATTAATTTTGCGTAGTTGCATTTATTTACTTTATTGCATTTTCGATTATTTATATGGGAACGGAAATGCAAGAAAACAATTCTTAGGAAAAAGTCTGGTTTTAATAATTTGTTACGTTTTATTTAGGTTTATTAATTTTGCCTAGTTGCATTTATTTACATTATTGCATTTTCGTTTATTTATATGAGAACGGAAATGCAAGAAAACATTTCTCAAGAAAAAGTCTGGTTTTAATAATTTGTTACGTTTTATTTAGGTTTATTAATTTTGCGTAGTTGCATTTATTTACTTTATTGCATTTTCGTTTATTTATATGGGAACGGAAGTACAAGAAAACCATTCTTAAGAAAAAGTCTGGTTTTAATAATTTGTTACGTTTTATTTAGGTTTATTAATTTTGCGTAGTTGAATTTATTTACTTTATTGCATTTTCGGATATTTATATGAGAACGGAAGTGCAAGAAAACAATTCTTAAGAAAAAGTCGGGATTTAATAATTTGTTACGTTTTATTTAGGTTTATTAATTTTGCGTAGTTGCATTTATTTACTTTATTGCATTTTCGGATATTTATATGGGAACGGAAGTGCAAGAAAACAATTCCTAAGAAAAAGTCTGGTTTTAATAATTTGTTACGCGTTATTTAGGTTTATTAATTTTGTGCAGTTGCATTTATTTACTTTATTGCATTTTCGTTTATTTATATGGGAACGGAAGTGCAAGAAAACAATTCTTAAAAAAAGTCGGATTTTAATAATTTGTTACGTTTTATTTAAGTTTATTAATTTTGCCTAGTTGCATTTATTTACGTTATTGCATTTTCGTTTATTTATATGGACGGAAATGCAAGAAAACATTTCTTAAGAAAAAGTCTGGTTTTAATAATTTGTTACGTTTTATTTAGGTTTATTAATTTTGTGCAGTTGCATTTATTTACTTTATTGCATTTTCGTTTATTTATACGGGAACGGAAGTGCAAGAAAACAATTCTTAAGAAAAAGTCTGGTTTTAATAATTTGTTACGTTTTATTTAGGTTTATTAATTTTGCGTAGTTGCATTTATTTACTTTATTGCATTTTCGTTTATTTATATGGAAACGGAAATGCAAGAAAACATTTCTTAAGAAAAAGTCTGGTTTTAATAATTTGTTACGTTTTATTTAGGTTTATTAATTTTGTGCAGTTGCATTTATTTACTTTATTGCATTTTCGGATATTTATATGGGAACGGAAGTGCAAGAAAACAATTCTTAAGAAAAAGTCGGGTTTTAATAATTTGTTACGTTTTATTTAGGTTTATTAATTTTGCCTAGTTGCATTTATTTACTTTATTGCATTTTCGTTTATTTATATGGGAACGGAAGTGTCTTGCACTAGGTTTATTAATTTTGCGTAGTTGCATTTATTTACTTTATTGCATTTTCATTTATTTATATGGGAACAGAAATGCAAGAAAACAATTCTTAAGAAGAAGTCTGGTTTTAATAATTTGTTACGTTTTATTTAGGTTTATTAATTTTGCGTAGTTGCATTTATTTACTTTATTGCATTTTCGTTTATTTATATGGGAACGGAAATGCAAGAAAACATTTCTTAAGAAAAAGTCTGGTTTTAATAATTTGTTACGTTTTATTTAGGTTTATTAATTTTGCGTAGTTGCATTTATTTACTTTATTGCATTTTCGTTTATTTATATGGGAAGGGAAGTACAAGAAACCCATTCTTAAGAAAAAGTCTGGTTTTAATTATTTGTTACGTTTTATTTAGGTTTATTAATTTTGCGTAGTTGAATTTATTTACTTTATTGCATTTTCGGATACTTATATGAGAACGGAAGTGCAAGAAAACAATTCTTAAGAAAAAGTCGGGATTTAATAATTTGTTACGTTTTATTTAGGTTTGTTAATTTTGCGTAGTTGCATTTATTTACTTTATTGCATTTTCGGATATTTATATGGGAACGGAAGTGCAAGAAAACAATTCTTAAGAAAAAGTCTGGTTTTAATAATTTGTTACGTTTTATTTAGGTTTATTAATTTTGTGCAGTTGCATTTATTTACTTTATTGCATTTTCGTTTATTTATATGGGAACGGAAGTGCAAGAAAACAATTCTTAAGAAAAAGTCGGATTTTAATAATTTGTTACGTTTTATTTAAGTTTATTAATTTTGCGTAGTTGCATTTATTTACATTATTGCATTTTCGTTTATTTATATGGGAACGGAAATGCAAGAAAACATTTCTTAAGAAAAAGTCTGGTTTTAATAATTTGTTACGTTTTATTTAGGTTTATTAATTTTGTGCAGTTGCATTTATTTACTTTATTGCATTTTCGTTTATTTATACGGGAACGGAAGTGCAAGAAAACAATTCTTAAGAAAAAGTCTGGTTTTAATAATTTGTTACGTTTTATTTAGGTTTATTAATTTTGCGTAGTTGCATTTATTTACTTTATTGCATTTTCGTTTATTTATATGGAAACGGAAATGCAAGAAAACATTTCTTAAGAAAAAGTCTGGTTTTAATAATTTGTTACGTTTTATTTAGGTTTATTAATTTTGTGCAGTTGCATTTATTTACTTTATTGCATTATCGGATATTTATATGGGAACGGAAGTGCAAGAAAACAATTCTTAAGAAAAAGTCGGGTTTTAATAATTTGTTACGTTTTATTTAGGTTTATTAATTTTGCCTAGTTGCATTTATTTACTTTATTGCATTTTCGTTTATTTATATGGGAACGCAAGTGTCTTGCACTAGGTTTATTAATTTTGCGTAGTTGCATTTATTTACTTTATTGCATTTTTATTTATTTATATGGGAACGGAAATGCAAGAAAACAATTCTTAAGAAGAAGTCTGGTTTTAATAATTTGTTACGTTTTATTTAGGTTTATTAATTTTGCGTAGTTGCATTTATTTACTTTATTGCATTTTCGTTTATTTATATGGGAACGGAAGTGCAAGAAAACAATTCTTAAGAAAAAGTCGGGTTTTAATAATTTGTTACGTTTTATTTAGGTTTATTAATTTTGCGTAGTTGCATTTATTTACTTTATTGCATTTTCGTTTATTTATATGGGAACGGAAATGCAAGAAAACAATTCTTAAGAAAAAGTCTGGTTTTAATAATTTGTTACGTTTTATTTAGGTTTATTAATTTTGCGTTGTTGCATATATTTACTTTATTGCATTTTCGTTTATTTATATGGCAACGGAAATGCAAGAAAACAATTCTTAAGAAAAAGTCTGGTTTTAATAGTTTATTTAGGTTTATTAATTTTGCATAGTTGCATTTATTTACTTTATTGCATTTTCGTTTATTTATATGGGAACGGAAGTACAAGAAAACCATTCTTAAGAAAAAGTCGGGTTTTAATAATTTGTTACGTTTTATTTAGGTTTATTAATTTTGCCTAGTTGCATTTATTTACTTTATTGCATTTTCGTTTATTTATATGGGAACGGAAGTGTCTTGCACTAGGTTTATTAATTTTGCGTAGTTGCATTTATTTACATTATTGCATTTTCATTTATTTATATGGGAACGGAAATGCAAGAAAACAATTCTTAAGAAGAAGTCTGGTTTTAATAATTTCTTACGTTTTATTTAGGTTTATTAATTTTGCGTAGTTGCATTTATTTACTTTATTGCATTTTCGTTTATTTATATGGGAACGGAAATGCAAGAAAACATTTCTTAAGAAAAAGTCTGGTTTTAATAATTTGTTACGTTTTATTTAGGTTTATTAATTTTGCGTAGTTGCATTTATTTACTTTATTGCATTTTCGTTTATTTATATGGGAACGGAAGTACAAGAAAACCATTCGTAAAAAAAAGTCTGGTTTTAATAATTTGTTACGTTTTATTTAGGTTTATTAATTTTGCGTAGTTGAATTTATTTACTTTATTGCATTTTCGGATATTTATATGAGAACGGAAGTGCAAGAAAACAATTCTTAAGAAAAAGTCGGGATTTAATAATTTGTTACGTTTTATTTAGGTTTATTAATTTTGCGTAGTTGCATTTATTTACTTTATTGCATTTTCGGATATTTATATGGGAACGGAAGTGCAAGAAAACAATTCTTAAGAAAAAGTCGGATTTTAATAATTTGTACGTTTTATTTAAGTTTATTAATTTTGCGTAGTTGCATTTATTTACTTTATTGCATTTTCGTTTATTTATATGGAAACGGAAATGCAAGAAAACATTTCTTAAGAAAAAGTCTGGTTTTAATAATTTGTTACGTTTTATTTAGGTTTATTAATTTTGTGCAGTTGCATTTATTTACTTTATTGCATTTTCGGATATTTATATGGGAACGGAAGTGCAAGAAAACAATTCTTAAGAAAAAGTCGGGTTTTAATAATTTGTTACGTTTTATTTAGGTTTATTAATTTTGCCTAGTTGCATTTATTTACTTTATTGCATTTTCGTTTATTTATATGGGAACGGAAGTGTCTTGCACTAGGTTTATTAATTTTGCGTAGTTGCATTTATTTACTTTATTGCATTTTCGTTTATTTATATGGGAAGGGAAGTACAAGAAAACCATTCTTAAGAAAAAGTCTGGTTTTAATTATTTGTTACGTTTTATTTAGGTTTATTAATTTTACGGAAGCGCAAGAAAACAATTCTTAAGAAAAAGTCGGGATTTAATAATTTGTTACGTTTTATTTAGGTTTATTAATTTTGCGTAGTTGCATTTATTTACTTTATTGCATTTTCGGATATTTATATGGGAACGGAAGTGCAAGAAAACAATTCTTAAGAAAAAGTCGGATTTTAATAATTTGTTACGTTTTATTTAAGTTTATTAATTTTGCGTAGTTGCATTTATTTACTTCATTGCATTTTCGTTTATTTATAAGGGAACGGAAGTGCAAGAAAACAATTCTTAAGAAAAAGTCTGGTTTTAATAATTTGTTACGTTTTATTTAGGTTTATTAATTTTGCGTAGTTGCATTTATTTACTTTATTGCATTTTCGTTTATTTATATGGGAACGGAAATGCAAGAAAACAATTCCTAAGAAAAAGTCTGGTTTTAATAATTTGTTACGTTTTATTTAGGTTTATTAATTTTGCGTAGTTGCATTTATTTACTTCATTGCATTTTCGTTTATTTATAAGGGAACGGAAATGCAAGAAAACATTTCTTAAGAAAAAGTCTTGTTTTAATAATCTGTTACGTTTTCTTTAGGTTTATTAAAATTGCGTAGTTGCATTTATTTACTTTATTGCATTTTCATTTATTTATATGGGAACGGAAATGCAAGAAAACAATTCTTAAGAAGAAGTCTGGTTTTAATAATTTGTTACGTTTTATTTAGGTTTATTAATTTTGCGTAGTTGCATTTATTTACTTTATTGCATTTTCGTTTATTTATATAGGAACGGAAGTGCAAGAAAACAATTCTTAAGAAAAATTCGGGTTTTAATAATTTGTTACGTTTTATTTAGGTTTATTAATTTTGCGTTGTTGGACTTATTTACTTTATTGCATTTTCGTTTATTTATATGGCAACGGAAATGCAAGAAAACAATTATTAAGAAAAAGTCTGGTTTTAATAGTTTATTTAGGTTTATTAATTTTGCATAGTTGCATTTATTTACTTTATTGCATTTTCGGATATTTATATGGGAACGGAAGTGCAAGAAAACAATTCTTAAGAAAAAGTCGGGTTTTAATAATTTTTTACGTTTTATTTAGGTTTATTAATTTTGCCTAGTTGCATTTATTTACTTTATTGCATTTTCGTTTATTTATATGGGAACGGAAGTGTCTTGCACTAGGTTTATTAATTTTGCGTAGTTGCATTTATTTACTTTATTGCATTTTCATTTATTTATATGGGAACGGAAATGCAAGAAAACAATTCTTAAGAAGAAGTCTAGTTTTAATAATTTGTTACGTTTTATTTAGGTTTATTAATTTTGCGTAGTTGGATTTATTTACTTTATTGCATTTTCGTTTATTTATATGGGAACGGAAGTGCAAGAAAACAATTCTTAAGAAAAAGTCGGGTTTTAATAATTTGTTACGTTTTATTTAGGTTTATTAATTTTGCGTAGTTGCATTTATTTACTTTATTGCATTTTCGTTTATTTATATGGGAACGGAAATGCAAGAAAACAATTCTTAAGAAAAAGTCTGGTTTTAATAATTTGTTACGTTTTATTTAGGTTTATTAATTTTGCGTTGTTGCATTTATTTACTTTATTGCATTTTCGTTTATTTATATGGCAACGGAAATGCAAGAAAACAATTCTTAAGAAAAAGTCTGGTTTTAATAGTTTATTTAGGTTTATTAATTTTGCATAGTTGCATTTATTTACTTTATTGCATTTTCGTTTATTTATATGGGAACGGAAATGCAAGAAAAAGTCGGGTTTTAATAATTTGTTACGTTTTATTTAGGTTTATTAATTTTGAGTTGTTGCATTTATTTACTTTATTGCATTTTTGTTTATTTATATGGGAACGGAAGTGCAAGAAAACAATTCTTAAGAAAAAGTCTGGTTTTAATAATTTGTTACGTTTTATTTAGGTTTATTAATTTTGCGTTGTTGCATTTATTTACTTTATTGCATTTTCGTTTATTTATATGGCAACGGAAATGCAAGAAAACAATTCTTAAGAAAAAGTCTGGTTTTAATAGTTTATTTAGGTTTATTAATTTTGCATAGTTGCATTTATTTACTTTATTGCATTTTCGTTTATTTATATGGGAACGGAAATGCAAGAAAAAGTCGGGTTTTAATAATTTGTTACGTTTTATTTAGGTTTATTAATTTTGCGTAGTTGCATTTATTTACTTTATTGCATTTTCGTTTATTTATATGGGATCGGAAGTGCAAGAGAACAATTCTTAAGAAAAAGTGTGGTTTTAATAATTTGTTACGTTTCATTTAGGTTTATTAATTTTGCGTAGTTGCATTTATTTACTTTATTGCATTTTCGATTATTTATATGGGAACGGAAATGCAAGAAAACAATTCTTAGGAAAAAGTCGGGTTTTAATAATTTGTTACGTTTTATTTAGGTTTATTAATTTTGCGTAGTTGCATTTATTTACTTTATTGCATTTTCGTTTATTTATATGGGATCGGAAGTGCAAGAGAACAATTCTTAAGAAAAAGTGTGGTTTTAATAATTTGTTACGTTTCATTTAGGTTTATTAATTTTGCGTAGTTGCATTTATTTACTTTATTGCATTTTCGATTATTTATATGGGAACGGAAATGCAAGAAAACAATTCTTAGGAAAAAGTCTGGTTTTAATAATTTGTTACGTTTTATTTAGGTTTATTAATTTTGCCTAGTTGCATTTATTTACTTTATTGCATTTTCATTTATTTATATGGGAACGGAAATGCAAGAAAACAATTCTTAAGAAGAAGTCTGGTTTTAATAATTTGTTACGTTTTATTTAGGTTTATTAATTTTGCGTAGTTGCATTTATTTACTTTATTGCATTTTCGTTTATTTATATAGGAACGGAAGTGCAAGAAAACAATTCTTAAGAAAAATTCGGGTTTTAATAATTTGTTACGTTTTATTTAGGTTTATTAATTTTGCGTTGTTGGACTTATTTACTTTATTGCATTTTCGTTTATTTATATGGCAACGGAAATGCAAGAAAACAATTATTAAGAAAAAGTCTGGTTTTAATAGTTTATTTAGGTTTATTAATTTTGCATAGTTGCATTTATTTACTTTATTGCATTTTCGGATATTTATATGGGAACGGAAGTGCAAGAAAACAATTCTTAAGAAAAAGTCGGGTTTTAATAATTTTTTACGTTTTATTTAGGTTTATTAATTTTGCCTAGTTGCATTTATTTACTTTATTGCATTTTCGTTTATTTATATGGGAACGGAAGTGTCTTGCACTAGGTTTATTAATTTTGCGTAGTTGCATTTATTTACTTTATTGCATTTTCATTTATTTATATGGGAACGGAAATGCAAGAAAACAATTCTTAAGAAGAAGTCTAGTTTTAATAATTTGTTACGTTTTATTTAGGTTTATTAATTTTGCGTAGTTGGATTTATTTACTTTATTGCATTTTCGTTTATTTATATGGGAACGGAAGTGCAAGAAAACAATTCTTAAGAAAAAGTCGGGTTTTAATAATTTGTTACGTTTTATTTAGGTTTATTAATTTTGCGTAGTTGCATTTATTTACTTTATTGCATTTTCGTTTATTTATATGGGAACGGAAATGCAAGAAAACAATTCTTAAGAAAAAGTCTGGTTTTAATAATTTGTTACGTTTTATTTAGGTTTATTAATTTTGCGTTGTTGCATTTATTTACTTTATTGCATTTTCGTTTATTTATATGGCAACGGAAATGCAAGAAAACAATTCTTAAGAAAAAGTCTGGTTTTAATAGTTTATTTAGGTTTATTAATTTTGCATAGTTGCATTTATTTACTTTATTGCATTTTCGTTTATTTATATGGGAACGGAAATGCAAGAAAAAGTCGGGTTTTAATAATTTGTTACGTTTTATTTAGGTTTATTAATTTTGAGTTGTTGCATTTATTTACTTTATTGCATTTTTGTTTATTTATATGGGAACGGAAGTGCAAGAAAACAATTCTTAAGAAAAAGTCTGGTTTTAATAATTTGTTACGTTTTATTTAGGTTTATTAATTTTGCGTTGTTGCATTTATTTACTTTATTGCATTTTCGTTTATTTATATGGCAACGGAAATGCAAGAAAACAATTCTTAAGAAAAAGTCTGGTTTTAATAGTTTATTTAGGTTTATTAATTTTGCATAGTTGCATTTATTTACTTTATTGCATTTTCGTTTATTTATATGGGAACGGAAATGCAAGAAAAAGTCGGGTTTTAATAATTTGTTACGTTTTATTTAGGTTTATTAATTTTGCGTAGTTGCATTTATTTACTTTATTGCATTTTCGTTTATTTATATGGGATCGGAAGTGCAAGAGAACAATTCTTAAGAAAAAGTGTGGTTTTAATAATTTGTTACGTTTCATTTAGGTTTATTAATTTTGCGTAGTTGCATTTATTTACTTTATTGCATTTTCGATTATTTATATGGGAACGGAAGTGCAAGAAAACAATTCTTAGGAAAAAGTCGGGTTTTAATAATTTGTTACGTTTTATTTAGGTTTATTAATTTTGCGTAGTTGCATTTATTTACTTTATTGCATTTTCGTTTATTTATATGGGATCGGAAGTGCAAGAGAACAATTCTTAAGAAAAAGTGTGGTTTTAATAATTTGTTACGTTTCATTTAGGTTTATTAATTTTGCGTAGTTGCATTTATTTACTTTATTGCATTTTCGATTATTTATATGGGAACGGAAATGCAAGAAAACAATTCTTAGGAAAAAGTCTGGTTTTAATAATTTGTTACGTTTTATTTAGGTTTATTAATTTTGCCTAGTTGCATTTATTTACATTATTGCATTTTCGTTTATTTATATGAGAACGGAAATGCAAGAAAACATTTCTCAAGAAAAAGTCTGGTTTTAATAATTTGTTACGTTTTATTTAGGTTTATTAATTTTGCGTAGTTGCATTTTTTTACTTTATTGCATTTTCGTTTATTTATATGGGAACGGAAGTACAAGAAAACCATTCTTAAGAAAAAGTCTGGTTTTAATAATTTGTTACGTTTTATTTAGGTTTATTAATTTTGCGTAGTTGAATTTATTTACTTTATTGCATTTTCGGATATTTATATGAGAACGGAAGTGCAAGAAAACAATTCTTAAGAAAAAGTCGGGATTTAATAATTTGTTACGTTTTATTTAGGTTTATTAATTTTGCGTAGTTGCATTTATTTACTTTATTGCATTTTCGGATATTTATATGGGAACGGAAGTGCAAGAAAACAATTCCTAAGAAAAAGTCTGGTTTTAATAATTTGTTACGCGTTATTTAGGTTTATTAATTTTGTGCAGTTGCATTTATTTATTTTATTGCATTTTCGTTTATTTATATGGGAACGGAAGTGCAAGAAAACAATTCTTAAAAAAAGTCGGATTTTAATAATTTGTTACGTTTTATTTAAGTTTATTAATTTTGCCTAGTTGCATTTATTTACGTTATTGCATTTTCGTTTATTTATATGGACGGAAATGCAAGAAAACATTTCTTAAGAAAAAGTCTGGTTTTAATAATTTGTTACGTTTTATTTAGGTTTATTAATTTTGTGCAGTTGCATTTATTTACTTTATTGCATTTTCGTTTATTTATACGGGAACGGAAGTGCAAGAAAACAATTCTTAAGAAAAAGTCTGGTTTTAATAATTTGTTACGTTTTATTTAGGTTTATTAATTTTGTGCAGTTGCATTTATTTACTTTATTGCATTTTCGGATATTTATATGGGAACGGAAGTGCAAGAAAACAATTCTTAAGAAAAAGTCGGGTTTTAATAATTTGTTACGTTTTATTTAGGTTTATTAATTTTGCCTAGTTGCATTTATTTACTTTATTGCATTTTCGTTTATTTATATGGGAACGGAAGTGTCTTGCACTAGGTTTATTAATTTTGCGTAGTTGCATTTATTTACTTTATTGCATTTTCATTTATTTATATGGGAACAGAAATGCAAGAAAACAATTCTTAAGAAGAAGTCTGGTTTTAATAATTTGTTACGTTTTATTTAGGTTTATTAATTTTGCGTAGTTGCATTTATTTACTTTATTGCATTTTCGTTTATTTATATGGGAACGGAAATGCAAGAAAACATTTCTTAAGAAAAAGTCTGGTTTTAATAATTTGTTACGTTTTATTTAGGTTTATTAATTTTGCGTAGTTGCATTTATTTACTTTATTGCATTTTCGTTTATTTATATGGGAAGGGAAGTACAAGAAAACCATTCTTAAGAAAAAGTCTGGTTTTAATTATTTGTTACGTTTTATTTAGGTTTATTAATTTTGCGTAGTTGAATTTATTTACTTTATTGCATTTTCGGATACTTATATGAGAACGGAAGTGCAAGAAAACAATTCTTAAGAAAAAGTCGGGATTTAATAATTTGTTACGTTTTATTTAGGTTTGTTAATTTTGCGTAGTTGCATTTATTTACTTTATTGCATTTTCGGATATTTATATGGGAACGGAAGTGCAAGAAAACAATTCTTAAGAAAAAGTCTGGTTTTAATAATTTGTTACGTTTTATTTAGGTTTATTAATTTTGTGCAGTTGCATTTATTTACTTTATTGCATTTTCGTTTATTTATATGGGAACGGAAGTGCAAGAAAACAATTCTTAAGAAAAAGTCGGATTTTAATAATTTGTTACGTTTTATTTAAGTTTATTAATTTTGCGTAGTTGCATTTATTTACATTATTGCATTTTCGTTTATTTATATGGGAACGGAAATGCAAGAAAACATTTCTTAAGAAAAAGTCTGGTTTTAATAATTTGTTACGTTTTATTTAGGTTTATTAATTTTGTGCAGTTGCATTTATTTACTTTATTGCATTTTCGTTTATTTATACGGGAACGGAAGTGCAAGAAAACAATTCTTAAGAAAAAGTCTGGTTTTAATAATTTGTTACGTTTTATTTAGGTTTATTAATTTTGCGTAGTTGCATTTATTTACTTTATTGCATTTTCGTTTATTTATATGGAAACGGAAATGCAAGAAAACATTTCTTAAGAAAAAGTCTGGTTTTAATAATTTGTTACGTTTTATTTAGGTTTATTAATTTTGTGCAGTTGCATTTATTTACTTTATTGCATTTTCGGATATTTATATGGGAACGGAAGTGCAAGAAAACAATTCTTAAGAAAAAGTCGGGTTTTAATAATTTGTTACGTTTTATTTAGGTTTATTAATTTTGCCTAGTTGCATTTATTTACTTTATTGCATTTTCGTTTATTTATATGGGAACGCAAGTGTCTTGCACTAGGTTTATTAATTTTGCGTAGTTGCATTTATTTACTTTATTGCATTTTTATTTATTTATATGGGAACGGAAATGCAAGAAAACAATTCTTAAGAAGAAGTCTGGTTTTAATAATTTGTTACGTTTTATTTAGGTTTATTAATTTTGCGTAGTTGCATTTATTTACTTTATTGCATTTTCGTTTATTTATATGGGAACGGAAGTGCAAGAAAACAATTCTTAAGAAAAAGTCGGGTTTTAATAATTTGTTACGTTTTATTTAGGTTTATTAATTTTGCGTAGTTGCATTTATTTACTTTATTGCATTTTCGTTTATTTATATGGGAACGGAAATGCAAGAAAACAATTCTTAAGAAAAAGTCTGGTTTTAATAATTTGTTACGTTTTATTTAGGTTTATTAATTTTGCGTTGTTGCATATATTTACTTTATTGCATTTTCGTTTATTTATATGGCAACGGAAATGCAAGAAAACAATTCTTAAGAAAAAGTCTGGTTTTAATAGTTTATTTAGGTTTATTAATTTTGCATAGTTGCATTTATTTACTTTATTGCATTTTCGTTTATTTATATGGGAACGGAAGTACAAGAAAACCATTCTTAAGAAAAAGTCGGGTTTTAATAATTTGTTACGTTTTATTTAGGTTTATTAATTTTGCCTAGTTGCATTTATTTACTTTATTGCATTTTCGTTTATTTATATGGGAACGGAAGTGTCTTGCACTAGGTTTATTAATTTTGCGTAGTTGCATTTATTTACATTATTGCATTTTCATTTATTTATATGGGAACGGAAATGCAAGAAAACAATTCTTAAGAAGAAGTCTGGTTTTAATAATTTCTTACGTTTTATTTAGGTTTATTAATTTTGCGTAGTTGCATTTATTTACTTTATTGCATTTTCGTTTATTTATATGGGAACGGAAATGCAAGAAAACATTTCTTAAGAAAAAGTCTGGTTTTAATAATTTGTTACGTTTTATTTAGGTTTATTAATTTTGCGTAGTTGCATTTATTTACTTTATTGCATTTTCGTTTATTTATATGGGAACGGAAGTACAAGAAAACCATTCGTAAAAAAAAGTCTGGTTTTAATAATTTGTTACGTTTTATTTAGGTTTATTAATTTTGCGTAGTTGAATTTATTTACTTTATTGCATTTTCGGATATTTATATGAGAACGGAAGTGCAAGAAAACAATTCTTAAGAAAAAGTCGGGATTTAATAATTTGTTACGTTTTATTTAGGTTTATTAATTTTGCGTAGTTGCATTTATTTACTTTATTGCATTTTCGGATATTTATATGGGAACGGAAGTGCAAGAAAACAATTCTTAAGAAAAAGTCGGATTTTAATAATTTGTACGTTTTATTTAAGTTTATTAATTTTGTGTAGTTGCATTTATTTACTTTATTGCATTTTCGTTTATTTATATGGAAACGGAAATGCAAGAAAACATTTCTTAAGAAAAAGTCTGGTTTTAATAATTTGTTACGTTTTATTTAGGTTTATTAATTTTGTGCAGTTGCATTTATTTACTTTATTGCATTTTCGGATATTTATATGGGAACGGAAGTGCAAGAAAACAATTCTTAAGAAAAAGTCGGGTTTTAATAATTTGTTACGTTTTATTTAGGTTTATTAATTTTGACTAGTTGCATTTATTTACTTTATTGCATTTTCGTTTATTTATATGGGAACGGAAGTGTCTTGCACTAGGTTTATTAATTTTGCGTAGTTGCATTTATTTACTTTATTGCATTTTCATTTATTTATATGGGAACGGAAATGCAAAAAAACAATTCTTAAGAAAAAGTCGGGTTTTAATAATTTGTTACGTTTTATTTAGGTTTATTAATTTTGCCTAGTTGCATTTATTTACTTTATTGCATTTTCGTTTATTTATATGGGATCGGAAGTGCAAGAAAACAATTCTTAAGAAAAAGTCTGGTTTTAATAATTTGTTACGTTTTATTTAGGTTTATTAATTTTGCGTAGTTGCATTTATTTACTTTATTGCATTTTCGTTTATTTATATGGGAAGGGAAGTACAAGAAAACCATTCTTAAGAAAAAGTCTGGTTTTAATTATTTGTTACGTTTTATTTAGGTTTATTAATTTTACGGAAGCGCAAGAAAACAATTCTTAAGAAAAAGTCGGGATTTAATAATTTGTTACGTTTTATTTAGGTTTATTAATTTTGCGTAGTTGCATTTATTTACTTTATTGCATTTTCGGATATTTATATGGGAACGGAAGTGCAAGAAAACAATTCTTAAGAAAAAGTCGGATTTTAATAATTTGTTACGTTTTATTTAAGTTTATTAATTTTGCGTAGTTGCATTTATTTACATTATTGCATTTTCGTTTATTTATATGGGAACGGAAATGCAAGAAAACAATTCTTAAGAAAAAGTCTGGTTTTAATAATTTGTTACGTTTTATTTAGGTTTATTAATTTTGCGTAGTTGCATTTATTTACTTCATTGCATTTTCGTTTATTTATAAGGGAACGGAAATGCAAGAAAACATTTCTTAAGAAAAAGTCTGGTTTTAATAATCTGTTACGTTTTCTTTAGGTTTATTAAAATTGCGTAGTTGCATTTATTTACTTTATTGCATTTTCATTTATTTATATGGGAACGGAAATGCAAGAAAACAATTCTTAAGAAGAAGTCTGGTTTTAATAATTTGTTACGTTTTATTTAGGTTTATTAATTTTGCGTAGTTGCATTTATTTACTTTATTGCATTTTCGTTTATTTATATAGGAACGGAAGTGCAAGAAAACAATTCTTAAGAAAAATTCGGGTTTTAATAATTTGTTACGTTTTATTTAGGTTTATTAATTTTGCGTTGTTGCACTTATTTACTTTATTGCATTTTCGTTTATTTATATGGCAACGGAAATGCAAGAAAACAATTATTAAGAAAAAGTCTGGTTTTAATAGTTTATTTAGGTTTATTAATTTTGCATAGTTGCATTTATTTACTTTATTGCATTTTCGGATATTTATATGGGAACGGAAGTGCAAGAAAACAATTCTTAAGAAAAAGTCGGGTTTTAATAATTTGTTACGTTTTATTTAGGTTTATTAATTTTGCCTAGTTGCATTTATTTACTTTATTGCATTTTCGTTTATTTATATGGGAACGGAAGTGTCTTGCACTAGGTTTATTAATTTTGCGTAGTTGCATTTATTTACTTTATTGCATTTTCATTTATTTATATGGGAACGGAAATGCAAGAAAACAATTCTTAAGAAGAAGTCTGGTTTTAATAATTTGTTACGTTTTATTTAGGTTTATTAATTTTGCGTAGTTGGATTTATTTACTTTATTGCATTTTCGTTTATTTATATGGGAACGGAAGTGCAAGAAAACAATTCTTAAGAAAAAGTCGGGTTTTAATAATTTGTTACGTTTTATTTAGGTTTATTAATTTTGCGTAGTTGCATTTATTTACTTTATTGCATTTTCGTTTATTTATATGGGAACGGAAATGCAAGAAAACAATTCTTAAGAAAAAGTCTGGTTTTAATAATTTGTTACGTTTTATTTAGGTTTATTAATTTTGCGTTGTTGCATTTATTTACTTTATTGCATTTTCGTTTATTTATATGGCAACGGAAATGCAAGAAAACAATTCTTAAGAAAAAGTCTGGTTTTAATAGTTTATTTAGGTTTATTAATTTTGCATAGTTGCATTTATTTACTTTATTGCATTTTCGTTTATTTATATGGGAACGGAAATGCAAGAAAAAGTCGGGTTTTAATAATTTGTTACGTTTGATTTAGGTTTATTAATTTTGAGTTGTTGCATTTATTTACTTTATTGCATTTTTGTTTATTTATATGGGAACGGAAGTGCAAGAAAACAATTCTTAAGAAAAAGTCTGGTTTTAATAATTTGTTACGTTTTATTTAGGTTTATTAATTTTGCGTAGTTGCATTTATTTACTTTATTGCATTTTCGTTTATTTATATGGGAACGGAAGTAGAAGAAAACCATTCTTAAGAAAAAGTCTGGTTTTAATAATTTGTTACGTTTTATTTAGGTTTATTAATTTTGCGTAGTTGAATTTATTTACTTTATTGCATTTTCGGATATTTATATGAGAACGGAAGTGCAAGAAAACAATTCTTAAGAAAAAGTCGGGATTTAATAATTTGTTACGTTTTATTTAGGTTTATTAATTTTGCGTAGTTGCATTTATATACTTTATTGCATTTTTGGATATTTATATGGGAACGGAAGTGCAAGAAAACAATTCCTAAGAAAAAGCCTGGTTTTAGTAATTTGTTACGCGTTATTTAGGTTTATTAATTTTGTGCAGTTGCATTTATTTACTTTATTGCATTTTCGTTTATTTATATGGGAACGGAAGTGCAAGAAAAAGTCGGGTTTTAATAATTTGTTACGTTTGATTTAGGTTTATTAATTTTGAGTTGTTGCATTTATTTACTTTATTGCATTTTTGTTTATTTATATGGGAACGGAAGTGCAAGAAAACAATTCTTAAGAAAAAGTCTGGTTTTAATAATTTGTTACGTTTTATTTAGGTTTATTAATTTTGCGTAGTTGCATTTATTTACTTTATTGCATTTTCGTTTATTTATATGGGATCGGAAGTGCAAGAGAACAATTCTTAAGAAAAAGTGTGGTTTTAATAATTTGTTACGTTTCATTTAGGTTTATTAATTTTGCCTAGTTGCATTTATTTACATTATTGCATTTTCGTTTATTTATATGAGTACGGAAATGCAAGAAAACATTTCTTAAGAAAAAGTCTGGTTTTAATAATTTGTTACGTTTTATTTAGGTTTATTAATTTTGCGTAGTTGCATTTATTTACTTTATTGCATTTTCGTTTATTTATATGGGAACGGAAGTAGAAGAAAACCATTCTTAAGAAAAAGTCTGGTTTTAATAATTTGTTACGTTTTATTTAGGTTTATTAATTTTGCGTAGTTGAATTTATTTACTTTATTGCATTTTCGGATATTTATATGAGAACGGAAGTGCAAGAAAACAATTCTTAAGAAAAAGTCGGGATTTAATAATTTGTTACGTTTTATTTAGGTTTATTAATTTTGCGTAGTTGCATTTATATACTTTATTGCATTTTTGGATATTTATATGGGAACGGAAGTGCAAGAAAACAATTCCTAAGAAAAAGCCTGGTTTTAGTAATTTGTTACGCGTTATTTAGGTTTATTAATTTTGTGCAGTTGCATTTATTTACTTTATTGCATTTTCGTTTATTTATATGGGAACGGAAGTGCAAGAAAAAGTCGGGTTTTAATAATTTGTTACGTTTGATTTAGGTTTATTAATTTTGAGTTGTTGCATTTATTTACTTTATTGCATTTTTGTTTATTTATATGGGAACGGAAGTGCAAGAAAACAATTCTTAAGAAAAAGTCTGGTTTTAATAATTTGTTACGTTTTATTTAGGTTTATTAATTTTGCGTAGTTGCATTTATTTACTTTATTGCATTTTCGTTTATTTATATGGGATCGGAAGTGCAAGAGAACAATTCTTAAGAAAAAGTGTGGTTTTAATAATTTGTTACGTTTCATTTAGGTTTATTAATTTTGCGTAGTTGCATTTATTTACTTTATTGCATTTTCGTTTATTTATATAGGAACGGAAGTGCAAGAAAACAATTCTTAAGAAAAATTCGGGTTTTAATAATTTGTTACGTTTTATTTAGGTTTATTAATTTTGCGTTGTTGCACTTATTTACTTTATTGCATTTTCGTTTATTTATATGGCAACGGAAATGCAAGAAAACAATTATTAAGAAAAAGTCTGGTTTTAATAGTTTATTTAGGTTTATTAATTTTGCATAGTTGCATTTATTTACTTTATTGCATTTTCGGATATTTATATGGGAACGGAAGTGCAAGAAAACAATTCTTAAGAAAAAGTCGGGTTTTAATAATTTGTTACGTTTTATTTAGGTTTATTAATTTTGCCTAGTTGCATTTATTTACTTTATTGCATTTTCGTTTATTTATATGGGAACGGAAGTGTCTTGCACTAGGTTTATTAATTTTGCGTAGTTGCATTTATTTACTTTATTGCATTTTCATTTATTTATATGGGAACGGAAATGCAAGAAAACAATTCTTAAGAAGAAGTCTGGTTTTAATAATTTGTTACGTTTTATTTAGGTTTATTAATTTTGCGTAGTTGGATTTATTTACTTTATTGCATTTTCGTTTATTTATATGGGAACGGAAGTGCAAGAAAACAATTCTTAAGAAAAAGTCGGGTTTTAATAATTTGTTACGTTTTTTTTAGGTTTATTAATTTTGCGTAGTTGCATTTATTTACTTTATTGCATTTTCGTTTATTTATATGGGAACGGAAATGCAAGAAAACAATTCTTAAGAAAAAGTCTGGTTTTAATAATTTGTTAGGTTTTATTTAGGTTTATTAATTTTGCGTTGTTGCATTTATTTACCTTATTGCATTTTCGTTTATTTATATGGCAACGGAAATGCAAGAAAACAATTCTTAAGAAAAAGTCTGGTTTTAATAGTTTATTTAGGTTTATTAATTTTGCATAGTTGCATTTATTTACTTTATTGCATTTTCGTTTATTTATATGGGAACGGAAATGCAAGAAAAAGTCGGGTTTTAATAATTTGTTACGTTTGATTTAGGTTTATTAATTTTGAGTTGTTGCATTTATTTACTTTATTGCATTTTTGTTTATTTATATGGGAACGGAAGTGCAAGAAAACAATTCTTAAGAAAAAGTCTGGTTTTAATAATTTGTTACGTTTTATTTAGGTTTATTAATTTTGCGTAGTTGCATTTATTTACTTTATTGCATTTTCGTTTATTTATATGGGATCGGAAGTGCAAGAGAACAATTCTTAAGAAAAAGTGTGGTTTTAATAATTTGTTACGTTTCATTTAGGTTTATTAATTTTGCCTAGTTGCATTTATTTACATTATTGCATTTTCGTTTATTTATATGAGTACGGAAATGCAAGAAAACATTTCTTAAGAAAAAGTCTGGTTTTAATAATTTGTTACGTTTTATTTAGGTTTATTAATTTTGCGTAGTTGCATTTATTTACTTTATTGCATTTTCGTTTATTTATATGGGAACGGAAGTAGAAGAAAACCATTCTTAAGAAAAAGTCTGGTTTTAATAATTTGTTACGTTTTATTTAGGTTTATTAATTTTGCGTAGTTGAATTTATTTACTTTATTGCATTTTCGGATATTTATATGAGAACGGAAGTGCAAGAAAACAATTCTTAAGAAAAAGTCGGGATTTAATAATTTGTTACGTTTTATTTAGGTTTATTAATTTTGCGTAGTTGCATTTATTTACTTTATTGCATTTTTGGATATTTATATGGGAACGGAAGTGCAAGAAAACAATTCCTAAGAAAAAGCCTGGTTTTAATAATTTGTTACGCGTTATTTAGGTTTATTAATTTTGTGCAGTTGCATTTATTTACTTTATTGCATTTTCGTTTATTTATATGGGAACGGAAGTGCAAGAAAACAATTCTTAAAAAAAAGTCGGATTTTAATAATTTGTTACGTTTTATTTAAGTTTATTAATTTTGCGTAGTTGCATTTATTTACGTTATTGCATTTTCGTTTATTTATATGGACGGAAATGCAAGAAAACATTTCTTAAGAAAAAGTCTGGTTTTAATAATTTGTTACGTTTTATTTAGGTTTATTAATTTTGTGCAGTTGCATTTATTTACTTTATTGCATTTTCGTTTATTTATACGGGAACGGAAGTGCAAGAAAACAATTCTTAAGAAAAAGTCTGGTTTTAATAATTTGTTACGTTTTATTTAGGTTTATTAATTTTGCGTAGTTGCATTTATTTACTTTATTGCATTTTCGTTTATTTATATGGAAACGGAAATGCAAGAAAACATTTCTTAAGAAAAAGTCTGGTTTTAATAATTTGTTACGTTTTATTTAGGTTTATTAATTTTGCGTAGTTGCATTTATTTACTTTATTGCATTTTCGTTTATTTATATGGAAACGGAAATGCAAGAAAACATTTCTTAAGAAAAAGTCTGGTTTTAATAATTTGTTACGTTTTATTTAGGTTTATTAATTTTGCCTAGTTGCATTTATTTACTTTATTGCATTTTCGTTTATTTATATGGGAACGCAAGTGTCTTGCACTAGGTTTATTAATTTTGCGTAGTTGCATTTATTTACTTTATTGCATTTTCATTTATTTATATGGGAACGGAAATGCAAGAAAACAATTCTTAAGAAGAAGTCTGGTTTTAATAATTTGTTACGTTTTATTTAGGTTTATTAATTTTGCGTAGTTGCATTTATTTACTTTATTGCATTTTCGTTTATTTATATGGGAACGGAAGTGCAAGAAAACAATTCTTAAGAAAAAGTCGGGTTTTAATAATTTGTTACGTTTTATTTAGGTTTATTAATTTTGCGTAGTTGCATTTATTTACTTTATTGCATTTTCGTTTATTTATATGGGAACGGAAATGCAAGAAAACAATTCTTAAGAAAAAGTCTGGTTTTAATAATTTGTTACGTTTTATTTAGGTTTATTAATTTTGCGTTGTTGCATTTATTTACTTTATTGCATTTTCGTTTATTTATATGGCAACGGAAATGCAAGAAAACAATTCTTAAGAAAAAGTCTGGTTTTAATAGTTTATTTAGGTTTATTAATTTTGCATAGTTGCATTTATTTACTTTATTGCATTTTCGTTTATTTATATGGGAACGGAAGTACAAGAAAACCATTCTTAAGAAAAAGTCGGGTTTTAATAATTTGTTACGTTTTATTTAGGTTTATTAATTTTGCCTAGTTGCATTTATTTACTTTATTGCATTTTCGTTTATTTATATGGGAACGGAAGTGTCTTGCACTAGGTTTATTAATTTTGCGTAGTTGCATTTATTTACTTTATTGCATTTTCATTTATTTATATGGGAACGGAAATGCAAGAAAACCATTCGTAAGAAAAAGTCTGGTTTTAATAATTTGTTACGTTTTATTTAGGTTTATTCATTTTGCGTAGTTGAATTTATTTACTTTATTGCATTTTCGGATATTTATATGAGAACGGAAGTGCAAGAAAACAATTCTTAAGAAAAAGTCGGGATTTAATAATTTGTTACGTTTTATTTAGGTTTATTAATTTTGCGTAGTTGCATTTATTTACTTTATTGCATTTTCGGATATTTATATGGGAACGGAAGTGCAAGAAAACAATTCTTAAGAAAAAGTCTGGTTTTAATAATTTGTTACGTTTTATTTAGGTTTATTAATTTTGTGCAGTTGCATTTATTTACTTTATTGCATTTTCGTTTATTTATATGGGAACGGAAGTGCAAGAAAACAATTCTTAAGGAAAAGTCGGATTTTAATAATTTGTTACGTTTTATTTAAGTTTATTAATTTTGCGTAGTTGCATTTATTTACTTTATTGCATTTTCGTTTATTTATATGGAAACGGAAATGCAAGAAAACATTTCTTAAGAAAAAGTCTGGTTTTAATAATTTGTTACGTTTTATTTAGGTTTATTAATTTTGTGCAGTTGCATTTATTTACTTTATTGCATTTTCGGATATTTATATGGGAACGGAAGTGCAAGAAAACAATTCTTAAGAAAAAGTCGGGTTTTAATAATTTGTTACGTTTTATTTAGGTTTATTAATTTTGCGTAGTTGCATTTATTTACTTTATTGCATTTTCGGATATTTATATGGGAACGGAAGTGCAAGAAAACAATTCTTAAGAAAAAGTCGGATTTTAATAATTTGTTACGTTTTATTTTAGTTTATTAATTTTGCGTAGTTGCATTTATTTACTTTATTGCATTTTCGTTTATTTATATGGAAACGGAAATGCAAGAAAACATTTCTTAAGAAAAAGTCTGGTTTTAATAATTTGTTACGTTTTATTTAGGTTTATTAATTTTGTGCAGTTGCATTTATTTACTTTATTGCATTTTCGGATATTTATATGGGAACGGAAGTGCAAGAAAACAATTCTTAAGAAAAAGTCGGGTTTTAATAATTTGTTACGTTTTATTTAGGTTTATTAATTTTGCCTAGTTGCATTTATTTACTTTATTGCATTTTCGTTTATTTATATGGGAACGGAAGTGTCTTGCACTAGGTTTATTAATTTTGCGTAGTTGCATTTATTTACTTTATTGCATTTTCATTTATTTATATGGGAACGGAAATGCAAGAAAACAATTCTTAAGAAAAAGTCGGGTTTTAATAATTTGTTACGTTTTATTTAGGTTTATTAATTTTGCCTAGTTGCATTTATTTACTTTATTGCATTTTCGTTTATTTATATGGGAACGGAAGTGTCTTGCACTAGGTTTATTAATTTTGCGTAGTTGTATTTATTTACTTTATTGCATTTTCATTTATTTATATGGGAACGGAAATGCAAGAAAACAATTCTTAAGAAGAAGCCTGGTTTTAATAATTTGTTACGTTTTATTTAGGTTTATTAATTTTGCGTAGTTGCATTTATTTACTTTATTGCATTTTCGTTTATTTATATGGGATCGGAAGTGCAAGAAAACAATTCTTAAGAAAAAGTCTGGTTTTAATAATTTGTTACGTTTTATTTAGGTTTATTAATTTTGCGTAGTTGCATTTATTTACTTTATTGCATTTTCGTTTATTTATATGGGAAGGGAAGTACAAGAAAACCATTCTTAAGAAAAAGTCTGGTTTTAATTATTTGTTACGTTTTATTTAGGTTTATTAATTTTACGGAAGCGCAAGAAAACAATTCTTAAGAAAAAGTCGGGATTTAATAATTTGTTACGTTTTATTTAGGTTTATTAATTTTGCGTAGTTGCATTTATTTACTTTATTGCATTTTCGGATATTTATATGGGAACGGAAGTGCAAGAAAACAATTCTTAAGAAAAAGTCGGATTTTAATAATTTGTTACGTTTTATTTAAGTTTATTAATTTTGCGTAGTTGCATTTATTTACATTATTGCATTTTCGTTTATTTATATGGGAACGGAAATGCAAGAAAACAATTCTTAAGAAAAAGTCTGGTTTTAATAATTTGTTACGTTTTATTTAGGTTTATTAATTTTGCGTAGTTGCATTTATTTACTTCATTGCATTTTCGTTTATTTATAAGGGAACGGAAATGCAAGAAAACATTTCTTAAGAAAAAGTCTGGTTTTAATAATCTGTTACGTTTTCTTTAGGTTTATTAAAATTGCGTAGTTGCATTTATTTACTTTATTGCATTTTCATTTATTTATATGGGAACGGAAATGGAAGAAAACAATTCTTAAGAAGAAGTCTGGTTTTAATAATTTGTTACGTTTTATTTAGGTTTATTAATTTTGCGTAGTTGCATTTATTTACTTTATTGCATTTTCGTTTATTTATATAGGAACGGAAGTGCAAGAAAACAATTCTTAAGAAAAATTCGGGTTTTAATAATTTGTTACGTTTTATTTAGGTTTATTAATTTTGCGTTGTTGCACTTATTTACTTTATTGCATTTTCGTTTATTTATATGGCAACGGAAATGCAAGAAAACAATTATTAAGAAAAAGTCTGGTTTTAATAGTTTATTTAGGTTTATTAATTTTGCATAGTTGCATTTATTTACTTTATTGCATTTTCGGATATTTATATGGGAACGGAAGTGCAAGAAAACAATTCTTAAGAAAAAGTCGGGTTTTAATAATTTGTTACGTTTTATTTAGGTTTATTAATTTTGCCTAGTTGCATTTATTTACTTTATTGCATTTTCGTTTATTTATATGGGAACGGAAGTGTCTTGCACTAGGTTTATTAATTTTGCGTAGTTGCATTTATTTACTTTATTGCATTTTCATTTATTTATATGGGAACGGAAATGCAAGAAAACAATTCTTAAGAAGAAGTCTGGTTTTAATAATTTGTTACGTTTTATTTAGGTTTATTAATTTTGCGTAGTTGGATTTATTTACTTTATTGCATTTTCGTTTATTTATATGGGAACGGAAGTGCAAGAAAACAATTCTTAAGAAAAAGTCTGGTTTTAATAATTTGTTACGTTTTATTTAGGTTTATTAATTTTGCGTTGTTGCATTTATTTACTTTATTGCATTTTCGTTTATTTATATGGAAACGGAAGTAGAAGAAAACCATTCTTAAGAAAAAGTCTGGTTTTAATAATTTGTTACGTTTTATTTAGGTTTATTAATTTTGCGTAGTTGCATTTATTTACTTTATTGCATTTTCGTTTATTTATATGGGATCGGAAGTGCAAGAGAACAATTCTTAAGAAAAAGTGTGGTTTTAATAATTTGTTACGTTTCATTTAGGTTTATTAATTTTGCCTAGTTGCATTTATTTACATTATTGCATTTTCGTTTATTTATATGAGTACGGAAATGCAAGAGAACAATTCTTAAGAAAAAGTGTGGTTTTAATAATTTGTTACGTTTCATTTAGGTTTATTAATTTTGCCTAGTTGCATTTATTTACATTATTGCATTTTCGTTTATTTATATGGCAACGGAAATGCAAGAAAACAATTCTTAAGAAAAAGTCTGGTTTTAATAGTTTATTTAGGTTTATTAATTTTGCATAGTTGCATTTATTTACTTTATTGCATTTTCGTTTATTTATATGGGAACGGAAATGCAAGAAAAAGTCGGGTTTTAATAATTTGTTACGTTTTATTTAGGTTTATTAATTTTGAGTTGTTGCATTTATTTACTTTATTGCATTTTTGTTTATTTATATGGGAACGGAAGTGCAAGAAAACAATTCTTAAGAAAAAGTCTGGTTTTAATAATTTGTTACGTTTTATTTAGGTTTATTAATTTTGCGTAGTTGCATTTATTTACTTTATTGCATTTTCGTTTATTTATATGGGATCGGAAGTGCAAGAGAACAATTCTTAAGAAAAAGTGTGGTTTTAATAATTTGTTACGTTTCATTTAGGTTTATTAATTTTGCCTAGTTGCATTTATTTACATTATTGCATTTTCGTTTATTTATATGAGTACGGAAATGCAAGAAAACATTTCTTAAGAAAAAGTCTGGTTTTAATAATTTGTTACGTTTTATTTAGGTTTATTAATTTTGCGTAGTTGCATTTATTTACTTTATTGCATTTTCGTTTATTTATATGGGAACGGAAGTAGAAGAAAACCATTCTTAAGAAAAAGTCTGGTTTTAATAATTTGTTACGTTTTATTTAGGTTTATTAATTTTGCGTAGTTGAATTTATTTACTTTATTGCATTTTCGGATATTTATATGAGAACGGAAGTGCAAGAAAACAATTCTTAAGAAAAAGTCGGGATTTAATAATTTGTTACGTTTTATTTAGGTTTATTAATTTTGCGTAGTTGCATTTATTTACTTTATTGCATTTTCGGATATTTATATGGGAACGGAAGTGCAAGAAAACAATTCCTAAGAAAAAGCCTGGTTTTAATAATTTGTTACGCGTTATTTAGGTTTATTAATTTTGTGCAGTTGCATTTATTTACTTTATTGCATTTTCGTTTATTTATATGGGAACGGAAGTGCAAGAAAACAATTCTTAAAAAAAAGTCGGATTTTAATAATTTGTTACGTTTTATTTAAGTTTATTAATTTTGCGTAGTTGCATTTATTTACGTTATTGCATTTTCGTTTATTTATATGGACGGAAATGCAAGAAAACATTTCTTAAGAAAAAGTCTGGTTTTAATAATTTGTTACGTTTTATTTAGGTTTATTAATTTTGTGCAGTTGCATTTATTTACTTTATTGCATTTTCGTTTATTTATACGGGAACGGAAGTGCAAGAAAACAATTCTTAAGAAAAAGTCTGGTTTTAATAATTTGTTACGTTTTATTTAGGTTTATTAATTTTGCGTAGTTGCATTTATTTACTTTATTGCATTTTCGTTTATTTATATGGAAACGGAAATGCAAGAAAACATTTCTTAAGAAAAAGTCTGGTTTTAATAATTTGTTACGTTTTATTTAGGTTTATTAATTTTGCGTAGTTGCATTTATTTACTTTATTGCATTTTCGTTTATTTATATGGAAACGGAAATGCAAGAAAACATTTCTTAAGAAAAAGTCTGGTTTTAATAATTTGTTACGTTTTATTTAGGTTTATTAATTTTGCCTAGTTGCATTTATTTACTTTATTGCATTTTCGTTTATTTATATGGGAACGCAAGTGTCTTGCACTAGGTTTATTAATTTTGCGTAGTTGCATTTATTTACTTTATTGCATTTTCATTTATTTATATGGGAACGGAAATGCAAGAAAACAATTCTTAAGAAAAAGTCTGGTTTTAATAATTTGTTACGTTTTATTTAGGTTTATTAATTTTGCCTAGTTGCATTTATTTACTTTATTGCATTTTCGTTTATTTATATGGGAACGGAAGTGTCTTGCACTAGGTTTATTAATTTTGCGTAGTTGCATTTATTTACTTTATTGCATTTTCATTTATTTATATGGGAACGGAAATGCAAGAAAACCATTCGTAAGAAAAAGTCTGGTTTTAATAATTTGTTACGTTTTATTTAGGTTTATTAATTTTGCGTTGTTGCATTTATTTACTTTATTGCATTTTCGTTTATTTATATGGCAACGGAAATGCAAGAAAACAATTCTTAAGAAAAAGTCTGGTTTTAATAGTTTATTTAGGTTTATTAATTTTGCATAGTTGCATTTATTTACTTTATTGCATTTTCGTTTATTTATATGGGAACGGAAGTACAAGAAAACCATTCTTAAGAAAAAGTCGGGTTTTAATAATTTGTTACGTTTTATTTAGGTTTATTAATTTTGCCTAGTTGCATTTATTTACTTTATTGCATTTTCGTTTATTTATATGGGAACGGAAGTGTCTTGCACTAGGTTTATTAATTTTGCGTAGTTGCATTTATTTACTTTATTGCATTTTCATTTATTTATATGGGAACGGAAATGCAAGAAAACCATTCGTAAGAAAAAGTCTGGTTTTAATAATTTGTTACGTTTTATTTAGGTTTATTCATTTTGCGTAGTTGAATTTATTTACTTTATTGCATTTTCGGATATTTATATGAGAACGGAAGTGCAAGAAAACAATTCTTAAGAAAAAGTCGGGATTTAATAATTTGTTACGTTTTATTTAGGTTTATTAATTTTGCGTAGTTGCATTTATTTACTTTATTGCATTTTCGGATATTTATATGGGAACGGAAGTGCAAGAAAACAATTCTTAAGAAAAAGTCTGGTTTTAATAATTTGTTACGTTTTATTTAGGTTTATTAATTTTGTGCAGTTGCATTTATTTACTTTATTGCATTTTCGTTTATTTATATGGGAACGGAAGTGCAAGAAAACAATTCTTAAGGAAAAGTCGGATTTTAATAATTTGTTACGTTTTATTTAAGTTTATTAATTTTGCGTAGTTGCATTTATTTACTTTATTGCATTTTCGTTTATTTATATGGAAACGGAAATGCAAGAAAACATTTCTTAAGAAAAAGTCTGGTTTTAATAATTTGTTACGTTTTATTTAGGTTTATTAATTTTGTGCAGTTGCATTTATTTACTTTATTGCATTTTCGGATATTTATATGGGAACGGAAGTGCAAGAAAACAATTCTTAAGAAAAAGTCGGGTTTTAATAATTTGTTACGTTTTATTTAGGTTTATTAATTTTGCGTAGTTGCATTTATTTACTTTATTGCATTTTCGGATATTTATATGGGAACGGAAGTGCAAGAAAACAATTCTTAAGAAAAAGTCGGATTTTAATAATTTGTTACGTTTTATTTAAGTTTATTAATTTTGCGTAGTTGCATTTATTTACTTTATTGCATTTTCGTTTATTTATATGGAAACGGAAATGCAAGAAAACATTTCTTAAGAAAAAGTCTGGTTTTAATAATTTGTTACGTTTTATTTAGGTTTATTAATTTTGTGCAGTTGCATTTATTTACTTTATTGCATTTTCGGATATTTATATGGGAACGGAAGTGCAAGAAAACAATTCTTAAGAAAAAGTCGGGTTTTAATAATTTGTTACGTTTTATTTAGGTTTATTAATTTTGCCTAGTTGCATTTATTTACTTTATTGCATTTTCGTTTATTTATATGGGAACGGAAGTGTCTTGCACTAGGTTTATTAATTTTGCGTAGTTGCATTTATTTACTTTATTGCATTTTCATTTATTTATATGGGAACGGAAATGCAAGAAAACAATTCTTAAGAAAAAGTCGGGTATTAATAATTTGTTACGTTTTATTTAGGTTTATTAATTTTGCCTAGTTGCATTTATTTACTTTATTGCATTTTCGTTTATTTATATGGGAACGGAAGTGTCTTGCACTAGGTTTATTAATTTTGCGTAGTTGTATTTATTTACTTTATTGCATTTTCATTTATTTATATGGGAACGGAAATGCAAGAAAACAATTCTTAAGAAGAAGCCTGGTTTTAATAATTTGTTACGTTTTATTTAGGTTTATTAATTTTGCGTAGTTGCATTTATTTACTTTATTGCATTTTCGTTTATTTATATGGGAACGGAAGTGCAAGAAAACAATTCTTAAGAAAAAGTCGGGTTTTAATAATTTGTTACGTTTTATTTAGGTTTATTAATTTTGCGTAGTAGCATTTATTTACTTTATTGCATTTTCGTTTATTTATATGGGAATGGAAATGCAAGAAAACAATTCTTAAGAAAAAGTCTGGTTTTAATAATTTGTTACGTTTTATTTAGGTTTATTAATTTTGCGTTGTTGCATTTATTTACTTTATTGCATTTTCGTTTATTTATATGGGAACGGAAATGCAAGAAAACAATTCTTAAGAAAAAGTCTGGTTTTAATAATTTGTTACGTTTTATTTAGGTTTATTAATTTTGCGTTGTTGCATTTATATACTTTATTGCATTTTCGTTTATTTATATGGGAACGGAAGTGCAAGAAAACAATTCTTAAGAAAAAGTCTGGTTTTAATAATTTGTTACGTTTTATTTAGGTTTATTAATTTTGCGTAGATGCATTTATTTACTTTATTGCATTTTCGTTTATTTATATGGGAACGGAAGTGCAAGAAAACAATTCCTAAGAAAAAGTCGGGTTTTAATAATTTGTTACGTTTTATTTAGGTTTATTAATTTTGCGTAGTAGCATTTATTTACTTTATTGCATTTTCGTTTATTTATATGGGAACGGAAGTGCAAGAAAACAATTCTTAAGAAAAAGTCTGGTTTTAATAGTTTATTTAGGTTTATTAATTTTGCATAGTTGCATTTATTTACTTTATTGCATTTTCGTTTATTTATATGGGAACGGAAGTACAAGAAAACCATTCTTAAGAAAAAGTCTGGTTTTAATAATTTGTTACGTTTTATTTAGGTTTATTAATTTTGCGTAGTTGCATTTATTTACTTTATTGCATTTTCGTTTATTTATATGGGAACGGAAATGCAAGAAAACAATTCTTAAGAAAAAGTCTGATTTTAATAATTTGTTACGTTTTATTTAGGTTTATTAATTTTGCGTTGTTGCATTTATATACTTTATTGCATTTTCGTTTATTTATATGGGAACGGAAGTGCAAGAAAACAATTCTTAAGAAAAAGTCTGGTTTTAATAATTTGTTACGTTTTATTTAGGTTTATTAATTTTGCGTAGTTGCATTTATTTACTTTATTGCATTTTCGTTTATTTATATGGGATCGGAAGTGCAAGAAAACAATTCTTAAGAAAAAGTCGGGTTTTAATAATTTGTTACGTTTTATTTAGGTTTATTAATTTTGCGTAGTTGCATTTATTTACATTATTGCATTTTCGTTTATATGGGAACGGAAGTGCAAGAAAACAATTCTTAAGAAAAAGTCGGGTTTTAATAATTTGTTACGTTTTATTTAGGTTTATTAATTTTGCGTAGTTGCATTTATTTACATTATTGCATTTTCGTTTATATGGGAACGGAAGTGCAAGAAAACAATTCTTAAGAAAAAGTGTGGTTTTAATAATTTGTTACGTTTTATTTAGGTTTATTAATTTTGTGCAGTTGCATTTATTTATTTTATTGCATTTTCGTTTATATGGGAACGGAAGTGCAAGAAAACAATTCTTAAGAAAAAGTCGGGTTTTAATAATTTGTTACGTTTTATTTAGGTTTATTAATTTTGCGTAGTTGCATTTATTTACATTATTGCATTATCGTTTATTTATATGAGAACGGAAATGCAAGAACACATTTCTTAAGAAAAAGTCTGGTTTTAATAATTTGTTACGTTTTATTTAGGTTTATTAATTTTGCGTAGTTGCATTTATTTACTTTATTGCATTTTCGTTTATTTGTATGGGAACGCAAATGCAAGAAAACAATTCTTAAGAAGAAGTCTGGTTTTAATAATTTGTTACGTTTTATTTAGGTTTATTAATTTTGCGTAGTTGCATTTATTTACTCTATTGCATTTTCGTTTATTTATATAGGAACGGAAGTGCAAGAAAACAATTCTTAAGAAAAATTCGGGTTTTAATAATTTGTTACGTTTTATTTAGGTTTATTAATTTTGCGTTGTTGCACTTATTTACTTTATTGCATTTTCGTTTATTTATATGGCAACGGAAATGCAAGAAAACAATTATTAAGAAAAAGTCTGGTTTTAATAGTTTATTTAGGTTTATTAATTTTGCATAGTTGCATTTATTTACTTTATTGCATTTTCGGATATTTATATGGGAACGGAAGTGCAAGAAAACAATTCTTAAGAAAAAGTCGGGTTTTAATAATTTGTTACGTTTTATTTAGGTTTATTAATTTTGCCTAGTTGCATTTATTTACTTTATTGCATTTTCGTTTATTTATATGGGAACGGAAGTGTCTTGCACTAGGTTTATTAATTTTGCGTAGTTGCATTTATTTACTTTATTGCATTTTCATTTATTTATATGGGAACGGAAATGCAAGAAAACAATTCTTAAGAAGAAGTCTGGTTTTAATAATTTGTTACGTTTTATTTAGGTTTATTAATTTTGCGTAGTTGGATTTATTTACTTTATTGCATTTTCGTTTATTTATATGGGAACGGAAGTGCAAGAAAACAATTCTTAAGAAAAAGTCGGGTTTTAATAATTTGTTACGTTTTATTTAGGTTTATTAATTTTGCGTAGTTGCATTTATTTACTTTATTGCATTTTCGTTTATTTATATGGGAACGGAAATGCAAGAAAACAATTCTTAAGAAAAAGTCTGGTTTTAATAATTTGTTACGTTTTATTTAGGTTTATTAATTTTGCGTCGTTGCATTTATTTACTTTATTGCATTTTCGTTTATTTATATGGCAACGGAAATGCAAGAAAACAATTCTTAAGAAAAAGTCTGGTTTTAATAGTTTATTTAGGTTTATTAATTTTGCATAGTTGCATTTATTTACTTTATTGCATTTTCGTTTATTTATATGGGAACGGAAATGCAAGAAAAAGTCGGGTTTTAATAATTTGTTACGTTTTATTTAGGTTTATTAATTTTGAGTTGTTGCATTTATTAACTTTATTGCATTTTTGTTTATTTATATGGGAACGGAAGTGCAAGAAAACAATTCTTAAGAAAAAGTCTGGTTTTAATAATTTGTTACGTTTTATTTAGGTTTATTAATTTTGCGTAGTTGCATTTATTTACTTTATTGCATTTTCGTTTATTTATATGGGAACGGAAGTGCAAGAAAACAATTCTTAAGAAAAAGTCTGGTTTTAATAATTTGTTACGTTTTATTTAGGTTTATTAATTTTGCGTAGTTGCATTTATTTACTTTATTGCATTTTCGTTTATTTATATGGGAACGGAAATGCAAGAAAACAATTCTTAAGAAAAAGTCTGGTTTTAATAATTTGTTACGTTTTATTTAGGTTTATTAATTTTGCGTCGTTGCATTTATTTACTTTATTGCATTTTCGTTTATTTATATGGCAACGGAAATGCAAGAAAACAATTCTTAAGAAAAAGTCTGGTTTTAATAGTTTATTTAGGTTTATTAATTTTGCATAGTTGCATTTATTTACTTTATTGCATTTTCGTTTATTTATATGGGAACGGAAATGCAAGAAAAAGTCGGGTTTTAATAATTTGTTACGTTTTATTTAGGTTTATTAATTTTGAGTTGTTGCATTTATTAACTTTATTGCATTTTTGTTTATTTATATGGGAACGGAAGTGCAAGAAAACAATTCTTAAGAAAAAGTCTGGTTTTAATAATTTGTTACGTTTTATTTAGGTTTATTAATTTTGCGTAGTTGCATTTATTTACTTTATTGCATTTTCGTTTATTTATATGGGAACGGAAATGCAAGAAAACAATTCTTAAGAAAAAGTCTGGTTTTAATAATTTGTTACGTTTTATTTAGGTTTATTAATTTTGAGTTGTTGCATTTATTAACTTTATTGCATTTTTGTTTATTTATATGGGAACGGAAGTGCAAGAAAACAATTCTTAAGAAAAAGTCTGGTTTTAATAATTTGTTACGTTTTATTTAGGTTTATTAATTTTGCGTAGTTGCATTTATTTACTTTATTGCATTTTCGTTTATTTATATGGCAACGGAAATGCAAGAAAACAATTCTTAAGAAAAAGTCTGGTTTTAATAGTTTATTTAGGTTTATTAATTTTGCATAGTTGCATTTATTTACTTTATTGCATTTTCGTTTATTTATATGGGAACGGAAATGCAAGAAAAAGTCGGGTTTTAATAATTTGTTACGTTTTATTTAGGTTTATTAATTTTGAGTTGTTGCATTTATTAACTTTATTGCATTTTTGTTTATTTATATGGGAACGGAAGTGCAAGAAAACAATTCTTAAGAAAAAGTCTGGTTTTAATAATTTGTTACGTTTTATTTAGGTTTATTAATTTTGCGTAGTTGCATTTATTTACTTTATTGCATTTTCGTTTATTTATATGGGAACGGAAATGCAAGAAAACAATTCTTAAGAAAAAGTCTGGTTTTAATAATTTGTTACGTTTTATTTAGGTTTATTAATTTTGAGTTGTTGCATTTATTAACTTTATTGCATTTTTGTTTATTTATATGGGAACGGAAGTGCAAGAAAACAATTCTTAAGAAAAAGTCTGGTTTTAATAATTTGTTACGTTTTATTTAGGTTTATTAATTTTGCGTAGTTGCATTTATTTACTTTATTGCATTTTCGTTTATTTATATGGCAACGGAAATGCAAGAAAACAATTCTTAAGAAAAAGTCTGGTTTTAATAGTTTATTTAGGTTTATTAATTTTGCATAGTTGCATTTATTTACTTTATTGCATTTTCGTTTATTTATATGGGAACGGAAATGCAAGAAAAAGTCGGGTTTTAATAATTTGTTACGTTTTATTTAGGTTTATTAATTTTGAGTTGTTGCATTTATTAACTTTATTGCATTTTTGTTTATTTATATGGGAACGGAAGTGCAAGAAAACAATTCTTAAGAAAAAGTCTGGTTTTAATAATTTGTTACGTTTTATTTAGGTTTATTAATTTTGCGTAGTTGCATTTATTTACTTTATTGCATTTTCGTTTATTTATATGGGAACGGAAATGCAAGAAAACAATTCTTAAGAAAAAGTCTGGTTTTAATAATTTGTTACGTTTTATTTAGGTTTATTAATTTTGAGTTGTTGCATTTATTAACTTTATTGCATTTTTGTTTATTTATATGGGAACGGAAGTGCAAGAAAACAATTCTTAAGAAAAAGTCTGGTTTTAATAATTTGTTACGTTTTATTTAGGTTTATTAATTTTGCGTAGTTGCATTTATTTACTTTATTGCATTTTCGTTTATTTATATGGCAACGGAAATGCAAGAAAACAATTCTTAAGAAAAAGTCTGGTTTTAATAGTTTATTTAGGTTTATTAATTTTGCATAGTTGCATTTATTTACTTTATTGCATTTTCGTTTATTTATATGGGAACGGAAATGCAAGAAAAAGTCGGGTTTTAATAATTTGTTACGTTTTATTTAGGTTTATTAATTTTGAGTTGTTGCATTTATTAACTTTATTGCATTTTTGTTTATTTATATGGGAACGGAAGTGCAAGAAAACAATTCTTAAGAAAAAGTCTGGTTTTAATAATTTGTTACGTTTTATTTAGGTTTATTAATTTTGCGTAGTTGCATTTATTTACTTTATTGCATTTTCGTTTATTTATATGGGAACGGAAATGCAAGAAAACAATTCTTAAGAAAAAGTCTGGTTTTAATAATTTGTTACGTTTTATTTAGGTTTATTAATTTTGAGTTGTTGCATTTATTAACTTTATTGCATTTTTGTTTATTTATATGGGAACGGAAGTGCAAGAAAACAATTCTTAAGAAAAAGTCTGGTTTTAATAATTTGTTACGTTTTATTTAGGTTTATTAATTTTGCGTAGTTGCATTTATTTACTTTATTGCATTTTCGTTTATTTATATGGCAACGGAAATGCAAGAAAACAATTCTTAAGAAAAAGTCTGGTTTTAATAGTTTATTTAGGTTTATTAATTTTGCATAGTTGCATTTATTTACTTTATTGCATTTTCGTTTATTTATATGGGAACGGAAATGCAAGAAAAAGTCGGGTTTTAATAATTTGTTACGTTTTATTTAGGTTTATTAATTTTGAGTTGTTGCATTTATTAACTTTATTGCATTTTTGTTTATTTATATGGGAACGGAAGTGCAAGAAAACAATTCTTAAGAAAAAGTCTGGTTTTAATAATTTGTTACGTTTTATTTAGGTTTATTAATTTTGCGTAGTTGCATTTATTTACTTTATTGCATTTTCGTTTATTTATATGGGAACGGAAGTGCAAGAAAACAATTCTTAAGAAAAAGTCTGGTTTTAATAATTTGTTACGTTTTATTTAGGTTTATTAATTTTGCGTAGTTGCATTTATTTACTTTATTGCATTTTCGTTTATTTATATGGGAACGGAAATGCAAGAAAACAATTCTTAAGAAAAAGTCTGGTTTTAATAATTTGTTACGTTTTATTTAGGTTTATTAATTTTGCGTCGTTGCATTTATTTACTTTATTGCATTTTCGTTTATTTATATGGCAACGGAAATGCAAGAAAACAATTCTTAAGAAAAAGTCTGGTTTTAATAGTTTATTTAGGTTTATTAATTTTGCATAGTTGCATTTATTTACTTTATTGCATTTTCGTTTATTTATATGGGAACGGAAATGCAAGAAAAAGTCGGGTTTTAATAATTTGTTACGTTTTATTTAGGTTTATTAATTTTGAGTTGTTGCATTTATTAACTTTATTGCATTTTTGTTTATTTATATGGGAACGGAAGTGCAAGAAAACAATTCTTAAGAAAAAGTCTGGTTTTAATAATTTGTTACGTTTTATTTAGGTTTATTAATTTTGCGTAGTTGCATTTATTTACTTTATTGCATTTTCGTTTATTTATATGGGAACGGAAGTGCAAGAAAACAATTCTTAAGAAAAAGTGTGGTTTTAATAATTTGTTACGTTTTATTTAGGTTTATTAATTTTGTGCAGTTGCATTTATTTATTTTATTGCATTTTCATTTATATGGGAGCGGAAGTGCAAGAAAACAATTCTTAAGAAAAAGTCGGGTTTTAATAATTTGTTACGTTTTATTTAGGTTTATTAATTTTGCGTAGTTGCATTTATTTACATTATTGCATTTTCGTTTATTTATATGAGAACGGAAATGCAAGAAAACATTTCTTAAGAAAAAGTCTGGTTTTAATAATTCGTTACGTTTTATTTAGGTTTATTAATTTTGCGTAGTTGCATTTATTTACTTTATAGCATTTTCGTTTATTTATATGGCAACGGAAATGCAAGAAAACAATTCTTAAGAAAAAGTCTGGTTTTAATAGTTTATTTAGGTTTATTAATTTTGCATAGTTGCATTTATTTACTTTATTGCATTTTCGTTTATTTATATGGGAACGGAAATGCAAGAAAAAGTCGGGTTTTAATAATTTGTTACGTTTTATTTAGGTTTATTAATTTTGAGTTGTTGCATTTATTTACTTTATTGCATTTTTGTTTATTTATATGGGAACGGAAGTGCAAGAAAACAATTCTTAAGAAAAAGTCTGGTTTTAATAATTTGTTACGTTTTATTTAGGTTTATTAATTTTGCGTAGTTGCATTTATTTACTTTATTGCATTTTCGTTTATTTATATGGGAACGGAAGTGCAAGAAAACAATTCTTAAGAAAAAGTCTGGTTTTAATAATTTGTTACGTTTTATTTAGGTTTATTAATTTTGCGTAGTTGCATTTATTTACTTTATTGCATTTTCGTTTATTTATATGGGATCGGAAGTGCAAGAAAACAATTCTTAAGAAAAAGTGTGGTTTTAATAATTTGTTACGTTTTATTTAGGTTTATTAATTTTGTGCAGTTGCATTTATTTATTTTATTGCATTTTCATTTATATGGGAACGGAAGTGCAAGAAAACAATTCTTAAGAAAAAGTCGGGTTTTAATAATTTGTTACGTTTTATTTAGGTTTATTAATTTTGCGTAGTTGCATTTATTTACATTATTGCATTTTCGTTTATTTATATGAGAACGGAAATGCAAGAAAACATTTCTTAAGAAAAAGTCTGGTTTTAATAATTCGTTACGTTTTATTTAGGTTTATTAATTTTGCGTAGTTGCATTTATTTACTTTATTGCATTTTCGTTTATTTATATGGGAACGGAAGTACAAGAAAACCATTTTTAAGAAAAGTCTGGTTTTAATAATTTGTTACGTTTTATTTAGGTTTATTAATTTTGCGTAGTTGAATTTATTTACTTTATTGCATTTTCGGATATTTATAGGAGAACGGAAGTGCAAGAAAACAATTCTTAAGAAAAAGTCGGGATTTAATAATTTGTTACGTTTTATTTAGGTTTATTAATTTTGCGTAGTTGCATTTATTTACTTTATTGCATTTTCGGATATTTATATGGGAACGGAAGTGCAAGAAAACAATTCTTAAGAAAAAGTCTGGTTTTAATAATTTGTTACGTTTTATTTAGGTTTATTAATTTTGTGCAGTTGCATTTATTTACTTTATTGCATTTTCGTTTATTTATATGGGAACGGAAGTGCAAGAAAACAATTCTTAAGAAAAAGTCGGATTTTAATAATTTGTTACGTTTTATTTAAGTTTATTAATTTTGCGTAGTTGCATTTATTTACATTATTGCATTTTCGTTTATTTATATGGGAACGGAAATGCAAGAAAACAATTCTTAAGAAAAAGTCTGGTTTTAATAATTTGTTACGTTTTATTTAGGTTTATTAATTTTGCGTAGTTGCATTTATTTACTTCATTGCATTTTCGTTTATTAATAAGGGGACGGAAATGCAAGAAAACATTTCTTAAGAAAAAGTCTGGTTTTAATAATTTGTTACGTTTTATTTAGGTTTATTAATTTTGCGTTGTTGCATTTATTTACATTATTGCATTTTCGTTTATTTATATGGCAACGGAAATGCAAGAAAACAATTATTAAGAAAAAGTCTGGTTTTAATAGTTTATTTAGGTTTATTAATTTTGCATAGTTGCATTTATTTACTTTATTGAATTTTCGGATATTTATATGGGAACGGAAGTGCAAGAAAACAATTCTTAAGAAAAAGTCGGGTTTTAATAATTTGTTACGTTTTATTTAGGTTTATTAATTTTGCCTAGTTGCATTTATTTACTTTATTGCATTTTCGTTTATTTATATGGGAACGAAAGTGTCTTGCACTAGGTTTACTAATTTTGCGTAGTTGCATTTATTTACTTTATTGCATTTTCATTTATTTATATGGGAACGGAAATGCAAGAAAACAATTCTTAAGAAAAAGTCGGGTTTTAATAATTTGTTACGTTTTATTTAGGTTTATTAATTTTGCGTAGTTGGATTTATTTACTTTATTGCATTTTCGTTTATTCATATGGGAACGGAAGTGCAAGAAAACAATTCTTAAGAAAAAGTCGGGTTTTACTAATTTGTTACGTTTTATTTAGGTTTATTAATTTTGCGTAGTTGCATTTATTTACTTTATTGCATTTTCGTTTATTTATATGGGAACGGAAATGCAAGAAAACAATTCTTAAGAAAAAGTCTGGTTTTAATAATTTGTTACGTTTTATTTAGGTTTATTAATTTTGCGTTGTTGCATTTATTTACTTTATTGTGTTTTCGTTTATTTATATGGCAACGGAAATGCAAGAAAACAATTCTTAAGAAAAAGTCTGGTTTTAATAGTTTATTTAGGTTTATTAATTTTGCATAGTTGCATTTATTTACTTTATTGCATTTTCGTTTATTTATATGGTAACGGAAATGCAAGAAAAAGTCGGGTTTTAATAATTTGTTGCGTTTTATTTAGGTTTATTAATTTTGAGTTGTTGCATTTATTTACTTTATTGCATTTTTGTTTATTTATATGGGAACGGAAGTGCAAGAAAACAATTCTTAAGAAAAAGTCGGGTTTTAATAATTTGTTACGTTTTATTTAGGTTTATTAATTTTGCGTAGTTGCATTTATTTACTTTATTGCATTTTCGTTTATTTATATGGGAACGGAAATGCAAGAAAACAATTCTTAAGAAAAAGTCTGGTTTTAATAATTTGTTACGTTTTATTTAGGTTTATTAATTTTGCGTAGTTGCATTTATTTACTTTATTGCATTTTCGTTTATTTATATGGGATCGGAAGTGCAAGAGAACAAATCTTAAGAAAAAGTGTGGTTTTAATAATTTGTTACGTTTCATTTAGGTTTATTAATTTTGCGTAGTTGCATTTATTTACTTTATTGCATTTTCGATTATTTATATGGGAACGGAAATGCAAGAAAACAATTCTTAAGAAAAAGTCTGGTTTTAATAATTTGTTACGTTTTATTTAGGTTTATTAATTTTGCGTAGTTGAATTTATTTACTTTATTGCATTTTCGGATATTTATATGAGAACGGAAGTGCAAGAAAAAAATTCTTAAGAAAAAGTCGGGATTTAATAATTTGTTACGTTTTATTTAGGTTTATTAATTTTGCGTAGTTGCATTTATTTACTTTATTGCATTTTCGGATATTTATATGGGAACGGAAGTGCAAGAAAACAATTCCTAAGAAAAAGTCTGGTTTTAATAATTTGTTACGCGTTATTTAGGTTTATTAATTTTGTGCAGTTGCATTTATTTACTTTATTGCATTTTCGTTTATTTATATGGGAACGGAAGTGCAAGAAAACAATTCTTAAAAAAAAGTCGGATTTTAATAATTTGTTACGTTTTATTTAAGTTTATTAATTTTGCGTAGTTGCATTTATTTACGTTATTGCATTTTCGTTTATTTATATGGACGGAAATGCAAGAAAACATTTCTTAAGAAAAAGTCTGGTTTTAATAATTTGTTACGTTTTATTTAGGTTTATTAATTTTGTGCAGTTGCATTTATTTACTTTATTGCCTTTTCGTTTATTTATACGGGAACGGAAGTGCAAGAAAACAATTCTTAAGAAAAAGTCTGGTTTTAATAATTTGTTACGTTTTATTTAGGTTTATTAATTTTGCGTAGTTGCATTTATTTACTTTATTGCATTTTCGTTTATTTATATGGAAACGGAAATGCAAGAAAACATTTCTTAAGAAAAAGTCTGGTTTTAATAATTTGTTACGTTTTATTTAGGTTTATTAATTTTGTGCAGTTGCATTTATTTACTTTATTGCATTTTCGGATATTTATATGGGAACGGAAGTGCAAGAAAACAATTCTTAAGAAAAAGTCGGGTTTTAATAATTTGTTACGTTTTATTTAGGTTTATTAATTTTGCCTAGTTGCATTTATTTACTTTATTGCATTTTCGTTTATTTATATGGGAACGGAAGTGTCTTGCACTAGGTTTATTAATTTTGCGTAGTTGCATTTATTTACTTTATTGCATTTTCATTTATTTATATGGGAACGGAAATGCAAGAAAACAATTCTTAAGAAGAAGTCTGGTTTTAATAATTTGTTACGTTTTATTTAGGTTTATTAATTTTGCGTAGTTGCATTTTCGTTTATTTATATGGAAACGGAAATGCAAGAAAACATTTCTTAAGAAAAAGTTTGGTTTTAATAATTTGTTACGTTTTATTTAGGTTTATTAATTTTGTGCAGTTGCATTTATTTACTTTATTGCATTTTCATTTATTTATATGGGAACGGAAATGCAAGAAAACAATTCTTAAGAAGAAGTCTGGTTTTAATAATTTGTTACGTTTTATTTAGGTTTATTAATTTTGCGTAGTTGCATTTATTTACTTTATTGCATTTTCGTTTATTTATATGGGAACGGAAATGCAAGAAAACATTTCTTAAGAAAAAGTCTGGTTTTAATAATTTGTTACGTTTTATTTAGGTTTATTAATTTTGCGTAGTTGCATTTATTTACTTTATTGCATTTTCGTTTATTTATATGGGAAAGGAAGTACAAGAAAACCATTCTTAAGAAAAAGTCTGGTTTTAATTATTTGTTACGTTTCATTTAGGTTTATTAATTTTGCGTAGTTGAATTTATTTACTTTATTGCATTTTCGGATATTTATATGAGAACGGAAGTGCAAGAAAACAATTCTTAAGAAAAAGTCGGGATTTAATAATTTGTTACGTTTTATTTAGGTTTGTTAATTTTGCGTAGTTGCATTTATTTACTTTATTGCATTTTCGGATATTTATATGGGAACGGAAGTACAAGAAAACAATTCTTAAGAAAAAGTCGGATTTTAATAATTTGTTACGTTTTATTTAAGTTTATTAATTTTGCGTAGTTGCATTTATTTACATTATTGCATTTTCGTTTATTTATATGGGAACGGAAATGCAAGAAAACATTTCTTAAGAAAAAGTCTGGTTTTAATAATTTGTTACGTTTTATTTAGGTTTATTAATTTTGTGCAGTTGCATTTATTTACTTCATTGCATTTTCGTTTATTTATACGGGAACGGAAGTGCAAGAAAACAATTCTTAAGAAAAAGTCTGGTTTTAATAATTTGTTACGTTTTATTTAGGTTTATTAATTTTGCGTAGTTGCATTTTCGTTTATTTATATGGAAACGGAAATGCAAGAAAACATTTCTTAAGAAAAAGTTTGGTTTTAATAATTTGTTACGTTTTATTTAGGTTTATTAATTTTGTGCAGTTGCATTTATTTACTTTATTGCATTTACGGATATTTATATGGGAACGGAAGTGCAAGAAAACAATTCTTAAGAAAAAGTCGGGTTTTAATAATTTGTTACGTTTTATTTAGGTTTATTAATTTTGCCTAGTTGCATTTATTTACTTTATTGCATTTTCGTTTATTTATATGGGAACGGAAGTGTCTTGCACTAGGTTTATTAATTTTGCGTAGTTGCATTTATTTACTTTATTGCATTTTCATTTATTTATATGGGAACGGAAATGCAAGAAAACAATTCTTAAGAAAAAGTCTGGTTTTAATAATTTGTTACGTTTTATTTAGGTTTATTAATTTTGCGTAGTTGCACTTATTTACTTTATTGCATTTTCCTTTATTTATATGGGAACGGAAGTGCAAGAAAACAATTCTTAAGAAAAAGTCGGGTTTTAATAATTTGTTACGTTTTATTTAGGTTTATTAATTTTGCGGAGTTGCATTTATTTACTTTATTGCATTTTCGTTTATTTATATGGGAACGGAAATGCAAGAAAACAATTCTTAAGAAAAAGTCTGGTTTTAATAATTTGTTACGTTTTATTTAGGTTTATTAATTTTGCGTTGTTGCATTTATTTACTTTATTGCATTTTCGTTTATTTATATGGCAACGGAAATGCAAGAAAACAATTCTTAAGAAAAAGTCTGGTTTTAATAATTTGTTACGTTTTATTTAGGTTTATTAATTTTGCGTAGTTGCATTTATTTACTTTATTGCATTTTCGTTTATTTATATGGGATCGGAAGTGCAAGAGAACAAATCTTAAGAAAAAGTGTGGTTTTAATAATTTGTTACGTTTCATTTAGGTTTATTAATTTTGCGTAGTTGCATTTATTTACTTTATTGCATTTTCGATTATTTATATGGGAACGGAAATGCAAGAAAACAATTCTTAAGAAAAAGTCTGGTTTTAATAATTTGTTACGTTTTATTTAGGTTTATTAATTTTGCGTAGTTGAATTTATTTACTTTATTGCATTTTCGGATATTTATATGAGAACGGAAGTGCAAGAAAAAAATTCTTAAGAAAAAGTCGGGATTTAATAATTTGTTACGTTTTATTTAGGTTTATTAATTTTGCGTAGTTGCATTTATTTACTTTATTGCATTTTCGGATATTTATATGGGAACGGAAGTGCAAGAAAACAATTCCTAAGAAAAAGTCTGGTTTTAATAATTTGTTACGCGTTATTTAGGTTTATTAATTTTGTGCAGTTGCATTTATTTACTTTATTGCATTTTCGTTTATTTATATGGGAACGGAAGTGCAAGAAAACAATTCTTAAAAAAAAGTCGGATTTTAATAATTTGTTACGTTTTATTTAAGTTTATTAATTTTGCGTAGTTGCATTTATTTACGTTATTGCATTTTCGTTTATTTATATGGACGGAAATGCAAGAAAACATTTCTTAAGAAAAAGTCTGGTTTTAATAATTTGTTACGTTTTATTTAGGTTTATTAATTTTGTGCAGTTGCATTTATTTACTTTATTGCATTTTCGTTTATTTATACGGGAACGGAAGTGCAAGAAAACAATTCTTAAGAAAAAGTCTGGTTTTAATAATTTGTTACGTTTTATTTAGGTTTATTAATTTTGCGTAGTTGCATTTATTTACTTTATTGCATTTTCGTTTATTTATATGGAAACGGAAATGCAAGAAAACATTTCTTAAGAAAAAGTCTGGTTTTAATAATTTGTTACGTTTTATTTAGGTTTATTAATTTTGTGCAGTTGCATTTATTTACTTTATTGCATTTTCGGATATTTATATGGGAACGGAAGTGCAAGAAAACAATTCTTAAGAAAAAGTCGGGTTTTAATAATTTGTTACGTTTTATTTAGGTTTATTAATTTTGCCTAGTTGCATTTATTTACTTTATTGCATTTTCGTTTATTTATATGGGAACGGAAGTGTCTTGCACTAGGTTTATTAATTTTGCGTAGTTGCATTTATTTACTTTATTGCATTTTCATTTATTTATATGGGAACGGAAATGCAAGAAAACAATTCTTAAGAAGAAGTCTGGTTTTAATAATTTGTTACGTTTTATTTAGGTTTATTAATTTTGCGTAGTTGCATTTATTTACTTTATTGCATTTTCGTTTATTTATATGGGAACGGAAATGCAAGAAAACATTTCTTAAGAAAAAGTCTGGTTTTAATAATTTGTTACGTTTTATTTAGGTTTATTAATTTTGCGTAGTTGCATTTATTTACTTTATTGCATTTTCGTTTATTTATATGGGAAAGGAAGTACAAGAAAACCATTCTTAAGAAAAAGTCTGGTTTTAATTATTTGTTACGTTTCATTTAGGTTTATTAATTTTGCGTAGTTGAATTTATTTACTTTATTGCATTTTCGGATATTTATATGAGAACGGAAGTGCAAGAAAACAATTCTTAAGAAAAAGTCGGGATTTAATAATTTGTTACGTTTTATTTAGGTTTGTTAATTTTGCGTAGTTGCATTTATTTACTTTATTGCATTTTCGGATATTTATATGGGAACGGAAGTACAAGAAAACAATTCTTAAGAAAAAGTCGGATTTTAATAATTTGTTACGTTTTATTTAAGTTTATTAATTTTGCGTAGTTGCATTTATTTACATTATTGCATTTTCGTTTATTTATATGGGAACGGAAATGCAAGAAAACATTTCTTAAGAAAAAGTCTGGTTTTAATAATTTGTTACGTTTTATTTAGGTTTATTAATTTTGTGCAGTTGCATTTATTTACTTCATTGCATTTTCGTTTATTTATACGGGAACGGAAGTGCAAGAAAACAATTCTTAAGAAAAAGTCTGGTTTTAATAATTTGTTACGTTTTATTTAGGTTTATTAATTTTGCGTAGTTGCATTTTCGTTTATTTATATGGAAACGGAAATGCAAGAAAACATTTCTTAAGAAAAAGTTTGGTTTTAATAATTTGTTACGTTTTATTTAGGTTTATTAATTTTGTGCAGTTGCATTTATTTACTTTATTGCATTTACGGATATTTATATGGGAACGGAAGTGCAAGAAAACAATTCTTAAGAAAAAGTCGGGTTTTAATAATTTGTTACGTTTTATTTAGGTTTATTAATTTTGCCTAGTTGCATTTATTTACTTTATTGCATTTTCGTTTATTTATATGGGAACGGAAGTGTCTTGCACTAGGTTTATTAATTTTGCGTAGTTGCATTTATTTACTTTATTGCATTTTCATTTATTTATATGGGAACGGAAATGCAAGAAAACAATTCTTAAGAAAAAGTCTGGTTTTAATAATTTGTTACGTTTTATTTAGGTTTATTAATTTTGCGTAGTTGCACTTATTTACTTTATTGCATTTTCCTTTATTTATATGGGAACGGAAGTGCAAGAAAACAATTCTTAAGAAAAAGTCGGGTTTTAATAATTTGTTACGTTTTATTTAGGTTTATTAATTTTGCGGAGTTGCATTTATTTACTTTATTGCATTTTCGTTTATTTATATGGGAACGGAAATGCAAGAAAACAATTCTTAAGAAAAAGTCTGGTTTTAATAATTTGTTACGTTTTATTTAGGTTTATTAATTTTGCGTTGTTGCATTTATTTACTTTATTGCATTTTCGTTTATTTATATGGCAACGGAAATGCAAGAAAACAATTCTTAAGAAAAAGTCTGGTTTTAATAGTTTATTTAGGTTTATTAATTTTGCATAGTTGCATTTATTTACTTTATTGCATTTTCGTTTATTTATATGGGAACGGAAGTACAAGAAAATCATTCTTAAGAAAAAGTCTGGTTTTAATAATTTGTTACGTTTTATTTAGGTTTATTAATTTTGCGTAGTTGCATTTATTTACTTTATTGCATTTTCGTTTATTTATATGGGAAAGGAAATGCAAGAAAACAATTCTTAAGAAAAAGTCTGGTTTTAATAATTTGTTACGTTTTATTTAGGTTTATTAATTTTGCGTTGTTGCATTTATTTACTTTATTGCATTTTCGTTTATTTATATGGGAACGGAAGTGCAAGAAAACAATTCTTAAGAAAAAGTCTGGTTTTAATAATTTGTTACGTTTTATTTAGGTTTATTAATTTTGCGTAGTTGCATTTATTTACTTTATTGCATTTTCGTTTATTTATATGGGATCGGAAATGCAAGAAAACAATTCTTAGGAAAAAGTCTGGTTTTAATAATTTGTTACGTTTTATTTAGGTTTATTAATTTTGTGCAGTTGCATTTATTTATTTTATTGCGTTTTCGTTTATATGGGAACGGAAGTGCAAGAAAACAATTCTTAAGAATAAGTCGGGTTTTAATAATTTGTTACGTTTTATTTAGGTTTATTAATTTTGCGTAGTTGCATTTATTTACATTATTGCATTTTCGTTTATTTATATGAGAACGGAAATGCAAGAAAACATTTCTTAAGAAAAAGTCTGGTTTTAATAATTTGTTACGTTTTATTTAGGTTTATTAATTTTGCGTAGTTGCATTTATTTACTTTATTGCATTTTCGTTTATTTATATGGGAACGGAAGTACAAGAAAACCATTCTTAAGAAAAAGTCTGGTTTTAATAATTTGTTACGTTTTATTTAGGTTTATTAATTTTGCGTAGTTGAATTTATTTATTTTATTGCATTTTCGGATATTTATATGAGAGCGGAAGTGCAAGAAAACAATTCTTAAGAAAAAGTCGGGATTTAATAATTTGTTACGTTTTATTTAGGTTTATTAATTTTGCGTAGTTGCATTTATTTACTTTATTGCATTTTCGTTTATTTATATAGGAACGGAAGTGCAAGAAAACAATTCTTAAGAAAAAGTCTGGTTTTAATAATTTGTTACGTTTTATTTAGGTTTATTAATTTTGTGCAGTTGCATTTATTTACTTTATTGCATTTTCGTTTATTTATACGGGAACGGAAGTGCAAGAAAACAATTCTTAAGAAAAAGTCTGGTTTTAATAATTTGTTACGTTTTATTTAGGTTTATTAATTTTGCGTAGTTGCATTTATTTACTTTATTGCATTTTCGTTTATTTATATGGGAACGGAAATGCAAGAAAACATTTCTTAAGAAAAAGTCTGGTTTTAATAGTTTATTTAGGTTTATTAATTTTGCATAGTTGCATTTATTTACATTATTGCATTTTCGTTTATTTATATGGGAACGGAAATGCAAGAAAACAATTCTTAAGAAAAAGTCTGGTTTTAATAATTTGTTACGTTTTATTTAGGTTTATTAATTTTGTGCAGTTGCATTTATTTACTTTATTGCATTTTCGTTTATTTATACGGGAACGGAAGTGCAAGAAAACAATTCTTAAGAAAAAGTCTGGTTTTAATAATTTGTTACGTTTTATTTAGGTTTATTAATTTTGCGTAGTTGCATTTATTTACTTTATTGCATTTTCGTTTATTTATATAGGAACGGAAGTGCAAGAAAACATTTCTTAAGAAAAAGTCTGGTTTTAATAATTTGCTACGTTTTATTTAGGTTTATTAATTTTGTGCAGTTGCATTTATTTACTTTATTGCATTTTCGTTTATTTATACGGGAACGGAAGTGCAAGAAAACAATTCTTAAGAAAAAGTCTGGTTTTAATAATTTGTTACGTTTTATTTAGGTTTATTAATTTTGCGTAGTTGCATTTATTTACTTTATTGCATTTTCATTTATTTATATGGGAACGGAAATGCAAGAAAACAATTCTTAAGAAGAAGTCTGGTTTTAATAATTTGTTACGTTTTATTTAGGTTTATTCATTTTGCGTAGTTGCATTTATTTACTTTATTGCATTTTCGTTTATTTATATGGGAACGGAAATGCAAGAAAACAATTCTTAAGAAAAAGTCTGGTTTTAATAATTTGTTACGTTTTATTTAGGTTTATTAATTTTGCGTTGTTGCATTTATTTACTTTATTGCATTTTCGTTTATTTATATGGGAACGGAAATGCAAGAAAACATTTCTTAAGAAAAAGTCTGGTTTTAATAGTTTATTTAGGTTTATTAATTTTGCATAGTTGCATTTATTTACTTTATTGCATTTTCGTTTATTTATATGGGAACGGAAGTACAAGAAAATCATTCTTAAGAAAAAGTCTGGTTTTAATAATTTGTTACGTTTTATTTAGGTTTATTAATTTTGCGTAGTTGCATTTATTTACTTTATTGCATTTTCGTTTATTTATATGGGAAAGGAAATGCAAGAAAACAATTCTTAAGAAAAAGTCTGGTTTTAATAATTTGTTACGTTTTATTTAGGTTTATTAATTTTGCGTTGTTGCATTTATTTACTTTATTGCATTTTCGTTTATTTATATGGGAACGGAAGTGCAAGAAAACAATTCTTAAGAAAAAGTCTGGTTTTAATAATTTGTTACGTTTTATTTAGGTTTATTAATTTTGCGTAGTTGCATTTATTTACTTTATTGCATTTTCGTTTATTTATATGGGATCGGAAATGCAAGAAAACAATTCTTAGGAAAAAGTCTGGTTTTAATAATTTGTTACGTTTTATTTAGGTTTATTAATTTTGTGCAGTTGCATTTATTTATTTTATTGCGTTTTCGTTTATATGGGAACGGAAGTGCAAGAAAACAATTCTTAAGAATAAGTCGGGTTTTAATAATTTGTTACGTTTTATTTAGGTTTATTAATTTTGCGTAGTTGCATTTATTTACATTATTGCATTTTCGTTTATTTATATGAGAACGGAAATGCAAGAAAACATTTCTTAAGAAAAAGTCTGGTTTTAATAATTTGTTACGTTTTATTTAGGTTTATTAATTTTGCGTAGTTGCATTTATTTACTTTATTGCATTTTCGTTTATTTATATGGGAACGGAAGTACAAGAAAACCATTCTTAAGAAAAAGTCTGGTTTTAATAATTTGTTACGTTTTATTTAGGTTTATTAATTTTGCGTAGTTGAATTTATTTATTTTATTGCATTTTCGGATATTTATATGAGAGCGGAAGTGCAAGAAAACAATTCTTAAGAAAAAGTCGGGATTTAATAATTTGTTACGTTTTATTTAGGTTTATTAATTTTGCGTAGTTGCATTTATTTACTTTATTGCATTTTCGTTTATTTATATAGGAACGGAAGTGCAAGAAAACAATTCTTAAGAAAAAGTCTGGTTTTAATAATTTGTTACGTTTTATTTAGGTTTATTAATTTTGTGCAGTTGCATTTATTTACTTTATTGCATTTTCGTTTATTTATATGGGAAAGGAAGTGAAAGAAAACAATTCTTAAGAAAAAGTCGGATTTTAATAATTTGTTACGTTTTATTTAAGTTTATTAATTTTGCGTAGTTGCATTTATTTACATTATTGCATTTTCGTTTATTTATATGGGAACGGAAATGCAAGAAAACATTTCTTAAGAAAAAGTCTGGTTTTAATAATTTGTTACGTTTTATTTAGGTTTATTAATTTTGTGCAGTTGCATTTATTTACTTTATTGCATTTTCGTTTATTTATACGGGAACGGAAGTGCAAGAAAACAATTCTTAAGAAAAAGTCTGGTTTTAATAATTTGTTACGTTTTATTTAGGTTTATTAATTTTGCGTAGTTGCATTTATTTACTTTATTGCATTTTCGTTTATTTATATGGGAACGGAAATGCAAGAAAACATTTCTTAAGAAAAAGTCTGGTTTTAATAGTTTATTTAGGTTTATTAATTTTGCATAGTTGCATTTATTTACATTATTGCATTTTCGTTTATTTATATGGGAACGGAAATGCAAGAAAACAATTCTTAAGAAAAAGTCTGGTTTTAATAATTTGTTACGTTTTATTTAGGTTTATTAATTTTGTGCAGTTGCATTTATTTACTTTATTGCATTTTCGTTTATTTATACGGGAACGGAAGTGCAAGAAAACAATTCTTAAGAAAAAGTCTGGTTTTAATAATTTGTTACGTTTTATTTAGGTTTATTAATTTTGCGTAGTTGCATTTATTTACTTTATTGCATTTTCGTTTATTTATATAGGAACGGAAGTGCAAGAAAACATTTCTTAAGAAAAAGTCTGGTTTTAATAATTTGCTACGTTTTATTTAGGTTTATTAATTTTGTGCAGTTGCATTTATTTACTTTATTGCATTTTCGTTTATTTATACGGGAACGGAAGTGCAAGAAAACAATTCTTAAGAAAAAGTCTGGTTTTAATAATTTGTTACGTTTTATTTAGGTTTATTAATTTTGCGTAGTTGCATTTATTTACTTTATTGCATTTTCATTTATTTATATGGGAACGGAAATGCAAGAAAACAATTCTTAAGAAGAAGTCTGGTTTTAATAATTTGTTACGTTTTATTTAGGTTTATTCATTTTGCGTAGTTGCATTTATTTACTTTATTGCATTTTCGTTTATTTATATGGGAACGGAAATGCAAGAAAACAATTCTTAAGAAAAAGTCTGGTTTTAATAATTTGTTACGTTTTATTTAGGTTTATTAATTTTGCGTTGTTGCATTTATTTACTTTATTGCATTTTCGTTTATTTATATGGGAACGGAAGTGCAAGAAAACAATTCTTAAGAAAAAGTCTGGTTTTAATAATTTGTTACGTTTTATTTAGGTTTATTAATTTTGCGTAGTTGCATTTATTTACTTTATTGCATTTTCGTTTATTTATATGGGATCGGAAATGCAAGAAAACAGTTCTTAGGAAAAAGTCTGGTTTTAATAATTTGTTACGTTTTATTTAGGTTTATTAATTTTGTGCAGTTGCATTTATTTATTTTATTGCATTTTCGTTTATATGGGAACGGAAGTGCAAGAAAACAATTCTTAAGAAAAAGTCGGGTTTTAATAATTTGTTACGTTTTATTTAGGTTTATTAATTTTGCGTTGTTGCATTTATTTACTTTATTGCATTTTCGTTTATTTATATGGGAACGGAAGTGCAAGAAAACAATTCTTAGGAAAAAGTCTGGTTTTAATAATTTGTTACGTTTTATTTAGGTTTATTAATTTTGCGTAGTTGCATTTATCTACATTATTGCATTTTCGTTTATTTATATGAGAACGGAAATGCAAGAAAACATTTCTTAAGAAAAAGTCTGGTTTTAATAATTTGTTACGTTTTATTTAGGTTTATTAATTTTGCGTAGTTGCATTTATTTACTTTATTGCGTTTTCGTTTATTTATATGGGAACGGAAGTACAAGAAAACAGTTCTTAAGAAAAAGTCTGGTTTTAATAGTTTATTTAGGTTTATTAATTTTGCATAGTTGCATTTAATTACTTTATTGCATTTTCGTTTATTTATATGGGAACGGAAGTACAAGAAAACCATTCTTAAGAAAAAGTCTGGTTTTAATAATTTGTTACGTTTTATTTAGGTTTATTAATTTTGCGTTGTTGCATTTATTTACTTTATTGCATTTTCGTTTATTTATATGGGAACGGAAGTGCAAGAAAACAATTCTTAAGAAAAAGTCTGGTTTTAATAATTTGTTACGTTTTATTTAGGTTTATTAATTTTGCGTAGTTGCATTTATTTACTTTATTGCATTTTCGTTTATTTATATGGGATCGGAAATGCAAGAAAACAATTCTTAGGAAAAAGTCTGGTTTTAATAATTTGTTACGTTTTATTTAGGTTTATTAATTTTGTGCAGTTGCATTTATTTATTTTATTGCATTTTCGTTTATATGGGAACGGAAGTGCAAGAAAACAATTCTTAAGAAAAAGTCGGGTTTTAATAATTTGTTACGTTTTATTTAGGTTTATTAATTTTGCGTAGTTGCATTTATTTACATTATTGCATTTTCGTTTATTTATATGAGAACGGAAATGCAAGAAAACATTTCTTAAGAAAAAGTCTGGTTTTAATAATTTGTTACGTTTTATTTAGGTTCATTAATTTTGCGTAGTTGCATTTATTTACTTTATTGCATTTTCGTTTATTTATATGGGAACGGAAGTACAAGAAAACCATTCTTAAGAAAAAGTCTGGTTTTAATAATTTGTTACGTTTTATTTAGGTTTATTAATTTTGCGTAGTTGAATTTATTTACTTTATTGCGTTTTCGGATATTTATATGAGAACGGATGTGCAAGAAAACAATTCTTAAGAAAAAGTCGGAATTTAATAATTTGTTACGTTTTATTTAGGTTTATTAATTTTGCGTAGTTGCATTTATTTACTTTATTGCATTTTCGGATATTTATATGGGAACGGAAGTGCAAGAAAACAATTCTTAAGAAAAAGTCTGGTTTTAATAATTTGTTACGTTTTATTTAGGTTTATTAATTTTGTGCAGTTGCATTTATTTACTTTATTGCATTTTCGTTTATTTATATGGGAACGGAAGTGCAAGAAAACAATTCTTAAGAAAAAGTCCGATTTTAATAATTTGTTACGTTTTATTTAAGTTTATTAATTTTGCGTAGTTGCATTTATTTACATTATTGCATTTTCGTTTATTTATATGGGAACGGAAATGCAAGAAAAAGTCGGGTTTTAATAATTTGTTACGTTTTATTTAGGTTTATTAATTTTGAGTTGTTGCATTTATTTACTTTATTGCATTTTCGTTTATTTATATGGGAACGGAAATGCAAGAAAACAATTCTTAAGAAAAAGTCTGGTTTTAATAATTTGTTACGTTTTATTTAGGTTTATTAATTTTGCGTAGTTGCATTTATTTACTTTATTGCATTTTCGTTTATTTATATGGGAACGGAAGTGCACGAAAACAATTCTTAAGAAAAATTCGGGTTTTAATAATTTGTTACGTTTTATTTAGGTTTATTAATTTTGCGTTGTTGCACTTATTTACTTTATTGCATTTTCGTTTATTTATATGGCAACGGAAATGCAAGAAAACAATTCTTAAGAAAAAGTCTGGTTTTAATAGTTTATTTAGGTTTATTAATTTTGCATAGTTGCATTTATTTACTTTATTGCATTTTCGGATATTTATATGGGAACGGAAGTGCAAGAAAACAATTCTTAAGAAAAAGTCGGGTTTTAATAATTTGTTACGTTTTATTTAGGTTTATTAATTTTGCCTAGTTGCATTTATTTACTTTATTGCATTTTCGTTTATTTATATGGGAACGGAAGTGTCTTGCACTAGGTTTATTAATTTTGCGTAGTTGCATTTATTTACTTTATTGCATTTTCGTTTATTTATATGGGAACGGAAGTACAAGAAAATCATTCTTAAGAAAAAGTCTGGTTTTAATAATTTGTTACGTTTTATTTAGGTTTATTAATTTTGCGTAGTTGCATTTATTTACTTTATTGCATTTTCGTTTATTTATATGGGAACGGAAATGCAAGAAAACATTTCTTAAGAAAAAGTCTGGTTTTAATAATTTGTTACGTTTTATTTAGGTTTATTAATTTTGCGTAGTTGCATTTATTTACTTTATTGCATTTTCGTTTATTTATATGGGAAAGGAAATGCAAGAAAACAATTCTTAAGAAAAAGTCTGGTTTTAATAATTTGTTACGTTTTATTTAGGTTTATTAATTTTGCGTTGTTGCATTTATTTACTTTATTGCATTTTCGTTTATTTATATGGGAACGGAAGTGCAAGAAAACAATTCTTAAGAAAAAGTCTGGTTTTAATAATTTGTTACGTTTTATTTAGGTTTATTAATTTTGCGTAGTTGCATTTATTTACTTTATTGCATTTTCGTTTATTTATATGGGATCGGAAATGCAAGAAAACAATTCTCAGGAAAAAGTCTGGTTTTAATAATTTGTTACGTTTTATTTAGGTTTATTAATTTTGTGCAGTTGCATTTATTTATTTTATTGCATTTTCGTTTATATGGGAACGGAAGTGCAAGAAAACAATTCTTAAGAATAAGTCGGGTTTTAATAATTTGTTACATTTTATTTAGGTTTATTAATTTTGCGTAGTTGCATTTATTTACATTATTGCATTTTCGTTTATTTATATGAGAACGGAAATGCAAGAAAACATTTCTTAAGAAAAAGTCTGGTTTTAATAATTTGTTACGTTTTATTTAGGTTTATTAATTTTGCGTAGTTGCATTTATTTACTTTATTGCATTTTCGTTTATTTATATGGGAACGGAAGTACAAGAAAACCATTCTTAAGAAAAAGTCTGGTTTTAATAATTTGTTACGTTTTATTTAGGTTTATTAATTTTGCGTAGTTGAATTTATTTATTTTATTGCATTTTCGGATATTTATATGAGAGCGGAAGTGCAAGAAAACAATTCTTAAGAAAAAGTCGGGATTTAATAATTTGTTACGTTTTATTTAGGTTTATTAATTTTGCGTAGTTGCATTTATTTACTTTATTGCATTTTCGTTTATTTATATAGGAACGGAAGTGCAAGAAAACAATTCTTAAGAAAAAGTCTGGTTTTAATAATTTGTTACGTTTTATTTAGGTTTATTAATTTTGTGCAGTTGCATTTATTTACTTTATTGCATTTTCGTTTATTTATATGGGAAAGGAAGTGAAAGAAAACAATTCTTAAGAAAAAGTCGGATTTTAATAATTTGTTACGTTTTATTTAAGTTTATTAATTTTGCGTAGTTGCATTTATTTACATTATTGCATTTTCGTTTATTTATATGGGAACGGAAATGCAAGAAAACATTTCTTAAGAAAAAGTCTGGTTTTAATAATTTGTTACGTTTTATTTAGGTTTATTAATTTTGTGCAGTTGCATTTATTTACTTTATTGCATTTTCGTTTATTTATATGGGAACGGAAATGCAAGAAAACATTTCTTAAGAAAAAGTCTGGTTTTAATAGTTTATTTAGGTTTATTAATTTTGCATAGTTGCATTTATTTACTTTATTGCATTTTCGTTTATTTATATGGGAACGGTAATGCAAGAAAACAATTCTTAAGAAAAAGTCTGGTTTTAATAATTTGTTACGTTTTATTTAGGTTTATTAATTTTGCGTTGTTGCATTTATTTACTTTATTGCATTTTCGTTTATTTATATGGGAACGGAAGTGCAAGAAAACAATTCTTAAGAAAAAGTCTGGTTTTAATAATTTGTTACGTTTTATTTAGGTTTATTAATTTTGCGTAGTTGCATTTATTTACTTTATTGCATTTTCGTTTATTTATATGGGATCGGAAATGCAAGAAAACAATTCTTAGGAAAAAGTCTGGTTTTAATAATTTGTTACGTTTTATTTAGGTTTATTAATTTTGTGCAGTTGCATTTATTTATTTTATTGCATTTTCGTTTATATGGAAACGGAAGTGCAAGAAAACAATTCTTAAGAAAAAGTCGGGTTTTAATAATTTGTTACGTTTTATTTAGGTTTATTAATTTTGCGTAGTTGCATTTATCTACATTATTGCATTTTCGTTTATTTATATGAGAACAGAAATGCAAGAAAACATTTCTTAAGAAAAAGTCTGGTTTTAATAATTTGTTACGTTTTATTTAGGTTTATTAATTTTGCGTAGTTGCATTTATTTACTTTATTGCATTTTCGTTTATTTATATGGGAACGGAAGTACAAGAAAACCATTCTTAAGAAAAAGTCTGGTTTTAATAATTTGTTACGTTTTATTTAGGTTTATTAATTTTGCGTAGTTGAATTTATTTACTTTATTGCGTTTTCGGATATTTATATGAGAACGGAAGTGCAAGAAAACAATTCTTAAGAAAAAGTCGGGATTTAATAATTTGTTACGTTTTATTTAGGTTTATTAATTTTGCGTAGTTACATTTATTTACTTTATTGCATTTTCGGATATTTATATGGGAACGGAAGTGCAAGAAAACAATTCTTAAGAAAAAGTCGGGTTTTAATAATTTGTTACGTTTTATTTAGGTTTATTAATTTTGCCTAGTTGCATTTATTTACTTTATTGCATTTTCGTTTATTTATATGGCAACGGAAATGCAAGAAAACAGTTCTTAAGAAAAAGTCTGGTTTTAATAGTTTATTTAGGTTTATTAATTTTGCATAGTTGCATTTATTTACTTTATTGCATTTTCGTTTATTTATATGGGAACGGAAGTACAAGAAAACCATTCTTAAGAAAAAGTCTGGTTTTAATAATTTGTTACGTTTTATTTAGGTTTATTAATTTTGCGTAGTTGCATTTATTTACTTTATTGCATTTTCGTTTATTTATATGGGAACGGAAATGCAAGAAAACAATTCTTAAGAAAAAGCCTGGTTTTAATAATTTGTTACGTTTTATTTAGGTTTATTAATTTTGCGTTGTTGCATTTATTTACTTTATTGCATTTTCGTTTATTTATATGGGATCGGAAATGCAAGAAAACAATTCTTAGGAAAAAGTCTGGTTTTAATAATTTGTTACGTTTTATTTAGGTTTATTAATTTTGTGCAGTTGCATTTATTTATTTTATTGCATTTTCGTTTATATGGGAACGGAAGTGCAAGAAAACAATTCTTAAGAAAAAGTCGGGTTTTAATAATTTGTTACGTTTTATTTAGGTTTATTAATTTTGCGTAGTTGCATTTATTTACATTATTGCATTTTCGTTTATTTATATGAGAACGGAAATGCAAGAAAACATTTCTTAAGAAAAAGTCTGGTTTTAATAATTTGTTACGTTTTATTTAGGTTTATTAATTTTGCGTAGTTGCATTTATTTACTTTATTGCATTTTCGTTTATTTATATGGGAACGGAAGTACAAGAAAACCATTCTTAAGAAAAAGTCTGGTTTTAATAATTTGTTACGTTTTATTTAGGTTTATTAATTTTGCGTAGTTGAATTTATTTACTTTATTGCGTTTTCGGATATTTATATGAGAACGGATGTGCAAGAAAACAATTCTTAAGAAAAAGTCGGAATTTAATAATTTGTTACGTTTTATTTAGGTTTATTAATTTTGCGTAGTTGCATTTATTTACTTTATTGCATTTTCGGATATTTATATGGGAACGGAAGTGCAAGAAAACAATTCTTAAGAAAAAGTCTGGTTTTAATAATTTGTTACGTTTTATTTAGGTTTATTAATTTTGTGCAGTTGCATTTATTTACTTTATTGCATTTTCGTTTATTTATATGGGAACGGAAGTGCAAGAAAACAATTCTTAAGAAAAAGTCCGATTTTAATAATTTGTTACGTTTTATTTAAGTTTATTAATTTTGCGTAGTTGCATTTATTTACATTATTGCATTTTCGTTTATTTATATGGGAACGGAAATGCAAGAAAAAGTCGGGTTTTAATAATTTGTTACGTTTTACTTAGGTTTATTAATTTTGAGTTGTTGCATTTATTTACTTTATTGCATTTTCGTTTATTTATATGGGAACGGAAATGCAAGAAAACAATTCTTAAGAAAAAGTCTGGTTTTAATAATTTGTTACGTTTTATTTAGGTTTATTAATTTTGCGTAGTTGCATTTATTTACTTTATTGCATTTTCGTTTATTTATATGGGAACGGAAGTGCACGAAAACAATTCTTAAGAAAAATTCGGGTTTTAATAATTTGTTACGTTTTATTTAGGTTTATTAATTTTGCGTTGTTGCACTTATTTACTTTATTGCATTTTCGTTTATTTATATGGCAACGGAAATGCAAGAAAACAATTCTTAAGAAAAAGTCTGGTTTTAATAGTTTATTTAGGTTTATTAATTTTGCATAGTTGCATTTATTTACTTTATTGCATTTTCGGATATTTATATGGGAACGGAAGTGCAAGAAAACAATTCTTAAGAAAAAGTCGGGTTTTAATAATTTGTTACGTCTTATTTAGGTTTATTAATTTTGCCTAGTTGCATTTATTTACTTTATTGCATTTTCGTTTATTTATATGGGAACGGAAGTGTCTTGCACTAGGTTTATTAATTTTGCGTAGTTGCATTTATTTACTTTATTGCATTTTCATTTATTTATATGGGAACGGAAATGCAAGAAAACAATTCTTAAGAAGAAGTCTGGTTTTAATAATTTGTTACGTTTTATTTAGGTTTATTAATTTTGCGTAGTTGCATTTATTTACTTTATTGCATTTTCGTTTATTTATATGGGAACGGAAGTGCAAGACAACAATTCTTAAGAAAAAGGCGGGTTTTAATAACTTGTTACGTTTTATTTAGGTTTATTAATTTTGCGTAGTTGCATTTATTTACTTTATTGCATTTTCGTTTATTTATATGGGAACGGAAATGCAAGAAAACAATTCTTAAGAAAAAGTCTGGTTTTAATAATTTGTTACGTTTTATTTAGGTTTATTAATTTTGCGTTGTTGCATTTATTTACTTTATTGCATTTTCGTTTATTTATATGGCAACGGAAATGCAAGAAAACAATTCTTAAGAAAAAGTCTGGTTTAAATAATTTATTTAGGTTTATTAATTTTGCATAGTTGCATTTATTTACTTTATTGCATTTTCGTTTATTTATATGGGAACGGAAATCCAAGAAAAAGTCGGGCTTTAATAATTTGTTACGTTTTATTTAGGTTTATTAATTTTGAGTTGTTGCATTTATTTACTTTATTGCATTTTCGTTTATTTATATGGGAACGGAAATGCAAGAAAACAATTCTTAAGAAAAAGTCTGGTTTTAATAATTTGTTACGTTTTATTTAGGTTTATTAATTTTGCGTAGTTGCATTTATTTACTTTATTGCATTTTCGTTTAATTATATGGGAACGGAAATGCAAGAAAACAATTCTTAAGAAAAAGTCTGGTTTTAATAATTTGTTACGTTTTATTTAGGTTTATTCATTTTGCGTTGTTGCATTTATTTACTTTATTGCATTTTCGTTTATTTATATGGGAACGGAAGTGCAAGAAAACAATTCTTAAGAAAAAGTCTGGTTTTAATAATTTGTTACGTTGTATTTAGGTTTATTAATTTTGCGTAGTTGCATTTATTTACTTTATTGCATTTTCGTTTATTTATATCGGAACGGAAGTGCAAGAAAACAATTATTAAGAAAAAGTCTGGTTTTAATAATTTGTTACGTTTTATTTAGGTTTATTAATTTTGCGTTGTTGCATTTGTTTACTTTATTGCATTTTCGTTTATTTATATGGGAACGGAAGTGCAAGAAAACAATTCTTAAGAAAAAGTCTGGTTTTAATAATTTGTTACGTTTTATTTAGGTGTATTAATTTTGCGTAGTTGCATTTATTTACTTTATTGCATTTTCGTTTATTTATATGGGATCGGAAATGCAAGAAAACAATTCTTAGGAAAAAGTCTGGTTTTAATAATTTGTTACGTTTTATTTAAGTTTATTAATTTTGTGCAGTTGCAATTATTTATTTTATTGCATTTTCGTTTATATGGGAACGGAAGTGCAAGAAAACCATTCTTAAGAAAAAGTCGGGTTTTAATAATTTGTTACGTTTTATTTAGGTTTATTAATTTTGCGTAGTTGCATTTATTTACATTATTGCATTTTCGTTTATTTATATGAGAACAGAAATGCAAGAAACCATTTCTTAAGAAAAAGTCTGGTTTTAATAATTTGTTACGTTTTATTTAGGTTTATTAATTTTGCGTAGTTGCATTTATTTACTTTATTGCATTTTCGTTTATTTATATGGGAACGGAAGTACAAGAAAACCATTCTTAAGAAAAAGTCTGGTTTTAATAATTTGTTACGTTTTATTTAGGTTTATTAATTTTGCGTAGTTGAATTTATTTACTTTATTGCATTTTCGGATATTTATATGAGAACGGAAGTGCAAGAAAACAATTCTTAAGAAAAAGTCGGGATTTAATAATTTGTTACGTTTTATTTAGGTTTATTAATTTTGCGTAGTTGCATTTATTTACTTTATTGAATTTTCGGATATTTATATGGGAACGGAAGTGCAAGAAAACAATTCTTAAGAAAAAGTCTGGTTTTAATAATTTGTTACGTTTTATTTAGGTTTATTAATTTTGTGCAGTTGCATTTATTTACTTTATTGCATTTTCGTTTATTTATATGGGAACGGAAGTGCAAGAAAACAATTCTTAAGAAAAAGTCGGATTTTAATAATTTGTTACGTTTTATTTAAGTTTATTAATTTTGCGTAGTTGCATTTATTTACATTATTGCATTTTCGTTTATTTTTATGGGAACGGAAGTGCAAGAAAACATTTCTTAAGAAAAAGTCTGGTTTTAATAATTTGTTACGTTTTATTTAGGTTTATTAATTTTGTGCAGTTGCATTTATTTACTTTATTGCATTTTCGTTTATTTATACGGGAACGGAAGTGCAAGAAAACAATTCTTAAGAAAAAGTCGGATTTTAATAATTTGTTACGTTTTATTTAAGTTTATTAATTTTGCGTAGTTGCATTTATTTACATTATTGCATTTTCGTTTATTTTTATGGGAACGGAAATGCAAGAAAACGTTTCTTAAGAAAAAGTCTGGTTTTAATAATTTGTTACGTTTTATTTAGGTTTATTAATTTTGTGCAGTTGCATTTATTTACTTTATTGCATTTTCGTTTATTTATATGGGAACGGAAATGCAAGAAAACAATTCTTAAGAAGAAGTCTGGTTTTAATAATTTGTTACGTTTTATTTAGGTTTATTAATTTTGCGTAGTTGCATTTATTTACTTTATTGCATTTTCGTTTATTTATATGGGAACGGAAATGCAAGAAAACAATTCTTAAGGAGAAGTCTGGTTTTAATAATTTGTTACGTTTTATTTAGGTTTATTAATTTTGCGTAGTTGCATTTATTTACTTTATTGCATTTTCGTTTATTTTTATGGGAACGGAAATGCAAGAAAACCATTCTTAAGAAAAAGTCGGGTTTTAATAATTTGTTACGTTTTATTTAGGTTTATTAATTTTGCCTAGTTGCATTTATTTACTTTATTGCATTTTCGTTTATTTATATGGGAACGGAAATGCAAGAAAACAATTCTTAAGAAAAAGTCTGGTTTTAATAATTTGTTACGTTTTATTTAGGTTTATTAATTTTGCGTTGTTGCATTTATTTACTTTATTGCATTTTCGTTTATTTATATGGCAACGGAAATGCAAGAAAACAATTCTTAAGAAGAAGTCTGGTTTTAATAATTTGTTACGTTTTATTTAGGTTTATTAATTTTGCATAGTTGCATTTATTTACTTTATTGCATTTTCGGATATTTATATGGGAACGGAAGTGCAAGAAAACAATTCTTAAGAAAAAGTCTGGTTTTAATAATTTGTTACGTTTTATTTAGGTTTATTAATTTTGCGTTGTTGCATTTATTTACTTTATTGCATTTTCGTTTATTTTTATGGGAACGGAAATGCAAGAAAACAATTCTTAAGAAAAAGTCTGGTTTTAATAATTTGTTACGTTTTATTTAGGTTTATTAATTTTGCGTTGTTGCATTTATTTACTTTATTGCATTTTCGTTTATTTTTATGGGAACGGAAATGCAAGAAAACAATTCTTAAGAAGAAGTCTGGTTTTAATAATTTGTTACGTTTTATTTAGGTTTATTAATTTTGCCTAGTTGCATTTATTTACTTTATTGCATTTTCGTTTATATATATGGGAACGGAAATGCAAGAAAACAATTCTTAAGAAAAAGTCTGGTTTTAATAATTTGTTACGTTTTATTTAGGTTTATTAATTTTGCGTTGTTGCATTTATTTACTTTATTGCATTTTCGTTTATTTTTATGGGAACGGAAATGCAAGAAAACAATTCTTAAGAAGAAGTCTGGTTTTAATAATTTGTTACGTTTTATTTAGGTTTATTAATTTTGCATAGTTGCATTTATTTACTTTATTGCATTTTCGGATATTTATATGGGAACGGAAGTGCAAGAAAACAATTCTTAAGAAAAAGTCGGGTTTTAATAATTTGTTACGTTTTATTTAGGTTTATTAATTTTGCCTAGTTGCATTTATTTACTTTATTGCATTTTCGTTTATTTATATGGGAACGGAAGTGTCTTGCACTAGGTTTATTAATTTTGCGTAGTTGCATTTATTTACTTTATTGCATTTTCATTTATTTATATGGGAACGGAAATGCAAGAAAACAATTCTTAAGAAGAAGTCTGGTTTTAATAATTTGTTACGTTTTATTTAGGTTTATTAATTTTGCGTAGTTGCATTTATTTACTTTATTGCATTTTCGTTTATTTATATGGGAACGGAAGTGCAAGACAACAATTCTTAAGAAAAAGGCGGGTTTTAATAACTTGTTACGTTTTATTTAGGTTTATTAATTTTGCGTAGTTGCATTTATTTACTTTATTGCATTTTCGTTTATTTATATGGGAACGGAAATGCAAGAAAACAATTCTTAAGAAAAAGTCTGGTTTTAATAATTTGTTACGTTTTATTTAGGTTTATTAATTTTGCGTTGTTGCATTTATTTACTTTATTGCATTTTCGTTTATTTATATGGCAACGGAAATGCAAGAAAACAATTCTTAAGAAAAAGTCTGGTTTAAATAGTTTATTTAGGTTTATTAATTTTGCATAGTTGCATTTATTTACTTTATTGCATTTTCGTTTATTTATATGGGAACGGAAATCCAAGAAAAAGTCGGGCTTTAATAATTTGTTACGTTTTATTTAGGTTTATTAATTTTGAGTTGTTGCATTTATTTACTTTATTGCATTTTCGTTTATTTATATGGGAACGGAAATGCAAGAAAACAATTCTTAAGAAAAAGTCTGGTTTTAATAATTTGTTACGTTTTATTTAGGTTTATTAATTTTGCGTAGTTGCATTTATTTACTTTATTGCATTTTCGTTTATTTATATGGGAACGGAAATGCAAGAAAACAATTCTTAAGAAAAAGTCTGGTTTTAATAATTTGTTACGTTTTATTTAGGTTTATTCATTTTGCGTTGTTGCATTTATTTACTTTATTGCATTTTCGTTTATTTATATGGGAACGGAAGTGCAAGAAAACAATTCTTAAGAAAAAGTCTGGTTTTAATAATTTGTTACGTTGTATTTAGGTTTATTAATTTTGCGTAGTTGCATTTATTTACTTTATTGCATTTTCGTTTATTTATATGGGAACGGAAGTGCAAGAAAACAATTATTAAGAAAAAGTCTGGTTTTAAAAATTTGTTACGTTTTATTTAGGTTTATTAATTTTGCGCAGTTGCATTCATTTACTTTATTGCATTTTCGTTTATTTATATCGGAACGGAAGTGCAAGAAAACAATTCTTAAGAAAAAGTCTGGTTTTAATAATTTGTTACGTTTTATTTAGGTTTATTAATTTTGCGTAGTTGCATTTATTTACTTTATTGCATTTTCGTTTATTTATATGGGAACGGAAGTGCAAGAAAACAATTCTTAAGAAAAAGTCTGGTTTTAATAATTTGTTACGTTTTATTTAGGTTTATTAATTTTGCGTTGTTGCATTTGTTTACTTTATTGCATTTTCGTTTATTTATATGGGAACGGAAGTGCAAGAAAACAATTCTTAAGAAAAAGTCTGGTTTTAATAATTTGTTACGTTTTATTTAGGTGTATTAATTTTGCGTAGTTGCATTTATTTACTTTATTGCATTTTCGTTTATTTATATGGGATCGGAAATGCAAGAAAACAATTCTTAGGAAAAAGTCTGGTTTTAATAATTTGTTACGTTTTATTTAAGTTTATTAATTTTGTGCAGTTGCAATTATTTATTTTATTGCATTTTCGTTTATATGGGAACGGAAGTGCAAGAAAACCATTCTTAAGAAAAAGTCGGGTTTTAATAATTTGTTACGTTTTATTTAGGTTTATTAATTTTGCGTAGTTGCATTTATTTACATTATTGCATTTTCGTTTATTTATATGAGAACAGAAATGCAAGAAACCATTTCTTAAGAAAAAGTCTGCTTTTAATAATTTGTTACGTTTTATTTAGGTTTATTAATTTTGCGTAGTTGCATTTATTTACTTTATTGCATTTTCGTTTATTTATATGGGAACGGAAGTACAAGAAAACCATTCTTAAGAAAAAGTCTGGTTTTAATAATTTGTTACGTTTTATTTAGGTTTATTAATTTTGCGTAGTTGAATTTATTTACTTTATTGCATTTTCGGATATTTATATGAGAACGGAAGTGCAAGAAAACAATTCTTAAGAAAAAGTCGGGATTTAATAATTTGTTACGTTTTATTTAGGTTTATTAATTTTGCGTAGTTGCATTTATTTACTTTATTGAATTTTCGGATATTTATATGGGAACGGAAGTGCAAGAAAACAATTCTTAAGAAAAAGAATGGTTTTAATAATTTGTTACGTTTTATTTAGGTTTATTAATTTTGTGCAGTTGCATTTATTTACTTTATTGCATTTTCGTTTATTTATATGGGAACGGAAGTGCAAGAAAACAATTCTTAAGAAAAAGTCGGATTTTAATAATTTGTTACGTTTTATTTAAGTTTATTAATTTTGCGTAGTTGCATTTATTTACATTATTGCATTTTCGTTTATTTTTATGGGAACGGAAATGCAAGAAAACATTTCTTAAGAAAAAGTCTGGTTTTAATAATTTGTTACGTTTTATTTAGGTTTATTAATTTTGTGCAGTTGCATTTATTTACTTTATTGCATTTTCGTTTATTTATACGGGAACGGAAGTGCAAGAAAACAATTGTTAAGAAAAAGTCGGATTTTAATAATTTGTTACGTTTTATTTAAGTTTATTAATTTTGCGTAGTTGCATTTATTTACATTATTGCATTTTCGTTTATTTTTATGGGAACGGAAATGCAAGAAAACATTTCTTAAGAAAAAGTCTGGTTTTAATAATTTGTTACGTTTTATTTAGGTTTATTAATTTTGTGCAGTTGCATTTATTTACTTTATTGCATTTTCGTTTATTTATATGGGAACGGAAATGCAAGAAAACAATTCTTAAGCAGAAGTCTGGTTTTAATAATTTGTTACGTTTTATTTAGGTTTATTAATTTTGCGTAGTTGCATTTATTTACTTTATTGCATTTTCGTTTATTTATATGGGAACGGAAATGCAAGAAAACAATTCTTAAGAAGAAGTCTGGTTTTAATAATTTGTTACGTTTTATTTAGGTTTATTAATTTTGCGTAGTTGCATTTATTTACTTTATTGCATTTTCGTTTATTTTTATGGGAACGGAAATGCAAGAAAACCATTCTTAAGAAAAAGTCGGGTTTTAATAATTTGTTACGTTTTATTTAGGTTTATTAATTTTGCGTAGTTGCATTTATTTACATTATTGCATTTTCGTTTATTTATATGAGAACAGAAATGCAAGAAACCATTTCTTAAGAAAAAGTCTGGTTTTAATAATTTGTTACGTTTTATTTAGGTTTATTAATTTTGCGTAGTTGCATTTATTTACTTTATTGCATTTTCGTTTATTTATACGGGAACGGAAGTGCAAGAAAACAATTCTTAAGAAAAAGTCGGGTTTTAATAATTTGTTACGTTTTATTTAGGTTTATTAATTTTGCGTAGTTGCATTTATTTACATTATTGCATTTTCGTTTATTTATATGAGAAAAGAAATGCAAGAAACCATTTCTTAAGAAAAAGTCTGGTTTTAATAATTTGTTACGTTTTATTTAGGTTTATTAATTTTGCGTAGTTGCATTTATTTACTTTATTGCATTTTCGTTTATTTATACGGGAACGGAAGTGCAAGAAAACAATTCTTAAGAAAAAGTCTGGTTTTAATAATTTGTTACGTTTTATTTAGGTGTATTAATTTTGCGTAGTTGCATTTATTTACTTTATTGCATTTTCGTTTATTTATACGGGAACGGAAGTGCAAGAAAACAATTCTTAAGAAAAAGTCTGGTTTTAATAATTTGTTACGTTTTATTTAGGTGTATTAATTTTGCGTAGTTGCATTTATTTACTTTATTGCATTTTCGTTTATTTATATGGGAACGGAAGTGCAAGAAAACAATTCTTAAGAAAAAGTCTGGTTTTAATAATTTGTTACGTTTTATTTAGGTTTATTAATTTTGCGTAGTTGCATTTATTTACTTTATTGCATTTTCGTTTATTTATATGGGAACGGAAATGCAAGAAATCAATTCTTAAGAAAAAGTCTGGTTTTAATAATTTGTTACGTTTTATTTAGGTTTATTAATTTTGCGTTGTTGCATTTATTTACTTTATTGCATTTTCGTTTATTTATATGGCAACGGAAATGCAAGAAAACAATTCTTAAGAAAAAGTCTGGTTTAAATAGTTTATTTAGGTTTATTAATTTTGCATAGTTGCATTTATTTACTTTATTGCATTTTCGTTTATTTATATGGGAACGGAAATCCAAGAAAAAGTCGGGTTTTAATAATTTGTTACGTTTTATTTAGGTTTATTAATTTTGAGTTGTTGCATTTATTTACTTTATTGCATTTTCGTTTATTTATATGGGAACGGAAATGCAAGACAACAATTCTTAAGAAAAAGTCTGGTTTTAATAATTTGTTACGTTTTATTTAGGTTTATTAATTTTGCGTAGTTGCATTTATTTACTTCATTGCATTTTCGTTTATTTATATGGGAACGGAAATGCAAGAAAACAATTCTTAAGAAAAAGTCTGGATTTAATAATTTGTTACGTTTTATTTAGGTTTATTAATTTTGCGTTGTTGCATTTATTTACTTTATTGCATTTTCGTTTATTTATATGGGAACGGAAGTGCAAGAAAACAATTCTTAAGAAAAAGTCTGGTTTTAATAATTTGTTACGTTGTATTTAGGTTTATTAATTTTGCGTAGTTGCATTTATTTACTTTATTGCATTTTCGTTTATTTATATGGGAACGGAAGTGCAAGAAAACAATTATTAAGAAAAAGTCTGGTTTTAAAAATTTGTTACGTTTTATTTAGGTTTATTAATTTTGCGCAGTTGCATTCATTTACTTTATTGCATTTTCGTTTATTTATATCGGAACGGAAGTGCAAGAAAACAATTCTTAAGAAAAAGTCTGGTTTTAATAATTTGTTACGTTTTATTTAGGTTTATTAATTTTGCGTAGTTGCATTTATTTACTTTATTGCATTTTCGTTTATTTATATGGGAACGGAAGTGCAAGAAAACAATTCTTAAGAAAAAGTCTGGTTTTAATAATTTGTTACGTTTTATTTAGGTGTATTAATTTTGCGTAGTTGCATTTATTTACTTTATTGCATTTTCGTTTATTTATATGGGATCGGAAATGCAAGAAAACAATTCTTAGGAAAAAGTCTGGTTTTAATAATTTGTTACGTTTTATTTAAGTTTATTAATTTTGTGCAGTTGCAATTATTTATTTTATTGCATTTTCGTTTATATGGGAACGGAAGTGCAAGAAAACCATTCTTAAGAAAAAGTCGGGTTTTAATAATTTGTTACGTTTTATTTAGGTTTATTAATTTTGCGTAGTTGCATTTATTTACATTATTGCATTTTCGTTTATTTATATGAGAACAGAAATGCAAGAAACCATTTCTTAAGAAAAAGTCTGGTTTTAATAATTTGTTACGTTTTATTTAGGTTTATTAATTTTGTGCAGTTGCATTTATTTACTTTATTGCATTTTCGTTTATTTATATGGGAACGGAAGTGCAAGAAAACAATTCTTAAGAAAAAGTCGGATTTTAATAATTTGTTACGTTTTATTTAAGTTTATTAATTTTGCGTAGTTGCATTTATTTACATTATTGCATTTTCGTTTATTTTTATGGGAACGGAAATGCAAGAAAACATTTCTTAAGAAAAAGTCTGGTTTTAATAATTTGTTACGTATTATTTAGGTTTATTAATTTTGTGCAGTTGCATTTATTTACTTTATTTCATTTTCGTTTATTTATACGGGAACGGAAGTGCAAGAAAACAATTCTTTAGTAAAAGTCTGGTTTTAATAATTTGTTACGTTTTATTTAGGTTTATTAATTTTGCGTAGTTGCATTTATTTACTTTATTGCATTTTCGTTTATTTATATGGAAACGGAAATGCAAGAAAACATTTCTTAAGAAAAAGTCTGGTTTTAATAATTTGTTACGTTTTATTTAGGTTTATTAATTTTGTGCAGTTGCATTTATTTACTTTATTGCATTTTCGTTTATTTATATGGGAACGGAAGTGCAAGAAAAAAATTCTTAAAAAAAAAGTCGGATTTTAATAATTTGTTACGTTTTATTTAGGTTTATTAATTTTGCGTAGTTGCATTTATTTACTTTATTGCATTTTCGTTTATTTATATGGGAACGGAAATGCAAGAAAACAATTCTTAAGAAAAAGTCTGGTTTTAATAGTTTATTTAGGTTTATTAATTTTGCATAGTTGCATTTATTTACTTTATTGCATTTTCGGATATTTATATGGGAACGGAAGTGCAAGAAAACAATTCTTAAGAAAAAGTCTGGTTTTAATAGTTTATTTAGGTTTATTAATTTTGCATAGTTGCATGTATTTACTTTATTGCATTTTCGTTTATTTATATGGGAACGGAAGTGCAAGAAAACAATTCTTAAGAAAAAGTCGGGTTTTAATAATTTGTTACGTTTTATTTAGGTTTATTAATTTTGCGTAGTTGCATTTATTTACTTTATTGCATTTTCGTTTATTTATATGGGAACGGAAGTGCAAGAAGACAATTCTTAAGAAAAAGTCGGGTTTTAATAATTTGTTACGTTTTCTTTAGGTTTTTTAATTTTGCGTAGTTGCATTTATTTACTTTATTGCATTTTCGTTTATTTATATGGGAACGGAAATGCAAGAAAACAATTCTTAAGAAAAAGTCTGGTTTTAATATTTTGTTACGTTTTATTTAGGTTTATTAATTTTGCGTAGTTGCATTTATTTACTTTATTGCATTTTCGTTTATTTATATGGGAACGGAAGTGCAAGAAAACAATTCTTAAGAAAAAGTCTGGTTTTAATAATTTGTTACGTTTTATTTTGGTTTATTAATTTTGCGTAGTTGCATTTAATTACTTTATTGCATTTTCGTTTATTTATATGGGAACGGAAATGCAAGAAAACAATTCTTAAGAAAAAGTCTGGTTTTAATAATTTGTTACGTTTTATTTAGGTTTATTAATTTTGCGTAGTTGCATTTATTTACTTTATTGCATTTTCGTTTATTTATATGGGAACGGAAATGCAAGAAATCAATTCTTAAGAAAAAGTCTGGTTTTAATAATTTGTTACGTTTTAATTAGGTTTATTAATTTTGCGTAGTTGCATTTATTTACTTTATTGCATTTTCGTTTATTTATATGGAAACGGCAGTGCAAGAAAACAATTCTTAAGAAAAAGTTAGGTTTTAACAATTTGTTACGTTTTATTTAGGTTTATTAATTTTGCGTTGTTGCATTTATTTACTTTATTGCATTTTCGTTTATTTATATGGGAACGGAAGTGCAAGAAAACAATTCTTAAGAAAAAGTCGGGTTTTAATAATTTTTACGTCTTATTTAGGTTTATTAATTTTGCGTAGTTGCATTTATTTACTTTATTGCATTTTCGTTTATTTATATGGGAACGGAAGTGCAAGAAAACAATTCTTAAGAAAAAGTCGGGTTTTAATAATTTGTTACGTTTTATTTAGGTTTATTAATTTTGCGTTGTTGCATTTATTTACTTTATTGCATTTGCGTTTATTTATATGGGAACGGAAGTGCAAGAAAACAATTCTTAAGAAAAAGTGTTGTTTTAATAATTTGTTACGTTTTATTTAGGTTTATTAATATTGCATAGTTGCATTTATTTACTTTATGGCATTTTCGTTTATTTATATGGGAACGGAAATGCAAGAAAAAGTCGGGTTTTAATAATTTGTTACGTTTTATTTAGGTTTATTAATTTTGCGTTGTTGCATTTATTTACTTTATTGCATTTTCGTTTATTTATATGGGAACGGAAGTGCAAGAAAACAATTCTTAAGAAAAAGTCTGGTTTTAATAGTTTGTTACGTTTTATTTAGGTTTATTAATTTTGCGTTGTTGCATTTATTTACTTTATTGCATTTTCGTTTATTTATATGGGAACGGATGTGCAAGAAAACAATTCTTAAGAAAAAGTCGGGTTTTAATAAGTTTTACGTCTTATTTAGGTTTATCAATTTTGCGTAGTTGCATTTATTTACTTTATTGCATTTTCGTTTATTTATATGGGAACGGAAGTGCAAGAAAACAATTCTTAAGAAAAAGTCTGGTTTAATAATTTGTTACGTTTTATTTAGGTTTATTAATTTTGCGTTGTTGCATTTATTTACTTTATTGCATTTTCGTTTATTTATAATGGATCGGAAATGCAAGAAAACAATTCTTAAGAAAAAGTCTGGTTTTAATAATTTGTTACGATTTATTTAGGTTTATTAATTTTGCGTAGTTGCATTTATTTACTTTATTGCATTTTCGTTTATTTATATGGGAACGGAAGTGCAAGAAAACAATTCCTAAGAAGAAGGTTGGTTCTAATAATTTGTTACGTTTTATTAAGGTTTATTAATTTTGCGTTGTTGCATTTATTTACTTTATTGCATTTTCGTTTATTTATATGGGAAAGGAAATGCAAGAAAACAATTATTAAGAAAAAGTCTGGTTTTAAAAATTTGTTACGTTTTATTTAGGTTTATTAATTTTGCGCAGTTGCATTCATTTACTTTATTGCATTTTCGTTTATTTATATGGGAAAGGAAATGCAAGAAAACAATTATTAAGAAAAAGTCTGGTTTTAATAATTTGTTACGTTTTATTTAGGTTTATTAATTTTGTGTAGGTGCATTTATTTACTTTATTGCATTTTCGTTTATTTATATGAGCAAGAAAACAATTCTTAAGAAAAAGTCTGGTTTTAATAATTTGTTACGTTTTATTTAGGTTTATTAATTTTGCGTAGTTGCATTTATTTACTTTATTGCATTTTCGTTTATTTATATGGGAAAGGAAATGCAAGAAAACAATTATTAAGAAAAAGTCTGGTTTTAAAAATTTGTTACGTTTTATTTAGGTTTATTAATTTTGCGCAGTTGCATTCATTTACTTTATTGCATTTTCGTTTATTTATATGGGAACGGAAGTGCAAGAAAACAATTCTTAAGAAAAAGTCTGGTTTTAATAATTTGTTACGTTTTATTTAGGTTTATTAATTTTGTGTAGGTGCATTTATTTACTTTATTGCATTTTCGTTTATTTATATGGGAAAGGAAATGCAAGAAAACAATTATTAAGAAAAAGTCTGGTTTTAAAAATTTGTTACGTTTTATTTAGGTTTATTAATTTTGCGCAGTTGCATTCATTTACTTTATTGCATTTTCGTTTATTTATATGGGAACGGAAGTGCAAGAAAACAATTCTTAAGAAAAAGTCTGGTTTTAATAATTTGTTACGTTTTATTTAGGTTTATTAATTTTGTGTAGGTGCATTTATTTACTTTATTGCATTTTCGTTTATTTATATGAGCAAGAAAACAATTCTTAAGAAAAAGTCTGGTTTTAATAATTTGTTACGTTTTATTTAGGTTTATTAATTTTGCGTAGTTGCATTTATTTACTTTATTGCATTTTCGTTTATTTATATGGAACGGAAGTGCAAGAAAACAATTCTTAAGAAAAAGTCTGGTTTTAATAATTTGTTACGTTTTATTTAGGTTTATTAACATTGCATAGTTGCATTTATTTACTTTATGGCATTTTCGTTTATTTATATGGGAACGGAAATGCAAGAAAAAGTCGGGTTTTAATAATTTGTTACGTTTTATTTAGGTTTATTAATTTTGCGTTGTTGCATTTATTTACTTTATTTCATTTGCGTTTATTTATATGGGAACGGAAGTGCAAGAAAACAATTCTTAAGAAAAAGTGAGGTTTTAATAATTTGTTACGTTTTATTTAGGTTTATTAACATTGCATAGTTGCATTTATTTACTTTATGGCATTTTCGTTTATTTATATGGGAACGGAAATGCAAGAAAAAGTCGGGTTTTAATAATTTGTTACGTTTTATTTAGGTTTATTAATTTTGCGTTGTTGCATTTATTTACTTTATTGCATTTTCGTTTATTTATATGGGAACGGATGTGCAAGAAAACAATTCTTAAGAAAAAGTCGGGTTTTAATAAGTTTTACGTCTTATTTAGGTTTATCAATTTTGCGTAGTTGCATTTATTTACTTTATTGCATTTTCGTTTATTTATATGGGAACGGAAGTGCAAGAAAACAATTCTTAAGAAAAAGTCTGGTTTAATAATTTGTTACGTTTTATTTAGGTTTATTAATTTTGCGTTGTTGCATTTATTTACTTTATTGCATTTTCGTTTATTTATAATGGATCGGAAATGCAAGAAAACAATTCTTAAGAAAAAGTCTGGTTTTAATAATTTGTTACGTTTTATTTAGGTTTATTAATTTTGCGTAGTTGCATTTATTTACTTTATTGCATTTTCGTTTATTTATATGGGAACGGAAGTGCAAGAAAACAATTCCTAAGAAGAAGGTTGGTTCTAATAATTTGTTACGTTTTATTAAGGTTTATTAATTTTGCGTTGTTGCATTTATTTACTTTATTGCATTTTCGTTTATTTATATGGGAAAGGAAATGCAAGAAAACAATTATTAAGAAAAAGTCTGGTTTTAAAAATTTGTTACGTTTTATTTAGGTTTATTAATTTTGCGCAGTTGCATTCATTTACTTTATTGCATTTTCGTTTATTTATATGGGAAAGGAAATGCAAGAAAACAATTATTAAGAAAAAGTCTGGTTTTAATAATTTGTTACGTTTTATTTAGGTTTATTAATTTTGTGTAGGTGCATTTATTTACTTTATTGCATTTTCGTTTATTTATATGAGCAAGAAAACAATTCTTAAGAAAAAGTCTGGTTTTAATAATTTGTTACGTTTTATTTAGGTTTATTAATTTTGCGTAGTTGCATTTATTTACTTTATTGCATTTTCGTTTATTTATATGGGAAAGGAAATGCAAGAAAACAATTATTAAGAAAAAGTCTGGTTTTAAAAATTTGTTACGTTTTATTTAGGTTTATTAATTTTGCGCAGTTGCATTCATTTACTTTATTGCATTTTCGTTTATTTATATGGGAACGGAAGTGCAAGAAAACAATTCTTAAGAAAAAGTCTGGTTTTAATAATTTGTTACGTTTTATTTAGGTTTATTAATTTTGTGTAGGTGCATTTATTTACTTTATTGCATTTTCGTTTATTTATATGGGAAAGGAAATGCAAGAAAACAATTATTAAGAAAAAGTCTGGTTTTAAAAATTTGTTACGTTTTATTTAGGTTTATTAATTTTGCGCAGTTGCATTCATTTACTTTATTGCATTTTCGTTTATTTATATGGGAACGGAAGTGCAAGAAAACAATTCTTAAGAAAAAGTCTGGTTTTAATAATTTGTTACGTTTTATTTAGGTTTATTAATTTTGTGTAGGTGCATTTATTTACTTTATTGCATTTTCGTTTATTTATATGAGCAAGAAAACAATTCTTAAGAAAAAGTCTGGTTTTAATAATTTGTTACGTTTTATTTAGGTTTATTAATTTTGCGTAGTTGCATTTATTTACTTTATTGCATTTTCGTTTATTTATATGGAACGGAAGTGCAAGAAAACAATTCTTAAGAAAAAGTCTGGTTTTAATAATTTGTTACGTTTTATTTAGGTTTATTAATTTTGCGTTGTTGCATTTATTTACTTTATTGCATTTTCGTTTATTTATATGGGAACGAAAATGCAAGAAAACAATTCATAAGAAAAAGTCTGGTTTTAATAATTTGTTACGTTTTATTTAGGTTTATTAATTTTGCGCAGTTGCATTCATTTACTTTATTGCATTTTCGTTTATTTATATGGGAACGGAAGTGCAAGAAGACAGTTCTTAAGAAAAAGTCTGGTTTTAATAATTTGTTACGTTTTTTTTAGGTTTATTAATTTTGCGTAGTTGCATTTATTTACTTTATTGCATTTTCGTTTATTTATATGGGAAAGGAAATGCAAGAAAACAATTATTAAGAAAAAGTCTGGTTTTAAAAATTTGTTACGTTTTATTTAGGTTTATTAATTTTGCGCAGTTGCATTCATTTACTTTATTGCATTTTCGTTTATTTATATGGGAACGGAAGTGCAAGAAAACAATTCTTAAGAAAAAGTCTGGTTTTAATAATTTGTTACGTTTTATTTAGGTTTATTAATTTTGTGTAGGTGCATTTATTTACTTTATTGCATTTTCGTTTATTTATATGAGCAAGAAAACAATTCTTAAGAAAAAGTCTGGTTTTAATAATTTGTTACGTTTTATTTAGGTTTATTAATTTTGCGTAGTTGCATTTATTTACTTTATTGCATTTTCGTTTATTTATATGGAACGGAAGTGCAAGAAAACAATTCTTAAGAAAAAGTCTGGTTTTAATAATTTGTTACGTTTTATTTAGGTTTATTAATTTTGCGTTGTTGCATTTATTTACTTTATTGCATTTTCGTTTATTTATATGGGAACGAAAATGCAAGAAAACAATTCATAAGAAAAAGTCTGGTTTTAATAATTTGTTACGTTTTATTTAGGTTTATTAATTTTGCGCAGTTGCATTCATTTACTTTATTGCATTTTCGTTTATTTATATGGGAACGGAAGTGCAAGAAGACAGTTCTTAAGAAAAAGTCTGGTTTTAATAATTTGTTACGTTTTTTTTAGGTTTATTAATTTTGCGTAGTTGCATTTATTTACTTTATTGCATTTTCGTTTATTTATATGGGAAAGGAAATGCAAGAAAACAATTATTAAGAAAAAGTCTGGTTTTAAAAATTTGTTACGTTTTATTTAGGTTTATTAATTTTGCGCAGTTGCATTCATTTACTTTATTGCATTTTCGTTTATTTATATGGGAACGGAAGTGCAAGAAAACAATTCTTAAGAAAAAGTCTGGTTTTAATAATTTGTTACGTTTTATTTAGGTTTATTAATTTTGTGTAGGTGCATTTATTTACTTTATTGCATTTTCGTTTATTTATATGAGCAAGAAAACAATTCTTAAGAAAAAGTCTGGTTTTAATAATTTGTTACGTTTTATTTAGGTTTATTAATTTTGCGTAGTTGCATTTATTTACTTTATTGCATTTTCGTTTATTTATATGGAACGGAAGTGCAAGAAAACAATTCTTAAGAAAAAGTCTGGTTTTAATAATTTGTTACGTTTTATTTAGGTTTATTAATTTTGCGTTGTTGCATTTATTTACTTTATTGCATTTTCGTTTATTTATATGGGAACGAAAATGCAAGAAAACAATTCATAAGAAAAAGTCTGGTTTTAATAATTTGTTACGTTTTATTTAGGTTTATTAATTTTGCGTTGTTGCATTTATTTACTTTATTGCATTTTCGTTTATTTATATGGGAACGGAAATGCAAGAAAACAATTCTTAAGAAAAAGTCTGGTTTAAATAGTTTATTTAGGTTTATTAATTTTGCATAGTTGCATTTATTTACTTTATTGCATTTTCGTTTATTTATATGGGAACGGAAATCCAAGAAAAAGTCGGGCTTTAATAATTTGTTACGTTTTATTTAGGTTTATTAATTTTGAGTTGTTGCATTTATTTACTTTATTGCATTTTCGTTTATTTATATGGGAACGGAAATGCAAGAAAACAATTCTTAAGAAAAAGTCTGGTTTTAATAATTTGTTACGTTTTATTTAGGTTTTTTTAATTTTGCGTAGTTGCATTTATTTACTTTATTGCATTTTCGTTTATTTATATGGGAACGGAAATGCAAGAAATCAATTCTTAAGAAAAAGTCTGGTTTTAATAATTTGTTACGATTTATTTAGGTTTATTAATTTTGCGTAGTTGCATTTATTTACTTTATTGCATTTTCGTTTATTTATATGGGAACGGAAGTGCAAAAAACAATTATTAAGAAAAAGTCTGGTTTTAAAAATTTGTTACGTTTTATTTAGGTTTGTTAATTTTGCGCAGTTGCATTCATTTACTTTATTGCATTTTCGTTTATTTATATCGGAACGGAAGTGCAAGAAAACAATTCTTAAGAAAAAGTCTGGTTTTAATAATTTGTTACGTTTTATTTAGGTTTATTAATTTTGCGTAGTTGCATTTATTTACTTTATTGCATTTTCGTTTATTTATATGGGAACGGAAGTGCAAGAAAACAATTCTTAAGAAAAAGTCTGGTTTTAATAATTTGTTACGTTTTATTTAGGTTTATTAATTTTGCGTTGTTGCATTTATTTACTTTATTGCATTTTCGTTTATATATATGGGAACGGAAGTGCAAGAAAACAATTCTTAAGAAAAAGTGTGGTTGTAATAATTTGTTACGTTTTATTTAGGTTTATTAATTTTGCATTTATTTATTTTATTGCATTTTCGTTTATTTATATGGGAACGGAAATGCAAGAAAAAGTCGGGTTTTAATAATTTGTTACGTTTTATTTAGGTTTATTAATTTTGCGTTGTTGCATTTATTTACTTTATTGCATTCTCGTTTATTTATATGGGAACGGAAGTGCAAGAAAACAATTCTTAAGAAAAGGTCTGGTTTTAATAATTTGTTAAGTTTTATTTAGGTTTATTAATTTTGCGTTGTTGCATTTATTTACTTTATTGCATTTTCGTTTATTTATATGGGAACGGAAGTGCAAGAAAACAATTCTTAAGAAAAAGTCTGGTTTTAATAATTTGTTACGTTTTATTTAGGTTTATAAATTTTGCGTTGTTGCATTTATTTACTTTATTGCACTTTCGTTTGTTTATATGGGAACGGAAGTGCAAGAAAACAATTCTTAAGAAAAAGTCTGGTTTTAATAATTTGTTACGTTTTATTTAGGTTTATTAATTTTGCGTTGTTGCATTTATTTACTTTATTGCACTTTCGTTTGTTTATATGGGAACGGAAGTGCAAGAAAACAATTCTTAAGAAAAAGTCTGGTTTTAATAATTTGTTACGTTTTATTTTGGTTTATTAATTTTGCGTAGTTGCATTTATTTACTTTATTGCATTTTCGTTTATTTATATGGGAACGGAAATGCAAGAAATCAATTCTTAAGAAAAAGTCTGGTTTTAATAATTTGTTACGTTTTATTTAGGTATATTAATTTTGCTTAGTTGCATTTATTTACTTTATTGCATTTTCGTTTATTTATATGGGTACGGAAGTGCAAGAAAACAATTATTAAGAAAAAGTCTGGTTTTAAAAATTTGTTACGTTTTATTTAGGTTTGTTAATTTTGCGCAGTTGCATTCATTTACTTTATTGCATTTTCGTTTATTTATATCGGAACGGAAGTGCAAGAAAACAATTCTTAAGAAAAAGTCTGGTTTTAATAATTTGTTACGTTTTATTTAGGTTTATTAATTTTGCGTAGTTGCATTTATTTACTTTATTGCATTTTCGTTTATTTATATGGGAACGGAAGTGCAAGAAAACAATTCTTAAGAAAAAGTCTGGTTTTAATAATTTGTTACGTTTTATTTAGGTTTATTAATTTTGCGTTGTTGCATTTATTTACTTTATTGCATTTTCGTTTATTTATATGGGAACGAAAATGCAAAAAAACAATTCTTAAGAAAAAGTCTGGTTTTAATAATTTGTTACGTTTTATTTAGGTTTATTAATTTTGCGTTGTTGCATTTATTTACTTTATTGCATTTTCGTTTATTTATATGGGAACGGAAGTGCAAGAAAACAATTCTTAAGAAAAAGTGTGGTTTTAATAATTTGTTACGTTTTATTTAGGTTTATTAATTTTGCATAGTTGCATTTATTTATTTTATTGCATTTTCGTTTATTTATATGGGAACGGAAATGCAAGAAAAAGTCGGGTTTTAATAATTTGTTACGTTTTATTTAGGTTTATTAATTTTGCGTTGTTGCATTTATTTACTTTATTGCATTCTCGTTTATTTATATGGGAACGGAAGTGCAAGAAAACAATTCTTAAGAAAAGGTCTGGTTTTAATAATTTGTTACGTTTTATTTAGGTTTATTAATTTTGCGTAGTTGCATTTATTTACTTTATTGCGTTTTCGTTTATTTATATGGGAACGGAAGTGCAAGAAAACAATTCTTAAGAAAAAGTCTGGTTTTAATAATTTGTTACGTTTTATTTAGGTTTATTAATTTTGCGTTGTTGCATTTATTTACTTTATTGCACTTTCGTTTGTTTATATGGGAACGGAAGTGCAAGAAAACAATTCTTAAGAAAAAGTCTGGTTTTAATAATTTGTTACGTTTTATTTTGGTTTATTAATTTTGCGTAGTTGCATTTATTTACTTTTTTGCATTTTCGTTTATTTATATGGGAACGGAAATGCAAGAAAACAATTCTTAAGAAAAAGTCTGGTTTTAATAATTTGTTACGTTTTATTTAGGTTTATTAATTTTGCGTAGTTGCATTTATTTACTTTATTGCATTTTCGTTTATTTATATGGGAACGGAAATGCAAGAAATCATTTCTTAAGAAAAAGTCTGGTTTTAATAATTTGTTACGTTTTATTTAGGTTTATTAATTTTGCGTAGTTGCATTTATTTACTTTATTGCATTTTCGTTTATTTATATGGGAACGGAAGTGCAAGAAAACAATTCTTAAGAAAAAGTTGGGTTTTAACAATTTGTTACGTTTTATTTAGGTTTATTAATTTTGCGTAGTTGCATTTACGTTTATTTATATGGGAACGGAAGTGCAAGAAAACAATTCTTAAGAAAAAGTCGGGTTTTAATAATTTGTTACGTTTTATTTAGGTTTATTAATTTTGCGTTGTTGCATTTATTTACTTTATTGCATTTGCGTTTATTTATATGGGACCGGAGGTGCAAGAAAACAATTCTTAAGAAAAAGTGTGGTTTTAATAATTTGTTACGTTTTATTTAGGTTTATTAATATTGCATAGTTGCATTTATTTACTTTATGGCATTTTCGTTTATTTATATGGGAACGGAAATGCAAGAAAAAGTCGGGTTTTAATAATTTTTACGTCTTATTTAGGTTTATCAATTTTGCGTAGTTGCATTTATTTACTTTATTGCATTTTCGTTTATTTATATGGGAACGGTAGTGCAAGAAAAAAATTCTTAAGAAAAAGTCTGGTTTTAATAATTTGTTACGTTTTATTTAGGTTTATTAATTTTTTGTTGTTGCATTTATTTACTTTATTGCATTTTCGTTTATTTATAATGGATCGGAAATGCAAGAAAACAATTCTTAAGAAAAAGTCTGGTTTTAATAATTTGTTACTTTTTATTTAGGTTTATTAATTTTGCGTAGTTGCATTTATTTACTTTATTGCATTTTCGTTTATTTATATGGGAACGGAAGTGCAAGAAAACAATTCCTAAGAAGAAGGTTGGTTTTAATAATTTGTTACGTTTTATTAAGGTTTATTAATTTTGCGTTGTTGCATTTATTTACTTTATTGCATTTTCGTTTATTTATATGGGAACGGAAATGCAAGAAAAAGTCGGGTTTTAATAATTTTTACGTCTTATTTAGGTTTATCAATTTTGCGTAGTTGCATTTATTTACTTTATTGCATTTTCGTTTATTTATATGGGAACGGAAGTGCAAGAAAACAATTCTTAAGAAAAAGTCTGGTTTTAATAATTTGTTACGTTTTATTTAGGTTTATTAATTTTGCGTAGTTGCATTTATTTACTTTATTGCATTTTCGTTTATTTATATGGGAACGAAAATGCAAGAAAACAATTATTAAGAAAAAGTCTGGTTTTAAAAATTTGTTACGTTTTATTTAGGTTTATTAATTTTGCGCAGTTGCATTCATTTACTTTATTGCATTTTCGTTTATTTATATGGAAACGGAAGTGCAAGAAAACAATTCTTAAGAAAAAGTCTGGTTTTAATAATTTGTTACGTTTTATTTAGGTTTATTAATTTTGCGTAGGTGCATTTATTTACTTTATTGCATTTTCGTTTATTTATATGAGCAAGAAAACAATTCTTAAGAAAAAGTCTGGTTTTAATAATTTGTTACGTTTTATTTTGGTTTATTAATTTTGTGTAGTTGCATTTATTTACTTTATTGCATTTTCGTTTATTAATATGGGAACGGAAATGCAAGAAAACAATTCTTAAGAAAAAGTCTGGTTTTAATAATTTGTTACGTTTTATTTAGGTTTATTAATTTTGCGTAGTTGCATTTATTTACTTTATTGCATTTTCATTTATTTATATGGGAACGGAAATGCAAGAAATCAATTCTTAAGAAAAAGTCTGGATTTAATAATTTGTTACGTTTTATTTAGGTTTATTAATTTTGCGTAGTTGCATTTATTTACTTTATTGCATTTTCGTTTATTTATATGGGAACGGAAGTGCAAGAAAACAATTCTTAAGAAAAAGTTGGGTTTTAACAATTTGTTACGTTTTATTTAGGTTTATTAATTTTGCGTAGTTGCATTTATTTACTTTATTGCATTTTCGTTTATTTATATGGGAACGGAAGTGCAAGAAAACAATTCTTAAGAAAAAGTCGGGTTTTAATAATTTTTACGTCTTATTTAGGTTTATTAATTTTGCGTAGTTGTATTTATTTACTTTATTGCATTTTCGTTTATTTATATGGGAACGGAAGTGCAAGAAAACAATTCTTAAAAAAAAGTCGGGTTTTAATAATTTGTTACGTTTTATTTAGGTTTATTAATTTTGCGTTGTTGCATTTATTTACTTTATTTCATTTGCGTTTATTTATATGGGAACGGAAGTGCAAGAAAACAATTCTTAAGAAAAAGTGTGGTTTTAATAATTTGTTACGTTTTATTTAGGTTTATTAATATTGCATAGTTGCATTTAATACTTTATGGCATTTTCGTTTATTTATATGGGGACGGAAATGCAAGAAAAAGTCGGGTTTTAATAATTTGTTACGTTTTATTTAGGTTTATTAATTTTGCGTTGTTGCATTTATTTACTTTATTGCATTTTCGTTTATTTATAATGGATCGGAAATGCAAGAAAACAATTCTTAAGAAAAAGTCTGGTTTTAATAATTTGTTACGTTTTATTTAGGTTTATTAATTTTGCATAGTTGCATTTATTTACTTTATTGCATTTTCGTTTATTTATATGGGAACGGAAGTGCAAGAAAACAATTCCTAAGAAGAAGGTTGGTTTTAATAATTTGTTACGTTTTATTAAGGTTTATTAATTTTGCGTTGTTGCATTTATTTACTTTATTGCATTTGCGTTTATTTATATGGGAACGGAAATGCAAGAAATCATTTCTTAAGAAAAAGTCTGGTTTTAATAATTTGTTACGTTTTATTTAGGTTTATTAATTTTGCGTAGTAGCATTTATTTACTTTATTGCATTTTCGTTTATTTATATGGGAACGGAAGTGCAAGAAAACAATTCTTAAGAAAAAGTTGGGTTTTAACAATTTGTTACGTTTTATTTAGGTTTATTAATTTTGCGTAGTTGCATTTATTTACTTTATTGCATTTTCGTTTATTTATATGGGAACGGAAGTGCAAGAAAACAATTCTTAAGAAAAAGTCGGGTTTTAATAATTTGTTACGTTTTATTTAGGTTTATTAATTTTGCGTTGTTGCATTTATTTACTTTATTGCATTTGCGTTTATTTATATGGGAACGGAGGTGCAAGAAAACAATTCTTAAGAAAAAGTGTGGTTTTAATAATTTGTTACGTTTTATTTAGGTTTATTAATTTTGCGTAGTTGCATTTATTTACTTTATTGCATTTTCATTTATTTATATGGGAACGGAAATGCAAGAAATCAATTCTTAAGAAAAAGTCGGGTTTTAATAATTTGTTACGTTTTATTTAGGTTTATTAATTTTGCGTTGTTGCATTTATTTACTTTATTTCATTTTCGTTTATTTATATGGGAACGGAAGTGCAAGAAAACAATTCTTAAGAAAAAGTGTGGTTTTAATAATTTGTTACGTTTTATTTAGGTTTATTAATATTGCATAGTTGCATTTAATACTTTATGGCATTTTCGTTTATTTATATGGGGACGGAAATGCAAGAAAAAGTCGGGTTTTAATAATTTGTTACGTTTTATTTAGGTTTATTAATTTTGCGTTGTTGCATTTATTTACTTTATTGCATTTTCGTTTATTTATAATGGATCGGAAATGCAAGAAAACAATTCTTAAGAAAAAGTCTGGTTTCAATAATTTGTTACGTTTTATTTAGGTTTATTAATTTTGCATAGTTGCATTTATTTACTTTATTGCATTTTCGTTTATTTATATGGGAACGGAAGTGCAAGAAAACAATTCCTAAGAAGAAGGTTGGTTTTAATAATTTGTTACGTTTTATTAAGGTTTATTAATTTTGCGTTGTTGCATTTATTTACTTTATTGCATTTGCGTTTATTTATATGGGAACGGAAATGCAAGAAATCATTTCTTAAGAAAAAGTCTGGTTTTAATAATTTGTTACGTTTTATTTAGGTTTATTAATTTTGCGTAGTAGCATTTATTTACTTTATTGCATTTTCGTTTATTTATATGGGAACGGAAGTGCAAGAAAACAATTCTTAAGAAAAAGTTGGGTTTTAACAATTTGTTACGTTTTATTTAGGTTTATTAATTTTGCGTAGTTGCATATATTTACTTTATTGCATTTTCGTTTATTTATATGGGAACGGAAGTGCAAGAAAACAATTCTTAAGAAAAAGTCGGGTTTTAATAATTTGTTACGTTTTATTTAGGTTTATTAATTTTGCGTTGTTGCATTTATTTACTCTATTGCATTTGCGTTTATTTATATGGGAACGGAGGTGCAAGAAAACAATTCTTAAGAAAAAGTGTGGTTTTAATAATTTGTGACGTTTTATTTAGGTTTATTAATATTGCATAGTTGCATTTATTTACTTTATGGCATTTTCGTTTATTTATATGGAAACGGAAGTGCAAGAAAACAATTCTTAATAAAAAGTCTGGTTTTAATAATTTGTTACGTTTTATTTAGGTTTATTAATTTTGCGTAGGTGCATTTATTTACTTTATTGCATTTTCGTTTATTTATATGAGCAAGAAAACAATTCTTAAAAAAAAGTCTGGTTTTAATAATTTGTTACGTTTTATTTAGGTTTATTAATTTTGCGTAGTTGCATTTATTTACTTTATTGCATTTTCATTTATTTATATGGGAACGGAAATGCAAGAAATCAATTCTTAAGAAAAAGTCTGGTTTTAATAATTTGTTACGTTTTATTTAGGTTTATTAATTTTGCGTAGTTGCATTTATTTACTTTATTGCATTTTCGTTTATTTATATGGGAACGGAAGTGCAAGAAAACAATTCTTAAGAAAAAGTTGGGTTTTAACAATTTGTTACGTTTTATTTAGGTTTATTAATTTTGCATAGTTGCATTTATTTACTTTATTGCATTTTCGTTTATTTATATGGGAACGGAAGTGCAAGAAAACAATTCTTAAGAAAAAGTCGGGTTTTAATAATTGTTACGACTTATTTAGGTTTATTAATTTTGCGTAGTTGTATTTATTTACTTTATTGCATTTTCGTTTATTTATATGGGAACGGAAGTGCAAGAAAACAATTCTTAAGAAAAAGTCGGGTTTTAATAATTTGTTACGTTTTATTTAGGTTTATTAATTTTGCGTTGTTGCATTTATTTACTTTATTTCATTTGCGTTTATTTATATGGGAACGGAAGTGCAAGAAAACAATTCTTAAGAAAAAGTGTGGTTTTAATAATTTGTTACGTTTTATTTAGGTTTATTAATATTGCATAGTTGCATTTATTTACTTTATGGCATTTTCGTTTATTTACATGGGAACGGAAATGCAAGAAAAAGTCGGGTTTTAATAATTTGTTACGTTTTATTTAGGTTTATTAATTTTGCGTTGTTGCATTTATTTACTTTATTGCATTTTCGTTTATTTATAATGGATCGGAAATGCAAGAAAACAATTCTTAAGAAAAAGTCTGGTTTTAATAATTTGTTACGTTTTATTTAGGTTTATTAATTTTGCGTAGTTGCATTTATTTACTTTATTGCATTTTCGTTTATTTATATGGGAACGGAAGTGCAAGAAAACAATTCCTAAGAAGAAGGTTGGTTTTAATAATTTGTTACGTTTTATTAAGGTTTATTAATTTTGCGTTGTTGCATTTATTTACTTTATTGCATTTTCGTTTATTTATATGGGAACGGAAATGCAAGAAATCATTTCTTAAGAAAAAGTCTGGTTTTAATAATTTGTTACGTTTTATTTAGGTTTATTAATTTTGCGTAGTTGCATTTATTTACTTTATTGCTTTTTCGTTTATTTATATGGGAACGGAAGTGCAAGAAAACAATTCTTAAGAAAAAGTTGGGTTTTAACAATTTGTTACGTTTTATTTAGGTTTATTAATTTTGCGTAGTTGCATTTATTTGCTTTATTGCATTTTCGTTTATTTATATGGGAACGGAAGCGCAAGAAAACAATTCTTAAGAAAAAGTCGGGTTTTAATAATTTGTTACGTTTTATTTAGGTTTATTAATTTTGCGTTGTTGCATTTATTTACTTTATTGCATTTGCGTTTATTTATATGGGAACGGAGGTGCAAGAAAACAATTCTTAAGAAAAAGTGTGGTTTTAATAATTTGCTACGTTTTATTTAGGTTTATTAATATTGCATAGTTGCATTTATTTACTTTATGGCATTTTCGTTTATTTATATGGGAACGGAAATGCAAGAAAAAGTCGGGTTTTAATAATTTTTACGTCTTTTTTAGGTTTATCAATTTTGCGTAGTTGCATTTATTTACTTTGTTGCATTTTCGTTTATTTATATGGGAACGGAAATGCAAGAAATCATTTCTTAAGAAAAAGTCTGGTTTTAATAATTTGTTACGTTTTATTTAGGTTTATTAATTTTGCGTAGTAGCATTTATTTACTTTATTGCATTTTCGTTTATTTATATGGGAACGGAAGTGCAAGAAAACAATTCTTAAGAAAAAGTTGGGTTTTAACAATTTGTTACGTTTTATTTAGGTTTATTAATTTTGCGTAGTTGCATATATTTACTTTATTGCATTTTCGTTTATTTATATGGGAACGGAAGTGCAAGAAAACAATTCTTAAGAAAAAGTCGGGTTTTAATAATTTGTTACGTTTTATTTAGGTTTATTAATTTTGCGTTGTTGCATTTATTTACTTTATTGCATTTGCGTTTATTTATATGGGAACGGAGGTGCAAGAAAACAATTCTTAAGAAAAAGTGTGGTTTTAATAATTTGTTACGTTTTATTTAGGTTTATTAATATTGCATAGTTGCATTTATTTACTTTATGGCATTTTCGTTTATTTATATGGGAACGGAAATGCAAGAAAAAGCCGGGTTTTAATAATTTTTACGTCTTATTTTTGCGCAGTTGCATTCATTTACTTTATTGCATTTTCGTTTATTTATATGGAAACGGAAGTGCAAGAAAACAATTCTTAAGAAAAAGTCTGGTTTTAATAATTTGTTACGTTTTATTTAGGTTTATTAATTTTGCGTAGGTGCATTTATTTACTTTATTGCATTTTCGTTTATTTATATGAGCAAGAAAACAATTCTTAAGAAAAAGTCTGGTTTTAATAATTTGTTACGTTTTATTTAGGTTTATTAATTTTGCGTAGTTGCATTTATTTACTTTATTGCATTTTCATTTATTTATATGGGAACGGAAATGCAAGAAATCAATTCTTAAGAAAAAGTCTGGTTTTAATAATTTGTTACGTTTTATTTAGGTTTATTAATTTTGCGTAGTTGCATTTATTTACTTTATTGCATTTTCGTTTATTTATATGGGAACGGAAGTGCAAGAAAACAATTCTTAAGAAAAAGTTGGGTTTTAACAATTTGTTACGTTTTATTTAGGTTTATTAATTTTGCATAGTTGCATTTATTTACTTTATTGCATTTTCGTTTATTTATATGGGAACGGAAGTGCAAGAAAACAATTCTTAAGTAAAAGTCGGGTTTTAATAATTTTTACGTCTTATTTAGGTTTATTAATTTTGCGTAGTTGTATTTATTTACTTTATTGCATTTTCGTTTATTTATATGGGAACGGAAGTGCAAGAAAACAATTCTTAAGAAAAAGTCGGGTTTTAATAATTTGTTACGTTTTATTTAGGTTTATTAATTTTGCGTTGTTGCATTTATTTACTTTATTTCATTTGCGTTTATTTATATGGGAACGGAAGTGCAAGAAAACAATTCTTAAGAAAAAGTGTGGTTTTAATAATTTGTTACGTTTTATTTAGGTTTATTAATATTGCATAGTTGCATTTATTTACTTTATGGCATTTTCGTTTATTTACATGGGAACGGAAATGCAAGAAAAAGTCGGGTTTTAATAATTTGTTACGTTTTATTTAGGTTTATTAATTTTGCGTTGTTGCATTTATTTACTTTATTGCATTTTCGTTTATTTATAATGGATCGGAAATGCAAGAAAACAATTCTTAAGAAAAAGTCTGGTTTTAATAATTTGTTACGTTTTATTTAGGTTTATTAATTTTGGGTAGTTGCATTTATTTACTTCATTGCATTTTCGTTTATTTATATGGGAACGGAAGTGCAAGAAAACAATTCCTAAGAAGAAGGTTGGTTTTAATAATTTGTTACGTTTTATTAAGGTTTATTAATTTTGCGTTGTTGCATTTATTTACTTTATTGCATTTTCGTTTATTTATATGGGAACGGAAACGCAAGAAATCATTTCTTAAGAAAAAGTCTGGTTTTAATAATTTGTTACGTTTTATTTAGGTTTATTAATTTTGCGTAGTTGCATTTATTTACTTTATTGCTTTTTCGTTTATTTATATGGGAACGGAAGTGCAAGAAAACAATTCTTAAGAAAAAGTTGGGTTTTAACAATTTGTTACGTTTTATTTAGGTTTATTAATTTTGCGTAGTTGCATTTATTTGCTTTATTGCATTTTCGTTTATTTATATGGGAACGGAAGCGCAAGAAAACAATTCTTAAGAAAAAGTCGGGTTTTAATAATTTGTTACGTTTTATTTAGGTTTATTAATTTTGCGTTGTTGCATTTATTTACTTTATTGCATTTGCGTTTATTTATATGGGAACGGAGGTGCAAGAAAACAATTCTTAAGAAAAAGTGTGGTTTTAATAATTTGCTACGTTTTATTTAGGTTTATTAATATTGCATAGTTGCATTTATTTACTTTATGGCATTTTCGTTTATTTATATGGGAACGGAAATGCAAGAAAAAGTCGGGTTTTAATAATTTTTACGTCTTTTTTAGGTTTATCAATTTTGCGTAGTTGCATTTATTTACTTTGTTGCATTTTCGTTTATTTATATGGGAACGGAAGTGCAAGAAAACAATTCTTAAGAAAAAGTCTGGTTTTAATAATTTGTTACGTTTTATTTAGGTTTATTAATTTTGCGTTGTTGCATTTATTTACTTTATTGCATTTTCGTTTATTTATAATGGATCGGAAATGCAAGAAAACAATTCTTAAGAAAAAGTCTGGTTTTAATAATTTGTTACGTTTTATTTAGGTTTATTAATTTTGCGTAGTTGCATTTATTTACTTTATTGCATTTTCGTTTATTTATATGGGAACGGAAGTGCAAGAAAACAATTCCTAAGAAGAAGGTTGGTTTTAATAATTTGTTACGTTTTATTAAGGTTTATTAATTTTGCATTGTTGCATTTATTTACTTTATTGCATTTTCGTTTATTTATATGGGAACGGAAGTGCAAGAAAACAATTCTTAAGAAAAAGTCTGGTTTTAATAATTTGTTACGTTTTATTTAGGTTTATTAATTTTGCGCAGTTGCATTCATTTACTTTATTGCATTTTCGTTTATTTATATGGAAACGGAAGTGCAAGAAAACAATTCTTAAGAAAAAGTCTGGTTTTAATAATTTGTTACGTTTTATTTAGGTTTATTAATTTTGCGTAGGTGCATTTATTTACTTTATTGCATTTTCGTTTATTTATATGAGCAAGAAAACAATTCTTAAGAAAAAGTCTGGTTTTAATAATTTGTTACGTTTTATTTTGGTTTATTAATTTTGCGTAGTTGCATTTATTTACTTTATTGCATTTTCGTTTATTAATATGGGAACGGAAATGCAAGAAAACAATTCTTAAGAAAAAGTCTGGTTTGAATAATTTGTTACGTTTTATTTAGGTTTATTAATTTTGCGTAGTTGCATTTATTTACTTTATTGCATTTTCATTTATTTATATGGGAACGGAAATGCAAGAAATCAATTCTTAAGAAAAAGTCTGGTTTTAATAATTTGTTACGTTTTATTTAGGTTTATTAATTTTGCGTAGTTGCATTTATTTACTTTATTGCATTTTCGTTTATTTATATGGGAACGGAAGTGCAAGAAAACAATTCTTAAGAAAAAGTTGGGTTTTAACAATTTGTTACGTTTTATTTACGTTTATTAATTTTGCGTAGTTGCATTTATTTACTTTATTACATTTTCGTTTATTTATATGGGAACGGAAGTGCAAGAAAACAATTCTTAAGAAAAAGTCGGGTTTTAATAATTTTTACGTCCTATTTAGGTTTATTAATTTTGCGTAGTTGTATTTATTTACTTTATTGCATTTTCGTTTATTTATATGGGAACGGAAGTGCAAGAAAACAATTCTTAAGAAAAAGTCGGGTTTTAATAATTTGTTACGTTTTATTTAGGTTTATTAATTTTGCGTTGCTGCATTTATTTACTTTATTTCATTTGCGTTTATTTATATGGGAACGGAAGTGCAAGAAAACAATTCTTAAGAAAAAGTGTGGTTTTAATAATTTGTTACGTTTTATTTAGGTTTATTAAAATTGCATAGTTGCATTTATTTACTTTATGGCATTTTCGTTTATTTATATGGGAACGGAAATGCAAGAAAAAGTCGGGTTTTAATAATTTGTTACGTTTTATTTAGGTTTATTAATTTTGCGTTGTTGCATTTATTTACTTTATTGCATTTTCGTTTATTTGTAATGGATCGGAAATGCAAGAAAACAATTCTTAAGAAAAAGTCTGGTTTTAATAATTTGTTACGTTTTATTTAGGTTTATTAATTTTGCGTAGGTGCATTTATTTACTTTATTGCATTTTCGTTTATTTATATGAGCAAGAAAACAATTCTTAAGAAAAAGTCTGGTTTTAATAATTTGTAACGTTTTATTTTGGTTTATTAATTTTGCGTAGTTGCATTTATTTACTTTATTGCATTTTCGTTTATTAATATGGGAACGGAAATGCAAGAAAACAATTCTTAAGAAAAAGTCTGGTTTTAATAATTTGTTACGTTTTATTTAGGTTTATTAATTTGGCGTAGTTGCATTTATTTACTTTATTGCATTTTCGTTTATTAATATGGGAACGGAAATGCAAGAAAACAATTCTTAAGAAAAAGTCTGGTTTTAATAATTTGTTACGTTTTATTTAGGTTTATTAATTTTGCGTAGTTGCATTTATTTACTTTATTGCATTTTCATTTATTTATATGGGAACGGAAATGCAAGAAATCAATTCTTAAGAAAAAGTCTGGTTTTAATAATTTGTTACGTTTTATTTAGGTTTATTAATTTTGCGTAGTTGCATTTATTTACTTTATTGCATTTTCGTTTATTTATATGGGAACGGAAGTGCAAGAAAACAATTCTTAAGAAAAAGTTGGGTTTTAACAATTTGTTACGTTTTATTTAGGTTTATTAATTTTGCGTAGTTGCATTTATTTACTTTATTGCATTTTCGTTTATTTATATGGGAACGGAAGTGCAAGAAAACAATTCTTAAGAAAAAGTCGGGTTTTAATAATTTTTACGTCTTATTTAGGTTTATTAATTTTGCGTAGTTGTATTTATTTACTTTATTGCATTTTCGTTTATTTATAAGGGAACGGAAGTGCAAGAAAACAATTCTTAAGAAAAAGTCGGGTTTTAATAATTTGTTACGTTTTATTTAGGTTTATTAATTTTGCGTTGTTGCATTTATTTACTTTATTTCATTTGCGTTTATTTATATGGGAACGGAAGTGCAAGAAAACAATTCTTAAGAAAAAGTGTGGTTTTAATAATTTGTTACGTTTTATTTAGGTTTATTAACATTGCATAGTTGCATTTATTTACTTTATGGCATTTTCGTTTATTTATATGGGAACGGAAATGCAAGAAAAAGTCGGGTTTTAATAATTTGTTACGTTTTATTTAGGTTTATTAATTTTGCGTTGTTGCATTTATTTACTTTATTGCATTTTCGTTTATTTATAATGGATCGGAAATGCAAGAAAACAATTCTTAAGAAAAAGTCTGGTTTTAATAATTTGTTACGTTTTATTTAGGTTTATTAATTTTGCGTAGGTGCATTTATTTACTTTATTGCATTTTCGTTTATTTATATGAGCAAGAAAACAATTCTTAAGAAAAAGTCTGGTTTTAATAATTTGTTACGTTTTATTTTGGTTTATTAATTTTGCGTAGTTGCATTTATTTACTTTATTGCATTTTCGTTTATTAATATGGGAACGGAAATGTAAGAAAACAATTCTTAAGAAAAAGTCTGGTTTTAATAATTTGTTACGTTTTATTTAGGTTTATTAATTTTGCGTAGTTGCATTTATTTACTTTATTGCATTTTCGTTTATTAATATGGGAACGGAAATGCAAGAAAACAATTCTTAAGAAAAAGTCTGGTTTTAATAATTTGTTACGTTTTATTTAGGTTTATTAATTTTGCGTAGTTGCATTTATTTACTTTATTGCATTTTCATTTATTTATATGGGAACGGAAATGCAAGAAATCAATTCTTAAGAAAAAGTCTGGTTTTAATAATTTATTACGTTTTATTTAGGTTTATTAATTTTGCGTAGTTGCATTTATTTACTTTATTGCATTTTCGTTTATTTATATGGGAACGGAAGTGCAAGAAAACAATTCTTAAGAAAAAGTTGGGTTTTAACAATTTGTTACGTTTTATTTAGGTTTATTAATTTTGCGTAGTTGCATTTATTTACTTTATTGCATTTTCGTTTATTTATATGGGAACGGAAGTGCAAGAAAACAATTCTTAAGAAAAAGTCGGGTTTTAATAATTTTTACGTCTTATTTAGGTTTATTAATTCTGCGTAGTTGTATTTATTTACTTTATTGCATTTTCGTTTATTTATATGGGAACGGAAGTGCAAGAAAACAATTCTTAAGAAAAAGTCGGGTTTTAATAATTTGTTACGTTTTATTTAGGTTTATTAATTTTGCGTTGTTGCATTTATTTACTTTATTTCATTTGCGTTTATTTATATGGGAACGGAAGTGCAAGAAAACAATTCTTAAGAAAAAGTGTGGTTTTAATAATTTGTTACGTTTTATTTAGGTTTATTAATATTGCATAGTTGCATTTATTTACTTTATGGCATTTTCGTTTATTTATATGGGAACGGAAATGCAAGAAAAAGTCGGGTTTTAATAATTTGTTACGTTTTATTTAGGTTTATTAATTTTGCGTTGTTGCATTTATTTACTTTATTGCATTTTCGTTTATTTAAAATGGATCGGAAATGCAAGAAAACAATTCACAGAAAAAGTCTGGTTTTAATAATTTGTTACGTTTTATTTAGGTTTATTAATTTTGCGTAGGTGCATTTATTTACTTTATTGCATTTTCGTTTATTTATATGAGCAAGAAAACAATTCTTAAGAAAAAATCTGGTTTTAATAATTTGTTACGTTTTATTTTGGTTTATTAATTTTGCGTAGTTGCATTTATTTACTTTATTGCATTTTCGTTTATTAATATGGGAACGGAAATGCAAGAAAACAATTCTTAAGAAAAAGTCTGGTTTTAATAATTTGTTACGTTTTATTTAGGTTTATTAATTTTGCGTAGTTGCATTTATTTACTTTCTTGCATTTTCGTTTATTAATATGGGAACGGAAATGCAAGAAAACAATTCTTAAGAAAAAGTCTGGTTTTAATAATTTGTTACGTTTTATTTAGGTTTATTAATTTTGCGTAGTTGCATTTATTTACTTTATTGCATTTTCGTTTATTAATATGGGAACGGAAATGCAAGAAAACAATTCTTAAGAAAAAGTCTGGTTTTAATAATTTGTTACGTTTTATTTAGGTTTATTAATTTTGCGTAGTTGCATTTATTTACTTTATTGCATTTTCATTTATTTATATGGGAACGGAAATGCAAGAAATCAATTCTTAAGAAAAAGTCTGGTTTTAATAATTTGTTACGTTTTATTTAGGTTTATTAATTTTGCGTAGTTGCATTTATTTACTTTATTGCATTTTCGTTTATTTATATGGGAACGAAAATGCAAGAAAACAATTATTAAGAAAAAGTCTGGTTTTAAAAATTTGTTACGTTTTATTTAGGTTTATTAATTTTGCGCAGTTGCATTCATTTACTTTATTGCATTTTCGTTTTTTTATATGGAAACGGAAGTGCAAGAAAACAATTCTTAAGAAAAAGTCTGGTTTTAATAATTTGTTACGTTTTATTTAGATTTATTAATTTTGCGTAGGTGCATTTATTTACTTTATTGCATTTTCGTTTATTTATATGAGCAAGAAAACAATTCTTAAGAAAAAGTCTGGTTTTAATAATTTGTTACGTTTTATTTTGGTTTATTAATTTTACGTAGTTGCATTTATTTACTTTATTGCATTTTCGTTTATTAATATGGGAACGGAAATGCAAGAAAAGAATTCTTAAGAAAAAGTCTGGTTTTAATAATTTGTTACGTTTTATTTAGGTTTATTAATTTTGCGTAGTTGCATTTATTTACTTTATTGCATTTTCATTTATTTATATGGGAACGGAAATGCAAGAAATCAATTCTTAAGAAAAAGTCTGGTTTTAATAATTTGTTACGTTTTATTTAGGTTTATTAATTTTGCGTAGTTGCATTTATTTACTTTATTGCATTTTCGTTTATTTATATGGGAACGGAAGTGCAAGAAAACAATTCTTAAGAAAAAGTTGGGTTTTAACAATTTGTTACGTTTTATTTAGGTTTATTAATTTTGCATAGCTGCATTTATTTACTTTATTGCATTTTCGTTTATTTATATGGGAACGGAAGTGCAAGAAAACAATTCTTAAGAAAAAGTCGGGTTTCAATAATTTTTACGTCTTATTTAGGTTTATTAATTTTGCGTAGTTGTATTTATTTACTTTATTGCATTTTCGTTTATTTATATGGGAACGGAAGTGCAAGAAAACAATTCTTAAGAAAAAGTCGGGTTTTAATAATTTGTTACGTTTTATTTAGGTTTATTAATTTTGCGTTGTTGCATTTATTTACTTTATTTCATTTGCGTTTATTTATATGGGAACGGAAGTGCAAGAAAACAATTCTTAAGAAAAAGTGTGGTTTTAATAATTTGTTACGTTTTATTTAGGTTTATTAATATTGCATAGTTGCATTTATTTACTTTATGGCATTTTCGTTTATTTATATGGGAACGGAAATGCAAGAAAAAGTCGGGTTTTAATAATTTGTTACGTTTTATTTAGGTTTATTAATTTTGCGTTGTTGCATTTATTTACTTTATTGCATTTTCGTTTATTTATATGGGAACGGAAATGCAAGAAATCATTTCTTAAGAAAAAGTCTGGTTTTAATAATTTGTTACGTTTTATTTAGGTTTATTAATTTTGCGTAGTTGCATTTATTTACTTTATTGCTTTTTCGTTTATTTATATGGGAACGGAAGTGCAAGAAAACAATTCTTAAGAAAAAGTTGGGTTTTAACAATTTGTTACGTTTTATTTAGGTTTATTAATTTTGCGTAGTTGCATTTATTTACTTTATTGGATTTTCGTTTATTTATATGGGAACGGAAGTGCAAGAAAACAATTCTTAAGAAAAAGTCGGGTTTTAATAATTTGTTACGTTTTATTTAGGTTTATTAATTTTGCGTTGTTGCATTTATTTACTTTATTGCATTTGCGTTTATTTATATGGGAACGGAGGTGCAAGAAAACAATTCCTAAGAAAAAGTGTGGTTTTAATAATTTGTTACATTTTATTTAGGTTTTTTAATATTGCATAGTTGCATTTATTTACTTTATGGCATTTTCGTTTATTTATATGGGAACGGAAATGCAAGAAAAAGTCGGGTTTTAATAATTTTTACGTCTTATTTAGGTTTATCAATTTTGCGTAGTTGCATTTATTTACTTTATTGCATTTTCGTTTACTTATATGGGAACGGAAGTGCAAGAAAACAATTCTTAAGAAAAAGTCTGGTTTTAATAATTTGTTACGTTTTATTTAGGTTTATTAATTTTGCGTTGTTGCATTTATTTACTTTATTGCATTTTCGTTTATTTATATGGGAACGGAAGTGCAAGAAAACAATTCCTAAGAAGAAGGTTGGTTTTAATAATTTGTTACGTTTTATTAAGGTTTATTAATTTTGCATTGTTGCATTTATTTACTTTATTGCATTTTCGTTTATTTATATGGGAACTGAAGTGCAAGAAAACAATTCTTAAGAAAAAGTCTGGTTTTAATAATTTGTTACGATTTATTTAGGTTTATTAATCTTGCGTAGTTGCATTTATTTACTTTATTGCATTTTCGTTTATTTATATGGGAACGAAAATGCAAGAAAACAATTATTAAGAAAAAGTCTGGTTTTAAAAATTTGTTACGTTTTATTTAGGTTTATTAATTTTGCGCAGTTGCATTCATTTACTTTATTGCATTTTCGTTTATTTATATGGAAACGGAAGTGCAAGAAAACAATTCTTAAGAAAAAGTCTGGTTTTAATAATTTGTTACGTTTTATTTAGGTTTATTAATTTTGCGTAGGTGCATTTATTTACTTTATTGCATTTTCGTTTATTTATATGAGCAGGAAAACAATTCTTAAGAAAAAGTCTGGTTTTAATAATTTGTTACGTTTTATTTTGGTTTATTAATTTTGCGTAGTTGCATTTATTTACTTTATTGCATTTTCGTTTATTAATATGGGAACGGAAATGCAAGAAAACAATTCTTAAGAAAAAGTCTGGTTTTAATAATTTGTTACGTTTTATTTAGGTTTATTAATTTTGCGTAGTTGCATTTATTTACTTTATTGCATTTTCATTTATTTATATGGGAACGGAAATGCAAGAAATCGATTCTTAAGAAAAAGTCTGGTTTTAATAATTTGTTACGTTTTATTTAGGTTTATTAATTTTGCGTAGTTGCATTTATTTACCTTATTGCATTTTCGTTTATTTATATGGGAACGGAAGTGCAAGAAAACAATTCTTAAGAAAAAGTTGGGTTTTAACAATTTGTTACGTTTTATTTAGGTTTATTAATTTTGCGTAGTTGCATTTATTTACTTTATTGCATTTTCGTTTATTTATATGGGAACGGAAGTGCAAGAAAACAATTCTTAAGAAAAAGTCGGGTTTTAATAATTTTTACGTCTTATTTAGGTTTATTAATTTTGCGTAGTTGTATTTATTTACTTTATTGCATTTTCGTTTATTTATATGGGAACGGAAGTGCAAGAAAACAATTCTTAAGAAAAAGTCGGGTTTTAATAATTTGTTACGTTTTATTTAGGTTTATTAATTTTGCGTTGTTGCATTTATTTACTTTATTTCATTTGCGTTTATTTATATGGGAACGGAAGTGCAAGAAAACAATTCTTAAGAAAAAGTGTGGTTTTAATAATTTGTTACGTTTTATTTAGTTTTATTAATATTGCATAGTTGCATTTATTTACTTTATGGCATTTTCGTTTATTTATATGGGAACGGAAATGCAAGAAAAAGTCGGGTTTTAATAATTTGTTACGTTTTATTTAGGTTTATTAATTTTGCGTTGTTGCATTTATTTACTTTATTGCATTTTCGTTTATTTATAATGGATCGGAAATGCAAGAAAACAATTCTTAAGAAAAAGTCTGGTTTTAATAATTTGTTACGTTTTATTTAGGTTTATTAATTTTGCGTAGTTGCATTTATTTACTTTATTGCATTTTCGTTTATTTATATGGGAACGGAAGTGCAAGAAAACAATTCTTAAGAAAAAGTCTGGTTTTAATAATTTGTTACGTTTTATTTAGGTTTATTAATTTTGCGTAGTTGCATTTATTTACTTTATTGCATTTTCGTTTATTTATATGGGAACGAAAATGCAAGAAAACAATTATTAAGAAAAAGTCTGGTTTTAAAAATTTGTTACGTTTTATTTAGGTTTATTAATTTTGCGCAGTTGCATTCATTTACTTTATTGCATTTTCGTTTATTTATATGGAAACGGAAGTGCAAGAAAATAATTCTTAAGAAAAAGTCTGGTTTTAATAATTTGTTACGTTTTATTTAGGTTTATTAATTTTGCGTAGGTGCATTTATTTACTTTATTGCATTTTCATTTATTTATATGAGCAAGAAAACAATTCTTAAGAAAAAGTCTGGTTTTAATAATTTGTTACGTTTTATTTTGGTTTATTAATTTTGCGTAGTTGCATTTATTTTCTTTATTGCATTTTCGTTTATTAATATGGGAACGGAAATGCAAGAAAACAATTCTTAAGAAAAAGTCTGGTTTTAATAATTTGTTACGTTTTATTTAGGTTTATTAATTTTGCGTAGTTGCATTTATTTACTTTATTGCATTTTCATTTATTTATATGGGAACGGAAATGCAAGAAATCAATTCTTAAGAAAAAGTCTGGTTTTAATAATTTGTTACGTTTTATTTAGGTTTATTAATTTTGCGTAGTTGCATTTATTTACTTTATTGCATTTTCGTTTATTTATATGGGAACGGAAGTGCAAGAAAACAATTCTTAAGAAAAAGTTGGGTTTTAACAATTTGTTACGTTTTATTTAGGTTTATTAATTTTGCGTAGTTGCATTTATTTACTTTATTGCATTTTCGTTTATTTATATGGGAACGGAAGTGCAAGAAAACAATTCTTAAGAAAAAGTCGGGTTTTAATAATTTTTACGTCTTATTTAGGTTTATTAATTTTGCGTTGTTGCATTTATTTACTTTATTTCATTTGCGTTTATTTATATGGGAACGGAAGTGCAAGAAAACAATTCTTAAGAAAAAGTGTGCTTTTAATAATTTGTTACGTTTTATTTAGGTTTATTAATATTGCATAGTTGCATTTATTTACTTTATGGCATTTTCGTTTATTTATATGGGAACGGAAATGCAAGAAAAAGTCGGGTTTTAATAATTTGTTACGTTTTATTTAGGTTTATTAATTTTGCGTTGTTGCATTTATTTACTTTATTGCATTTTCGTTTATTTATATGGGAACGGAAGTGCAAGAAAACAATTCTTAAGAAAAAGTCAGGTTTTAATAATTTGTTACGTTTTATTTAGTTTTATTAATTTTGCGAATTTGCATTTATTTACTTTATTGCATTTTCGTTTATTTATATGGGAACGGAAGTGCAAGAAAAAAATTCTTAAGAAAAAGTCGGGTTTTAATAATTTTTACGTCTTATTTAGGTTTATCAATTTTGCGTAGTTGCATTTATTTACTTTATCCCATTTTCGTTTATTTATATGGGAACGGAAGTGCAAGAAAACAATTCTTAAGAAAAAGTCTGGTTTTAATCATTTGTTACGTTTTATTTAGGTTTATTGATTTTGCGTTGTTGCATTTATTTACTTTATTGCATTTTCGTTTATTTATAATGGATCGGAAATGCAAGAAAACAATTCTTAAGAAAAAGTCTGGTTTTAATAATTTGTTACGTTTTATTTAGGTTTATTAATTTTGCGTAGTTGCATTTATTTACTTTATTGCATTTTCGTTTATTTATATGGGAACGGAAGTGCAAGAAAACAATTCTTAAGAAAAAGTTGGGTTTTAACAATTTGTTACGTTTTATTTAGGTTTATTAATTTTGCGTTGTTGCATTTATTTACTTTATTGCATTTTCGTTTATTTATAAAGGATCGGAAATGCAAGAAAACAATTCTTAAGAAAAAGTCTGGTTTTAATAATTTGTTACGTTTTATTTAGGTTTATTAATTTTGCGTAGTTGCATTTATTTACTTTATTGCATTTTCATTTATTTATATGGGAACGGAAATGCAAGAAATCAATTCTTAAGAAAAAGTCTGGTTTTAATAATTTGTTACGTTTTATTTAGGTTTATTAATTTTGCGTAGTTGCATTTATTTACTTTATTGCATTTTCGTTTATTTATATGGGAACGGAAGTGCAAGAAAACAATTCTTAAGAAAAAGTTGGGTTTTAACAATTTGTTACGTTTTATTTAGGTTTATTAATTTTGCGTAGTTGCATTTATTTACTTTATTGCATTTTCGTTTTTTTATATGGGAACGGAAGTGCAAGAAAACAATTCTTAAGAAAAAGTCGGGTTTTAATAATTTTTACGTCTTATTTAGGTTTATTAATTTTGCGTAGTTGTATTTATTTACTTTATTGCATTTTCGTTTATTTATATGGGAACGGAAGTGCAAGAAAACAATTCTTAAGAAAAAGTCGGGTTTTAATAATTTGTTACGTTTTATTTAGGTTTATTAATTTTGCGTTGTTGCATTTATTTACTTTATTTCATTTGCGTTTATTTATATGGGAACGGAAGTGCAAGAAAACAATTCTTAAGAAAAAGTGTGGTTTTAATAATTTGTTACGTTTTATTTAGGTTTATTAATATTGCATAGTTGCATTTATTTACTTTATGGCATTTTCGTTTATTTATATGGGAACGGAAATGCAAGAAAAAGTCGGGTTTTAATAATTTGTTACGTTTTATTTAGGTTTATTAATTTTGCGTTGTTGCATTTATTTTCTTTATTGCATTTTCGTTTATTTATATGGGAACGGAAGTGCAAGAAAACAATTCTTAAGAAAAAGTCAGGTTTTAATAATTTGTTACGTTTTATTTAGGTTTATTAATTTTGCGTATTTGCATTTATTTACTTTATTGCATTTTCGTTTATTTATATGGGAACGGAAGTGCAAGAAAACAATTCTTAAGAAAAAGTCGGGTTTTAATAATTTTTACTTCTTATTTAGGTTTATTAATTTTGCGTAGTTGTATTTATTTACTTTATTGCATTTTCGTTTATTTATAATGGATCGGAAATGCAAGAAAACAATTCTTAAGAAAAAGTCTGGTTTTAATAATTTGTTACGTTTTATTTAGGTTTATTAATTTTGCGTTGTTGCATTTATTTACTTTATTGCATTTTCGTTTATTTATAAAGGATCGGAAATGCAAGAAAACAATTCTTAAGAAAAAGTTGGGTTTTAACAATTTGTTACGTTTTATTTAGGTTTATTAATTTTGCGTAGTTGCATTTATTTACTTTATTGCATTTTCATTTATTTATATGGGAACGGAAATGCAAGAAATCAATTCTTAAGAAAAAGTCTGGTTTTAATAATTTGTTACGTTTTATTTAGGTTTATTAATTTTGCTTAGTTGCATTTATTTACTTTATTGCATTTTCGTTTATTTATATGGGAACGGAAGTGCAAGAAAACAATTCTTAAGAAAAAGTTGGATTTTAACAATTTGTTACGTTTTATTTAGGTTTATTAATTTTGCGTAGTTGCATTTATTTACTTTATTGCATTTTCGTTTATTTATATGGGAACGGAAGTGCAAGAAAACAATTCTTAAGAAAAAGTCGGGTTTTAATAATTTTTACGTCTTATTTAGGTTTATTAATTTTGCGTAGTTGTATTTATTTACTTTATTGCATTTTCGTTTATTTATATGGGAACGGAAGTGCAAGAAAACAATTCTTAAGAAAAAGTCGGGTTTTAATAATTTGTTACGTTTTATTTAGGTTTATTAATTTTGCGTTGTTGCATTTATTTACTTTATTTCATTTGCGTTTATTTATATGGGAACGGAAGTGCAAGAAAACAATTCTTAAGAAAAAGTGTGGTTTTAATAATTTGTTACGTTTTATTTAGGTTTATTAATATTGCATAGTTGCATTTATTTACTTTATGGCATTTTCGTTTATTTATATGGGAACGGAAATGCAAGAAAAAGTCGGGTTTTAATAATTTGTTACGTTTTATTTAGGTTTATTAATTTTGCGTTGTTGCATTTATTTTCTTTATTGCATTTTCGTTTATTTATATGGGAACGGAAGTGCAAGAAAACAATTCTTAAGAAAAAGTCAGGTTTTAATAATTTGTTACGTTTTATTTAGGTTTATTAATTTTGCGTATTTGCATTTATTTACTTTATTACATTTTCGTTTATTTATATGGGAACGGAAGTGCAAGAAAACAATTCTTAAGAAAAAGTCGGGTTTTAATAATTAGTTACGTTTTATTTAGGTTTATTAATTTTGCGTTGTTGCATTTATTTACTTTATTCCATTTTCGTTTATTTATATGGGAACGGAAGTGCAAGAAAACAATTCTTAAGAAAAAGTCTGGTTTTAATAATTTGTTACGTTTTATTTAGGTTTATTAATTTTGCGTTGTTGCATTTATTTATTTTATTCCATTTTCGTTTATTTATAATGGATCGGAAATGCAAGAAAACAATTCATAAGAAAAAGTCTGGTTTTAATAATTTGTTACGTTTTGTTTAGGTTTATTAATTTTGCGTAGTTGCATTTATTTACTTTATTGCATTTTCGTTTATTTATATGGGAACGGAAGTGCAAGAAAACAATTCCTAAGAAGAAGGTTGGTTTTAATAATTTGTTACGTTTTATTAAGGTTTATTATTTTGCGTTGTAGCATTTATTTACTTTATTGCATTTTCGTTTATTTATATGGGAACGGAAGTTCAAGAAAACAATTCTTAAGAAAAAGTCTGGTTTTAATAATTTGTTACGTTTTATTTAGGTTTATTAATTTTGCGTAGTTGCATTTATTTACTTTATTGCATTTTCGTTTATTTATATGGGAACGGAAATGCAAGAAAACAATTATTAAGAAAAAGTCTGGTTTTAAAAATTTGTTACGTTTTATTTAGGTTTATTAATTTTGAGCAGTTGCATTCATTTACTTTATTGCATTTTCGTTTATTTATATGGGAACGGAAGTGCAAGAAAACAATTATTAAGTAAAAGTCTGGTTTTAATAATTTGTTACGTTTTATTTAGGTTTATTAATTTTGCGTAGGTGCATTTATTTACTTTATTGCATTTTCGTTTATTTATATGAGCAAGAAAACAATTCTTAAGAAAAAGTCTGGTTTTAATAATTTGTTACGTTTTATTTAGGTTTATTAATTTTGCGTAGGTGCATTTATTTACTTTATTGCATTTTCGTTTATTTATATGAGCAAGAAAACAATTCTTAAGAAAAAGTCTGGTTTTAATAATTTGTTACGTTTTATTTTGGTTTATTAATTTTGCGTAGTTGCATTTATTTACTTTATTGCATTTTCGTTTATTAATATGGGAACGGAAATGCAAGAAAACAATTCTTAAGAAAAAGTCTGGTTTTAATAATTTGTTACGTTTTATTTAGGTTTATTGCATTTTCATTTATTTATATGGGAACGGAAATGCAAGAAATCAATTCTTAAGAAAAAGTCTGGTTTTAATAATTTGTTACGTTTTATTTAGGTTTATTAATTTTGCGTAGTTGCATTTATTTACTTTATTGCATTTTCGTTTATTTATATGGGAACGGAAGTGCAAGAAAACAATTCTTAAGAAAAAGTTGGGTTTTAACAATTTGTTACGTTTTATTTAGGTTTATTAATTTTGCGTAGTTGCATTTATTTACTTTATTGCATTTTCGTTTATTTATATGGGAACGGAAGTGCAAGAAAACAATTCTTAAGAAAAAGTCGGGTTTTAATAATTTGAACGTCTTATTTAGGTTTATTAATTTTGCGTAGTTGCATTTATTTACTTTATTTCATTTGCGTTTATTTATATGGGAACGGAAGTGCAAGAAAACAATTCTTAAGAAAAAGTGTGGTTTTAATAATTTGTTACGTTTTATTTAGGTTTATTAATATTGCATAGTTGCATTTATTTACTTTATGGCATTTTCGTTTATTTATATGGGAACGGAAATGCAAGAAAAAGTCGGGTTTTAATAATTTGTTAAATTTTATTTAGGTTTATTAATTTTGCGTTGGTGCATTTATTTACTTTATTGCATTTTCGTTTATTTATATGGGAACGGAAGTGCAAGAAAACAATTCTTAAGAAAAAGTCAGGTTTTAATAATTTGTTACGTTTTATTTAGGTTTATTAATTTTGCGTATTTGCATTTATTTACTTTATTGCATTTTCGTTTATTTATATGGGAACGGAAGTGCAAGAAAAAAATTCTTAAGAAAAAGTCGGGTTTTAATAATTTTTACGTCTTATTTAGGTTTATCAATTTTGCGTAGTTGCATTTATTTACTTTATTCCATTTTCGTTTATTTATATGGGAACGGAAGTGCAAAAAAAAATTCTTAAGAAAAAGTCTGGTTTTAATAATTTGTTACGTTTTATTTAGGTTTATTAATTTTGCGTTGTTGCATTTATTTACTTTATTGCATTTTCGTTTATTTATAATGGATCGGAAATGCAAGAAAACAATTCATAAGAAAAAGTCTGGTTTTAATAATTTGTTACGTTTTATTTAGGTTTATTAATTTTGCGTAGTTGCATTTATTTACTTTATTGCATCTTCGTTTATTTATATGGGAACGGAAGTGCAAGAAAACAATTCCTAAGAAGAAGGTTGGTTTTAATAATTTGTTACGTTTTATTAAGGTTTATTAATTTTGCGTTGTTGCATTTATTTACTTTATTGCATTTTCGTTTATTTATATGGGAACGGAAGTGCAAGAAAACAATTCTTAAGAAAAAGTCTAGTTTTAATAATTTGTTACGTTTTATTTAGGCTTATTAATTTTGCGTAGTTGCATTTATTTACTTTATTGCATTTTCGTTTATTTATATGGGAACGGAAATGCAAGAAAACAATTATTAAGAAAAAGTCTGGTTTTAAAAATTTGTTACGTTTTATTTAGGTTTATTAATTTTGCGCAGTTGCATTCATTTACTTTGTTGCATTTTCGTTTATTTATATGGGAACGGAAGTGCAAGAAAACAATTCTTAAGTAAAAGTCTGGTTTTAATAATTTGTTACGTTTTATTTAGGTTTATTAATTTTGCGTAGGTGCATTTATTTACTTTATTGCATTTTCGTTTATTTATATGAGCAAGAAAACAATTCTTAAGAAAAAGTCTGGTTTTAATAATTTGTTACGTTTTATTTAGGTTTATTAATTTTGCGTAGTTGCATTTATTTACTTTATTGCATTTTCGTTTATTTATATGGGAACGGAAGTGCAAGAAAACAATTCTTAAGAAAAAGTCTGGTTTTAATAATTTGTTACGTTTTATTTAGGTTTATTAATTTTGCGTTGTTGCATTTATTTACTTTATTGCATTTTCGTTTATTTATATGGGAACGAAAATGCAAGAAAACAATTCTTAAGAAAAAGTCTGGTTTTAATAATTTGTTACGTTTTATTTAGGTTTATTAATTTTGCGTTGTTGCATTTATTTACTTTATTGCATTTTCGTTTATTTATATGGGAACGGAAGTGCAAGAAAACAATTCTTAAGAAAAAGTCTGGTTTTAATAATTTGTTACGTTTTATTTAGGTTTATTAATTTTGCGTAGTTGCATTTATTTACTTTATTGCATTTTCGTTTATTTATATGGGAACGGAAGTGCAAGAAAACAATTCTTAAGAAAAAGTCGGGTTTTAATAATTTTTACGTCTTATTTAGGTTTATCAATTTTGCGTAGTTGCATTTATTTACTTTATTGCATTTTCGTTTATTTATATGGGAACGGAAGTGCAAGAAAACAATTCTTAAGAAAAAGTCGGGTTTTAATAATTTTTACGTCTTATTTAGGTTTATTAATTTTGCGTAGTTGCATTTATTTACTTTATTGCATTTTCGTTTATTTATATGGGAACGAGAGTGCAAGAAAACAATTCTTAAGAAAAAGTCTGGTTTTAAGAATTTGTTACGTTTTATTTAGGTTTATTAATTTTGCGTAGTTGAATTTATTTACTTTATTGAATTTTCGTTTATTTATATATAACGGAAATGCAAGAAAACAATTCTTAAGAAAAAGTCTGGTTTTAATAATTTGTTACGTTTTATTTAGGTTTATTAATTTTGCGTTGTTGCATTTATTTACTTTATTGCATTTTCGTTTATTTATATGGGAACGGAAGTGCAAGAAAACAATTCTTAAGAAAAAGTCTGGTTTTAATAATTTGTTACCTTTTATTTAGGTTTATTAATTTTGCATAGTTGCATTTATTTACTTTATGGCATTTTCGTTTATTTATATGGGAACGGCAATGCAAGAAAAAGTCGGGTTTTAATAATTTGTTACGTTTTATTTAGGTTTATTAATTTTGCGTTATTGCATTTATTTACTTTATTGCATTTTCGTTTATTTATATGGGAACGGAAGTGCAAGAAAACAATTCTTAAGAAAAAGTCTGGTTTTAATAATTTGTTACGTTTTATTTAGGTTTATTAATTTTGCGTAGTTGCATTTATTTACTTTATTGCATTTTCGTTTATTTATATGGGAACGGAAGTGCAAGAAAACAATTCTTAAGAAAAAGTCTGGTTTTAATAATTTGTTACGTTTTATTTAGGTTTATTAATTTTGCGTAGTTAAATTTATTTACTTTATTGCATTTTCGTTTATTTATATAGGAATGGAAATGCAAGAAAACAATGCTTAAGAAAAAGTCTGGTTTTAATAATTTGTTACGTTTTATTTAGGTTTATTAATTTTGCGTATTTGCATTTATTTACTTTATTGCATTTTCGTTTATTTATATGGGAACGGAAGTGCAAGAAAACAATTCTTAAGAAAAATTCTGGTTTTAATAATTTGTTTCGTTTTATTTAGGTTTACTAATTTTGCGTATTTGTATTTATTTACTTTATTGCATTTTCGTTTATTTATATGGAAACGGAAGTGCAAGAAAACAATTCTAAAGAAAAAGTGTGGTTTTAATAATTTGTTACGTTTTATTTAGGTTTATTAATTTTGCGTAGTTGAATTTATTTACTTTATTGCATTTTCGTTTATTTATATAGGAATGGAAATGCAAGAAAACAATTCAAAAGAAAAAGTGTGGTTTTAATAATTTGTTGCGTTTTATTTAGGTTTATTAATTTTGCGTAGTTGCATTTATTTACTTTATTGTATTTTCATTTATTTATATGGGAACGGAAATGCAAGAAAACAATTCTTAAGAATAAGTCTGGTTTTAATAATTTGTTACGTTTTATTTAGGTTTATTAATTTTGCGTATTTGCATTTATTTACTTTATTGCATTTTCGTTTATTTATATGAGAGCGGAAGTGCAAGAAAACAATTCTTAAGAAAAAGTCTGGTTTTAATAATTTGTTACGTTTTATTTAGGTTTATTAATTTTGCGTATTTGCATTTATTTACTTTATTGCATTTTCGTTTATTTATATGGGAACGGAAGTGCAAGAAAACAATTCTTAAGAAAAAGTCTGGTTTTAATAATTTGTTACGTTTTATTTAGGTTTATTAATTTTGCGTTGTTGCATTTATTTACTTTATTGCATTTTCGTTTATTTATATGGGAACGAAAATGCAAGAAAACAATTCTTAAGAAAAAGTCTGGTTTTAATAATTTGTTACGTTTTATTTAGGTTTATTAATTTTGCGTTGTTGCATTTATATACTTTATTGCATTTTCGTTTATTTATATGGGAACGGAAGTGCAAGAAAACAATTCTTAAGAAAAAGTCTGGTTTTAATAATTTGTTACGTTTTATTTAGGTTTATTAATTTTGCGTAGTTGCATTTATTTACTTTATTGCATTTACGTTTATTTATATGGGAACGGAAGTGCAAGAAAACAATTCTTAAGAAAAAGTCGGGTTTTAATAATTTGTTACGTTTTATTTAGGTTTATTAATTTTGCGTTGTTGCATTTATTTACTTTATTGCATTTTCGTTTATTTATAATGGATCGGAAATGCAAGAAAACAATTCTTAAGAAAAAGTCTGGTTTTAATAATTTGTTACGTTTTATTTAGGTTTATTAATTTTGCGTAGTTGCATTTATTTACTTTATTGCATTTTCGTTTATTTATATGGGAACGGAAGTGCAAGAAAACAATTCTTAAGAAAAAGTCTGGTTTTAATAATTTGTTACGTTTTATTTAGGTTTATTAATTTTGCGTAGTTGCATTTATTTACTTTATTGCATTTTCGTTTATTTATATGGGAACGAAAATGCAAGAAAACAATTATTAAGAAAAAGTCTGGTTTTAAAAATTTGTTACGTTTTATTTAGGTTTATTAATTTTGCGCAGTTGCATTCATTTACTTTATTGCATTTTCGTTTATTTATATGGAAACGGAAGTGCAAGAAAATAATTCTTAAGAAAAAGTCTGGTTTTAATAATTTGTTACGTTTTATTTAGGTTTATTAATTTTGCGTAGGTGCATTTATTTACTTTATTGCATTTTCATTTATTTATATGAGCAAGAAAACAATTCTTAAGAAAAAGTCTGGTTTTAATAATTTGTTACGTTTTATTTTGGTTTATTAATTTTGCGTAGTTGCATTTATTTTCTTTATTGCATTTTCGTTTATTAATATGGGAACGGAAATGCAAGAAAACAATTCTTAAGAAAAAGTCTGGTTTTAATAATTTGTTACGTTTTATTTAGGTTTATTAATTTTGCGTAGTTGCATTTATTTACTTTATTGCATTTTCATTTATTTATATGGGAACGGAAATGCAAGAAATCAATTCTTAAGAAAAAGTCTGGTTTTAATAATTTGTTACGTTTTATTTAGGTTTATTAATTTTGCGTAGTTGCATTTATTTACTTTATTGCATTTTCGTTTATTTATATGGGAACGGAAGTGCAAGAAAACAATTCTTAAGAAAAAGTTGGGTTTTAACAATTTGTTACGTTTTATTTAGGTTTATTAATTTTGCGTAGTTGCATTTATTTACTTTATTGCATTTTCGTTTATTTATATGGGAACGGAAGTGCAAGAAAACAATTCTTAAGAAAAAGTCGGGTTTTAATAATTTTTACGTCTTATTTAGGTTTATTAATTTTGCGTTGTTGCATTTATTTACTTTATTTCATTTGCGTTTATTTATATGGGAACGGAAGTGCAAGAAAACAATTCTTAAGAAAAAGTGTGCTTTTAATAATTTGTTACGTTTTATTTAGGTTTATTAATATTGCATAGTTGCATTTATTTACTTTATGGCATTTTCGTTTATTTATATGGGAACGGAAATGCAAGAAAAAGTCGGGTTTTAATAATTTGTTACGTTTTATTTAGGTTTATTAATTTTGCGTTGTTGCATTTATTTACTTTATTGCATTTTCGTTTATTTATATGGGAACGGAAGTGCAAGAAAACAATTCTTAAGAAAAAGTCAGGTTTTAATAATTTGTTACGTTTTATTTAGTTTTATTAATTTTGCGAATTTGCATTTATTTACTTTATTGCATTTTCGTTTATTTATATGGGAACGGAAGTGCAAGAAAAAAATTCTTAAGAAAAAGTCGGGTTTTAATAATTTTTACGTCTTATTTAGGTTTATCAATTTTGCGTAGTTGCATTTATTTACTTTATCCCATTTTCGTTTATTTATATGGGAACGGAAGTGCAAGAAAACAATTCTTAAGAAAAAGTCTGGTTTTAATCATTTGTTACGTTTTATTTAGGTTTATTGATTTTGCGTTGTTGCATTTATTTACTTTATTGCATTTTCGTTTATTTATAATGGATCGGAAATGCAAGAAAACAATTCTTAAGAAAAAGTCTGGTTTTAATAATTTGTTACGTTTTATTTAGGTTTATTAATTTTGCGTAGTTGCATTTATTTACTTTATTGCATTTTCGTTTATTTATATGGGAACGGAAGTGCAAGAAAACAATTCTTAAGAAAAAGTTGGGTTTTAACAATTTGTTACGTTTTATTTAGGTTTATTAATTTTGCGTTGTTGCATTTATTTACTGTATTGCATTTTTGTTTATTTATAAAGGATCGGAAATGCAAGAAAACAATTCTTAAGAAAAAGTCTGGTTTTAATAATTTGTTACGTTTTATTTAGGTTTATTAATTTTGCGTAGTTGCATTTATTTACTTTATTGCATTTTCATTTATTTATATGGGAACGGAAATGCAAGAAATCAATTCTTAAGAAAAAGTCTGGTTTTAATAATTTGTTACGTTTTATTTAGGTTTATTAATTTTGCGTAGTTGCATTTATTTACTTTATTGCATTTTCGTTTATTTATATGGGAACGGAAGTGCAAGAAAACAATTCTTAAGAAAAAGTTGGGTTTTAACAATTTGTTACGTTTTATTTAGGTTTATTAATTTTGCGTAGTTGCATTTATTTACTTTATTGCATTTTCGTTTTTTTATATGGGAACGGAAGTGCAAGAAAACAATTCTTAAGAAAAAGTCGGGTTTTAATAATTTTTACGTCTTATTTAGGTTTATTAATTTTGCGTAGTTGTATTTATTTACTTTATTGCATTTTCGTTTATTTATATGGGAACGGAAGTGCAAGAAAACAATTCTTAAGAAAAAGTCGGGTTTTAATAATTTGTTACGTTTTATTTAGGTTTATTAATTTTGCGTTGTTGCATTTATTTACTTTATTTCATTTGCGTTTATTTATATGGGAACGGAAGTGCAAGAAAACAATTCTTAAGAAAAAGTGTGGTTTTAATAATTTGTTACGTTTTATTTAGGTTTATTAATATTGCATAGTTGCATTTATTTACTTTATGGCATTTTCGTTTATTTATATGGGAACGGAAATGCAAGAAAAAGTCGGGTTTTAATAATTTGTTACGTTTTATTTAGGTTTATTAATTTTGCGTTGTTGCATTTATTTTCTTTATTGCATTTTCGTTTATTTATATGGGAACGGAAGTGCAAGAAAACAATTCTTAAGAAAAAGTCAGGTTTTAATAATTTGTTACGTTTTATTTAGGTTTATTAATTTTGCGTATTTGCATTTATTTACTTTATTGCATTTTCGTTTATTTATATGGGAACGGAAGTGCAAGAAAACAATTCTTAAGAAAAAGTCGGGTTTTAATAATTTTTACTTCTTATTTAGGTTTATTAATTTTGCGTAGTTGTATTTATTTACTTTATTGCATTTTCGTGTATTTATAATGGATCGGAAATGCAAGAAAACAATTCTTAAGAAAAAGTCTGGTTTTAATAATTTGTTACGTTTTATTTAGGTTTATTAATTTTGCGTTGTTGCATTTATTTACTTTATTGCATTTTCGTTTATTTATAAAGGATCGGAAATGCAAGAAAACAATTCTTAAGAAAAAGTTGGGTTTTAACAATTTGTTACGTTTTATTTAGGTTTATTAATTTTGCGTAGTTGCATTTATTTACTTTATTGCATTTTCATTTATTTATATGGGAACGGAAATGCATGAAATCAATTCTTAAGAAAAAGTCTGGTTTTAATAATTTGTTACGTTTTATTTAGGTTTATTAATTTTGCTTAGTTGCATTTATTTACTTTATTGCATTTTCGTTTATTTATATGGGAACGGAAGTGCAAGAAAACAATTCTTAAGAAAAAGTTGGATTTTAACAATTTGTTACGTTTTATTTAGGTTTATTAATTTTGCGTAGTTGCATTTATTTACTTTATTGCATTTTCGTTTATTTATATGGGAACGGAAGTGCAAGAAAACAATTCTTAAGAAAAAGTCGGGTTTTAATAATTTTTACGTCTTATTTAGGTTTATTAATTTTGCGTAGTTGTATTTATTTACTTTATTGCATTTTCGTTTATTTATATGGGAACGGAAGTGCAAGAAAACAATTCTTAAGAAAAAGTCGGGTTTTAATAATTTGTTACGTTTTATTTAGGTTTATTAATTTTGCGTTGTTGCATTTATTTACTTTATTTCATTTGCGTTTATTTATATGGGAACGGAAGTGCAAGAAAACAATTCTTAAGAAAAAGTGTGGTTTTAATAATTTGTTACGTTTTATTTAGGTTTATTAATATTGCATAGTTGCATTTATTTACTTTATGGCATTTTCGTTTATTTATATGGGAACGGAAATGCAAGAAAAAGTCGGGTTTTAATAATTTGTTACGTTTTATTTAGGTTTATTAATTTTGCGTTGTTGCATTTATTATCTTTATTGCATTTTCGTTTATTTATATGGGAACGGAAGTGCAAGAAAACAATTCTTAAGAAAAAGTCAGGTTTTAATAATTTGTTACGTTTTATTTAGGTTTATTAATTTTGCGTATTTGCATTTATTTACTTTATTACATTTTCGTTTATTTATATGGGAACGGAAGTGCAAGAAAACAATTCTTAAGAAAAAGTCGGGTTTTAATAATTAGTTACGTTTTATTTAGGTTTATTAATTTTGCGTTGTTGCATTTATTTACTTTATTCCATTTTCGTTTATTTATATGGGAACGGAAGTGCAAGAAAACAATTCTTAAGAAAAAGTCTGGTTTTAATAATTTGTTACGTTTTATTTAGGTTTATTAATTTTGCGTTGTTGCATTTATTTATTTTATTCCATTTTCGTTTATTTATAATGGATCGGAAATGCAAGAAAACAATTCATAAGAAAAAGTCTGGTTTTAATAATTTGTTACGTTTTGTTTAGGTTTATTAATTTTGCGTAGTTGCATTTATTTACTTTATTGCATTTTCGTTTATTTATATGGGAACGGAAGTGCAAGAAAACAATTCCTAAGAAGAAGGTTGGTTTTAATAATTTGTTACGTTTTATTAAGGTTTATTATTTTGCGTTGTAGCATTTATTTACTTTATTGCATTTTCGTTTATTTATATGGGAACGGAAGTTCAAGAAAACAATTCTTAAGAAAAAGTCTGGTTTTAATAATTTGTTACGTTTTATTTAGGTTTATTAATTTTGCGTAGTTGCATTTATTTACTTTATTGCATTTTCGTTTATTTATATGGGAACGGAAATGCAAGAAAACAATTATTAAGAAAAAGTCTGGTTTTAAAAATTTGTTACGTTTTATTTAGGTTTATTAATTTTGAGCAGTTGCATTCATTTACTTTATTGCATTTTCGTTTATTTATATGGGAACGGAAGTGCAAGAAAACAATTATTAAGTAAAAGTCTGGTTTTAATAATTTGTTACGTTTTATTTAGGTTTATTAATTTTGCGTAGGTGCATTTATTTACTTTATTGCATTTTCGTTTATTTATATGAGCAAGAAAACAATTCTTAAGAAAAAGTCTGGTTTTAATAATTTGTTACGTTTTATTTAGGTTTATTAATTTTGCGTAGGTGCATTTATTTACTTTATTGCATTTTCGTTTATTTATATGAGCAAGAAAACAATTCTTAAGAAAAAGTCTGGTTTTAATAATTTGTTACGTTTTATTTTGGTTTATTAATTTTGCGTAGTTGCATTTATTTACTTTATTGCATTTTCGTTTATTAATATGGGAACGGAAATGCAAGAAAACAATTCTTAAGAAAAAGTCTGGTTTTAATAATTTGTTACGTTTTATTTAGGTTTATTAATTTTGCGTAGTTGCATTTATTTACTTTATTGCATTTTCGTTTATTTATATGGGAACGGAAGTGCAAGAAAACAATTCTTAAGAAAAAGTTGGGTTTTAACAATTTGTTACGTTTTATTTAGGTTTATTAATTTTGCGTAGTTGCATTTATTTACTTTATTGCATTTTCGTTTATTTATATGGGAACGGAAGTGCAAGAAAACAATTCTTAAGAAAAAGTCGGGTTTTAATAATTTGAACGTCTTATTTAGGTTTATTAATTTTGCGTAGTTGCATTTATTTACTTTATTTCATTTGCGTTTATTTATATGGGAACGGAAGTGCAAGAAAACAATTCTTAAGAAAAAGTGTGGTTTTAATAATTTGTTACGTTTTATTTAGGTTTATTAATATTGCATAGTTGCATTTATTTACTTTATGGCATTTTCGTTTATTTATATGGGAACGGAAATGCAAGAAAAAGTCGGGTTTTAATAATTTGTTAAATTTTATTTAGGTTTATTAATTTTGCGTTGGTGCATTTATTTACTTTATTGCATTTTCGTTTATTTATATGGGAACGGAAGTGCAAGAAAACAATTCTTAAGAAAAAGTCAGGTTTTAATAATTTGTTACGTTTTATTTAGGTTTATTAATTTTGCGTATTTGCATTTATTTACTTTATTGCATTTTCGTTTATTTATATGGGAACGGAAGTGCAAGAAAAAAATTCTTAAGAAAAAGTCGGGTTTTAATAATTTTTACGTCTTATTTAGGTTTATCAATTTTGCGTAGTTGCATTTATTTACTTTATTCCATTTTCGTTTATTTATATGGGAACGGAAGTGCAAAAAAAAATTCTTAAGAAAAAGTCTGGTTTTAATAATTTGTTACGTTTTATTTAGGTTTATTAATTTTGCGTTGTTGCATTTATTTACTTTATTGCATTTTCGTTTATTTATAATGGATCGGAAATGCAAGAAAACAATTCATAAGAAAAAGTCTGGTTTTAATAATTTGTTACGTTTTATTTAGGTTTATTAATTTTGCGTAGTTGCATTTATTTACTTTATTGCATCTTCGTTTATTTATATGGGAACGGAAGTGCAAGAAAACAATTCCTAAGAAGAAGGTTGGTTTTAATAATTTGTTACGTTTTATTAAGGTTTATTAATTTTGCGTTGTTGCATTTATTTACTTTATTGCATTTTCGTTTATTTATATGGGAACGGAAGTGCAAGAAAACAATTCTTAAGAAAAAGTCTAGTTTTAATAATTTGTTACGTTTTATTTAGGCTTATTAATTTTGCGTAGTTGCATTTATTTACTTTATTGCATTTTCGTTTATTTATATGGGAACGGAAATGCAAGAAAACAATTATTAAGAAAAAGTCTGGTTTTAAAAATTTGTTACGTTTTATTTAGGTTTATTAATTTTGCGCAGTTGCATTCATTTACTTTGTTGCATTTTCGTTTATTTATATGGAAACGGAAGTGCAAGAAAACAATTCTTAAGTAAAAGTCTGGTTTTAATAATTTGTTACGTTTTATTTAGGTTTATTAATTTTGCGTAGGTGCATTTATTTACTTTATTGCATTTTCGTTTATTTATATGAGCAAGAAAACAATTCTTAAGAAAAAGTCTGGTTTTAATAATTTGTTACGTTTTATTTAGGTTTATTAATTTTGCGTAGTTGCATTTATTTACTTTATTGCATTTTCGTTTATTTATATGGGAACGGAAGTGCAAGAAAACAATTCTTAAGAAAAAGTCTGGTTTTAATAATTTGTTACGTTTTATTTAGGTTTATTAATTTTGCGTTGTTGCATTTATTTACTTTATTGCATTTTCGTTTATTTATATGGGAACGAAAATGCAAGAAAACAATTCTTAAGAAAAAGTCTGGTTTTAATAATTTGTTACGTTTTATTTAGGTTTATTAATTTTGCGTTGTTGCATTTATTTACTTTATTGCATTTTCGTTTATTTATATGGGAACGGAAGTGCAAGAAAACAATTCTTAAGAAAAAGTCTGGTTTTAATAATTTGTTACGTTTTATTTAGGTTTATTAATTTTGCGTAGTTGCATTTATTTACTTTATTGCATTTTCGTTTATTTATATGGGAACGGAAGTGCAAGAAAACAATTCTTAAGAAAAAGTCGGGTTTTAATAATTTTTACGTCTTATTTAGGTTTATCAATTTTGCGTAGTTGCATTTATTTACTTTATTGCATTTTCGTTTATTTATATGGGAACGGAAGTGCAAGAAAACAATTCTTAAGAAAAAGTCGGGTTTTAATAATTTTTACGTCTTATTTAGGTTTATTAATTTTGCGTAGTTGCATTTATTTACTTTATTGCATTTTCGTTTATTTATATGGGAACGAGAGTGCAAGAAAACAATTCTTAAGAAAAAGTCTGGTTTTAAGAATTTGTTACGTTTTATTTAGGTTTATTAATTTTGCGTAGTTGAATTTATTTACTTTATTGAATTTTCGTTTATTTATATATAACGGAAATGCAAGAAAACAATTCTTAAGAAAAAGTCTGGTTTTAATAATTTGTTACGTTTTATTTAGGTTTATTAATTTTGCGTTGTTGCATTTATTTACTTTATTGCATTTTCGTTTATTTATATGGGAACGGAAGTGCAAGAAAACAATTCTTAAGAAAAAGTCTGGTTTTAATAATTTGTTACCTTTTATTTAGGTTTATTAATTTTGCATAGTTGCATTTATTTACTTTATGGCATTTTCGTTTATTTATATGGGAACGGCAATGCAAGAAAAAGTCGGGTTTTAATAATTTGTTACGTTTTATTTAGGTTTATTAATTTTGCGTTATTGCATTTATTTACTTTATTGCATTTTCGTTTATTTATATGGGAACGGAAGTGCAAGAAAACAATTCTTAAGAAAAAGTCTGGTTTTAATAATTTGTTACGTTTTATTTAGGTTTATTAATTTTGCGTAGTTGCAGTTATTTACTTTATTGCATTTTCGTTTGTTTATATGGGAACGGAAGTGCAAGAAAACAATTCTTAAGAAAAAGTCTGGTTTTAATAATTTGTTACGTTTTATTTAGGTTTATTAATTTTGCGTAGTTAAATTTATTTACTTTATTGCATTTTCGTTTATTTATATAGGAATGGAAATGCAAGAAAACAATGCTTAAGAAAAAGTCTGGTTTTAATAATTTGTTACGTTTTATTTAGGTTTATTAATTTTGCGTATTTGCATTTATTTACTTTATTGCATTTTCGTTTATTTATATGGGAACGGAAGTGCAAGAAAACAATTCTTAAGAAAAATTCTGGTTTTAATAATTTGTTTCGTTTTATTTAGGTTTACTAATTTTGCGTATTTGTATTTATTTACTTTATTGCATTTTCGTTTATTTATATGGAAACGGAAGTGCAAGAAAACAATTCTAAAGAAAAAGTCTGGTTTTAATAATTTGTTACGTTTTATTTAGGTTTATTAATTTTGCGTAGTTGCATTTATTTACTTTATTGCATCTTCGTTTATTTATATGGGAACGGAAGTGCAAGAAAACAATTCCTAAGAAGAAGGTTGGTTTTAATAATTTGTTACGTTTTATTAAGGTTTATTAATTTTGCGTTGTTGCATTTATTTACTTTATTGCATTTTCGTTTATTTATATGGGAACGGAAGTGCAAGAAAACAATTCTTAAGAAAAAGTCTAGTTTTAATAATTTGTTACGTTTTATTTAGGCTTATTAATTTTGCGTAGTTGCATTTATTTACTTTATTGCATTTTCGTTTATTTATATGGGAACGGAAATGCAAGAAAACAATTATTAAGAAAAAGTCTGGTTTTAAAAATTTGTTACGTTTTATTTAGGTTTATTAATTTTGCGCAGTTGCATTCATTTACTTTGTTGCATTTTCGTTTATTTATATGGGAACGGAAGTGCAAGAAAACAATTCTTAAGTAAAAGTCTGGTTTTAATAATTTGTTACGTTTTATTTAGGTTTATTAATTTTGCGTAGGTGCATTTATTTACTTTATTGCATTTTCGTTTATTTATATGAGCAAGAAAACAATTCTTAAGAAAAAGTCTGGTTTTAATAATTTGTTACGTTTTATTTAGGTTTATTAATTTTGCGTAGTTGCATTTATTTACTTTATTGCATTTTCGTTTATTTATATGGGAACGGAAGTGCAAGAAAACAATTCTTAAGAAAAAGTCTGGTTTTAATAATTTGTTACGTTTTATTTAGGTTTATTAATTTTGCGTTGTTGCATTTATTTACTTTATTGCATTTTCGTTTATTTATATGGGAACGAAAATGCAAGAAAACAATTCTTAAGAAAAAGTCTGGTTTTAATAATTTGTTACGTTTTATTTAGGTTTATTAATTTTGCGTTGTTGCATTTATTTACTTTATTGCATTTTCGTTTATTTATATGGGAACGGAAGTGCAAGAAAACAATTCTTAAGAAAAAGTCTGGTTTTAATAATTTGTTACGTTTTATTTAGGTTTATTAATTTTGCGTAGTTGCATTTATTTACTTTATTGCATTTTCGTTTATTTATATGGGAACGGAAGTGCAAGAAAACAATTCTTAAGAAAAAGTCGGGTTTTAATAATTTTTACGTCTTATTTAGGTTTATCAATTTTGCGTAGTTGCATTTATTTACTTTATTGCATTTTCGTTTATTTATATGGGAACGGAAGTGCAAGAAAACAATTCTTAAGAAAAAGTCGGGTTTTAATAATTTTTACGTCTTATTTAGGTTTATTAATTTTGCGTAGTTGCATTTATTTACTTTATTGCATTTTCGTTTATTTATATGGGAACGAGAGTGCAAGAAAACAATTCTTAAGAAAAAGTCTGGTTTTAAGAATTTGTTACGTTTTATTTAGGTTTATTAATTTTGCGTAGTTGAATTTATTTACTTTATTGAATTTTCGTTTATTTATATATAACGGAAATGCAAGAAAACAATTCTTAAGAAAAAGTCTGGTTTTAATAATTTGTTACGTTTTATTTAGGTTTATTAATTTTGCGTTGTTGCATTTATTTACTTTATTGCATTTTCGTTTATTTATATGGGAACGGAAGTGCAAGAAAACAATTCTTAAGAAAAAGTCTGGTTTTAATAATTTGTTACCTTTTATTTAGGTTTATTAATTTTGCATAGTTGCATTTATTTACTTTATGGCATTTTCGTTTATTTATATGGGAACGGCAATGCAAGAAAAAGTCGGGTTTTAATAATTTGTTACGTTTTATTTAGGTTTATTAATTTTGCGTTATTGCATTTATTTACTTTATTGCATTTTCGTTTATTTATATGGGAACGGAAGTGCAAGAAAACAATTCTTAAGAAAAAGTCTGGTTTTAATAATTTGTTACGTTTTATTTAGGTTTATTAATTTTGCGTAGTTGCATTTATTTACTTTATTGCATTTTCGTTTATTTATATGGGAACGGAAGTGCAAGAAAACAATTCTTAAGAAAAAGTCTGGTTTTAATAATTTGTTACGTTTTATTTAGGTTTATTAATTTTGCGTAGTTAAATTTATTTACTTTATTGCATTTTCGTTTATTTATATAGGAATGGAAATGCAAGAAAACAATGCTTAAGAAAAAGTCTGGTTTTAATAATTTGTTACGTTTTATTTAGGTTTATTAATTTTGCGTATTTGCATTTATTTACTTTATTGCATTTTCGTTTATTTATATGGGAACGGAAGTGCAAGAAAACAATTCTTAAGAAAAATTCTGGTTTTAATAATTTGTTTCGTTTTATTTAGGTTTACTAATTTTGCGTATTTGTATTTATTTACTTTATTGCATTTTCGTTTATTTATATGGAAACGGAAGTGCAAGAAAACAATTCTAAAGAAAAAGTGTGGTTTTAATAATTTGTTACGTTTTATTTAGGTTTATTAATTTTGCGTAGTTGAATTTATTTACTTTATTGCATTTTCGTTTATTTATATAGGAATGGAAATGCAAGAAAACAATTCAAAAGAAAAAGTGTGGTTTTAATAATTTGTTGCGTTTTATTTAGGTTTATTAATTTTGCGTAGTTGCATTTATTTACTTTATTGTATTTTCATTTATTTATATGGGAACGGAAATGCAAGAAAACAATTCTTAAGAATAAGTCTGGTTTTAATAATTTGTTACGTTTTATTTAGGTTTATTAATTTTGCGTATTTGCATTTATTTACTTTATTGCATTTTCGTTTATTTATATGAGAGCGGAAGTGCAAGAAAACAATTCTTAAGAAAAAGTCTGGTTTTAATAATTTGTTACGTTTTATTTAGGTTTATTAATTTTGCGTATTTGCATTTATTTACTTTATTGCATTTTCGTTTATTTATATGGGAACGGAAGTGCAAGAAAACAATTCTTAAGAAAAAGTCTGGTTTTAATAATTTGTTACGTTTTATTTAGGTTTATTAATTTTGCGTTGTTGCATTTATTTACTTTATTGCATTTTCGTTTATTTATATGGGAACGAAAATGCAAGAAAACAATTCTTAAGAAAAAGTCTGGTTTTAATAATTTGTTACGTTTTATTTAGGTTTATTAATTTTGCGTTGTTGCATTTATATACTTTATTGCATTTTCGTTTATTTATATGGGAACGGAAGTGCAAGAAAACAATTCTTAAGAAAAAGTCTGGTTTTAATAATTTGTTACGTTTTATTTAGGTTTATTAATTTTGCGTAGTTGCATTTATTTACTTTATTGCATTTACGTTTATTTATATGGGAACGGAAGTGCAAGAAAACAATTCTTAAGAAAAAGTCGGGTTTTAATAATTTTTACGTCTTATTTAGGTTTATCAATTTTGCGTAGTTGCATTTATTTACTTTATTGCATTTTCGTTTATTTATATGGGAACGGAAGTGCAAGAAAACAATTCTTAAGAAAAAGTCGGGTTTTAATAATTTTTACGTCTTATTTAGGTTTATCAATTTTGCGTAGTTGCATTTATTTACTTTATTGCATTTTCGTTTATTTATACGGGAACGAGAGTGCAAGAAAACAATTCTTAAGAAAAAGTCTGGTTTTAAGAATTTGTTACGTTTTATTTAGGTTTATTAATTTTGCGTAGTTGAATTTATTTACTTTATTGAATTTTCGTTTATTTATATATAACGGAAATGCAAGAAAACAATTCTTAAGAAAAAGTCTGGTTTTAATAATTTGTTACGTTTTATTTAGGTTTATTAATTTTGCGTTGTTGCATTTATTTACTTTATTGCATTTTCGTTTATTTATATGGGAACGGAAGTGCAAGAAAACAATTCTTAAGAAAAAGTCTGGTTTTAATAATTTGTTACCTTTTATTTAGGTTTATTAATTTTGCATAGTTGCATTTGTTTACTTTATGGCATTTTCGTTTATTTATATGGGAACGGAAATGCAAGAAAAAGTCGGGTTTTAATAATTTGTTACGTTTTATTTAGGTTTATTAATTTTGCGTTGTTGCATTTATTTACTTTATTGCATTTTCGTTTATTTATATGGGAACGGAAGTGCAATTAAACAATTCTTAAGAAAAAGTCTGGTTTTAATAATTTGTTACGTTTTATTTAGGTTTATTAATTTTGCGTAGTTGCATTTATTTACTTTATTGCATTTTCGTTTCTTTATATGGGAACGGAAGTGCAAGAAAACAATTCTTAAGAAAAAGTCTGGTTTTAATAATTTGTTACGTTTTATTTAGGTTTATTAATTTTGCGTAGTTAAATTTATTTACTTTATTGCATTTTCGTTTATTTATATAGGAATGGAAATGCAAGAAAACAATGCGTAAGAAAAAGTCTGGTTTTAATAATTTGTTACGTTTTATTTAGGTTTATTAATTTTGCGTATTTGCATTTATTTACTTTATTGCATTTTCGTTTATTTATATGGGAACGGAAGTGCAAGAAAACAATTCTTAAGAAAAATTCTGGTTTTAATAATTTGTTTCGTTTTATTTAGGTTTATTAATTTTGCGTATTTGTATTTATTTACTTTATTGCATTTTCGTTTATTTATATGGAAACGGAAGTGCAAGAAAACAATTCTTAAGAAAAAGTCTGGTTTTAATAATTTGTTTCGTTTTATTTAGGTTTATTAATTTTGCGTAGTTGAATTTATTTACTTTATTGCATTTTCGTTTATTTATATAGGAACGGAAATGCAAGAAAACAATTCTAAAGAAAAAGTGTGGTTTTAATAATTTGTTACGTTTTATTTAGGTTTATTAATTTTGCGTAGTTGAATTTATTTACTTTATTGCATTTTCGTTTATTTATATAGGAATGGAAATGCAAGAAAACAATTCAAAAGAAAAAGTCTGGTTTTAATAATTTGTTACGTTTTATTTAGGTTTATTAATTTTGCGTATTTGCATTTATTTACTTTATTGCATTTTCATTTATTTATATGGGAACGGAAATGCAAGAAAACAATTCTTAAGAATAAGTCTGGTTTTAATAATTTGTTACGTTTATTTACTTTATTGCATTTATTTACTTTATTGCATTTTCGTTTATTTATATGGGAACGGAAGTGCAAGAAAACAATTCTTAAGAAAAATTCTGGTTTTAATAATTTGTTTCGTTTTATTTAGGTTTATTAATTTTGCGTATTTGTATTTATTTACTTTATTGCATTTTCGTTTATTTATATGGAAACGGAAGTGCAAGAAAACAATTCTTAAGAAAAAGTCTGGTTTTAATAATTTGTTTCGTTTTATTTAGGTTTATTAATTTTGCGTAGTTGCATTTATTTACTTTATTGTATTTTCATTTATTTATATGGGAACGGAAATGCAAGAAAACAATTCTTAAGAATAAGTCTGGTTTTAATAATTTGTTACGTTTTATTTACGTTTATTAATTTTGCGTATTTGCATTTATTTACTTTATTGCATTTTCGTTTATTTATATGAGAACGGAAGTGCAAGAAAACAATTCTTAAGAAAAAGTCTGGTTTTAATAATTTGTTACGTTTTATTTAGGTTTATTAATTTTGCGTAGTTAAATTTATTTACTTTATTGCATTTTCGTTTATTTATATAGGAATGGAAATGCAAGAAAACAATGCGTAAGAAAAAGTCTGGTTTTAATAATTTGTTACGTTTTATTTAGGTTTATTAATTTTGCGTAGTTAAATTTATTTACTTTATTGCATTTTCGTTTATTTATATAGGAATGGAAATGCAAGAAAACAATGCGTAAGAAAAAGTCTGGTTTTAATAATTTGTTACGTTTTATTTAGGTTTATTAATTTTGCGTATTTGCATTTATTTACTTTATTGCATTTTCGTTTATTTATATGGGAACGGAAGTGCAAGAAAACAATTCTTAAGAAAAATTCTGGTTTTAATAATTTGTTTCGTTTTATTTAGGTTTATTAATTTTGCGTATTTGTATTTATTTACTTTATTGCATTTTCGTTTATTTATATGGAAACGGAAGTGCAAGAAAACAATTCTTAAGAAAAAGTCTGGTTTTAATAATTTGTTTCGTTTTATTTAGGTTTATTAATTTTGCGTAGTTGCATTTATTTACTTTATTGTATTTTCATTTATTTATATGGGAACGGAAATGCAAGAAAACAATTCTTAAGAATAAGTCTGGTTTTAATAATTTGTTACGTTTTATTTAGGTTTATTAATTTTGCGTATTTGCATTTATTTACTTTATTGCATTTTCGTTTATTTATATGAGAACGGAAGTGCAAGAAAACAATTCTTAAGAAAAAGTCTGGTTTTAATAATTTGTTACGTTTTATTTAGGTTTATTAATTTTGCGTATTTGCATTTATTTACTTTATTGCATTTTCATTTATTTATATGGGAACGGAAATGCAAGAAAACAATTCTTAAGAATAAGTCTGGTTTTAATAATTTGTTACGTTTATTTACTTTATTGCATTTATTTACTTTATTGCATTTTCGTTTATTTATATGGGAACGGAAGTGCAAGAAAACAATTCTTAAGAAGAAGGTTGGTTTTAATAATTTTTTACGTTTTATTTAGGTTTATTAATTTTGCGTATTTGCATTTATTTACTTTATTGCACTTTCGTTTATTTATATGGGAACGGAAATGCAGGAAACCAATTCTTAAGAAAAAGTCTGGTTTTAATAATTTGTTACGTTTTATTTAGGTTTATTAATTTTGCGTATTTGCATTTATTTACTTTATTGCATTTTCGTTTATTTATAATGGAACGGAAATGCAAGAAAATAATTCTTAAGAAAAAGTCTGGTTTTAATAATTTGTTACGTTTATTTACTTTATTGCATTCTCGTTTATTTATATGGGAACGGAAGTGCAAGAAAACAATTCTCAAGAAGAAGGTTGGTTTTAATAATTTTTTACGTTTTATTTAGGTTTATTAATTTTGCGTATTTGCATTTATTTACTTTATTGCATTTTCGTTTATTTATATGGGAACGGAAGTGCAAGAAAACAATTCTTAAGAAAAAGTCTGGTTTTAATAATTTGTTACGTTTTATTTAGGTTTATTAATTTTGCGTATTTGCATTTATTTACTTTATTGCATTTTCATTTATTTATATGGGAACGGAAATGCAAGAAAACAATTCTTAAGAATAAGTCTGGTTTTAATAATTTGTTACGTTTTATTTAGGTTTATTAATTTTGCGTAGTTAAATTTATTTACTTTATTGCATTTTCGTTTATTTATATAGGAATGGAAATGCAAGAAAACAATGCTTAAGAAAAAGTCTGGTTTTAATAATTTGTTACGTTTTATTTAGGTTTATTAATTTTGCGTATTTGCATTTATTTACTTTATTGCATTTTCGTTTATTTATATGGGAACGGAAGTGCAAGAAAACAATTCTTAAGAAAAATTCTGGTTTTAATAATTTGTTTCGTTTTATTTAGGTTTACTAATTTTGCGTATTTGTATTTATTTACTTTATTGCATTTTCGTTTATTTATATGGAAACGGAAGTGCAAGAAAACAATTCTAAAGAAAAAGTGTGGTTTTAATAATTTGTTACGTTTTATTTAGGTTTATTAATTTTGCGTAGTTGAATTTATTTACTTTATTGCATTTTCGTTTATTTATATAGGAATGGAAATGCAAGAAAACAATTCAAAAGAAAAAGTGTGGTTTTAATAATTTGTTGCGTTTTATTTAGGTTTATTAATTTTGCGTAGTTGCATTTATTTACTTTATTGTATTTTCATTTATTTATATGGGAACGGAAATGCAAGAAAACAATTCTTAAGAATAAGTCTGGTTTTAATAATTTGTTACGTTTTATTTAGGTTTATTAATTTTGCGTATTTGCATTTATTTACTTTATTGCATTTTCGTTTATTTATATGAGAGCGGAAGTGCAAGAAAACAATTCTTAAGAAAAAGTCTGGTTTTAATAATTTGTTACGTTTTATTTAGGTTTATTAATTTTGCGTATTTGCATTTATTTACTTTATTGCATTTTCGTTTATTTATATGGGAACGGAAGTGCAAGAAAACAATTCTTAAGAAAAAGTCTGGTTTTAATAATTTGTTACGTTTTATTTAGGTTTATTAATTTTGCGTTGTTGCATTTATTTACTTTATTGCATTTTCGTTTATTTATATGGGAACGAAAATGCAAGAAAACAATTCTTAAGAAAAAGTCTGGTTTTAATAATTTGTTACGTTTTATTTAGGTTTATTAATTTTGCGTTGTTGCATTTATATACTTTATTGCATTTTCGTTTATTTATATGGGAACGGAAGTGCAAGAAAACAATTCTTAAGAAAAAGTCTGGTTTTAATAATTTGTTACGTTTTATTTAGGTTTATTAATTTTGCGTAGTTGCATTTATTTACTTTATTGCATTTTCGTTTATTTATATGGGAACGGAAGTGCAAGAAAACAATTCTTAAGAAAAAGTCGGGTTTTAATAATTTTTACGTCTTATTTAGGTTTATCAATTTTGCGTAGTTGCATTTATTTACTTTATTGCATTTTCGTTTATTTATATGGGAACGGAAGTGCAAGAAAACAATTCTTAAGAAAAAGTCGGGTTTTAATAATTTTTACGTCTTATTTAGGTTTATCAATTTTGCGTAGTTGCATTTATTTACTTTATTGCATTTTCGTTTATTTATACGGGAACGAGAGTGCAAGAAAACAATTCTTAAGAAAAAGTCTGGTTTTAAGAATTTGTTACGTTTTATTTAGGTTTATTAATTTTGCGTAGTTGAATTTATTTACTTTATTGAATTTTCGTTCATTTATATATAACGGAAATGCAAGAAAACAATTCTTAAGAAAAAGTCTGGTTTTAATAATTTGTTACGTTTTATTTAGGTTTATTAATTTTGCGTTGTTGCATTTATTTACTTTATTGCATTTTCGTTTATTTATATGGGAACGGAAGTGCAAGAAAACAATTCTTAAGAAAAAGTCTGGTTTTAATAATTTGTTACCTTTTATTTAGGTTTATTAATTTTGCATAGTTGCATTTGTTTACTTTATGGCATTTTCGTTTATTTATATGGGAACGGAAATGCAAGAAAAAGTCGGGTTTTAATAATTTGTTACGTTTTATTTAGGTTTATTAATTTTGCGTTGTTGCATTTATTTACTTTATTGCATTTTCGTTTATTTATATGGGAACGGAAGTGCAATTAAACAATTCTTAAGAAAAAGTCTGGTTTTAATAATTTGTTACGTTTTATTTAGGTTTATTAATTTTGCGTAGTTGCATTTATTTACTTTATTGCATTTTCGTTTCTTTATATGGGAACGGAAGTGCAAGAAAACAATTCTTAAGAAAAAGTCTGGTTTTAATAATTTGTTACGTTTTATTTAGGTTTATTAATTTTGCGTAGTTAAATTTATTTACTTTATTGCATTTTCGTTTATTTATATAGGAATGGAAATGCAAGAAAACAATGCGTAAGAAAAAGTCTGGTTTTAATAATTTGTTACGTTTTATTTAGGTTTATTAATTTTGCGTATTTGCATTTATTTACTTTATTGCATTTTCGTTTATTTATATGGGAACGGAAGTGCAAGAAAACAATTCTTAAGAAAAATTCTGGTTTTAATAATTTGTTTCGTTTTATTTAGGTTTATTAATTTTGCGTATTTGTATTTATTTACTTTATTGCATTTTCGTTTATTTATATGGAAACGGAAGTGCAAGAAAACAATTCTTAAGAAAAAGTCTGGTTTTAATAATTTGTTTCGTTTTATTTAGGTTTATTAATTTTGCGTAGTTGAATTTATTTACTTTATTGCATTTTCGTTTATTTATATAGGAACGGAAATGCAAGAAAACAATTCTAAAGCAAAAGTGTGGTTTTAATAATTTGTTACGTTTTATTTAGGTTTATTAATTTTGCGTAGTTGAATTTATTTACTTTATTGCATTTTCGTTTATTTATATAGGAATGGAAATGCAAGAAAACAATTCAAAAGAAAAAGTGTGGTTTTAATAATTTGTTGCGTTTTATTTAGGTTTATTAATTTTGCGTAGTTGCATTTATTTACTTTATTGTATTTTCATTTATTTATATGGGAACGGAAATGCAAGAAAACAATTCTTAAGAATAAGTCTGGTTTTAATAATTTGTTACGTTTTATTTAGGTTTATTAATTTTGCGTATTTGCATTTATTTACTTTATTGCATTTTCGTTTATTTATATGAGAACGGAAGTGCAAGAAAACAATTCTTAAGAAAAAGTCTGGTTTTAATAATTTGTTACGTTTTATTTAGGTTTATTAATTTTGCGTATTTGCATTTATTTACTTTATTGCATTTTCATTTATTTATATGGGAACGGAAATGCAAGAAAACAATTCTTAAGAATAAGTCTGGTTTTAATAATTTGTTACGTTTATTTACTTTATTGCATTTATTTACTTTATTGCATTTTCGTTTATTCATATGGGAACGGAAGTGCAAGAAAACAATTCTTAAGAAGAAGGTTGGTTTTAATAATTTTTTACGTTTTATTTAGGTTTATTAATTTTGCGTATTTGCATTTATTTACTTTATTGCACTTTCGTTTATTTATATGGGAACGGAAATGCAGGAAACCAATTCTTAAGAAAAAGTCTGGTTTTAATAATTTGTTACGTTTTATTTAGGTTTATTAATTTTGCGTATTTGCATTTATTTACTTTATTGCATTTTCGTTTATTTATAATGGAACGGAAATGCAAGAAAATAATTCTTAAGAAAAAGTCTGGTTTTAATAATTTGTTACGTTTATTTACTTTATTGCATTCTCGTTTATTTATATGGGAACGGAAGTGCAAGAAAACAATTCTCAAGAAGAAGGTTGGTTTTAATAATTTTTTACGTTTTATTTAGGTTTATTAATTTTGCGTATTTGCATTTATTTACTTTATTGCATTTTCGTTTATTTATATGGGAACGGAAGTGCAAGAAAACAATTCTTAAGAAAAAGTCTGGTTTTAATAATTTGTTACGTTTTATTTAGGTTTATTAATTTTGCGTATTTGCATTTATTTACTTTATTGCATTTTCGTTTATTTATATGGGAACGGAAGTGCAAGAAAACAATTCTTAAGAAAAAGTCTGGTTTTAATAATTTGTTACGTTTTATTTAGGTTTATTAATTTTGCGTATTTGCATTTATTTACTTTATTGCATTTTCATTTATTTATATGGGAACGGAAATGCAAGAAAACAATTCTTAAGAATAAGTCTGGTTTTAATAATTTGTTACGTTTTATTTAGGTTTATTAATTTTGCGTATTTGCATTTATTTACTTTATTGCATTTTCATTTATTTATATGGGAACGGAAATGCAAGAAAACAATTCTTAAGAATAAGTCTGGTTTTAATAATTTGTTACGTTTATTTACTTTATTGCATTTATTTACTTTATTGCATTTTCGTTTATTTATATGGGAACGGAAGTGCAAGAAAACAATTCTTAAGAAAAATTCTGGTTTTAATAATTTGTTTCGTTTTATTTAGGTTTATTAATTTTGCGTATTTGTATTTATTTACTTTATTGCATTTTCGTTTATTTATATGGAAACGGAAGTGCAAGAAAACAATTCTTAAGAAAAAGTCTGGTTTTAATAATTTGTTTCGTTTTATTTAGGTTTATTAATTTTGCGTAGTTGCATTTATTTACTTTATTGTATTTTCATTTATTTATATGGGAACGGAAATGCAAGAAAACAATTCTTAAGAATAAGTCTGGTTTTAATAATTTGTTACGTTTTATTTACGTTTATTAATTTTGCGTATTTGCATTTATTTACTTTATTGCATTTTCGTTTATTTATATGAGAACGGAAGTGCAAGAAAACAATTCTTAAGAAAAAGTCTGGTTTTAATAATTTGTTACGTTTTATTTAGGTTTATTAATTTTGCGTAGTTAAATTTATTTACTTTATTGCATTTTCGTTTATTTATATAGGAATGGAAATGCAAGAAAACAATGCGTAAGAAAAAGTCTGGTTTTAATAATTTGTTACGTTTTATTTAGGTTTATTAATTTTGCGTAGTTAAATTTATTTACTTTATTGCATTTTCGTTTATTTATATAGGAATGGAAATGCAAGAAAACAATGCGTAAGAAAAAGTCTGGTTTTAATAATTTGTTACGTTTTATTTAGGTTTATTAATTTTGCGTATTTGCATTTATTTACTTTATTGCATTTTCGTTTATTTATATGGGAACGGAAGTGCAAGAAAACAATTCTTAAGAAAAATTCTGGTTTTAATAATTTGTTTCGTTTTATTTAGGTTTATTAATTTTGCGTATTTGTATTTATTTACTTTATTGCATTTTCGTTTATTTATATGGAAACGGAAGTGCAAGAAAACAATTCTTAAGAAAAAGTCTGGTTTTAATAATTTGTTTCGTTTTATTTAGGTTTATTAATTTTGCGTAGTTGCATTTATTTACTTTATTGTATTTTCATTTATTTATATGGGAACGGAAATGCAAGAAAACAATTCTTAAGAATAAGTCTGGTTTTAATAATTTGTTACGTTTTATTTAGGTTTATTAATTTTGCGTATTTGCATTTATTTACTTTATTGCATTTTCGTTTATTTATATGAGAACGGAAGTGCAAGAAAACAATTCTTAAGAAAAAGTCTGGTTTTAATAATTTGTTACGTTTTATTTAGGTTTATTAATTTTGCGTATTTGCATTTATTTACTTTATTGCATTTTCATTTATTTATATGGGAACGGAAATGCAAGAAAACAATTCTTAAGAATAAGTCTGGTTTTAATAATTTGTTACGTTTATTTACTTTATTGCATTTATTTACTTTATTGCATTTTCGTTTATTTATATGGGAACGGAAGTGCAAGAAAACAATTCTTAAGAAGAAGGTTGGTTTTAATAATTTTTTACGTTTTATTTAGGTTTATTAATTTTGCGTATTTGCATTTATTTACTTTATTGCACTTTCGTTTATTTATATGGGAACGGAAATGCAGGAAACCAATTCTTAAGAAAAAGTCTGGTTTTAATAATTTGTTACGTTTTATTTAGGTTTATTAATTTTGCGTATTTGCATTTATTTACTTTATTGCATTTTCGTTTATTTATAATGGAACGGAAATGCAAGAAAATAATTCTTAAGAAAAAGTCTGGTTTTAATAATTTGTTACGTTTATTTACTTTATTGCATTCTCGTTTATTTATATGGGAACGGAAGTGCAAGAAAACAATTCTCAAGAAGAAGGTTGGTTTTAATAATTTTTTACGTTTTATTTAGGTTTATTAATTTTGCGTATTTGCATTTATTTACTTTATTGCATTTTCGTTTATTTATATGGGAACGGAAGTGCAAGAAAACAATTCTTAAGAAAAAGTCTGGTTTTAATAATTTGTTACGTTTTATTTAGGTTTATTAATTTTGCGTATTTGCATTTATTTACTTTATTGCATTTTCATTTATTTATATGGGAACGGAAATGCAAGAAAACAATTCTTAAGAATAAGTCTGGTTTTAATAATTTGTTACGTTTTATTTAGGTTTATTAATTTTGCGTAGTTAAATTTATTTACTTTATTGCATTTTCGTTTATTTATATAGGAATGGAAATGCAAGAAAACAATGCTTAAGAAAAAGTCTGGTTTTAATAATTTGTTACGTTTTATTTAGGTTTATTAATTTTGCGTATTTGCATTTATTTACTTTATTGCATTTTCGTTTATTTATATGGGAACGGAAGTGCAAGAAAACAATTCTTAAGAAAAATTCTGGTTTTAATAATTTGTTTCGTTTTATTTAGGTTTACTAATTTTGCGTATTTGTATTTATTTACTTTATTGCATTTTCGTTTATTTATATGGAAACGGAAGTGCAAGAAAACAATTCTAAAGAAAAAGTGTGGTTTTAATAATTTGTTACGTTTTATTTAGGTTTATTAATTTTGCGTAGTTGAATTTATTTACTTTATTGCATTTTCGTTTATTTATATAGGAATGGAAATGCAAGAAAACAATTCAAAAGAAAAAGTGTGGTTTTAATAATTTGTTGCGTTTTATTTAGGTTTATTAATTTTGCGTAGTTGCATTTATTTACTTTATTGTATTTTCATTTATTTATATGGGAACGGAAATGCAAGAAAACAATTCTTAAGAATAAGTCTGGTTTTAATAATTTGTTACGTTTTATTTAGGTTTATTAATTTTGCGTATTTGCATTTATTTACTTTATTGCATTTTCGTTTATTTATATGAGAGCGGAAGTGCAAGAAAACAATTCTTAAGAAAAAGTCTGGTTTTAATAATTTGTTACGTTTTATTTAGGTTTATTAATTTTGCGTATTTGCATTTATTTACTTTATTGCATTTTCGTTTATTTATATGGGAACGGAAGTGCAAGAAAACAATTCTTAAGAAAAAGTCTGGTTTTAATAATTTGTTACGTTTTATTTAGGTTTATTAATTTTGCGTTGTTGCATTTATTTACTTTATTGCATTTTCGTTTATTTATATGGGAACGAAAATGCAAGAAAACAATTCTTAAGAAAAAGTCTGGTTTTAATAATTTGTTACGTTTTATTTAGGTTTATTAATTTTGCGTTGTTGCATTTATATACTTTATTGCATTTTCGTTTATTTATATGGGAACGGAAGTGCAAGAAAACAATTCTTAAGAAAAAGTCTGGTTTTAATAATTTGTTACGTTTTATTTAGGTTTATTAATTTTGCGTAGTTGCATTTATTTACTTTATTGCATTTTCGTTTATTTATATGGGAACGGAAGTGCAAGAAAACAATTCTTAAGAAAAAGTCGGGTTTTAATAATTTTTACGTCTTATTTAGGTTTATCAATTTTGCGTAGTTGCATTTATTTACTTTATTGCATTTTCGTTTATTTATATGGGAACGGAAGTGCAAGAAAACAATTCTTAAGAAAAAGTCGGGTTTTAATAATTTTTACGTCTTATTTAGGTTTATCAATTTTGCGTAGTTGCATTTATTTACTTTATTGCATTTTCGTTTATTTATACGGGAACGAGAGTGCAAGAAAACAATTCTTAAGAAAAAGTCTGGTTTTAAGAATTTGTTACGTTTTATTTAGGTTTATTAATTTTGCGTAGTTGAATTTATTTACTTTATTGAATTTTCGTTCATTTATATATAACGGAAATGCAAGAAAACAATTCTTAAGAAAAAGTCTGGTTTTAATAATTTGTTACGTTTTATTTAGGTTTATTAATTTTGCGTTGTTGCATTTATTTACTTTATTGCATTTTCGTTTATTTATATGGGAACGGAAGTGCAAGAAAACAATTCTTAAGAAAAAGTCTGGTTTTAATAATTTGTTACCTTTTATTTAGGTTTATTAATTTTGCATAGTTGCATTTGTTTACTTTATGGCATTTTCGTTTATTTATATGGGAACGGAAATGCAAGAAAAAGTCGGGTTTTAATAATTTGTTACGTTTTATTTAGGTTTATTAATTTTGCGTTGTTGCATTTATTTACTTTATTGCATTTTCGTTTATTTATATGGGAACGGAAGTGCAATTAAACAATTCTTAAGAAAAAGTCTGGTTTTAATAATTTGTTACGTTTTATTTAGGTTTATTAATTTTGCGTAGTTGCATTTATTTACTTTATTGCATTTTCGTTTCTTTATATGGGAACGGAAGTGCAAGAAAACAATTCTTAAGAAAAAGTCTGGTTTTAATAATTTGTTACGTTTTATTTAGGTTTATTAATTTTGCGTAGTTAAATTTATTTACTTTATTGCATTTTCGTTTATTTATATAGGAATGGAAATGCAAGAAAACAATGCGTAAGAAAAAGTCTGGTTTTAATAATTTGTTACGTTTTATTTAGGTTTATTAATTTTGCGTATTTGCATTTATTTACTTTATTGCATTTTCGTTTATTTATATGGGAACGGAAGTGCAAGAAAACAATTCTTAAGAAAAATTCTGGTTTTAATAATTTGTTTCGTTTTATTTAGGTTTATTAATTTTGCGTATTTGTATTTATTTACTTTATTGCATTTTCGTTTATTTATATGGAAACGGAAGTGCAAGAAAACAATTCTTAAGAAAAAGTCTGGTTTTAATAATTTGTTTCGTTTTATTTAGGTTTATTAATTTTGCGTAGTTGAATTTATTTACTTTATTGCATTTTCGTTTATTTATATAGGAACGGAAATGCAAGAAAACAATTCTAAAGCAAAAGTGTGGTTTTAATAATTTGTTACGTTTTATTTAGGTTTATTAATTTTGCGTAGTTGAATTTATTTACTTTATTGCATTTTCGTTTATTTATATAGGAATGGAAATGCAAGAAAACAATTCAAAAGAAAAAGTGTGGTTTTAATAATTTGTTGCGTTTTATTTAGGTTTATTAATTTTGCGTAGTTGCATTTATTTACTTTATTGTATTTTCATTTATTTATATGGGAACGGAAATGCAAGAAAACAATTCTTAAGAATAAGTCTGGTTTTAATAATTTGTTACGTTTTATTTAGGTTTATTAATTTTGCGTATTTGCATTTATTTACTTTATTGCATTTTCGTTTATTTATATGAGAACGGAAGTGCAAGAAAACAATTCTTAAGAAAAAGTCTGGTTTTAATAATTTGTTACGTTTTATTTAGGTTTATTAATTTTGCGTATTTGCATTTATTTACTTTATTGCATTTTCATTTATTTATATGGGAACGGAAATGCAAGAAAACAATTCTTAAGAATAAGTCTGGTTTTAATAATTTGTTACGTTTATTTACTTTATTGCATTTATTTACTTTATTGCATTTTCGTTTATTCATATGGGAACGGAAGTGCAAGAAAACAATTCTTAAGAAGAAGGTTGGTTTTAATAATTTTTTACGTTTTATTTAGGTTTATTAATTTTGCGTATTTGCATTTATTTACTTTATTGCACTTTCGTTTATTTATATGGGAACGGAAATGCAGGAAACCAATTCTTAAGAAAAAGTCTGGTTTTAATAATTTGTTACGTTTTATTTAGGTTTATTAATTTTGCGTATTTGCATTTATTTACTTTATTGCATTTTCGTTTATTTATAATGGAACGGAAATGCAAGAAAATAATTCTTAAGAAAAAGTCTGGTTTTAATAATTTGTTACGTTTATTTACTTTATTGCATTCTCGTTTATTTATATGGGAACGGAAGTGCAAGAAAACAATTCTCAAGAAGAAGGTTGGTTTTAATAATTTTTTACGTTTTATTTAGGTTTATTAATTTTGCGTATTTGCATTTATTTACTTTATTGCATTTTCGTTTATTTATATGGGAACGGAAGTGCAAGAAAACAATTCTTAAGAAAAAGTCTGGTTTTAATAATTTGTTACGTTTTATTTAGGTTTATTAATTTTGCGTATTTGCATTTATTTACTTTATTGCATTTTCATTTATTTATATGGGAACGGAAATGCAAGAAAACAATTCTTAAGAATAAGTCTGGTTTTAATAATTTGTTACGTTTTATTTAGGTTTATTAATTTTGCATATTTGCATTTATTTACTTTATTGCATTTTCGTTTATTTATATGGGAACGGAAGTGCAAGAAAACAATTCTTAAGAAGAAGTCTGGTTTTAATAATTTGTTTCGTTTTATTTAGGTTTATTAATTTTGCGTATTTGCATTTATTTACTTTATTGCATTTTCGTTTATTTATAGTGGAACGAAAATGCAAGAAAACAATTCTTAAGAAAAAGTCTGGTTTTAATAATTTGTTACGTTTTATTTAGGTTTATTAATTTTGCGTAGTTGCATTTATTTACTTTATTGCATTTTCGTTTATTTATATGGGGAAGGAAATGCAAGTTAACAAATACTACCTTAGATTATGTTATTGATATGATATTTTAGGGGAGTGATGGGAGATATTATAACAATGAATCGCCTAGGAGTTAAAATCTTCTTATAAATTGGGCTATTTTACCAAACATTTGCATCGTGATAGCTACCTGGGTAACCAATAAAAACGTCCGGGAAACGAATTTTACAGTCGCATATTACCTATAGACAAGATAATTTATTTATTATAATATTGTATTGAATACTACATACAGAAAAATTTATCGAATAAAATCCTTTCCTGTTGTAATAACTTATTGCGTCTACTTTAGGTTTTGATATTTTCAGGTGTGAGCCGTGGAAACACCCAAGTCCTTATACAGTATGACCCAAATGAGACCTAGTGATGTGAAACACAAATAACTTTTTTATTTTTTAACATTATTTATTTTTTCTTTTTGAACTCTTGGAAATTTAAAATGAATATGTACAGTCCACAACAACGCATTAAAATTATGGATTATTATTATTCTTCTCAACGATCAATTGTTCTGACGCAGCGAAGTTATAGCCGTTTTTTTAACGATCAGCGCCCACATCTTCCATTATTACAAGTTTAGTTCGTCGTTTTGAGAAACTGGGTTCATTTGCCGACCGTCCAGGAAGAGGTGCTCATCGAAATATTCGTACTGAAGACAACATAGAAGCTGTGCCGCAGACTGTTGCAAATGATCCATCTGCATCAACTTGTCGCCGTTCCGATCAATTGGGTATGCCCAGAGCAACATTACAGAGAATTTTAAAGTTGGATCTTAAGATGTATCCATACAAAGTTCAAATTGTGCAACAGTTTCTACCGCAGGACCCCCAACTACGACAACAATACGCTATTCGCTTTGCACAAATAGCCACACAAAATGTTTTTTTTAATTATCTTTTGATGACGGATGAAGCGCATTTCCATTTAAGTGGTTATGTGAATAAACAAAACTGTAGGTTGTGGGGCACCGAAAATCCAAGCATCAGTCACACCCAATCAGATGCACTGTTTGGTGCGGTGTTATGGCCACAAAAAGCATCGGCCCATATTTCTTTGAGAATGACGATGAAACGCCAGAAACGGTCTCCGGAGCTTCTTACAGAACAATTCGCCAACTTTTTGCGGCCAATGGTGGAGCAACATCCTAATTTGTGGTTCCAACAAGATGGAGCATACTGCTAGGCAAACTATGGACATGCTGCGTGAAATTTTTGGTGTACGCATAATTTCAAAAAATTCAGATTGCCCCTAGCCTCCTCGTTCACGAGATTTAACGGCGCCCGATTTTTTTATGGGGTTATTTAAAAGGCAAAGTGTATGTTAACAAACCACAGACACTTGGACAGCTCAAGCAGAATATTCGAAACGAAATACGGCGCCTGCAACCAGAAACATTACGCCGTGTAATGCAAAATGCGCTAAAAAAGAGCCAATGCCTGTATCGAGCAAAATGGTGGTCATTTGCCTTATCTCATATTTCACACATAGTCACGTTAAATTTCCATAAAATGTATTTAACATATAAAAATAAATCGTTTAAAAAAACCTTTATTACAAGAGTTATACGTGTTTAACAGCTATAGTATCCCCTAATAAAATAATTATCTGATCACATTAATATACTTTATAGTTTCGTTTCGTAATTTTATAAATATGTTTGTCCCCAATAATGTTCACAAACATACATGCATAAATACTTTTAATATTTCAATTTCCAAGAATACTTGACTTTCCAAACCAAGTTAATGAACTCTTAAAATAAAGAAATTACGAAACGATACTTAAGAATTGATTATTACAAAAACAAGTAAAATGTATAAGTAAGCGTTTACAATTTTGTATATTAATATTAAGAAATTGTAAAACAAAATTATGCATATTCTTTGAGTCAAATAAAGAGGTTGTTAAAAATCAAAACAAATAATTGTTTTTTTGGACACTGAAAAACCTTAAAATAAATTTTTAACATCACTAGGTCTCTTTGGCCCATCCTGTAGAAAGAGGTTCTCTCTAGCGTTTTGAAAACTTTCCATAAGAATTTGTTGCTGCGATATAGATGGCCGGGATATTTTCTTTTTCAACCGACAAATACGTTTGATTGTTTTATTTTGTGGGCAGTACCCTTTCCAACATTAAAACGATCACTGATCAGGCGAAACGTTACACCATTATTACTAAGCTTCCATAGCGTCATGTACATGCATTGTTCCAAATTATATGGCAATCGGCCTCTTTTCAAAGTAGTCCAGAATGGTTTAAGAGCTGACAGCAAAGCCTAAAAGCAAAAATGGAAGTTTTTCATGTTTAGGAATAATTTCAATACGTACATACCTGAAACGTTGCACGGCTCATTCGAAAATGAGAAAAGAATATATCATTCGGATATCCTTTTATTATTTTAATATATTCTTGTACTTTTGGAATTTGTCTATTTTTGCAACAAATATTTTTTAACAAAAAATTTATTTTTTTCCATTTCAAGCCAGAATGTAAACTAATTAATAATTTATCCATTTTTAATATTCTTCATTTGAAAATGTAAGCAAAACTGAAAATCATTTCTTTAAGCATAAAATGCGCATCAGCATCAGCTGATTAGCGTCGGCATCGCAAACTAATCACTCATGCTCATCAGATGCAGTGTTATAATGTCTCCCATTACTCCCTCAACACGAGTTAATGTAATATAAACATATATATATACTTAAATGAATACACACATTTACCTACTTTATTTTAAACCAATTCCAAGAATTGTTTAAGCATTTATTTAGTTCAGTTACACTAAATAAGTGCAACTTTAAATACAGACAAACTTATTAGGAATTGTTTTGCAATAAAACATTCCTTTACCTTTCTTTATTTCTCGGACTTATTTTTCAACAATTAATATTATTAATCAATTTATTTAGTTCATTCACATTTTAATTTACCTACCTTATTTAAAAGCAATTCCAAGAACTGTTTATGCATTTATTTAGTTCATCCACACTAAATAAATGCAACTCCAAACACAGACAAATTTATTAAGAATTGTTTTGCATTAAAACATTCCCTCACCTTTCTTTACTAATTTCTCGGAATTGTTTTTCAACAATTAATATTATTAATAATCGATATTTTAATTATAAGAAAAATTGTAAAACTAAGTATAAAAAGAAGTGTCAGAAGAAAAATAACGAGAGTTGGATTTTGATTTCGAAAAAGTGAAAGTGCTTGTGTTTTTTTAGACTTATATTTTTAAGCTTGTTTTTATGCAGCTCAGTGATGCATTTCCGAACAGGCCCAATATGTAGTACATAGTATATAAAAACAAACATGCATATTAAAACTAAGAACATTTATATTGATACAACAACAAAAGAAAACAATAAAAATACCTACAATAAAACAAACCAAAATAAAAATTGTTCTACTCTTGAAACGTATAAAGCTAAAAACAAAATGAAATAATAATAATAAATAATAAAAACTGAAACTACTACAACAACAAATAAAACAGCTACATGGTAAGGAGAAACGTGCATATCAAAAGGAGAATGCAAAAGCCAAATAAAAACAAGCAAACGTAAGATGTTCAATTTTAACACAACAACTACGACATTATTATCGCCACAACAACTACAGTCAGCGTAAAAATAATAAGTACATAGGATTGTAGTATGTATTATTGTAATATTTTACACACTAAATTTATATACATTTTTTCTTAAATATTTTTTCAATTTTTCAAATTTATACCTAAATATATTATATATTATATTTAATTAATAATTGTTACTTAAAAATATCTTACACATCTAAAGTATCAATATTAATAAAGTGAAAAATACTTTCACTACCTACTTAAAATATATTAACTTTGTACTATGGTATAATAAAAACTTATATTCCTAATTCTTATTAAAAAGTGTAATAAATTAGTAATAATTTCCATAACAAATCCACTGTAAGATATCAAATGCAAAATACACTGGAAAAAATCATGATAAAAAACATACATATAAAATCTGTTTTCATTGCTAACATGTCTAATACGCACTAAATGTCCAATTTTGACCAAAATACGTTTAGGGATTTACTTAACAAGTTTTATAATATAAAAAAGTGAATATTACAAAATCGCCCCGTAACAACAAATCAGTCAAAAATATTTTTTTATACTTATATTTCATTTTATTGAATCTTTCTGCTAAAAGAAATTCACAATAAGTGTTCAAATCTTATTTCTAAATTATTATTTACTAGTTATTACCAATGTAATAACTAATTTTTTGTGTTCAAATCATAAAAATCTATCTTCTATTGTGTAGAGAGAGCCGCCTCGCCAGGCTCAATGTGTCAGTTCTTTTTAGTCTCTGGTGGCCGTCAAATTGCAATAAATTGCGTGCCAGGGTGTTGACTTTGAGATCCCTGTGTATGTTTTCATTTCTTATGTACCAGGGGGCACATACGATATGACGTAAAAGCCTAGACTGTCTTCTCTGTAACTTCTGGATGTTTGATTCACAGGTAGTCCCGCACAGGTGAATACCATGTGACCATATTGGCTTTATAACGGATTTGTATAAAAGGACTTTATACTCCAAAGCCAAAGTTGAGTTAGGACTTATTAGCCAATGCAGTTGATTTGTTAGAAGCTTTATGGACGTTATTTTTGCCTCAATTTGTCGGGACCAAGTTAGGCGCCGATCTAGGTGGATACCTAAATATTTAACGTGCGTATCTGCTGGAACCGTGGTATTAGTTATTGTGATTGGTCGACAATTTTGCCTTCTAAGGGAAAACGTTACATGAGCACATTTTGATGGATTTACCTTTATTCTCCACTGTCTTAGCCAGTCTTCTAGCTTATGAATATGGGATTGCAGCTTTTCAGATGCATCCTTTGGATCATTACTGATCCTTATAATTGCTCGAAAACCAAACTGTTTTGTTCATTTAGAAAAGGAGTTACACTCGAGACGAATAAATTTTCAAATATCTTTGACAAAACTGACAGTAGGCTAATAGGCCTGTAGGATGTAATCTGGCTTGAGTCCTTTTGTGGTTTCGGGATCATAACAATTTCAGACATCTTCCAAGAGCATGGGAAGAATGCTGCAACATGGCATTAAATATGTAAAGTAAAGTTCTCACAGCTGAATTAGGTAAATTTTTTATCATTGAACCTGTAATACGATCAGGTCGGGGTGATTTCCTCATATGCATATTTGTAAATGTCGATTTTGATGATCATTTACGATGTCACTAATAATTGGAATAGTGGAATTACTTATATCATGTGGTGCGAAAACCTTCTCTAAGTGATTTGCGAACGCATTTGCCTTTACACTTGAGTATTTAGCCCAAGTACGGTCTTCAAATCTTAGTGGGGATTCGATAGCAATAGGATATTGTAAGTGCCTTACAGCTTTCCACAGGTTATAATCCGTGTTTTTCTTTGGATGCAAGTTTTTTAAAAAGTTGTCGATAGCGAATTCGTGTTTCTGTCTCAATTTACTGCGTAAGTTTTTTTGGCATAAGTTCATTTGGATTTTTATGTATGGAGAACGACTATTTTGCCATTGTCGTCTTAGCCTTCTTTTCTCAATGACGAGCATCTGAATATCTGCCGTTGCCTGGCTAATGGCTTTGTTGGCGTTGCAGCTATGGTTACGGCAGTTACGACGTCTGTAAAATTATCTACAGTACTGTAATGCCGGTAAGCGAAAACAGATTTTCTGTACTTGCTACAGCGGATGATGAAGCTGAACCCGCTGTCAGGGAACAAAAACCTCCCCCGATTTACTTGCGCGAACAAACATCTAACGAAATTGTTAACATGTTGTCTTAGCTTGTAGGTAAGGGAAGCTTTTATGTAGCTTCTATACGAAGAGGTCAAATTCAAGAATCAAAGGTCCAAGCGCATACAGAGAAGAATCGCAAATCGCCTAATCGCAAGTCGCCTCGATGCAGATAATAAGAGCTATTATACGTATCAACTCAAAAGTGCTAAAGGTTTGATTGTCATTGTAAAGGGCATTGACAGTTCTGTTCCCACTGATGAAATAAAAAGTGCCATAAAGGTGGAAGGCTATGTCGTAAAGTCAGTGCACAATATTCTAAATAAGAACAAAGTTCCCCAACCTATGCATCGTGTTGAAATCGTATTTAAAGCATCGCAACTTAAATCAAAAAACTCGGTTCATCCAATATATAATTTGCGCTACCTTTTGAACAGAAGAATAACGGTGGAAGAGCCTCTAAACCGTAGCGGTCCCCGTCAGTGTACTAATTGTCAGGAATTCGGACACACGAAAACCTACTGCAACCATCCGTATGCGTTGTTTGCGGTGATGCGCACCGGACTTTGGAATGCACTTCTTCCAAAACAGACCCCAAGGTAAAAAAATGCAGCAACTGTGGTGAAAACCACACAGCAAATTACAGGGGCTGCAAAGTCTTTCAACATGTAAAAAATAATTCGAAAGTCGTACGCAAACCTGATTATGAGCAATATAAAGCTTCCCAATTTCCTCGGCTTCATGCTGGTTCTGTTGCTAGTAAACAAGCTACACAGCCACACACTAAGCCAAACTTTTCATATGCCCAAACATTGAGAAATGATTTACCTAATGCGAACGCCAAAAGTTCTAATGCGCATAAACATTCATATGCCCACATCTTAAAAGAGGGTGCTCAGATACCCCTCACTACCAATTCGAGCTCAATCGATAATTTAATCCAAACAATGAATAATTTCATGACAACTATGCAGGGTATGTTTCAGGAAATGATGCGAACCCAAAACATGCTTTTGCAAGTTCTGCTGAGCAAAAAATGAACCAGTTAAAAATATGCTTCTGGAACGCTAACGGGCTATCCCAATATAAATATGAAGTAGAACACTTCCTGCTAGCACATGATATAGACATACTATTAGTCTCTGAAACACACTTCACTATAAAAAACTGCTTTAGAATTGATGGGTTTTTTATATATGACACAAAACACCCAAGCGAAAGGGCATGTGGTGGGACTGCCATTATAGTCCGAAAAAACATAAGGCATTTTCCATTGCCTGAATTCAACGAAGACTTTTTGCAAGCCAGGACTATAAATCTTACTGATTTTAAAATTGTACTCTCGTCAGTGTATTGCCCGCCTAGGCATAAAATCGAACACCATAAATTTGCCAGGTTCTTTGCTACGCTAGGACAAAAATTTATTGCCGCTGGTGATTACAATGCAAAGCACACATATTGGGGATCCAGACTCCTTAGTCCTAGAGGTAGGCAGTTGTATTATACAGTTGAAACAAACAAGCTTGACGTCGTATCTGCCGGTAAACCCACCTATTGGCCCACAGACTTTAATAAGTTGCCAGACCTTATTGATTTTGCTATAGTAAAAAACATCAAACGCGATCAACTCTTAGTTAATTCATCCTATGACCTATCTTCTGATCATTCACCTACAATTGTTATTTTACACGACAGTTTTGTCACTGCACCTAAAACCCTTAGTTTCTACCCGAACAGAAACACGAATTGGTTAAAATATAAAATGTATGTGAGCTCTCACTTACCTTTGAACATCCCACTGAGAAATCCAGCTGATATTCAAGCAGCTGTAGACCATTTTACAGACGTCGTGACTGCCGCAGCCATAGCTGCAACGCCAACAAAGCCATCAGCTAAAATAATATCGTACCAGCAGATATTCAGATGCTCGTCATTGAGAAAAGAAGACTAAGAAGACAATGGCAAAATAGTCGTTCACCACACATAAAAATGCAAATGAACTTATGCTAAAAAAACTTACGGAGTAAATTGAGACAGAAACACCAACTCGCTATCGACAACTTTTTAAAAAACTTGGATCCAATGAAAAACACGGATTATAGTCTGTGGAAAGCTGTAAAGCACTTACAATGTCCTATTGCTTACGAATCCCCACTAAGACTTGAAGACCGTACTTGGGCTAAAAACTCAAGTGAAAAGGCGAATGCGTTCGCAAATCACTTAGAGAAGGTTTTCACACCACATGATATAAGTAATTCCACTATTCCAATTATTAGCGACATCGTGAGTGATCCTATGAAATTTCGGTTGTCTTCTTTAAAATCGACAATTAAAAAAACGGATATGAAGAAATCACCTGGACCTGATCGTATAAGAGGATCAATGATAAGAAACTTACCTGATGCAGCTGTAAGAATTTTACTTTACATATTTAATGCCATGTTGCGTTTCGGCTTCTTCCCATGCGCTTGGAAGATGTCTGAAATTGTTATGATCCCGAAACCTGAAGAGGAGTCAAGCAAGATTACATCTTACAGGCCAATTAGCCTACTGTCAGTTTTGTCAAAAATATTTGCAAAATTATTCGTCTCGAGTGTAACTCCTTTCCTAAATGAACAAAACCGTATCCCAGATCATCAGTTTGGTTTTCGAGCAAGGCATAGTACGATTGAACAGGTCCATAGAATCGTTACCATTATTAGATCGGCTTTTGAAAGAAAGCAATACTGTTCAGCTTTATTTATAGACACTTCCCAAGCATTTGATTAAGTCTGCCATGATGGGCTACTTATTAAAAGAGCTCGGGTTCTTCCTGAAAATACCCATAACCTTATAAAAAGTTATTTGTCCGATAGAACTTTTAAAGTAAGGTCAAAGGATCAGCTTTCGGCGCCTAACTTGGACCCGTCACATTGAGGCAAAAATAACGTCCATAAAGCTTCGAACAAATCAAGTGCATTGGCTAATAAGTCCTAACTCAACTTTGGCTTTGGAATATAAAGTCCTATTATACAAATCCGTTATAAAGCCAATATGGTCATATGGTATTCAGCTGTGGGGTACTGCCTGTGCATCAAACATCCAGAAGTTACAGAAAAGACAGTCTAGGATTTTACGTCATATCGTATGCGCCCCCTGGTACATAAGAAATGAAGACATACATAGGGATCTCAAAGTTCCCAGTATCCACGAAGAAGTTAAAACATACACGTCCAAATACGTGAACAAACTAGTCGCACATCCCAACACTCTAGCACGCAATTTATTGCAATTTGATGGCCACCAGAGACAAAAAGACACATTGAGCCTGGTGAGGCGGCTCTCTCTACACAATAGAAGATAGATTTTTAAGATTTGAATATAAAAAATTAGTTATTACGTTGGTACTAACTAGTAAATAATAATTTAGAAATAAGATTTGAATACTTATTGTGAATTTCTTTTAATAGAAAGATTCAATAAAATAAAATGCAGTAAAAAAAGTCTTACTTTCTCCAAGAATTTTATAATACCCTGATTTTACGAAACCTTTTTTAGTAACTGTTGACGCATCCAAAACTGGTTGTGGAGCAATACTGAGCCAAAATGTACTTGGCAATGATTTGCCTTTTTATTATGCTTCAAAATCGGAACAAAACAAACCAATAATTGAACTTGATCTTTTAGCTATTTATTTCGCAATTACGCATTCTCGCCCATATATCTATGGCACTTTTTTTATAGTTCATCTTTTCAACATTAAAGACCCAAGACAAGAATTCGATTGGAACTGTCTTAATACAATTTCGCTGTTGAATACATTAAAGGCAAGGAAAACGTAGGCGCCGATGCACTTTTGAGAATTTCTATTGAAGAACTTAAAAGATTAACTAAAAATGTGCTCTCAATGACAGCTCGAGCAATATCAAAGAGAACCCATAACAGCACAAGCTATTTGAAATCCATTCCTAAAACGCAATTGAAGCTCTATGACAAGTTTTCGCATGATTTGGATAAAAACGTAGCAAAAATCAAAACAGTGTAGTGTACCTCATATAGGAGCACCCTTTACGACACTCCTTATATGCCCACCCTGTGTAAAAGATTCATGCACTAACATATGCTGACCAAACAAAATATTGAGTGACACACTTCTTGGTGTCGACTAGAAATTGAGTGAGATCCAATTGCAACGTAATGCAATTGGCTAATGCTAATTTATATTGATGTTTCCATGCCGCCGACGGAAACGAATACATTGTTAGAATAAGATAACGTAAGTTAGATAAATTAAGGGATAGATTTCGAATAGTATATAAGATATAATTTTAATAAATAAAAATCGGACTTTATTCAAAACTAAATTGGAATTGTTTAAAGTTCTAACGAACGCCTGTATTTAAGCTGAACCCCTACAGCTGTATCAAAATATATTGGGCTATAGGGCAATCCTCACATACACCACATGGCGATCCTGCCCAACCGACCAGGCACTTCCAAATTTGTCAGTTCTAGATTTCCCAACACTTTGATTACTATGGAAAACGAGATTAACGAAATATGTTCACGCTGGGAGCGATACATAACAGAAGAATATATACCAGAACCACAACCAATATTAGCCCCAATATACAAGCCCACACCATTAACGGCAGGCCCAAAAAGAATTACGATTGAAAAATATCGTAAACGAAATTCATCCAACCAAAGAATACAATAACAAACATTTAAAACAAACAAAAAAATTTCCAATGGTAGGTCCAATTTGGGGAAAACCAATAAAACAGAATCACGACCTAAAAGAAGGTGCTCAGACACCCCTCACCAACAATTCGAGCTCGATCGAGAACTTAATACAGACAATGAATAATTTCATGACAACTATGCAGGGTATGTTTCAGGAAATGATGCGAACCCAAAACATGCTTCTGCAAGTTTTGCTTGGCAAAAAATGAACCAGTTACAAATATGCTTCTGGAAAGCTAACGGGCTCTCCCAACATAAATATGAAGTAGAACACTGCTAGCACATGATATAGACATACTATTAGTCTCTGAAACTCACTTTACTATAAAAATATATATGACACCAAGCACCCAAGCGAAAGGGCATTTGGTGTGACTGCCATTATAGTCCGAAAAAACGTAAGGCATTTTCCTTTGCCTGAATTCAGGGAGGACTTTTTGCAAGCCACGAATATAAATCTTACAGATTTTAAAATTGTAGTCTCTTCAGTGTATTGCCCGCCTAGGCATAAAATCAAACACCATGAATTTGCCAGGTTCTTTGCTATGCTAGGACAAAAATTTATTGTAGCTGGCGATTACAATGCAAAGCACACATATTGGGGATCCAGACTCCTTAGTCCTAGATGTAGGCAGTTCTATTATACATTTCAAGCAAACAAGCTGGACGTCATATCTGGCGGTAAACCGACCTATTGGCCCACAGACTTTAATAAGTTGCCAGACCTTATTGATTTCGCTATAGCAAAACACATCTAACGCGTTCAGCTGTTATTTATATTTTGATTATATATATTGACCTACAATTGTTATTTTACACGACAGTTTTGTCACTGCATCTGAAGCCCTTAATTTCTAACCAAATAGAAACACGAATTGGTTAAAATATAAAATGTATGTGAGCTCTCATTTATCTTTGAACATCCCACTGATAAATCCAGCTGATATTCAAGCAGCTGTAGACCATTTTACAGACGTCGTGACTGCCGCAGCCATAGCTGCAACGCCAACAAAGCCATCAGCTAAAATAATATCGTACCAGGCAACAGCAGATATTCAGATGCTCGTCATTGAGAAAAGAAGACTAAGAAGACAATGGCCAAATAGTCGTTCTCAACACATAAAAATGCAAATGGACTTATGCCAAAAAAAAAACTTACGCAGTAAATTGAGACAGAAACACGAATTCGCTATCGACAACTTTTTAAAAAACTTGGATCCAATGAAAAACACGGATTATAGTCTGTGGAAAGCTGTAAAGCACCTACAAGGTCCTATTGCTTACGAATCCCCACTAAGACTTGAAGACCGTACTTGGGCTAAAAACTCAAGTGACACATGATATAAGTAATTCCACTATTCCACTTATTAGTGACACCGTGAACGATCCTATGAAATTTCGGTTGTCTTCTTTAAAATCGGCAATTAAAAATATGGATATGAAGAAATCACCTGGACCTGATCATATAACAGGACCAATGATAAAAAACTTACCTAATTCAGCTGTAAGAATTTTGCTTTACATATTTAATGCCATGTTGCGCGCGGCTTCTTCCCATGCTCTTGGAAAAAGTCTAAAATTGTTATGATCCCGAAACCTGGAAAGGACTCAAGCCAGATTACATCCTAGAGGCCTATTAGCCTACTGTCAGTTTTGTCAAAGATATTTGAAAAATTATTCGTCTCGAGTGTAACTCCTTTTCTAAATGAACAAAACGTTATCCCAGATCATCAGTTTGCTTTTCGAGCAAGGAATAGGTACGATTGAACAAGCCCATAGAATCGTTACCATTATTAGATCGGCTTTTGAAAGAAAGCAATACTGTTCAGCTTTATTTATAGACATTTCCCAAGCATTTGATAAAGTCTGCCATGATGGGCTACTTACTAAAATATCTCGGGTTCTACCTGAAAACACCCACAAGCTTATAAAAAGCTATTCGTCCGATAGAACTTTAAAAGTAAGGCCAAAGGACCAGCTTTCAAGATGTGGGAAAATCAGTGCAGGAGTACCTCAAGGTAGTGTGCTAGGGCCGCTATTATATATCATCTATACAGCGGATATGCCGACAAGCCCACATACATATACATCATCCTTTGCAGACGACACTGCAATTATAAGTGTCAGTAATGATCGCAAGGATGCATCTGGAAAACTGCAGTCACATATTCATAAGCTAAAAGACTGGCTAAAACAGTGGAGAATAAAGGTAAATCCATAAAAATGTGCTCATGTAACATTTTCCCTTAGAAGGCAAAATTGTCCACCAATCACAATAACTAATACCACGGTTCCAGCGGAAACGCACGTTAAATATTTAGGTATCCACCTAGATCGGCGCCTAACTTGGTCCCGTCACATTGAGGCAAAAATAACGTCCATAAAGCTTCGAACAAATCAACTGCATTGGCTAATAAGTCCCAACTCAACTTTGGCTTTGGAGTATAAAGTCCTTTTATACAAATCCGTTATAAAGCCAATATGGTATTCAGCTGTGGGGTACTGCGTGTGCATCAATTATCCAGAAGTTACAGAGAAGACAGTCTAGCATTTTACGTTATATCGTATGTGCCCACTGGTACATAAGAAATGAAAACATACATAGGGATCTTAAAGTTCCCACTATCCACGAAGGAGTTAAAACGTACACGTCCAAACACGTGAACAAACTAGTCGCACATCCCAACACTGTAGCACGCAATTTATTGCAATTTGACGGCCACCAGAGGCTAAAAAGAACTGACACATTGAGCCTGGTGAGGCGGCTCTCTCTACACAATAGAAGATAGATTTTTAAGATTTGAATACAAAAAATTAGTTACTACATTGGTAATAACTAGTAAATAATAATTTAGAAATAAGATTTGAATACTTATTGTGAATTTCTTTTAATAGAAAGATTCAATAAAATAAAATAATGTATAAAAAATAAAAATAAAAAAATACATAAACAAACTAGAGGTCCACCCTAACACTCTTGTATGCATACTATTAAAATTTCGCGGGCACCAGAGACATAAAAACACTGACACATTGAGCCTGGCGAGACGGGCCACCAAAACCCAATAATAGATAGTATATGAAGATTTGAATACAATGGGTTATTTATCACATTGGTAATAATTAATAAATAATATTTTAGAGCCACAGTTTTAATACTTAGTGTAATTTTCTTTTATAAAAGTTTAATAATATAAATACAAAGCTTAAGAAAATGTTATTTTCGCGTTTATTGCTGGATTTGTACACGACGTGCAAAGAAATCGACTAGAAACTTAACATGCAAAAAAAGGAGTTGTTAAGGACAGGGAATGTTAAATATGCTGAAATTTTAAATTGAATTTTCAGTTAAATTCTATACCAGTATAACTTGTGTAGAAAAATAAATCTGTAACAAAATATTAACCAATTATTCGCTACATTCTTACTTACAATTGGGTACATTGTTTGTAGCGATGATATATTATATAAGACTGAGCTATCCCAAAAGCCTCGGCGTGAATGTTCCACACGAATCTAAAGAGTATTAAAAATAATTGTTCAATATTAGTATATCAAAACGGAAATTAAAATAGTTGTGTAGATATTTATATGCTATAGTCTTATAATATAATGTCCTTTATTAATAAAATCGAAATTATTGTTCGTTTCTTTCAAAGGGTGGTGTTTTGGTCTCCAACAAAATTTTTCTTTAATAATGGCAGAAGCCGCTGGTTGGATTGGCAGGGCAAATAATGCGCTAAAAATTAGATAAATTTTTAATATGTGGGTAACCGGAATTAAAAAAAATTCCATCTCCGGAGATCAAGAATCAAGTCAATAAAGAGGTCTAGTTTTTACTGATAATGGTAAAGACGCACAATGGTTTAAGTTACATATTGTTACAAAGTAATAGTCAAAGGTGTGTGAAACGACCTATTGTACAAATGTACAAATACGCAATATCATAAACATAAAGCAAAAAAACATATTGTGTAGCAGAAATTCCATGAAATGCGATTTAGCGTAGAAACAAAAACAATTTCTACAGCAAGCAAAAGTAAACAAAAGATACACACACACACACAAACACATATAGAAGACTACTAAGCCAGCAACTGAACTAACTGACGCGCAATTTCGTGTATGTTCGGGACATTTCAAGAAGCGGCCGTGATCTTTATATAAAGGCGCCGTCCACCGCAGAAGAGACAGTTGACTTTGAGATTTCAAAGAGTGAACATCTGTGTGTACAAAAGAAGTGTTAAGTGTACAGTGTCAATTGGTACTAGATTTGTATATAAGAGTGTTAAGTACCGAGTAAAACTGTGTACTGATAAAATCATAAAAGAGTGTGTATTTTAATTTTGCAATTAGACGAACCCTTCAAAATAACGTTTATTGTGGTAATAAACGTAACAACTGGTGTCAGAAGTGAAATTGCGAAAAAAAACATTAAAAATAAAAAGTAAGTAAAACAAAATGAAGTTTGACGAGCTGAAACTAGATCAGCTAAAAAAAGAGCTGAGCAAGTTTGATCTACCAACGGCGGAGAATAAGGCAGAACTGCAAAAGAGGCTGATAGAGGAATTCAAGCGACGTGGTATTGACATCGGTCTACATGAATTCGAGGAAAAAGAGGAGTAAAAAGACTAACTGCGAAAGACTCTTAGCTGAGGTCAGAGCCAACAACGAAAGACAAGAGGAGAAATTTCCAGAAGTTTCTAAGATCAACAGCGAAAGACTCTTAGCTGGGGTAGAGGAAAAACTTCAAGAAGCTTCTAAGATTAACAGCGAAAGACTCTTAGCTGAGGTAGAAGAAAAGTTTCAAGATGCTTCTAAGAACAGCGAAAGACTCTTAGCTGAGGTAGAAGAAAAATTTCAAGAACTTTCTAAGAACAGCGAAAGACTCACAGCTGAGGTCAGAGCCAACAACGAGACACTTCAGGAAATTTCAGAAGTTATAGGCAAACGAGTTGAAGCTATAGAACTGAAAGTCAGTGAGCTTGATGAAAAATTCTCTGACATAACGGGAAATGTTGAGGAAAAACTCTCCGGCATAACGAGAAGTTTAGAGGAAAAACTCTACGGCATAAAGAGCGATGTTGACGCAGAACTTCATGAGTTAAAGAACAAGATGAGCGATCTACAAATTCGAGAAGGACCGGTAAGAATAATTCCTGAGCACGTCAGCAAGGTAAAGGCCCCGAGCTTTGATGGTAGCGCACCTTTTAATGTCTTCAAATTCCAATTCGAAACGGTGGCTAGCAAAAATTAATGGGACAGTGAAGAAAAAGCTGTAGAACTAATTCTTGCTTTAAAGGGAACAGCAGCAGCAATCCTTGAAAGCTTACCAGCTGACTGCAGAAATAGCTACGACGACATAATGGTGGCCTCGCAACGTATGTACGGTGGCAAACATAAGAGAGAACTGTACAGGATGGAACTACGGGGCAGAGTGCAGAAGCCGAATGAAACCCTGCAAGATTTTGCGATGGAAATTGAACGCTTGGTGCAGCTGACTTACCCAGGCGAGAACCATCTATTCCTGGACCAGTTCAAGATAGAAGCATTTGTAAATGGCATACGGGATCCAGATGTTAAACATGCAGTTTGCGCTATGCAGTCGTCCTTTGCGGAAACCATTTCGTACGCACTGGCCCAGAAGACCGCAAAAGTCATATCGTAGCCACAAGTATACAAGGGGCGGCGACTTGAGGCTGATACGCTAAATTGCGGAGACAAAAGGAGCGAGATAAAAGAGGTGGTCAACCAAATACTAGAGGAAAGAGGCAAATCTCGCGCCAAATGCTTTAACTGCGGTCAGGTCGGCCACTTCCAACGCAACTGCAGATCAGCAAAGAAAAGATCAAGATCTGCTTCGCCACCGAGTGAAAACAAACGGGCTAATAACAACAAAACGCATTCGTCACCGTTAAACTAGATCGAGCTAGCGCTGAGGGGCAAGAGCTAGCTCCTACAACCGATGGCCCCACAATCTCCATTTCCATCATGCAGCAAAAGAACAGCAACCTTACTGCTTGTGGTCTTATCAACGGAAAGAAACAGGTCCTCACCATAGACACAGGAGCATCGCAGTCTATAATAAGGCCCGATTTGGTAAAAGGAGCAGTAGAACCGCTAAATAATATACGACTACGCACTGCTACTGGGGATTCAGCTACTGTCTATGGAAGAGCCAGGGCAACACTGACTATCGCAAACATCAGCGTCGACCATGTGTTTGTTGTCGCCGACATATTGGATGAAGTTATTATTGGTGCAGACTTCATGATAGCCCAAGGGATTGATCTGCGCATGGGACATCAAATAATGGTATGGCGCAATGTCGAGATACCCCTGGATGTTGGATATGAGACCAGGACCACAGTAAGGAAGCTGTTTGCCGTTGAATGCTAGAAATTACCACCACAGGCAGAAACTATAGTATGGGCACGTATGGAGGAAGATGGTGTGGATAACCGGTTGTGGGTTGTAGAACCAAAAGAACTAAAAGCCGAAATCATAACAGCTAGATCCCTTGTGAAAGCCTCCGACGATGGACGAGTTCCTGTAAGAGTACTTAATCTGTCCAAAATAGAAAAGACCATTAGCAGAAATTTTGAAATCGGTCAATGTGAGCCGGCAGGAGCCATAATTAATTGTGCGACGAATTCAGTATGCCCCAAAACAACAGCCAAAGAACGAGATTCACTGGCAGAACAGGTGGAAAATGGGCAGCAGGCCTGACATCTCCTGACAGAAACAAAGCTAAGCAGTTGCTTAGAAAACATGCCTCTGTCTTCGCCCCTAGTAATAAAAGCCAAGGTAGATCCGCAGTAGTGAAACATAAAACATGCACCTAGGAGTATTGCCCTAGCAAAGCGAAACGAGGTCAAAGAACTGGTCAACGAAATGGAGCCGAATGGAGTCATTGAGCCATCTTCCAGTCCGTGGAGCTCGCCAATAGTTTTGGTGAAGAAGAAAGACGGCAGCACCAGGTTTTGTGTTGATTACCGGAAACTCAATGACGTCACAAAGAAAGATAGTTATCCGCCGCCCAGAATTGGCGATACCTTAGACACGTTGGCCGGAACGAAATGGTTCTCTGTCTTGGACTTGCAAAGCTGCTATTGGCAGGTAGAGATATGCCTTTAGCGCGAGCGATGGTCTATGGCAGTTCAAGGTGATGCCATTTGGGCTCTGCAACGCTCCAGCTACTTTTGAGCGGTTAATGGAACGTGTGCTTAAAGGTCTCAATTGGAAGGCGTGCTTGGTATATCTGGATGACATAATTGTGATGGGGAAGACTTTTGACGAACACCTAAAAAACCTTGATAAGGTGTTTAAGCGTATAATAGATGCAGGATTAAAGCTAAGCGTTAAGAAATGCGCTTTGATTCAAAAGGAGGTTACATTTTTGAGGCATCGTGTAACATCAGAGGGTATATCCATTGATGAGGACAAAATACTGGTTGTTCATGAGCTTCGTAGTTTTCTGGGACTTTGCATTTACTACAGGAGATTTGTGCAGAACTTTGCTCAAGTGGCTGCTAGTTTGCATGAGTGAGGCAGCAGAAGAAGCGTTGCAGAGACTTATGGTACTTTTGTGTACAGCACCAGTCCTCGCCTATCCAATCGCTGGGCAGAAATTCATATTGGACACGGATACGAGCGGCTATGGAATAGGGGGAGCCCTTTTCCAGGTGGTAAATGGGGTGGAAACAGTCATTGGCTACTACAGCAGAGTATTGTCCAAGCCCGAACGAAATTACTGTGTTACACGAAGGGAGCATTTGGCAGTGATGGAGTGTGTCAAACATTACCACAAATACTTATATGGTCAACACTTAATCTTAAGGACAGAGCACTCCGCATTACGTTGGCTGCTGCAATTTAAGAACCCCGAAGGGCAGCTCGCACGCTGGATTGAACGTCTGCAAAGCTATGATTTTAGTATCAAGACGGCTATGCAGCGTAGAGTGCAAACACTGCACAAAAGTCGAGAAAAAGGAATGTGTCATTGACGTGCGGCTGACTCAAATTAGCTCATGGGAAGACTGGTGTAAGGAACAGAATGACGACCCCATTTTGGCAAAGATTATGTTGGCTAAGCAGGATACCAAAAGACCGACCCGCAATGAAATATCGGCAGAAAGCCCATTAGCAAAAGCGTACTGGGCCCAATGGAATAGCCTGAAATTAGTAGATAGATTATTTAAGCAAATGGCCCGAAGTGTATGCCATTCCAAACCAAGAATCTAAAACGTTGGTAGACGAATTTGTCAACAATTGGGTGTGTCGATACGGTGCTCCGATATAATTGCATTCTGACCAGGGACGATATTTTGAATCCGCCATATTTAAAGAAATGAGCGACTTATATGGCATCAAAAAGACGAGAACGACACCGCTACATCCACAGCCTGATGGCATGGTAGAAAGGTTTAACCGTACGCTAGAAGAATAACTCATAAAAGTGGTCAGTATACACCAAAAGGATTGGGATGAGCATATACCAAAGCTGTTACTGGCATACCACGATTCTACCTCACGTAGTCCAGCGAAAATCCTGTTTGGAACTAAAACGGCCAGCGGATTTAGAGTTCGGTGTAAAACCTAAACCTGCGTGCGAAGAATTTGGAAACACTCTTCAGGCACAAGAAGACCTTCACGAACTATATGAATTTGTCCGTAACCGCATTAAAATGTCCAGTGATAAGATGAAAGCCAGATATGATAGAGCAGCAAACACGGAGGGATTTACCGAAGGAAAAATGGTTCTACTGTTTAACCCGCAACGCAAGAAAGGATTATCCCCTAAATTGCAAACCCACTGGGAGGGACCATAGAAGGTGGTTAAGAGACTGAATGACGTAGTTTACAGGATACAAAAGTACCATAGCCCGAGGTCCAAACTGAAGGTGGTTCACCTTGAACGACTAGCCAAATATGGAAAAGGTGATGCTGAGCCTGTTCGGGACGAAAAGGCTTAAGTGGCGGCAGTGTTACAAAGTAATAGTCAAAGGTGTGTGAAACGACCTATTGTACAAATGTACAAATACGCAATATCATAAACATAAAGCAAAAAAAAACATATTGCGTAGCAGAAATTCCATGAAATGCGATTTAGCGTAAAAACAAAAACCATTTCTACAGCAAGCAAAAGTAAACAAATGATACACACAAACACATATACAAGACTACTAAGCCAGCAACTGAAATAACTGATGTGCAATTTCGTGTATGTTCGGGACATTTCAAGAAGCGGTCGTGATCTGTATATAAAGGCGCCGTCCACCGCAGAAGAGACAGTGACTTTGAGATTTCAAAGAGTGAACATCTGTGTGTACAAAAGAAGTGTTAAGTGTACAGTGTCAATTGGTACTAGAGTTGTATATAAGAGTGTTAAGTACCGAGTAAAACTGTGTACTGATAAAATCATAAAAGAGTGTGTATTTTAATTTTGCAATTAGACGAACCCTTCAAAATAACGTTTATTGTGGTAATAAACGTAACAATATATAGAAGCAGGGAGATTATGAACATTATTACAATAATAATAGTTCGAAGAATATCGTCTTGAAGCTTCTATATAATAAGAAAATTAATTTCACAAAATGTAGACGTTTACCTAACGTTGACTTTACATAAAAAATATGTATAAAAGTATTCATAAATCTTTATCTTTGTTTGTTAATAACGAACCAATCCGTTTTTTGCAGGTATGTTTCTTTAAGGTATTAAAATAGGGATGATGGAGCTTCTTCGAAAAAACACCTCGAAAATGTTTAAATGGAAATAACAATTTTGATTTTTTTATAATAATATCAATGACAATTTATTCAGGTTATCGGGATATACATAGGTATATTTAAATTGCAAAGTTTTCACTTAAAAACTAGTTTTCTAATAATTCAGTTGCAAATTTTAATAAAATGCTTTTTTTATATGTTAGTTTCGTTGACCCTGTGAGGTTTCGGCTATATTTCCAACTGGAAGAATTTGCCAATAGCTAATCTAACTCTTTTGCCGTTCTATAGCAGATATTACCGATTTAGTATGTAAAATTAAAGTTACAGTTTTCGGTTAGCCTTTCTTTCTTCCTACTTCTGATTCTATCATAAATGTTTGTTTCTTTCAATGCTATGCAGATTTCTGTTTATGTTTTACTCTAATTATCCAATCGTTATGATTGTGAAAATAACTTTCACTAAAACTGGTGCAACCATCAAATATGTGTCAATCTTACTCTTTGCATAGTAATATTACAATTGGTTATGATCTATATATTTACATATTTTACAACCGTATAATATGACATTAATAAGTGGTACTAATACAGCTGTAGTGAATAATATATAATATGTATAAAGAGATTTTAACGTGTGAAATTTTGTACATGTTCTTTAATGATAGAGTTTTTTTTTAAATTATAAAGGCAGACTTTATGTTACACACGGTTACTTTATTTAACAATCCAAACTTGTGGAATAATCAAGTGGATACTTCTTTACTCCTACTACTATCTGCTATGTTACTAATGGTGGTGGTTTCTTTGTATTGTTATTGTTGTTTACTCACAGTTTTAATTTCTGGAAGTTATCTGTACGTGTTAGAGGTATATCTTTGTTCTAGTTCTCTGGGTATTCAATTTCATGGTAACTTGTATGACCTTATGGGTGTGTTTGAACCAAGCGCTTTTCATACCCTTCAAATCTATATTTTTCTGTACAGTAATGCCTCACGTATTCGTTCCTTTTAATTCTTACAAGCAAGAATACTAGTTTGCACTTACGTTCGTAACACAGCCGCCCGATTAAGCCTGTTCGTCCCGAACAGCCACACAACCACCCTTCCCATAGTGCGCCGGCCGGTCCAATTGCACGACTTTCATTTTGGACCTTAGGCTATTGAACTTCTGCGTTCTGTAAACGGAATAATACAAATTTTTGATCACTTAATAAGGTCTACCACAGTGGGTCTGTTGTTTAGGAGACAATAACTTCTTCCGTTGTGGGTTAACAGGTAGAACTAGTCGACCCTCTTGAAATATTTCACAATTTGCAGCATGTTGGTATTTAGCATTAATTTTGTCACTGACCAGCTTGATTCGGCGGCGTACGAACTCATGTAGGTCCATCGGAATTGCTTGCTCCTGTATTATACTTACACACTCTTCATTTATTGGTGTAAGTAACATAAGTCGCGATTCGGCAATTCAGGTCTTTGCCGAAGACAATTTTGGCAGGTATTCGTGATCTTGAGTCATGCGCCGCTGACCGGTACGTCAGTAGGAATTTCGAAATGTGCTCGTCCCAGTCTTTTTGGTGCACGTTTACCACTATTTCAAGTACTCTTCCAAGGCGTATATAAATCTATCTACCATGCCACCCGATTATGGGTGAAGCGGTGTTGGTCTTGTTTTCTTTGTCCGATAAAGCTCTCACATTTCCTTGAATATGGAAGACTTAAAATATCTACCTTAGCCAGTGCAGTTCTAAAGACATATCATAGTAGCACGCCCAGTTTTACATAAATGCATAATGCATCAGTTAAATTGTTGTATAAGTCCCCGACATCTTCTTGCTGGGCTGTTTCAACTTTTCCATAGTTTTTTTGTACTCCAGGATAGCTGTCACTAGGTTCGTTGTGAAACGGATTTAAAGCTTGTAGGAAGGTACGACTATCAGGTTGAAAACAATTTTGCCGTCATTGCTCTCATGTATATGATATGGGCAGCCACCTATTGCTTTAGACAAATTCATTGAGACTAATAACACTTCATACAATGGGTCTCTGCTGATATCTTTAAACTTGCTAACGAAATCCCTCTCTTCCTTAGCAAGCACCGCCAGATTTCTGACGGATCTCGCTCTTTTTTGTGATGCCTTATAGTTGCTCTGGAGATGGCCCACCTTAGCACAGTTGTCGCACATGCCTTTTCTTTGTTTTGTTCTGCCTCGGCACGCACCACCAGGGTTTTACCTTTATATTTGTGGCTTAGATATAACTCCTTCCGTCTTCTCTGCTAACTTAAAGGATACGAATTTCGCAAAAGTTTTCTTTCGTGTTGCACTACTCTGTCATTGCCTTCTCTTCTCCCTGACAAGAATTGTTATATCAGCTGATGACTGGTAAACATTTCCTTTTACTGATGATTTTGTTGGTGTTTCAACTCTAGCTGCTACAGTCACAACGTTTGCGAAATGGTTCCCAGCTTTTTGAATATCAGCCGAATTTCTTGGAGCAATGTTCTGAGATAGGTGAGAGCTCGCATTAATTTTATATTTTAACCAACTCGTGTTCTTATGTTGGTAAAAAAAACACGAGTTTCAAGTGCAGTTGAAAAACTGTCATGTAAAATAACGATTATAGGCGAATGGTCAGAGGACAAAGCGTAGGATGAACAGGCTGCTATTTGATCACGTCTTATATTTTTTATAATGGCAAAATCAATAAGGTCTGGCAGCTTGTTAAAGTCTGTTGGCCAATAGGTGGGGTTACCTCCAAATACGCCGTCTAGCTTATTTGCTTGAACTGTGTTATACATCTGCCTCCCTCTATAGGGCTAATAAGTCTGGAGCCCCAATAGGTGTGCTTAGTATTATAATCGCCTGCTGCAAAAAAATTTTGTCCCAATGTAGCAAAAAACCCGTCAAATTTGTCGTGCTGAATCTTATGTCTAGGGGGGCAATACAAAGATCAGACGGCAATTTCGAAATCTGTAATATTTATAGTGGTAGCT